>OX595863.1:7160506-8458760 GCA_951392215.1 Epirrita christyi | reverse complement strand
AATGGTACGGAACCCCTCGTGCGCGTGTCCGACTCGCGCTTGGCCGGTTTTTTTTCTGTTTGTCTGTTTTCCTGTTTTCGGACGGATTTATTATGACCTAAGATTTAAATGTAAATTTCACGTAGAGTATAATTGTTTTCTTTTATTATTTTTAAGGTTCCGTACTAAAAGACACCATCATCATCATCACCAGCTTGTTTACGTCCATAGCTGGACAAGGTCTCCTCAACAGAATACAATGGGGGGAATTACCATAATCACCACGCTTGGCAGGCGGATTGGTGATTGATATCGGTGTTCAGTACTCACGTGGATGCTGCTGCCGATCCTCTGGTGCAAGCATGTCAAACATGCGGCCCTTTACAACTTTGACTGCGGCCCGATTCAATTTTAATAAGAAAGTATTTTTCTGTAATTTTACGAAGTATTAAGTAATGATTAAATAAACGATTAGCGTCCTACCCCTAACTGAAAGTCACTAACTCACTATAAAGTCTGACAACTAAAAATATGACCATCAATTGATCAAAATTATCATGAAAAATTGACAATTGTTAGTCATTAACCGACTTCCCAAAAAAGGAGGAGGTTCTCAATTCGGTTGTATTTTTTTTTTTTTTTTTTTTTTTTTTAATGTTTGTTACCGCATATCTCCGGCGTTAATGAACCGATTTGGAAAATTCTTTTTTTATTTGAATAGATACACTTCCAGATTGGTCCCATTTTTTTCAAAATCCAGTTCTGATGATGGGATCCATGAGGAATTGAGGGAACTCCTCAAATATTGTAGGCATACATATGGCGATTTTGATATTTTCTGCAACAAACCAAGCATTTGCATTCAAAAAGTATCATAATCCTTTCACCACTATGGTTCTTTCATCATTTTTTTTCATTCAAATATTTTGTCAAATACTATGGCGGAAGTCGGTTTTTTAAATGAAAAGTTATTTTACATGTCAAACATTAGTCACCGAGTGGCTTTCAGTTAGGGAAGTAGTACTACCCCCCTACTTATAGGTATATTATCTATGCAATGAGTTTGTTTTCTTTGTGGTTGGGTTTTGCGGCCTTCTGATTCTACGGTCTTTAAGCATTTGGCCCACCAATGACTTTGAGTTTGACATGCATGCTCTGGTGTTATCCCTTAGTCCGCTCTTACGACATCCACGGGAGGAGATGGAGGGGTCTATTTCTTAGGCCAGACACACTACAGCATCCAAAGACAACACAACAATTTTACTTTATTTGTTATTTTTACAATGAGGGGTTTTCACGGCCGTTTCAAATCATAATGTTATATTGACAATGGTGTCAATTCTGTTGGCACAAACTAGACTAAACTAAACTAAATTTAGTTTTAGTTGCGTCAAAATGACGTTTTGCTATTCAGACATCGATTAAAATGACTGAACTAAACTAAATCCTAATCTGACTGCACTAAAATTAGCTTAGTTACTCAACTTAGCTTTAGGTGGTCTTTTCCTATTCTGTTGTACAGTTTATGCTATTGAGAATCGACTAAAATGACAGCACTAAACTAAATCTTAGTCAGACAGCACTAAAATTAGCTTAGTTACTCAACTTAGTTTTAGGTGGCCTTTTTATATTCTGTTGTGCAGTTTTATGTCTAATATTAGAAAAATCTACCTAAAATTAGTCTTCATGAAAACTGGTGTGGATTAAATTTAGTGATTCAAAAAAAGTATTCTCGGGGCATATTTCGCTAAGAAAATAAATACTTAAATCAACTATTTACAAACTGCAAGTAGAGGAAAACAATTAGGATCACAAAGTATTGAATTTTGTTGTAATTAAGATGATAGCTTTCATGATTTATGCGACCGGGCTGGGTCTGAGCCGTGGCATAAACAGGTCCTTACGAGGCACGAATTTAAAATGAAGTAGTTCCAGTTCAGCGCCGCCCGCACCTCAATTCGTCCCGAGGCACGGGTAGTGCACGGCTACTTCATATATAAAATGTTTGTACCTTTTTAATCCATGCCTCGTCCGCACCCAAAGCTATGGTTCAGTACCAGCACAGTCTAGCATAAATCATCTTTTAAGGCCACAGCACACCGGCTGCGTATGCGTAGACGTAGGTGTGCATGTCGACGTACCATTATGTTGTAATGTATGGAACTGTATGAGACATGGCACACCGCTTGCGTGACGTCCACGCGCGTCTCTACGCGGCGCGGCGCAGAGACGCGCGTGTCTACGTTACCGTGTGCTGCATAACAACCGGCGTACCTTGGCCTTTACCATACTGTGTGCAGTAAAGTCTAAAATGCTATATCTCCTACTTATTACTTTTTGATAGTAAAGGTGTAGAATCGACCTACAAAAAGATACTTTTTGATGGGGAACCCATGGAAGTAATAAGTACTACGTACAACCTTATTAATTCCATGGGTGAACCTCATTTCTTAATTTTAAAGTTGACACATTACATAATGACATTTAACAAAAAAAATAAGTTTGAATTTTAGTAAATATAGACTGCAGTCGGTCGCAACTAAAAGAAAAAAAAAAGATTGTATGAAACGGGGCAGAATTTTAATGGTGACCATTTTTCACTTCCTCTATCTTTCTCGTTCTTTGATGACCTGTCAGTCAGTTACATTCTCACATGGTCAATTTGTTTCTCTGTTTCTCTTAGACAAAATTTATATTGCAAAATATTTTATTTTTGTGGTCTAAATACGTTTATGTGTGTTGTTTGCTTCTGAAACCTAATTAATTTCTGTGAATATGAAATATGAAGTACATAAATTGTGAAATATGCGGCTTACAATCAGATAGAAATAACGGCAAAAAACTTTTTATGGCCAGGTTTCCTCTGGATGAAGTCCGGTTAGTACCTACCTAGATTATTAGATAAATTATCAGTCCTATACATACTTCTTCTTGGGCCAAAATATCATATATTCCAAAAAATATCATAATCCCAAGCAATAATAATTTTGATTCTGAATGATAGTGTGGTGAACGATATCTTCATTTATAAATATCGATAATCGATGCTTTTATTTTTTAGGTGTAAAAAATTGGTGAAATTACTAAATCTTTCATCATCAACCCAAAGAAGTCTACAAAGAACTGCTGGACATAGGCCTCCCCCATAGACTGCCACGATGAAACACTAGACACTGATTGTAGCACATGTACATTTAAGATGTTTATAACCTAAATGTTATGGGTGAGCCTAAGGTTGTCTGGAAGAGATCGCTCTGTAGCGCCAAGACTGCCTGGTAAATTCCGAAAATAAATGTTATGTTTTACTTTATGGCCTTTTTGATTGTACACAAATCCAATAAACTGGACCTTGTGCCACTGGTTTTGATTAAGTGGTGCTAAAAAAAACTGGTGAAAATAATAAAAAAAAAAAACATTTCAAACTGTAGGTAATCAATTCATCAATATCGATAGATTTTAAATACTGGCTGCATATCACTATTCCATTTTTGTATGTTGGTAGAACTGATTGTTTTGTCAGTCGTCCGTCATGTTGGCTTTTTGCGGTAGCCCTGTTTTGACGACAGTAATTTATTTTACTCTATGTCCCGTCTCTTCTTACGTATAGTTATTGCATCCTCTTTGATAGATTGATTGAAATAAAATGTCTTTAACTCTGCAACAAAGGGCTGAAATATTATTTCTCCACGAAGATGGCTTGAATATTAGTGCGATATCACGAGAGCTCAATATATCTCGATTCACCGTGAGATTTTGGATTCGGCGTCATGGCGATGAAGGTCAAATAACAGATCATAAAAGCAAATCAGGACACGGTCAATACTAATAAGAATTCCCGCAAATTGATTACGTTCACGATAATGCACCGATACACAAGGCCCAGGCTACCATGGCGTGGTTTAACATGCACCCGTGATATTAGTCTCATTAAATGGCCTGCTTGGTCAGCAGATATGAACCCGATTGAAAATCTATGGGGCATAATGGTTCAACGCTGGAACTGTCAGAACGAAAGAAACCCCCCTGAAGCTCTTAGATCACACTGTGCACGGGTATGGATGATTATCAGGGGAACTGATTTATGCGTGCGCCTTGTCTCATCTAATACGAGATAGACTACGTGCCGTCATAGCTGCTGACGGAGGCGATTATACTAGTTATATAAATCAATAAATTGTGGATAATTTCCATAAAAAAATAAAAATGTTTTGACTTTCTATTTGATTATTTCTTTGTATTTTTGCATTTTGAAAAACAAGTTCGGCCTCGCTTGGTAAAAAAAGGTTTTATTGAGCGCCAAATTTCAAATTTCGAATTAAAAAAAAATGTGCTCTACCTTAGTCAAATCCAAAGACTAAAGTGGGGTTTACACGGGTGATTAAAGCCGCGCGATTTTTGCCGCGCGGCCAAAATCGACCGTCTGAATAATAATAAATGAATAAATAATGAAATAATGAAAAATAATGCCGTCGAATGGCAATTCGACTAGATCGCAAGTGACTAAAGCCGCAAGCCCCAAAGTTGGGTAGCATCCGACTTTGGCTGCGCGGTGACCGGCCACATGCAGCTGGTGACCAAAATCGACCGTGTAAACGATGTTGTAGGCAATCGCCCGCCGCATGAAGGTGTGTTTCGTGCACGTTGTTTCACTACTGCGATTCTACGTACAGATCGTTCTTGATTAATTGAATAACTAACTATTTCAATTCCGGCACGAACACCTATTCTTCTCAACATTTTCGAAGGAAGTGACCGAGCCGCATGAGATTTTAGTCACTAGTGTAAATGGGCTAGCGATGCGGCTTGGTGAGGCGATTTGTAAAGCGACGAGCCGCACGACGAAAATCGACCCGTGTAAACCCCACTTAATTCACTTAACTCTGTCAATTCAATTCAATTTGGTGGCTGTCAAATTAAAATATAGTCCTGTCGTTTTCGAAGATTAAATTTAGTTCAGCCTGACAACAGAATAGCTTTTAGAACTAAATTTGACATTTTTAAATTTAATTTTAGTTTAATTTTAGTTTAGTTCGATGAACAACAGAATAGACACCAATGCCCTTTTACAGCAGCTAATAATTATTGACATGTTATTTTAATTCAATTAAGTATTTTAAATTTGATATTTAATATGTTGGTTAAATTTATTTAATTACTATGTCAAATGCTTGTCTGTTTCTAGCGCCCCTCCAGTTAAGTAGGTACCTAGTTACTTAGGTACACAACCTACCTAATTTGTAACTAATGTATGAATTGACCAAGTGTTCTAATTGTTCCTATAGTTTAATAAGTATAAGTATGAGTATGCTTTCAGCGTTGAAAATAGATGGCGCTGCTATGTACCTAGCTGTCAACTGTCAAAATAAAGTCAAATGTCAATGTCGAAAATATATCAACAACGTAGATTATATTTTGGTTTCGTGGTATTTATTTTTGCCTACTTTTAAAAACACCACGAAATCACTAGCGCACACTCAAGAAGCAAACACAAACAGAATATCATGACCAATAGCCAAAGACTAGTTAGATAACAGCTTAGTACGCGTATACCACAGATAATACATTTGACAATCTTGGCAGCTAGAGTTGAGTCAGCGCCATCTATCGAACCAATTTGAACTACTTTTGTTTTTTATTAATCGAAGATGAAAAGCCCACATTGTAAATAAGTATGATAACTAATTATTTTCTTAATTTATTGATAATAGGTATTAGGTATCTAAATAAAATATGAACTTTAATAGAAAACTTTATTTTAATCACAAAAATAAAAATTGTAGGTACTTACACATTGAAACATACACCAGATTTAACCTTAAAAAAAACACAATGATAAAAGCAACTGGTAGATATAACTTACAGTTATATATAAAAAATATTATTAAAGTAAACTTGTTTTTTTTTATTTATCTCAAAAACTTATCGGACTACCTAAAAGATATCTTAAATTATCTATAAGTATTACATACAATATACAATGACAGATATTTATTTTTATGGAACCTACAGCGTCTAAACAATCTCCTGAATACTGAATTACATTAAATTCTGAAATATTGAAGAAAATACTTTATTATACAGTTTAAGATAGTGGGCGGTCTTATCGCTTAGCAATTTCTTCCAGACTAACTTTACATGGAGAAATAGGTAACATTGTAAGGATGTAGATACGTATGATACGTGTAGGGTAGTAATTAAGTCTTAGTAATTATTTCACATTTTGACCATCTCTTCGATTTATTCCCACTTTCCTTCCTTTAAAGGAAGGAGGCAGTTCCTTTAAAGGAACTAATGGGACATTTTTTCCCACTAGTTCCATGGGAGAGTTAGTGCGAAATTTGAACACAGGTTTTAAAAGTCTAGGACAAATTGGCATATCAAATCAAAGCAAGGAAATTAATTAAGAAAATCTACAAAGTACATAAAAACGTACAAAACTCACACCCACGATTTTTGAATGTCCTGAGTGTGTGACTAAATATCATAAAAAAGATCGCAAATCACCGTTTTTCAGAAGATTTACTGGATACATTTGTATTGATATCATAGGTATACGAGTTCTAGTCATCAATGAGTTTCAGATACACAGGGCGTAAAAAGACTACTCCCGAAAACTGAAACAGTGCATTCAGACCATGATTCTGTAAATATTTAAGCTGAAAAAACACGAAATAAAAATGCTCACTCTTGGCCGCTTCGTGTTTTCTTTATAAATATCTATAAAACATCATAGAAGGAACACAAAAACCTAATTTCCATCATTTAAAACACGTTAATAAATAAAAACTAAAAAAAAAGCAATGAAAACCACATAAGAAATATTGGCGCTGCGCGTCGATCAGCTGACCGGGAGCGTTGAACTCGCGCGGCCGGTGAGCTCTGTGAACTCCCCGCTATTTCATATAGCTATGGCATAGGTAGCTTTAGCAGTATACCTTCAGTATTCAAGAGCTCTCTTTTTACAATCTTTATAGAAATTTAGTAATCGCGGTATACACGGTAATTTTACAGATGTTCAGACACACGATAACTTAAAAAAAACGCACTCCTGATCATCTGTTTAGTTGATGATGAGTCTAGTCATCACCGATAGGATGACCAGCGACAGCATAGAGTAGAAGGAGGCAGCCATGCCACCAACAGGAGGCGCGGCTCCAGTACAAGCATCTAAATGACGGAACAGGTCAATGTAGTTCCTTGCTGGCTCGTGGGTGCTGTCAGATGTCGGTTCTGTCAGACCGATAGTGGAGTCTTTGAAGAGGAGGTTGCTGACTCCGTCGAAAGCAGAGAATATCTCCAGATTGATCAGCTGTGTGCCAATGGCGGCGTTGTAGCCGAAATATTGGTCCAGTGTATCGAAAAGCACGTTGAGGCTGTTGTATAGAGGGTCGCTTCTGGAAATATTTTGAAAAGATAAAGATATATATTTTTTTTAATTATGTTAATTTTATATTGTTGGTTATAATTCACAAGTCCAACATACTCAGTCATACATTATGACAAACAAATATGTTGAGTTGAGGCCATTCATACGCTAATTACAAACGATAATACCACTAACTAAAAGTAGCGCAGCGGGCTATGGAGAGAGCTATGCTATGAGTTTCACTACGCGAAATGATAAAATATGTAGAAGACAAGACCTTGATTAGACCGTAAAGACCAGCGCCAGCCAATGGCCGCGCGGATCTCATTTCGGATTCTATTACGTAGTGTTACTCCGACCGCAGCTCTCTCCATAGCCCACTGTGAGTCTTTGAGCTAGGTTTATACGGCCGATAGTTAGTACTGATTATAGACTTTCGTCTTGAGGCTTTGCGGTATCTGTGACGAGAAGATATGGCGTAGTTTCCCGAACGCTCTCCATCCGAGTTGGATTCCTCGAGCTATATGCTCATTATCACTATAAATTCTGCCGGTGGACGTTGGCATTGCTGGCTAAGTCTTCCCTATAGATTACCATGATGTCTTGAGCCACCTCCATCCACCAATTTCATGCGATCGTAACAATATCATGAGATATTCTACACTCTGAGGCCCAATTCTCTAAGTTATATAAAAACTACACTGAAAGTTAACCGAATCGAGACTGAATTGTGAATTGAAGAAAGTTGGTATTCTGCTCTTTCATAAATAACAATTTAGGCTACTTTCAATTCACGGTGACTACCATTAGAGTAGGATAGTTATATATATAATTGGAAAGAGTAAAGAGAGACTCCATCTACTTTTAATATTTAATTTTGACTACCTTTTGGTTTTTAAGTTCTCATTTACTATGTATCAGCAACTCCTTGCTCCGAGGCACCACACAGGCGCTTCTCACCTAGTGGTAAGACGGACCATTTATGTAAGCCAAGCCGTGTTTGTTGCCTGATTCTTCTAGGCTTGGTCGCGTTGGAACAGGAGTAATTTTAGTTTATAAGACGATTCAAAATGATCCTTGTGATTTCAATGAATAAAATTCTTTTTTCATCCCACCATCTCGGAAAGAGTATTTTTGCTATTCGATATCTGAGTGCAAAAACCGTTTTTATCCGCTAGAGGATAAAGTAAAATTGAATTTAGAACATCGTGCGCACTAAGTTTGTGAATTCAATTTACTTTTACCTCCATGGTGCCGAATTTATCATACTACTTTTTTTAATTTGTTAAAAACTTAGACTCGGAACCTTCTTGGTGTATTACTATTTTATTAATTTGCTTTACGCGCGCCATTTTCTTTCACGTCATATTGTTAAAACCTTAGGTTAAAAACAAGTGAAAACCCTAAAATGAGCGATTCTAGCGACGAAGAAGTTTATTTGAAACCAACAGAATTGACCGAAACTGTTGAAAATGCGCAAAAGTGATTGTAAGTGTTTATTTTTTTGCATTAAGTCATTTCCTCGCTGAGGTGGGATGAAAAGTTACGTGTTGCACTCGAGTGCAAAGATTTTTCACCTCGTGCTCTTTTGATTCCCTCGCTAACGCTCAGGATTCTAATTATTTAACCAATCGCTACGCTCGTGATTAAATTTTAGAATCCTTCGCTTGCTCGGTCATCAAAACTGAGCACGCGGTTAAAAAGCAACTTTGCACTCTTGTATAACAAATAACTATATTGACTTTGACTTTGACTCATGCTAAAATTATCAAAAAAACTTTGAATCGTTCAAGTGTCGGTCACATTTCGATATAATCACATTACAGTGTTGTATTTTAAGTTAGGAGAATACCATTTCTGACATTTAAGACATCGACACAAGATCGAAACATGATCGGAACTCTATTTTAACTATTTTTTTAGTTAGAGAATTGGACCTCTGTACTCGGTCTTCCGACCTTACTCACCTTCTAGTAATGACCTCTGCGTCGACAACGTGCGCAAGCGCACAGTTATCGTCAACATCGACGCCAGCCGTCACGGCCAGCGTGTTGTTGCGGCACAGCGCACGGAACTGTACGCCTTGTAGACTCAACGAAGCTAGGTCAGCTGGAACAATTGTTTTAGGTTAGAAGCGTATTTAGTAGTTTGTCATCATCATTCCTCTCATCCACCTGACCTCTGACGACCTCTGTGGCGGGTGAAGGTTCACCTGCGGCGCAGAAGGTTGCGAGTTCGATTACCGCCTCGGAACAAATATTTGTACGATCTACAGATATTTGTTCTGTGTATTTTTCTATGTATAATATAAAATATCTATCTATGTAATGTTATTGTAGTAAGTATATCAGTTATCTAGTACCCATAACACAAGCTCTGCATAGCTTGGGGCTAGATAATGTTGTGTGAAATGTCCATCATTTATTTATTTATCATCATCATCATCACCATCAGCCAGCAGAAGTCCACTGCTGGACATAGGCCTACCCCTTAGAATGCCACGACGAACGACCTTGCGACGCCTCCATCCACCGACTTCTTGCAACGTTTATAATGTCTTTAGTCCATCGAGTGGAGGGTCTTCCTCTACCGCGTCGTCCGGTTTGTGGTCGGCACTCGAGAACCTTTATTCCCCAACGGTTATCAGTTCTGCGAGCTATATGACCTGCCCATTGCCACTTCAACTTGCTAATTCTGAGAGCTATGTCGGTGACCTTGGTTCTTCTACGGATTTCCTCATTTCGGATTCGATCACGTAATGAAACTCCCTAGCATAGATCTCTCCATAGCCCGCTGCGCGACTTTGAGCTTGTATATACGGCCAATCGTTAGCGACCACGTCTCAGTGCCGTAAGTCATCACTTTGCTCAATTCACAATTGACTTTGCCCAATTGGCAACTGACTTTGCCCAATTCACAATTGACTTTGCCCAATCGACAACTGACTTTGCCCAATTTCCAACTGTCTATCTACTCACCAGTAATGTTTTGCGTGTTGATAAATGCGACGTCAGTCTCAGGGTCCGCCAGACAGGCCAGCGAGCCGTTGTTACCGAAGTACCTGTTTGTGTAATCCCACGTGCAAATAGCTGGAACAATAAGTTGGGGAATATACTCTAAAATGAACTTCTTCATCAGCTAGTAAACATCCGCTGCTGGATGATGCCTCCCCCTTAGCATGTAAAAGGGGGATTTGCCATAGGAGGCACCACACAGGCGCTTGCCACCTAGTGGTAAGACGGATCATTATGTAAGCCAAGCCGTGTTTGTTGCCTGATTCTTCTAGGCTTAATCGCGTTGGAACAGGAGTAATTTTAGTTTATAAGACGATTCAAAATAATCCTTGTATGAATAAAATTCATTTGATTTGATCTGAATCACCATGCTTGGCAGGCGGATTGGTGATCGCAGTTTGGTGTTGAGTACTCAGGAAGATGCTGCTGCCCATCCCCTTGTGTAATCCTTTAGTCGCCTTTTACGATATCCACAGGAGGAGTTAGAAGAGTCATGTTCTTAGGCCAAGACTACCACGACGTGAAACTTATTAATTATTAATCGAGTTAGTGAATCATAGATGATCAAAAACAGTGACAAACTGGTACCCTATTCATAAAAAATGTAAACCAGGAAGGCCTCATAAAAGATGGAGTGACGACTTAGTCAAAGTAGCTGGAAGGTAGCTGGAGTAGAGACGCTAGAGACAGAGAGAGAGATGGAAAGAGCTGGAGGAGGCTTTTACCGCTGAAAGCGGTCCTTGCACACATAAATAGATATAAAAGATATTAGATTTAGTTACATCCCAACTATCCTATCCTACTATCCTACTATGATGGATGGATGGATGGATGTTTGTTACTCTTTCACGCAAAAACTACTGAACGGATTTTGATAAAACTTTACAGTATTATAGCTTATACATCAGAATAACATATAGGCTATAATTTTGAATAGAGATTTCACGTAGGCGGAGTCAATTTAGAGGTCCGCCGCAAAGCGCGAGGGAGAGCCGCGACACAAATGCTAGTTTAAGTATAAATAAGTTACCTATAGCATTTAAGTTAATCTTGTTGTGCTAGGTACGAACAAAGCTTATCAAGAAAACTTTAAAGTATTTATTTTGTACTTACAATTTGTGGAGTTGCTGTTTGTGATGGCGGGCTTGCAAACAGAGCAAAGGGTCGCGGCGTCATAGGTCTATAAAAAACACAACAATACTTTAGTTAAAATCTGAAATTAGAATTTAAAATGATGTAAGCACTTAAGCGGCCAGCGCAGGATAAAATGCCCATCCAAACGTAATACCATAATTATTTGTAATTCAAACATATTTCCACCATATTATGGCATTATTCGGATTTGGGTAGTATTTATCTAGGTACCTTGATATTTCTTGTTTCAAAATACTTACCTAAAACGAAATGTAAGCGAATTCCATATTGTATATTTTTACGACTTTTACGACATGTTTTCATCTTATTTTTTTCGTATTAAAAACAACGTATTTTATAGTATACTGTGATTAGGAACATAGTATATATTGTCAAATTACAGAATAACAACAAGATATGAAAAAAACATTAAGTTTTTATTCATAATTTTTGGTATTACGGAACACGACCTAATTTGATACAAATTCCGAACGGCTCGTACACCCATCGCGCATGCAGGGGGAGAGGCCCAGTGCCAAACAGGGATAGCTGATTTTGGCACTCGCTTCAAATTGAGTTTGCTTGCGGCCTTCGTAGGCCCCTTGACGACCTCACGACGAAAAGGGGGAAGTTCTTGACCTAAATATACCTCCTTTCAAGTTTCAAAAGATTTGGACAGCGTTAAAGCTGCCAAAATGACCCCCCATTGCTGTTTGCATGGGGTCTGGAAGGCTGGACTTACAGACTCGGAAAGCGCGTGAGATGCGTCCTCAGCGCCGGGCGCGCATGCTCCGTTGAAGAACTCTCCAACAGCGCGTGCGTAGTCGCACTCAGACGTGCTCAGCACGCTGCGCTCTTGCGCTGCGCGTACAAAGGCCACATACGCTGAAACAAAATATTAAACACTGTTTTTTTTTTGGGTAACCTTACCAACTCAGAGCCAGGATAATAAACCCCTGGGTCACCAAGATACAGGCTTCGCCTAGTTTGGGACCCGATGGAATGTCAGTAGCATTAATAAACAGTAGTTATATATAAAGTGTAGCTTTAGTTCCTTTTCATTGGATGTCATATTTTATAACTGTGTTTGTTATTGTATTTGCTAAAAATAAATGTATCTTATCTAGAGACTACAATCCCGGGATCCCGGCCGTTTTCTGATCCCGAAAATCCCGGGACTGTACTTTGCTAATCTCGGGATTTTCGGGATTGCCACAAACAGGTCTAGCTAAACGGTTACATACACCGTTTATTTTTTTCATTTAGCCTGTCAGACCGGTAGAAACATACGATCTCTCTAATATTTTTTTGGACACTATCTAAAACACTTATGTCGGTGGAATAGGGTTGAAATTTGCTAACTAGATATGTAAGAATCATCAAAGTTGTAATTTGTAATAAAATTAAAATTTTAAATTCGACCTAAACACATTTTTATTGAGTTTATTGGTCAAAAATCCCAGTAAAACCAAACAGAAAGACAAAGAGTATTCAATACTACTGCTTCGTTTCTTTGTGAAGAAAATAATAGCAATAATGTTTCAATATTTTCATCACAAAAAAACGATCATTTATAACAAATAATTGTTGTTGTTGTGTTTTGCTTTTGTAACAGCAATGCCTTTTAATTTTTTTTATTTTTTCTTACACTGTCTTATTTTTTAATTGAATTTGTTAAATCTGTGTTGTTGCAAATAAAACTTTTTCTATTCTATTCTATTTCTATTCTAAAACACCAAAAACTAACTCGGCGACTCACAACAACGCGCACATTCACATACCTAACCTACAGAGTCGAAATCAATTCTTATTTTGTCCATAATACCACATAGTCTAATCCCGGGATAGTCCCGGGATCCCGGGATTACGCATCGAAAATCCCGTAATCCCGGGATTGAAAAACATGCTCGGGATTGTATTCTCTAATCTTATCTTATCTTAAAATATTAAAGTTAACATGTAATTTACACTTGACAGGAGTGTGTCATATAGATCACAGACAGACATTTAAATTTTACTATAGGGTTGTTATGGAGCGTGTTTGTACCTAAGATAATAGACGCCTCCGTTTACTCCCGTGGATGTCGTAAAAAGCAACTAAGGGATTACACCAGGAGCAGCAGCATCCACCTGAGTAACAAAACTGCAATCGCAACGAAGATCGTTCATGATGGCGTTGATGTATCTACCTAGTACCTACTTATGGGAACTAAATTATTTGTATGTCATAATGTATGTCTGAATATGTTGGACTTGGGAATTATGCCCATCAATGTAAAATTACAATATTCAAAATAAATGAATTATCTTTATCTTTATCTGGATGGGAAACAGCATCATGTGTGAACTCACCGAGACCACCGTACTCGGGGAAGCAGGCGCGTGCGCCGCGCAGGTTTTCAAAGCGGGTTATATTGCTCTGCGCGGAGGCCTCCTTCACAAAGGCCACGACCCTGGAGGCCGCTGCACGCTGGTTCTGCACCATCTTCACCGGAGTCAGCTTGTAGTGTCTAATAAACACATTGTATTATACTCTTTAGTGCCTGGGTGAAAACTAGGAAAAACAAAAACACGCGTTTTCCCAGAGATTAAACCTAACTATACTCTGTTTTTAAGTGTGTCACACACGTAGCAGATGCGGTAAGATATCTGTATCTGAGCGCGTATCTGTCCATATCGCTCTCTATACTAAACTCAAGGAGCAACACACACGTAGCAGATCACTTATATTTTACCGTCAAGCATCTGTAGGCACCGACATAATTCAAAAGATGGACAGATTATATCTGTGTATACAAATTGAAATACAATACAGTTTGAAGGTTTCCGCGTGAATGTATCATTTTCATATATTATCGTATCTGCTACGTGTGTGATACCTTCAGATGCGATAAGTTTTTATACGCATATAAAATATTACTGCATCTGCTACGTGTGTGATGCACTAGTATCTTTGACATTTTTTGTAAACAAAAGAAAGAAGAAAAGAAAAGATGAAGAAGCGTGTTTTTGTTTTTCCGAGTGTGTGTTTTGTGAGTGAGTTGTACACATATGATACAAATACATGACACTTATAAGATTAAAAATCAGAGTATAGATCGTTTTTTGCCCCCAAAAGGCACCATTACCTAGCAAATTTTATTGAAATCGTTAAAGCCATTTTCGAGATATCAAAACGTATAGGTAGGTACTAGGCAAGCAAACAAGCATACGGCCCACCTGATGGAAAGTGTTACCATAGCTTACGGCATCACACGCGCGCTGCCGACCCTGAGACATAAAGATGAAAAGTCTCATGTGCCTGTAATTTCACCGGCACCCGTACCCTTCAAACCGAAACACAGCAATGCGAACACTACTGCTTGGTGGCAGAAATAGGTACGGTGGTAGTACTTCCCCGGACGAACTCTTTCACAAGAAGTTCTACTACTAACTAATAGCAGTCCAACAGACGTAGTTTTGATCCCACACACCCCCTGTGTCCCTGTGTCGTGGGTATCAGGAACTACGAGTACCACCCAGACCACACAGACAGGCACATGAGACTTTTCATCTTTATGTCTCAGGGTCGGCAGCGCGCGTGTGATGCCTTTGGTGTTGCAGGCGTCCATAGGCTACGGTAACTGCTTTCCATCAGTTTGACCGTATGCTTGTTTGCTTACCAAGTAGTATAAAAAAAGACCCGGAACAAATATTTGCAGATCATACAAATATTTGTCCCGTAGCCGGAATCGAACCAGCAACCTCTCGCATCTCAGCTGGCTAACTCGCCCGCCGCAACACAGAGGTCGTCTTATAATAGTATTGTGTGTACGTACTGCCTAGCCAAGTATCCGTAGTTGGACGGCGAAGAGATGAAGTCAGCTCTCTCGTCTCGAATGTCTCGAAGGCAATCGAAGACGGAGCCGCGCTGCTGGCAGGAGAGCGCCGGCTGGATGCCCAGGGTATAGGCAGCGGCACGTACCCAGGCACATTTAGTTTGTTCAGCAGTTGAAAGCGTGCACCAACGGCGTGCGGGCAGGCAAGCTGACGTAGAATCTATGTTGCTGATAATACGAACTGAAAAAAAAGCATTTTCTTATTTGGTAGCTTCTATTTTTAAATCGTTGCGACGTCTTGGTATTCCACGTGTGCAACTGAGCTATGAGCTATGGAAAGAGCTATGCTTTGAGTTCAAGTGACAGATTTTGAAATGAGGAAATCCGTACAATAACGTTCACCGACATAGCTCCCAGAATGAGGGCTTTTCAACTTCGATTACAAAAAGTAGTACAAATTGGTTCCACAGATGGCGCTGACTCAACTGTAGCTGACAAGATTGACAAATGTTATTATCTGTGGTGTATGCGTACTAAGCTATTATTTAACCAATCTGTGGTTATTAGTCATGATAATATGTTTGTGTCTGCTTCTTGAGAGTGCGCTAGTGATTTCGTGGTGTTTTTATAAGTAAGCACCACGAAACGAAAATATATCCACGTTGTTGGTGTTGACATTTAACTTTATTTTGACACTTGACAGCTACGAAAAAGCAGCGCCATCTATTTTCAACGCTGAAAGAATGATTTGAAATGCCCGTGAAAACCCGTCATTAGGAAATTGAAGTTAATAATAATGATTATAACATGGTAATTGATGTATCTACCTAGTACCTACTTACTTATGGGAATAAGCAGGTGGTTTACGTCTTCTGCTGGACGAGGCCTCCCCCATTGAATACAAAGGGGGGATTTGCTCTAATCACCACGCTTGGCAGGCGAAATGGTACTTACTTGGCGCGGTGTAATTGGCAACAGAAATGGGCGCGTCTTGGAACACCACCCGGGCATTGGCGCCCAGACGAGGCCTCCCCCATTGAATACAAAGGGGGGATTTGCTATAATCACCACGCTTGGCAGGCGAATCGTTACTTACTTGGCGCGGTGTAATTGGCAACAGAAATGGGCGCGTCTTGGAACACCACCCGGGCATTGGCGCCTCCAGCGACCGCCGTGAACAGCACAGACGTCCAGCCGCTGCCGGGACTCGCACCCAGAGGCCACCACGTCCGAAGGTTGGCCAGCACTGACGCTGCAGTGTTGCTGCAACAGATTGATGTCCAGTCGGTCATCATTACCCGCACACAATACCGTCACTGCTGGACACATTCCACACAACATTATCTAGCCCCAAGCTAAGCAGAGCTTGTGTTATGGGTACTAGATAACTGATATACTTTAATACAATACATTACATAGATAGATATTTTTATTATACATTGAAAAATACCCAGAAAACCCTGAACAAATATCTGCAGATCGTACAAATATTTGTTCCGAGGCAGGAATCGAACCTGCAACCTCCTGCGTCGCAGGCGAACCTGCGCCTGCCGCACCACAGAGGTCGTCATTGCCTCAAAGCGTCTTTGTCATTTGAGGTTGTCAATTGGAGGCTTTTATCACAGAAAATAAATTAGTACCTATTAGGTATATTTATTATTTTCATCAGGACATATTCAGGGTCTAGAAGAAATTTTTAGGGCTTGGATACAATAAGGGCCTAGCTAGAAGGAACTGTTAAGGCCAGGAGGATATACTGAGGGTCTGGAGGGTTCCATCAGGGCCTAATGGTAACTGTCAGAGTATGGATACTGTTAAGGCCGAGAAGGTACTGCCAGGGCCTGGATACCGTCAGGGTCTAGAGGAAACTGTCAGGGCTTGGATACCGTCAGGGCCTAGCTAGAGGAAACTGTCAAGGCCAGGAGGATATTGAGATACTGAGGATACTGAGAGCCTGGAGGGTACAATCAGGGCTAGAGGGAACTGTCAGAGCATGGATACCGTTAAGGCCGGAAGGGTACTGCCAGGGCCGGGAGGGTACCTTCAGAGAAGTCAAAAATATATTCTTGTACTTACGTGGATGCAATAATAGCGCCCCAAGGTTGCCTCACGAACGCGCAGGGTGAAGTAGCGTTGTTCAGGACATCAGCTGTCAGGGCCTGAAGGGAACCGTCAGGGCAGAGCAAGGAGTACGTGGCTGCGTTTTGAGGGTTGCGGATCTAAATTATAACAATAAGCAGTTAAACTTATAGGTACGGCTAATGGCCGTGGTGTGTCTGGCCTAAAACAGACTCCTCTCCTTCCCGTCCCTGCGTCGCCAAATCACGCGACGCGGTAGAGGAAGGCCGTAGTATGGGCGTCGCCGAGGGGGGTTATAGGGGGTTCAAACCCCCCTGAAATATTCAAAATATTACTAAAAAGTTTAACTGTTCACACTTATTAAATATACACAATTTTCGTAAATTTTTGTACCTTTCGCCCTTGCCTCTACTTGATGAACTAAAAATATTATAAACGTCGCAGGAAGTCGGTGGATGGAGGCAGCTCAGGACCGTTCGTCGTGGTATTCTGGGGCCTATGTTTGGCAGTGGGCTTCTACAGGCTGATGATGATAATGAGCTAAAGATGTCCAATGCTGGACATATACCATGACGAACAGTTTTGAGCCACCTTCATCCACCGACGTCTCGCTAACGCCACAATCTCATCAATCCATCGTGCGTCAGGTCAAGACCTATTTAGCATTAACTTTCAACTTTATACCTTAAGGTATAAAGTTGCTGTTCCTGAGAAAAAGGCTCTTAAACAAACGGACAACAAAAAGATCCTAAATTTTTATTCGTTTGTTTTTGAGGTACGTATTGCAATTGTTGACAGGTAGACATCATCATCATCATCACCACCAGCCTTTACGTCCACTGTTAGACGAGGCCTATATAGGCCCCTATTGACTACAATGGGGGGATTTGCCATAATCACCACGCTTGGCAGGCGGATCAATGATTGAAGTATTGGTGTTGATCACTCAGGTAGATGCTGCTGTCCATCACCTGGTGTGGTACCCTGGCACCAGGGGATGGCAACTCATCAGATAAAAAAACCAAAAACACGTTTGTTGTATGGGAGCCCCCTTAAATATTTATTTTATTCAATTTTATAGTTGTTGTTATAGCGGCAACAGAAATACATCATCTGTGAAAATTTCAACTGTCTAACTATCACGGTTCATGAGATACAGCCTGGTGACGGACGGACGGACGGACGGACAGCGGAGCCTTAGTAATAGGTTCACTTTGGGTACGGAACCCTAAAAAGTGGTACTTACACTGAAGTATTCTCTGACATGGAGCCAGGCGGCGTACGCAACTGCCGGGGCTACGGCGTTTGTGTTGACCCTTAAGCACTCCAGGGCCTGGATGTGACGGTTCTCGTTCCTGACTCCAGCGACGCTCACGCCCATATCAATGGAGTAGCCGCTGCAGGAGTTACCACCGCAGAGCGTGCACAAGGATGTGTGTTGGTTCTCTGTTGGCGAAAGAAAAAACTCAATAGACGTAATAGTTGCCACTAGAAACGGGATATTTACCATAATTTTTGAGCAGTGGACTGCCCGTATACAAGGCACTGCTCCGAGAGACACTTGCTCAGCAATCCAATTAGTTTATTTTTTAGTTTTTTTGTGTGTTACCTTTTGAGTTTTGCTCGAAATGAATGTTATTTTTTTATTTACTTTAATGAGGGTAGGTTAAAACGTTCGGAAGGA
The DNA here is from genome assembly GCA_951392215.1 of Epirrita christyi. Taxonomy (NCBI): domain Eukaryota; kingdom Metazoa; phylum Arthropoda; class Insecta; order Lepidoptera; family Geometridae; genus Epirrita; species Epirrita christyi. The sequence continues at coordinate 8,439,686 of OX595863.1, read as the reverse complement.
TTTCCGATCGGATTCGTTAGTTTTTCATTTCGATGTGGTAAGTAACTATAGTAGATTGTATTAATTAGGGAGCAAAATAATATTTTTACGGCGAGGGCGCTTTTTTGAATCCAGAGTGAAGTGAGGAATTCTAGAGTAGAATCCCTAGCTTAGCGAAGGATTCTTTAAGTAGAATCCTGAACGTAGCGAGGGATTCAAAGTACGTCGCCCGAGCCAGAAATATATTTTGCGCCCGAGTGATACACTCTAATTTTCATCACCCACTATGAGAAAATAAAAGGCGCCTCATATTTTATTTCAAAACAAAACCATGAATTTCTAACAATCCGTGAATAACTTTTAATTTAAAAAACAGACTTCCGCCATTGTATTCGACTAAATATTTGGATGAAAAAAAAATTATGAAAGAACCATAGTGGTGAAAGGATTATGATACTTTCTGAATGCAAATGCTTGGTTTGTTGCTGAAAATATCAAAATCGCCATATGTATGCCTATAATATTTGAGGAGTTCCCTCAATTCCTCATGGGTTCCATCATCAGAACTGGATTCTGAAAAAAAATGGGACCAATCTGGAAGTATATCTATTCAAATAAAAAAAGAATTTTCCAAATCGGTTCATAAACGCCGGAGATATGAGGTAACAAACATTAAAAAAATAAAAAAAATACAACCGAATTGAACCTCTTCCTTATTGTAAAGTCGGTTAAAAAGTTGTTAAAAATGACGAACTCGCGGGCTGTAGTTCGTTTCTAATTTGTTTATTTTTTTATTCAGCCGGTGGCGCGACTATGGGCCGTGTCGTACCAGCCAGTATTTATTTAAACAATATTTGCGTTCGACTTCTTTGGCGCTGAACACGATCGACGAGATGTTCCAAATTTAAAAAGGGTGCGGCAAAGATAATTGCGGCGCACTTATTCGTGTTTGATTCTTTTCAAGATGTTCCAAATTCAAAAAGTGCGCGGAAAAGATAATTGCGGCGCACTTATTTGAGTTCGATATGTTCCAAATTCAAAAAGTGCGCGGCAAAGATAATTGCGGCGCACTTATAGAAGTTTCTTATAGAAACACCACCTTTGGGTGCACATAAAGGCGAACCAAGTCGTCCTTTTCGAATAGATGGGATGAAATATTTCTAACAATATTCTCTAGTAAAACACAGTAATAAAAAATATTTACTTATTGTTTTTTACTGTGTTTTACTAGAGAAAATTGCTAGTACTTACCACATCGAAATGAAAAACGAACGAATCCGATCGGAAACCGCCCTGCAGGTCTACAGACAGCTAAGAAGAAGCTGCTAAAGGTCTCTAACTCAATCTGTTAGGCTGTCACCATAATTGAGGGTACTGTCAACTTACTAAGATTCGTGTCCTGGGTAATTTTTGCGCTCCAGGTTCCAGGTCTACAGACTGCTAAGAAGAAGCTGTTAAGGGTCTCCAGCTCAATCTGTTAGGCTGTCACCATAATTGAGGGTACTGTCAACTTACTAAGATTCGTGTCCTGGGTAGTGTTCGCACTCCAAGGTCCAGGCCTGCAGGCAGCTGAGAAGAAACTGCTGAGGGTTTCAACCTCAATCTGTTCCGCGGATTTTCCATTGGTGTCGATCTCGTTACAACGATCGGTTTGGGCGGCCTGTTATAAAAAAGGATTTAGTATCTGGAAGAGATCTTTTTCAGCGATAAAGCCGCACTTCGTACCATTTAAACTTACGTAGATTATAAGATAAGCTAATAAGATAATTTATTTATCAACTCTTATAAAAATATGGTACAAATTAGACTAATTTCAGTAAGTACTTAGTAATATTATACATGATAAACATGATCGTGTACCAAAAGGAGCGCTGTCCCCTGCACTAGGTCTCAAAGAGCCTGTGTTGCAGGGTCACAGTGACTCACCCCGGATCATAGTAAAAACACAAAAATTAAAATGTTTAAAATGAGCATAATAGTGTTAGTGAGAAAAATTATACCTTAAAACTAACAAATCTTAAAAGTTAACGCGTAAAATACAATAATATTACAGTAGAAAAAAACAAAAAATAAAAGAAACAAGTTAAAAATAAATTAGTAAAAATAAATAAATAAGTAAGTAAGTAAGAGCCCAACATTCTAACATTAATTCATAATTATGAATGTGTTAGAAGGGTTTAGTTTTTGTAAGTGTTGCGTGTAGGTGTGCGGATGTGTGGTTGTGAGTCGTGTTTTCGTAAGAAGTAGTGTGAAGTAGTGCTACTATACCAGCGAGTGTGGGTGGATGTAAAAGATAGAGTGACGAGATTGTGTGTTGTGATTTCATATTTATTATATATACCTAATATATATTTATTTATGCTTATTAGCTGATGTTTGTCATAAATTTTTCCGTATCGTCATATGTTAGATTGCCTAGAAAGTCCATGAGTGTTATGTTTACTTGTCTATAGCTCATTTGGACAATAGCTCGATTTTGACTTACGCGGTTGTACAGTTTTGGTCCCATAATACGTAAGGACTTTCTCCCTAGCTTAGTTCTAGATGTCGGTACCTTAAACACTTTGTCTTTCCTACGTTTTAATTCGGAAAGTGTTATTTTGTCTAAAGTCACTAAGGAGTGTTGCTTGCCTATAATTGCCTTGATATACAGTTTCCTGATTGACAAGACTGAACATTCTTCATAAAGGGCGCTCGTAGAATAGTATCTTGGTCTGAATAGTATAACTTTTAGCAGTGCTCGCTGCGCCCTTTCCAACTGAAGCAGTGTAGTTTTGTCGGCAGCTCCCCAAGCTCTTATGCAGTATGTGAGGATTGACTGGGATAGTGCGAAATATACTTTTTTGAGAGATTGAAGAGTCATAGCATGTCGTAGTTGTTTAAAGATATAAATCATTTTACGGGTTCGTCCAGATATGTGTTTAACATGACCTTTCCAAGAAAGGTTTTTGTCTATTAATTACACCTAGATATTTGATGCTGTCAGTCGTCTATAAGTATTGGCATTCATATTATATGTTAAAATCTATCTAATCATGAATACCACATACGAAAGTTTTTATCAAGTATTATTTTTTCAGACCACTCACCGTTAGTTCCAGAGCCTTGAGGACCCTCGGAGACCAGCGCTGGTCCACCTCATCTAATCCTGGATGGCAGTAGTAGCCGCCGCGGAGTCCTGCCAGGCCCCCGGTGTGGTTGCTAGGTACCACTGCGACTGTCTCGAACGCGTAGGGTTCTGGAAATATAATTTATTTGACACTTAGTTCAACGTATTTATGTAACATAACATAATATAACAGTCACATAAGTAATAAAAAAATTAGAAATAGGTGTACAGGTTGCCTGAAAGAAATCGCTCTCATCGATAAGGCCGCCCATTGTACTGCTAATTTTAATAAATCCTGTTATGTATTCCTGGTGTACAATATAGTGTTAATCTATCTATCTATACGTAGTCTTGATCCCACACTAGGATTCCTGGTGTCGTCGTGGGTATCAGGAACTACGAGTACCATGGTACCATAACACGCAGACCCGGAACAAATGTTTGCAGATCATATAAACATTGTCATGGGAATCGAACCCATTAAATCTTGCATCTCAGCCGGCTACTCACCCGCCTCGCCACAGAGGTCGTCAAAAAATATCACAGAATTATTAAAATATACTAAACATACTTTAAACATAGATAAAAAAAATAATAATATATATGTATATATAGATTATTTTGTTAGTAGTAGAACTTCTTGGAAAGAGTTCGTCCGGGGAAGCAATACCACCGTACCTATTTCTGCTGCCAAGCAGTAGTGCTCGCGTTGCTGTGTTTCGGTTTGAAGGGTACGGGTGCCGGTGAAATTACAGGCACATGAGACTTTTCATCTTTATGTCTCAGGGTCGGCAGCGCGCGTGTGATGCCTCTGGTGTTGCAGGCGTCCATAGGCTACGGTAATTGCTTTCCATCAGGTGGGCCGTATGCTTGTTTGCTTACCAAGTAGTATAAAAAAAAATAGATTCATACGGCAAGGTGCCCAAGCGTGGCTCGTTGGCTCTGCCATAGATACCAGACCACTCACCCATCCGGTTGACATCTCTGACGGTAGCCACCACACGGTTGTCGTTGGGCTGCTGTTGGGCCAGCAGAAGCACCTCCTCTTCAGAGAAATAGCCAATGTCAGCCTCGCCACGAGACAATTTGAGCGCACAGTCTACTCTGTAAGGCAATAACTTTTCATTTAAAAAACCGACTTCCGCCATAGTATTCGACTAAATATTTGGATGAAAAAAATTTATGAAAGAACCATAGTGGTAAAGGATTATGATACTTTTTGAATGAAAATATCAAAATCACCCTAAGTATGCCTACAATATTTGAGGAGTTCCCTCATTTCAATCATCAGAACTGGATTCTAAAAAAAATGGGACCAATCTGGAAGTATATCTATTCAAACAAATCGGTTCATAAACGCAGGAGATATGAGGTAACAAACATAAAAAAAAAAAAAAAAAAAAACAACCGAATTGAGAACCTCCTCCTTTTTTGGGAAGTCGGTTAAAAATGGGATAAATATGCGGCGTATGTTGTAACGAATCACAATGCTGAAAGGGATTCAATTATCTGGCAATCAGATTCAAGCTTGAAAATTATATTCGTTCATGACAAAGATTAAAGGTTTTGCAGAAAATGTTTCTGGTACTTCTACAAATTATTTCATAAAGTTGAGAAAAGTCAAATATAAGTTGATGATGCAAGATGCGCAAACCGTCAATCAGTCAGTCGGTCAGTTTTATTGTTTGAGTTTCTCAAATAATAAAATAAAAAAAATGTAGGTAAAATAATCATTCAAGTTGCGTCACTTCAAATTTAGTTTCACTAAAAATCATAAATTATTTCGACGTAAACATACAAAAACTATTTTGAGATAGCAGTATATTTTGCACAATTATTGGCTTTTACGGCAGAAAAATTAAGTACACAAAATAAAGATTTCACAATAATTGGGCATAAACAGTAAAATCTCAGCAAATATTCATGGATGATTTTTTAGTTACTTTTTCCGTGGCATAAAAAAAATATAATAATTAAAAAAATAAATAAATAATAATATTTAAAATTTAGAAAAATGTTAAAAAAATATGTATATAAATTTATTTTAAAAAAAGAAAAGGGGAAAAAATCATTCAAAATAATGAGTTAAACAGTTTGAACTGAAAACCGAAAGTATTCTAGTGAATGGAATTGAGTTTGGCTTGTGTGTAATGTGGCACGGGTGTGATGGTAACGTGTGTGATACACAGCGAGTGCCAAGAGTCGGTACACACGTGCCATCGCCAGTGGCATGGCTGTGATAACACAGAGTGTACCAAGAGTTTGTACACCCAAGCCATTGCGTGTTTTACGTCGTGGCGAGCTGTGTTGTTAGTTGGGCAAGCTGTGACAAAAATTTACACAGAAGAAATTTCGTGCGAATTGATGTAGGTTTGCTGTAAAAGTTGGGGGGAGGGGAGGTTCAGATGATGTGGGAATGCATCTCGGAAATGGATATAAATAAAGCAGGGCTCTGGGGGAGCGTTAGTTATTATGGAATCGCGGGCAGGAGCGGAAGTCGAAGATATGACTGAGTCGCGGGCGGCCACGGGCTACTGAGTTATTATGAAATCGCGGGCAGGAGCGGAAGCCGAAGTTATGACTGAATCGCGGGCGGCCACGGGCTACTGAGTTATTATGGAATCGCGGGCAGGAGCGGAAGTCGAAGATATGACTGAGTCGCGGGCGGCCACGGGCTACTGAGTTATTATGAAATCGCGGGCAGGAGCGGAAGCCGAAGTTATGACTGAATCGCGGGCGGCCACGGGCTACTGAGTTATTATGGAATCGCGGGCAGGAGCGGAAGTCGAAGATATGACTGAGTCGCGGGCGGCTACGGGCTACTGAGTTTTTATTGAACCGCGGACGGTTACGGGCAACTAAGTGAAGCTAGAGTCGCGGATGGGTACAGAACCCTAGTTCCGATAAAAAGTGCTGTGACGTGAGTGCCCTAATTTTGGATTTCAGTGATTTGGATATAGTTGGTGCATCACTGGTAAGTGTTTATGTATTTTATTTTATCAGTGTGTTTGATTTATCTAGTGTAACTTGTGTTTAGGACTTAACAGAATTTTTAAGATCTAGTAAAATCTCAGATAGAATTTTATTGTTGGAACTACTTAAATAATAGTAGATACCTACATCTATATCTACTAAGGGAAGACTTCAATTCAGTGAATACTGATTAATGAATGATGATTTATTTACAGATTTCAATAGATAATTTCAAAAGGGTTACATACATCTGTCTACTAGTGATTATCTGAGAAAGGATGAGAGTTTACTTTCAAAATTCTAGGTTCTAGGTTCCCTAGATTATAGACTTCTTCAGCGGCCTCCGAGACTGAATTTCACCTGACTATCTATTTTATTAATGAATGTGTCATTGCGACTTGTAAGTTTAACCCGTTCTCTTTCAGCTTATGTCTTTGAGATTTAACTTCACTTATCTGTAGATACTTACTTTTTTTATTATATCGGCTCAATACTGTTCGTTGTGGCATTTTAATAGTGAAGGCTCCGTACAGCAGTGGACTTCTGCAGGCTGAAGATGTTGTACTTGCTAGAGTCATTATGAAGTCATTACGACTTGAAATACTTCTACGAGATACTGATGATGATAAAGAAGCGTTTACCTGTTTGTTGTTGCGTGTCATTATGGATTTAGGAACCTTAAATTTATTGAAGTAGGTATCTAACCCGCTCTCTTACAGATTATCTACGAGACTTAATTTCACTACACCATATGTGTGTTATATTGTTGTATTTAAGATAATCCGTTTTCTTCCAGCTTTTATCTTTGAATTTTTATATGCTCTAGACTGATATTTTCATGTGTTCTACTACATTTTGTGTGCATAACATTTTTAAGCTGTGCTCTTCTTAATTATGAGATTAACTTCAATTAATTCTACAAAATTTACTTAACAAGAATGAAAATACTTGTACCATCTAAATACCTACGTAACCTTTATCTACTTCGTCTTTATTAGCTACAAATTCGAAAGTTAGTCATTACTTTTTATGAATTTTAGTTCATTGAATCTTAAATCCAACTTATTACGTGAGATACTTAAAAGTAATATGAACTTCTGAGCTGATTTTAAAAGGAAGATGTTTCAGATTAATTTTATATGAATAAGTTGAGGTATAAAGCTGTTCAATTTCGATACCAGTGGTATAAACTCTATAGCCAAGCAAGAGCAATGCTAAAGTTAAATCTGACTAGAAAAGAAGATTAAACTTGAGTCAATGATCCAAGATATCTAAGGTGAATATCTACTTATCTCTTGTATTATTTTAAGGAGATTGTGGAGTCTAAATTCAGCCTAGAAGTTCTTAAAGTTCAAATTAAATCTATTCTTTGTAAAGTTGGGATTTTAGATTAAAATAATTATAATAATTAAATCCAGGAACCAAAAAAAAAAAAAAAGGATCCTCATGTTTTAGTTCAGCTTGATTTCAGGTTATATCTAATAGATTATTAGAAATATCTGATAGAATCAATAGCATTCTAGAGATGATTTTATACAAATAAACATATAGTAACTTCAAATAATAGAAGAATAATTCTTATAATGAAAATGTATGAAGAAATTCACAAGTTGTGTAAACTTCATGTTATCTAGATATAAGTTTGAGTACCTAGCAGGACTCTTGCTTTATCAGATTTATTTATAGGTATATACCAAAAAGAGTAGTTATTATAGACTATTATTTTAACAGAAATTAGAAGATTTTGATTTAGATAAGTATATGTTTCAGAGATTAGTTAGTTCAGAATAAAATGGGTACTATATTTCTTTTCAATATTATTAGAATCAGAAGTAAGATTGCTAAAAGGGCTATTTAATAATTGCCTACATAACCATACATTCATTGTACGCGGAATCATAGTTCGAATCTATGTTGATTAAGTTTATTTAGAATAAGAACACATAGTTTAGACCAGTGGCCAGCGGTGTGATCAGGACTGCCTTACGGAACCGTTAGGTTCCACTTTAACTAGGGAGGTAATATTTGATTTTGCGTTCATGAAGTAAATGTAACTTTATTTGGAATGAAACAGAATGACTTACTTCCGACATACTCAAGTAAAATTCCTCTTGTCATTTGCAGTAAAGTACCGAAAGAGTTTGCTTATTAGAATATCATTCTGATTGTCCTCCACTATATATAGTTAAATCTATATAAAAGCAGAAGGAATTTGACCAAGACTTTACGGGTAGAAAATTATTATTTAAGGCGAAGGAGGAGCCTTAAATCAAGCTGCTAAATTGATATCCCCTAGTGATGACTTATCAACATCAACATTTAAAGGAAGTTTATTGTTTTACTAGAAATACAGAGACTAAACTATTAGAGAACAATTCAGACATTAATGAAATGTCCCTTGCTTTGATTAAGTCATACAGTAGAGTAACTTCAGAATGTAAAGAAAGTGATTACTATAATGTTATGTTAAAAACCTCTGTTAATATATCCTATTCTAGAACGTGGAATCAAATCAATATTGTCAATAGAAAGATAGATAGAGTAGTATCATTATTCTTGAGGTAGGATAATCATAATTAAGTCTCAACTTACTAACTTTTTCATAGATAGGTATGATGAAGCGATCTTGAACTAATATACAAGCGAGTAACCTTTTTAGATAGATAGAAAAACAGTAAATCCTAGATCACTATCTCATGTTAGGATTATTAACTTGCAATAGATTACCTAGATAAATTTATAGAAATTAGTCAGTTTAAATAACTATAGATTATTTTGAGATATTGAGTTTACATTAACATTCCTAATTGTACTTACAGTTCATAGTTAAGCTTTGTAATATTTTAATAATTAGACCTTCTGTTAGATTTGAAGAATATTCAATAAGATAAACAGGTAATTATATCAGTGATCTAAATAAGAATAGGTTAGTTAATTATGTCATTAGGTAGCACAGGACTTTTTAAAACTTTAAAGGATCTGAGTTATTACACTACACAATGTATGTTCCTACCACTAGACTAGACGATCATTTTGGCCACATTAATTAAGTAAGTAGGTTTCCACAAATTAAGTTAACTTAAATAGAAAGTTTATAGGTTCATATACCTATTCAGTCAGCATTAGATTAAACAAAAGAAGTAGACGTGAGAAGTAGACAGAAGTTGTGGTGGGTTGTATAGGGGGGGGAGTTACAATGTCCGAACGCATGTTCGCCACCTAGTGACTTTCAGTTAAGGAATGGGGGCCCTTCGTCCCAGATGTACCAATGAGTTGTACCATTGATGGTACAATTGGTACTGAGGGGGCTGATCCCACGCTAGGATTCCCTGTGTCGTGGGTATCAGGAACTACGTGTACCTTGGGACCTGCTTTTGCTTACCTGGACTCTACCGTCTGGCAAGCCGCCTGGCTGTTTCCCGTTTCCAAGCTCTGGCATAGTGTAGGAGAGTTTGAAGAAACGCACACTTTATCTGAAATTGAAGAGTAAACGTTTTTTAAATTAAATAAACAACATTATTTATAGAAATAATAATACAATACCAACAGGTTATCAAAAGAGGCCCAATTCTCTAAATTATTTTAAAACTAGGTACACTGAATGTTAACAGAATCGAGACTGAATTGTGAATTGACAGAAAGTTGGTATTCTGCTCCCTCATAAATAACAATTTATTCTACGTTCAATTTACGATGACTACCATTAGAGTAGGATAGTTATTTATATAATTGGAAAGAGTAAAGAGAGACTCCCAACTACTTAAGCTAAAATTATCGAAAAACTTTTAATCGTTCAAGTTTCCGTCACATTTCGATATAATCACATTACAGTGTTGTATTTTATGTTTAGAGAATACCATTTCTGACATTTAAGATATCGACACAAGATCGAAACATGATCCAAACTCTATTTTAACTATTTTTAAGTTAGAGAATTGGGCCTGTTTGCAACAGGCGTAATACGGTAACTTTTGTACGAGAAAAGCGACATTTGACAGCCCAGAGGCCGTAGACAAACTCAGTAACGAGTGCTTCTTAACTCAACCCAATGAAGGTCAACCCATTTAGGTACTTATATCGACTCAACCCAATTTAATTAAATTTCAATTCTTAACTCAACCCAATCCCATCCCCAGTCCCACCCAAACATGTGTCACAGTGAATATGCAGTATAGTATTAAAACTATAATAGTCTTCATTATCAGCCTGTAAATGTCCACTGTTGGACATCTAGATAGAATGTTTCCTCCTCTGTTAACATTCTAATAGCGATGACGCTAGTAGAAAAGTCCAAAATGTATGAGATTGACGTAAGCTATCGCTATATTGCTATATGTAACGTGGTCTTTTGTATTACGACTGCAGAAATAGAATCGCTTCGAAGCGAATACCGCATGTCTAGGCCGGCTGATTGTAAGTACAATTTACGCCTGTTTGCAAACCTGTCGCGAGATAGAGAATAGCCCTGCAGATATATTTGTGTATAAGGTATGTGTCTTGAAAATCTTTTATTAGGTTTCAATGACAACAATGTTTAATTTTTTCAGTTCCCGTTTTTTGGGGTATTTAATTTATAAGTTCGCAACACTGTAATTTACTTAGGTATTTGATTACGAATCTAGATCAGCCCCCCTATTCTATAGCAAGGCCCATGTACAGCCGCTATTCAATAAGCTGTAACAAATCCAAGTGTACCTTTGCGTTCCAAAGGAAAATAAATTAAATTTAATTGAATAAACTGAAAGTCACTTAGATATGGAAACAAAAATGAAACAATAATAATAATAAAACAATGTCTAAAATGAAAAATAATGCAAAACGTTGAGTTATTCGTCATCCCGCGGATCTGAAACTCGCTTGAATCCGCGAGTTGGCACCTTCCGATTTTACCTATTTTTAACCGACTTCCCAAAAAGGAGGAGGTTCTCAATTCGGTTGTATTTTTTTTTTTTTTTATTTTTTTTTTTAATGTTTGTTACCGCATATCTCCGACGTTTATGAACCGATTTGGAAAATTCTTTTTTTATTTGTATAGATATACTTCCAGATTGGTCCCATTTTTTTCAAAATCCAGTTCTGATGATGGGATCCATGAGGAATTGAGGGAACTCCTCAAATATTGTAGGCATACATATGGCAATTTTGATATTTTCAGCAAGACACCAAGCATTTGCATTCAGAAAGCATCATAATCCTTTCACCACGATGGTTCTTTCATAATTTTTTTTTCATCGAAAATTATTTAGTCGAATACTATGGCGGAAGTCGGTTTTTTAAATGAAAAGTTATTATTGTCGTCAACTCGCGTGATCAAGTGCCAAGTTGTTCGTTACCAAGACCCTAAAAATCGATTGCTTAGCGAAACGTCTAACTTCAGCCCCCCCAAGCAAACTGTGCACCTATACGCAGTAGTAGCGAAAACGATATTTCTACATTTTCATAAAATTCATTATTAAAAATCGGTTGCCAGGTCATATGACTCCAAAATCATTGAAACAACAATATCATTGTATTGATAACGATTAGATAAATGCCTCACCCAGCCATGAATCATGGTTATAACTTCTTGAAAACTCAATGAATGGTTGTGTTTTCAGCGTTCATAGAAAACATTGACATTTTAAGGCGAGGGCTGGGGTGCGTTTTTTGAATGTCGGTGACTAAATATCATCAAAATGCGACCTTTTTGATGATATTTAGTCACCGACATTCAAAAAACGCATCATTCAGAAATCACCGTTTTTCAGGTGTACTGGAGGAGGACTTGTATTGATATCATAGCTATGAGAATTTGAATCATCAATGAGTTGATCATGCGCCGTGAGGGTCAGACGACCTCTGTGGGGCTGCGGGCGAAGGTTCGCCTGCGACGCAAGAGGTTGCGGGTTCGATTCCCGCCTCGGAACAAATATTTTAACGATCTGCTGATATTTGTTCAGGGTGTTCTGGGTATTTTTCTATGTACTTATAATAAATAACTTTTCATTTAAAAAACCGACTTCCGCCATTGTATTCGACTAAATAATTTTGGATGAAAAAAAATGATGAAAGAACCATAGTGGTGAAAGGATTATGATGTTTTTTTGAATGCAAATGCTTGGTTTGTTGCTGAAAATATCAAAATCGCCATATAATAATCGCCTACAATATTTGAGGAGTTCCCTCAATTCCTCATGGAGCCCATCATCAGAACTGGATTTTGAAAAAAATGGGACCAATCTGAAAGTATATCTATTCAAATAAAAAAAGAATTTTCCAAATCGGTTCATAAACGCCGGAGATATGCGGTAACAAACATAAAAAAAAACAACCGAATTGAGAACCTCCTTTTTTGGGAAGTCGGTTAAAAAGTCTGGTTTTGCAAATAAAAATTGCAATGAAAAGCTTTGGCAACAACACAATTTTTTTACGAATTTACGTTTCGGATTCTATCACAATAAACAGCTAGCATCCTCTTATCCTAAAAAAACCCCATCTGACGCATAATGACCAACGCGCTTTTATACGCATCTTGACATTTACGCAATATGTGCAATACGCATTTTGACAAACACGCAAAAAGTGCAATAAACCACCAAAAAGTGCCACATGCGCTTTAGAACCACATGGCCGGCCATCGCATTATGTTCCTTGGGCCACCGTTGGGTGCTCAAAGACCATGCAATCAAATTTGCATTCGACTTAGTATAGCATTTTGCAAATCATTATAGAAAAATAGATAGCTATAGATATATAAATAGATATTACCGTTACTGAGTGAGTATGTAACATATCGCCTGAAACAATTGTGCAGTCGTAGAAGTATCTATTAGGTATCTAAGTAGTATTATCTGTGATCACTTAGAAGATTCATATAGCCTTGATCTTTACAGAAGGAAGCAATATCTTTGTCATCTTATCATCAAACGTTCTTTTCATGTCTTCTAAGTACTACAAACGGGCCGCAGTGTCAGAACGTTTTATATGTGGGCAACACTGTCGTATCAAAAAGGACCACAACTTAGTGGGCCACAAAGACAACATCCCTTCTTTTCGTCACAATTCCCCAGTGATCTAAAAGTCCACGTGGTGAGCTATTTGCGAACAAGGTGGATAAAATTACATTATTATTACTGAGAAGCATCATAAATCCTAAATTTTGATAACAGTATGTTTCCATTTTCCTCAAACTTCAATAAATACGATTTTAATGTTATTAAAAGTATTGCCAAGCAAAAGCATGGCAAAACAGCCAGTGCACGCTTCCGTCAGGACTCGGGTTAGTTAGGTATCTGGATCAGTTGAGCTATCTTTAAATCGATCTTCGGCTTGCCTAAGATTCATCAGCATGATAAACGATCCTTTATTAACCTAAAACTAATGTTATTTGGTTTTATAACTCAATTTTTACCGATAAAAATATTTTTTCCTCCTTCATAGACAATAAAGATAAGAAAAACGTTCGATTATTAGAAGTATTACATAATATGTACTTACAATTTTGAGCGGCAGTACACCCAATGACTAAAAACACCAGCAATAGTCCTTTTAACTCCATTTTAGCAATCCACTAAGCACTTAACAATTAACAGGACTAGAAGTCCTGACCACGCCCGAATCAGACCCGACCGCAGCTTTCGATAAGGTGTCTAACAATGTATTAACTTTATTTAAAAGGTTTTTGTAGTGTTTGCCACGTATCTTATCAATATTTCGAAATTCAGTGTAAAGGTGGGTGATAATGTTGCTGCTGATAACGCTTGATAACGGTGCGTCAGGATTTAGCGATGAGCGTCCCGCAAGGGGCACTGTTCGGTCATGTTCTTTATATTAGTTTAGCTTACCAACGGTTATTTTAACCTTGGCTGCTAACGTAAGTACAATCAGTGCAGGAAGCTTGTGGTAGTGTTGGCAATAACAATATTGAAGCTGACATACATACATAAAATCACGCCTGTTTCCCGGAGGGATAGGCAGAGACCAAAAGCTGAAGCTGACAAATAATAAAAACTGTATATTTGCGTTTTAGAAGGAAAAACTCAAGCTTTCGACGACGCAGTAGCTCAACCCTCGATGGACTAAAGACATTATAAACGTCGCAGAAATTCGGTGGATGGAGGCGGCTCTAAATCATTAGTCGTGGCATTCTAGGGGGGAGGCCTACGTCCAGCAGTGGACTTCATCAGGCTGATGATGATGATGAAGTCAGTGATGTGCAAGCCACCAAAGATGCGTAACATTACCTATTCAACAAATCCAGTGTAGGTGTATCCTTTGCTGGTACAATTGTGAACTTAGGTTATTTTATTAAATAGCTTACCTACCTACACAGTACACACTAATCTGGAAAATAGCGTGGCTTCTTGGAATGGTAGATAAAATCGATCATGTCTATATTTGAACAGAGATAAACCTATCAATGAGTATTAGCCAGAGGAAATAAATACCGAGAAAGGTAGTGTGGTTTCGCACTACGTCCGATCCGAGTTCGATTCTTATATCCGTGAAAATACGGTCCGGAGTAGTCGAAGAACAATTTATATGGTAGCTTACTGTTAGTACTGGTACACTACCTGAATAAAAGATTGTACTCAATTTAATAATACTTTATAATACATAATATTACAAACTTCGATATTATATAGTAAATTTAAAGAAAATAGGTTATTATTAGACGAGGCCTCGTGTTTACGCTCTCGTTTCTTCAATCGAATGCCATTTGGACATCTACCGTTTTTTTCGTTTTTTCTACCAGTGGAGATGTCACTACCAACCTATTCTGAGAAACATTAAATAAATGAATGATTATATTAAATAATATTAATTATTACAATCCAGAATATCAGTAAAAAATTAATAAAATACTATTACAATAATGTGATGCCTTACGCTTATGCATTACGCACTAGATCCGGCTTGCGTCATCCGAATTCTCTATAGATCCGAATTTTCACGGATTCGGATCGGACGTAGTGCGAAAACCGCTCTAACTGCTTGTCTTACCGAAATGCTACAATTTACATTTTTTTTTACTGGATTTGACATAATCACCCACGCTTAGCAGGCGGATTGGTGATCGCAGTTGGTTATAAGTACTCAGATGAATGCTACTGCCCATCCCCTGGTGTAATCAGGTAAATCTTGATTTTTTCTATCATGACGTTTTCTTATGAAATAACGTGTTTGTCATTATTCTGAGGAAATAACCAAAGTGTATTAAAGAAGTGTATGTATGTAATTGTAACTTCCGCCATTGTATTCGACCGAATATTTGGATGAAAAAAAAATTATGAAAGAACCATAGTGGTGAAAGGATTATGATACTTTCTGAATTCAAATGCTTGGTTTGTTGCTGAAAATATTAAAATCGCCATATTATGTTTGCCTACAATATTTGAGGAGTTCCCTCAATTCCTCATGGATCCCATCATCAGAACTGCATTCTGAAAAAAATGGGACCAATCTGGAAGTATAACTATTCAAATAAAAAAAGATTTTTTCAAATCGGTTCATAAACGCCGGGGATATGCGGTAACAAACATACAAAAAAAAAACAAAAGAAAAAAAAATACAACCGAATTGAGAACCTCCTCCTTTTTTGGGAAGTCGGTTAAAAACTACACTATAGCTCATATATAGCCAGACACAGAATAAAAGTTAATTTTTAACCGACTTCACAAAAAGGAGGAGGTTCTCAATTCGGTTGTATTTTTTTTTTTTTTGTTATGTTTGTTACCGCATATCGGAGGGTTCCCAACGAGTAACACCCAAACGAGTAACACTGTTACTCGTTGGGATTTTTTTTCCTATCGAGTAACAGTGTAACTCGATGGGATACAAATTAAAAGAAGTATTCCCAACGAGTTACACCCAGTGTAACACTGTTACTCGATAGGACAAAAACATCCCAACGAGTAACAGTGCTACAAATTACGACATTTTATTTTAGTTCGGTTATAAAAAAAATATACGTAGCTATTTAGTTGAAAGTGTCCATACTGCGTTGCTATACTTGATCTTCGTTAGTCCATTTTGAATTTTTGTCCATACACTATTAACGCCAAAATATGGCAACTTTGAACATTCACCATATTTTATTAGCCTGATTGAAAAAAATTATATTCACTGCTAGTTCAATCTCTAGTCCTTCAAATACGTTCAATAATTAAACAGCAACGGCTAAATCTTAGTGAAACAATGCAATCGTGCAGTTTGTAATTTGTATGTAGACAACACTGCACTATAAGATATTGCACAGAATTGCAGCAGAGATAAGCATTTTGCGAAGTGTTTCCAACGTGATTGAGTTTTAGTACTGGTGAAGTATGCAATGAATATGATATAATAATAATATACATGAATATAATATTATATATATGAATACTGCTCTATATATTTTGGCTGTACAAACCGAACAGATGGAAAAACCCGGTAATAAACTTTCAATCTTTGTCTTGTATGTACTTTATTCCCACAGCATAGGACAACTCAGAAGTAAGCGCAAGCACATTCTAACTATACTCTTTCTACGGTGAATCACACCAAGTACTTTTTTTATGGTGAGATTGACGAGCACTCCTAGAGTACTTTTTGGGCAGCTCTGTATTTCTATATAAAAAAAACACATATCAACTCTTGATACTGTAGTCAGGAGAACGAGTTCAATCCTAAGACAAGGCCTGCAGTTTAGAAAATTTACAATAGTGATAGCAACGTTGCCAATGTCTTAAAAAGGATATTTGGTGAAGTTTCCTCTAATAGTGAAAAATGGTTACCTCGTGTCCAGAATGAAAGTAGGTGCTGGCAACACTTTTGTGCAGTCAAGTTGTCAGTGTGAGTCAGTGCACAGGGCACACAATAACGTACAACCACTACAAAATGGCGTCATCCAGTTAATTTCAACAAAACAAATTTGTATACGTGAAAAAAAATGGAGGTAGTGTTCTTCTTCGGGGAGGACATCAGTACTACGCCTGAAGAAGACATGACAGTGGTTTGAAAGTGTGGGCGTGTGTAAAAAGAAAAATTTGCTACGGACTGTTTCGAGAAAAAGTAAGTAACTAATTATTATGTGCTAATAGTGTTATACATTCTGCCGATGGATTTTGGTGGAGCTGAAATTGCCCAGTAAAGATGGGCATAGACAAATTAGTTCCTAAAAAAACTGTAACAGCTTAACGCCTAACTTTGAAGTTAGGCGTTTAATTTTGGCGGGCAAGTGTCCGGCTGAGATGCGGGTTTAATTCCCGCTGCGGAACAAATGTTTGTATGCTCTGCAAATATTTGTTCTGGTTCTGGGTGTTATGGTACCATGGTACTCGTAGTTCCTGATACCCACGACACAGGGAATCCTAGTGTGGGATTAGGGCTACGTATGTGAATGTTGGGTGTTATGTTACACTGGTACCAATCACCCAGGTATTTGCCTGATTTAGTCAATTCATCCAAAACATTTCTTGCTGAGTGTTCACCGTCGTCCTTTTATTTAATCAAAGTTTAATTGTAGTCTAATAATTAGTGGAAATAAATAAACACTATGTTACTCTTATATTATTAGTATCAATTATTAATACTCATTATAAAAAGATTAATAAGTACAGATGCTCGCGGGAAAAATAGCATTCCGAAAATATTAATGGCAGCAGTCTGACTAAATTAAGATAGATAGAAAGATTGCTTATATCTTTATTTTGCACCATTATTACAAAAACTCATCAAAAAGAGATACCTACATTAATTATATTCATTATCTAATATATTTTATTTCAAAATGGTCCGTGGTTTTATATCCGGAACGGGAAAAAGGAATGCTTCACTTGAAGGAAAGTGGTCGGAGGCAGCAGCGCGGCTTGTCTCTTTCGCATCGCTAAGTTAAATTTAGTTGGTCAATAACTGCACATAATAGTAATTGTCAATAACTGGATTTTTATTTCCTTGTGTTTTATGATAATGTAGAATGTGGTAAGTACATAAACAATTAATGTAAAACTGTAATAGATACAAAAGTTTGATTTAAAGAGGAGTTAATACAAATGTTGTTGGACACTTCGATGTTTATTTTATTAAGTTGATTGTTTTATTTTTAAATAAAAAGCAGTGATCAGCCATTAATTAAAGTGTTTTTTTTATTTTCAGCTTCACCCTGACTAATATCTTAGTGTCACTCGTTGGGAACTTTTTTCCTAACGAGTAACACTGTTACTCGTTCGGATATTTTTTTATAGAAATATTCCCAACGAGTAACACCCAAGGAGAGGTGTTACTCGTTGGGACAAAAATTCCCAACGAGTAACAGTGTTACTCGTTTGGGTGTTACTCGTTGGGAACCCTCCCGCATATCTCCGGCGTTTATGAACCGATTTGGAAAATTCTTTTATTATTTGAATAGATATAAATACTTCCAGATTGGTCCCATTTTTTCAGAATCCAGTTCTGATGATGGGATCCATGAGGAATTGAGGGAACTCCTCAAATATTGTAGGCATACATATGGCGATTTTGATATTTTCAGCAACAAACCAAGCATTTGCATTCAAAAAGTATCATAATCCTTTCACCACTATGGTTCTTTCATCATTTTTTTTTCATCCAAAATTATTTAGTCGAATACAATGGCGGAAGTCGGTTTTTTAAATGAAAAGTTATTAAATGAAAAGTTATACAATAAATGTTAGGGAAACATCACTTGCAATCCAATTTCCGGTCATGTAAAGAGTAGATGTTAGGGTACCGTAACTACCTCAAAAATTGCCAACGGAACCATTTTAGGATAACTCTCGTATCTGTCTTGTTTATCAAAGCCTATTTTCTCCGAAACTACTGAAAAGTGAAAAGTTGAAATTGAAAATACCTACAGAGATAGTGAACCAAGTTAAAAAAGAAAATTTCAAAAACAACTTTACTCAAATGCATCACTTGAAATATAGTATTATGTAAGTACTAGCTGGTGCTCGCGACTGCGTCTGCGCAGGATTAGTATTTCGAGTAGCTTATATTTTAGCGTGGCGTAGAAAAGAATATAACCTATATATATACTGTGGCGGGCATTTTTGTAGGACTATTGAAGATAAACATTTCCATCATATATTACATATGTGTAACTCTAGCGGTTTTGGCAGCGCACGCCAGAATAGCTCGCAGATGGTAGATTTTTTCCTACTTACCTACTTGACACTTATCGACATATTATGGACAATTCACACAATATCTTTATAAATTGTAGCCTATGTGTTATTCTGATGTATAAGCTATATTATTGTAAAGTTTCATTAAAATTCATTCAGTAGTTTTTACGTGAAAAAGTAACAAACATCCATCCATCCATCCATACTTACAAACTTTCACGTTTATTCGCAATTATAATATTAGTTGGATAGGATTTATTTCCTTATTTATTTCATTTCAGGAAGTTACAGCTCAAAGAGTTAACCATATTTGTGAACAAAAATGTATAATTTAGATTTCATATCCTATCCTATCCTACAAATATTATAAACGCGAAAGTTTGTGAGTATGGATGTTTGTTACTCTTTCAGGTAAAAACTACTGAATGGATTTGAGTGAAATTTGGAATGGAGATACTTTACGCCCTGGATTAACACATAGGCTACTTTTCATCATCATCATCATCATCATCAATTTTCATCATTATTCACACGGGTGAAACCGCGGGGCGCAACTAGTTTAAAATACTTTGACTGACTAATAAGGTAAAATTGTAAGTGGTTAGTGGTTACTATAATAGCCTAATTATTGTAACTAAACCCTCTCTCCACGCGAGTCTGACTCGCACTTGACTCGTTTGTTTTAATCGTAACCCGATTCCTAGGAAGTCGCTTGTATGACAAATTGACAACCTAGCGGAAGTAGATTATAAGATAAGAAAAACAAAGGAATGACAATGCTATAGGAAGTCAATTGCTATGTACTTATTACTTTCCGGTATTAAATCCGAAATACTCCCGAAGGTTCCTCAATCTGAGACGGGACAAGATTCGGCTTGTTGTCGGGATTGTCACCGGTCACTGCATGCTTAACAAACATTTATTGAACGAGCGAAGCGAGTTCTCTGAGTCAAGTTGGAAGAATCGGGGTTTGTTTGTATGTATGTATGTATGTATGTATGCTTGTCCGATGAAAACTTCCAAACCGTTAATCCGATCTTCATGAAATTTGGTATGGGGGTAGATAGTATTGGTACAATTTGTAGGTAAGGTTATGAGCTATATCGGTCAGGGGGTTACTGAGATATTGGGGTCCAAGAGGGGGTAAAAAAAATAAAAGTGAGACAATCAGATCAAGTGGTCTAATGAAAACGCTTTGGTTGGACATTTCAAAACTGTTTTAATAAGTATTTAGCCTAAGTAGTTTTTGAGATATTAGGGAAAATAAAAAACGTAAAAATCAAAAATTCCAGGGTACTTCCAGCTATCCCACAATGCTGAAATTTGGTATGCTTGTGGCTTTTGTGTCACAACTACAGGGAAAGGTCTGAAATTGAAGAATTTAGAAACTTGTACTCCATAAAATAAAAACCAATATAACATCCATTGTTGACCTCCCATTTCTAGGAATTTGAATGACGTTGGAGTTCTATGGTTTTCGTCAAAAGGACGTTATCAATTAATTCGTCAGGTACTTGATATAGGTACTAACAGGTATGTAGTATTACGCCCCGTTGCTTAGCCCTATTCAAAGGTTATTTCGATGATGTGTAGGAAATTAGAGTAGTTACTGATAGATACTATACTGGTAGACCTCGAGGTGAAAATTTTCAAAAATAATAATAGGAAATATGGAAATCACTTAGTTAAGTAGTCGGGCTGATAAAGGTGTTATCGCGAGGTATCAGTTCGGGGCGAACCACTAGTTTACACTAGGTATTACTGACAGCCCCTTATGTAGAGGCTGTCTAGTAGCAGACGAGACGCCGGCGCATGTGCTCCTGGAGTGCAGCAGTTTGGCGTCTCAAAGAAGAGCTTTCCTCGGGTCGCCGAGGACTCCCGGGCAGGCCTGCGCCGGCATTAGTGAGCTGCTGGCCTTCCTGGAGGACATCGGGTGGCTGGATTAGCAGCCTCCACTCGCCACGCAAAAAGGGCCCACTGGTGGCCTAGTTGCGGAAAAGAGTCTGCGCTACAAGTACAAGTACAAGTACTAGACGGGGACAATGTCAACGACCTAATTCAGTTATTCACCAACACTTTGCTTAGTATTATTGATAATCACAGAAAAAAGATGCTGGTATCTCGTGCCAAACGCATTCTTATACCGTGGAGGGCTAGTGCGGTGTATGCGTCATCGCGATCGCCTTCACAGTCGTTCAAAATGTAAGCCTAATGACGAAGTGCAGCGTACAGTTTATACTACAACTACCAAGACTATCAAGATCTACCTCTCCCGAATAAGCGATAAGACATCAGGAGATGATGTCCTGCGATTTGTGAAGGAGAGGTGCCAGGGTCGGATTGAGGGGACAATTCGACTGTCCCTCCAGAGGCTGGACACCAATAGGGCCACTGATTTCACGTCCTATGCTCTCCAGGTTACGGCGAGATACAAGAATGAGCTCCTCAAACCTGATTTCTGGCTAGCTGGTATTGTTTACCGACGCTATAGGGAAGCGGTATCGAAACTAAATCCCCCAAAAGATATATAGTGTTAGTTTTAAGTGTAAAATATATATGTTAGTCTATAAGGTATATATTCTATGGGCTTATTGTTTAGGTATAATTTTATTATACATTTCCCATGTAGCCTGAAATAAAACATTATTATTATTATTATACCCGGTATCGTAACTTTTGCAATGGTTTGTTACGTAAATTAAAGAGAGAATATGAAAATAAGGTGCTGGAATCAAACAGAAATAACCCTAAACAACTATGGAAAACTATAAAAGGCATCTGCCATCTAAATACTACTAAACGTGAACCACTAGAGCTAACTTGGTGCACACTGACCCTAAAAAGGCACTCGACTCCTGCAACGTGTATTTTTCTAATGTAGGTCAAACCTTAGCGTATAACATTTTAAATAATTTACAAACCACGGAAGAGAGCTTGGCTAATGAAATCACTCCAGACAGTAACTTCTTAGACTCCTTCTTTATGCACCCTACGAATGTGGTAGAAGTAGAAAAACTTATTCTTAATCTGCACACTGACAAGGCGCCTGGCATTGATGGTACTACAAACTTACTTGTAAAGCAGATAAAGGACTTTATAATCGTGCCATTAACTTTTATATTTAACAAAAGTCTTTTATCTGGGCTTTTCCCTGAGATCTGGAAAGTTGCCACAGTTATACCTATACACAAAGCGGATCCCCGAAATGCTCCGGATAACTATCGCCCAATTTCACTTCTTGTAGTCTTCTCTAAGCTTCTGGAGAAACTGGTTAACTAATGGTTCGCCCGGAACTGAGACCTCGCGATGACACCTTTATCAGCCCGACTAATTTAAGAGGGGAAGAAAGGGTTTTGTATTTAACGGCTATGTAAGTAGTATGGATGATCCATCAGAAATCTAAAACGACCGAGTCAATTTCCCTAACGTGAGAGAGATTTTGTGAAGTAAATAAAAAAAAGATTTTTTTAATCAAGCTGTGTCATCTAGTTGTAGTTTTGCTACCTAATTTTTAAAGATTTACGTTGTCTACGCTAAAAATGGAAAGAAAAAATCCTCAATGTTCGACTTCTACCCCTAGAACAAAATATACATAAATAATAAATTTCAGCATTACCAGAGAACTTCGAGATATTTTTTTGCATATTTTACTTTCTTTACCCTTCTAACCGATTTCTAAAAACATTTACTGAGAAAAAAAATTAACCTCTAGGTAATTTCCTACACATCATCGAAATAGCCTTTGAATAGGACAAGCAAAAGGGCGTAAATACTACATATCTGTTAGTATTTAAAGTACTTAACGAATTAAATGATAACGTCCTTTTGACGAAAATCGGAGAACTCTAATGTCATTCAAATTCCTAAGAATAGGGGGTCAACAATGGATGTTATATTGGTTATTGTTTTTTAAGGTTCAAGTTTCTTATTTCTTCAATTTCAGACTTTTCCCTGTAGTTGTGATACAAAAGCTACAAGCATACCAAATTTCAGCATTGTGGGATTGCTGGAAGTACCCTAGAATTTTTTATTTTTACGTTTAAGATTTTCCCTAATATATCAGAAACTACTAAGTCTAAATACTAATTAAGAACAGTTTCCAGCCAAAGCGCTTTCATTAGACACCCCCCTTTATCCGACTATCTGACTTTTTTTTTTTACCCCCTCTTGGACCCCAATATCTCTGTCGTGAAATGTTCACGAGACTGCTTGTTATATTGAGTGAAGACTCTTTTGATTTTTGAACTTATAAACTTTTTAAATTATGAATTAAATTGAAATCTGCGTTCTACTTATCAACTGTTTTTTCTTGATGTCAGACAGAATAAAATTATCGTTCGTGAAAGACAGTTTGGTTTGGAAGTAAAATATTTCAGTAATTTATGATATCAGCGAAAGTAGAAAGTTTATGGACCTTAGTCCAAGGCATGGAAAGAACAACATAGAAGGAACCTCCCATGTCGCTTGTTAAAGGTAGAGTACCTTATGTCGGCGAAGGGAGGAACGAGCCTTTATGCACGGCATATCTTCTGGAGTAAACTGAAGCTAAGTGAATTCATCTATTTGACCTGTAGTCTCAAGTTATACGTTGCTATGCATTGTGGGTCGGTTGGTTGGTGGCAGACTTCATTAGTAAAGTTCTAGGAGAACTTTGGGAGGTTGGCTGGTAGTGAACTTTATTAATGAAGTATTAGGAGTTGTGGGTCGGTTGGTTGGTAGCAGACTTCGTCGTGGCCCTTCGAAGTAGCTAGATGGCAGGTAGAAAGCCACTAGCAAGTACATGTGATGTGTGACTAGAAACTATTAGTTAATGTCTAATTACGAGACTAGGAAGGTCCGAATCACTTAGAGCTTACTTGTAAGTCATCTTCTCTTATAAATACAGACAGGACAAGAATGACGTAACAAGTGAATGCGAAACACGACATCATCCTACTACCTGTTAGGTGCTGACTTCCAAGGTCGCAACGGGAGCCGCTGCCTTCAGATGTCACGGGCTGATTTGAGGTACCGAATACTGTTTCCTTTTGTTTCACCAAAACACATTCGCAATACCTCATGACAGTCAATACGTCAAATAACACATAGTAGTAATCGTGGATTAGGACTGTATTAGGGGAGGTGTTCGCGACAATCTCAGCAACCCCCTGACCGATATAGCTCATAACCTTACCTACAAATTGTACCAATACTACGAGTATCTACCCCCATACTAAATTTCATAAAGATCGGATAAACGGTTGCGAAGTTTTTATCGGACAAACATACATACATACATACATACAAACGCCGATTCTTCCAAGTTGATTAGAAGAACTCGCTTCGCTCGTTCAATAACAGACTTGTACAATACCGTAATATTCTATCAGAAAGACAGTTTGGGTTTAGGCAGGGACAGTCCACTGAAGGAGCCTTGTCTCTTTTGCTATCTAAAGTTGTCTCCTATCTGGATCAGAGTAAAAGCTGTGTGGGGGTATTTTTGGACCTCGCCAAGGCCTTCGACACTGTTTCCGTTCCAATACTTCTAAAAAAGCTGGAACAGTCAGGAATAAGAGGTATTGCATTACACTGGTTTAAGAGCTACCTCACAGAACGAAAACAGTGTCTGAGCGTGAACGGCATAACTAGTTCCCCACAGCATATAGAATTCGGTGTTCCTCAGGGAAGTATTTTGGGACCCACACTTTTTATCTTGTATATAAACAGTATACACAACATCTGATTAACAAAAGCAGACATCGTTTGCTATGCAGACGATACGGCGATAATTTTTCATGGATCAGACTGGAAGGATGCAATCGTACACGCTGAGTTGGGCATGAGTCTGGTGAACAAGTGGCTCCTGAGAAACCTAACTCTCAACACCCAAAAGACCAAGTTCATTTGCTTTCACAAGACACAGGCATCATCGCCTTCGTAAAACATTTCTGGTCATCATCGTCATCGTCATCGTCATCGTCATCGTCATCGTCATCGTCATCGTCATCGTCATCGTCATCGTCATCGTCATCGTCATCGTCATCGTCATCGTCATCGTCATCGTCATCGTCATCGTCATCGTCATCGTCATCGTCATCGTCATCGTCATCGTCATCGTCATCGTCATCGTCATAGTCATAGTCATAGTCATAGTCATAGTCATAGTCATAGTCATAGTCATAGTCATAGTCGTCGTCATAGTCGTAGTCATCGTCATCGTCGTAGTCATCGTCGTAGTCATCGTCATAGTCATCGTTATAGTCATAGTCATAGTCATAGTCATAGTCATAGTCATAGTCATAGTCATAGTCATAGTCATAGTCATAGTCATAGTCATCGTCATCGTCATCGTCATCGTCGTAGTCATCGTCACGTCGTAGTCGTCGTCGTAGTCATCGTCATAGTCATCGTTATAGTCATAGTCATAGTCATAGTCATAGTCATCGTTATAGTCATAGTCATAGTCATAGTCATCGTCATCGTCATCGTCGTAGTCATCGTCACGTCGTAGTCGTCGTCGTAGTCATCGTCATAGTCATCGTTATAGTCATAGTCATAGTCATAGTCATAGTCATAGTCATAGTCATAGTCATAGTCATAGTCATAGTCATAGTCATCGTCGTAGTCATCGTCACGTCGTAGTCGTCGTCGTAGTCATCGTCATAGTCATCGTTATAGTCATAGTCATAGTCATAGTCATCGTTATAGTCATAGTCATCGTTATAGTCATAGTCATAGTCATAGTCATAGTCATAGTCATCGTCATCGTCATCGTCGTAGTCATCGTCACGTCGTAGTCGTCGTCGTAGTCATCGTCACCGTCATCGTCGTAGTCGTAGTCGTCGTCGTAGTCATAGTCATAGTCATCGTCATCGCCAAAGTGTCATGCCTCACGCAGTCAAAAGCTTTGGACAGGTCGCAGAAAACTCGATCGCGTCCTGCGAGTTCTCCCATACTTCAAATATGTGTTCTCAGAGCATGGTACCAGCATCGGCTGTCGAACGACCCTTAGTAAATCCAGGCAATATAGAAATTGGCCTATAATTACCTGGATCTTTTTCATAACAAAGGAATTAATGTACTATGTTTCATAAGATCAGGAAACACTCCCTCGTCAACTCATCCATTGAAAATGTAGGCCATACACGGCGCAATATTTTGAATTTTTCAAAATGACAGCTGTCAGATTTGACATCTCCTAAATGGTTGTAGGTAGAGCCTTCAAAGTGGTAGATCCGAAAGAGGGGGAGAAAAAAATTAAAAAAATTGAGAAAAAAAAAAAATGCGGCTTTGGAATTGGACTTTGAATGTTACCGATTTTCATACTCTACTTTGGTGGGGTGCTTTGTTCTGGCAACATTGGCGTATGGTGAATCTGTTAGGTTAGGTTAGCCTTTTTTTTTTTTTTTTTCTTCGAACCTAACCTTGCTTTATAAGCTCTCCTTTTATCCCCTACTATAACCTCTACAAAACGCCGACAAACAAAACCTAACCTAAAAAAGTTAGGTTAGGTTAGGTTTGTATTCAAAAAAGTTAGGTTAGGTTAGGTCTGTAAATAAAAAGTAATATTAGGTTAGGTTTTTAGGTAAAATTAAAACAGGTTTAAAGGAGTTTATAGGGGAGCTAAGATAAGTTAGGTTAGGTTAGGTTAGGTTAAGTTAGGTTAGGTTTGTATTCAAAAATAGTTAGGTTAGGTTTATAAGAAAAAGGTTAGGTTTGCCTTTTTTTATTTTTTCTTCAAACCTAACCTTGCTTTGTAAGCTCTCCTTTAATCCCCTATAACCTTACCGTATTTTTTTAACGAACCTAACCTAACTAGGGGTTGTAGGGGTTTGTAGGGGTTTGTAGGGGTTGTAGGGTTTGTAGGGGTTGGTAGGGATTTGTAGGGGTTTGTAGGGGTTTGTAGGGGTTGTAGGGTTTGTAGGGGTTTGTAGGGGTTGTAGGGGTTTCTAGGGGTTGTAGGGGTTTGCAGGGTTTGTAGGGGTTTGTAGGGGTTTGTAGGGGTTTGTAGGGGTTTGTAGGGGTTGTAGGGGTTTGTAGGGGTTTCTAGGGGTTGTAGGGGTTTGTAGGGGTTGTAGGGGTTTGTAGGGGTTGTAGGGGTTTGTAGGGGTTTGTAGGGGTTTGTAGGGGTTGTAGGGGTTTGTAGGGGTTGTAGGGGTTGTAGGGGTTTGTAGGGGTTGTAGGGGTTTCTTGTGGTTGTAGGGGTTTGTAGGAGTTTATAGGGGTTGTAGTGGTTGTAGGGGTTGTAGGGGTTACTTATCAACACTTAATTCCAAAAAATTAGATGCTCCAGAGGCAGTTGATTTTAAAGATTGAGTCACAATTTTAGGTATACTAGAGAAAAAACTATCAAAGGCATTTGCGACCTCAATATTATTTGAAATAGCTCATCGTCATAGGCATAGTCATACATAGTCATAGTATTCATTTAAAAAATTCTCTATTTATTAACCTTTTTAACCGACTTCCCAAAAAAGGAGGAGGTTCTCAATTCGGTTGTTTTTTTTTTTGTTTTTTTTTTGTATGTTTGTTACCTCATATCTCCGGTGTTTATGAACCGATTTGAATTTTTTTATTTTTTTTGAATAGATATACTTCCAGATAGGTCCCATTTTCAGAATCCAGTTTTGATGATGGAATCCATGAGGAATTGAGGGAACTCCTCAAATATTGTAGGCGTACAAATGGCGATTTAGATATTTTCAGCAACAAACCAAGCATTTGCATTCAGAAAGTATCATAATCCTTTCACCACGATTTTAGTCGAATACAATGGCGGAAGTCGGTTTTTTAAATAAAAAGTTTTCAACAATATGCTACATGACAGAAATCATTCATCAGGGGTCGACATAAGAGACAAATAGACTAACTTGTGGTTAGAAGCCGCATTTCAACTATAATTTTTACAAATGCGGCGTAATGTGCCGGACAGCCGTCATTTGGGAAAACAATTGGCACAATCTTCTTAAATTGGTAGTGTCAGTTCAGGTACAGTTCAGGTTTCTTGAAAATGATTTACCTGAACTGGTAATACCAATTTTAGAAGATGTTCCAATTGTTTTCCATATGACGGTTGTCCGGCACATTACCAACGAACGGTACGACAACATTTAGACAATGTATTTCCCAACTCGTGGATTGGTAGAGCTGGCCCTATTGCATGGCCAGCACGGTCCTCAGATCTGACACCCCTGGATATCTATTGTTAGGGGAATAAAATGTATCAACCCAATGAGATCTGATTCGCAACTGGTTTAATGAGTAAACTTATAAAACATGTAAACTATATCTAGGTTAACTAATTGAACGTTGATCGGCGCAAAATGTCGAGCCTACACATTATTAATAGTAGGTCAAATTGTACGGTTACCTCGTACATCCTGGCCACTCAACAAAAGGAACAAAAAATTAGAACAATGTAAATTTGTTAATGAGATAATGTCTATATGAATATAAATGTCTATATGAATATAAATGTCTATATGAATATAATGTCCTAAATTTTGATAAAGTCTATAATCTAAGAATGTTCAATTGTCTGGGTTAATTTGCACTAAGTATCACTTCACTCGCGCCTATTGATGTCACACACGGAAGGGATATCTAACTTTATAGTTGGAACTCGCGGAGCAACTTTAGGAGTGGTCGCTTTGTCTAAACTCGAGATGGATTCACTTAACACACACTTTTGTTCAATACTCGATGCTCCTGCCGCTGCCTGTGGGCCCTGGGGGGCCTCCACCTGGGCATCCTCCGGGAACGCCCGGAAAGCTACCGCCAATGGAGGGCTTACCCCCGCTTGCCTCGCCCGTCGTCGTAGTCGCATGATGATGTAGACTGCGCCAGCCGAGACAACTATAGCTAGCGTAATGTAAAGCAGTGTATACTGATGTATGTCGTGTACATTGAGAGATACGTTGGACTGGGCCTTTAAATCCTCAATTTGATTTTTTATGTGTAACCATTCGACTGTGTGATTTTCTGGGGCATACATGGGTAATATTGAAGAGTTAACAATATTATTGAGCACAGAAAACTCCGGCACGGTTGCCAAAACACCCTCGATCTGGATTTGGCTTAGGTAGTTGTTGTGACCGTAAATAGCAAACCCTTGACTCTTCACAACGCAACCTTGACCTATGTCAAGTAGTCCATTGCCGGTCAATGTCTCTAGTTGCATTCCTCCGTCGCAAAAAATGCGTATGTTGCATGAACTGCAACATGAGTACAACCATCTGTTATTGTTATGTAATTTGACCCACCGCTCTTGACAGGTCAATGCATGCTTGCTGCATAGATTTGTGTTGTTATTTATTGTAGCTTTGCATATTCTCGTCGTAATTGGTAGTTCGAAGATGGGTTTATTGATTGGACATAGCAGTCGGCTGGTTGAGGTGTGTACGCACGACTGTATATCGTCCTTTGTCATAAGGATAAGAAGGTCCTTTTGTAGATTAAAAGCTATGTAAGGTGTATTAACTCGAACAATATAATCTAGATGAGGTAAGCTTATTACATTATCTAGTTCGAACGCCTCCTTGCTGATGAGCGGAATCTTCACTTCAATAATTAAAAATCTTTCTCCAACCCTTGCGTTCACCTTCATCAGTTTGTAGAGGTCACGAATGTTTTCCTTATCAGCGGCTAGCGTGAGATCGCCTCTTAAATGGCTGGATATTATGTTGGCTTGGTTATCCAGTTGCTCTGGTGGTAGCAAGTGCGCATCCATATGACCATGTGATAGATCAGTGATGGTATCTATCAAGTTGTCCTGGATGCGTCGCAGACTAGTTATGATTGTGTTCGCAGCAAAGGACCATGATAATATGTTAAGCTCGCTCCGCTGTTCTGACTGAATTGTATGCATGTTGGTGCGAACTTCTTGCAATTCTTTGCTTAATATATTAAATTGCTTATTCATGATAACTTCATTCCTTTGCATAATGTTATACTGAGCTTCCATTACGCTAGTCTGGTTCTTAAGTAGCTGGTTTAGGTGATCTTCATGCGCTGATATTTTTTCGATGTCCTTTTCGTAACGTCGAGCAAAGGAGTCATCGAGAACGCCGAACAATGTGTTAGCCAAGGCGCCTACTCCATTTATTAAGCCTCTCCTCTGTCGGTGACCTATGTGGTTTTTTAGTATACTATTGTAGTGCTCAACTTCCGATAGCTCTTGTTGTAACTGGTAGACTATACCTCTGTATTGCGTCGGAAGCGGAGTCGGCGTTGTAACCACATAATGAGTCAAGTGTGCTACGTAGTTGTTGATGCTGTATAATCCTGTCCAATATGATGACATGTTAAAATAGACAATCAGCTTCCACTCGTCTCGAATGAGGTTCATATTAGACAGTTTATCAAAGTAGATGTCCTTGCTTTGGTCCAAAGATGTAAAGTTGTATGTGCTTTGAGCTGGAGTGAGCACCATAAAAACCAGAAAGAGTGCCATTGTTATGAAGTGGCATAACCCTTTCTTTACCGAACGTTCCCTTAATCGTGCTATCTCTTCCGGAAATTCGCTTTGTTGTGCTGACTTGACTATTAAGTTCAATGGCTGCGTCATTTCGCCTGGCGTCAGGTATTTATGTTTAGTGGCGCTATGTTTATTACGCAACCAACATATAAAGCGTGCGAGCCAGCCTATTGTTGTTGCTATGCGCTGTATTGAATTGCACTCATTCAATAGTTTTGTTATTAAGCAATTTTTCCCATTTAAGGCTGCGTTCACACTGAGACCTTTTACGTCGAACAATGGAGGTTCGTATGCTTTGATTTTGAAGAGAGTAGGATCAAAGTCATGTAGCCATTTTGGGCCTTCCCACCACAAGGAATGGTCCAGCAGCTGTTTGGCACTTAGTCCCCTCGTGGCACAGTCTGCAGCGTTATCTTCCGATCTAACATGGTGCCATCTCGATGCTGGGATAGTCTTTAAGATAGATAGGATCCTGTTGGCTACATATTGCTTCCATTTGTTTGCGCCTCCGTATATCCATCCTAGTACTATCATTGAATCTGTCCATGCATACATGCTGATTTCTTTTTCTGTGAATGTGCCCAAGACCCTTTCCATAAGCCGGGACAGCAGCAGAGCTCCACATAGCTCGAGTCTTGGCAGTGTTTGTTTACTTTTTACGGGCGCTACTTTCGTCTTTGCTGTGATAAGTCTTGATATGTACTCACCCTTATCGTTAATAGTTCTAAACATCTTCTCTATGTCGGCTGTGATAACGTACTTTTGGTGGCGCCAAGTCAAGATTAGACTTTGGAGGTCCTTTTGCAGATTGGGACCACGCTCCATTAAATCGTTGAGACTCTTACCACTAGACGTTTTGGATGACGCATTGAAAACCGTCCGTAGCTTGGTTGTCGTTGAGTCAGCTTTAAGTACACCGTGATGTGGTCTTCCACATCACGAGTACGAGTTATGACTAAGGCCTTGTACTCGTTTCATGTGTCCTAGTTTTTCGTACTCGTGCATGAATTTCTTGTAACTTTCTGAGAATGGTTCATTTGCTGACATCTTATTTTCGAGGTTGTGAAACTGCGCGACTGCCTTTCGCTTTGATGAACCTAAGTCACGTTCAAAATAGGGTTTCATGGGAATTGCTACTTCGTATGCACCATTGTCTAAGCGTCTCGTTGTGGCTTGGTAGAGCTCCTCACAATACTTGTCTGAAGAGGACAGTTCTGTAGTTTCCTCCGTCACCTCTTCCAGCTCCCAATACTGGGCAAGGTCTGGCATATTATTTACGACCACGTTACAGTTAAAAGTCTTTACTGTTCCTGACAAGATCCAGCCTAGCTTTGTTTGCTGGGCAATGGGACCTCCTCTTGGACCTCTGACAATTCCGTTCATTATGATATCGGAGTATACGCTGACATCCAGTAAAAGATCAATGGGCTTGGATATATTGTAATCTGGATCTGCCAGCTGGATATGCTCAAGATGCGCCCATGGCTGTTTTTTGAATGACGAATTAGGCAGAGGGTTTATGACGCTAGGGATTACCAACGCCTGTGTACTAAAATGAAAGTCGCCGTAAATAGATTCTGCATTGATTGTTACGATATAAATAGCGCACGCGTAAGCCTTTTCTGAGGCATCGCAAAACCCATGTATCTGAAATGAATTACTTTTATTTCCTAAGTATCTGGGTATCTCAAATTGATCTAGGTTTTGGAAATCTTGTTTAAGTAACTGCCATTCTTTGGTCAGTTCTTGTGATAATTGTTCGTCCCATAAGTTGTTAGCTTCCAACCACGTTTTTTGAAATAGAAGTTTGGCTCTGACCGTGAGCGGAGATAACCATCCCAAAGGATCAAATATTCTTGAAATGTGAGACAGTAACTCCCGTTTTGTAAGCTTGTCGCTACCACTAATTTCCCTAAATTTGTTTTTAAAGGTGAAAGTATCTGAGCTTGACTTCCAGCTAAGCCCAAGAGTTTTCCTCGACTCTCCACTTTTAAAATCAAGAGGGGTGTCAACGCTTTCCTCAGGGAGATTCTTAGTGAGCTCTGGTGTGTTGCTTGACCACTTTCGGATGTTCATTATCATTATCACTTGCGGTTATCTCCGCTCACGGTCAGGGAGCAAAGCAAAGTAGAGGAATCGTAAAAACCAGTTGCGAATCAGATCTCATTGGGTTGATACATTTTATTCCCCAAACATTCTTCGAGCCGGATCTCGGAATCTCGGCCTTCGCGAACTCTGACTATCGAAGGACTCATTGGATAACGTTCAAAGTCAAAACTGTTATCATACATTATTACATTTTCATTACTTCATCGCGCGCGTTCGTACGGGCTTCATTGGATCACAGGAATTGGATTCTTCAGCATACCCGGAACCGCCGCCAAGCAGCAAGGACCTTCCTTACTTCATCAACTACCAAGGACATACCTGCGTAGTATCTCAGCATCAAGTAAGGTCTTTTATTATTATTACAATCTAACAACATGGAGAGCTTGCTGGTAAAACTAGGAGAAGTTCTCGACTCAATCAAGCAACTCGAGAGTAACTTCTCTAAGGACACAGCTAGTCGTAAAACTAAAGAATACTTAGAGATACGTTTGGATAGGCTAGATAAGCTCTGGGCAGAGTTTAAAAACATCAATGATAAGGCATCGGGCTACGAATGGGTAGATCATCCGTATTTCGCGGAAAATCAGTATGAAAGGGCTAAAATTTATTACGAAACATTGAGACAGAAACTAACATCCTGTCCAGTGGCGTCAGTAACGAAGACACCAGCTGAAACCCTGCCAACAGGACCGTCATCACAGTCTCGATCAAGCACCCCACAGCCGCAGCTGAAGCAGGTACTAGATTTCCCTACAGCTCCATCGAGACCACCGCAGGCGCCGGTTGGACAAGCGGACGAGTTGATGAGCATGCAGCGCACAAACTTCAGAGCATTCAGCCGCGCTACAAGGAACATCAAAGTAGAGGAGATTAAGATGAAGTGGGAGTTAGAAGAGAAGTTAAAGCGTGTGCAGAAAAAGTGGGACGCTATTGAGACGCTTCATCTACAGTTGGACAACAAATTGCAAGGTTCTGACGCCGACTACGAGGTAGAGTTCTCCTATTACGAAGATTTGTACGAAGTCACCATGAGGGCCTTTAATGGGAAGCTGGCGTCGACAGCCCATCTACAGAATTCAACTCCAAAGCTAGACGTTCCAGTGTTCTCAGGTAGCTACACGCAATGGCCTTCGTTTCTAGATATTTTTTCCGAAAGCATTCATGATAACCACTTGCTTACCAATTGCCAAAAGATGCAGCATTTGAAAGGCAAGTTGAAGGGTGAGCCGGAGCGGCTTATACAGCACCTGCATATCTCATCGGAAAACTACGAGACTGCCTGGGAGTTGTTAAACCACAGGTACCACAACCATCAAGTCCTCTTCACAAAACATTTTGAAATATTTTTAAACCAGCCTAACTTAACGAAACAAACATCAAATGACATAAAACGGATTTACGACACTTCCATGGAAAACATTCACGCTATTCAAAATCTTGGAATCGACACATCTACATGGGGACCCGCATTGGTCCATTTAATTTGCAAAAAATTCGATCCAGAAACATTAGCGGACTACAAAGAGACTCGCAAGTCTCCGCGAGAGCTACCAGCATTACAAGAGCTTATGGACTTTTTAGAAGCTAAGTTCATAGCTCTCGAACCATTGAGCCAGACGGAAAGGGTTACCTCAACGACTTATCCATCGAAATCAAGCCCCTTTCCGGTCAATGACTCATCGTATCGTGTAAGGACACCTAATCATAATCCGCACTATAGGAACTATCGTCAAAAAATGGTATACAAGCAGAACAACGGGAATATAGAGCATCAGCCTGTACATGGACATGCCTTTATTGCAACAATAATCATGAAATATACCGATGTGACGAATTTCACAAACTCAAATCCGAAGAAAAATTGAGCACAATTGCTAAGCTCGGAATTTGTTTAAACTGCCTGCATAAGCATGACGTAAATCAGTGTCAATCAAAACGTAAATGTAGAGCATGTCAAGGTAATCACAACTCTATTTTGCACGACGCATTAAGAGAAGCATCGACCGGGATTGGACACGTAACGCGCAATCACCCTTCCTCGGTTCATAAGGTCAACCATGTGGCAACGGGGGATGAAGAAGCTTTGCTTACAACCATATGCATTAAGATCAAGTCAGTTTATGGAACATACGTCACCCTAAGGGCTCTTCTAGACCAAGGATCACAAATCTCATTAATATCAGAAAATGCTGTTCAATTATTAGGATTGCCCAGGAAAAGCTATCACGCTTCGGTCTGTGGGATTGGCGAAGGAGCAAAGCAAAGTAGAGGAATCGTAAAAACCAGTTGCGAATCAGATCTCATTGGGTTGATACATTTTATTCCCCTAACATCTATATCTGGGGACGTGCAAATGCATTAGTTTATGCAAGAAGCTGCCCACAAAATAAATTTGAATGAAACGAATCAACGCCGCATTTGTAAAAATTCAAGATGAATTAAACCACAACCACAGAAATAAAAAAAAAGTTGTTGCGCATGCATAAGGTGTAGAGGAGGCCAATTTGAGCAAATGTTGTAATTTAAATTCAATGAAAACAACATAGCATAAAAAATAGTAGATTGTATCATAAGGGAGCATAATAATATTTTTACGGCGAGGGCGCTTTTTTGAATCCAGAGCGAAGTGAGTGATTCTAGAGTAGAATCCCGAGCATAGCGAGGGATTCTTTAGTAGAATCCCGAACGTAGCGAGGGATTCAAAGTACGTCGCCCGAGCCAAAAATATATTTTGCGCCCGAGTGTTACACTCTACTTTTCATCACCCACTATGAGAAAATAAAAGGCGCCTCATATTTTATTTCAAAACAAAACCATGAATTTCTAACAATCCGTGAATAACTTATCATTTAAAAAACAGACCTCCGCCATTGTATTCGACTAAATATTTGGATGAAAAAAAAATTATGAAAGAACCATAGTGGTGAAAGGATTATGATACTTTCTGAATGCAAATGCTTGGTTTGTTGCTGAAAATATCAAAATCGCCATATGTATGCCTACAATATTTGAGGAGTTCCCTCAATTCCTCATGGACTCCATCATCAGAACTGGATTCTGAAAAAAATGGGACCAACCTGTAAGTATATCTATTCAAATAAAAAAAAGAATTTTCCAAATCGGTTCATCAACGCCGGAGATATGAGGTAACAAATATAAAAAAAAAATACAACCGAATAGAGAACCTCCTCCTTTTTGTAAAGTCGGTTAGGAATTACGAAATAGCGGGCGTTTCTAAATTGTTTTTTTTTATTCAGCTGGTGGCGCGACTATGGGCCGTCGCTTCATACCAGCCAGTATTTATTTAAATAATATTTGCGTACGACTTCTTTGGCGCTGAACACTAAGATGTTCCAAATTTAAAAAGGGCGCGGCAAAGATAATTGCGGCGCACTTATTTGTGTTTGATTCTTTTCAAGATGTTCCAAATTCAAAAAGTGCGCGGAAAAGATAATTGCGGCGCACTTATTTGAGTTAGATATG
The DNA here is from genome assembly GCA_951392215.1 of Epirrita christyi. Classification (NCBI taxonomy): domain Eukaryota; kingdom Metazoa; phylum Arthropoda; class Insecta; order Lepidoptera; family Geometridae; genus Epirrita; species Epirrita christyi. The sequence goes on along the minus strand of OX595863.1, from coordinate 8,403,475 downwards.
TTCCAAATTTAAAAAGTGCGCGGCAAAGATAATTGCGGCGCACTTATAGAAGCTTCATACAGAAAACGCCACCTTTGGGTGCACTTAAAGGCGAACCAAGTCGTCCTTTTCGAATAGATGGGATGAAAAAGTATTTTCTTTATCTTGACCCTAGCAACCAAGTGTCTCTTATGTCGACCCCTGATGAATGATTTCTGTCATGTAGCATATACACTCGAGAGCAATGAATCCGGGTCACTAAAGAATGTTAAAAATCTCGGAAACTAAAAATGATAGATTAATGCAATAAATTGTATTTAATAGACAATGTAATACTCCTTAAATGAAGGTATTAAAAGGTTATTATCAGTTATCAGTAATCAGTCATCAGTTATCAGTCATCAGTCATCAGTCACCAGTAATCAGTCACCAGTCATCAGTCATCAATCATCAGTCATCAGTCATCAGTCATCAGTTATCAGTAATTTATTAGTTATCAGTATCAGTAATCAGTAATCATTAGTCACCAGTAATCAGTTATCAGTCATCAGTCATCGGTCATCAGTTTTCAGTCATCAGTTATTTATCAGTTATCAGTTATTTATCAGTTATCAGTAATTTATCAGTTATCAGTAATCAGTTATCAGTTATCAGTCATCAGTCACTAGTAATCAGTCATCAATCATCAGTCATCAGTTATCAGTAATTTATTAGTTATCAGTTATCAGTATCAGTAATCAGTAATCAGTAATCAGTCATTAGTCACCAGTAATCAGTTATCAGTCATCAGTCATCAGTTTTCAGTCATCAGTTATTTATATCAGTTATTTATCAGTTATCAGTTATCAGTCATCAGTCATTCAACAAGTTATCAGTCATCAGTCATCAGTCATCAGTCATTAGTTATCAGTCATCAGTCATCAGTAATCGGTTATCAGTCATCAGTCATCAGTCATCAGTCATCAGTCATCAGTCATCGGTAATCGGTTATCGGTTATCAGTCATCAGTCATCAGTCATCAGTCATCAATCAACCAGTTATCAGACATCACTCTGATAACTGGTTGTCTGTACCACAAATTTTCCATAGTCCGGCTGGCCGGACTGCACAACCAGACCACGGTTAAGAAGCGAATAGTTTTGACTACGTGGAAGAACCGGTTTTTTTGGCTCAACATCTAGATATTGCTAGATGTGAATAAGAGAGCTTTTACACAGCTTATATTTTAGCAATACTTCTAATGCTTCAGTCATTATTCTGAGGAGTTTTTAAATGAAAATACATTTATGCCTAAAACATTTATTGAAGCAGGTAAGACACTCAAAATTTCTCAAAATTACATTGTAGGGAAGCAAAACACAGACGACACAATTATCTCTGAAACAAACAAAATTACATATTAGTACATTTTGGAACAAGTGTGTAATGTTAGTGATTACCGCAGTCTTAAGAGAGCCGAAGACGGTAGCCATTAATTCACACGTGTATCATACAACGTTTTTCAACACACTTGTGAAGAAAAACGTCGTATGTTGTGTTCTGTTAGTAGTAGAACTTCTTGTGAAAGAGTTCGTCCGGGGGAGTACTACCACCGTACCTATTTCTGCCGCCAAGCAGTAGTGTTCGCATTGCTGTGTTTCGGTTTGAAGGGTACGGGTACCGGTGAAATTACAGGAACATGAGACTTTTCATCTTTATGTCTCAGGGTCGGCAGCGCATGTGTGATGCCTCTGGTATTACAAGCGTTCATAGGCTACGGTAACTGCTTTCCATCTGGTGGGCCGTAAGCTTGCTATCCCTGTTTGGCACCGGGGCCTGTCCCCCTGCATGCGCGATGGGTGTACGAGCCGTTCGGAATTTGTATCAAATTAGGTCGTGTTCCGTAATACCAAAAATTATGAATAAAAACTTAATGTTTTTTTCATATCTTGTTGTTATTCTGTAACTTTACAATATATGCTATGTTCCTAAACACAGATTACCAGAAAGTACGTTGTTTTTAATACGAAACAAATAAGATGAAAACATGTCGTAAAAGTCGTAAAAATATACAAAATGGAATTCACTTAGATTTCGTTTTAGGTAAGTATTTTGAAACAAAAACTATCTAAGAACCTAGATAAATGCTATCCAAATCGGAATAATAGCATAATATGGTGAAAATATGCTCGAATTACAAATGATTTTGGTATTACGTTTGCATGGGCAGTTCACCCTTCCCCGCCCGCTTAATAACGTTTATTTAAAATTATATATTTCAACATTTTGATTTTTGTAAACTCACCTCGCGCAGGCGCATAGTCAGCACCTCCTCCGTCTCGAGCGCGAACGCGACCGTCGTATGCGATAGCGCCTATCACAGCGCTTGCAGTGCTTAAAGGTACCGGAACGTGAGCGACAGCGCCAATTATATCTGTCAATCAATAATTTATATTAACAACTGCCGGAACGGTCTGAAGCCGGAAGCCGCGTGGCCTGATGTCGCTCTGCCCTTCGACTGCTAAAATGGAAATTTGCAATAGCAGATCGAGTGACTAAACGTCAGTGAAATTGCAGTGTATTCCACGATTTCCAAATTCCTTTATGTGAACATTGTCAATCTCATTGATGAGAAAATTCTTATACTTACCTATGATATCAATAAAACTTTTCATTTAAAAAACCGACTTCCGCCATTGTATTCGACTAAATAATTTTGGATGAAAAAAAATTATGAAAGAACCATAGTGGTGAAAGGGTTATGATACTTTTTGAATGCAAATGCTTGGTTTGTTGCTAAAAATATCGAAATCGCCATATGTATGCCTACAATATTTGAGGAGTTCCCTCAATTCCTCATGGATCCCATCATCAGAACTGGTTTCTGAAAAATGGGACCAATCTGGAAGTATAGCTATTCAAATAAAAAAAGAATTTTCCAAATCGGTTCATAAACGCCGGAGATATGAGGTAACAAACATACAAAAAAAAAATACAACCGAAGTGAGAACCTCCTTTTTTGTGAAGTCGGTTAAAAACTAGGTACAATCTCCTGAAAAACGGTGATATGCGGCCTTTTTCATGATATTTAGTCGCTCGGTGAGATTCAAAAATCGTACCTATTTACATGGTTCTATTATTGTTATGGTGAGAGCTATGCTAGGAGTTTCACTACATGATAGAATCCGAAACCCGAAGATATAATAAAGGTCACTTCAGGGGTTGCGCAGGGTTCCATATTGGGTCCCTTGCTCTTTGTCCTTTTTATCAACGATATTTATCGCTGTTTTAGAAATACTCGATTTCTTTTATAGGCTGATGATCTAAAAATATATCGTGAAATCGTTACATTGTATGACTGTCATAGGTTGCAGGATGACCTAAATCGCCTATCTTGCTACTGCATTGCAAACAAATTATATCTTAGTTTGTCAAAATGCAAGTCTATTACCTTTACAAAGAAAATCTACAATATTGATTTCGTCTATTCACTATGTGGTACTCCACTAGAAAAAGTATCACTGATAAGAGATCTAGGAATAATTATGGACTCTAAACTGCACTTTGATGTTCATGTGAATCATATTATCAATAAAGCCTTTATGATGTATGGTTTTGTAATGCGGATTTGTGTCCCTTTCAAGAGACCTGAGTCTTATCTTCAGTTATATAGATCTTTAATAAGATCTCAGTTAGAGTATGCCACGTCGGTTTGGAACTCGTACTATGCCAAATATCATGACCAGTTAGAATCCGTACAACGTAAATTTTTACGTTCAATGAGCTATCGGTGTTTTCATTCTAGGTCCTCTTATAACGTACTTTTAAGTAAGTTTTCCTTGCACACACTTAAGATAAGAAGATTGCTCCTTGATCTAATGTTGTTGTTTAATATCTGCCATCAAAAATTTGACTGTATTAAGCTTGTTAACCAAATATGCATACACATACCTTTTCGTTCTTATACCCGAGAGACTCGCAAGCGCTACTTGTTCGCACTCACTTCTTGTAAAACGAATGCTGGTCAGCGTGCGCCGTTGCATAGAATCATGAAACTTTTCAATGACCATTTCACGAGCACTGAATTCTTTGCAACCTCACCCAGCTCGTTTAGAAATAATATAATTAAGATTGTGTCCGAGTTTTCAGACCTACCATATTAATTATGTAGGTACATATTCATAACTCTGTTAATTGTTATTATTATAATTTCTTTTTTTTCAAAACAAACGTGACAGAAACAAAGTTGCGCCCTCATATCTTTTTTTATCAAATTCGTGGACGTCGGGGCTGATTGCACTTTTAGTACCTATCTTTAAAGAATTATTTGTATTCTTGTTTTTTAGTGTAATTGTTTGTTGTTCCTAATATAAATAAAAAAAAAAAAAAAAAAAAAAAGAAACGAGGAAATGCGAAAAACCAAGGTCACCGACATAGCTCTCAGAATTAGCAAGTTGAAGTGGCAATGGGCAGGTCATATAGCTCGCCCCCCCGAGGGTTCCCGCCTTGGCGTGGCGGGGGGGCTCAGTAACCGTGGCTTGGTGGACCATGGTGAAGCGAAGAGGAACCGGAGGTGGACCGCTCCTACGGGCTTTGCGTCTAAGCCCAGTATGGAGCGGTACAAGTGGCAGGCGATGGGGCCACTCATCAGACCCGTCGCAGGGGGACCTCGAGCGTTCGGTCACGGGGATGGCTGGGCGCTCATTTTGCTTGTTGGGTCCCCGAGGATGTGGTTACGGCACGCCATGGTTCTGGGTGTCGTAACGGGGCGGAGCCCCTGAGGAGGGTCCGGCGACGGACGGCCGCGGCGGGTTCGCGGAGGTGTGCGAAAGCGTTCCCGTGTTCCCGCCACTAGCGGCGGAGAAGGAACACCGTGAGGTTTTAGTCGGTAGGGCGGTTGTTAGGCGAGTCCGACATACCCTGCCCGCTTCCCTCGGGTGGGCGGGGATGCGTAAATGCATTTCCTCACGCAAAAAAAAAAAAAGAAAAAAAAAGGTCATATAGCTCGAAGAACTGATAACCGTTGGGGAATAACGGTTCTCGAGTGGCGAGCACAAACCGGACGACGCGGTAGAGGAAGGCCCTCCACTCGATGGACTAAAGACATTTATAAACGTCGCAGGAAGTCGGTGGATGGAGGCGGCTCAAGAACGTTTGTCGTGGCATTCTAAGGCGAGGCCTATGTCCAGCAGTGGACTTTTGCAGGCAGATGATGATAATTAGAATGTTATTTATAAGTATAACAAGCGTAGCGTGTGCTGTCTTACATACTTTTGCTGATTAGTACAGTCAAATTAGGTGATTTTTTGCAAAAGTGTGGAACTAATTAGATGTAGTCATGAAAACTTTTCTAATTGTTTTGTATGGCTTAAAAATCACCTCTAATAATAAGCATCAGTAATTTCACCCTCCGGAACAGGGTGAAATGTTTTTAAGTTCTCATTTACTATGTATCAACAACTCTTTGCTCCGAAGCACCACAGGCGTGGCGCGGCTGTAATGCAAGAGGTTGAGGGTTCGATTCCCGCTGCGGGACAAATGTTTTTATGATCTGCAACTATATGTTCCGGATCTAAGTGTTAAAGTAGGTACCATGATACTCGTAGTTCCTGATACCCACGACACAGGGAATCCTAGTGTGGGACCATGACTACGTATGTGAGTTTTTTTTTCATGTCTTTATTTTTTATAAAATATACAAAAAATTAAAACTAAAAACAGTTTAGTTAAAAATACAGCTTAAAATTAGGTAAAACTAACTTGGCGGGCTAAGGCGCCTAAAAAAATCTTTTTCATCCCATCTATTCGAAAAGGACGACTTGGTTCGCCTTTAAGTGCACCCAAAGGTGGTGTTTTCTGTATGAAGCTTCTATAAGTGCGCCGCAATTATCTTTGCCGCGCACTTTTTAAATTTGGAATATATCGAACTCAAATAAGTGCGCCGCAATTATCTTTTACGGCCCTTTTTGAATTTGGAACATCTTGAAAAGAATCGAACACAAATAAGTGCGCCGCAATTATCTTTTCCGCGCCCTTTTTAAATTTGGATCATCTTAGTGTTCAGCGCCAAAGAAGGCGAACGCAAATATTGTTTAAATAAATACTGGCTGGTACGACGGCCCATAGTCGCGCCACCGGCTGAATAAAAAAAAACAAATTAGAAACGACGGCCCGCGATTTCGTCATTTTTAACAGACTTTACAAAAAGGAGGAGGTTCTAAATTCGGTTGTATTTTTTTTTAATGTTACCTCATATCTCCGGCGTTTATGAACCGATTTGGAAAATTCTTTTTTTATTTGAATAGATATACTTCCAGATTGGTCCCATTTTTTTCAGAATCCAGTTCTGATGATGGAATCCACGAGGAGTTGAGGGAACTCCTGAAATATTGTAGGCATACATATGGCGATTTTGATATTTTCAGCAACAAACCAAGCATTTGCATTCAGAAAGTATCATAATCCTTTCACCACTATGGTTCTTTCATAATTTTTTTTTCATCCAAATATTTAGTCAAATACAACGGCGGAAGTCTTTTTTTTAAATGATAAGTTATTCACGGATTGTTAGAAATTCATGGTTTTGTTTTGAAATAAAATATGAGGCGCCTTTTATTTTCTCATAGTGGGTGATGAAAAGTAGAGTGTAACACTCGGGCGCAAAATATATTTTTGGCTCGGGCGACGTACTTTGAATCCCTCGCTACGTTCGGGATTCAAAAAAGCGCCCTCGCCGTAAAAATATTATTTTGCTCCCTTATGATACAATCTACTATTACAGACGCACGTTTAAGTGGTGGTTGGGCGTTATGTTATACCTTGTTTTACTGCCGCATCTGCTTCGACTTCGACGCGACCTGCAGCTGCGGCGGCGGCGGCGTCGACGACTGCAGCCCCTCTGTCGTACGCGGTAGTAATGATCGCCGGGGCGGCAGCGCTTGAATCTGCCCGATCTAGACCGACAGCGTCTGCCATCGACGAAATTGTATTGTTATGTGTCGTACAGTACTTGCAATGTGTGTAGGGTCAGATGTTCAACAATGAGCCAGTAGTACACAGAGAACCATGCCTATAAATTGCAAATGCTGCGTTCTTGTTCCGTGCAATCTAGCAATTTAAACGCAGTACCTGCTACTCGCGCTTCTCCCCAGTCCCCAGTCAGTAGCGAGCATGCAGAGGACCAATTCACTAACTAAAAAATAGTTAAAATAGAGTTCGGATCATGTTTCGATCTTGTGTCGATGACTTAAATGTCAGAAATGGTATTCTCCTGACATAAAATACAACACTGTAATGTGATTATATCGAAATGTGACCGAAACTTGAACGATTCAAGTTTTTTCGTTAATTTTAGCATAAGTAGATGGAGTCTCTCTTTACTCTTTCCATTTATATATATAACTATCCTACTCTAATGGTGGTCACCATGAATTTAAAGTAGACTAAATTGTTATTTATGAGGGACCAGAAATTCAACTTTCAGTAAATTTACAATTCAGTCTCGATTCGGTTAACTTTCAGTGTAGTTTTAAAATAACTTAGAGAATTGGGCCTCTGATTCTAAGTTTTGACAAACAATTGGCACGGACGTCTCGTGTAGTGTAGTGTGGATTTTTGTATGGAGACACTGGTGAGCGCCCCTAGCGTACCTAGGTACACTCTGTGAAAGTAATTTTCCATACAAAAATCCGTGTTACACTACACCATACGTCCGTGTCAATTGCTTGTCAAAACTTAGAATCAGCTCTCTGTGGTGGCGAGCTTGCGCACACACCGGCCGGGTGACGAGTTATTTGAAGTACCTAGTGTACTTTACTCACAAAAAAACAATCATAACCAAAAAACGTTTCACAGGACCATGTTCTACAGGGGATATAATGAATCTATGAAGAAGGCAATACTTGTCAAATCAGGGTTGAGCATTAGAAAAGCCAGCAAAAAGTGCCAAATATGTTATCCAACACTCCGAAAGTAGGTATGTGTAGATCAGCAAAATTAATGCAGGTGGAATAATACGCTTAACACCAAACATCGAAGTTAACGCGGTTTTTGCACCACTGGAAGAACATGCACTTGTTGTGACCCTGTGCTGTGATGCTATGCACAAATTGATAAATATGATTCCGAACGGCAACTACAAAAATACTTTATTTTGTTAATTTAATAACATTTACATATAATAAGCAATAAAAGGCTGATTTCGTAACAAATTGGGTCATTATTTCATAATAAATAAATCCCTATATTGGTTTGGTTCAATGTGTACATCATGGTTCAATGTGTACATCATGGTTCACTGTGGCACACCCCCCTGGTTAATTGTGTCCGCGTAGGTGAGTGAGCCAACTGACTATTTTTTTTATAACCACCTTTTCTGTGAATACCATTAATAAAATGAGCATTGCATAAATGTAATTATGTAGCCAAATTACTTACCATTCTTGTTTTTTAATTAAAAGTATATTAACATGAATAATTACGAGCTATAGGGTTCAGAAATTTTGGTGGTTCATTGAAGACATGTCACCCAATGTTTGTCCGGGTGGAATCTTGAATTATAGATCAGTTATTTTTAACCGATTGAGCTGAAATTTTTCATACCTGTCAAGTTCAGATGACAATACAATATTATGGTGACGGCGAGCTGATCTGATGATGCAGACAACGAAACGTTGGTGGACACAGGAACTCGCCTCGATGATTAGTAGTAGCCTGGCAGTGTTTGGGCTCATTTTGATCAGGTTCCGATAACGAATTTAACATAAGCTTGTTTTGTATTGTTTTCGTGTCAAATAAATTTATTTTCTTTCTTTGTCACCTTACGTCCCTTCTATGTGGCTTGTGCCTCACGTCTCTTCTATCTAACTTTCGCACTATAGTCTGAATCTCGTAAATGATCTAATAGGAAGATATACAGGAAAAACTTACTTATCGACTTTGTCAGTATCGGAACTCATGTCAAATCGGACCCTGTTGGTAAAACGAACCAAACTTTATCAAACCATATGGTAAGGTACTTACGTTCTGCACATTCTGTGAAAAAAAAAGTATTTTAATTTTTTTTTAAATCTAATTTATTTTAAATTGAAAAAAGAAAGAAAGATTGGAGATTGGCTTCTCAACTCAAGTCTCGAAACGTCAGCAAAGGTGACGAAAAACGGGTTTTTCCCGTGGACCCACTGCTATAGCCCACTGGTGGGACCACGGGGATTTTTTATAGCCCACTGGTGGGACCACGGGGTTTTTTTTCCCCCGTGGTCCCACCGCGCTAGAGATGGAATTAGGTAATAACTTTTCATTTAAAAAACCGACTTCCGCCATTGTATTCGAATAAACATTTGGATGAAAAAAAAATGATGAAAGAACCATAGTGGTGAAAGGATTATGATACTTTTTGAATGCAAATGCTTGGTTTGTTGCTGAAAATATCAAAATCACCATATGTATGCCTACAATATTTGAGGAGTCCCCTCAATTTCTCATGGATTCCATCATCAGAACTGGATTCTGAAAAAAATGGGACCAATCTGGAAGTATATCTATTCAAATAAAAAAATAATTTTCCAAATCGGTTCATAAACGACGGAGATATGCGGTAACATAAAAAAAAATACAACCGAATTGAGAGCCTCCTCCTTTTTTGGGAAGTCGGTTATAAACAAAACTATTGTAGCGCACTAGCTAAAATAAATGAGACGAAACTTTTACACTTAGATTGCATTAAATTTATATGCATAATTACAAACTATTTTCCTATATTTTAGTACAATAGTTATGTTTTTAATTCCATCTCTAGCGCGGTGGGACCACAGGGAAAAAAAATTCCCCGTAGTCCCACCAGTGGGTCATAGCAGTGGGTCCACGGGGAAAACCCCGAAAAACAGTGGTAATTAGCCGTTTTTACAAGCTTTTTTTTAACTTGCAATGTATGTATTTTTGTCCGGCTGGAATCTTGCAAATGAATTTTAAATCAGTTCCACCCAACCGATTGAGCTGAAATTTTGCATACCTGTCAAGTTCAGATGACAATACAATATTATGGTGACAGCGAGCTGATCTGATGATGGAGATGGATGGAAGGTGGACAACGGAACTTTTCGATGATTTACAGTAGCCTGGCGGTGTTTGGGCTCGTTTTGATCAGCTCACGGTTCCAATCACTAATATATGTAATAAAAGATTGTTTTGAAAAATATTTATTTAAAAAAAAAACAATTTAAAATGATTCCCAACCACGAAAGTTTAAATTCTATAAAATGTAATTTCTTAATTGTGCTGTGATTTGTCCGGCCTAAGAATGAACCTCTCCGCTTCTCCCGAGGATGTCGTAAAAGCCAACTAAGGGATTAACACCAGGGGATGAACAGCAGCATCCACCTGAGTACTCTACATCAATACTGGGATCACCAATCCGCCTGCCAAGCGTGGTGATTATGGCAAATCCCCCCTTTGCATACCATGGGGCAGTCAAGGCAGCAGCGAGCGGAGCGAGCCGCGAAAATTTCGTATGTAATGTAATAAATTCAACTCGCCTCTCCTTATTGCAATATAATGTAACATTTTTAATATTTCGGGGGGGGTTTGAAACCCCCTCTCCCTGGCTACGCCCATGGGAAGGCCCCTCTAAGGACAGACGACATAAAATTCGTGCAAATTCTGTGGTAGGAGGCGGCTTAAGACCTGGCATGAGGGAGAGCTATGTCCAGCTTCTATAGACTCGGGGAAGATGTACCAGCATACAAAAATTAAATTAAACTTATTTATTTATTTATTATTTAATTGTCAACTTACTTTCGTTTGCGTCGGCATCTAGCCATTGTGTGATCTGTAAATAAATAAATAAAAAATAATAATATAAAATTAGAATTAGCACGCTGATGAAAAATCCAAAAATAAAAATAAACATCCAAACGGCTTTGCTTAAACGACCTCCATGGCGCGGCGGGCGTAGGTTCACCTGCGACGCAGGAGGTTGCGGGTTCGATTCCCGCCTCGGAACCAATATTTGTACAATCTGCAGATATTTGTTCTGGGTGTTCTGGGTATTGTCTATGTATAATAAAAAAATATCTATCTATGTAATGTGTTGTATTAAGTATATCAGTTATCTAGTACCCATAACACAAGCTCTGCTTAGCTTGGGGCTAGAATGATGTGTGAAATGTCCAGCATTTATTATTATTATATTATTAAAGTTGAAAAACGCATGTCATATTTGACGATGAAACTGGTTTGCACTTCAGACTGTATTTACTAAGAGGGTTTTTTTTTTAATTAATCGAAATAAACAAATCATAGATAAAAAATATGCAGTTATTACTTTAAAGTCTAGCTATTGAATTCGTAAAGCTTTTTTTAGGGTGGATATTTGTGCTACTATTATTAGCAAAACCAGTTTTTTTTTAATTCTGTTCAGTTACAACTATTATTAGTATATTGTTCTACCTACTCTATTTTTTGCATCTCATTATTTAATCTCGTTAAGTCGCACTGGGCGTTCAAAATACTACTTTTGAGATCAGCCCCGCCAGACGATACTCCTTGAAAAAATTTCCCACGCTAACTCCGCCCATGAGCCCCGCCCGATTAGAAAGTGATAGCGCTATTACTCACTTGAGCCCGAGAAGAGATGCGGTATAGATTCTGTCGCGCCCATAAGCACTTAGAAGTAAATGACGTAAGCGACATGTGATAAAACTTTGTTTTGCTTAAAAAGTAGCAAATATAAAAAATAATCATCTTCTATTTTGTTACGTGCCGTGATTTTCTACCGAATTGAACACAAATTTACAGTCAATATCTTCTAGATTCGAAGGATGGACGTAAGTAAGGTTTAGAAGGGTCGGTTTCAAAAAATAAATCTATCGTGAAAGTTTTACCAATCGTTTTTCTGATCTATGATTTCGTTAGATTACATCCTCAAGTAATAACTGTATGAACATCAAGTTTGTTACTTTTACCTTTACTGAGTGAGAATGTAACGAAGTGACTCCAAAGTCAAGGAGGCTCGTCTTTAGAATAAAATAAATACCACAGGCATTTTATCAGCCAGTAAATATCCACTGCTGGACGATCCCCCATTGAATACAATGGGGGGATTTGCAACCACGCTTTGCAGGTGGATTGCTGATCGCAGTATCGATGTTGATTACTCAGGGGGTGCTGCAGACAATCCCCTGGAGTCATCCCTTAGTCGGCTCTGATATCTTGTAGCCGGGCACACCACTGCTACAAGATATCACACCCTCACACACTATGAATACTTAAATAACTAAGTTTGAGAAAAATGTCTTACCTTTTTGGGGCTATTGGTAAGAATTACTCACTGCAATTTCAAATACATGAATAAAAAAATTATAGTTTTAAAATAACTATAAAAAAATTATATTGAATATGTCATTTTATTTTGAAGAACACATTCTATTGTTTCAATGAAATTTCAAATACCTATTTATTCTTTTTTTTTGACAGAAGATTGTGAAAAAGTCTATTGTTTGAGGTAGGTTAAGCCGTAGACAAAGTATCTAAAAAGAATTTATATACTATAAACTATATGCATGGTTGTATTACATCTCAGAATAATATAGTTATTATTCTGAGAAGCACACAACTATTCTATAAACAGTTCTACCTCTGTGGCGCGGCGGGCGAAGGTTCGCCTGCGACGCAGGAGGTTACGGGTTCGATTCCCTCTAACAAATATTTGTACGATCTGCAGATAATTGGTCAGGGCTTTCTAGGTATTTTCTATGTATAATCAAAAAATATCTATCTATGTATTGTATTGTATATCAGTTATCTAGTACCCATAACACAAGCTCTGCTTAGCTCGGGGCTAGATAATGTGTGAAATGTCCAGCATTATTTATTTATAGTATCAAGATAGGTTTAAGTATCATATTGCCTAAATCATAAAGCAAGGAGAGGGTGATACTATAAAAAAAACAAATAAAAACTTCGATTACACCATTTTAATAGGAATATTTACTGCTTAAAATTAATTTTGTACCCTTTAGTATCAGGATCTTGCTCCATTTGAAAGCTATTTGTCGATAATCCAAAAGGTTTAAGTATCATGTTGCCTAAATCTTTCAATTTGCCGAACATTTCTTGTTTAAGCTTCTCATTTTTTTCTTCGATTAGGGGCGGAAGCCTGACGGTGGCCTTTCGTGCTTCTTGGTGGGAGGGGTCCAGTTCTAGAATCTTCTTGTAATCAGCTAGGCTCTCGTCAAACTTCTCTGCGGCTTCGTATGATTGGGCCCTCCTGGACACATGGAATAAACAAATAATAACAATAAATAAATAAATGCTGGACATTTGACACAACATTATCTAGCCCCACGCTAAGCAGAGCTTGTGTTATGGCAACTAGATAATTAATATACTTAATACAATACATAACATATATAGATATTTTTTTATTATACATAGAAAATACCCAGAACACCCTGAACAAATATCTGCAGATCGTACAAATATTTGTTCCGAGGCGGGAATCGAACCCGCAACCTCCTGCGTCACAGACGAACCTTCGCCCGCCGCGCCACAGAGGTCTTCTTTACCACGAAGGTTGTCTGGAATAAATCGCTTCTATGCGATAAGACTGCCTATTTACTACACTTTACTTTTTTTGTACTTTTAATTATCATGATAAAGATAAAGATAATTTTATTTGTTTTGAATATGTTAATTTTATATTGGTGGTCAAAATTTACACGTCCAACATACTCAATTTAGTTCCCATAAGTAGGTACTAGAGTAGATACATCCATTCCATTTCATAAACCAGTCAAAGAACCAGTGATACCATGTTAAGTTTTGTTTATTTTTTATTATCTTATGGTGTACAATTAAAGTATTTTCTATTCTATTCTACGACTTTCACAGAAGGTGTATATTGTTCGACCGGACACCCACAGGGCTATTCTCTATCTCACGACAGGCGTAAATTGTGCAATCTAATGCCTTACCATGAGCTCTTATAGCGATTCAGTTCAAAAACTATTCAGTACAAAATATCGGTTCGTCGTTGACATCCGTCATCATTGAATAACTTTAATCGCAAAAGTCTTATAGACCTTTTACTACTGTGCCTTTTAATATAGATGCGGACATCACGGAACCGATATTTTGTACTGATTTTGAACTTAATCGCTATAAGAGCTCATGGTGAGGCCTCTGAGTTGTCAAACATCGCTTTCCTAATACAAAAGTTACCGTTTGACAGTCATGATTGTATAATTTACGCCTGTTACAGTTTTACCCAGAAAATAAATCCGCTCGGCTGTTTTCGTTTGCGCAGAAAAGTGCAGACTGATATCCGACAGTAGCCGAACGTATAGTATAGCTCAGGGGGCTTAGTAAAGGTTTTGATAGTTTACGAAACTATATGAAGTTTCGTTTCCTTCCATACATTTACTTGCAGCGCCCCTAGCGAAAACGTGAAGAAAACTAAGGACGCTGTCAGTTAATGTATTGGATGGAAACGAAACTTCATATAGTTTCGTAAACTATATGAAGTTTCGTTTCCTTCCATACATTTACTTGCAGCGCCCCTAGCGAAAACGTGAAGAAAACTAAGGACGCTGTCAGTTAATGTATTGGATGGAAACGAAACTTCATATAGTTTCGTAAACTATATGAAGTTTCGTTTCCTTCCATACATTTACTTGCAGCGCCCCTAGCGAAAACGTGAAGAAAACTAAGGACGCTGTCAGTTAATGTATTGGATGGAAACGAAACTTCATATAGTTTCGTAAACTATATGAAGTTTCGTTTCCTTCCATACATTTACTTGCAGCGCCCCTAGCGAAAGCGTGAAGAAAACTAAGGACGCTGTCAGTAAATGTATTGGATGGAAACGAAACTTCGTATAGTTTCGTAAACTATCAAAACCTGTACTAAGCCCACTGTCCCGCTGACATGATTCCTACAATGTCGGACAAGGCCGACTGATGAACAAGATGGCGCAAGACCGGCCGCGATTTTACCTCGAAATCGATTAACCAATAACAGCGCTAGATTTTTTAGCGCGCGATTGCTTTTGATAGAAAGGAGGTTCCCGCTCTATAGAAATTGGTCTACAGCGAAGGTACAACGGGGCGACTTATATTTTGGGTGAAACTGTGCAAACCTGTCGCTAAATAGAGAAACCCCCCCCCCTCGCCCCCCCCCCGGAAGTGTTATGTGTTACCTTATATAAGCTTTCATATATTTGTCGTCGAGTTCAATGGACTTTGTGCAGTCTTTGACAGCGCTGTCATATTTCTCGAGCTTCATTTTGGCCGCACTCCTGTTGCAATAGAGGACTGCTCGCAGTTGAGAGAAATGTAGCGGACATGTTTGAAGACCTACAAATTAACATACATTCTTAAATAATAAGCTAACATAACACCCAACAGTCACACACAAAGTCCTGCCCCCTTCACACAACTCAGTTCCATTCGTTGCAGAATTATCGTTTTGCATTTTTTTTTTTTTTTTTTAATGTTTGTTACCGCATATCTCCGGCGTTTATTAACCGATTTGGAAAATTCTTTTTTTATTTGAATAGATATACTTCCAGATTGGTCCCATTTTTTTCAAAATGCAGTTCTGATGATGGGATCCATGAGGAATTGAGGGAGCTCCTCAAATATTGTAGGCATACATATGGCGATTTTGATATTTTCAGCAAGACACCAAGCATTTGCATTCAGAAAGTATCATAATCCTTTCACCACTATGGTTCTTTCATAAAAAAAAAAACATCCAAAATTATTTAGTCGAATACAATGGCGGAAGTCGGTTTTTTAAATGAAAAGTTATCTTTTTTCTTTTTATATTTTCTTATTAGTCTAATATTATCTAATTATCACTAGAAACGGGATATTTACCATGATTTTTGAGTTTTGTTGATTCCCGATATTTCGGCACAGTTTCATGCGCCATGATCACGGGTAAACTGAAGTCTTTGCTAGTAGATTTTTATTGTTATAGGTAGCCGTAACGATCTACCCTCTTTCTCACTCTTTTATTACGAACACCCCTACCATCAGTTTCATTGTCACACTTAACTCCATCTCGACACACCACACTAACGGTATCCGGACGAGCAACTGGAATCAATAATGCTCAAAAATCATAGTAAATATCCCGTTTCTAGTGATAATTATGTTAATAACCATGATAGTTTCAAAAGTTATACATATAACATGTCAATTTTGACAATTATAATTTTGAGCAATTGATGGTAATTTTACTTGTCAAACGTTAGTCACCGAGTGACTTTCAGTTAGGGAATAGGGGGGCTGATCCCACACGAGGATTCCCTGTGTAGTGGGTATCAGAAACTACGAGTACCATATCATGGTACCACAATACCCAAACTTGGAAATATTTGCAGATCATGCAAACATTTGCCCCGCAGCGGGAATCGAACCCGCAACCTCTTGCGTCTCAGCTAGCTACTTGCCCAACATGCCTCGGAAGTCGTCAAAGTTAATATAAAGTATAATATTAGTAAATAATATATAATTTTATATTATTTAACATATAATATAAAATTATTCTTTAGTCTTTACGACACTGGCGTATGGTCACCACTCGAGAACCTTTATTCCCTCAAGGATTGCTGTTCTGCAAGCTATATGGCATGCCTGTTGCCACTTGCTAATTCTGAGAGCTATGTAGGTCACCTTAGTTCTATGGATCTCCTCAATGGAGGAGGATTACCTGATGTATATTTTTCTATGCTCAAAGCGAAATCTCCAATCTTGAATGCAAAGTTTCCAGCCTCCTTCAATTCTTCAGCTATGATCCTTCGTTCTTCTTTCTGGTCATCTGTGAGGTCTACTTCGGCATCTTTGAGGGACTCCTCATTTATAGAGTCGCTGTCACTTTTGTCATTAGTTTCTTCTTTGTCCATATCGGGGTCTGTTAGTGGAATTTCTGAAATTGTATAAGTTTTTATTAGAAAAATTTAAACATAGAATCTGGGTGGTTACCATGAGCTCTTATAGCGATTCAGTTCAAAAACTATTTAGTAAAAAATATCTATCTAAATCGTAGACATAGCTTCATAAGTTCAAGTCATATCTTGGACATGTTTTTTTTTTTATGCTACTTGGCAAGCAGACAAGCTTACGGCCCACCAGATGGAAAGCAGTTACCAGAGGCATCACACGCAAATGCTTCCAGCTAAAAATAAAAGGATAACAAACACATTGTTAAAGATGAAACGCGAAGACCTACGGATGATGGTGGGCATCATCACGGGACACTGTGATCTCAACCACCATCTGCTGAAGACAGGGGCTACGGACAGTGGGCTATGTCGTGGCTGTCTTCAGGACGAGGAGACAGTGGAGCATGTTATATTGTACTGCACAGCCACAAATGAAGCCAGGAAAAAAACCGGACTCCAGGAGCTGATAGAGTCCTGTTTAACTTCATCCGTTACTCATTCGGGGACACTGGAACAGTGCTGCCATCAACCCAGAGTCCTTCTCCGTTATTTCAAGGAGTTGGGCTGGCTGGTCAGTGCAGATCTTATCTCCCCCATTTTCAATTAGAATTAGAATTAGGCATCACACGTGCGCTGCCGACCCTAAGACATAAAGATGAAAAGTATCATGTGCCTGTAATACCCATACCCCTGAAACCGAAACAAAGCAATGCGAGCACTACTGCTTGGCGGCAGAAATAGGTACGGTGGTAGTACTTCCTCGGACGAACTCTTTCACAAGAAGTTCTACTACTAACAAAAATGTCTATTACATGCCAAGTGCGCTGTGGACAAGGGTAGCTACCGAGTGGTTCCCTGATCCAGGAAAGAGGTATTCCATTAGTCTAAACTGTAGATGGCAGGGCAACAAACATTCCTACAAGACTACAGCTCGAGACTGCCAAGTCTTAAGCAGTGCGACACAAAAGGCTGATAATCACAATAACGGTAATAGTTACATAACTCCGTGGCGCAGTGGGTGAGTAGCCAGCTGAGATGCAAGAGTATGTGGGTTCGATTCCCAAACAGGATAAATGTTTGCATGATCTGCAAATATTTGTTCCGGGTCTAGGTGTTGTGGTATCATGGTACTCGTAGTTCCTGATACACACAACACAGGGAATCCTAGTGTGAGATCAGGACTACGTATGTGATTGTTATGTAGGTATGTAGTTACACATTGACTGTGGACAGTCTCAGCAATTTTAATTGCATTATGAATCTCAATTGATAAGCTTGTTCGAATTGAAACGCAGATGTGTGTAAGTCACACTTTAGTTACCTGAAAGACAAAAGTCTTCATATCGCAGCAAAGCAGAAGGAAAAAATGCGGCCAAAAGAAATCCATTCGCCAAGTCTGTTTATTCAAATCAAATCAAGTATTGCTTGAGATACTAGAAACACGGTTTAACACTGACAGTGCCACTATTGTGCTGTTCACTTCAACAACGGCTTTTTCTAGCAATTTATTTTGATGCTATTATTAGGCCAATAATTAATAAATACTTGCCTGTGAATGGAGCCGCATCTCCCGAGTCCATGGGCTTATCCTCGGCACTAGTTCCAGGGCTAATAACAAACTCTGCTGGGTTTTCAGAGGTATTCAGCGATGATTGTAGATCATTAGTTAGGTCGTCAATAACAGCTTCATTCGAGACCTGGCTCGTATTTTTCAACCGTTCTGACATGATAGTAGATTATTTTAGCACACAAAAAGCTCTAAATTTATGCAAAATCTAATTTACAAGAAAGAAATGAATATTTCTGGAATGTTAACTCAATTTACAACTTTCTTGTTATTTTTGTGGTTGGTTTTCATCTTTTCATGATCTTTTCCTTTTCTTAGTAGTATCGGTTGACATTTGACAATTTGACATTGACATTGTCAATCAATCAATGGGACAATGATGGGATTTCCATCTATTCTTTTTCGAAATGAGACGTCGAGTCTTAGAATAAGGACTGTCTTTATTCTAAGCGTCGAGTCATCTCGTCGTTCTTAGTCACCGATTGAGGTCACCGAGCATGGAATAAGAAATCGAACATTCTTCCATGTCACCGAGTGACTTTTATTTAGGGTTAAGGGGGGCAGATGTAGCCCATGGTGCTAGCCATGGAAGAATAGGTACAGTGCTATAGTGCACAGAGCCGGGCCGAGGTCATGGAATTAGCTCCAAGTCATGGGAGAACTGGGGAGAACAAACTGAGGTGAAGTTGTGACGTGTGTCCGTCAGTCAACTGTCAAGTGTCAATCGAAGCTGAGTGTGAGTGTGAAACTTAAAATATGCATTAATAATTTCGTAATTCGTATTTTTGAATCTTGCTTGGGTTTAGTTAGTTTGTTGACTGAAATATATGTTGATTTTTCCTCTGAAATATAATCACTACGTTGCGCGTTGCTGTCGTTACTGCTTACTGGAGTCTGGACTCTATCCCTTTGAGTTGATTAACTGAGTGCAGGCAGGCAGGTAACCTTGTTACACAACCCAATAAAAACGTAGTAAATTCTTTTTTTAAATTTTCATAGCGATATAGTGATTAGATACTCTTTGGCGATAGATAGATTAGACCAGACCCCGAGAGTACTTTTATGCTTAGAATGCATAAGTCTTTATTCTAAGCTTTTATGATTAGATTACAAAGTTTACAAACCTTGAAAGTTCATCTTTACGGTACGGTAATTGGATTCGTAAGAGTAATGTCATCAGATTTATCATAGCTAGCATATTTATGTGAACACTGTTTCTTACAAATACCCGGTTGACTGTTTACAAAAAAGGGAAATCCAATAATTGCCTTAACCCAATTTATTTTGGGGTCGGCGCAGTACGACTTTCAGCCACTCCCCTGTCAGCCATCACCTAATTATCCACACCGTTCTCATTCACATCATCTCTCACGCAATCCATCCATGTTTTCTTAGATCTTGCTTTTCCTTTCCATCTCAGAGTACTTTTATTGCATTCCATCAACTAACCTTCATATTTATCACCCTCCTAGCTACATGCGTTCCCATGTAACATGCCTATACCGAGCTAATAAATCAACTTTTCTCTCTGGTGCAATTTTCAAACATCCTCTGATATCTACTTCATCTTCATCAACCTGTTTACGTCCACTGCTGGACAAAGCCTCCCCCATAGAATGCAATTGGGGGATTTGCCATAATCACCACCCTTAGCTGGCGTATTGGTGATTGCAGTATGGTGTTAAGTACTCAGGTGGATGCTGCTGCCCATCCTCGGGGCGTAATCCCTTAGTCGCCTTTTACAACATCCAGAGTTGGAGGCGTCCTATTCTTAAGCCAAGACTACCACTACCCGTTAACACTCTTTAATAATTTTCAGTTTTATGGCATTGGGACCTTTCCTTCGCCGTAACCTGGTGAGCATTACCTTCCCGAGCCTCACCGTAAGCCTCATATTCCTCGACTGGAACCACACAAGGAAGTGGAAAGAGCAGAAGAAGCAATAATGGCCATCTTTGGAATCACAACTCGCTTCCTCTGGGTCGGTGTCCCAATGACCGGCTACTTCATCGGCAAATTCCTGGATGATCAAGAAACCCTCAGGATGGTTAGCTTCAGAGACAAGTCATGCTTGTATGGGGGCATGTTGAAGGAAGGAGACCAACCGTCTTGGCCATAAGATCTTAGTGAATAATCACTAGTATTTATGTTTTCATTCTAATAAATAGTGTAGGTATCGAATTTGGAGTTGTATTTTTTAGGACCTCTTTGGTTCGTAAGTCTGAAAGACTCATGCTCTTGATGTACTTATAGTAGCCAAGCCACATAGCTCTCAGAATTAGCAAGTTGAGGCAATGGTTTATAGCTCGCAGAACTGACAACCGCTGGGGGAATAAAAGTTCCAACCACAAACTGAACGATGTGATCGAGGAAGGCCCTCCACTCAATGGACTTGAGACATTATAAACGCTGCAGGAAGTTGGTGGATGGAAGCGGCTCAATACCGTTTGCTGTGGTGATCTAAGGGGGAGGCCTATGTCCAGTATTGAACTTCTACAGGCTGATAATGATGAGTTTCCAAGCCAGGATAATGAATAGCAGACATTACATTGGTTTGCAGGCCTAGAATGAAACATTAAATGGGTAGTTATAGTTACATTGAGTGTTTCCCAGTGGTCAGATTGGTGGTCAGATTAGTCTGGCCACCAATCTGACCACTGGGAAACACTCGTTACATTGACCAATTAAATACCTAGAAAGAAAGAAAGAATATTCATACAAATTGAACAATACAACATAATCAGTAAAAAAAAAAACAAAGAAAAGAAACACCTGTATACCTTAGAATAAAGACGTGCTTCAGTTCTTATTCTAAGGTATATACACATACATGACACTTATACACACAGTGACATTTCTTTTGTTTACAAAAAATGTCTATGATTAAGATAAGATAAATTTATTTTTAACTGACTTCATAAAAAGGAGATTCTCAATTCGGTTGTATTTTTATTTTTTATTTTATTTTATGTTTGTTTCCTCAATCTCCGGCGTTTATGAACCGATTTGGTTTTTTTTTTTATTTGAATAGATATACTTCCAGATTGGTCCCATTTTTTTCAGAATCCAGTTCTGATGGTGGAATCCATGAGGAATTGAGGGAACTCCTCAAATATTGTAGGCATATGTGGCGATTTTGATATTTTCAGCAACAAACCAAGCATTTGCATTCAAAATATCATAATCCTTTCACCACTATGGTTCTTTCATCGTTTTTTTTTCATCCAAAATATTTAGTCGAATACAATGGCGATAGTCGGTTTTTTAAATGAAAAGTTATTAGCAAACACAATTACAAATCAAAATTAAAAATCAGACTATAGATAACTGTTACACTTAATACAATGCATTACATAGATAGATATTTTTTATTATACATAGAAAAATAGCCAGAACACCCTGAACAAATATCTGCTGATCGTACAAATATTTGTTTTATGAAAACTTAGTACAGGCAAATTAGCAAAAAGTGTGGACCTAAGTCGTGTAGTCGTGGATTCTTATGGAAACGTTAGATGACACGAAAAGAAGCTTATCCTAGGTTTGCATCGTTTCTGGCGCTTACGGAACCCTTTTAAATATTAGGTACAAACTTAAAAAGGCCGTAAATTTTAAAATAGAATGAAATTACTTGATGCAAGTTACATTACGTATAGAGAGACTGTCTTAGTGCATTATGATTTTAATAAAAACCTCGTGCATGTAGGGAACAGTGTTGAACAAATGCATCTATCGTAAATAAATACCAGTATAAAACTTCCGGCGAATGTAGTACTAATTAAATGAATAAGTCAATTTCCAGAACTATATTAATTTTCCCCGAAGTAGAGCGACAATAAAATATGGAAAAGTGCCTTCCGTGAGACGCACCAAGGTGCAAACCTGGTAATGTATTTCGAACATTTTTCTGATAAGTCTATCAATTTGCACCGACTACCTTATTTTTCCCGGAGCCGTAATAACCACAAAAAGTTTTTTTTATAAATCATTTTTTTTTGTATGTTCCGTATGTCGGATTTGAAAAATACTTGTTGCACATGTAGATCATAACGGTTAAAAGTCTACGCCAAATTGCACCGACTACTTCTATTTCCCCCATTTAAGTTACGGATATTATAAGGTTTTCACCCTATTTCACCCTGTTCCGGAGGGTGAAATTACTGATGCTTATTATTAGAGGTGATTTTTAAGCCATACAAAACAATTAGAAAAGTTTTCATGACTGCATCTAATTAGTTCCACCCTTGTGCAAAAAATTACCTAATTTCAGTACTAAAAAAAAAATTTTATAGCTTGGACCTTAATTTTGACATTTGTCATAGGTAATATTTTGTAAATTGAACACACCCGGACTTGTTGGTATAAGATTTGTCCTGGCTGCTGGCTTATTTACGAGTGTGTTATTACTGGGAGAAAGCGTTAGCCGAGTTGGCTGTGGAAAGCAATGGCGGCGATGAGCTCACCACTTGTCACGTCTATATTCCAGCGATTGTGTTACCCACGGTGAAAAGAGGCCCTTTGAGGCTCTGCTTACCCTTTCGGGGAAAAAGGGCGTGTTTATGTATTTAACAAAAATTTGGTCTGCTTTCCAAAAATTGCGTTTGACTTAATTTCCAGTGGTTACTATGGAGCCTACTTGTACAGAAACACTCTCCACGTGAGTGCGACTCGTACTTGTCCGGTTTTTCTATTTCAACATCACAAAAACAAGTTTTTTATAACACTAAAAACATTTATTTAAGTAACATAAATCTCACAAGGCTCGCTTAGCCATCGAGTACCAGAGGATGGCAAATGGCGCCCATAGTCCGATACCGAAGAAAACGGAGAAAAACGCCGTTGCAACGAACCTGAAAGGAAGTATAAGTTCTCACAAAAGGCATACCTATACATACGAAAAAAAAAAAAAAAAAAACCCCGTTTGTTTTTCCCTGTCCAAGAGTACTCCAACCAGTGAACAAAACCGAAACGAAAGGTTCTAATATACTAGTAGCGACATCTAGTATTGAGTTGAGTAAACCTCTGAACCCTACTCTAAGTGGTAGGTTTTTTTTTTACTACTTGGCAAGCAAGCATCCTTATCGCCCACTTAATGAAATTAGTTACCGTAGCCTATGGACGCCTGCAACACCAGAGGCATCACACGCGCGCTGCTGACCCTGAGACATAAAGATGGTTCTCACGTGCCTGTAATTTCACCGGCACCCGTACCCTTCAATCCGAAACAAAATACAAATAAATATTTTATTAATAAAATCAAATTTTACAAGTCAGTTTTAAGTAATTCATTGAATTCATTAATTAACTAATAATTTTGTAATAATATTATTATATCCCACACACACAAATACAGCATTGCGATCCCTGCTGCTTGGCGGCAGAAATAGGTGAGTTCCTACGGGGGTAATACGTGCTTCCCCGGACGAACTCTTTCACCTAGAAGTTCTACTAATAATAGATTAAACAAGCTACCGATAAACTTCAGAATTTGACATACTAGAGTGTAAGTTACATATAACCAAAAATTAAGTGAATTATATTGATTGGTGAAATAAGGCACATGATAAGGACTATCTAGGGTTGAATTATGTATAAAGTAGCGGCTAGCCGCTAGCGGCACATGAGTCTAGCGCTGAACGAAACGTGGAGGGGAATAGATAGTCTCGCATCGCATGGGTGTTGTTATTGATACGGCAATTGCCGTATTATACGGCAATCCACGGTTTTTTTCCTGAAAATACGGCATACGGCAGGCCTCTCATTGCCGTATCACAAAATACGGCAATTGCCTGTAGGTGAAATGAAACGTTTTTTCACTAGCATAATGAATGAAACGAAACGTAGGTACGTAAGAAACACGACGCATAGCGTATATTGTATCAAGTGCAAGTGAATACGTGACACGCGGCAGACAGAGAGAGAGATAGATATAATACAAGCTTAGGTGAGTATCTATTTCTGTGGTGAGTACGCACCCTGTGAACAAAGCCGGGGAAACCCCGACTACAAAACAAAAGCGGTTTTACTCTGCAAGCACGTTAGTGCACTACTAACTGAGTCTGAAGTCTTGCTCAGTTTGCATAGGATAGAAAGAGATGCCCTCATTTAGCGCTCTGACGTAGAAATACGAGCTGGAATGAAGTTTATTGCGTTACAGATAAGGTTATAAGTTTGCAAAATATGAGACAACGTACTCCTAGGTACCTGTAGGAACCTTTACGGAGAAGAAACATATGAGGAATAGACATTTTTAAAAATAAATAATTAAATACGGCAATTTGATATTTTTTTCCTTAAAATACGGCAAACCAGACTGTGGCATACGGCAGCTCAGGTTTTTACGATAGCAACACGATGGGTACTGTCGCGCAAGCAATAGGTACCTAGGTACAATTGTTACAAGATAGATACGTTATAGATATATAGAAACTCTAGCGCTGACCGTAATGCGCAGAAGTTAGTCTCTTGGGGGGCCCAAGATACCTTACTTTTGACTTCTGCTCATTACGGTCAGCGCTAGAGTTTCGTGCCGTTTTGTTTTATATCTGCCTGTTAGTAGGTAGGATCTACTTATTTAGAGGCCTCGCTATGAAAATTGAGCAAAATAATAAACAGATGATCAAAAATCGGTGATTAGTAATTATATAGCTATAGGCCACCAACCGATTGGGTATAGAGAAGGGCATATTGTCAAACGGCTGAGGAGGTCCTTCCTCATGATGACCAAATTTCTGCATCTTGGCTGGAGTCTGGATCTTGCTCAGAACAGGCCTGGCGCGAACTGCACCAGCTAGGAGGGATCTCAAACGATTCATTTTCAGAAAGAATTCAAAATTATTCGCAAATGTATTCTATTTTGAAAACTGTTGTAATTATTTTCTCTATGCTGTTGCCTTGGTGATAGTCGGTGCTGCCAACAACAATGCCTCTTGTTAGAGAGTATTCCCTCCTGCAAATGTCCAACCAAAAGTAACACGAGATTGGGGTAACATTTTGCTTGAAAGCGTAACATTTGTTCCAGAGTTTAATTGATCAATTTATTTAATTTGGAGTGGTCTTAGAGCATGGAATGGTAACCGTCTAAAAAGATATTCGTTCTATGACGATAAAAAAAACCCGTTGGCCAGACTAGTCTGACCATCAATCTGACCACTGGGAATAACTCTTCAAAAGCACTGCACTAATTGACCTGGGGGTGCCTCGGGTCCGAATCCAAGATAAATACTTAAACAAATAAGCGAACAGCAAAATTTTTTCAGTGATATTGATGCTAAGGGTTCAGACAAAAGTGACACAGATTTAAGGGAAGTGGTGGGTGGATGGAGCGAGTCACAAAAAACTTTCAAAGAAAGTAGGTACATAATTAATGCTTTTGGTTTTTGCAACGGAAAGGTTTTGCAACGTCACTATGATCCTGGTCTTATTGAATGATTTCTGATCTGCGTCTACGTTTAGTGTCTAAGCCCTGTCAGCAAGGATGGGTTTGTTGGTACCTTAGAGCATTTAACGCTAAGGTAAAACCTATTGTTTTGTTTGGAGTGCGTCAAGGTCAAGCACGATTAGAAAAGCATTTGGAGTCAGGTAACATGGAAGTTACATGAAGGGTTCCAAAATAATGTAAAATGTTCCAAAAGTAACATCATGGCAACGCCATGATAAAGGTATCACTAAGTTCAGTGTTGTTAACTCAGTTTTTAAAAAGAAGCTAGTTGTCATATAGAAAAGAGCCAAAAAGTAAATATTTTTCAAAACCAGAGGCTAGATTAATGAAATCCGCCAAATATAGGTAACTCAACTATAAATTAGGTAGGTTAGGTACTCATATTTATAATTATTTTGCTAGGAACCTATCTGTATAAAATAACTTTTGATGGCTGGCTGCATTGACATGCGACCGCAACGCTTGATAACGCACTCTGAACATTTTGTGAATTGAATACCACAAAACGCATTACAGACTGTGGTCGTGTTTTCGGGTCTATTTTCTTTGACCTTCATTTTTTTATCACAGTGGTCGACAGCCGGCTGATATGCGAGAGGTGTGGTTTCAATTCCTGCTGTGAGTTAAATGTCAGCTGACACTCGTAGTTACCATACCCATGTACTCTTGCTATAGATAACTAAGTAGTTATGTTCTTTGCCCGCCCACTCACGACACAGGGAAGCCCAAGGAACATAATATTCTTGGGAGGAAGCCTATGTTTGTGACTGTTGGGTAATGTAATGTAATAAGTGAGCTTTTTCAGTCTTCGAGCATAACAGGCACTGTCTGTTAAACTTACAATGTTGCCTATTTTTCCGTTAACATTTACCATCATGATGTTTTAATTTTATCGATGAATAATAGGATAAATGTATTCAACCCGGATACCCAATTATTGTTTTGATTAGGTAGTACCTAACCTACCTATTCGCAAGTCTGGCCTCTAGTGAGGTCTCAGATTGAACTTTCACTACGAGAGCAAAACACAGTGTCTAATCATAAATCATTATTGAGGGCTTTTCATCTTCGACAAAAAAAAGGAAGTTCAAATTGATTCGATGGATGGCGCTGAGTCAACTCTAGCTGTACTCGTACTAAGCTATTATCTAACTAAACAGTCTGTGGCTATTAGTCATTATTTTTTGTTTGAATTTGCTTGTTGAGTGTGCGCTAGTGATTTCGTGGTGTTTTTAGAAGTAGGCAAAAATAAATACATACCACGAAACGAAAATATACGTTTTTATCTACGTCTACGTTGTTGATTTTGTTCCTTGCTCCAAGGTTATTGATGTTGACATTTCACTATAATTTGACACTTGACAGCTAAGTATAGAGCAGTGCCATCTATTTTCAAAGATGAAAGCATGATTTGCAACGACCGTGAAAACCCCTCTCTCACAACACAAGGAACTGCTATGAAGCGAATGAATAAAGTTGTTGCCGATGCCACCGGCATCTGATGAGACACGGTGTTCTGTCTGTAACTGGTATATTCTAAGAGGAAATAATTTCCTCCGTGGATATGGATATAGTTAACTTTTCTACTTCTTTCTTTCCCAGTTGGCAACACTTACTATGTATATCAATCAAATTCAAAAATGACAACTATTAATTTTCATTTCTAACTAGTGATGGACACTGAAAAATAATATCGATGTTTTTTTCGATGCAATACATCGGTTAGTTGCATCGATGTTATATCGATATATCAAAAAATACATCGATGTTTCCCATACATCGATTTTTTTTTTCTGTAAGTTATATGAATGTGGTTGAGATAAGAAAAAAACAAGCACTTTTTAGACACAAAACCTTTATTATTAATTTTAAAAATTGAACATTAATTAAATATCCCAATACTGTTTATCAACACTTTGTAGAAACAAAAGTTTGCCTAATCTTTTGCCCTTCAATCTGTTTCTTTGCTGAGTCATCACCTGCGCCGCTTGCGAAAACAGTCTTTCAGATGGAACCGATGTTCCCACTATTGTTAGATATTTATAGGCGAGTTTATGCAATGTTGGAAACTGAATTTTGTAGTCTTTCCAAATTTCCAATGGATTATCGTTAAGTCTTGCAACAGGAGTTGTCAGGTAAACTGACAGTTCATCAGACAAGCTGTCTTCAGATTTGGTACTCTTCCAATTGCGCTGTACCAGTTTGTGATGGTCACTCCATAATGAAAAGGTCTCTTCACTTTTATCAGACTTGTCGGAGTCGGACTCGACATCTTCATTTTGACTCAAATTAATTTTCATTAAGTCTTTGATTTTCGATACACTATTGCTACAAGCCATTGCATCGCTAAAGTGCATTTTTTTAAATCGAGGGTCTAAAATGCATGCAATAGCTAGAGCAGTTACATGTTCTATAGGACCCATTCTTTTTCTCATTTCGTGCAGAGCCAGTTTCTGCACTTCTTTTGCCACAGGTTCTTCTATGATAGTTGAAGTGATTTTAGAAAATATGCAGCGGACTAAAGGTATAATTTTACTAGTTGTGCAATATTTATCTCCAGAAATTTCTTTTGTGGCTACCTCTAAAGGCCGCAATATCAAGAGGACGGATGAGGCAATGGATATTTCTGAACCACTGAGCATTGGGGGTGCGGTAGCGTGCCGAAAAATAATATCGTTTATAACAGTCCGGAGTTCCAGAAATCTTTGTACCATGTAGTAAGTACTATTCCAGCGCGTAGGCACGCTTTGTATTAGCTTTGTCTCAGCGGGAGTAGCTTTGCGCAATTCGTCACTAGCAATGCAACTTTGTTTAAACCAAGTTACAATTGATTTTATTTTAGAAACAATATTTTGCCACTCAGAGCATGCCATTGTGCCCTCAGCTACCAAATTTAAAGTATGAGCAAAACATGGAATGTGTTTCTTCTTACCGAACGCCAATTCTATAGCTTTTACCATATTGGCTGCATTATCGGTAACAACAGCCGTCACATTATCTTTATTTATACCCCATTCTTCGCAAGTTCTTAAAAGCATTTCCGAAATATACTGTGACGTATGTCTTTCATCAAGCTCGTATACGCCGAGAGTAACTGAAATAAGTTTAACATCTATGCCGAAATGAACAGTTATGCCTATAAAACTCTTCATATTTAATGTATCAGACCAAATATCTGTTGTCAAGGTTAGGTCTGCTATTGTAGACAATTTTTTTCTGAAAGTTTCTGAAACGGCCTCATATTTATTGTCCAACCATCGTCTGAGAGTTGTCCTACTTGGTAGTTTATATTGAGGAGCAACTGCCTTCATAAGATTTTTGAATCCTTCATTCTCTACTATTGAAAACGGCTGGTGATCTTTACAAATCATGTATAGCAAACAATTGTTAAGTTTTCTTGTTTTCGTGCCAGATTCTGAATAAGAGGATATTTCTTGAAAACTGGACTTGATAGTCTTTTGACGTTTTAAAGGGATTACTTCCGAGTCACAATCTAAAGTATTATCTAACTGTTTTGAGGTACTTTGGGAACAACTCGTAGAAGGAATGAAGGCTTCGGATTCAGGTTGAAGTTCATCCACAATACCAATATGAGGTGACTCTTTGGAACTTGAAGCAGCTGGCTCTGGACCAGATTGCGTGATATTTGTTGTTTCCGATGTATTTTTTTGACATGTAACGATTTCCATATAAGCAGCCTTGTGGACATTGCGAATATGCCCAAACAAGTTTGTTGTATTTCCAGTACACTTGATAATTTTTTGACATAACTTACATTTAGATTTATTGTCATCAATTTTTTCGTAGAACTTCCAAACTAAACTTTTTTTCTTAGGTGCCATGATATCCTGAAATAAACAAAAAGAAATAGATTAGTAAATATTTTCAAATAATGAATTATCGATAACATGTTATCGATAACACGGAATCACAGTCACTAGCAACTATGCAAAGTTGTTCTTAAAATTGATTAGCGATAGCGTAAGTAATATAGGATAAACAATAAGTATCATTAAGGTAACTAAATTATTAGTTACTAACTTAACTAGACGTATGAATTAAATAAAAAAATATTTTACATATATAACCTAAAAAATTTAAACGCGACGTAAAGTTTTATCTTTTTACAGAGTGAATGATACTGAAAATAAGGCACGAAAAACAGGAAGTGATTGTTTTAACAGTCTTTTTTTAATTTCTACAATCATAGAAATTTCGAAATTCTTTTTACTTAGCCTACCTAATTTAAATAAACTATTAAGTCGCACTTACCTTTGTTTACTTGTCCAACGAGCAGTTCAGTCAGTTTGAAACAATGCAATGGATTTCAACCACCTAAATAATTATAATTAATATTAACACGAGACGAGAGCAAAGAATCAGGCTTTAAAACAAAAATTCAATAGTTTATAAAATTTTCTGTGCTGATGATAAAATATTGGTCGGGGACTCGGGGTGCACTTATAACCTCAAATAACCTGTACAGTCACTACGTACAGTACGTACTGCACGGTGCACGTGTTACCTTCTGTTCTGGCAATCTGGTAACACTGATTTTTTAAATGTTGGCTAGCTTGGGACTTCGGAGATGAAAGACAAAAAACATTTTTTACACAGACTAATAATAAATGTCTGTGTGTTGACCATAAATTATTTGACGTGACGCTGGCAGTAATGTTTAAAAACAGTTGCCAAAGACAAAAGATTGTATAGAATGTTTTAGTAGGTTAGCCTCTTTGATGCATCGGAACAAAAAACATCGATGTATACTCGATGTTTAAGAATTAACAATACATTGGTTTGATTCGATGTATCGATACAATACATCGAGTGTTTTTAAAACATCGATGTATATCGTCCACTCCTATTTCTAACCTTAAAACAAAATCACTAAGGTCAAGAGCCAAGATATTTTTGCTTTTCATTACCATTATTTATTAATTCTTCTCCACGGATAGGTTCAAAGTTTTGCGTCAGTGTTTAAATAAATAATTTAAAATATCAATTCAGCCGCTTTATACGAAGTTAGCTCAAGTCCCAGAATTATTATCTCTGATCCAGTGAGTTCTTACGTAGTGTATTTTATCCTCTGCAGCGAGTGACCGAGCGAGCCAAAATGATTCGAAGTATATCAAAAACTTTCACTAATTCTCCTGTACGCTATTTTGTAAGAAATAACGGCTTAGGCGCAAGTTTTAGTAACTACAAAGTAATTGTTCCATTATCTACGACCAAAGCGGTGCCCAAGGAAGAAAAGTAAGTTTCATTTCATTTCATTTATTCAGGAACAATTTTACAATCGTATTTGAAATTTAGGTAAGTACATAAAAAACACAAAATATAAAATAACAATAATAGTGGTCATCAGCTTGTGGAAGTCCACTGCTAAAAATAATAAAAATAATTCATAATGTCATAAAAAAAAGAATCAGAAATATGTCAGAATATCATTAATATTAAAAAATGTCACTCAGATGTAATTAGTACCTATTAAAATTAATTAAAACTTGAACTCATCTATGGAATAGTAGCACCCTTCCAGCAAAAGCTTTTTTAGTTTCCTAATGAATATACCTGGACTATCAATAGTTTTCATATCAACAGGTAGAGAATTATATAATTTGACTGCCTGATACCGACAACCATGCATCGCAATTTTTAATCTAGGGCACAGTGGGGCCTCTAGATCTTTTCTTCTTGTGTTTAATCTTTGTACTCTTTGTAACGACGTTTCATACTTAGAGGGATGCCGGATAACATCCACTAGAACCACTAAAATGTAAAGGCTGGGAAGAGTCAAAATTTTTAGGCTCCGAAAGTGATTCCTACACGATTCCCACGGAGGTATCCGAACCATGGTACGAATGGCACGTTTTTGGATCACAAATGCTCTATTTATATTATAGTTGTAACTATTCCCCCAGAATTTGACACTATACCTTAATTTTGCCTCGACCAAAGCGTAGTAAACTATTTTTAGTTGATCAAGATCCACCTCATCTCTTAAGCTTCTTAGGGCATAACAGGCTGAACTTATCGAATTCTCAATTGATTCTAATTCTGATTTCCAGTTTAAGAACTGATCAATATAAACCCCTAGAAATTTAACGCTCTCAGTGAATTCTACCTTCACCCCATTACTCTTTATGTTAACAGTTTCACGCATACTGGAGGTCGTTCGAAATAATATAGCATTGTTTTTATTATTATTTAGTGTTAAATTGTTGACATGAAACCAGTCATTAAAAGTCAAAAGTGCATTATTCATTTTGATCTCGAGTTCATGTAAACAAGTAGCTGGAATTATTGCGTTTGTATCGTCCGCATAAACGACTAATTTAATGTCTGGTATCTTATTCGTAACAAAATCAAAGAGATTATTCAAAAAAGTGTCTATTTTACCCCCTTTTTTGTTTTAGGAAAGCTACAAGCTAGTAAATGTGTAGTACCACTATGAATTTATAGGTTTCCTGAAGAAATTCATTTGCATTATATAGCATAAGCGAATTTATGAATTTAAAGTCCGACTCCTCTTTCATAATTGACCAAGAAACTATAATTGCTTGACTTAATTTGTAACGTATTTAGATTTTATTTGCATTGTTTTTTATTGTATATTATGTGACTTGCCTAGTGTAACAACCTTTGTTACAAGGCCAAATAAATGAATAGGTATGAATATAATATGAAACCTGTAATATATTTCTATATGAGAAATTTCCCATTGAATACAATGGAGGTATTTGCCATAATTATAAGTATATAATTATTTTCAAGTAATTACAGGTATATTAACATATTCTTCTAATTAAATGATAAGGAGGGTGAAAAAAAATATTGATAAAGTTGAAATTATTCTGGCTTTGTATTATGTTACAAGCTCAAAGCCGTGCAGCGTTCTATGGAGGGAGCTATGCTAGGAGTTTCATTACGTGATAGAATCAGAAATGAGGAAATCCATAGAAGAACCATGGTCACCAACATAGCTCTCAGAATTAGCAAGTTGAAGTGGCAATGGGCAGGTCATATAGCTCAAAGAACTGATAATGGGTGGGGAATGAAGGTTCTCGAGTGGCGACCACTAACCGGACAATGCGGTAGAGGATGGCCCTCCACTCGATGGACTAAAGACATTATAAACATCCCAGGAAGTCAGTGGATCGAGGTGGCTCAAGACCGTTCATCGTGGCATTCTAAGGGGGAGGCCTATGTCCAGCAGTGGACTTCGACAGGTGATGATGATGATGATGATTATTTTACATTGATTAATGACTTCATGTTTGGGAAAAAAAATTTTTTTTTTTTCAAAAATGCGGCACACTGGAGCCACTGTGCGATGTATATCGCTCCTAGTGTGGGATCAGCCCCCCTATTC
The DNA here is from genome assembly GCA_951392215.1 of Epirrita christyi. Taxonomy (NCBI): domain Eukaryota; kingdom Metazoa; phylum Arthropoda; class Insecta; order Lepidoptera; family Geometridae; genus Epirrita; species Epirrita christyi. The sequence goes on along the minus strand of OX595863.1, from coordinate 8,370,189 downwards.
CCTAACTGAAAGTCACTCAGTGACTAACGTTTGACAAGTAGAATGACCATCAAAAAAAATATATGAAGAATTGTCAATTGATGGTAATTTTACTTGTCAAACGTTGTCACTGAGTGACTTTCAGTTAGGGAATAGTGGGGCAGGACAAGTTATGTGACTATTGGGTGTTATGTTACTTTGACTAATTTTTATTACGAGAACTGGTCCTCTGATCAACTAAACGAGTGTTCGTACATCAGTAGGTTTCACTTTACACACATTTGAATCTCCACAGAGTGAAGGTAACGTTCCAGCTGATCAACGGGAAGCGTCTTGAAACAGAGGCTAAGGTCGGTGATACACTGCTCGATGTGGTTGTGAACAATGATCTGAACATCGAGGGTTACGGCGCGTGTGAAGGCACCCTTACCTGCTCCACCTGCCATGTTATTCTGAAACAGGCGGACTTTGACAGGTCAGTACGGTACAATCAGGCGTTGCCACAAGTAATTTGACAGGCATCCTCACAAAACACTTTCCAGCTAAAAGTTAAACAGCACTACCTATTGTCATCTAACGTTATTTAAGCTTTTGTAATTGGTATTCTTTCATTGTTATGGTTAACTTGGTATATAATATGTATTAGTTTATTATGTGAATATATATATATGTATTAGGATTATACTTAGGTAGGTATTAAGTAATCAATATACCTATTACCTATACTCTGATTTTTTATTTTAGACAATTTTTGTAAACAAACGATAATACAAACGAATATGCCACTGTGTGTATAAGTGTCATATGTGAATTTACACGTATGCTACACAATCATGACACTCACGTGGCGTATCTTGACACTTGTTTGTTTACAAAAAAATTGTCTGAAATTAAAAATCAGGATATAGTTCATTTTATATTTGAATTAATTTAGAATACTTTTTAGTTTTGCTTTGAAGGTACAGTGCAGTTCATTATAGCGTTGCTCATTTTGTTCCATCCAAAGGTTGCCTGGAAGAGATCGCTTTCAGCGATAAGGTCGCCCGTTGTATTGCCTTTCTATCGTAATATTACTTGTTTATTGTTTTTGTGTGGTTATCAATAAAGTGTTAATCTATCTATCTATCTAATCATTGTAATTCATGATTAAGTCTGAAGTAAAAAAAAAAGAACTTTATTCATTGAAATCACAAGGATCATTTTTATTAGACTACAACAATGAGTATACGACTTGAGGCCCAATTCTCTAACTTAAAAATAATTAAAATAGAGTTTGGATCATGTTTCGATCTTGTGTCGATGTCTTAAATGTCAGAAATGGTATTCTCTAAACATAAAATACAACACTGTAATGTGATTATATCGAAATGTGACCGAAACTTGAACGATTCAAAGTTTTTTCGTTAATTTTAGCATAAGTAGATGGAATCTCTCTTTACTCTTTCCAATTATATATAACTATCCTACTCTAATGGTGGTCACCATGAATTGAAAGTAGACTAAATTGTTGTGTATGAGGGAACAGAATACCAACTTTCTGTCAATTTACAATTCAGTCTCGATTCGGTTAACTTTCAGTGTAGTTTTAAAATAATTTAGAGAATTGGGCCTCAGAGGTTTCGAGCAATTCAGATGCTCTTAGTAATTTATGAGTGTTATTCTCGCTGCATGCTGCTGATGGAGGTAGCTCATGACCGTTCGTCGTGGCGTTCTAAGGGGGAGGCCTATGCCCAGCAGTGGGCTTCTACAGGCTGATGATGATGGTTCTGGCTACGCGGTGCGGAGGGCGCTCAGGTCTCGCGGCCCGGCTGGTGAGCGCCGGCGGCGGTGGTAGTTGCGATTTAGATGACTAATCCTCATACTCCGAGCTATTTTTAACCGACTTCCCAAAAAAGGAGGAGGTTCTCAATTCGGTTGTATTTTTTTTTTTTTTTTTTTTAATGTTTGTTACCGCATATCTCCGGCGTTTACGAACCGATTTGGAAAATTATTTTTTTATTTGAGTAGATATACTTCCAGATTGGTCCCATTTTTTTCAGAATCCAGTTCTGATGATGGGATCCGTGAGGAATTGAGGGAACTCCTCAAATATTGTAGGCATACATATGGCGATTTTGATATTTTCAGCAAGACACCAAGCATTTGCATTCAGAAAGTATCATAATCCTTTCACCACTATGGTTCTTTCATAAAAAAAAATTCATCCAAAATTATTTTGTCGAATACTATGGCGGAAGTCGGTTTTTTAAATGAAAAGTTATTCTATTATGATATGTTGATTAGCGACGCATTATAATTCAGTAGGGTTCAGTCCTAGGGCTTGCATTCGGATATTCGAATTAGTTTACTATTCGAATGTTCGAATTAGTTTACTGTTCGAATATTCAAATGCAAGCCCTAGCCCAAATGTCCCCCTGTGCTTATGTTATGTATTTTAGTTTGCTAACCTGACGGGGATCGAACCCGCAACCCTCTTTGTAATTTTTGGGATATTACCTAGAATCACCAATCCCTCCATTGTATGTTATGGGGGAGGTTTCATACATCAGATTAGAACAGATAATTTCTGTTTATCACAATGGTATCTAAAATAATGTTTTTGATACAAATTGTTATCTATTTTTGGGTCATTTAAAAATGTTGTTAGTTGAAAATCATAGAATTTAAATTATCGTGGTTTGGAATCAATTTAGAAAAATTACGACTATACACCACTTTCATGGTCACATCATGGTGATGTAAGTACGTGGTGTATTGTCGTAACTTTTCTAAAACTTTGAGAATGTTATATATTTCAATTTACCAATGTTATCTATTCCAGGTTACCAGAAGAGGCGTGTGATGAGGAACGAGACATGTTAGACCTGGCTTACGGTCTAACAGACACGTCTAGGCTCGGCTGTCAGATCACCATGACGAAGGACCTGGACGGACTCGAGGTTCAGGTCCCGGAGACCATCAACGATGCCAGAAGCTGATGATTGAAGAATTGATTGACAATGTGTGATGATGATAGATAGTGATGTATAGTGGGTGATAAGTTCAGTGTATATATTCATAGTGGTCCAACCTAAATGACTAGTGGATGATAAGTTCAGTGTATATATTCATAGTGGTCCGACCGAGGTGGCCAGTGTGCACTTCTTCAGTTATCAAGCTGATAGTGTTTTATTCATTGACACCATAGTTATCATCCTTTCACCACACCGGTTCTAAGAAGCAGGGTGACTAAGAAAAAAATCTATGTCACGAACGACGAAAGGTCCTTATGAATCGCCTGAGGACACGACTTTTATCTATTTAGCCTGGTAATCACCAAGATTCGGGGCCGCTCGATTCGGCTGACTTACTGATTCCTTTTAAAATGAATTATTTTGAATCGGCAACGGAGCAGCAATTCGGGCCTTGGGGGCTTCCCTAGTCGGCTTCCCTAGTCGGCTCCAGATATCGGTTAGTCCACCCCCCTTTTGCCCCGTAAGAGCGCAACAAGGGACACACTATTAGGTAGGACACTTAGGCCTCACCCCCTCCCTGATGACATGAAGATTTACCTCCTTACCCGCGCCCATTTCAAGTCCTCCTCTGCCTCCTGGACTCGGAGGGTTATACCCTCGTCCAAGGAGGAAAGAGAAAAAGTCTTCTTCTAAGAAGACTTCCTCTGTTCCCCCGCCAAGACCGCAATCCCCCCTGTGACAGCCCGACCATCTCTTCCGGGCTCTCCTACCCCCGCGGTCTCCACGACCGCCAAAAAGGAGAGCCCCCCTTCACTCCCACGTCTCCTCTCTAGAGAGAGTAATATCCCATTCACTAGTGCCTGTAGCGTTAAAGATGAAAATAAGGTCCACAGACCTCTTCCAATCATCTTAAGATGACTGCCCCCTCCGTAAAGAGTCTATCAGCGGAGCACAAGACCGGTTCGATTAAAGCCGATCTACTCGGGCAGAACTTCCCGGTCCGGGAAGTTTATTACATGGACAACTGCTGAACGAAGGTCCCTATTGATGTCCTAGGGACACTCGATCACTCGCCGTAAAGCAAAGCCATCCTTGACTTAAAGTCAGTTAAGACGCTATAGGTTCACAAAATGCCTTTATGAGCTCTAGAATATTTAAGTTTTTGATATGAGGTCATATTGTTCACAAAAAGAAAAAATTATATCTTAGCTTACTACAATATTATTTTTATCTACTGAAATCATAAATTCAGTATACAAACTATTACTCTAAAAAAAATACCTCCATTTTAACCTCATTTTTATCATAATTAATTGATTCAAGCGTGACTTTGCGGAAATCCATTCTACAATATAAAATAGACGAACAAATATATAGTAACAATAGTAGTAATTGTCCAGAAAGATCTCATTTTGCAAAACATTTAATTGATACTGGTCATTCGTTAAATAATAATCATTCGTTTAGTATTTTACATACGTGTAATAAGGGCTTTCGGCTGTCTGTGTTGGAAAATTTAGAAATTATAAAATACAATACGAGTACTACACTGTTCAATGAATTGAATACTGGTTTGCCCAGATCGCCGCTATTACGCATTTTTGCGACAGGTAGTGGGGAGTCAGGGGGCGGGGCCAGTCTGAGAGATAACGGTGGGTCTATATAAGGGCGGTTGGCGTACAGGTGGATTCATTAATCCCTTCGTCGACCAAGACACGTTCTTGGTGACCCGGATGACGAAATCACCGCCGCGAATGCGGGGGCGTCGTCATCCAATCACGACAGAGTAAACACTACACAGATACAGCGACCCCGCCGGCGGGGTCGAAGACTTTAAGTACCTTCAGTACCACACGCCTAAACCGGTACAAGCATGTTCCGGGGCGTTTGCTCCTATCCTCCAGTCTTTTCAGTACCTTCTGTACCACACGCCTAAACCGTTACAAGCATGTTCCGGGGCGTTTTCCTATTCCTCCCAATCTGGCAACGGCCCAAGCCGAGGTCCGTAGTCCGTACCTAAGTGGTGCCCTTGCGCTAGTTGCCCGAACCTAATTTTAACGGTTGAGCGCCTTCCGCGCTCACCAAAAGTCCGGTAACGCAGCATCGGTCGTCTGAGGCCAACTGCATATAGTCCTTCAGAATAAAAAAAAAAGGTGGATTCACTTTCTGTTCGGCGTTCGAAGAGGCAACATGGCTGCGGAGTTTTTGCAGTAGTGTGTCTTTTTCGTTCTAGCACGCAGTGAGCCTACTGTTTCCTGAGGATGCTTCGTTGAGAGGCGAAACACGTGTCGAATTCTTTCAGAGTTTTCGTTGGAGAGGAGCGGAATTGTTACTATATATTTGTTCGTCTATTTTATATTGCTCATTTTTATCCTTTTTAAAATTGAAATCTAATTTTAGACTAACTTCTAACACGTTTAATTTTTGGAACATTACTTATAAGTAATGTAGTACATAAACTTAGTAGTACATTACTTATAACATTAAAGGGAAATAAAGGGAATTTTTATATCACCATTTTATACACAAAACCAAGGTATCAGAGGTACTGTTATATCCCCACATAACTATAAGAATATGGCATCGTAAGACACGTCAGCACTTTTGGTCGCTGGACAGTGGCAATTAGCTTAAAGAAAATCAGTCTGGATCCTACCTCTACTCCGAGCACTTGTTCTTTTCATTTTTAAATTCAGTTCATAAAAGTAAGGTTTTTCTAACAAATCGTTAAATAAAAGACTGTTTCATGTCAAAGTAGTATATTTTCTTTTTTAAAAAATGTTTTCGTGGGACTCTAATAACAGTGCGCTCGCCTTTAGTTCATAGAAAAATTTTCGTTGAATCTATAGCGTCTTTGTTCTCTCCGGCCTTGGAGTAGAAACTCCCTTCCTCCAGTACTTCTAGCCAGTGCCATAGGTGTCATTTTTATGGCCACTCGGCTAAGAACTGCCGAGCTGAACTGCGTAAGGTGCCTGGGCGACCATAGCACCGCTGAATGCAAGCGCTCCAGCAGCACCTCTATGCCTCCTAGTTGTGTACTCTGCAGGAACATACCTCGAACTATCACGGTTACCTCATGCTCAAAGTCGACAACAAAAAGGTGGCAAAGAGGTTCCTTAATCGTGTTTCTCTGGCCCAATACATCAAAGCCACTGCGAAGCTGGCTATGGTCCTCCAAGGGACCGCTGTTTCGGCATGGGCAAAAGCCCTCCCGTTCACTAGCCGAGTCCATCAGGCCAAGTCATCCGCTCCCCCTCGTCGTCCGCAGTAACCTCGCCCTGTTTCGTCCCTCCCCCCGCACCTTCAGGACCCTCCTAGATGAATCAGACCTTGCTGCTGATTGGCCTTCATCACTTCGTTTAACCTTCCCCAAATTCGCATGCTCGCACGCCAACTTAGGGAAGCTAATCCGCGGTAGAAAGAGTTATCCTCGAGGCAAATTCTTCTCTAATCGAAGCCCTCAGCAACCCTCCCAATCGGTACTAATATAATGTGTGCACAAAAGGCTGACGCATGACCAACACGCTTTTTCACTAATTTTAAATACGCATCTTGACATTTACGCAATATGTGCAATACGCATTTTGTGCCTGTAGTTTAACCGCTGGCGTTGCTCCGCGCCGATAAAGCCGAGTATTCATTAGACAACATTTCTTACAACACTGTTCATACACCGTGTTTCACAATGTTTCATCATTTCTGTAAACAGTTTATAAACAAAGGTGACGAAACATTGTTTATTAAACATGTTGCCGTGTTCTCTACTTGCAGTGGAGAACAAGACGAAACATCTAGTTTATAAGCAAAAGTCAGGTGAATACGTGTGTTGCGCGAGTTTATAAACAAAAGTAAGTGTGGGCAATAACTGACAAGGGTGGACAGTAAAGTTTCAGAAATACCCGGCTTAAGTGATACCGCTACAAAATATAGTTATTCATGTGCTAAATAAATAGGATTTACCTATGGCTACCCCTTAGTAGGATGTCAAAGTCAAAGTCAAAGTATATTTATTGCTGAATCACATGTATAAAAGATGTCAAAGTTATTATATAATGGATCCAATGTAATCTACCCTTAAAGGGCGTGCAATTATTTATTTAATTTACAATCTTAGATTAATAATATCCTACATGCCTACATTAATATGTCCTACATGCGTATTATGTTATAGGGATCGGTGGAAACTTCAACCAACTGTCTATCCAAGGTAGATAGGTCATCTTCATATCAGCCTGTTGAGGTCCACTGCTGAATATAGGCCTACCTGTATTGCGTCGCCCGGTTCGTGATCGCCACTTGAGAACCTTTATGCCCAAGCGGTTGCTGGTTCTGCGAGCTATGTGGCCTGCCCATTGCCATTTCAACTTGCTAATTTGTAAGAGCTATGTTGGTGATCTTGGTTGTTCTCTCCATACCCGCGCGCGACTTTGAGCTTGTATATGTCGCCAATTGTTAGTAGGTAGGTAACATATTTATCAATAGTTGTTTATTTTTAAAGTCATCACCATCATCATCAGCCTACAGAAGTCCACTGCTGGACATAGCCTCCCCCCTAGAACGCCACGACGAACGGTCTTGAACCGCCTCCATCCACCGACTTCCTGCTACGTTTATAATGTCTTTAGTCCATCGAGTGGAGTAAGTGTTAAAAACTTCAGAAAAATGTTAAGTGTTTATAATATCCCAAAAATTACCCAACATGCGGGGATCGAACCCGCGACCGTTTCCTTGATATATACGTTAACCACTGCACCACTGGTCGCGGGTTCGAATCCCGCTTGGTTTATATTTTTTGTGAATTATATATTTAATTAATTAAGATAGCCTTATTTATAAGATTTTATATAATATATAATTTACCTGTGTTATAATGTATCAAAATACATAATTTTGTTGAATTTTCAATGACTAAAGCTATTTATTTGTCAATTTGTGTTTTATTGACAACCTCCGTAGCGCGGCGGGTGAGTAGCCGGTTGACATGTAAATGGTGCGGGTTCGATTCCCGCTGCGGGACAAAACAGGTGACTTCCTCGTAAACCACTTACATTATGAGGAACAAAGCAGTGTTGGTGAGCTGTGAATTATTGACCCGAAAAAAAAAAATTGGAATCCAATTTTAGACTTTAATCTTACACGTTTTAAGTTCTGAAGCATTTGGTAACTTATTAATCACTAATTGAGTTAGTGAATTCATTAACAAAACTTTAAAAGGGCATTTTTGTATCATTATATTCACAAAAACACGGTATCAGAGGCCCAACTCTCTGATATCAAAAAAAACATTCCAGTCACAATAGTATGTTCCACAATCTAAGTGGAACCAGTTGGCATTAAAAAAAAACAGTAATAATCTCGTGTCCTAGTCCTTATTCTAAGCTCGTGTCAGTCGCACTGTCACTTAGTAACTATTACTTAATCTTCCCGTAATCATGCTAAGATTAAGTAATACCTAGTAACTACGTACTAATAGTGACAGATGACGCCTCTGACTAAACGTGCGCTCGCGTCCTTCAAAGGCCAGGGCCACAGTGCGGGCCTAGCGCGGTTGCGACGGCGGGCGCGAAATATCAAACATGAAACCGCCGTTTGCGTCCATACTGTAGTGGCTAAGGCGGGCGCCTAGCGCGACGACTGGCATAAGCGATTAGCGCGCGTTTTTTTCAAACGTTCCTATCCACGCGTTATGGACACACTATGGGCCTAGTAGGCAAGCGTCTCAATGCGCGGGTGGCGGGGATATCAAACCAGTTTGGTCTTATCCGCGTCAATAGCTCGCGCGTCACAGTGGCCACACGCACAGGCCCGCGTCCCCGCGCATTCACTGTGGACATGCACTCTGAGCGTGCGCTCGCGTGCTTCAAAGTGTAGACAAGCTGCAATCCAAACGTTAGCGATATAAACGAGTACCTACACTAAGCATTATTAGGTTTAACGTCATTTTATGCCAATTTATTTTTAGTTTCAAAGTTTTGATTTCCATTTGCTACGGCTTATTAATTTCCACAATTTGTGGCAGTAATAATAAATTCGTTTGAAATGGTGACTTTGTGCGTCAGAACAGCGTACTTTCTGTGTATTTTAATAACTTTGGAAGGTAAATACTTATTTGAATGCTACAGTGCAAGTGTACGTCCTACGTACTTGCACTGCTCGTGTAGGATCAGTGGTGGATTTGCCCTAAGGCCCAGTAGGCCCGGGCCTGGGGCGGCAAATCGTGACAAAAAAATCACTGATGATAGCAAGAAATAAATCATTTTTAATCTAATCTTTCCACTAAATTTACATAAACTTTGGCTGTTCACACTCCTTAAATACGAAATTTTCGCGGCTCGCTCTGCTCGCCAAGTAGCCACTACCTTGGTTGTACTTAACTATTTTTCGGCAGTCTTATTACCAAAAACACTAAAATATTGGCTAGTTAAAAGTCAGGGACGCCCTGATGATGACCCCCCCCCCAAATCTGCGATCTGCTGCGACCGCGCCTGATTCATTATGTACCTAGTCTATATGGTGGGTGCTGAGAAAGGGGCGGCACATGGCCTAGGGCCTAGAGCGGCCACGACTGCAAATCCGCCACTGTGTAGGATCATGACTACGTATTGTGACTGTTGGGTGTTATGTTCTAAATTGATACCTACGCCTTTTCCCGGACGAGGTAGGCATAAAACCATGGACCTCTATCGCAAATCGCAGGAATAGACCGAGCGAGATGAGTCCACGCCCGACTTCTGTTTGGACCGCGTTCTTCCAGTAATAAAATATTCATAGATAAGGCTTCAATCATATACTTTCACTTAGAGAATTACTATATATTATAAAGTACTTTCATATCAAATCACACTACTTATTATACTACCATACTATTTTAAATAGCTACCAAACTATACCACTCACTTTCGTTAAGTTTCATTCATCATCATTGAATTGAAGTTAGCCACAGGTCAGAGGACGGTGTTGCCATTGCATTAAAATTGATTTAATTACCCAGTATTACCTAGTTCTCGAATTATGGCATCGCACAACTGTGTCGCAAGATGCAAAAAAATTTTGGACATTCACAAATTACCTTGTAACTAATTGTGGTCCGTATTTTTATGTTTAGGTTGTTCATGAGTTAGTTTTTACTTTTTGCATATTCTTTTACATTTTCAGTGGTACCAGTTACAAGCAGAGTAATACCACGGCCATTGCTAAGGCATATACAGATTTCAGACTATTTCGCCAAAGCACCATTAACAACACGCCAGAGGTCACTAAACCCAGAAAAATTCGAAAACTCAGTTTTAAGAAAATCTAATAATTCTAAAGCGAAAACTCTTGTAGTTTTTTTAATGAAACAAGACAATGACAGTTATGACAAGTTGAAATCCAGAGCAGTGTTGCCCGCGACGAAAATATACGATGGTAATAGTAGACTGTCGGAAGAGAAGATTTTCGGTAAAAACGATGAAAAGTTTTCGCCAAAATCTGTAAATGAATATAAATTGTGGAACAAATACCCAGTAAAGGTTCCGCTGAAGAAACCAAAAACACAGAGAACGTTAAGGGTATTCTGAAAAACCAAGTAACTACGAGTTTTCTTATTTAGGTATCTAGTTAAATGTCGAATTAATAAATGTATTCATATTGTTTGTACCTAAATATAGCCATCCTATATGGAGGTGAATTCTGAATATGCCTTTTACAGCATTTTGGAATTAACGCATATTTGGAGCGATACTAATCCCAACTCTCAATTTAGCTGCCAAAATATAGTGGTGGATGGAGGCGGCTCAAGACTGTTCGTAGTGGCGTTCTAAGGGGGAGGTCTATGACCAGCAGTGGACTTCTACAGGCTGATGATGTGAATATACTTAATAAAAAAATATCATCATCATCATCAGCCTGTAGATGAAGAACCGGTTGGACAGACTCCCCTAGAATGCCATGACGTTGGTCTTGAGCCGCCTCCATCCACCGACTTCCTGCGACGTTTATAATGTCTTTAGTTCATCGAGTGGAGGGCCTTCCTCTTACCGCGTCGTCCGGTTTGTGGTCGCCACTCGAGAACCTTTCTGTGAGCTATATGACCTGCCCATTGCCACTTCAACTTGCTAATTCTGAAGGCTATGATATTTGGCGAGTGGCGTGTCCGGCCTAAGAATCAGACACCTCCGTCTCCTCCCGTGGATTTCGTAAAAACCAACAAAGGGATTACACCAGGGGAATGGCAGCAGCATCCACCAGTGTACGCAACACCAATCCGCTTACCAAGCATGGTAATCATCGCATATCCCCCCCATTGCATTCTATGGGGGTAGCCTCGTCCAGCAGTAGACGTCTATTAAATAAATAAATAAATGCTGGACATTTGACACAACATTTCTAGCCCCAAGCTATGCAGAGCTTGTGTTACGGGTACTAGATAACTGATATACAATACATTACATAGATGTTTTTTATTATGCATAGAAAAATACGCAGAACACCCTAAACAAATATCTGCAGATCGTACAAATATTTGTTCCGAGGCGGGAATCGAACCCGCAACCTCCTGCGTCGCAGGAGAACCTTTGCCCGCCGCGCCACAGAGGTCGTCTATCGAGTGGTTATGATTAAAAACAAAAGTGTTTTCTGCTAGAATTAAGTTTTATTCAAAAATAATAAACTTTATAAATATTACATAACCTTTTCTTTATTAACTTATTTGGAGAAAAATAAATACTAAAACCTATACCGATTTAAATAGTTTTATGCAATATGACTAAAAAATATTAAAAAAATTAACATAATTAGGAAATAATCGAAGTTTCAATTGTTTCCTTTTCACCCGGATGAACTTTGGCTATCCACAAGTTTCATTTGAAGTTCCAGTTTCATCAGGATGAATCTTGGCTATCCACAAGTTTCATTTAAAGTTCCAATTTCACCCGGATGAATCTTGGCTATCCATAAGTTTCATTTGAAGTTCCAGTTTCACCCGGGTGAATCTTGGCTATCCATAAGTTTCATTTAAAGTTCCAATTTAACCCGGATGAATCTTGGCTATCCACAAGTTTCATTTAAAGTTCCAATTTCATCCGGGTGAATCTTGGCTATGCACAAGTTTCATTTGAAGTTCCACTTTCACCCGGATGAATCTTGGCTATCCATAAGTTTCATTTAAAGTTCCAATTTCACCCGGATGAGCTTTAGATATCCACAAGTTTCACGTAACAAGTGTTACTTAAAACACCAAAACAAATCAGAAATGTCAACAATAAAAATTACATACAAAATATCACCCTGCAACTGAAAAACATTTTGCGCTCATCCAGATGAAACAGGAACGGATCCAATTTGTTCTTCCTACACACTGGTTCTACTAGCCGCAAGACCCTTTTCAACGTACCTCAACCAGCCGCCTCCCCCCCCTATTGCCTATTAAACTGGTAATAACATAACACCCAACAGTCACATACGCAGTCCTGATCCCACACTACACACACACAGGGAATCCCCTGTGTCGAGGGTATCGGGAACTACGAGTACTAATAGTACCACAACACCCAGACCCAGAACAAATATTTGCAGATCATGCAAACATTTGTCCCGCAGCGGGAATCGAACCCGCAACCTCTCGCATCTCAGCCGGCTACTCGCCTGCCGCGCCACAGAGGTCGGTAATGGCTTTTGATTGCAATTTACAGCGCGTCTTGTTTTCAACCGACTACAAAAAAAGGAGGAGGTTCTCAATTCGACTGTATATGTTTGTTTATTTGTTTGTTAGTTCATACTTCAGAGGTGGTCCCATATTAATGTCATCGAAACTGATTCAGCGCTTTTTAAAAGAATTATTACCAGTTTTATAGACAATAGCAGCCCTCCAATGACAATAGCAAATGGGGAACGATCATTTTGGCAGTCTCAGCGCTATCTAAATCTTATGAAACGTGAATAGGGGAAACTTCTTAATCTAAATATTCCTCCGTCAAAAGATTTGGACAGCAAGAGGGCACTATACTACAATTTAGGCTCCCTCTTTAACGCACGCGATAAACCGCGCGCCATCTCGCTCGCGCTAGCGAGTGTCGAGAACAAAAATGAAGTTTTTTGTTTATTATGGCGAAAATAAAGTGTTTATCAAAAAACTGATTTTAGCATAAGAATAAATAGTTATTACCTACTTGTTGTTGTAAAATTTATCTTAAAACACCGTAGGGTTCCTGAGCTTTCTTTCAAAACGTGAGCGAAACAAGGATTTTACATTAAATAAAACTATCGAGGTTTGTTTTACATTACTGGTGTTATTATAAAAAATGCCCTTAGTCTGGGTTTAAACCAGGACTACCAGTCTAGGCTTAAATATCGACCTAGGGTATATGCGACTGTAATACAAAAGCAGATGGTTTGTTTTCCAGAAGCAACTTTCGAGCTAGATATGCCAAAAATGACATAAGCTTGGACTATCTCTGGTTTATCTAAAACCAGGCAGCCCCCTAGTTTAGCAATTCTCTATAAATTGACAGTTGATTGCTTGTTAGAGGTAAGAATTTGGACATCTCAATTGTGATGTGACACAATCCGTCAGTTTGATACTTTGGAAATTTGCGAAGTAGCGCGAGAATTGATTTCGGAAAACAAACCATCTGCTTTCGTATTTAAAGTCGCATATGCCTAATGTCGATATTTAATCCTAGACTAGTACGCCTGAACTAAATTCAGATTTAGTCCATGTTCTGTAATAAGGCCGATCGTGTTTTCAACTTTACACAATTAATGCAAAAATATAAAATTTTCATATTCCAAAAAATTTAACTCGTAAGAACCCGTACATACTGAGTTATAGATCGATTTTTTTGGGCAAAAATCACATATTACGCCTTCTTAAGGATGCCAAAATGATCCGTATTGTTCCCCATTGCTAGTTTAATTGGGGGGCTGGTCAGGGTCAAGAAATAATCAGTAGCACCGAACACACAAAAAAAACCCTTACAAATACCCCAAAAACACGTTTTAAAAACGCTAACGAAATCATATATAATAAAATATGTAAAAACTAAAAATACATGCTTTGTGCAAAGAGGAATTTTGTCGTTACATATAATTATATAAGCTTTTATCACACTAAGGCTCGCTGTCCACTGAAGCGTCGCTGCATAGACGCGTAAATCATTATACGCTAGCTGAGGCCTTACCATGAGCTCTTATAGCGATTCAATTCGATGTGAAAGTGATATCCGCAGCTATATTCAAAGGCACAGTAGCAGAAGGTCTGTAGACTTCTGCGATTAAAGTTATTCAATGATGACGGATGTCAACGACGAACCGATATTTGATATATATTTTTTGAACTGAATCGCTATAAGAGCTCATGGTGACACCAAAGTACAGCAAAATTTTGATTAAAAAAATGTATACTCTGATTTTTAATTTCAGACAATTTTTGTACACAAACAAATGTCAAGATATGCCACTGTGTGTATAAGTGTCATGTATGTGTGTCATATGTGAATTTACACTTATGCTACACAATCATGAAATATACTCACAGTGGCATATCTTGACATTTGTTTGTTTACAAAAATTGTCTAAAATAAAAAATCAGGGTATACATTTGTATACCCTGATTTTTTATTTCAGACAATTTTTTTTTTTTTGTATGTTTATCAAAAAAATTGTCTATATTTATAGACAATTTTTTTGATAAACATACAAAGGCATTATGGACAAAGGGCCGTCGAACGCTCTTGAGCCGCCTCCATCCACCGATTAGCTGCGACTAGTATATGCATCGACGCTTCCAACATTCACTAATACAATTTCGGTTAAGCGTTGATTTAGTTTCCAATTATTTTTGACAGATATCATCATAACCCTTAACTGCCGGTTACAGCTAAACCGCCAATTAGTGTTGGTGAACTTTGGCCGTAGGTCAAGCGTTAACGCAAACTCAACAGTACGTGTATATCTTTACAAATTTCAATTTATCTACAAAATTATTTAAATATTTACATATATATATATTATTATATATCGTCAACATTTTTAATAATTTAGTAATTATTGATGTAATACAGGCAGAGGAGTGATTTTTTTTTACTTAATTTCAGCAAAATGGCACCTAGCCAACATTTTTTATTATTTTTAACCGACTTCCCAAAAAAGGAGGAGGTTCTCATTCGGTTGTCATTTTTTTTTTTTTTTTATATTTGTTACCGCATATCTCCGGCGTTTATGAAGCGATTTGGGAAATTCTTTTTTTATTTGAATAGATATACTTCCAGATTGGTCCCATTTTTTTCAGAATCCAGTTCTGATGATGGAATCCATGAGGAATTGAGGGAACTCCTCAAATATTGTAGGCATACATATGGCGATTTTGATATTTTCAGCAACAAACCAAGCATTTGCATTCAAAAAGTATCATAATCCTTTCACCACAATGGTTCTTTCATCATTTTTTTTTTCATCGAAATTTTTAGTCGAATGCAATGGCGGAAGTCGGTTTTTTAAATGAAAAGTTATATAAACACCGTATCGGCATGTAGAACCTAAACTTAAACGGTAACCCCATAAAAATTCAATACCTCCAAGGTCACGTCCAACTAGGACGCGCCCTACTTGGCATGGATGCTGCTGCCTATCCCCTGGAGTAATCCACGGCTTTTACGCCATCAACGGGAGGGGACGGAGAGATTAGGCCGAACACACCACAGCACGGCTGTTTAAAAGCTTTTACGAGAAAGTCAGTGGATGCAGGCGGCTTCAGACCGTTTGTCGTAGTATTCTATGGGGAGCCCTACATCAGAGTGGACTTCTACAGGCTAATGATGGAGAGGCACCATTGAGAATTTAGTCAACAATTAGTTTCAAACGAACATTCGGAAATCAATAAAATCGGCCATTTTGCTGATATTTAGTCGCTCAATAAAATCACCCCAAGCACAATAATCGGTCAAATCCACCCTAGGCTATAATATATAGGTCACAAACAGGCAGTTAGATAAACGAGCGGATATTTATCTGCCCGTTTATTGGTGAAACTTCGGCTAAAAATTTGTTTTTGTAAAACCTTGCCTATTGCGCGTAGCATTTAGCTTTTGTGCATGAATAGCCTTTGCTATCGCTTGAATCCTCTCACGATACTGGTTCTTTTAGGGGCACCACACCTGAATTGGTCTTTGACCTATGGGTGTCCAAGAAAAAACCAGCAACGTGATGTGGAAGTAACGCATTTAGTTATTATAAAACAAAGTACATACATATCTCAGCCCTGAACTTTGAATTGTGCATTTAACTGCGGGCTTATCAAAGCCTTGCCCCACACTGGTTCTTTGAGCGTCATTACTGATTATTTTACCGACAAGCACAATCAAAGGGTCTTTGCACTACCTCAGGGAGGGTGACCAGGAATTATCCAGTAGGACGAAACAAGAATAGTATTTAGGTTCCCCAAAAAATTGGTTATTGAATATATTTACTTCTGTTGAATATTATCAAGATATTTATTTCTGTTGAATATTATAAAGATATTAATTTCCATAGATTATTATCAAGATATTTATATCTGTTGATTATTATCAAGATATTAATTTTTGTAGATTATCATCAAGATATTTATTTCAGTAGATTATTACCAAGATATTTATTATTGTATTGTTGATATTTATGTCTGAGGTCGTCAATATAATAAATACTTTGTTTTATTTACCATCCATTTCAATTATTTTTATTAGAATAAATCTGTTTAAATATTATGCACCGATATATAAAATGAAGCTTTAATCAAATAACGGAATTGTTGACTTAACACAGAGCTAGGAAACAATTTCAATTATTAAGTGGCCACGCGGTAGGTGACAGAATTGAAACATATGTCAGAAATTTATCATCTTCCTCTAACAACATCTGTATCTATCAACATAAGCATCTATCAACATCATCAACTATCAACATTCGCAACATTTAAAATTTTTTAAGGCCCAGAAATAAAGCATAATATATCAAAATAGGTTTATTTGAAATTGTTTCCTAATTAATTGTTAGCTATTACTATTTTAGGGGCCATTCATGTTATCATACATTATCTCCAACATCCAGTAACTCGGATACAAATCCATTTGATGTTTTTTAAAATTCCATAATATGTCACTTGTCACTTTTCTTGACCAATCAAATCAATTGTTACATACCAAACCCATAACTGGATGACAGCTGTTACATTAACATATCAACGTCATTATCTATTATCACCTATCAACATTATCATCTAACAACATTACCGTCTAACAACATCACCATATTATCATCACAAGGTTCATCTGGCCGCTTGGCTGGAATCCGTGGGTGATTTATGTCGATTCACTTTCCTGTGATTGTTCGTATCTAAGTGGAGAAGACAACCGACTGCACCGAAATATCTGAAAATAACATATAATTAAATTAAATAACATAACAATCACATACACTTACAGCACTGAGACGTGGTCGCTAACTATTGATCGTATAGACAAGCTCAAAGTAGCGCAGTGGGCTTTTTTTTTAAAAAAAAAGGTCCTTATTACTTAAAGAATATACAAATTGTTACAACTAAACCCAGTTTAGTAAAATACAGCTTAAAATTAGAAGTAGCTTGGCAGGCTAAGGCACTTATAACAATAAAAATAATAATAAATGCTGAACATTTCATACTACATTATCTAGCCCCAAGCTAAGCAGAGCTTGTGTTATGGGTACTAGATAACTGATATACTTAATACAATACATTACATAGATAGTTTTTTTTTATTATACTTAGAACAACCTGAACAAATATCTGCAGATTGTACAAATATTCATTCGAAGGCGGGAATCGAACCCGCAACCTCCTGCGTCGCAGGCGAACCTTCGCCCGCCGCGCCACAGAGGTCGTCACCTATAAAAGGTTTTGGATAAAATTTAAATCATTTTTAAATATTGGGCACTTTATAAATCTTCCTTTTGCGATATTATATACAATTAACATATAAGCTAAGGTAATGAACCGTTAGGTACATAATATGAGCACTTTGAGAAAGGAGTTTAACTACGTGACAGAATCCGAAATTAGGTAATCCGTAAAAGAACCAAGGTCACCGACATAGGTCTCAGAATTACTGCGACTAAAGACGTTATAAACGCCGAAGGAAGTCGGTGGATGGAGGCGGCTCAAGACCGTTCGTCGTGGCATTCTAAGGGGGAGGCCTATGTCCAGCAGTGGACTTCTTCAGGCTGATGATGATGATGATGAACAACCACATGGTCCTGAGGCTACACTAGGATTCCCTGTGTCATGTGTATCAGGAACTACGAGTACCATGTTACCACACCACACCGACAACCTATGTGGCGCGGCGGGCGAGTAGCCGGTTAAAATGCGAGAGGTTGCGGGTTCGATTCCCGCTGCGGGACAAATGTTTGTATGATCTGCAAATCTTTGTTCCGGGTCCGGGTGTTATGGTACCATGGTACTCTTAGTTCCTTGATACCCACGACACATGGAATCCTAGTGTGGGATCAGAGGCCTTACCATGAAAATATAGGTTCCGTGATGTCCGCAGCTATATTTAAAGGCACAGTAGCAGAAGGTCTATAGACTTCTGCGATTAAAGTTATTCAATGGTCAACAGTAGCCAATAGTAATTTATTCATAATATTCATTATACGTCAATATGGTAGGTACGATATTGTACCATGAGCTATAGCTATATAATTATAATATAGGTAACCTAAACATACAATCATTATACAACTAAATAAGAAATTACTCAAGTACAATGCCTAATATTTACAAATCCCATTGAAATTAAAATTATAAATAATAATTGTCACATCAAAATAATTACAATACTTATAAATAATACAATTAAGCTATAAAAGGTCTGCTCGACAAGCCACTGTTTCAACTTTGTTTTAAATGAATATATACTTCGAGTATCAGTGATATAACTTTTCATTTAAAAAACCGACTTCCGCCATTGTATTCGACTAAATAATTTTGGATGAAAAAAAATTATGACAGAACCATAGTGGTGAAAGGATTATGATACTTTCTGAATGCAAATGCTTGGTGTCTTGCTGAAAATATCAAAATCGCCATATGTATGCCTACAATATTTGAGGAGTTCCCTCAATTCCTCATGGATCCCATCATCAGAACTGGATTCTGAAAAAAATGGGACCAATCTGGAAGTATATCTATTCAAATAAAAAAAGAATTTTCCAAATCGGTTCATAAATGCCGGAGATATGCGGTAACAAACATAAAAAAAAAAAAAAAATACAACCGAATTGAGAACCTCCTCCTTTTTGGGAAGTCGGTTAAAAAACAGGGAGACTATTGTACACTGACGGTCCCGTTACATGCGTCAGTTTGGAAGACTTCGTTAAGGAACGTGGTACCGGCATTAACTTATGACGGTTTCGGGTATTGTGCGCATGTACATCTCCGTGCGTTTGGTACAAGTTAAGATTACTACTCGCGTATATCGCTACCTGGTACAACAACAAGCAGGGCAACGTAAAGATGTACAACCTCTTAAAATGTTGACGTACGCAACGACGAACCGATATTTTGTACTGAATCGCCATAAGAGCTCATGGTAAGGCCTCATGACTGTGTATGTGACTGTTGGATGTTATGTACTTACCCTTCGTGTTCCAAGAAGAGTGCTTTCAACGCGCCACGCGACCAGTACGACATAGCGTACGACAGCAACTTCATAGACAGTGGGTTCACGCGCAGGAAGTTACCACAGAACACTACCTGGAACACATTAGAATACAATATAGCAAACATTTAAACAGCACATAGCATAGTCTGAAATTAGCTTTAATCTAATTTCAGACTACGCTATGCTATTATGCTATACAATATGTTGTTTTGTACATTTTCCATGCTTGAAGAGCGCGTGATATAATGTATACGTAATCATCTTAAAGTCATCTTTGAGTCTTCGCCGTTGCGCTGACGCGACAGGTTGTGTACGTGCAGTTACCGGTTAACCATACGCGATTTCTTTACCCAAAATGGTTATTAAAAAATGTGTGAAATGCAAGAAGAGTATTACCAAGAAGGTGCCTGGATTAGAGTGTAGCAGATGCAATAAGGTCGTTCATGCTGACCCTGCGTGTTCTAAGCTTTCTAACAAACAGCTAAACACTCTTCGGAATTCTTCCGGCATTGAATGGAGCTGTGAAGAATGTTTGAAAAATATTTCTCGTAGGTCATCGTTTATGATTCCAGAGGAAGATGACGAGGACGAGGAATCTGACTCAGGTGCCGTCATGAATTCTCAAACAATCGACACACGAAAACTGGTGCAAGACATCAGCCGTGAACTAAAAAAAACCTTTCGGGAAGAGTTAGGTAATCTCGAGTCCTCACTTGAGTTTCTAAGCGATCAAATCACAACAATGGAGACGTCTATGAAGAAACAAGACACCGTAATTAAAAATCTTGAACACAAAAACGAAGATCTACAAAATAAAAACAAAAATCTAGAACTAAGAATGATTGTATTGGAGCAAGGGATGAACAACTTTGAGCAAAAAGCGCTCGCATCCTCCCTAGAAGTAGCTGGTTTACCTGAAATCCCCCTTGGTGACGTAGGCAAAATACTACAGACGGTAGCGTCGAAATTGAACGTGAACGAGAGCGACATACTATCATCACAACGCTTGCCAGGGACAAAGGAAAAGCCCGGGGCCATCCTCGTGGAGATGAAGACCAAGGTGGCTCGCCGGCAGTGGATAGACGCCAGCAAGGAGAAATGTCTTACCGCAGGTCTTTTGATGCCGACCGTCCCGACGGAAAAAGCTGATAACCGCGTCTTCGTTAGAGAAGCCCTAACTAAATATGTCAAAACTATTTTGTACAACACTAAAGCTAAGCTAAGTAAATCATTTCAGTTTATCTGGTGTAAAGATGGCAAAGTATGTGTTAGGAAAACTAGTGATAGTAAAATACAGTATGTTCGCTCCTTGCATGATATCAATCAAATCGAAAAACAACTGAAGGGGTCTATTTCGATCTCCACCCCATTGTAATCTTGCTAGAATTTTTTTTTCTTCTTTCTTTAATTGTATTCAATTGTTTTCCGTATGGGTACAAAAGTTGAAGAATTTTTCAATTGTTCTTCTGTTAATAATTTCTTTCAACAGCTACCACTTAAATGCCATTTAAGTGTTTCAAGTATTCATATCAATATTAGATCGTCGATAAGAAACTTCACTAAACTCCTACAAATAATTCATGACTGTATTTTTCCCCTTGATATAATAGTTATTACTGAAGCTGGTATATCAGCCAGCATTGTGAATTTGTTTAATATACCTGGCTATAACACGTACCCGCAACTACGTTCTAACAGAAAGGGAGGCGGTATAATTGTTTACGTAAAAAATCATTTAAAATTTACCGTATCTAAATACAAAACAACAACATTTGAAAGCCTTATTGGAACATTAAAACTAAGCTCAAACCAAGACGTAGTTGTGTGTGCTATTTATAGACCACCCTCAATGAATAAGAAAATGTTCGTCATGGAACTCGGTAATTGCATTTCTAAGTTTGACTCGCAAAAAAACCTTCTTTTGATCGGCGACATGAACATAGACCTAAAATGCATTTCATCATACAAAGATACGTACCTAGAAACACTCAGCGAGCTCGGATTAATGTGTGGGATATCGGATTTCACTCGAATTGAATCAAAACTAAATAACAAAGCGAATAAATACATTATCACAAAATCTTGCATTGATCACATTTTTGCACGTTTCCCCACATTACATCCGTACTCGGCGGTGCTAGACGTCGTATTAGCTGATCACCGAGCAGTTATCTTTGCTTGTATTGACGATGCGGCTCCCAAGCGTATACAGGGTGTCACAAAAAGAACAATTAACTATGATATTTTATATAAGGAATTGAATACTGTGAAATGGCTAGACACAAATTACATGAATTGCCCCCACGATATTTTTAACTTTATTCGAAACTCGTTTGATAACGCATACAGGCAGGCTTCATGTACTAAAACTTACAAATATCCAAGAAAAGAAGCCAATAACCAGCCAAAAGTTCCTTGGATTGATGGTAATGTTACTCGGCTATGTGAAAAACGCGATAAATTATATAAAACTTGGAAAAATAGTTTAGATGATCCTAAGTTGAAACTTGAATATAATAGGATTCGAAATAAAACGCATAAAATACTAGAATCTAAAAGAAACGCATACTATATCAACAAAATAAACAATAATTTTAAAAATACTAAAAAAGTGTATCAAATTGTTAACCAAATGCTAGGGCGTATAACATTATCAATCGATGCCGCGATACTCAAAGCGTTTGATGCACAAGGAATCACAGCTAAAGTTATCGCTGACAACTTTGCATCTGGGTTTGACAGAGCAGTGAAGGATATTATTCCCAACTGTAGTGTTAAACTAGTAGACCCTAATACCTACCATAGGCCGGTTGACTCCAGTATTTTGTTTCAAAAAGCTACAAGTGATAATGTACAAAAAATTATAACAAAATTAAACTCAAGTAAAGCCCCAGGTCCAGACAACATAAGAGTATCTGATATTAAAATGATTAGTGGTGAGTTATCAACAGTTATTGCTAATTTAATCAATTGTAGCGTTAAGTCTGGATTGTATCCAGATGAATTGAAGTTCGGCTGTGTTAGGCCTATTTATAAAAAGGGGAAGCGTGACAATTATTCTAATTATCGTCCAATTACACTACTTTCTTACATAGACAAAATAGTGGAAAAGTATGTATGTGAACAAATACATACATTTTATAGGAAACATGAAGTTATTTACAGAAATCAATTTGGGTTTCAATCGGGTAAAGGTACAACAGACGTCTTAACAAGTTTTACTGATCAGGTCAATATGCATTTAAATTATAAAAAACATGTACTTGTACTCTTTATAGACTTATCTCGGGCGTTTGACACTTTAGAACATAAGCAACTGGTAAATAAGCTAGATCATTGTGGAGTACGGGGCCCTTTGCTAAGATGGTGTGAAAACTACCTTAAAAATAGGACATCTACTGTTAAAATTGATAATACGTATAGTGACCCCTTAACAGCAACGGAGGGTACGGCTCAGGGATCCGTCTTAGGACCACTTCATTTTCTATCTTATGTCAACGAAATGAGTAATTGTATCAACCACTGCGAATGTTATCAGTTTGCTGATGATACGTGCCTTGTAGCAGTTGATAAGGACCCACAAAAAGCGTGTGACCTTCTGCAGTCTGACTTCAACGCCCTTACAAAATGGTGTCACGATGCTGGATTAGTACTTAATGCAAACAAAACCAAACTTCTTGTGATTAAATCCCCATATATTAAATATTCTCCATTGAAAAGTATTGTGGCCCACGACCACAGTTGCTTGCATTCTAAAAATATAATTTCATGTTCCTGCCCTGCTGTAGAAGTCGTAAGCGGTCAGACGTACCTCGGCTTATCGATTGATAATAAATTTAACTGGTCTAGTCATATTGAACGTGTTTGCAGTAAGTTGAGGCAGTTTTTAGCGAATATTATAATACTTAAAGATCGTATTCCTTTCAAGGTCAAGTTAATGTTATACAACTCGCTGGCTGAATCTTACGTTCAATATGGCCTTAGCAGTTATGGTCGTACTTACGCTACGTACATTAAACAAATTTATAGGCTTCAATTAAAAATTTTGAAAAATATTGTTTCTACCAAAATTAAACTCCAATTTCATAATGATGACATAGCACTTTTTAGGCATTGTAAAACTTTACCCGTTCACACGCAATTTAAATACATGTTTCTCAAAGAACACTTTTTTAATGAAACACTTAAGAAAGTAATTGAACACCCTGTATACACGCGAGCAGTTGCTCGAAACCGGTTGTGCACGTCGCACGCAAGCAATGCGTACGGCGAGAGGACAGCTGCTTATTTGATTCCACGGTTGATTAATGAACTACCTACTGACTTACTCGATAGCATTACACAAAAAAACCTCAAGCATAGATTAAAATCATATTTTCTTGCTAACATGGGAAGATACCAACAATAATAACGCACTTACCTAGTTCCAAGTAGGTATGACGAATAAGTGTCTGTTTAAGCAGGTATCTACTTTATTTTTAACTGTATCTAATCATACCTACATTCCTAACGTTTATGTATCAGCTAAGACTCACCAATAGCACTATCCCTACAAACCTTGGTGGTTTTTTAAGTGCTATTTATATATAATAGTTTAATACAATGTTAAATGGTAAATAAATAAAAAAAAAAAAAAAAAAAAATCTAAAAATAAAATAAAAATCCTACAGATAACTATAACCGATTTTTTTATGAAAACAATTTTAGGTCACTCAAGAATAAGCCCCTAGTAAAATTTGAGAATAGACCCCAAATAACGTATAAGTCAAAGAACGCTGCGGAGACCACGCCACGCGGCTCGTGCCACAGGGGTTGATTTTGTGCGGAGAATGTAAACATGGGTGGATATTTTTAAATTGCAAAATTTTTACTAACTATGTAATTTTTCTGCTATGTTTTTTTACTGATTCGCTATCGGTGTCAGCAGTATAGTAACCTCCGTAAATATGGCAAGTGTACAAAACAACGCGTTGTATAGTATAGCAAAGAAGGACCTAATGCTATACTATATAGCATGACGTTGACATTAAGGCGATATTATCGCAAGCATTTAAAGTATGCAAGCTCAGTTGACCGTGGCTGAATGTGTAGATCGTTTCGCTTGCCGGACGGCCGGGGGGGGGGGGGGTGAGGAAGGAGGAAGAGGGCGGCGCGTGGTATAGTACAGCATGAACTCAGCGCATCGCACCAATTTATATCGTATAGTAAGCGTATCTCTTCATCATAAGTGGCCTATGTTTGTAGTCCGTTTGCTACATATTTACCTATTGTCCCCATGTAAGCAAATTTAATATTAATTGAACTAGGTATGTCTTATGAGCTAATTTCAGAATAATGACTTGTGTAAATATTAACGATTTCTCACGAGAGTACCTACCTAAAAATCAAGGTAACATAACTATGATACATATTAAACATCCGATCCCTTATTGAATATAAAAAATACTACATAAATATTCCTTGAATTGAATCTTATACTTTATTAATCTCATACCTACCATACTTAGTTGATAATAATATAGTAGGTATCTACAAAAAACTATTCCTACAATGTATTTACTTACCTACCTAATTAATCTTGGCACGAATTATGAGTGTGAATCAGCTGTTTTAATAAACAGATTTTGTTTTGTTATGAGATTGTGTGTGTGCACTTACCTATTAAGTATGACGAATGTGAGTACCTAGTCAAACCTTTGGAGGTTTTTAAGGTACAATATTATAATAAGTAATGTACGTAATATTGTGGTTAAACAAAAAAAATATATATATATATATAGTACAGTACTGTGTGAACGTGTCCATAACAATGTATGGTGCGCGATATTGTTGTGCTATGAGCTATATATATACTATATGCTATTATATTATAGCGTAGTCTGAAATTAGCTTTAGAGCCTTCAAGCACAACGCGAGCTCGACTAATGGCAAAAAAATGAAAGTTTAATTGGCAAATTGGGGCAGGGTTCCTTTTTGTCTTTTCCAGCAGCTTGTACACACGCTAGTAAGGCTAAAGTTACTCTCAGAAGTGGTTGGTACACGCTAGTAAGGCGAAAGTAACTCTGTGTTGTGTATTTATGACTTACCCGCTCTATGTGCTCGTTGGAAGCGCAGAGGCGGGCGATGGAGCCGATGTTGTTGGTGATGGTAACGAGCGTGGCGCGCGCCAAATCAGCGCGCGATGCCGCACCGCGCCTCTCCGCCGAACACATCTGACCGAAACTGAAATAACATCCCACTGTTTACAATATACATATACAACTTATATAAATATATACAAAATGTACAAGAAATTTTATTAAATTTAGTTTAGACCGTTACACATTACTAAAGTTAGCTTAACTGACCGCTGACCGGAGTCAAGTGTGAGATAGGGGAAAAGGCTCGCTGCCTACTACAAAGTTGAGTGGGGGCTTGCTACTACAGAGTCAAGGGTGAGATAGGGGCAAAGGCTCGCTACTTTAGAGTCAAGTTTGAGACAAGGGCAAATGCTTGCTACTCTAGAGTCAAATATGAAACAAGGGCAAAGACTCGCTATTACAGTCAAGTGTGAGACAGGGGGAAAGGCTCGGTACTCTAGAGTCAAATATGAAACAAGGACGAAGACTCGCTTCTCCACAGTCAAATGTGAAACAGGGGCAAAGGCTCGCTACTACAGAGTCAAGTGTGAGATAGGTAGGGGTAAAGGCTCGCTACTCCTGAGTCAAGTGTGAGACAAGGGCAAATGCTTGCTAAACGAGAGATAGGCAAAGACTCGCTACTCCAGAGTCCAGTGTGATATAGGGCAAAGGCTCGCTACTCCTGAGTCAAGTGTGAGACAAGGACAAATGCTTGCTACTCGAGACAAGGGCAAAAAGTCAAGCGTGAGACAGGGGCAAATACCTATATGCTGTATATGTCTCGCACCAGCTTATCCATGGTGGTATTGAGGAGTGTTTGCAAGGAGTGAAGGGCTCGTGTCACTACCCACCTGCTAGCTACTAGGTCACCGGGCAGGCCGAACCGCGCGTAGTCCCCGCCGTAGATGTCCCGCACGAGCTTGTCCACGGTGGTATTGTCTCCGGAGGCAGCGAGCGCGATGGCCTCCTCGAAGCTGCTGCAGCCGGTCAGAAGACAACACAGCCCTAGGAAGGTCCCGCCACCTATGCTAGATATTGCAACATTTAATTAATAAAGATTATTTTATTCGCTCTTTTAAAAAAAAACCCATTCAATATACAATTTTGAAACAGGTAATTCATCATCATCATCAGCCTGTAGAAGTCCACTGCTGGACATAGGTCTCCCTCTTAGAATTGACGTGGTAGTAGTTGTCAGTTACCTGGCCCCGCTGACGCGGTAGTAGTTGTCAGAAGGTGGTAGGAGTTGTCAGAAGGTGGTAGTAGTTGTCAGTTACCTGGTCCCACTGACGCGGTAGTAGTTGTCAGAAGGTGGTAGTAGATGTCAGTTACCTGGCCCCGCTGACGCGGTAGTAGTTGTCAGAAGGTGGTAGTAGTTGTCAGTTACCTGGTCCCACTGATGCGGTAGTAGTTGTCAGAAGGTGGTAGTAGTTGTCAGTTACCTGGCCCCGCTGACGCGGTAGTAGTTGTCAGAAGGTGGTAGTAGTTGTCAGTTACCTGGTCCCACTGATGCGGTAGTAGTTGTCAGAAGGTGGTAGTAGATGTCAGTTACCTGGTCCCACTGAGGCGGTAGTAGTTGTCAGAAGGTGGTAGTAGTTGTCAGTTACCTGGCCCCGCTGACGCGGTAGTAGTTGTCAGAAGGTGGTAGTAGTTGTCAGTTACCTGGTCCCACTGATGCGGTAGTAGTTGTCAGAAGGTGGTAGTAGATGTCAGTTACCTGGTCCCACTGAGGCGGTAGTAGTTGTCAGAATATG
Source organism: Epirrita christyi (assembly GCA_951392215.1). Taxonomy (NCBI): domain Eukaryota; kingdom Metazoa; phylum Arthropoda; class Insecta; order Lepidoptera; family Geometridae; genus Epirrita; species Epirrita christyi. The sequence goes on along the minus strand of OX595863.1, from coordinate 8,342,728 downwards.
GTAGTAGTTGTCAGTTACCTGGCCCAGAAGGTGGTAGTAGATGTCAGTTACCTGGCCCCGCTGACGCGGTAGTAGTTGTCAGAAGGTGGTAGTAGTTGTCAGTTACCTGGTCCCACTGATGCGGTAGTAGTTGTCAGAAGGTGGTAGTAGTTGTCAGTTACCTGGTCCCACTGACGCGGTAGTAGTTGTCAGAAGGTGGTAGTAGATGTCAGTTACCTGGCCCCGCTGACGCGGTAGTAGTTGTCAGAAGGTGGTAGTAGTTGTCAGTTACCTGGTCCCACTGATGCGGTAGTAGTTGTCAGAAGGTGGTAGTAGTTGTCAGTTACCTGGCCCCGCTGACGCGGTAGTAGTTGTCAGAAGGTGGTAGTAGTTGTCAGTTACCTGGTCCCACTGATGCGGTAGTAGTTGTCAGAAGGTGGTAGTAGATGTCAGTTACCTGGTCCCACTGAGGCGGTAGTAGTTGTCAGAAGGTGGTAGTAGTTGTCAGTTACCTGGCCCCGCTGACGCGGTAGTAGTTGTCAGAAGGTGGTAGTAGTTGTCAGTTACCTGGTCCCACTGATGCGGTAGTAGTTGTCAGAAGGTGGTAGTAGATGTCAGTTACCTGGTCCCACTGAGGCGGTAGTAGTTGTCAGAATATGGTAGTAGTTGTCAGTTACCTGGCCCAGAAGGTGGTAGTAGATGTCAGTTACCTGGCCCCGCTGACGCGGTAGTAGTTGTCAGAAGGTGGTAGTAGTTGTCAGTTACCTGGTCCCACTGATGCGGTAGTAGTTGTCAGAAGGTGGTAGTAGTTGTCAGTTACCTGGCCCCGCTGACGCGGTAGTAGTTGTCAGAAGGTGGTAGTAGTTGTCAGTTACCTGGTCCCACTGATGCGGTAGTAGTTGTCAGAAGGTGGTAGTAGATGTCAGTTACCTGGTCCCACTGAGGCGGTAGTAGTTGTCAGAAGGTGGTAGTAGTTGTCAGTTACCTGGCCCCGCTGACGCGGTAGTAGTTGTCAGAAGGTGGTAGTAGTTGTCAGTTACCTGGTCCCACTGATGCGGTAGTAGTTGTCAGAAGGTGGTAGTAGATGTCAGTTACCTGGTCCCACTGAGGCGGTAGTAGTTGTCAGAATATGGTAGTAGTTGTCAGTTACCTGGCCCAGAAGGTGGTAGTAGATGTCAGTTACCTGGCCCCGCTGACGCGGTAGTAGTTGTCAGAAGGTGGTAGGAGTTGTCAGAAGGTGGTAGTAGTTGTCAGTTACCTGGTCCCACTGACGCGGTAGTAGTTGTCAGAAGGTGGTAGGAGTTGTCAGAAGGTGGTAGTAGTTGTCAGTTACCTGGTCCCACTGACGCGGTAGTAGTTGTCAGAAGGTGGTAGTAGATGTCAGTTACCTGGCCCCGCTGACGCGGTAGTAGTTGTCAGAAGGTGGTAGTAGTTGTCAGTTACCTGGTCCCACTGATGCGGTAGTAGTTGTCAGAAGGTGGTAGTAGTTGTCAGTTACCTGGCCCCGCTGACGCGGTAGTAGTTGTCAGAAGGTGGTAGTAGTTGTCAGTTACCTGGTCCCACTGATGCGGTAGTAGTTGTCAGAAGGTGGTAGTAGATGTCAGTTACCTGGTCCCACTGAGGCGGTAGTAGTTGTCAGAAGGTGGTAGTAGTTGTCAGTTACCTGGCCCCGCTGACGCGGTAGTAGTTGTCAGAAGGTGGTAGTAGTTGTCAGTTACCTGGTCCCACTGATGCGGTAGTAGTTGTCAGAAGGTGGTAGTAGATGTCAGTTACCTGGTCCCACTGAGGCGGTAGTAGTTGTCAGAATATGGTAGTAGTTGTCAGTTACCTGGCCCAGAAGGTGGTAGTAGATGTCAGTTACCTGGCCCCGCTGACGCGGTAGTAGTTGTCAGAAGGTGGTAGGAGTTGTCAGAAGGTGGTAGTAGTTGTCAGTTACCTGGTCCCACTGACGCGGTAGTAGTTGTCAGAAGGTGGTAGGAGTTGTCAGAAGGTGGTAGTAGTTGTCAGTTACCTGGTCCCACTGACGCGGTAGTAGTTGTCAGAAGGTGGTAGTAGATGTCAGTTACCTGGCCCCGCTGACGCGGTAGTAGTTGTCAGAAGGTGGTAGTAGTTGTCAGTTACCTGGTCCCACTGATGCGGTAGTAGTTGTCAGAAGGTGGTAGTAGTTGTCAGTTACCTGGCCCCGCTGACGCGGTAGTAGTTGTCAGAAGGTGGTAGTAGTTGTCAGTTACCTGGTCCCACTGATGCGGTAGTAGTTGTCAGAAGGTGGTAGTAGATGTCAGTTACCTGGTCCCACTGAGGCGGTAGTAGTTGTCAGAATATGGTAGTAGTTGTCAGTTACCTGGCCCAGAAGGTGGTAGTAGATGTCAGTTACCTGGCCCCGCTGACGCGGTAGTAGTTGTCAGAAGGTGGTAGGAGTTGTCAGAAGGTGGTAGTAGTTGTCAGTTACCTGGTCCCACTGACGCGGTAGTAGTTGTCAGAAGGTGGTAGTAGATGTCAGTTACCTGGCCCCGCTGACGCGGTAGTAGTTGTCAGAAGGTGGTAGTAGATGTCAGTTACCTGGCCCCGCTGACGCGGTAGTAGTTGTCAGAAGGTGGTAGTAGTTGTCAGTTACCTGGTCCCACTGATGCGGTAGTAGTTGTCAGAAGGTGGTAGTAGATGTCAGTTACCTGGCCCCGCTGACGCGGTAGTAGTTGTCAGAAGGTGGTAGTAGTTGTCAGTTACCTGGTCCCACTGATGCGGTAGTAGTTGTCAGAAGGTGGTAGTAGATGTCAATTACCTGGCCCCGCTGACGCGGTAGTAGTTGTCAGAAGGTGGTAGTAGTTGTCAGTTACCTGGTCCCACTGATGCGGTAGTAGTTGTCAGAAGGTGGTAGTAGATGTCAGTTACCTGGTCCCACTGAGGCGGTAGTAGTTGTCAGAATATGGTAGTAGTTGTCAGTTACCTGGCCCAGAAGGTGGTAGTAGATGTCAGTTACCTGGTCCCGCTTACGCGGTAGTAGTTGTCAAAAGGTGGTAGGAGTTGTCAGAAAGTGGTAGTAGTTGTCAGTTACCTGGTCCCCAATTCTACTAAAGAAATTGTGTTCGAATTGTCAATGAATTACCTCAAAATGGTCACTTTTGACACTTTTGCTATACCAAGTGTCTTAAATGACAATTTTATAATAATTCATTAACAATTCAAACACAATTTGTTTAGTAGAGTTGGGGGCCCTCGTCTCGTTGACGCGGTAGGAGTTGTCAGAAGGTGGTAGTAGTTGTCAGTTACCTGGTCCCACTGACGCGGTAGTATTCAGTTACCTGGTCCCGCTGACGCGGTAGTAGTTGTCCGGTCCGTTGACGACGAGCAGCGACACGCCACTGCCCACGTTCACCAGCAGGAACGGGTACGGCGACGAGAAGTCATACGGCTTGCGCACGTACAGGCTGAGCGCCGCCTCCGCGTATGGCGGCTGGAACAATACAGTTATAGTAGTGACCACGGCTTCGCTCATGGGGCTTAGTACGGGTTTTGATAGTTTTCGAAACTATGTGAATTTTCGTTTCCTTCCATACATTTACTTGCTCACATTATTACATTTATTTAGTCGCTAAGAAAACTAAGGACGCTGTCAGTAAATGTATGGAAGGAAACGAAAATTCACATAGTTTTCGAAAACTATCAAAACCCGTACTAGACGTACAGGTAAAATACACGGACACAAAGAATGTCTCAATCCAGGTGAAAATCTGTATGTATGCCAAACTTCATCAAAATCGGTTCCAGGCATTTCATTTCATTTCATTTCATTTATTTCCACCATAGGATCACAAGGAACACTTAGTTACGTAAAAAAAAAAGAAAAAAGGAATACAAATGTTCAAATAATTAGGTAAGTACTAGGTACATGAGAAAATAATAAATTAACAATAAATTATTAATACAATAAAACAATAAATTAATAATACAACTTTACCCAGCTACAGGTAATACTTGGTATTGGTCAAGAATAATGTTGCCATGTCATGTTTTAATTAATTCTACTATAAATGAAATAAATTGCAGCTGTAAAATGGCCTTGTCAAATGTGTAAAATATAAATACAATTCAAAATAAATTTAAAAAAAATAATAAATTTGTGTTAAAAATACTTATAGCTAGGACATAAATAAACCAAAATTAACATCATTCAGAGCATCTGCCAATGAGTAATAACTTTTAAGCACCAATAATCTTTTAATTCTTACCTTAAACAAATGGCAACTTAAATTTTTAACTTCATCGGAAAGCCTATTGTACAATTTTACACCAGTGCCCAAGAAGCTTTTGGAAGATTTGCTTAACCTATATTTTTGGGTACTAAGCCTACCACCATGTCTTGTACCATAGCTGTGACATGCAGATAGAGTTTTGAAATCACTGCAGTTTTTTTTGACATACAGTAAGCAATGCAAGTTGTAAGCCCCAGTAAATGTAAGAATATTCAACTGCTTGAAAGCCTCACGGCACGTGTGCCGCGGTTTGAGACCAAGTACAAACCTGACGGCACGTTTCTGCAGTATAAATATTCTTTTTGAGTTGGCAGCATTTCCCCATACTAGTATGCCGTAGCTCATGAGGCTATGAAAATATGCAAAGTAAACAGACTTGGCAGCATTCGAACCACAAAAATCCCTTACCTTTCTGACTGCGTAACAAGCAGAACTCAATCTTTTGGCAAGGTGGTCAATGTGATTTTTCCACGTAATTTTGGCATCAAGTTTAAGACCCAAGAATGTTATGCTATCAACAGGACGCAGCGGTAAGTTGTCGCTGATAATAAGTGACTCCATAGTGCTCATGATTTGGTTTTTAAGATAAAAATGCATGAGATTGGTTTTATTTAAGTTCAATACAAGGTTATTACAAATGAACCATCTATTTAGTCTACTTATGGAGTCATTTATTTTCATAACGCTGTCAGCCTTTGTTTTGCTATGTACCACCAGAGAGATATCATCAGCAAACATGATCATTTCAATGTCTTCTACAATGCAGGCACTAATATCATTGATATATAGAAGAAAGAACAATGGACCAAGTATTGACCCTTGTGGGACGCCACATTTAATTAATTCTTCCCTAGAACTTGTCCCATTGACGTCTACCACCTGCTTTCTGGCCGTTAAATATGATTGACATAAGCTTAAATCCTTACCCCTTACGCCATAGAGCTCAAGTTTGGCTAGGAGGATATCATGGTGCACACAATCAAAAGCCTTAGATAGGTCACAGAAGATACCATACGTGAACATTTTACCACCATTTTACGGCGTTGTTAAGTATCAAAATACATCTATATATCCAAACTTCTCTCAGATAGTATTCACGTAGTGAGCTCTACGCTACTGACATACACTTCTCTTAGAACAGAAGCTACGGTAGTCAGCTCTACGCTTTTGACATACACTTCTCTCAGAACAGAAGCTCGCGTAGTCGGCTCTACGCTTTTGACATAAACTTATCTTAGAATAGAAGCTACGGTAGTCAGCTCTACGCTTTTGACATACTCTTCTCTTAGAACAGAAGCTACGGTAGTCAGCTCTACGCTTTTGACATACACTTCTCTTTGAATAGAAGCTACGGTAGTCAGCTCTACGCTTTTGACATACACTTCTCTTAGAACAGAAGCTATGGTAGTCAGCTCTACGCTTTTGACATACACTTCTCTCAGAACAGAAGCTCGCTAACAAACACTAACTAACTTATAGTAGAACAGTGGCTCCCTACGCTTCTGACACACACTTCACACAGAACAATGGCTCCCTACGCTCCTGGCAGACACTTATCGTACAACATTGTACTCACGGTGTCAGAGGAGTGCCTGTGCACGGGCTTCTCCTCGGGCGGCGCCCAGTAGTAGCACTCCTGCGGATTCATGCCGTCCACGTAGAGTACGCCAGCGATCAGCGCGTCTAGCTCGTCCATCTTGGACAGTCGCATGTTCACTTCCTGGAATACAAATCGAATACTTCGTCACACAGGTTCATTATGTCAGTTCTTGTATTAAACTTAATTGTTACGACTGTAAAGTTGCACTTTGTTGCTAGTAGAATTAACTTTGTTGGTATGGCTAAGCTCAGGTTGTATCTTTTTGCTAGTAGAATCAGCTTTATTGCTTTCGGCTCTCGTTGTACCTTATTGCTAGTAGAATCAACTTTATTGCTGCGACTAGGCTCAGGTTGTACCTTGTTGCTAGTAGGATTAACTTTAATGGTTCGGCTAGGCTCAGGATGTACCTTGTTGCTAATAGAATTGATTATGTTGCTATGGCTGTGAGGTTGTACCTAGTTGATCGTAGAATGAACTCTATTGATACGACTATAAAGTTGCACGTTGTTGCTAGTAGAATCAGCTTTATTGCTTCGACTAGGCTCACGTTGTCCCTTGTTGCTAGTAGAATGAACTATGTTGCTACGGCTGTGAGGTTGTATCTTGTTGCTAATAGAATCAACTTTATTGCTGCGGCTAAGCTCAGCCCCCCTATTATCTGAAATTCATTCGGTGACTAACGTTTGACAAATAAAATGACCATCAATTGCTCAAAATTATCATTGAGATAATCAGATATCATTGAATATCAATGAGGGTTGTCAATTGATGGTAATTTTACTTGTCAAACGTTGGTCGTCAAATGACTTTCAAGATAGGGAATAGGGGGTCAGGTTGCACCTTGTTGCTATCAGAACTTTATTACCTTAATGAAGTCCTCCTCGAATTTGTACGCGCCGCCGCCTGTCGCGCAGATTGTGTTGACGAGATCCGCCATGCCCTTGGAGCGAGCGAGCTGCAGGAAAGCGCCTACTTCGGACGTGGGGAATCTGATGAAGTGAAGCGTGCCGCGCCGACCGCGTATCGTCACATTGTCCATCTGGAACGTCACAAATGCAGAGATGCAAAACCGATAAAATCCAGGGATTTTTCTCGTTTTAATTCTTCTTTTCTGTAGAAAAAGCCTTACCAGACTCTACAGAGTACACTCGTGCTTGTCTTTTTAGAATGGTATATACCCTAATACAATTTTTTTACGTGTTCGTCTTTCTAGAAAGGTACCCTATTCCTAATCTTTATGTACACAGTTTTAACAATTAACTCTTTCACTATTCTTCTTTTTTTCTTTCTCTTTTTTCTTTCTTTCTTTTTTTTAATAAAGAATTACTTTACTTTACCTTAAACCAGGAACAGGAGTAATTTTAGTTTATAAGACGATTCAAAATGATCCTTGTGATTTCAATGAATAAAATTCTTTTTGACTTTGACTTTGACTTAGATCAAAAATTGTATTGATGTATTCGAGTGTAATTGTTTGTTGCTCTTAAGACGCTATAGGTTCACAAAACGCCTTTTATAAGCTGTAGAATATTTAAGTTTTTGATATGAGTACTTAGTTTACAAAAAGAAAAAAATTATATCTTATTCTTAAACATTTATCTAGTGAAATCATAAATTCTGCACACAATTTGAATTACTCGATAAAAAATAACAAGATAGCTCCTTTTTAACCTTTTTAAAATTAATAATATAATAATAAATTCTGTACATTTCACACAACATTATCTAGCCCCAAGCTAAGCAGAGCTTGTGTTATGGGTACTAGATAACTGATATACTTAATACAATACATTACATAGATAGATATTTTGATTACACATAGAAAATACCCAGAACACCCTGAACAAATATCTGCAGATCGTACATATATTTGTTCCGAAGCGGGAATCGAAACCGCAACCTCCTGCGTCGCAGGCAAACCTTCGCCCGCCGCGCCACAGAGATCGTCAAATTGAAATTGAAATCTAATTTAAGACTATCACGTTTTAATTTTTGGACTATCTATCTGGTAACTTATAAGTTATAAATTGGGTTAGTGAATTCATCAAAAAAATCTAACAAAAATTTAAAGGGAATTTTTATACCAAAAAACTATACCTGTGCGCTTGGTCGCTGCGTCGTCGACTAGCAGTCAAACCTCAAAACTTATCACGTGCACGTGCTAACGTATTTGTTTTTTTCAAGTGAGAATAGTTTATAGTTAAAAATTTCAAATAAACGCAAACACAAGACACTAGATTTGAATAATAAAATGGAGATTTTATTTATTACCCATGACTTTTTCAGTATAATCCAGTAATCCGAACATTCCAATAATCCGGCATCCTCCGGTTTTCAATAGTGCCGGATTAGTGAGATTACACTGTACTACTATTTTTTTTTTTTTTTTGGTACCAAGTACCTACTTATGTGAACTAAATTATTTGTGTGTCATAATGTATGACTGAGTATGTTGGACGTGTGAATTATGACCATCTATGTAAAATTACCATATTCAAAACAAATAAATTATCTTTATCTTTATCTTTATCTTTATATCATTATTTTATACACAAAACCAAGGTATCAGAGGCCCAATTCTCTAAGTTATTTTAAAACTACACTGAAAGTTGACCGAATCGAGACTGAATTGTAAATTGCTAAATTGCTGAAAGTTGAATTGCTAGTCCCTCATAAATAACAATTTATTCTACTTTCAATTCATGGTGACCACCATTAGAGTAGGATAGTTATATATATAATTGGAAAGAGTACAGAGAGACTCCATCTACTTATGCTAAAATTAACGAAAAAACTTTGAATCGTTCAAGTTTCGGTCACATTTCGATATAATCACATTACAGTGTTCTATTTTATGTCAGGAGAATACCATTTCTGACATTTAAGAGATCGACACAAGATCGAAACATGATCCGAACTCTATTTTAACTATTTTTTAGTTAGTGAATTGGGTCTCTGAGCGTGCGCTTTCTTTAGTTCATACAGCTTGAGAAATGTTTAGATTTTTTTTGATGAGAAGTGTATACAGATATCATATATACCTGCAAGTGTACGTCGCGACGCCCCGTCTTGCCGTAAGCAGAGTTCCGAGTTAGATACCGTCGGATAGCCTTTAGCACCTCTCCCTCCTTATCACGGTCGCGTCGGTTGCTCTCACGCGGTTCGAAGTACACCAGCTTGGTGAGTGTGCCTCCGATATCCATGCCGAACCACGGCATCGCTGGAAAAATCAATAAACTATGGTACTCGTAGTTCCTGATACCTACGACACAGGGAATCCTAGTGTGGGATCAAGACTAGAAAATAAGTTGCATAGAATCATTAAACTTTTCAATTACCATTTCACGAGCACTGAATTCTTTTCAACCTCACCCAGCTCGTTCAAAAATAATATACTTAAGATTGTGTCTGAGTTTTCAGACCTACCATATTAATGATGTAAGTACTTATTCATAACTTTAACTACTTACTTTTTAACTTTTTTTTTGTTAGTAGTAGAACTTCTTGTGAAAGAGTTCGTCCGGGGATGTACTACCACCGTACCTATTTCTGCCGCCAAGCAGTAGTGCTCGCATTGCTGTGTTTCGGTTCGAAGGGTACGGGTGCCGGTGAAATTACAGGCACATCAGACTTTTCATCTTTATGTCTCAGGGTCGGCAGCGCGCGTGTGATGCCTCTGGTGTTGCAGGCGTCCATAGGCTACGGTAACTGCTTTCTATCAGGTGGGGCGTATGCTTGTTTGATTGACAAGTAGCATAAAAAAAAATAAAAAAAAACTCTGTTAATTTTTTTTTTTTCAAAACAAACGTGACAAAAACAATGTTGCGCCCTCATATTTTTATATCAAATTCGTGTACGACGGGCTGATTGCACTTTTAGTACCTATCTTTAAAGAAATATTTGTATTCTTGTTTTGAGTGTAATTGTTTGTTGTTCCTAATACAAATAAATTTAAAAAAAAAGACTTCGCATGTGACTGTTGTGTGTTATGTTACGTTCTATCTATCTATCTATAATGGTTCCGTTGATACCTTTCGAGGTAAGGAACCCTAAAAGGCAATGACAAACTCACGCGGCGCGTCGTCATCGGGCGGGGTGGGCGGCTGCGGTTCCGCCACCTTGTCTTTGCACGTTTCGTTCTGCTTGCTCATGGCTGAGTGCGAGTACGGAACGCGTCTCACTCGCTTCAACAACGCTCGTCTGTAAATACGAAAGATAAAGATAAAAAGATAAAGATAAAAAGATAAAGATAAAAAGATAAAGATAATTTGTTACAAAATCTTAATTTTACAGGCAGCATAATAAGTCTAGTAAATGAATGCTCATAAGGGGGTGTTTTTTTTTATGCTACTTGGCAAGCACCTTACTGCCCACCAGATGAAAAGCAGTTACCGTAGCCTATGGACGCCTGCAACACCAGAGGCATCACACGCGCGCTGCCGACCCTGAGACATAAAGATGAAAAGTCTCATGTGCCTGTAATTTCACCGGCACCCGTACCCTTCAAACCGAAACACAGCAATGCGAACACTACTGCTTGGCGGCAGAAATAGGTACGGTGGTAGTACTTGCCCGGACGAACTCTTTCACAAGAAGTTCTAGTACTAACCTAAATGTGTGTGTGGATGGAATGGTCGATAGCAGAAAGTTTGACTTCGGAACTTTGTTTGGACTAGTTTGGAGACAAACATACTAAAAGTCCCTACCCCTCTGACATGAGCACTAGGGGGGGAGGAGCACAAAGAAGGCCCCGTATTAATGGATTTTTGCTTACATCTTAAAAACGATGCGTCGAATGAGATTTTAACTTTACACAATGAAAGCTGATAAAATTCTCTACAACTTTGATGATGTGCACATACCTAGAGACAGCTTTCGGCAGGGTTGGCAGCGGGGGTGCGCGGCGCTCCCGGGCGCAGGCCGCGAGGCAGCCCTCACAGCGGTGCAAACGCATCTGAAACAAAAAACCACACAATTAAACTTTAGATATACACATGATCAGTACACTAATATATAGACCCGTAGTGCGTTAGTTTCTTAAAAAATTACTTATATGGTTACCAAATCGTAAATTAAAAAAAAAAAAAAACCGGTCAAGTGCGAGTCGGACTCGCGAACGAATGGTTCCGTACCATTATCAATAAAAATGGCAAAAAAATCACGTTTGTTGTATGGGAGGCCCCCTTCAATATTAATTTTATTTAACTATTTATTTTTAAAGTGAATAATATAACTCAATATTCTGTGAATATTTGAAGCGTCTACCTGTTACCGTTATCAATATCGAGCAAAAATGAGCAAAAAAATCACGTTTGTTGTATGGAAGCCCCCTTAAATATATATTTTATTCTGGTTTTTATAGTTTTCTGCATTTGTTGTTCTATAACACAACAAAAATACATCATCTGTGAAAATTTCAACTGTATAACTATCACGGTTCATGAGATACAGCCTGGTGACAGACAGACGGACAGCGGAGCCTTAGTAATAGGATCCGTTTTACCCTAAGGGTACGGAACCCTAAAAACACTAAAACACTGACGCAGAACTTGTCTACATATTAGTGTACTGATCATATGTATAAAATTTCATAAAGTTTAAAGAAATCACACAAAAGGGCGTAAGGGCCCTACCGGTGGTAACCTTCTCTTAAGTCGCGTCCGCACCTACGTCTCTTCCGTTTTGCTTGCGGCTTCTATTAAATATTGTAGTTATAAAAACTAGTTTGCAAAATTAAGGTCAGCCAGTCGTCACGGTCACTCATAGTGTCATTATCTGACCATTTCAATGCTAAAACGTCGCATAAATGAATACCTACCTAAACTTTGTTTTTGTATCATAACACTTGTGTCTATTTTTAACCGACTTCACAAAAAGGAGGAGGTTCTCAATTCGTTTTTTTTTATTTTTTATTTAACCGACTTCACAACTGTCATGTTGTTTTGTCATGACTGTTTGTTACCTCATATCTCCGGCGTTTATGAACCGATTTGGAAAATTCTTTTTTTATTTGAATATGAATATATGAATATGATATACTTCCAGATTGGTCCCATTTTTTTCAGAATGCAGTACTGATGACGGGATCCATGAGGAATTGAGGGAACTCCTCAAATATTGTAAGCATACATATGGCGATTTTGATATTTTCAGCAACAAATCAAGCATTTGAATTCAAAAAGTATCATAATTCTTTCACCACTATGGTTCTTTCATCATTTTTTTTTCATCCATATATTTAGTCGAATACAATGGCGGAAGTCAGAAATGGGACCAATCTGGGAGTATATCTATTCAAATAAAAAAATAATTTTCCAAATCGGTTCATAAACGCCGGAGAAATGCGGTAACAAACATACAAAAAAAAAAAAAAAATACAACCGAATTGAGAACCTCCTCCTTTTTTGTGAAGTCGGTTAAAAATACAAAATAACGTCACCTCATATCATTAACATTCAGATAAGTTAAAAACAACGATGAGGAAAAAATATTAAGAAAAAGGGCGATGCCACACGGGCGTTGCGGCTGCGCTGCGTCGTCGCAACGGCTAGGCGTATGCTGAGAAGCAGGCGACGCAGCACAGCACAGTACAGTGCAGGGCAGGGCAGTTGAGGCAGACATGTGCCCCCTCCGCATGCTGCGACGCAACTGAAATTCGCATCCTAGATAGTATCCTTGGTAATTCTCACCCATAATAACTCTTTCAATGTCTTTTTTGAATAGTCTGGATGATTTGTATCATAGAAACAAGGTTCACAACGAACTAATTCAATTAAATGTTCTGTCATTGCAACAACATTATAAAATATTGTTAATAAACACGTCTCGACGTGCACGCGTCGCGTAGAATTCTGTGCCGGCACAACAACGAGACGCAGAGCAGGACAGACACATGTCTGCGTCGCATGTGCCTGCGCCGCAGCGTACGTAGTTCAATGACGTTCCATGCTTTACAAAATCTGCTCTGCCCTGCGTGGACCTGCGTCGCCTGCGTCTCAGCATAAGCCTAGCCTGTTTTCAACGCAGTGAATGCCACACGAGGCGCTGCGTCAACGCAGCTACGGACAACAACGGATTTTTGTATGGAAAATGAGGTTCACAGAGTGTACGCTAGGGGCGCTCATCGATGTCGCCATACAAAAATCCACAAAACACTACACCAGACGTCCGTGCCAAATGCTTGTAAAAACGTAGAATCAGGGCCCAGATTTGTAAGTAGAACTACGGAGCGACACAGTCACCGCTCTGTCGTCTCGCAGCGCCGACGCAACGCAGTGACAATGCCCGTGTGGCATCGCCCTAATGTTATTACCTTTGCGTCATTACGTTCGTAGGTAAATCGATTTTTTTTTTTTCATGTGACGTCATTATCACCTAAATAAACTAACATTAAACGCGATAAATCAATAAAAAAAACCCAACATTGTATTGTATTACAAGAATAAACGGCTCTCAAGTGGCGACAACGAACTATACGGCTGGCACAGGCTGAAAAACGTTAGCAAAACGACCGCAAATGTACCGACCAATGATATCGAGTTAGCTTGAAATCTTTGAAGAGGAGGTCGTTGGTAGCTAGCAAAAGGACGCTAAGTGCGCGTCCACAGTGAATGCGCGGGGACGGGAGCCTTTGCCCCCGCATTATTAGCATTAGTACTATATACTTATATATCCGGTATAAAACCTTAAGCCGAAACCGGGCCAAACTTAGGAGATATTAAAGTTTATAGGTTGCTTTCCATAAAATTTAAGTTTTTTTAAATTTACACATAAACCATGAGTTCAATCGAAATGTACATTCTATTATTATTTGTTAATATTTGATGGGCAAATGAAATGGCGTACTTAGTTTTGTAAAATACCGACATGAATTATTTTAGTACGCTATGTCCGACCTCTTGTATGGGATCAAACCACTGTGCGCCGGGAGCGTGCGGGTGGCCACAGTGACGCGCGAGCTATTAGACGCGGATAGGACCAAACTGGTTTGATATTGCCACCCGCGCATTGAGACGCTTGCTTACTAGGCCCGTAGTGTGGCCATAACGCGCGGATAGGAACGTTTGAAAAAAAACGCGCGCTAATCGCTCATGACCGTCGCCCGCCTTAGTCGCTACACTATGAACGCAAACGGCGGTTTCATTATGTTTGATATTTCGCGCCAGCCGCCCGTCGCACCCGCGCTAGGCCCGCACTGTGGCCCTGGCCTTCGCCCTTTTGCACGCAAACGAAGTAGGCATCGTATCTAATTTGGCTATTATTTCATGAAACTCATGACTTTGCACATATGATCAGTACACTAATGTCTAGAACCGTGGTGCGTTAGTTTCTAAAAATAAATCATAAATCAATAACATGTAACTTTACATTTAAAAAACTGCCGCCATTGTAGTCGACCTTTTGTGACCTTTTTTTTTCCTCCTTTTTGTGAAGTCGGTTAAAAAACTCATCATAGAGTTTGATGAAATAATAGCCACTTTACCCGGACCGGACTTTGTTCTCTGTGCTACACAGACAACCGTCGCAGTTACGATAGTTGCTGCAAAACCTAGACTAGGGTCTCTGAGCTTCACACGAAATACAAGCATACGTATAACAAGCGTAGCGTGTGCTGTCTTGCATATTTTTGCATCCTTCCTACCTTCCTAAGGTTTTTAAGTTCTCATTTACTATGTATCAGCAACTCCTTGCTCCGAGGCACCACACAGTCTCACATAGTGGTAAGACGGACCATTTATGTAAGCTAATTAAGCCGTGTTTGTTGCCTGATTCTTCTAGGCTTGGTCGCGTTGGAACAGGAGTAATTTTAGTTTATAAGACGACTAGCAGAAGCCCGCGACTTTGTCCGCGTTAAAAACTGATATGTGACTGCACATAATGTAAAACAGATCAATTACGAGTCTTCTACTGCTAACGATCGAAGAGGTGAGACGGCTGACAATACGTGACAGCCAGGGTCTGAAGATGAAAGTGGGAGAGGCCAAACACTACCATTCTACAGTCATCGGTTAAGGAGATCCGTTGAACATGTCCCGGATTCACCATTAGATCATGCCCCTCATCTACCGTTAAAGATAAAAAAAAAACAACTTAAAAGAGCCTAAGCACGACTATTTTTAACCGACTTCCCAAAAAGGAGGAGGTTCTCAATTCGGTTGTATTTTTTTTTATTGTTTGTTACCGCGTATCTCCGGCGTTTATGAATTGATTTGGAAAATTCTTTTTTTATTTGAATAGATATACTTCCAGATTGGTCCCATTTTTTTCAGAATCCAGTTCTGATGATGGGATCCACGAGGAATTGAGGGAACTTCTCAAATATTGTAAAGATACATATGGCGATTTTGATATTTTCAGCAAGACACCAAGCATTTGCATTCAGAAAGTATCATAATCCTTTCACCACTATGGTTCTTTCATATTTTTTTTCATCCAAAATTATTTAGTCAAATACAATGGCGGAAGTCGGTTTTTTAAATGAAAAGTTATATGTATTGTAGGCAAATTGTTCATGAATTCAGTTGACGCCGTTCAATTCCATCATCAGACCGACTTCATTGAGGTCTTCTTTAAACATTAAATAAATGAATCAAAATTAAGTATTAAAAATTAAAACTTTTTTGATTTCATTTGAAACGACACCTTACACATGTTTTTCAATTAGGGCTCCCATTTCAAAATTGAGGGCCTGAAAATATTTGAAACTCAACAATACCACCGTGAAACTAACTTTTAACACGTTGAAATACACTGAAATCTAGCTAAATTGTAAAGTGTATTTTTTTTACTAAGAAAACGATTCCTTCCCTTCTTAAAGAAAAAATTCTGGTATCACTGAAATATGTGTATGCTAATTTCATTTGAGGAATCTACATGTGAAATTTCAAGTACCTACTACCAACGGTTTCTGAAAAACAGAGCATTTTTGTTTTACATAAAAAAACCTTTTTGGACCCCTTAGAGGGGGAACTTTCCAAGTTCCTTTTTTTTTACACTACAATGTAAAAGGAATATATTCTCCCAATTTCAAGTTTCTAGATACGGTGGCTTAGGCTAGGGGTTGTCTGTATGTTAGACAGCGTCTCAGCACCCCTATTAGGGGTAGTTTGCAAAAATACATATATTTAAACATTTATCATTTATACTGAAGAATATTTATGCCAAGTTTCAAGCAAATCAAACCACGCGTTAAAAAAATCCCATACAAACTTTAACTCTCTATTACACCCCTTTGAGGGGTAAGTTTTGGAAATATATTATAGCACACTTTTATAATTTGTATTGAAGAACATTTATGCCAAGTTTCAAGTTTGTAAGTCCAAGGAATACGATTTTTCATAGAAACGTTTTCATCCCTTTTCATCCCTTTAGAGGGCGAATTTTCCAAATTCCTTTCTTAGTGCGCCATTTCATCATAAAAGGAACACACCCTGCAAATTTCATGTCTCTAAGACCAGCGGTTTAGGCTGTGCGTTGATATATCAGTCAGTCAGTCAGTCAGTCAGGACGTTGAATTATTGAACGAGCGAAGCGAGTTCTCTGAGTCAAGTTGGAAGAATCGGCGTTTGTATGTATGTATGTACATATGTATGTATGTTTGTCCGATGTAAACTTCCAAATCGTTAATCCGATCTTCATGAAATTTGGTATGGGGGTAGATAGTATTGGTACAATTTGTAGGTAAGGTTATGAGCTATATCGGTCAGGGGGTTGCTGAGATATTGGGGTCCAAGAGGGGGTAAAAAAAAAGTGAGACAGTCAGATCAAGTAGGGTGTCTAATGAAAGCGCTTTGGTTGGACATTTCAAAACTATTTTTAATAAGTATTTAGTCTTAGTAGTTTTTGAGATATTAGGGAAAATAAAAAACGTAAAAATCAAAAATTCTAGGGTACTTCCAGCAATCCCACAATGCTGAAATTTGGTATGCTTGTGGCTTTTGTGTCACAACTACAGGGAAAAGTCTGAAACTGAAGAATTTAGAAACTTGTACTCCATAAAACAAAAACCAATATAACATCCATTGTTGACCTCCCATTTCTAGGAATTTGAATGACGCTGGAGTTCTATGGTTTTCGTCAAAAGGACGTTATTAATTATTTCGTCAGGTACTTGATATAGGTACTAACAGGTATGTAGTATTACGCTCCGTTGCTTAGCCCTATTCAAAGGTTATTTCGATGATATGTAGGAAATTAGAGTTGTTACTGATACATCATGTACTGTACTGGTAGACCTCGAGGTGAAAATTTTCAAAAATAATAATAGAAAAATGAAAATTAATTGGTTAAGTAGTCGGGCTGATAAAGGTGTTATCGCGAGGTCTCAGTTCGGGGCGACTAGTATATATACAGATTCAAAATGATCCTTGCGATTTCAATGAATAAAGTTCTTTTTGACTTTGAAATGTGAGGTGGTCCAATTTACGTAATACAAAAATAAACCTAATAAATTTAAAAACTGCTAAGTTTATTCAGCTGGTCTACTTAAGGTCAAGTCAAGTATTTAATTAGAAATGAGCGAATTAACATAACACCATACAGTCACAAACGTAGTCAAGATCCCACACTAGGATTCCCTGTGTCGTATGTATCAGTAACTACGAGTACTTTAGTACCAAACACCCAGACGACCTCTGTGGCGCGGCGGGCGAAGGTTCGCCTGCGACGCAGGAGGTTGCGGGTTCGATTCCCGCCTCGGAACAAATATTTGTACAATCTGCAGATATTCCTTCAGGGTGTTCTGGGTATTTTTCTATGTATAATAAAAAAATATCTATCTAAGTAATACTAGCAAACCCGGCGAACTCCGTTTCGCCACCAGATGGCTTCGTGCGCCATCTACTTAAAATTTTGGTTTGTCCTGAATTTTTCCTGAATTTTCTTTGATATAAACCTCACGGAGCCCGAGACCTTTCCAACGAATGCAAAACCATGGAAATCGATTCGTGCGTTCTGGAGTTATAGCGTCAGGAAGGAAAACCCGACTTATTTTTTTATAGTAGATTATTGTATTAAGTATATCAGTTATCTAGTACCCATAACACAAGCTCTGCTTAGCTTGGGGCTAGATAATGTTGTGTGAAATGTCCAGCATTTATTATTATTATTTATTATAGACCCGGAACAAATATTTGCAATCATATTTGTCCCGTAGCGGGAATAGGACCAGCAACCTCTAGCATCTCAGACGGTTACTCTCCCGCCGCGCCACAGAGGTCGTCAAAGCTGGGAGAAACTAAGAGTACTTAATTAATTAAAATGTTTCTGTAGATTTTATATTCAAGGTTGTAATCATAAAACTACACATGCAATATCTAATCACATAGATAGCAGGGGCGTTGAATCGATTACAAAAATTAATTGAAATACGCGTAAATACAACACACATACATAAAAACACGCCTTTTTCTCCGATGGGGTAGGCAGAGCCTCAAAGGGCCTCTTTTCACCGTGGGTTACACAATCGCTAGAATATAGACGTGACAAGTGGTGAGCTCATCGCCGCCATTGCTTTTCACGACAGACTAGGCTAACGCTTACTTCCAGGAATAATACACTCCTAAAAATGATGAAAAATGTTTGTATTATCTGCACATATTTGTTTCGGATCTGGGTGTTATGGTACCATGGTACTCGTAGTTGCCAATACCCACGACACAGGGATTCCTAGTGTGGGATCTATGTATGTGACTGTTGGGTGAAATGTAAAATAAGCCAGCTGGGAGCCAGGACAAATCTTATACCAACGTAAATTACCATGCAAGTACCGGTATAAAATACGCAAAAATAATTATTAAAATCACTTACTTGATGTATAGTAATAACTCCAGTTTGTTCCTGCATTTTAAATAACTAAAACTATTATCACAGATTGAATAAATAAATAAAAACTATCAAAACATCACTTATTCATCTTCTATATCCAACTCCCACAAGTTAGACAGTCCTGTCAGCAGATTACTTAACGCGCACTCAACGATATTACTCAGGAATATGCAATAATAAAATAATATGCACCAGCAATCGATTAAAATGCGATAATCACCGCACAACATAGAGACGACCGCGCGCTGCGGAGGTCAAGCAGCGAATGACAGCGACCACTTCCAAATTTGAAATTCAATGTATGCGGGTGCGCAGTTGATAAGGTGATCGAAGTGATAATGAGCTTAGTTACAATCGTCAAGTTGTAAATACATATAACGTTTATGGATTACGGTTGAATAATTTATGTCTCACAACAGAGGTCACTAGAGTCAAATCAAATTATTATTTATTATTTGTGGAACTAGGTAGATACAGTACACAAGTTTTATTTTAGTAAATGACCGATCTGGCATGTGGCTCACCTAAGGCCCATTTCCCTAAACTGAACAAGCGAAGCGAGTTCTGAGTCAACTTGGAAGAATCGGCTTTTGTATGTATGTTTGGTCCCATGAAAACTTCCTAACCGTTAATCCAATCTTCATAAAATTTAGTATGGGGTAGATAGTATTGGTACAATTTGTAGGTAAGGTTTTGAGCTATATCGGTCGGGGGGTTGATGAGATACTGGGGTCCAAGAGGGGGTAAAAAAAAAAGTGAGACAGTCAGATCAAATGGGGTGTCTAATAAAAGCGCTTTGGTTGGACATTTCAAAACTGTTTTTAATAAGTACTTAGACTAAGTAGTTTCTGAGATATTAGGGAAAATCAAAAATTCTAGCAATCCCACGATACTGAAATTTGGTATGCTTGTGGCTTTTGTGACACAAATACAGGGAAAAGTCTGAAATTTAAGAATTTAGAAATTTGTACTCTGTAAAACAATAACCAATATAACATCCATTGTTGACCTCTCATTTCTAGGAGTATGAATGACGTTGGAGTTCTATGGTTTTCGTCAAAAGGACGTTATCAATTCATTTGTCAGGTACTTGATATACTAACATTGTATTATGATATACTATTACTGTATGTAAGTTCCGTTGCTTAGTCCTATTCAAAGGTTATTTCGATGATCTGTACGAAATTACCCCGAGGTGAAAATTTTATATATCAGTAAATGTTTTTAGAAATCTCGCACGGTAGAGAAATTGACTCGGTAGTTTTAGATTTCTGATGGATCATCCATACAAACATGCTTACATAGCCGTTGAATACTTAATAACCCTTTCTTCCCCACTTAAGTAGTCAGGCTGATAAAGGTGTCATCGCGAGGTGTCAGTTCGGGGCGAACCACTAGTTATATTAAAACTACACTGAAAGTTAAACGAATCGAGACTAAAATTAAGTAAAATTGTTTATCTCCAGTATTTAAAAAAACCCACCTGTACATACTGATTCTTAATTTTATCCATTTTTGTCACTAAGCCCATTCCATCTCGAATAATATCACCGACCCTGCCCTAACCATACCCTGAAAACCGGAACGCAGGTAGCAATGCGAGTACTACTGCTTGTCGGCAGAAATAGGTACGGTGATAGTACTTCCCCGGACGAACTCTTTCACAAGAAGTTCTACTTGCAGTAGTGCTCGCATTGCTGTTTCGGTTTGAAGGGTACGGGTGCCGATGAAATTGCAGGCACATGAGACTTTTCATCTTTATGTCTCAGGGTCGGCAGCGCGCGTGTGATGCCTCTGGTGTTTCAGGCGTCCATAGACTGCGGTAACTCAAAAATTTATATGAAGGCGCCGTAGCCTGACGAGTTGTTCATAATTTATATATGTTTTACTACACTGTGTTAAGTTAAAATGATTTTTGTATTATATGAGTAATAAAGACCCTTTTAAACAAAACATCAGCCAGAGCTATTCTAAAACGTCGGAAGCGTTTCCGATCGGATTCGTTAGTTTTTAATTTCGATGTGGTAAGTAACTAAAACAATTTTCTCTCAAAACACAGTAAAAACAATAAATATTGTATATTACTGTGTTTTACTAGAGATCGAAATGAAAAACTAACGTTTCCGACATTTTAGAATCGCCTGCTGGTCCCGATAGTGTGTTTTAGTAACTAAAACAATTTTCTCTTGTAAAATACAGTAATATACAATAAATATTGTATATTACTGTGTTTTACTAGAAAAAATTGTTAGAATATTGTTTTACTTACTTCCCACATCGAAATGAACAACTAACGAATCCGATCGGAAACGTTTCCGACGTTTTAGAATAGCTCTGCTGGTGGGCCGTAAGCTTGTTTGCTTGCAAAGAAGCATAAAAAATATTTGTAAGTATATTTTTAGCAAAATTTACATATTTATGGCAGCGAAAAAAAATATGTTAATCTTAATCATATTTCCAAGGACATACAATAGTCCAAAACGCAATATCGATAAATCTTGTGATAAATTGTGAGCCAATCTATAAAATGATCTTCAACCGTAAATATCGGCATTACTACCAACTTGATAAAATTAATAAGAGCAACAAATTATCCTATCTTACCAATATTATAAAAGTAAAAAGTTTGTAAGTCAAAGTCAAAAAGAATTTTATTCATTGAAATCACAAGGATCATTTTGAATCGTCTTAAAGATGAATGGATGGATGAAAATGGATAATAATAATAATAAAAAATAATGCTGGACATTTCACACATTATTTAGCCCCAAGCTAAGAAGAGTTTGTGTTATGGGTACTAGATAACTGATATACTTAATACAATACATTACATAGATAGATATTTTTATTATACATAGAAAATACCCAGAACACCCCGAACAAATATCTGCAGATTGTACAAATATTTGTTCCGAGGCGGGAATCGAGCCCGCAACCTCCTGCGTCGCAGGTGAACCTTCGCCCGCCGCGCCACAGAGATCAAAAGATGACGGAATTCTGTACGGTTCTATAATAAACTTCCAGAAGGTGCATCTAAACTTCCTATTCGAAGATGTAAATCCTACGTAAAGAATAAGCGTATTACACTCTTGATGACTATAATAATTATAAAGCCACGTGGCCTGATGTTTAAATTTAGTTTTTCGTGATTTTTGCTCACTATTCGTTTAGCGAACGCTTTTTAAACACTTTCTTATTCTATATTGCACACAAGTGAACACATATACAAAAGTAAGAGTTAGCGGACTATATACATCACAGCGGATGTATGTCCGCTACTTTTACAAAGGCGAGCTTAGCCCTAAAAATACACTTTCTAGCACACCTGGCCGGTTACCATGAGCTCTTTTAGCGATTCAGTTCAAAAACTATTCAGTACAAAATATCGGTTCGTCGTTGACATACATCATTATTGAATAACTTTAATCGCAGAAGTCTATAGACCTTCTGCTACTGTGCCTTTAAATATAGCTGCGGAAATAACAGAACCGATATTTTGTACTGAATAGTTTTTGAACTGAATCGCTACAAGAGCACATGGTAACCCAGTTGAACTATTAAAAAAATTATGAAAGAACCATAGTGGTGAAAGGATTATGATACTTTCTGAATGCAAATGCTTGGTTTGTTGCTAAAAATATCAAAATCGCCATATGTTTGCCTACAATATTTGAGGAGTTCCCTCGATTCCTCATGGATTCCATCATTAGAAATGGATTCTGAAAAAAATGGGACCAATCTGGAAGTATATCTATTCAAATAAAAAGAATTTTCCAAATCGGTTCATAAATGCCGGAGATATGAGGTAACAAACATAAAGAAAAACAACCGAATTGAGAACCTCCTCCTTTTTGGGAAGTCGGTTAAAAAAAGTCTACGAGGCAAAAGTCACGGGCGCTCGTCTAATCAGCGATATAACGATGTATTGACGTGTTAAGTTGCAAGTCAAACAATATAATGGAAGGAAGTTGTGAAATTTCCCATACAACGTCATAAGTTATTTTGTTTTTGCGTAGATAGCATAAAACATTGTTAGAGTTCCGTTAACTAAAAGGAAACCTTTATGAATGAATGAATGGCTTCTAGGCATGGTCGCGTTGGAACAGGAGTAATTTTAGTTTATAAGACGATTAAAAAATATCCTTGTGATTTCAATGAATAAAATTCTTTTGATTTGATTTGAATGAAGGAATGAATGAATGAATGAATGAAAATAGTAATAGTGTTAGTAGTAGAACTTCTTGTGAAAGAGTTCGTCCGGGCTTCCCCGGACGAACTCTTTCACAAGAAGTTCTAGGTAGGTACTACCACCGTAGGTACCTATTTTTGCCGCCAAGGTTTCCGATCGGATTCGTTCATTTTTCACGGAAACGATTTCGATTCCGACGGAGCTTCTAGATGCGATTCTAAAACCATTTCGGATTGAACATCGGGAGCTCCCGACACGGATTCAAGATTGATAAAAAAAAACATTTTACGAAGAATGCTTTGAAATGGTAGAAAATGGTAGAAAGTTTTATTGTTTGAAATCTGAAGTAAATCTGCATTTTAAAACCAAAATGACTCACTTTTAACTATTTTATAGTCATAATGTACGTTTGGTATTCTGGAAGCATGTTACATGTTTGTTTGGTTTAAAAAATAAACAAGAATAATGTATCTGTGCAAGCTTGCTTCGTAAACCAATTCTCTAAGGGCGCCAGTGTTACCAATCTATCGGATTTAAAAGGTCAAAAATGAAAATTTTCTAGCCGTTTTTTTATTAACATTTCAACTATAAAAATAGTAAGAAAACACCGGCCTGCATATTACCGGCTACATGATATAGTACTGCATCCAAGTTAAAGGAAGGACTTTCCAATATCGATCACTAATATAAGGCTGGAGAAAGGGGGGGAAGGGGTCGGCGGAAGGGGGTTTCCCATGTTTGCGGGGAAACGCGAAAACTTATAGTATTCGAGAAAAAATACTCACTTAAATAAAATTTTGAGGTTAAGTAGGAAATTTTGCATAGTTTTTTGTGGGTTTTATGGCGTACAAAACTCTAAAATGAGTATAAAAAAACTTAACCACCTGCCGACGGACTATTATACTATGGCCTTTGATTAGAGGGTTTATTAGTGGTCCCAAAATTTTTACAAACGGCCATAAATTTGCCAAATATAGCATTTTATATTAGATTATTATATTTACATTTCAGCAACGGTTGCGCATCATACACTGACGTCGTTGTGTAAACATAGCTTGTTAAAAACGGCTATTTTTAGATTTTTGACGAACGTTTTTAATTATTGTGGGCAACACTTTGTGTTTGTTTTGTTTTGGAATAGTCAAACTTATGGAACTCATTTCATAATTACTTTTTAGAGTTCAAAACATATAAATTACATGACCAAGATGAATAATGTACCCAGTAAATACCTATCTGTGTTCATTGAGAGGGCGCCGGCGCCGTCAGTGTACTGTATAGTGTGTGTGAAAATTAGGATCATTAAAAGGATTGGATAAATCTCTAATTGCCCTATGACGTGAGAGTTTTGACTTGTTTGCAGCGCTCTATTTCGTTGATATTTTATAGCCGCTATTGCAATGATTTGCTCCATTTACTCAACAAAAATGTAAGTACCTATTTGTTTACATAACCTAAAAAGCAAACGAAAATAGAAAGATTTTTGGAGGCCAATCATCATCATAAAATGCCACAATAACGTTAGTTTGTCAAGATAATATCAACAGGTATGTAACTAAATCAATTTTCTTTACTAAAACACAATATTTGTATGTTTTTTAACTTCACGGAAGGGTTTCCGACAGCGTATAGCTGTCGGGAACTTTCCGTGAAAGTGTCGAATCCTAATGTCAAAATTTCCGTTATCGGATGTTTTAGACTCGCGTTCTGCGGAATCTTCGTCGGAAGTTCCCGATCCCGCTGTCGGGAAGCTTTTCGAACGTTTTAGAATCACCCTGCAGGTGGGCCGTACGCTTGTCTGCTTGCGAAGTAGCATAAAAAAATACTTTATTGTAAACTTTATAAACTAATTCAAAATTACAATATTGAATGGACGAACTAATATATCGGGCGTCCAAGTGGGGGCCGAGAAGTGACCTATTGTTCCATTAATGGGAAGTTTTCTGACAGCTGAAAGAAAAATCCAAAATCTCAGAAGAGAGTTCTAAATCCATGCATAGATGGCGCTGTCCAGATATGGTTTTTCTAAATTTTGTCGGTCAGCCACCAACTGTCAGTGTCACTTACTTCACTCGCTCATGCTCGTACGCGTTCGTTGGTGAATTGTCTACGTCAAAAGTTTTTGTTGAAATTCTGATATTTGTTAGTGCTACGTATGCTTTCAAGTTCTCTGCAAAGAGAATTGTTTCTCTGTAGTGCTTTTGCAAAATCTTCAGAAGACAGAACCATGTCGAGTCACCGCCATCTGCCGGATTTTTAAGAACTATTTTTTCTTTTTAAATGCCTCCCTGAAAGCTTCCCATACCAGTGATGTGACACTGACATTATTATAGGTTGCGTTTCCACGGGAAACGGAAAGTGTTCGGAATGAGGAAATTCGTATAAAATGTGTAGTTTGGCTAATAAGTTTTATTGGACTAGGTTACAATGGTGGCCTTCATGTACGGAACCTTCACCACACAAGTCCGTCTTACACATGACCGGTTTTTTATTATATAAATGTGTTTATTTGTCTATCAAATGTGTATGTTATGTTATGTTTCTGTACCTATTGTATTTCGCTATTTTTCTAGGTATAAATAATTAACTAGATAAATGCTATTTTATGGAAATAATTAATTTACGTGACGTCGGAAATGGAATTGCGACTTCTCTTTGGCGCGAGGATATTTCCACATTCACATAGGCAAATATTATGCTGGCAAGTTGTCTAAGACTACCCCTGTGGCGGGGCGGGCGAAGGTTCGCCTGCGACGCAGGAGGTTGCGGGTTCTATTTCCGCCTCGGAACAAATATTTGTACGATCTGCAGATATTTGTTCAGGGTGTTCTGGGTATTTTGCTATGTATAATAAAAAAATATCTATCTATGTAATGTATTGTATTAAGTGTATCAGTTATCTAGTATCCATAACACAAGCTCTGCTTAGCTTGGGGATAGATAATGTGTGAAATGTCCAGCATTTATTTATTTATTTATATATAGGTTATAATTAATAATAGAGGTTCCACGCGGACGAAACCGCGAGCAAATGCTATTATACAAATTTTATAGATAGATTACATTGACCTAGAAGATTCGTGAATTAAGAACTCGGTTGCATAATGTCATTAAAAACAGCGAGGTTGATAGAATGTCTTCCTAATATATGGACATAAGAAACAAACACGATCAAGCATGAGTTTAAATCAAGACCAGAGGCCCAATTCACTAACTAAATAAAAAATAGTTAAAATAGAGTTCGGATCATGTTTCGATCTTGTGTCAATGTCTTAAATGTCAGAAATGGTATTCTCTAAACATAAAATACAACACTGTAATGTGATTATATCGAAATGTGACCGAAACATGAACGAATCAAAGTTTTTTCGTTAACTTTAGCATAAGTAGATGGAATCTCTCTTTACTCTTTCCAATTATATATATATATATAATAACTATCCTACTCTAATGGTGGTCACCATGAATTGAAAGTAGACTAAATTGTTATTCATGAGGGACCAGAAATTCAACTTTCAGTCAATTTACAATTCAGTCTCGATTCGGTCAACTTTCAGTGTAGTTTTAAAATAACTTAGAGAATTGGGCCTCAGGGCGCTTGTAAACGTCCGTTTTTTTCACCGGATAACGGACCATGTTTTTTACCGGATTCGCAGTGGTGTATGGTTTATAATGAATGTGTGTACATGCACCGGACATCGGTCCGGTGAACAATTCACGCCGGATGCACCACCGCTTCCCCTCGGCGCGACGGACACCGGTCTGAGAGCTGACTCTAGGTGTTATGCACACACTTGGCACGGACGTCTGGTGTAGTGTAGTGTGGGTTTTTGTATGGAGACACTGATAAGCGCCCCTAGCGTACACTCTGTGAACCTCATTTTCCATACAAAAATCCGTGGTACACTACACTATACGTCCGTGTCAATTGCTTGTCAAAACATAGAATCAGCTCTCTGGCCCTGGTGCCTGTTTGACGCTGCCGGACTTATTGCCGGTTTTCTATAAATTGAGTGCCATCTACCTGCGTTCTAGCGCATATAGACGGCAGTCCAAGCAAACATCAATCCGGTAAAAAAAAATATATGTATACAAGGATATCCGTTCATTGACGGTCCGTTATCCGGTGAAAATAACGTACGTTTACAAGCGCTCTAAGAGTTTCGTACCAATAAGAGGTTAATTTGGCTGTTATTTCTTTAAACTCCATCACATTTCCAATGGAAATAAATAAATAAATGCTGGACATTTCACACAACATTATCTAGCCCCAAGCTAAGCAGAGCTTGTGTTATGGGTACTAGATAACTGATATATTTAATACAATACATTACATAGATAGATATTTTTTATTATACATAGAAAATACCCGGAACACCCTGAACAAATATCTGCAGATTGTACAAATATTTGCTCCGAGGCGGGAATCGAACCCGCAACCTCCTGCGTCGCAGGCGAACCTTCGCCCGCCGCGCCATAGCGTCATGTGTTCACCGTTTCCTTGCTATTATTTTCTAAACCATTTAAAACCGATTAAGCGACCGGGGTCATGTTTATCAGTGATGTACACGCATACATACACGCGGTACATGACCGTGATTTCACATTGACCCTTGACCTTTGAGAGTGTCACCGATAGCTAGCAAGAGGGTGCTTAAGCCCTTTTAAACGGGATTGAAATTTGCTTCTATTTTGGCTATTATTTCTTTAAACTCCATGAAACTTTGTACACGTGATCAGAGGCCCAATTCACTAACTAAAAAATAGTTAAAATAGAGTTTGGATCATGTTTCGATCTTGTGTCGATGTCTTAAATGTCAGAAATGGTATTCTCCTGACATAAAATACAACACTGTAATGTGATTATATCGAAATGTGACCGAAACTTGAACGATTCAAAGTTTTTTCGTTAATTTTAGCATAAGTAGATGGAGTCTCTCTTTACTCTTTCCAATTATATATAAAACTATCCTACTCTAATGGTGGTCACCATGAATTGAAAGTAGACTAAATTGTTATTTATGAGGGACTAGAAATTCAACTTTCAGTCAATTTACAATTCAGTCTCGATTCGGTCAACTTTCAGTGTAGTTTTAAAATAGGTACACTAATATCTAGACCTGTGGTGCGTTAGTTTCTTATAAAATTATATGGTTACCAAATCAAATTTTTTACAATTTTTTTATACTACTGGGCAAACAAACAATCATACGGCCCATCTGAGTCACCGCCATCTACCGGAATTTGAAGAACTATTTTTTATTTTTAATTGCCTCCCTGAAAACTTCCCTATGTGTGCTAAAAACTTAGAAACAGTCCTCTGGTGTAGTCCCTTAGTAAGAGTATATTCTTAGTCCGGACACACCACGAAACTATTTTTTGTTTAATTTTGTTTGATAAATAAAATAAATAAAAATCTCTTCCTATCTTCAAAAAGTTATTGTTCAATCACTTTATGTCCGTGTCACAAAGCTGATAAGTTAGCTCTTGTACTATGATTTTGTGTTGTATATATATATATGTATATATTTTATTTGTATTTTTATGTATTGTATAGGTAGTTTAGTTATATAGGTATTTATATTTTATTGAGTACAACATATGTATGCATATACTTTTGTTGGTTTTACACCACCGTCCTTTATCGTTCTCATCAATTCCAGTCCATCCCAAGGTTGTCTGGAAGAGATCGCTCTCAGCGATAAGACCGCCCATTGTACTTCCATAGGTATAATTATAATAATGATTGTTTCAATGTTTTAATTTCTAATGTGGTGTGCAATAAAGTGTTTTCTATTCTATTCTATAAAATTAGAGTGATCGGATCATGACCATCAGTAAAATATACACAGCAGTCAGGAGTCGTTACCTAAAGTCTCGGCCTAAGGTCGCTAGCACAAATGAGTTCGTTGACTGACCTTTGATGTCCGTCTTCCAACCTAGTTTCAAATACCTACCTTAAGTAAAAAACCGTACCGTAACGTAAATAAAGGTAATAAGTACTACCTTGAAATTGTTTTCCACATACACACAGGTTAGCTGGAAGAGAATGCTATCTATGAATGGCTGCGTTTCCACCAAAGATGAGCGGTGAGAGGATGTATAGCGGGCTCTTTTCAGACTGACTGCCAGTAGTTTAAATCTTTCTCTCGCGTCCATTCCTTTGCGCACATCTCTCGCACACATCCCTCGCAACACATTCCTCGCAACACATTCCTTGCACGCACCTTACTTGTTTTGTACGTATAAAAACCTCGCTCGCTAAGCCGTTTCCACCAGAGCTGCGCCGAGCGAGGCTAGGTAAATTAAGTGATTCTATTGGTTCTTAGGAAACACATCCCTCGCTACACATCCTCGCTCATCTCGAACGCAGCCTTAAGTTCGCCTATGTACAGTTGTTTTAAATTATGCAATAAAGAATTTTCTATCTTTCTTCCTTTTATTTTGTAATCATTACACTATAGTGTAGGATATGATATGAGCATCCGCCTGAGTACTCAACACAAAACAACATCCGTTCTCCAGACACACGATCTTCACATGTGCATGAAATACCGAACACAACGAAACAAGGTGATTTAAAATCACCCAGCTGTTACTTAAGTTACCCTGCTCCAAAGTAAGGATGCGAGTGAAAACGATAGACGATTATAGGATTGTGATAATAATAATGATGGTAGTGATAATAAGGATGGTGATGATGATAAAAAGGACGGTGATGACGATAACAAGGTTGGTGATGATGATGATTAAGTTGGTAAAGATGATAATAAGGATCGTGAAGATGATAATAATGATGGTTTTACTAAAGTAACTTTCATGAATTATATCATTCATTTTGTAAACTCCCCCCACCCCCGTGCCGGACGAGCCGAGAGGAGCGAGCTTAGAGACGCAGTGCGAGGAGGGACGCGGAGGGAGTGTAGCGCGGGTCCTATACCCACCCTGATGAAGACCCTCGATCAGGGCGTAAGCTGTTGGTGCTTCCACCAACATATCGGTACGTGAAAATTTCCCGTTTTACAAAATGAATAATAATAATGGTGGTAAAGATCAAAATAAGGATGGCAATTATGATAAAAAGGACGGTGATGACGATGACAAGGTTGGTGATGATAATAAAGTTGGTAAAGATGATAATAAGGATCGTGAAGGTGATAATAATGATGGTGGTGAAGATCAAAATAAGGATAGTGATGATATTAAGGATGGTGAAGATAAAGACTGAGGAGTAAAGGAAAGGCTCACAAGAAGCAGTACGGTTCCGAAGGACTGGGCGCACTTAAATCTTCGCAGTAGTGGGATAGAGCCTGGAATAATGTTCTATGATAATTATTATAACCTACTTAGACCACCAAGTATTACAATAAAATATAGACAATATTATAAAACACTTTTTAAAAACGCGACCTGATGATTTTCCCAACCAGTGGGGTGCGCCTCCCTAGCAAAATGCTAGCAAATGCTAGTAGTGAATACAATCAAATACAACAAGTGTGAATTGTGTACACCAAGCATGTCAAACATGCGGCGCATGCGGCCCTTTACAACTTTGATTGCGGCCCGATTCAATTTTAAGAACAATTTAATGATTTTTATGAAGTATAATTTTCTGTAATTTTATTAATAAGTAGAAAGATAGATTAATAAGTAATGATTATATGAACGATTAGCTTGTCATACGTTAGTCACCAAGTGACTTTCAGTTAGGGAATAGGGGAGCAGGACTACTAGGTAGGTATATCTATGCAATGAGTTTGTTTTCTTTGTGATTGTGTTTTGCGGCCCACTGATTCTACGGTCTTTAAGCATTTGGCCCACCAATGACCTTGAGTTTGACATGCATGGTACACCAATGTAAAATCACCATATTCTAAACATATAAAATTATCTTTATCTTTAATTATTTGGCGCTTCTCTTATGACGCTATAGATTCACAAAATGCCTTTATTGAGCTCTAGAATATTTATGTTTTCGATAAGAGTTCTTTTTAACCGACTTCCCAAAAAAGGAGGAGGTTCTCAATTCGGTTGTTTTTTTTTTTTTTTTTTAAATGTTTGTTACCGCATATCTCCGGCGTTTACGAACCGATTTGGAAAATTCTTATTTTATTTGAGTAGATATACTTCCAGATTGGTCCCATTTTTTTCAGAATCCAGTTCTGAGGATGGGATCCATGAGGAATTGAGGGAACTCCTCAAATATTGTAGGCATACATATGGCGATTTTGATATTTTCAGCAAGACACCAAGCATTTGCATTCAGAAAGTATCATAATCCTTTCACCACTATAGTTCTTTCATAAAAAAAAATTCATCCAAAATTATTTTGTCGAATACTATGGCGGAAGTCGGTTTTTGAAATGAAAAGTTATAGTTTACCAAAGAATAAAATTATCGTATTCTTAAGCTTTTTATCTACTGAAATCATTAATTCAATACAAAATTTTAATTACTCCACTCGATAAAAAAATAAACAAAGATACCTCCTTTTTAACCTTTTTAAAATTTAAATCTAATTTTAGACTAACTTCTAACACGATTTTATTTTTGAAACATTTGGTAACTCATAAGTTATAAATTGGGTTAGTGAATTCATAAACAAAATCTAACAAAACTTTAAAGATAATTTTTATATCAGTATCTTATACACAAAACCAAGGTATCAGAGCGTGCGCTCGCCTTCTTTAGTTCATTCAAAAATTTTCGTTGAACCAATAGAGTCTTAAGTGGCTCCTTGCGCTCGTTTCCCTAATATAACTTTTAACTGGGTGAGCGCCTTCTGCGCTCGCTAAAAGCTCGCTAAAGCAGCATCGACCATATGAATTCAACTGCTTATAGTTCATTAGAAAATGTAGTTCTAGATCGAGACATAGGTCCAGATAAATAGAACATACTTCACGGTGACCAAGTCTAAGTCTTACTTTGAAATCGTCCCTGTCTCTCTCTAATACGCGTGTTTTAACATTTGTGTGACAGTGACAGATGATTTCAAAGTAAGCCTTAGACTTAGGTCCAGATAAATAGGACGTACTTCACGGTGACTAAGTCTAAGCCTTCCTTTGAAATCTTCCCTCTCTCTCTAAGACGCGTGTTTTAACATTTGTGTGATAGTGACAGAGATGATTTCAAAGTAAGGCTTAGCTTAGGTCCAGATAAATAGAACGTACTTCACGGTGACTAAGTCTAATCCTTACTTTGAAATCGTCCCTGTCACTGCCACACAAATGTTAAAACACGCGTATTAGAGAGAGACAGGGACGATTTCAAAGTAAGCCTTAGACTTAGTCACCGTGAAGTACGTTCTATTTATCTGCACCATAATGTTACCTGTCTACATCCAAATTTTCTACTCTTCTGTCGACAAAACCTGTCTTGGGTGCTCATGCTAAGCCTGTTGAAGAAATCGCTTCTAAACGATAAGACCGCCCATTGTACTTTTAATTATCACGTTAAGTTTTGTTTATTTTTTATTATCATAACGTGTACAATAAAGTATTTTTTATTCTGTTGTACACATTAAGATTTTGGGCTATATTTTGCACGATCACATCAAAAAACCTCGTACTTTTTAGAAGAAAAAAAACAGTTGAATTATGGACAAACAAAAAACACACCCACAAAACAATAAACATAACAGAATGACAATGACAAAACGTGTGTTTCTGTTCCACGCCACAAAAGGGTCCCCAACTCAGGGTTTGCTAGGCCATGTAGGCAACCCAGTGCTGCCACCCTATTCCCTATCTTGAAAGTCACTCAGTGACCAACGATTGACAAGTAAAATTACCATCAATTGAGAATTCTTCATAATATTTTTTTTTAAGATGGTCATTCTACTTGTCAAACATTAGTCACTGAGTGACTATCAGTTAGGGAACAGGGGGGCTGGTCTTCCGTTGGGGCCCAGAGTGAACAAATACAATGTTTGAATATAAAATATTGACTTACCTAACACCATAACGAATCGCGACTACCGCGGTGGATGTCGCATTGACTAGATGTCATTCCAATGTTTCCAACGTTAAAATTTTGCAATTTACTAGGGACTTGCCAGTTCTGAAAAAATATTATTATAATTAATGTTGGTAAGTGTGCTAGAGCCTGTGCAGCGAGAGACCCGCCGTGGGATTGGAGGGCGCTACTGCTCTGTGCTTAATGAGGGGTTTTCATCATCGATTAAAAAAGTAGTTCAAATTGGTTCGATAGATGGCGCTGACTCAACTGTAGCTGCCAAGATTGACAAATGTATTATCTGTGGTGTACGCGTACTAAGCTATTATCTAACTAGTCTGGGGCTATTAGTCATGATATTCTGTTTGTGTTTGCTTCTTGAGTGTGCGCTAGTGATTTCGTGGTGTTTTTAGGAGTAGGCAAAAATAAATACCACGAAACGAAAATATACCTACGTTGTTGATGTTGACATTTAACTTTATTTTGACAGCTACGTACAGAGCAGCGCCATCTATTTTCAACGCTGAAAGCATGATTTGAAACGGCGGTGAAAACCCCTCATTACCAGTTTTGTTTAGCGGACAATACAATAGCGCGTCTGTTCGGTTTTGATCCTATTACAACTGTTACTATTTCTTTAGTTGTTTTTTGGTTTCAGCTGAAAATCAGCGTTGGGTGTTAACTCATCCAACATTTATGCTGAGCTGAACGCCATTTTGGCACACAGACACATGAGCCGATTTATTGAGCCGATTTATTTAAGCCTTTATTTTTTAATTTGAAAAACGGCTAATTGCCACTGTTTTTCGTCACTTTTGCTGTTGTTTCGAGGCTGGAGTTCAGAATCCTCTTAATCATGGGCACCGCCCGCGACCGCGTAAGTTCTCTAGTAGTACCTATGTTATTAAGTATTTGTTGGATTTTTGGTATCGGCTTTGTATGTCGTTTTTTGTTTTTTGGTGTGCCAAATAAACGTTTTCTTTCTTTCTTTCTTTTTTTAGTTTATAATTCAAAATGCCGACAGAAAGAAACCAGCTCCTAATTATGGTTTTAATATGTAGTTCACAATTTGGCCACGACGGATCTCTCACTGAACACTCTATAGAATAACAGAATCTCGCATCTATTTCGAGTTTTTTGCGACTGATTTGTCGATAACCTGCATTTGACATAGATTAAACTGATAAGTTTTTGTTGAAGTACTCTGACATCAACACCTACTCATAAATTTAAATTGTTTATTTTAAAATAAGCCTTTGTGTGTTGTTAACAATGCCACAGTTTAAAAATATTAATTTTTATTATGTAGAGTGAGTAATATCTTTAGTCCATCGAGTGCAGGGTTTTCTACGCGAGGTTTGGTTTGTGGCCGCCTAAAGACATTATAAACGTAGCAGGGAGTCGGTGGACGGAGGCGGCTCAAGACCTTTCATCGTGGCATTCTAAAGGCTTATGTCTAGCAGTGGACTTCTACAGGCTTTTGATGATAATGAGAGGAGTAGTATTTGCTGTGGTTAAATTTTTGCCTCCGTAGTTTGTAAATTTTCGCATTTTTAGTATTTCAAAATTATGAAAAAATTGTTTGTTTTTCTTATAACAATCTCTTATTTGATGTCAGTCCGGATGGTGATGGCTTTCACATGATGAAAGCACATTAACATAATTTTTTTTTCTAGTTTGCCCCCCAAAATGAGTGTTTCCCAGTGGTCAGATTGGTGGTCAGAATAGTCTGGCCAACGGGAATTATTTTTCCCGTTTTTCAGATTAGCTCTTAATTTAGTAAAGTACTGTTGAATAGAAAAAAATACGAAGAGGTCATGTAAATTTCTAAATATGTTTTATTTACTACCGCCACATTTAGTAGACGAAGGTTGGCAATATATAACTAAAGATGCTCCTGATTCGGCCAACATACAAAAATTTAAAGAATATTTTCAAAAGCAGTGGCTTGAAAAGTCCAATTTTAAGCAAACTTGGTCTGTTTTTGGGCAGAGGCACAGAACTACTAACTGTTTAGAAAGTTGGCATAAAGAACTAAATAGAAATATAACAAGAAAAGGACCCAGGATAGTCACCTTACTGAGAATTTTACAAAAAAAATATTTTACCAAAATAACAAATAAACGGACAAAGGAAAATATAATGAGAGACTAATTCATAATGTATTCACAAATGATTCATAAAAAATTACCAACAGTCAATTCTCCAGTAGTTAATACTGGAGAATTGACTGTTGGTAATTTTTTAGAACGCCTTAGATAAAATTTTGATAATAAAATGCAAAACAGTTTTTTCTTAGATTGTACTTTTTTCTATGTCTTTTCCAGCTGTCAAATAAATCTGGCCAATGGGAAAAATAATTCCCGTTGGCCAGAATAGTCTGACCACCAATCTGACCACTGGGAAACACTCCCCAAAATTAGCCCCTGTCTGACCCCCCCAGACAGACAGGCAAACTGACACCTTAGCGAACCTATTGTGGTTCTGTTGGTACCCTTGAGAAAAATGAATAATAAACAGTTATCAGATGAACCTTTTGTTTTACTAATGTATTCAAGATTAAAAGATTTTTAGCTATATTTTTTGAAACCCGTTTGCTATTATCTCAAGGTTGATAAACAATGGCTTGGATTTCTTACTGATACACAAATAAATGATAAATAACATGTAATTTTATCATTTATCAGCCAAGATTATACAAACAACAGTCACATACATAGTCCAGACTACACATGCCAGAATTATCTGCGTTGTGTATTAGGAGCAACAAGTACCATGGTACCACAACACACTGACATAATATTATATAATATAATAATGCCCCAAGCTAAGCAGAGCTTGTGTTATGGGTACTAGATAACTGATATTACTTAATACAATACATTACATAGATAGATGTTTTTTTTATTACAGGTAGATATAAAATACCCAGAACACCCTGAACAAATATCTGCAGATCATACAAATATTTGTTCTGAGGCGGGAATCAAACCTGCAACCTCCTGCGTCGCAGGCGAACCTTCGCCCGCCGCGCCACAGAGATCGTCAACAAATTTTTATTTTTTTATACTACTAGGCAAGCAAACAAGCGTGCGGCCCACCTGATAGCAAGTATCTACCATAACCTATACATACATATTATATTATTTTTTTTTTTTTATGGACTCCTGCAACACCACAACACTTGTTTTTGTTAGTAGTAGAACTTCTTGTGAAAGAGTTTGTCCGGGGAAGTACTACCACCGTACCTATTTCTGCCGCCAAGCAGTAGTGTTCGCATTGCTGTATTTCGGTTTGAAGGGTAGGTGCCGGTGAAATTACAGGCACATGAGACTTTTCATCTTTATGTCTCAGGGTCAGCAGCGGGCGTGTGGTGCCTCAGGTATTACAGGCGTTCATAGGCTACGGTAACTGCTTTCCATCTGGTGGGCCGTAAGCTTGTCTGCTTGACAAGTAGCATAAAAAAAAATAAAAAAAAACACCAGATGCATAACACATAACAAACAAATAACTATTATCCATTGACATTACAACGATTATTTTGAATTGTCTTCTAAACTAGAGGAATTTACTCTTGTACTCCGTTTGATTTGGTGATCCTAAATGCTATGCTAACAATGTGACGTAGCTTTATTTGACTTCTGACTGATGTTATTCATTTATTATGTTGCTTATGTATATCCTGTACCTGTCTTTACTATGTTATGTAAATATTTATCTATGGTATGTATATTTGTTTTGTGGTTTCTAAAGGTGATTTTCCTTATCTCAAGCCCGTTTTAACACCAAAGATATTGGCTAAGAAAATTACATAATTAGTATGTAAGTAATTGGTGCACTAATAGTTTTAATTACATACCAAACGCACTATGCACCCTAAGCCTATCTCTGAAATAAATCTGGGTCACCTTGAAAATACGTGAAATATACAGTATAACATATTGAAATACACAGCTATTTCAGGTAAGTAGAGCAGAAAAACTCGTTTTGGTATTGTTATATCTATTCTCTGGCGTAGACAGCTATAAGATGTACAAAACATCTGTACTTTACAGGATAGTACACAAATGTGTGTACGTTATTAGTCAACTAATAAAATGATCTAAGAAATCGTGAACTTAAGTAAGAGAAACACTGCTTTTATAACAAGATCCGCAATGGACAGGGGTAATTACAGAGGCCGCTATGCCAGCTTTAATCAAAATGGGAGTGATTATAGCACTACTACTCAATAAATCGATGAATTGAAGTATTAAACTTACCAAACATAAACGGGGCGTATTGTTAGGAAATAATACTTTCCGAAATTCCGATCGGATCGACACGAAAGCTAGAAAATATTGTGCAAAACTTTCAGAAATTCAGAAAATCGAATAACTCATCTCATCTCATACCATACCAATCACAATCAGTCAGATTCAGACAGATCACAACCACAGACTCAGACTAAACTAAGGATATGTCAACCACAGACAGACAAGAGAATGTAATCACCACAGGGCGGTTGTTCTGATAAATAAGGCGTGCTCGATTTTTGGGTCAGACTGGGTCGGCTATTTGCCCGACCGAGCCCTAGTTGTAAACAATCTTGTAAGCAATAAATGAATTACTATGAAATAATTATATTTTACACAAAAATGGCACTAATGTCCTTATGTTAAAGCTCACTAACGAAACATACATTTAGAACAAAATAATGAAGCAAAACTACAATTTCAATGAAAACTGTTGAAGCACTTGTGTAAAGTCAGCCCGGGCCGATACTGGCTTTGCCTCGTACCACAATGCACAATATTACACTCAGGCATTGTGAAATCCAACTTGTGTCGTAAAAAATATAGGTATTTGCTAATAAAATAGTGAAAATTTACGAAAACACAAAAAGTAAACAAAACTTTGAATGAAGGCAATCAAAGGTCACAGAGTATTAAATGAATGTTTGAATGGCAAGCTAATGGTAGGCAATTTTCATACAAAATAAATGTTACTGCCGCTCCATTTTGTTCCTTGCTCCAAGGTAATCACACGTTACCACAGATAGAGATAAAATATAAAGCTATCACTGTCAGTCAGCAGATTTTTATTACCCCTAAGGTAGTAGAATGTTTGTTTCACTCAACGTGTCTCAGGAAAAAGTCTCCTGGACCTGGACATGACTTTATTTTATAATCACCATATTAGAAAGAGACACACAGCCTCTGTAGTAGTATGCTCGACTCGCTTTTCAGCTGAAGGTGCTCAGTCCTTTTTGGATGGACCATGGACTGAGCACTCTAAAAAATTACAATACCGAACAAGACCTTATTCCATTGGGTTAAGACTAAAAATTATGATAACCGTCATAGATAAAGGCAAAACGAGCCAAGAGAGATAGATAGAATAGAGGCTGTTTGCTTTTTTAATGACATGATAATGGATGTATTCACCTAGTACCTACTTGTGGGAACTAAATTGTTTGTATGTCATAATCAGGGATCGGAGTAGGTAGATTGATTTGAGGTCATTGATCTCAAACGTATATGTGAATATGGATAAGCCTCCGAGTTTCCGGAATTTTAAAATTAATTATTGTTATTTTTCCGGTTCTTCGTAATAAGATGGTATAAAGTGAAAAACGTATCAATACACTCAGTTATATGCTGCTATTGGTGTAGGTAACTGACATATTATAATACCTAAAAAATAATTCTGGTGGAGTAAAAGCCTATCAAAGTATGAATTACTCTGCAAACATGGTATTTTGTCA
Organism: Epirrita christyi; assembly: GCA_951392215.1. Taxonomy (NCBI): domain Eukaryota; kingdom Metazoa; phylum Arthropoda; class Insecta; order Lepidoptera; family Geometridae; genus Epirrita; species Epirrita christyi. The sequence continues at coordinate 8,304,185 of OX595863.1, read as the reverse complement.
CCTTATCTAAGTTGCTATCTATATGCACATCTGAACAATCAGGACCAGGAACAACTTACGGTACCAGTTACGGAAATATGGCGTATCCAAGTTCTGACTCATGTGACGTAAGTACGAAAAATCAATCTACCTACTCCGATCCCTGGTCATAATATATGACTGAGTATGTTGGACATGTAAATTATGACCACCAATGTAAAATTACCATATTCAAAACAAATAAATTATCTTTATCTTTATCTTTGTCCCTTTCTAACACTTGCCAGGCCTAACAATAGACTTATATTAATAGTAAGTATTCAAATCATGATTATATAGATGTGTATATATAAACTAAACCTATGGAGTATTAATAACAAGAAAGCAAGATTGTTCCACAACCAATGTATCTGTGGGTAAAAGTGAAGTACCTAATAATCTTTGATGAAGAATACACCTAATAATGATTTCATGTTTTTAACATTTTTCCGAGGAATTAAAAAATTCAAAAATTGTGGTTGGATGTTGTTCCGGTAACACAATAATCACTAAAAACTCCGTCGTATGCAGCCTTCATTTCAAACAGTTTACAATGCAAACTCCCGACAAAAATAAATTAATTTACTCGCTACAATTTAGTACCAAATTTTTAAGGTGTAAAGTACAACCACTTACTTTCTTAGGATAAAAGTTTTGAGACGGCAACACTACCCACCCATCGTTCTATCTCAGACTTCTCACATGTGGCACGGCAATCATTTGTCTTTTGGTTACTCTGTCTACGAATAAAACTTCACTTCACTTCTTAGTTTATGGCATCTGTGGCTTACGAATAAAACAGTCTTTTGTTTTATTCCTCCAAGGTTATCTGTCAACTTCAGTCAAAGTCAAATCACAAATGTCAATCACGCGATGTCAATATTTTCTTTCGCACGCCCGCCGCCTTTGTCAATTTAGCCATAAATTCGCATCTAAAAGTTGCATCCGTTATTGCGCAATTTATTATCCTAATTTTGAAACTCGCTCGGTGCGCCCTATAGTGGAAGTTAAGATAAACCAAAATGGGTCTACCCGTTGGCGGTATACCGGAGGACAAGCTGCCTCAGTGCTGGTCGGACGATGTAAGAATGAATGCCCTCTTCGCTCCGTTCCGTCTCAAGGCTGCTAACCCTGAGTCTTGGGAGATGAAGATGAAGTTCTGGTCGGATATGCTGCGGCAGTGGTGTCGGTGTAGAGGCGACCCGGTTGTTTCGGCGGCGGATGCTAAAGTTGCCTTTCAAAGGAAGGGCCGGACGCCGTCCTGCATTGATATTATTATTGAAGAAATGTTTAGGTGAGTCAATTCTGCTCCAATACGATAAGTTGAGTCTAGTCAATCAAAGACTGTCTGAAGAGATGTATTTACAATGGGTCGAGAGCCTTCATTTTTTAATCTATTGCAAGAGGATTGTTGCTTCCACCAAAAGTTTCATAAGCTAGTAAAAACAAAACACCATGCTATTATAAAAACAGTGTGTGCCTCCAGTGTCTCCAAACGTATATGTGTTTACGGGACAAATGTGGACAAATGTTTATATGATCTGCAAATATTTGTTGTGGGTCTGGGTGTTATATATAATAATAATAATAAATAATAATTGTTGTCACATTCCACACTACATTATCTAGCCCCAAGCTAAGCAAAGCTTGTGTTATGGGTACTAGATACCTGATTTAATACAATACATTTATTACACATAGAAAAATACACCCTGAACAAATATCTGCAGATCATACAAATATTTGTTCCCAGCCGGGAATCAAACCTGCAACCTCTTGCGTCGCAGGTGAACCTTCGCCAGCCGCGCCACAGAGATCATCAAATGTATATTATATAATATGTATACACTTCTCATCAAGAAAAGCGAAACACTACCAAGATATTCTTCCTGGCAAATAACCAAATAAGAGGATTATTTCTTTAAGTAAAGCCATCATTATATTTGCTGGCAGTTCGTAACCTTATACTACCTACTGTTATATGAAAATTTTCTTTTTCCGTTTATAACAATATTTTTCTAATACTTAATCCATACACAACTTGAGAAGTGTTTAAATTTTTTTGATGAGAATTGTAGTATTATGGTACTACACTTCTCATCAAAAACCAAATGGTGGTCAGTAGTAGAACTTCTTGTGAAAGAGTTTGTCAGGGGAAGTACTACCACCGTACCTATTTCTGCCTTCAAGCAGTAGTGCTCGCATTGCTGTGTTTCGGTTTGAAGGGTACGGGTGCCGGTGAAATTACAGGTACATGAGACTTTTCATCTTTATGTCTCTGGGTCGGCATCGAGCTTGTGTTGCCACTGGTGTTGCAGGCGTCCATAGGCTTCGGTAACTACTTTCCATTAGGTTGGCCGTATGCTTGTTTGCTTGCCAAGTAGTATTAAAAAAAAAACATGGTACTCGATCCCGATACGCATGACACTGGTAATCCTAGTTTTGGATCTGGACTAATTATGTGACTGTTGGGTGTTATGTTATGGGTTTTTTATTATAGCATGCAATGAGTAAATTGTTTCCTGAGAATGCTTTGCGAAGAGCCAAAAACACATGTAGAATTCTAACTGCGTTTTCGGTAGTGATTGGTTTGGTTGGAGATATGTAGTGTAAAATTATTGATGTCTATTCAGTATTCTAGACTGGATTTCTGCAAGGTCACGGCTGAATCAATTAAGTATTCATAGATATGCACATAACTTTACACAAAATTGGTTTGATTTATACAATTGAGTCAAATACTGTAGTTTAGTCGAGTATCATGATCTACCTATCTTATGCTACTACTCAGTAAAGTAATTCATAGAAGATTACCTCCATTATATTTACTTATGTCTCAACGATTTGTTAGCTGTTGGTCCATTAAGCAGGGCGTCCATTTCGAGATTCGTCATTACGCAGGTCGTCCATTTGGAGTTTCGTCACTATGCAGTTCGTCCATTTCGAGACTTTGCCTACTACGCAGTTCGTCCATTTCGAGACTGCCTATTACGCAGTTCGTCCATTTCGAGATTTTGCCTACTACGCAGTTCGTCCATTTCGATATTCGTAATTACTCAGTTCGTCCATTTGGAGTATCGTCACTAAGCAGTTCGTCTATTTCGAGATCTTGCCTATTACGCAGTTCGTCTATTATCCCCCTGAAGGACTGTTAAAATCTTTTGGGATCATCCCTATAGACCGACAGCTAACAAATAGTCTCAACTAGCATATTATAATTATAGTCGGCTTGTACAACATCCATTAGAGGGGTAGGAGGAGTCTGTTCTTAGGCTGTACACCACGGCGGATATTTATTATTTATAATACTCAGGCAGCTCTCGGAGCTGATGCGTGTATATATCTTAGTCCTTGACAGTGCACTTTTAATGTTTGTCCAGTCTATTTTGGAAAGAGTTTACTGAGGGGGCACTGATCACTGAGTCTGGTAACCGGTTCCAAGTGTGCACGACGCGATTCGGCAATAGTGCATCCTCGGATTGCTGGTACAGGTCGCGCAACGAGTTATGAGCGCTGACCTTCAATGCGCAGTAGTATTTTTTTGGATCTGTTTAGCTGGGGGAGATAGGCGGCCAGCGCCGGCGCGTATTGGTTGATCAGTCGCCTTCTTTACCGCGCGCCCCGCACTCATGTCATGTACACATGCTCAATCAACCCCACCACTTTCGCAGAGCGCTCATAACTCGTTGCGCGACCTATACTTGGCCCGCGTTGCAGCTTCAGCGAGCGTCCTCTCAGTCATATGTTATTGGTCATGGTATACTGTGGTATTATAAAAACTTATTTCAAATTTTTCAGAAATGGTGATCTAGTTCCTCTAGCGAAGTACCAGCAGATTCTCCACAACGGTCCTGAGGGTTGGGTCCGTTGGGGAGCGCGACTTGCCTTCAAACCAGCTGCGATCGCGCTCACGGCCGTCTCCAGCCTTCTGCCGGCACGGCAAGCGGTCGATAACGATGGCCTGCCCAAAGCCAGCATCGATTCCACCCAGAAGTTTGTTTTGGAGAGTGTTTTGAAGGTAGGTTTTTTTTGTTCCCTGTTTGCGATCAGTCTGAACATTATGAGCAGGTTCGTCTTTCTGTCTTTTCTCTTGATATTGCTCATGCTCCTTTCCTTATAAATAAATAAATGCTGGACATTTCACATAACATTATCTAGCCCCAAGCTAAGCAGAGCTTGTGTTATGGGTACTAGATAACTGATTATACTTAATACAATACATTACATAGATAGATAATTTTTATCATACATAGAAAAATACCCCGAACACCCTGAACAAATATCTGCAGATCGTACAAGTATTTGTTCAGAAGCGGGAATCGAACCCGCAACCTCCTGCGTCGCATGTGAACCTTCGCCCGCCGCGCCCACAGGGATCGTTAATATTGTGCTGAGCTACTTCAAGCTTTTTAATGACCTCTGTGGCGCGGCGGGCGTGTAGCCGGCTGAGACGTAAGAGGTGCTGGTTCGATTCCCGCTGCGGGACAAATGTTTGGATGGTCTGCAAATATTCGTTCTGGGTCTGGGTGTTGTGGTACCATGGTACTCGTACTTCCTGATACCTACGACACAGGGAATCCTAGAGTGGGATCATGACTGCGTATGTGACTGTTGGGTGTTATGTTATGTTAATTATTTCAGGAGCAAGCATCAGCACTTCTAGACACGTACCCCCCGGGCATGGAGAGAGTTGGAACTGTGGATGAGATTATGAGTCGGTGCGAGTGGGCCGCGGGCAGAGACTCCTTCGAAATGGCACTCGGCTGGCTGGTTGACACAGGCAGAGCCCTTATACGAGGAGATGTGGTGAAGCTTGGTGAGTATCTTCCAAAGCTATATGTATGCCTATAACATTTGTGGAGTTCCCTCAATTCCTCATGGATTCCATCATCAGAACTGGATTCTGAAAAAAATAGGACCAATCTGGAAGTATATCTATTCAAATAAAAAAAGAATTTTCCAAATCGGTTCATAAACGCCGGAGATATGCGGTAACAAACATTTAAAAAAAATAAAATAAAAAATACAACCGAATTGAGAACCTCCTCCTTTTTTGGGAAGTCGGTTAAAAAAAGAATTTTCCAAATCGGTTTATAAACACAGCGATCACCAATCCGCCTGCGAAGCGTGGTGATTATCATGATGATGAAATTTCAGCTGAAGCAAACCACAAGGTCACTCAGATAACGGAGACGGACGAAGCGCTCGTCAAACTCGCGACCGCTGAGACGCGACTTGAAGGCGATGCGACCCGTTTGTCGCGCGACTTGGCCAGTGCACAGGCCGATGCGAAGGCGGCCCTTGCTCTGGGGAACAGAGTCGCAGTAAGTAATAAATAAATGCTGGACATTTCACACAACATTATGTAGCCCCAAGCTAAGCAGAGCTTATGTTATGGGTACTAGATAACTGATATAATTAATACAAACACATTACATAGATAGATATTTTTTTTATGATACATATATACCCAGAACACCCTGAACAATTATCTGCAGATCGTACAAATATTTGTTCTGAGGCGGGAATCGAACCCGCAACCTCCTGCGTCGCAGGCGAACCATCGCCCGCCGCGCCACAAAGGTTGTCTAACTATTCGCTACTTTTTAATTTTTTGTGGTTCGATTCCCGCCGCGGGACAAACATTTACATGATCTATTAATATTACTAGGTATTATTAGAGGAAGACCCTCCCCACTAGATGGACTAAAGACATTATAAATGTCGCAGGAAGTCGGTGGATGGAGGTGGCTCAAGACAGTGCCTTGTAGCATTCTTAGGGGGAGGCCTATGTCCAGCAGTGGACATCTACAGGCTGGTAATGATGATGACAAATATTAATTCCATATCTGTGTGTTGTGCTACCATAGTACTCCTAATTCCTGATATCCACGAAGAACGTTTTTGAGCCTCCTCCATCCACCGACTTCCTGCAACCTTTAAAATATCGTAGACACTATAAATAAAATAAAAATAGCCTTTATTCGCTGACCGTTACATTTAAAAAATTTACAGTTTCTTTATTTTGTTATTACTTAAATCTAAATATTAACTTATGACACCGGTAATTTGTCAGTCAGGTTGTCCTTTGACATAGGCCTCCTCCATTCTGCGCCATCGCTCACGATCCACGCTTGCTCTGCGCCACCCGTTGGGCAAATCGTCTTCCCAGCTCATTACAGGCCTGCCTCTACTGCGCTTTTCCCCGCGTGGATACCAAACTGTTGTATCATAGGTCCATTTGCTTTTACTTGATCTCATTGTATGGCCTATCCGTCGCCATTTTAGTTTACGTACTTTATTTAATACATCAGCCACTTTTGTAAAGTTTATTTCGTAGACACTATAGTATTTGATATTCTGCAGGCTAAGAACCACTTGCGTCGGAAACACAAGGCATCACAAAGGATGGACCGTTGCATTGCAGCATTAGAAAATGTAAAACATTTACTGCAACAGATGAGAGACGTCTCGCAGAACAAGTGCATAGTCGACACTTACAAGTAAGTCACTCTAACATAATAGTCGCTCTTAGCTAATAGTCATTCTAAGCTAATAGTCACTCTAAGCTTCCACCCAAGCTACTAGTCACTTAGTTAATAGTCACTCTAAGCTACCGTTCTTTATAAGCTAATAGTCGCTTAGCTTTTAATTTATCTTAGCTACTTGTCACCCAAGCTACTAGTCACTTAGCTAATAGTCACTCTAAGCTACCGTTCTTTATAAGCTAACAGTCGCTTAGCTTTTAATTTATCTTAGCTACTTGTCACCCAAGCTACTAGTCACTTAGCTAATAGTCACTCTGAGCTACCGTTCTTTATAAGCTAATAGTCGCTTAGCTTTTAATTTATCTTAGCTACTTGTCACCCAAGCTACTAGTCACTTAGTTAATAGTCACTCTAAGCTACCGTTCTTTATAAGTCGCTTAGCTTTTAATTTATCTTAGCTACTTGTCACCCAAGCTACTAGTCACTTAGCTAATAGTCACTCTAAGCTACCGTTCTTTATAAGCTAATAGTCGCTTAGCTTTTAATTTATCTTAGCTACTTGTCACCCAAGCTACTAGTCACTTAGCTAATAGTCACTCTGAGCTACCGTTCTTTATAAGCTAATAGTCGCTTAGCTTTTAATTTATCTTAGCTACTTGTCACCCAAGCTACTAGTCACTTAGCTAATAGTCACTCTAAGCTACCGTTCTTTATAAGCTAATAGTCGCTTAGCTTTTAATTTATCTTAGCTACTTGTCACCCAAGCTACTAGTCACTTAGCTAATAGTCACTCTGAGCTACCGTTCTTTATAAGCTAATAGTCGCTTAGCTTTTAATTTATCTTAGCTACTTGTCACCCAAGCTACTAGTCACTTAGCTAATAGTCACTCTGAGCTACCGTTCTTTATAAGCTAATAGTCGCTTAGCTTTTAATTTATCTTAGCTACTTGTCACCCAAGCTACTAGTCACTTAGCTAATAGTCACTCTGAGCTACCGTTCTTTATAAGCTAATAGTCGCTTAGCTTTTAATTTATCTTAGCTACTTGTCACCCAAGCTACTAGTCACTTAGCTAATAGTCACTCTGAGCTACCGTTCTTTATAAGCTAATAGTCGCTTAGCTTTTAATTTATCTTAGCTACTTGTCACCCAAGCTACTAGTCACTTAGCTAATAGTCACTCTGAGCTACCGTTCTTTATAAGCTAATAGTCGCTTAGCTTTTAATTTATCTTAGCTACTTGTCACCCAAGCTACTAGTCACTTAGCTAATAGTCACTCTGAGCTACCGTTCTTTATAAGCTAATAGTCGCTTAGCTTTTAATTTATCTTAGCTACTTGTCACCCAAGCTACTAGTCACTTAGCTAATAGTCACTCTGAGCTACCGTTCTTTATAAGCTAATAGTCGCTTAGCTTTTAATTTATCTTAGCTACTTGTCACCCAAGCTACTAGTCACTTAGCTAATAGTCACTCTGAGCTACCGTTCTTTATAAGCTAATAGTCGCTTAGTTTTTAATTTATCTTAGCTACTTGTCACCCAAGCTACTAGTCACTTAGCTAATAGTCACTCTGAGCTACCGTTCTTTATAAGCTAATAGTAACTCTTAGCTAATAGTAATTCTAAGCTAATAGTCACTCTTAGCTACTAGTCACTAAGCTCTTAGTCACTTTGATAATAATTTATGTTAGCTACTTGTCACCAAACTTGTCACTTAGTTAATAGTCACTCTTAGCTACAAGTCCCTCTAAGCTTCTAGTCACTTAACTATTATAATTTATCGAAGCTACTTGTCAAATAAATAAATAAATATTAAAAAAAATAGTCGCTCTAAGATAATAGTCACTTTCAGCTAATAATCTCTCTTAGCTTATAGCGACTCTTAAGCTAATAGTCACTCTTAGCTAATTGTCAGTAGTCGCTATTTCTGCCGACAAGCACCTCATACAATGACATGGAATCCTAGTGTGGTATCTGGCAGTGGCGGTCCGGGGGGGGGGGGTCGTAGGGGCCATGACATGACCCCTCAAAATCGCGTTGACAAACCTCATAAAAATATCCAACGCCTGCGACCGCGCCTGGTATTATCTTATCTTACCTTATCTCCAGGACGGCAGCTGAAGCCATGAAACGAGACATGAAAGAGAATAATATGGACGAAGACGCGGTGCATGAGACTATGGACGACCTGAAAGAGGTGAGTTTATTACCAACTAGCTCCAGCTACCGGCTTCGCGTACCCGGATAAAGAATAGCCTATCCGGGTAATCTTTACCCGGATGATAATCCGGATCATCTGCTATTGTCGCGGCGCGGCTTCGCGTACCCGGATAAAGTATAGTCTATCCTATATATATAGTAAACCTTACCAATCGATTTTTTGACGACCTCTGTGGCGCGGCGGGCGAGTAGCCGGCTTAGATGCAAGAGATCGCGGGTTCGATTCCCGCTGCGGGACAAATGTTTGCATGACCTGCAAATATTTGTTCCGGATCTGGGTGTTATGGCACCATGGGACTCGTAGTTCCTGATACCCACGACACAGGGAATCCTAGTATGGGATCAGGACTACGTATGTGACTGTTGGGTGTTATGTTATGTATGTTTTATGTTATTGCTCAGGTAATGGATTCCTACAATGAGATTGAAAAAGCTCTTAGTGCAACGGTGGATGAGGATACGGCAGATTTGGAAGCTGAGCTGAAGGAACTGCTTTCCAAACCTGGAGATGGCGGCGGCGATATCGCAGGTAGGATCCCGTTCAATACCACGTAGGTCGCGTCCTAGGTGGACATACGAGGTATTGCAGTTGTAATGGGTAGAGGTTAACGCTTAACATCAACTTTACTGACAGTTCCGTCACTTCCAAATTAACATCAAGTGGGCCAACTGCCAGTTCCGTCCCACACAAACTTAACATCAAGTGGGCCAACTGCCAGTTCCGTCCCACACAAACTTAACATCAAGTGGGTGACTGCCAGTTTCCGTCACTAACACTTAATTATGACCTGTGCGGAAAATTTTCCTCAATTTTGTCAGTGTCAAGTAGCTTTACTCTGATTTTTAATCTTAGACAATTTTTGTAAACAAACAAATGTTAAGATATGCCACTGTGTGTATAAATATCTTGATTGTGTAATATACGTATATATATACACATATAATACACATACATGACTCTTATACACACAGTGACATTTCATTGTTTACAAAAATAGTCGTAAGATTAAAAATCAGAGAATATATTTTTTGATCAAATTAGGTCAAGTTGTTATTATAGTCATATCAAGTGGGCCAACTACCAGTTCCATCACTCACAAACTTACCACCAAGTGGCCGACTGCCATTACCGTCACTAATAACATTAAAATCAAGTGGGCTAACTGCCAGTTCCGTCACTCACAAACATAACATTAAGTGGGCTAACTGCCAGTTCCATCACTCACAAACATAACATCAAGTGGCCCGACTGCCAGTTCCGTCACTCACGTATTATTGTCTTCTTACAGAAAAGAAACAGCCACCAACGAAGATTAATCGCAAGTTATCGGAACGTGAATTTATATTTGACGGCGAAGAGCGGATTCTAGCTGAGTTAAACGAGCTAGGAGTCGAGGACTCGAGTCCTCCTAGGAACAGAGCACCCGTAGTGGTGCCCGTGACTGAGCAGTGGACAGAGGGTAAGTAAAAATATATATAAAAATATACGACATATATATGTTCATATATTCATTTATTTCAAACCATAGGGACTTTATGAACACTTAGTTTTGTCAATTCGTTTACATAGTATTTAAAGGCCACAGTTATAACAAAAATAATTATAAGTTTACAAAGATTAGAACCTGCCACCTTTGTCTATGTTAATGACTGCAGTATAAAAAAAACAAAAAAAAATGTAAAAATAATTATAGGTTTGCAAAGATTTGAACCTGTCACGTTTGTCTTCGTTTAATAATAATAATAAATTTATTTCAGGCTAAACTGGAAATGTATAATAAATTATACCTAAACATTAAGCCCATAAAAATATACACCTTATAGACTATCTACATATTTTAAATCTAAAAAACTTATTTGTTGATTACACGTGAAGACGGTGACGTGTAGCGCACCCGGTGTCTCGGTGTCAGGCGTCCAATGAACTTCCTAAACTTGACTCCCTTTGACCAAAACTCCTCACTCATGAAAGTCCATGACTGAGGTGGTTTGTTAGGCTGTTTGTCCACCGCCGCCGTCACCGGGCCGTCGCCGAGAACGAGATTATTTCGGGTCGAGTTTAATATGACGTGACGGCGATCGTTTGTCCACCGCGACCGATGGTTTAGTTTGTTCCAACTGTCGTGCGTGGTAGTCGCGTTTTCGAAGAAATAAAGTGATGGCTAGGTTAAACCGGCGACAACTTCTTCTCCTGCTTTTGTACCTTCGAAGGCGCAGGCGATGCAAATAATTTTGGGTTCATCCGCTAATACGTGAACGATACATCACAGGGGCGTTTTATGTACACCACGCCAAGTTGCGGCAGCATGACGAGAAGTTTTTTAACTACTATAGGATGTCCACGACAACGTTCGATTATATCCTATATCATATTAAGGATAGCATCACACTCCAAAACACGATCCGTAGATCCCGTGCAATACCACGTAGGTCGCGTCCTAGATGGACATACGAGGTATTGCAGTTGTAATCGATAGAGGTTACCGCTTAACATCAAGTTTAGTGACAGTTCCGTCACTTGCAAAATTAACATCAAGTGGGCCAACTGCCAGTTCCGTCACACACAAACTTAACATCAAGTGGGTGACTGCCAGTTTCGTCACCATCACCGCAACTAGAAGATACTTCCTTGGTTTTATCCCACATACATTCTTTACTTTCTATGACTTCTATTAATGAATAAATATCGTATTTAAATTTTTTGACCATTTTTATTACAATGATATATTATGATAATGACAAAATAATAACTGAGCTCGTGTACGGTGCGACGGCGACAGCAGTGTGTGGACAAGTTCATACGTGTTTTGTATTGCTAGCACATCGGCCCGTCAAAATCTCGGGCCACGTTCTAGCGGTCACGCCGATCTACTCGCAATTTCGGCGGCCGGGATGACGGCGCTCGGGTGACGGATGTGCGGTGGACACGCGGCTTAAGGGGGATGCTTTCGATTACTTAAAGCTCGTTTCACGCTAGATGGCGTGGAAAAACAGATATTGACTTTTTTATTTTTTGTTCAAAACTCGAGCGTCTTTAGTGAGTAATTTTACCGTTTGCGAGCACGGTGTAGGTCATAGAATTTGATGCAGCATGAATTTTCGTTAAAGAGTCGTTAGAAATTTCAAATTCACTATAAATAAGATCTGACAATTTGCCTCATGTAATTACACGCACGCACACTTCTACATTCACTGTTTTGTTTTTCACTAGATGGCGTTGTCATTATCCCCAGATGTTATATAGATGGCGTTAAAAAAATGTTTATAAGGTATCTCGATAATGATGGCGTTAAAGAAAATTGTTAGAAGGGATGAGCCGCCACCATCCACCGACTTCCTGCCACCCTATAAAAAGTGCCGTGGTGTGCAGCGTAGAATCTATAATCCTCCTCCCGTGGATGTCGGAAAAGCCGACTAAGGGTTTACACCAGGGCATGGGCAGCAGCATCCATCTGAGTAACCGATACTGCAATCACCAATCAACCTGCCAAGGGTGGTAATTATGGCAAACACCCCCACAAAAATGAATGTCTTCTTACAGAAATTAATAAAAAGAAAAAACAAACAGATTAGGTATTTTTATTGGTTTATAATTACAAGTATTTTCCACTAGAAATATCATACACTGACAACAAATATTCATCAATAGGTAAGCGATCAGTGCAACTGCACATTTTGTCTTCGTATATTGTATTCATTGTTACCATTAGTGCCCATTGCATCTCTTCTAAATATAACTTTTCATTTAAAAAACCGACTTCCGCCATTGTATTCGACTAAATATTAGGATGAAAAAAAAATGATGAAAGAACCATAGTGGTGAAAGGATTATGATACTTTCTGAATGCAAATGCTTGGTTTGTTGCTGAAAATATCAAAATCGCCATATGTATGCCTAAAATATTTGAGGAGTTCCCTCAATTCCTCATGGATTCCATCATCAGAACTGGGTTTTGAAAAAAATGGGACCAATCTGGAAGTACATATATCTATTCAAATAAAAAAAGAATTTTCTAAATCGGTTCATAAACGCCGGAGATATGAGGTATCATCTTCATCATCATTAGATGTAGTTGATCTGATGATCAACTACATCATCATCAGCCTGTAGAAGTCCACTTAGGTGTCCCCTAGAGTGCCACGACGAACGGTCTTGAGCCGCCTCCATCCACAGATTTCCTGTGACGTTCATAATGCCTTTAGTCCATCGAGTGGAGGGCCTTCCTCTACAGCCTCGTCCGTTTTTCGGTCGCCACTCGAGAACCTTTATTCTCAAACGGTTATCAGTTCTGCGAGCTATATGACCTTCCCATTGCCACTTCAACTTGCTAATTCTGGTTGATCATCAGTGGCTAGAAAAAAATACATTTCTTGATATAGTTTTGTTTTAGACAATGTTGTAAGGGTTTTTTGTATGAGAAAAAATAACGTACATGATGTCATTTCATTGAGATCTATGCACTTTGCATTTTTCCGAACACGTCTCAATATATATTTCAGATAAAATCGCATTTTTGAAAAATGCTACCAGCTTTAGCATCATGCTGCTGATAAACTCATTTATAGGGTGTGGTGATACGGCGTTTGCAAACATAACAGTGTACAAATATTACTGTGTTGGAAATATATGATATTGGATAAACAATCAACAATCTGCCTCTCTCACTATTCCAAATTGACTCGCAGTCAGACGACTAGTTAGTAGTTTTGTTAGTAGTAGAACTTCTTGTGAAAGAGTTCGTCCGGGGAAGTACTACCACTGTACCTATTTCTGCCGCCAAGCAGTAGTGTTCGTATTGCTGTGTTTCGGTTTGAAGGGTACGGGTGCCGGTGAAATTACAGGCACATGAGACTTTTCATCTTTATGTCTCAGGGTCGGTAGCGCGTGTGTAATGCCTCTGGTGTTACAAGCGTTCATAGGCTGCGGCAACTGCTTTCCATCTGGTGGGCCGTAAGCTTGTCTGCTTGCCAAGTAGCATAAAAAAAAAACGTTCCGATCTGTGAGTAACGTATAAATCATTTCCATGCTGTTCATGTTGTGGACCATTTCTCAAATCTTCTGCCATCAAATCTGGCTGACTGCTGTTGTGCATTATTATTTTTCGTGCAACCAGAGTCAGCTTCGTCAATTTCGGCTTCAAAATATTTCGTCCATAAATTGGGAGCTTGGTGTTAGATAAGATCTGAAAACATAACATATTTACTTATTACATTTTCATTCATTAAATTTTTAAAGATATTTCAAGTAATATAAATATCGAGCTGCGCCTCGCGGTTTCACCTGCGTGAACCATGATATTATTATTATGACGTTGATTTATTTTAAAACTCGTTATAAAATACATTTTTCACTATAAAGAAATACTACTTATCTATAAAAACAAATAGTATATAAAAACAGTATAGTAAAAATATATTACAAAACGGTAAACCACCGACCGCGGAGCAAAGGCCCAAGCGGTCGGAGGCTAGGGCTGCAGAGAGAGGAACCTCCTGACTATGCGTGCCGAGTCCAGGAGTACTGCCTTCTGAATCTGACCGTTGATCCAACCATTTAGTGAGAGCCTCTCAAGGTATTGGTCGAGGCTCTTTGCTATAAGGCCATTCACAAAAACAACTATCGGGACGATAATCGTCGAATCCACATCCCACATGGCGGTAATCTCGTGGGCCAAGTCAAGGTACTTGCTTGCTTATTATTATTATTATTATTATTAGGTATCTTCATTCCAAATTTCACTCAAATCCGTTCAGCCGTTTGGGCGTGAAGAAGTAACAAACATACTTATAAACTTTCGCATTTATAATATTAGTGTGATGTGATGAGATGAAGAGGTCAACCGACGAATCCAACTCGGATGGGCAGCGTTCGGGAAACTACGCCATATCTAGTTTGTTGGTTTTGTGAAAACTTCTTGTGAAAGAGTTCGTCCGGGGAAGTACTACCACCGTACCTATTTCTGCCACCAAGCAGTAGTGTTCGCATTGCTCTGTTTCGGTTTGAAGGGTACGGGTGCCAGTGAAATTACAGGCACATGAGACTTTTCACATTATGTCTCAGGGTCGGCAGCGCGCTTGTGATGCCTTTGGTGTTGCAGGCGTCCATAGGCTACGGTAACTGCTTTCCATCAGGTGGGCCGTATGCTTGTCTGCTTGCCAAGTAGCATAAAAAAAAATCTTCTCGTCGCTGATACCGCAGAGCCTCAAGACGAAAGTCTACACGCCAGTGTTGACTTACGGCACTGAGACGTGGTCGCTAACTATTGGCCGTATAGACAAGCTCAATGTTGCGCAACGGGCTATGAAGAGAGCTATGCTAGGAGTTTCACCACGTGATAGAATCCGAAATGAGGAAATCCGTAGAAGAACCAAGGTCACCGACATAGCTCTCAGAATTAGTGGCAGTGGGCAGGTCATATAGCTCGAAGAAGTGATAACCGTTGGAGAATAAAGGTTCTCGAGTGGCGACCACAAACCGGACGACGCGTTAGAGGAAAGCTCTCCACTCGATGGAATAAAGACATTATAAACGTCGCGGGGAGTCGGTGGATGGAGGCGGCTCAATACCGTTCGTCGTGGCATTCTAAGGGGAAGGCCTATGTCCAACAACAACAACAACGAAGGCTTCAAACAAAGGGCAGGCATCTTCTATAATAGTACTACTCTACTAGTAGGTAACACATTAAAATTATGTAAATATCTGTTTACTTACGAAATTTCACCGTGAAACCGTTATAACCTGGCTTGCACTCGTTTCAAAGACACCGCCCCAAAGAAAATTAATCGCATGACACCCACAGTGCACCATAGACAAGGACCATAGAGAAAAAAGTCAAGGAACATATAGGGAGAAATAAGTGCACTGGGCTAGGTAACCACAGACAAACAGAACACCTTAAATTCAACAGGGCCACAAATCAAAAAATTTCAATATCGTTTTTAATGCAAAAATGGCATTTAGATGATTCCAATTTTTATATTCGAAAAAGACACCCATGGTTTTAGCGTTTAAAATAGTTCAATCACACAACTACCCATTTAGCATTTTGAGACTTTGATGACTAACTTCACAGCAAAGCAGCCATCTTTCCAGTTAATAATAATAATAATAATAACTTTATTACGAAACATAAAAGTGTCAGGTTTTGGAATGCGTTTCTTTTGAATGAAAGTTCAATAAGTTTGATTACTATTTAACGAAACCGCAGTACTTGGAAATGTGTCTGTTTTGCATATAAGATTACCGTGATTATGGTTGTAATTGTTTATAAACAAACATGCAATATTTGTTAAATGACTGTTATTACAATCAGTCTGTACAATCAGTCTTAAAATACAGTGTTTCATTATTATACATAAGTATCCTTTGAATTAAGGTGATTGCTCTCGCATGTGACGCGAAATTCAAATTTTATTGCGTTTTTGCTCATTACAGCTCATCAACACTTCTTGAGATAGTAAAAACTGATTTTGCGAAAACTAGGAGACCTAACACACATGTTTTAGTTTATAGTTTCACATATAGATCATTACTTCAGCTACGAATACTCTTCAATGATTTTTACAGTGTTTTTTGGTTTAAAGGTATGCGTAGCTTAACTAATGACATTTATGGGATACTATCAATTAAAACATGTGTGCTAGGTCTCCTAGTTTTCGCAAAATCTGTTTTCTCTATCTCAAGAAGTGTTGATTAGCTATGATTTACAAAAAACACAATAAAATTTGAATTTCGCGCCACATGCGAGAGCAATCACCTTAAATAATCACTTTTAAGATTATTAAAATTACTTTGGGATCACATCCTTTTCAATCAGTTTTAGGATGCCCTGTTTTTTGTCTCAGCAACTTGTAGCTTTTTGATATTATTTTATTTTATTTACTTGGGAAAAATCTGTATCCTGAGAAGTTTTGTACAAAAATATATTTTTATGTTGTTGATCAGTTTTAATAACTTTGAGGTCTGCTCTTTACGACCGAGTACTTACGTACATAGGTACATACATCCGAACAGACGATAGCAAATTTTGCCATATTATATTGCAAGGACTTACCTTGCTTTGCTCGCTCGGTCAATGACTAGTAATATTTTTTTTTATTGCTGCGAATGAAGTTACGAAAGTATAGTTTTTACATATTCTTTCGTTGTTTTATTTTTATTTTATAAAACTGAAACTTGAGTTTCAATAAAGTACGTTACAATAAAGTATTTTCTCGAAGGTACCTACTTTGTTGATATTGCAAAGTATAAAGAACATAGCCGCAAATAACTTTGTAAACTATGATTATAACGAACGGTTGGCAACCCTATCAGAGCCAGCTCATAAAGCCTAATAATTACGGGTGACTAGCAAGCACTAAACTTGTGACGTAGCGTTGCCTGGCAACGTCGCGTTTCGCAATTTTGGTGACAGACCCGAAAATAACGCGAGGCATACTTTTATTTATTTAGCGCCATCTTTCACTATCTTTCTCAAAACTCGGTGCTCGAGGTCCATTTAACCGCCATCTCTGTCATCTTAAACAAAACAGGGTGCTCTGCGTAAAAATATCACGCTTCGATGGTAGGTGGCGACTCAAAATGGACATTAAAAACACTCACACATACGTAAAATTGGTCGTATTTCAAACTAATTTTAAAAATTACCCTTAGTAAATTTTTATTTGAAACAACCATTTGCGAGTACGATAATCATTAGAAAATCGAAAAAAAAATACGATATAAAGAACGACAATCTGTGGATTGAAAAAATACTTAAATTATTTTGTATGGGCAAGGCAACGAGAGCATTCACCTTAAGTAAATGTATGTACCGCTACTTCGGCGCCGTCATCTCGTTCTCGGTGACGTGACGGTGACGGCGGCGGTGGACAAACGCCCTTAAGGTTTAAACCGGCCATAGTGTGTCCGGCCTGAGAATAGTATCCAATAAAAAAAATAATATAATAAATAAATAAATAAATAAATAATATAGTAATAGAATAGTACTTAAAACCAAAACTGCGATCACAAATCCGCTTACCAAGCGTGGTAATGGCAAACCCCCCCTATTCTATGGGGGTGGCCTCACATGGTCATGGTCATGGACATCGCCTGATGATGATATAGGCAATGTAATGTTGTAATGTTAAAGAACTCCCTTTTCCGCATTCGAACCCTATGATGGTTCATTATGCGTGAGAGTCTTCGAGCAACACGGACTTCCTGCCTTGGGCCGGAAGGGAGTAGCCTTAGCGATATATTACCATTCAAATAGTTCTGTCATTTTTTGCGGGGGGAAATGTGCACACAAGCGCAATTCCGCATTTACACATCCAAATACAACACTGTAATGACGACACTCACACTAACAAACCTTGCACAGAATAACAACTATACCCTGATTTTTTATTTCAGGCAATTTTTGTTAACAAACAAGTGTCAAGATTATGCCACTGTGTGTATAAGTGTCATGTATGTGTGTCATAATAAATAATAAATCATAATAGTCATAATAAATCTGCTTTTTAATAAAATACTGCAAGACAAAGAAGTTCCACATCAGTGGGTTGAGTCGGATATTGTTATACTGTATAAGAAAGGAGACCCCACGGATATTGCAAATTACCGTCCAATAAGTCTCATGTCAAGCCTTTACAAAATCTTCTCACAAGGTATACAATCGAGAATAACACCTAAAATTGAGGCATACCTTCACGTTGAGCAAGCAGGATTCCGTAGAAGTTTCTGCACAATTGACCATATCCACACAGTAGAGCAAGTAATTGAAAAGTACCAAGAATTCAGAAAACCACTGTACCTTGCTTTTATTGACTATAAAAAAGCTTTTGACTCAATAGAACACAGTGCGATCTGGAGAGCTCTACAAGAAGCTCAAATCAACAATATCTACATTGAAATTATCAAAAATATCTATGGAAATTGCAGAAGTAGGGTGAAACTTGAAACACCAGGAAAATACTTTAGAATACAAATATACATAGAATAGAATACAATAGACAAGGGGACCCCCTTTCTCCGACTCTATTTGTAACCGTGCTTCAATCAATACTGAGAGATCTTTGTTGGAATGACATGGGAATTAGTATAGATGGAAAAAATCTTACTTATCTAGCTTTTGCAGATGATATTGTTTTACTATCAAGCAACACACATAATCTTCAGTACATGTTAACGACTCTACAAGAAGCCAGTAAAACAACAGGACTAGAAATGAACCTGCAAAAAACACAAGTCATTACCAACGACGAAATGAAAACGCTTTACATAAATGATGTACAGCTAGAATACGTGCAAGAATACATTTACCTTGGAAAACAAGTTTCATTCAAACCCAACAACAACATAGAAGAGATCGAAAGGAGGATAACTAAAACATGGAACAAATTCTGGAGCTTAAAAGAGGTGCTGAAGGGACCACTGTCATTACAGTTAAAGAAGAAAGTTGTGGATTATTGCCTTTTACCAACGCTTATTTATGGGGAGCCAAACATGGACATACACAGTGGAAGCAAAAAATAAAATAAAAAGATGCCAGAGAGCAATAGAGCGAAGTATACTAAGAATAAGACTAATAGAAAAAATAAAACACACAGAAATCCGAAATAAAACTAAATTTATAGATGCTCTAGAACATGCACTAAAACTAAAGAAGTGAAGAAGGCAAGAATGAAAAAAGGAAAGTGGCCCAATAAGGTAACCATCTGGAAAGGACCGATAGGGACAAGAAGAGTAGGTAGACCACTTGCTCGATGGTCAGATGATATACTTAAGGTTTCGAATACCCCAAATTGGGCAGAACTAGCAGAAGACCGCGAGCAATGGAAGGAGCTGGAGGAGGCCTTTACCCGTGAGGGGTCCTAGTTATAATATTCAGTAAAGAAAAAAAAAATGTAAACTATGGAATAAATAGGCTTTTAAAAAAATGTGTGTCATATGAGAATTTACACCTATGCTACACAATCGTGACACTTATACTCACAGTGGCATATCTTGACATTTGTGTGTTTACAAAAATTGTCTAAAATTAATTATCAGGGTATAGTTTTATTAAACGCATATGCCTACTTTGGCTTATAGTTTAACAAAGGGGAACGCTGCGAATGGCTACTCCCTTCCGTGTTGCTCGAAGGTGAGAGTTAACTGGCTAGATAGTTAGCTGGCTCCGTCCAGAAGCACAGAAGCTTCCTGGGGTCTTCGCAGGCTTCGCGGAGTGACCTCGGGTTGTTGAGGATTTGTTCACGTTGAGCTGCTACTCCCACGCATTCCAGGACTGCGTGGGCAGTCGATTCTTCTTCGGTCAGACACCCCCTGCAGAGTGGGCTGTCTGTGGCTCCGATGTTGTAGAGGTGTTCAGGAGACAGTGTCCTGTGAATGTCCCCACAATGGTACGAAGATCTAGTCTTGAAAGGTTGAGCAGACGACGCGTGAGTCGTGGTGAGACAGCCGGAAGGGCTGCCACCCACTGAACCACTGCTGGGGCTGAACCTATATCAGGCTGTGATTATATAGGTTCGAACTCGCTACTACTGTCTTCAGTCCCGTAAACTAACCATACGTGATACCGGAAAAATACTACGTTTTCCCATTAAAGGAGGTCCCCCTGGGTCGCAACCTGGATCCATTCACCACACCAACAACAAACCAGTGGCAAGAAATGAAGAAGCAACGTGTGTTTCTTCGAAAGATTCGCCCAAGGCAAGCAAATCCTGGTACCCGCCGTCTAGCGAGTGGAATAACAACTTCGCAGAGATACGACAAGACGAGCGATTGCATCCGGGTACGTTCACTATGGACTAACATTAGTCAATATAGTCATCATCATCCATTATCATCATCCATCATCATCATCATCATCCATCATCATCAGCCATCATCATCTATCATCATCCATCATCATCATCATTCATCATCATCCATCATTATCATCCATCATCCATCATCCATCATCATCATCCATCATCATCATCATCCATCATCCATCATCATCATCATCATCATCCATCATCATCATCAGCC
This sequence comes from Epirrita christyi, assembly GCA_951392215.1. Lineage (NCBI taxonomy): Eukaryota > Metazoa > Arthropoda > Insecta > Lepidoptera > Geometridae > Epirrita > Epirrita christyi. The sequence goes on along the minus strand of OX595863.1, from coordinate 8,283,443 downwards.
TGTAGAAGTCCTGTAGAATGCCACGACGAACGGTCTTGAGCCGCCTCCATCCATCGACTCCCCGCGACGTATGGGTACTAGATAACTGATATACGTAATACATACATAGATAGATAGTTTTTTTTATTATAAATACATAGAAAATACCCGGAACACCCTGAACAATTATCTGCAGATCGTACAAATATTTTTTCAGAGGCGGGAATCGAACCCGCAACCTCCTGCGTCGCAGACAAACCTTCGCCCGCCGCGCCACAGAGATCGTCAGGTCGTTATCTTACCTATGTATCGGACAAATACTATTAAATGTTGAATCTTTCAGGTCAACTGCTAAACATAGATTTCACGACACCCCCACGTCTCTACAAACACGACTTCCAAGTCAGAGATCACAAGATGGACGGCGGCGTGTGGCTATTCAACAAGGACAGCAACAGTAACGTGGATGATTTGGTCGGCTCCGAGTATTACAGGTAAATAAAGACAGTAACAGTCACGTCTACGATCTGGTCAGCTCGTAGAATTAAGAAAGAAAGAAAATGCATTTATTTGTGCCAAAATTACAAGAATGTCACGGGAAAAAGACACATACAAACAGAGATTAACAAAGATTATTAAAACAACACAGAAGACAAGCATTATTACATTAATAAAAATAGTGTGCGTCTCAGTACCTACCGGTCATACAAAAATTACTGGTAATGATAAGGACAGTAAAGGCGCAGAGCCACCGCGGCGCATGCTGTGCACGAGCACGCGGCGCATTTTAGCTGCGTGGATTTGTTCGACAACGTGGGTCTACGTTTCCACTGCAGTACACACTAGACACGAATACTAACCCACGACTATGTACAGCGCTAGGTAGCCGTGTACCGCGCATGCACAGCGTGCATGGCGTTTGACAGCGTATTGAGCTATGTAAGCGCCTATTCGAGCAAGCCACGCATGTATCAATGACGTCAATTGATGCGTTGCGTGTCCGCGGGTTGCAGTGGACACGATCACATACATTTTCTTGCAAAGTGAAGCATAACACACGTGCGTAGCCTCTCCGTGCGCCGCGGTGGGTCTGCGCCTTAACGGCTGCGTTGAAGTCTTGGTCAGCTCGTAGTATTACTGGTAATTATAAAGACAGTTACATCATCATCAACCATCAACAGTTTTAAGAGGCCTGCTGCTTGACGAGGCCTCCCCCAATAGAATGCAATGGGGGGATTTGCCATAATCACCACGCATGGCAGGCGGATTGTTGATCGCACTTTGGTGTTACGTACTCAGGTGGACGCTGCTGCCCATCCCCTGGTGTAATCCGTTAGTAAGGCTTTTACCACATCCACGGGAGAAGGAGGTGTCTATTTAAGAATACACACACAGATATATTAACTAGTGATATGATAACTTTTCATTTAAAAAAACCGACTTCCGCCATTGTATTCCACAAAATATCTGGATGAAAAAAAAATGATGAAAGAACCATAGTGGTGAAAGGATTATGATGCGTTCTGAATGCAAATGCTTGGTGTCTTGCTGAAAATATCAAAATCGCCATATGTATGCCTACAATATTTGAGGAGTTCCCTCAATTCCACATGGATTCCATCATCAGAACTACATTCTAAAAAAAATGGGACCAATCTGGAAGTATATCTATTCAAATAAAAAAAAAACCAAATCGGTTCATAAACGCCGGAGACATGAGGTAACAAACATAAAAAAATAAAAATACAACCGAATTGAGAACCTCCTCCTTTTTGTGAAGTCGGTTAAAAAACTAACCTTTTGTTTACAGGAATGGATGTATCTACTCTAGTACCTACTTATGGGAACTAAATTATTTGTATGTCATAATTTATGACCGAGTATGTTGGACGTGTGAATTATGACCACCAATGTAAAATTACCATATTATTTTTACCACTTATTATATTGTTAGTAGTAGAACTTCTTGTGAAAGAGTTCGTCCGGGGAAGTACTACCACCGTACCTATTTCTGCCGCCAAGCAGTAGTGCTCGCATTGCTGTGTTTCGGTTTGAAGGGTACAGGTGCCGGTGAAATTACAGGCACATGATACATTTCATCTTTATATCTCAGGGTCTGCAGCGCGCGTGTGATGCCTCTGGTGTTGCAGGCGTCCATAGGCTACGGTAACTGCTTTCCATCAGATGGGCTGTATGCTTGTCTGCTTGCCAAGTAGCATAAAAAAAATATATTCAAAACAAATAAAATTATCTTTATCTTTACAGCTCAGAGAGTCCAGGCAAGACTGGTGGCAACTTCCAAATGGCACCGGGGTGCGAGAGAAAAAAAGAACCTCATACAACCAGCAATGAACCTGCCTTGACCAGGAATGAACCTGCCGTGACCAGGAATGAACCTCCCGTGACCAGGAAAGAACCTCCCGTGACCGAAAAGGAATCACCTGACGATTTTGACGATTTAGAACGAAGACTGAAGAACTTGAGAGGGTTTTTGTAATACTAATTTAAATTTTAATATTGTACTATTAATATGTTATCATCATCTGTAACTGCTGGGCATAGGTCTCTCCATACAATGCCATGAAACGGTCTTGAGCCGCCTCCATCCACCGATTTGCTGCGACCTATGAACTAATCACGGGAAACGTAAAACTACAGTTATGACAAATCATTTACAACTTTTGATTATGATAACACTTAAATCCTGTATATTATAATCTAATAACCGTAATTTACACCCTCTGACCATACCATGAGCTCTTATAGCGATTCAGTTCAAAAACTATTCAGTACAAAATATCGGCTCCGTGATGTCCGCAGCTATATTTAAAGGCACAGTAGCAGAAGGTCTATCGACTTCTGCGATTAAAGTTATTCAATGATGACGGATGTCAACCACGAACAAAGTCAAAGTCAAAAAGAACTTTATTCATTGAAATCACAAGGATCATTTTGAATCGTCTTATAAACTAAAATTACTCCTGTTCCAACGCGACCAAGCCTAGAAGAATCAGGCAACAAACACGGCTTGGCTTACATAAATGGTCCGTCTTACCACTAGGTGAGAAGCGCCTGTGTGGTGCCTCGGAGCAAGGAGTTGCTGATACATAGTAAATGGGAACTAAAAAACCTTAGGAAGGTAGTCAAAAGTAAATAAACATCAGCAAAAGTATGTAAGACAGCACACGCTACGCTTGTTATACTTATAAATAATAATCTAATACAAACATGTAAATAGGTAAGTACGGATATTGCAAATTTCCATTTTAGCAGTCGAGGGGCAGAGCGACATCAGGCCACGCGGCTTTATCATTAATATAGTCATCAAGAGTGTAATACGCTCTCTTAATTAAATACCGATATTTTGCACTGAATAGTTTTTGAACTGAATCGCTATAAGAGCTCACGGTAAGGACTTGGTCATGGTTCATACTTGAGCATGGTATATCTCTATATCTTAGTTAGTTATTACTCTTCGATAAAATTGTGTATAGATATGAAAAATAATTATTGCCATATATAACTAGATAGAATAATTTTAATAAACAAAATAAGGGGTCAGAATTGATCCCACGAAAAAAAATGCATAAGCACGTAGTTGTAGCTCTTTATACTGATGTGATACTCATAATGATCATGATTTAATGACTTGCCATTTTTAAGCATCAAAATAAAAATTCTAAATACAAAAAAAAATGATAAGATGAAATTATAATTCTGAAAAATACATAATATGTCGTGATACTCAAAATTATCACAAATTTTTGACATGCCGATTTTGAGCATTAAATTAAAAATTCAAAATACAAAAAAAAAATGATAAGATGAAATTATAATTCTGAAAAATACATAATATGACATGATACTCGAAATCGTCACAAATTTTTAACTTGCTGATTTTGAGCATCTAAATGAAAATTCAAAATGTAAAAAAAATTGATCAGATTAAATTATAATTCAGAAAAATACATAATATGACATGCAAACTATCAACATTTTTTGACTTGCCGATTTATTTTGAAATCAATATAAAAATTCTAAATAGAATAAAAAATTGATAAGATGAAATTATAATTCAGAAGAAAACATATGGAAGAAAACATACTCAAAATTATCACAAATTTTTGACATGCCGATTTCGATCATAAAAATAAAAAATAAAAAAAATGGATGTAGTTTTAATAATATGATGAATTTATAATAAAGTGCTTAAAAACTATATAACTATCTAAACATGTTTTAAGTAACACTAATTAGTTATTATTATTAGAACATAAATAGGTATACATATGAATAAAATAATTAAATTGTATATGAATGTAAAAATAAATAAGTAGGTAGGATATTAAAATTACAAAAATGTTTACAAAAAAAATTAAAAATACTAAAAAAAAAACGTGTAACATTAAGCCGGTGGAAGTGTCAGTCGTATTCTCAAACCACGCATTGCAATCTCATAGCGTATATAAAGATAATTTGATTTGTTTTGAGTATGGTAATTTTACATTGGTGGTCATAATTTACACGTCCAACATACTCAATCATAAATTATGACATACAAATAATTTAGTTCCCATAAGTAGGTACTAGAGTAGATACATCCATTTCCATGTCATAAACCAGTAAAGAACCAGTGATACCATGAACGAAGTCCCAAAAGACCCTATTTCTCCGTATTTACCCGCACGTTATGTCACACAACAGACGTTGAAATTACATGCACACGAGGCTTTCCAACTTTGTATCGTTGTGCATTGCAATGACACATAGGACGCGTCCTAGCTAGACGTGACCACAGGTATTACAGTTGTAGACAGGAGGTATTTATACTACTTTGCAAGCATACAAGCAATACGGCCCACCTGATAGAAAGCAGTTACCGTAGCCTATGGACACCAACACCAGATGCATCGCACGCGCGCTGCCTACCCTGAGACATAAAGATGAAAAGTCTCATGTGCTTGTAATTTCACCGGCACCCGTACCCTTCAAACCGAAACACAGCAATGCGAACACTACTGCTTGGCGGCAGAAATAGGTATGGTGGTAGTACTTCCCCGGACGAACTCTTTCACAAGTAGTTCTACTACTAATATCAGTCAGTTCGCTCACTTAAAATAAACATTACCTCTGCACTGCGTGGTTTGTGAAATGGCCCTAGAATAATAGTGCAAGATTCGATCTAACAGATGTATGTATTTCGTTAGATTCGATTAGATATTATAATCTTCAATTAACGACCTCTGTGGCGCGGCGGGTGAGTAGCCGGCTGAGATGCGAGAGGTTGTGGGTTCGATTCCCGCTGCGTGACAAATGTTTGTATGATCTGCAAATATTTGTTCCGGGTCTGGGTGTTGTGGTATTTTGGTACTCGTAGTTCATGATGCCCACGACACAGATTCCTAGTGTGGGATCAGGACTTCGTATGTGACTGTTGGGTGGTATGTTATGTTATATGACTGCATACATCTGCTAGGCCGACTCTTGTTCTATAACTTAATATGGGACGAGGAAGTATTGTAAAAAAGAATATAATTCACCGAATAACTGCTATAATTGGATTGTGTTCGTGGACCATCTTTTTTGTTCTATGAGTAGGTTAACTTGGATATCCTCCCTCGTGGACCTACTGATAGGACAACAAAGTAGGTCTACGAGAAAACACTAACCAAGTAAACCAGCCAAAGAAGCCAAGTAAGGTATTTTATTTGTTTACCCTAAATAAATAAAAAACCGGCCTTATCTATAGTCTGCGACAAGAGTATGTTCGTGGCGTGGAGCTACTTCGTCTCACTAGTTTTTTCTTGGTCTTCTGCGACCAGCATCATGATAGATTCTATTTTCAAATGAAAAAAATCGTTTGTTGCCCGTTGTACTACCATTGTTTTAAAGTGACCGGTGTCAAACTGTGAAATGTCGACTAAGAGTATAAACACGGTAAAAAAAACCGTGGTACTACTGGATCGCTTGGTAGTTCTACGGGTTTTTTTACCCGTGTTACAAATGTTTATTGGTAAATCCATTTTATTTTTACACAAATTAAATTTAAATAAGTAATTAAATAGTATTATAGAGCACATATTCATTAGACATTATTGTAATTATTAATAAAATTAAATAACGTAGGTACTACTCTGGTAGTAATACTGGTAGGACCACGGGCAACAATCGAAAAAAAACCAGTCATATAAGGTTTTTAATTTAATATTCTTATTACAAGTATCAAGATTTTGTTGTCGAGCATGACGAGATAGTGTTGCTAATAATTTAAAATAAGCACTCATCTCCCACAAACGTTCAATTTTCACTCTCTTCACTGTCAAAGTAACTGTAGGTTCTCTTAACATAGATAAAAAATTAAGCAATAATTTTAAGTTATTGCTATATATACAGGGTGTAGCGAGATAATGGGATTCTCAGGGCAAGCACCTTTTCTTTTATTGTTCGAGAGGTTAGGTTACATTACAACACACATTTAATTACTTACATTTCGGTAAATTTTTAAGGAAACAAAAGCTGTATTTTTCCTTGATTTTTCTTGCTGACTGTACTATTTTTCTAAAATCCAAAAATTCAGTTTTGTTTTTCTTTTTAATTCGTTTTAGTGTTTCTTAGGAACAAACCTCTTACTACAAAAGGCAAGGTACTTACCCTGAGAGTTCACTTATCTTGCCACACCCTGTATATGTATGCAAGGTGTTCCGAAACATGTATGCAAAACCCGGAAGGGACCACGAAAAGTAACAACTTTTCCAAAAAAAAATAACAAATTTTGTAAGGTTTTGTCTGTTTTTTTTGTTCTACTTTCGGGATTGCATACATATTCCTGGCCACCCTGTATAGCACTTATTATATTTTATAAATGTTGTGACTCCTGATGCCTTATTAAGTTATACCGGGTGTACATGAAAAAGAGGACTGCTCCAAATGATGCAGGTAAAGTAATTTAAAAACCTATATTAAATGTAAAAAATACAAAAAAAAAAGAGTTGTGTGAAAATCCTAATAATTATTATTTTTTAGTAAGTAAGTTAGTACAATTCATATGTAACAGTCAAATAAAAAACAAAAAGTAAAAAAAATGTACTAACTATATACTGGGTGTCTTCAAACATATACTGGACCCGTGCGCCTTTGCATAAAAAAAACGCTTTGACATTTTATCTTGGAGCAACACGGACTTCCTGCCGCGGGCCGGAAGGGAGTAGCCTTAGCGATATATTACCATTCAAATAGTTCTGTAATTTTTTGCGGGGGGAAATGTGCACACAAGCTCAATTCTGCATATACACATCCAAATACAACATTGTAATGACGACACTCACACTAACAAACCTTGCACAGAATAACAACTAGTTTTATTAAACGCATATGCCTACTTTGGCTTGTAGTTTGACAGAGGGGAACGCTGCGAATGGCTACTCCCTTCCGTGTTGCTCGAAGCATTTTATATATATTTGATATATTATATTTATATACGCCTTAGAGTTAGAGGAATAGGATAATAAATGACGTATGCTAGCTGTCATGACGTGTGACCTTGACAGTATTTCATATTAAAATTAACACCTTATTGATCACCACACAGAAACAATAAAAAAGTTAGTCGAAAAAAGAGCAATACAAAGGATGGCCTTATCGCTGAGAGCGATCTCTTCCAGGCAATTACTTAATGTATTTATTATGAAAGGTTTCTAATGAATATATATAAGTAGTTATACATGTATATTATGTTACTATATTGAATAATGCCTACCTAAGTATAATCCCAATACTTATACAGGGCGTAAAAAGACTAGTCCCGAAAACAGTGCACAAAAAAACGTGTTAGAGGAACAAAAAAACCTAATTTCCATCATTAAAAATACGTTAAGGGGCCTGCGAGGCCGCAAGCAAATTCTATTTGAAGAGAGTGTCAAAATCAGCTATCCCTATTTGGCGCCGGGGCCTCTCCCCCTGCATGCGCGATGGGTGTACGAGCCGTTCGGAATTTGTATCAAATTAGGTCGTGTTCCGGAATACCAAAAATTATGAATAAAAACTTAATGTTTTTTTCATATCTTGTTGTTATTCTATAACTTGACAATATTATGTTCCTAAACACAGAATACTAGAAAATACTTTGTTTTTAATACGAAACAAATAAGATGAAAACATGTCGTAAAAATATACAAAATGGAATTCGCTTAAATTTCGTTTTAGGTAAGTATTTTGAAATAAAAACAATCTTAGAACCTAGATAATTACTATCCGAATCCGAATAATAGCATAATATGGTGGAAATATCTTATCCTTCCTACTAATATTATAAACGCGAAAGTTTGTGAGTATGGATGTTTGTTACTCTTTCACATAAAAACCACTGAATGGATTTGAGTGAAATTTGGAATGGAGATACTTTATGCCCTGGATTAACACATAGGCTACTTTTCATCATCATCATCAATTTTCATCATTATTCATGCGGGTGAAACCGCGGGTCGCAACTAGTTACAAATAATTTTGGTATTACGTTTGCATGGGCAGTTCACCCTTCCCGTCGGGGAATATATAAAGAGGTCGCCCTAAATATAAAAAAACGTCAAAAAAAGCAATGAAAACCACCATCATCATCACCATCAGCCTGTAGAAGACCACTGCTGGACATAGGCCTCCTCCCTAGAATGCCACGATGAATGGTCTTGAGCCGGCCCCATCCACCGACTTCCTGCAACGTTTATAATGTCTTTAGTCCATCGAGTGGAGGGCCTTCCTCTGCCGCGTCGTCCGGTTTGTGGTCGCCACTCGAAAACAACGCGGCGGTTGTCAGTTCTTCGATTTATATGACCTGTCCATTGCCACTTCAACTTGCTAATTCTGAGAGCTATGTCGGTGGCCTTGGTTCTTCTACGGATTTCCTCATTACGGATTCTATCACGTAGTGAAACTCCTAGCATATATACTTTTGCTTTAAGACTAGTAAATTCGGCTCATTTAACAGAAAAAGTTTTTTTTTGCGGTATAACATTTTGCTTGCCTATTAACTTGTGTAGTGTGGTACACCCGGTATGAAATGTGATTTATCTAATATTAAACTACTAATTTTATGTTATTGTGATGTAATGGCAATTTTTAACTGTATATGGTTGTAAATAGTGATGTAAATATTATAAAATAAGAAAGTGCCATTTTGTGTTTTATTTATTTACTCTAAGTGGGGAGTTTTCTGACAGCTGAAAGGAAATAGTTCTAAATCCATTCATAGATGGAGCAGTCCGATTTGGCTGTCTAAATTTTGTCGGTCAGCCACCAACTGTCAGTGTCACTGACTTCACTCGCTCATGCTGTTTTTTGGTGAAGTTATTGTTATAATTTTTTGTTGTTATTTTTGAAGCCGGATCAAGTAGACCGGCCTATTGTAGACTTGAAAAACGAGCTTCGGAATCGCAACGCGAAACTTGGAGGAAAAAAAGATAAAACAAAGAGAAAAATCTTCAGAAATGCAAAATCTTCAGAAAACACAACCATTGCGAGTCACCGCCATCTAACGGAATTTTAAGAACTATTTTTTATTGCCTCCCTGAAAACTCTCCATTAGTGCTATTCACCTTCGATTAAAAAAAAAGTAGTTCAAATTGGTTCGATTGATGGCGCTGACTCAACTCTAGCTGTCTAGATTGTCAAAGGTGTTATCTGTGGTGTACGAGTACTAAGCTATTATCTAACTAGTCTGTGGCTATAAGTCATGATTGTTTGTGTTTGCTTCTTGAGTGTGCGTTAGTGATTTCGTGATGTATTTAGAAGTACATAGGCACAAATAAATATCACGAAATGAAATATCTAAGTTGTTGATGTTGACATTTAACTTTATTTTGACACTTGATAGCTAAGTACAGAGCAGCGCCATCTATTTTCAACGCTGAAAGTATGATTTGAAACGGCCGTGAAAACCCCTCATTCTTTAATTTACACAATATTAAAAAAACTTATATAGGACATGTACAAAGGCGAGCTAAGAGTTTTCTTCCAGCAAACCTTAGAGGAGTGGGAGAAATTATAATTAGTGTTGCGTAAATGTGTACCTATAAAATACGAAACAGAAAAATAACAATAAAACACAATAAACCTAACTTTTACACTAAAATTAAAATTAACTTAACTACAGTAGGGCCTCGATAATCCGAACACCCAAAATTTATACCCTGTTCGGATGCACGCAGCGTTCGGATTATAGTATGAAGACATTTTAAAACGTATATTGGCAATAAAACAATACTGTTTACTATCGAAACTATGTTTTCATCCCATTTATTCGAAAAGGACGACTTGGTTCGCCTTTAAGTGCACCTAAAGGTGGTGTTTTCTGTATGAAGCTTCTATAAGTGCGCCGCAATAATCCTTGCCGCGCACTTTTTAAATTTGGAACATATCGAACTCAAATAAGTGCGCCGCAATTATCTTAAACGCGCACTTTTTGAATTTGGAACATCTTGAAAAGAATCTAACACAAATAAGTGCGCAGCAATTATCTTTGCCGCGCCCTTTTTTAAATTTGGAACATCTTAGACTTTACAAAAAGGAGGAGGTTCTCAATTCGGTTGTATTTTTTTAAATGTTTGTTACCTCATTTCTCCGGCGTTTATGAACCGATTTGGAAAATTCTTTTTTTATTTGAATAGATATACTTCCAGATTGGTCCCATTGTTTTCAGAATCCAGTTCTGATGATGGAATCCATGAGGAATTGAGGGAGCTCCTCAAATATTGTAGGCATCATAGACATACACTATATGGTAGGCATACATATGGCGATTTTGATATTTTCAGCAACAAACCAAACATTTGCATTCAGAAAGTATCATAATCCTTTCACCACTATGGTTCTTTCGTCATTTTTTTTCATCCAGATATTTAGTCGAATACAATGGCGGAAGTCTGTTTTTTAAATGAAAAGTTATTCACGGATTGTTAGAAATTCATGGTTTTGTTTTGAAATAAAATATGAGGCGCCTTTTATTTTCTCATAGTGGGTGATGAAAAGTAGAGTGTAACACTCGGGCGCAAAATATATTTTTGGCTCGGGTGACGTACTTTGAATCCCTCGCTACGTTCGGGATTCTACTCTAGAATCGCTCACTTCGCTCTGGATTCAAAAAAGCGCCCTCGCCGTAAAAATATTATTTTGCTCCCTTATGATACAATCTACTATTATACTTTTTGGAAGAAGTCTAATAAAGTACTTTGACGGCTATTTTTTAGCGACATTGACATTTGCACTAAAATATGCGCGTGGCATACCGAGGTACTAGGAAACGGCAGATGCGGATTAGCTTGGGTACGACGGATTATCGAGGCCCAACTGTACTAAATTTTTTTTTTATATTCTTTACTTTTTTCGTTTCATCCGTTACACGCTCACTGTTGGACGAGGCCTCCTGCCATAGATTAGAATGGGGGGATTTGTTAAAATCACCATTCTTAACGGATTGCTGATCTCCAGTATTGGTGTTGAATATTCACTACTCAGGCTCGCTGCTGCCCATACCCTGGTAATCAACATAAAATAACACCCAACAGTCACATACATAGTCTCGATCACACACTAGGATTCAGGTCGTGGGTATCAGGAACTACGAGTACCATGGTACCACAAAAAAATTAGAAATTAAAATTAGTAAAGTAATTCTACTAAACACTTTAACTTTAATCTAACCAAATTAGCATATTTATTATTATATTTATTTTAACATTGAGTACATAGTTGTGGCACTCTCATTATGCGTAACTATCAATGTACGGTCACAATGTTCGAAAGAGGCTAGCTACCCACAACACAGGTTTTCCTAGGGTGGGAGCTAGCGTTCTTGCAAATTAAATTGAACTGCGTCCAACGATCTCTAATACTAAGATCGTTGACTGCGTCATAGTATTATTAGTGTAATAGATTTTATTTTATCATAGTAATATTATGTATAAGTTAAGTAAGTAGGCCTTTAATTTGTAAAATTTGTTTCATCTTCGTTTTTTGTTTCAGAAATAAACTTTTGATACTTTTTATACAACACTGACCCGGAACAAATATTTGTAGATAATACAAATATTTGTCCCGTAGCGGGTAACAAACCCGCAACCTCTTGCGTCTCAGGCGGCTACTCGCCTGCCGTGTCTGAGGTCGTCTCTTACTTGGCTTTTCTACATCAAACCATGGACCATGACGAACAGCAGCATCCACCTGAAACATCACAGGAAAAACTAGTGTGGGATGAACTATGTATGTCGACCTCCGTGGCGCGGCGAGCGATAAGCAGGCTGAGATGCAAGAAGTTCGATTCCGGATTCAGGACAAATATTTGCAGATCATGCAAACATTTGTCCTGAAACCGGAATCGAACCCCGTAAGTCGATAAGTCTCCGAACTTAAATTAGGTGCCTTACACTATATTTACAAATGATAATATTCGAAAATCCTTAATATCTATGAAATTTTAACTAATTCTACCATGAACTCTTGACAGCTTGTTGTATTATGTAATTTATAAGAATGGTTTTTTATATAGTTTTTTTTTAATATTAATACATTTAATAATAAATAATGCTGGACATTTCACACAACATTATCTAGCCCCATGCTAAGCACAGAGCTTGTGTTATGGCAACTTTACATAGATAGATATTTTTTATTATACATAGAAAATACCCAGAACACCCTGAACAAATAAATAAATAAAATAAATAATAAATAAAATGTTTATTGTCGATAAAAAAACGTACAAAATAAAAAAATAAATCTAAGGTTGATACAATTTAACAGTAAACAAATAAAGAGATTGTACAGCACATAAAAATCTATATGGACCCCTTGGCTTCTAAACTAAGAAAAACTTGTATTTTAGAAGCCAGTGTTCCTCCTTGTAACAGTTACCTACAATACAACCTATCATAGATATTTTAGATATTAAAGTTTATTATTAATATATATTAACAATTGATAAAAAAACTTGTTAGGTGTGAGTGTGTGAGCGTGTGTGGGGGGGAGTGTGTATGGGGGGGGGGGTGTGTGTGAGGGGTGTGCACGTGCGAATGGGTGGGTGTAGGTGTTTGTGTATGTAGATGTGTGTGTAGGTGAGTACGGCTCTCCTGCTACCACCAGTCTCTTAAGAGTCTGGGTATCACAGGAGAAGCCATCACGTGTATGCAGGGGTGAGTGTGTGAGTGTGTATGAAAGTTAGAAAAAAATATATATATATTACAGGTGTATTATTTACTTCAGACTAATCATGAGTTGTTCTGTATCATCATAACTCCTATCCTGCAACCAATTTATTACCATATTCCGAACGTCATATTTGTTAAGTGAAAAAATGGAAAGAATTTTATTTGTTTTATTGTATAAGGAGCAGCTCCTAAAGTTATACTGTCTAGTGGCAAACACAGTTCTACTTTGTGGTAGGGTACAAACGGGGTTGGATTGTCGACGTGATGCGATATGAGGATCAAAGATGAGCGACGAGTGCTTACGGGTTACTATTTTATGTATATAAAGTTGTCTAATGGTGAGAACAACACATTCGTGGTATAATTTGCTGGTAGGATAGTCTATGCATTTAGAAGCCATAACTTTAAGAACTGCCCGTTGCGAACGCTCTAGAAAAATCAGGGTAGTTTTGTGAGTTCCTCCCCAAACAGGAATACAGTACGTAAGAATGGACTGGCACAAAGTTATGTAAATCATCTTTAAAAGATCCATATCAGCCACTTGACGAAGACCCCTAAAGAGATACATTAGCTTTCTGCATCTTTTGGATGTATTTTCAATATGTGTTTTCCAGTCCAATCTCTCGTCTATGTGTATACCTAGGTATTTTAAATTTGCGACCATATCTATGGAAAGGCAGTTGCAGTTTGTTGTTATACCAGAACATGTATGTGCTCTGATCAAACAAGAGTCAAGTGGAGGCTTTATAGATCCAGCGATGGAAAAGCGAATAAATTTAGTCTTTTGTATATTAAGCGTGAGGAGATTAAGAGACAGCCAGTCCATTACGATTTCCAAGGATTTTTCAGCGTTACTTTTGGCTTCGACCCAGCTTTTCCCGTGAACAACGAGGGCAGTATCGTCAGCGTAAGTAAAAATGTCACAGAAAGGTATCGAAAGGTTACAAAGGTCATTTACGTAAATTTGGAAGAGTGTAGGGCCCAGAATACTACCCTGCGGAACACCTATATCTATCCGATTCTCGCTGCTAACATTATCACCTATCTTAACACATTGGACACGATTGCGAAGGTAGTCATTAAAAATTGCTAGGCTATTTCCTCTGACACCGGCGTTTTCCATTTTAGAAACTAGTTTTGGAACAGAAACGGTATCAAAGGCCTTGGAAAGGTCCAAAAATATAGCGTAACATTTATGATTTTTGTCTATCCGTCTAACTATCGCATCAGTGAGACTAACAACAGCATCCTCGGTAGAGACTCCAGATCTAAAGCCAAATTGGTTTCTCGCTATCACATTATATTTGTTAAGGAAATTAGTAAGATTGATGTTTAATATCCTTTCAAGAATCTTAGATAAACTGGTCAGAATGGAGATGGGTCTATAATTGGAAACCTCATGTCTATCACCACTTTTGTAAATAGGCGAAACAAGGGCTTTTTTGAAAGCGTTGGGGAACACACCAGATTCAAAGGAAAGGTTACAGATGTGTGCGATAGATGGCGCCAGTATGAGTCGCGAATCTTTAATTAATTTAGCAGGGATGCCATCACAACCTGTAGCACAATTTCCTCTCAGGCCCTGAATTATATTAAGAACCTGCGACTCATTAGTGGAAATAATGCCCAGCGAGTTGCTGATACTAGTTTTTGGAAGATATTTTTGGGATAAAGGAGGGCAATTATTAGGGGGCTTTATATCATTTGCCAGATTCCTTCCTACGTTGACAAAGTAAGAATTTACTTTATTCAACGAAGATCTCACATCCGTTTTTAAAAGTTCAGTTGGTTGATCATGATTTGATACGGTATTTGTAATTTTTCGTATAGCACGCCAAGTAGCCTTAGGGTCATTCTTAGCTTTCCTTAGTTCATTTCTATCATACTCTAATTTAATTCTGCGCAATAGTCCGGTTAAAAAGTTTCTATATCTGAGATATGTGATTTTAATATTAACATTGTTTGGGTTCTTCTTCTGTTTAAAATGCAATTTGTCCCTATTTTTAATTCAGCGAATTAAGCCGGGAGTGATCCAGGGCTTAATATTTCGCTTAGATCTAGGAATTTTTATTAGTTTTGAATGATTTTTCATTATAACAGTTATTATAGCGATAAATTTATCAGCTGCCATATTTGCATCAGTAATTGACAATACTTCACTGAAGTCAGTCAATTGTATCTCCTTTTGTATCTCAACGTAGTCAAGTTTAGTAACGTACCTAACAAGACTATTTGTATAATTTGAGATGTGTTTACAACTTAAGCACAACAGAGTGGGATAATGATCAGTAATAGCTGTGTCCAGAACGAGAGTTGTGGCAGGGACGTTACATTTCAAAAGAATATGGTCAAGACAACTTTCTTTCCTAGTGGGGAGCGTGTGAGTGGGCAATAAACCAAAGGATGCCATGGCGGTCAGATATTGCTGTAGATGCCTATCAACACTGCCCTCGCCAATATTCACATTAAGATCCCCAATTATGGCAATGTTCTGAAATGATTTTAGTGAGATCATGAGGGCTTGGAGACTGTTCAAGAAATTGTCAATGTTGGAATAAGAAGGGGACCTATAAATTGACACAATTGCGGTGTTACCAATTGTACAGAGTAGACAGTTTCCGTCTCGGAAAGTGGGTTCTGACAGTGTAGTTACCAAATTCTTTTTCCAGTAAATAACCACTCCATCATTTTGAATAATATTATTAGACGTTGCAAAAGACAGATAACCGTCAATAGTTGGTAACTTATTCGTTTTCATGAGCCAGCATTCCGTGAACACAATCAGGTCACACTGAAATGTGATCATCGAAAGCACAGCTAGGAATTGGTCAATATTCTTTTTGATACTCCTTATATTCACATGTATAATAGTTAGAGAAGAGGTAGGACTACTGACAAACATGTAGCATTTATCAGGACTACAACGAAAAGTATTACCGACACTGAAATTATCAATGTCGCTCGTTATTTCAACAAGATTCATCATTGTTAACAGAGTGGAAACATAACAGAAAGCGGTCCCCATTATAAAGGCAATAATAGATTACGTTAGCGAAAAATTTTGTATAAACTAGGGGCATTAACATGGTAGGATACGTATTTGACAAATGGCTACAACAGTTATATGTATAAGAGTATTTTGACAGTTGGGTCAAACAGAGGAAACTTGAATAAGAATGATGTGACGGGTAAACAAATAATTTTTTAAAAGGGTTGGCTAGTTGAGATCTCAGATTGAAAAAAACATATGGTAGTATTCAATTCTAACAACAGACAAGACTACTATAGTGCCATACAAATAGACGCCATCATGATACAGTTGGGTGAATTGTTGTTTTAGTGTGTAGGTTAGAAGTGATGTACAAGTAAGTCTAATTAAGGTTAATACGAAACAAAAGGTGAGTAAACTACTTACAATAAAGAGCAAAAATAAATTAAAAACTACAGGCAATAACTTATTAAAAAAGAAAGATGGTACCGCGGTAGAGTACAGTCAATTAAGCGTTGGCAATTGTTCCAGACATTTCTCAGTTCTGACATTGAGCTGCCTGGACTCGGAATCTTTCCGAAGGAAAATTTTTCCATTCGCTGACCAACAGAATTTATATCCATTAGTTTTAGCAAATTCACGAGCCTTGTAGAAGAGTTTCCGTGTTTGCGGCGGAAGGTGCTCGTCAACGTAGACAGGACTCTGCACACCAGACAACCCGATGATTTTGGTGTTAAGTTTTCCTACTAATGGGCGATCCCTATTGAAGCGTCGGGATTGGGCCAAGAAATTATTTTTGGCTTGGACAGAGTGAAATTCTGCAACAATGGTCTTAATGGCACCAGGTCTCTATCATCTATCATCTCAAATATCTGCAGATCGTACAAATATTTGTTCCGAGGCGGGAATCGAACCCGCAACCTCCGCAGGCGAACCTTCGCTCGCCGCGCCACGGAGGTCGTCAAATTATTTTGACGTAATAGTGCAATGTGCCGTTGTTTTAGACTGGACAAACTCTACCCAAGTTTGGTCGATTTGGTGAACAAGTAAATTAGTAAGTTGGTAGGTAAGTAAATATTTGCTTGCTTATAAGTACTTCTGGTATTAGCTGGTAGATGATCAATCGCTATTTAGTGTGCCTAGTTAAGTAAATTAGGCGTAAATTCAAGATTAAAAATGATCATTGTGATTTCAATGAATAAATAAACCCTGATTTTTAATGTCAGACAATTTTTGTAAACAAACAAATGTCAAGATTATGCCACTGTGAGTATAAGTGTCATGATTGTGTAGCATACGTGTAAATTCACATATGACACACATACATGACACTTATACACACAGTGGCATATCTTGACATTTGTATGTTTACAAAAATTGACTGAAATTAAAAATCAGGGTTATAGGTAGGTATAATGAATACTGACTCTGACGTTTTGTTAGAATAGGGTGAAACGTTTCGTAAGTGGTACGAAATTTAAATGTTTATCGTGTTTTTTGGTGATGATTTTACGAAAACTTGAGTGTATTTTTATAGGTGAACTACTGAGACAAAATAGGTTAACTGTTCCGTCTCAGTAGTTCGCCTTAGGTTGAACGTGTGGTAAACTGGTAAGCTAATTACATTTGTTGATAAACGAAAACAATGGCTTGATGGCCTAATTTTATAATTACACAATTTCTACGAATCTACTGAATATAAATAATTACATGTGTACCTACAGCGTAATAAAAACTAATTCTGATTTCGGTAGCTGATTTTGGGGGCAAAAGTAGAAAATTAAAAAAAACCCTGTCAAATGCATCAAAGTAGAGTAAAGTAATTATTTATTGTAAAAACTGTGTACATAATACATAGATAAACTCTTTGTTGAACAACAAATAAAAAAAATACATAGGTATCAAATAAAAGAACTCGTTACGAGAAATTATATAATTTCTTTAGTAAATTAATTAATATTTAATTTCAAATGTTATAATTTAAAAATGCTTAATTTAAAATATACTAAAGAAAATATGTGAAAATTGACCCTTCCCTTCCCCCATCTCGGAAAGAACCTAAGTACTGAGATAACAATTTAGAGAATATTGAACCTGTCTTTTGGTTTACAGGAAAACCTAAACGAAAGTTCTCTCTGATGTAAAATGTCATACCTACGTCAAAACAAGACAAAAAATATTTTAACTAAAATGGGTTAAAAAAAATATTATGAATAAGGAGGTTAGTCTTTAAATTGAGTGCTTCTTAACTCAACCCAATGAAGGTCAACCCATTTAGGTATTTATATCAACTCAACACATTTTTATTAAATTTCTATTCTTAACTCAACCCAATCCTAAAACATGTGTCACAGTGAATATGCAGTGGTATTAAAACTATAATAATAGTCTTCATAATTTCCACGTGAAATGAAAAATATTCGTGAAGAGAAAACGGGGATACAATGTTTTGATGACTAATAAATTCAATTGGTCGTGTCTACTATGGTAGCCTGACGGGATCCACGCGAGTCCAACTCGCACTTGGCCGGTTTGTTTTATCATAAACCTTACTTCGCGTATCAAATAAACATAACTAGGTTAATTTACTTTTGTATACAGGAAGAAGAGTTTGCCCAAACAGAGAGTTTTTTTTACAGAAGAGTAGCAGATGAGTTTGCACTATTCACTATAGGTACATAAATTCTCTAAGATTCACTAAATGTCATACAGTCATATAGGTACCTATCAATAGGGAATGAATTAAGTACCTACTTACTAAAAATTACCTAGCACGGTTTACACACCGCAGAAATAATTCAATTGCTAAGCAAACATTGTAAAAGTAGAGTAACCACACTTGATGCCAAAAAGCCGAACTAGGTAATATACCAAACATTATTATGTACTTACAAAAGTATCTGGTCTGCTCGAAGACATAAAAGCTAGTGAAATTTTTTTTTATACTTTGATTACAATATAACTCAATCTTAGTTTTTATACACTCAAAAAGCTCTTATGGGTTTGTTCTAAGTACCTATATACAAACCAAACGTAACATAACGCGGGCTCGTTACGATATCTGCGTGGAATGATCGCTGAATCGTATGGGTGTCGTCACACGTTATTGACAAGGAATCTCTTAGGTCATAGCGAATAACCACCCTGAGTTTTAAGGCTTTTACATCGACCTTTGGTGTATACGGCATCAATATAAAATACGGTACTAATACAAAAGCTGATAATTAGTATTCCGTTTCCGAAAATCCGAGCTTATGTAAAAATTACAAAACCTCGGACAGCTACCCTATCTACTAACTCTGGTTTTTTCCAAACAAAGCAATGGCTAGCAATTTTAACCAAATCACTAGACTAGCTAGAAGAACAAAAGCCTATAATTGAGTCACGCAATTCTACTTTGGGAAAGTCATAAAATAATTAAAATAAACAGCTGATACTGAAAAGAGGTCTGATGGTTCGTAAACTACAGATATAATGTTATAGTAGACTGTTGTAGACTTTTATAGCATCATAAGTTTGCATAATCAGCCTTCTAGACCGTCCATCTATTTGGTCTTTCACTGTAATTATTAGATTGCATGGACACTCTACTAGGGTTACGTTGTACTCTAGGTTAAATGTCACATGCCTGCAGTCGTATCACGAACTCTTCGGGTTCAACCTCGTCGCATTTCGATTATCTAGTGACATTTTATGTCAAACAATTACGCGGGAAAATAAAAAAAAATAAAAAATATTTTCACAGATCATATCTGTGGCTATTTTTACGAACTCTTTTTAATCAAAGCAGGTTTTGATCAAAGTTTATGGTTAAGTGTAATTATTTTGTTTTTGCGTAATTTTTATAAAGCGAAATCTTACATTTTCGTTTTAAAGAAGTAAAAATGGCATTGTTCGTGGTCATATTGGTAAGTATTATTTTTTTTTCACTTTATAACAGATTTTCTCTTTATATATAGCAGTACCTTACGAATTTGTCCAGTTGAGATTTACAGATATCTGGTTACGAATTCGTACCTAAGTACTGAAATAGTAAGTAGATAGTTTATACTGAAGTTAAGGGTCCTTATTCATAATCATTTTTAAAACCTATTTTAGTTAGAATAGCTTTTGTCTTGTTCTCTCTGATGTAAAATGTCATATGTCAAAACAAGACAAAACATTTTTTGCTAAAATAGGTTTAAAAAATGATTATGAATAAGAGGGTAAGTATGTTAGGTAGATATAGGTGCATATTTTGTAGTAAGTATTAAATATGGTATAGGTACCATGTTTACTTGCTTATTTGTCTTGAAACGTAACCTAATATGAAATTGAAGAAGTGCCTACTGTCATTATTCTGTGCTACTGTTAAAAAGTTACTCCAAAGGTGGTCTGGAAGAAATCGCTTTAAGCTATTATACCGTCTATTATAATTTTTGTTCATTACAATATACTTAGGTATTTAAACAATAAGTATATTGTACAATATAGTTTTTTCTATTCTACTCCGATGTCCATGGATTCTAATAGTGCTTCCCTGGGGCTTCTTGTAAAATAATACTCTGGGAACTTTCGAAGTTGTTTTTATGTAAGTAGCTAAATTTCGACAACCTCTGTGGCGCGGCGGGCGAAGGTTCGCCTACGACGCAGGAGGTTGCGGGTTCGATTCCCGCCTCGGAACAAATATTTGTACGATCTGCAGATATTTGTTCAGGGTATTTTCTATATGTAATAAAAAATATCTATCTATATCAGTTGTCTAGTACCCATAACACAAGCTCTGCTTAGCTTGGGGCTAGATAATGTTGTGTGAAATGTTCAGCATTATTTAATTATTTATTTAAATTCTAAAAGTATTTTTTAAACTTTCGCGATCAGAACACATTTATTAATATTGTCACTAATAATAATAGTGACATTTCAATATTAATAATTAATATTGAAACAAATAATATTGGAATAATAAATAATAAGGTAACACGCTATAAATACCCGTGACAATATTAATAAATATATTCCAAAAGTGTTAAGAACATTGCTGAAATTGGGTGATGCTAACTTTTCCTTATTTGTTATAAGCAAACAAGGAAGTTGTAAAAAAAAATAAGCATTAAGTTAGTATTAAGTGAGCATTGTCGAACGCATATCAAATTTGAGTTTTTCCTAGAAACCTGTATATTTGACATGCGTCAAGAGATCCATCAAAAAGGGTTGTTGAAAATGCGCATTATTACCTAAACCACGATACCACTTGGATACCACAACCAAAAAGGTTGGTTTTATGGTGACTAACAAAAAAATAAAAAACACCCGCAACCTAATACGCCAATTAAAATTTCATCAATGTAATAAAAATCAGACATATTTCAACGAAATAAAGGAGTGTCGTAAATTATAATACTTAATTCAATGATTTTACACACCGAAAACACATAAAAGCGCTATCATAAAAAAACGAATAGGTAAGTAAATAAAAATTATCATAAACATATTGGGAGGTTAGCCGCTATTGTTGTTAGATGTATAAATTATGATAATATAACTAAACTAGCTCTTCCCGCGGTTTCAACCACGTTATTCCAATATTTTACAAATAAATCTGTAATCTTCCCACTAGTTCAACTTCAATTACATTAAAGACTTCTCATTTCCATTTTTACAAAATGTGATTGTAAAAACCAGACCAGTAACAGTCCACTTAATTTTTTTTATTTTTTTTACAGTAAAAACGATTTATTTCAGAAAGGTTTATGTTTTACATGGCACTTAAAATCTATTTCTAAGACTTATAAGTAGAGTATGTAGACTTTATGTAGACTTACTATTAATGATGTAATTATGATTTATAAAGCAAATGTTATTGGTTCAAAAGGGTAAAAAGCTCTAAAGCTATTCTAAAGGTGTTCACTGTATAAACACAATGCCAAATGTTGTTGATTCTACCCACGATAATTATTAACTTTTGTCGATAAAAGGACAAAAAACACAACAGAAATAAAAATGTGAAATGTGATTCAACCCTATACATACACTCGAGAGCAATGAATCCGGGTCACTTAAAGAATCCTAAAAATCTCGGAAACTAAAAATGCTAGGTTAATGCAATAAATTGTATTTAATAGACAATGTAATACTCCTTAAATGAAGGTATTAAAACTTCTTAGTTATTGTAAAGTTATATCATAAAAAAATCAAATTTGAAAAAGGGCCACTTTCGAAGATGGAACTACGAAATTACAGCATTTGGTTTTGCTTTTGTTTGTAATCTGTCATTTATCATTGTTTGATTTCTGTTTTTTTGTTGTTTTTTTTCTGCGTAAACGCAGTAATGGAAGCACGAGGAGGCAATACGAAGTATTAAAATTCAAGAAAATCGTAATAAAGTTCAAAAATTTCATGTTTCCTATTTTTGTTTTAAGGAGAGATCAGCAGTTTTTTTCTTTATGTAATTTTGTGTTAATAAAATGTATGGTGACTCATATTTTTTTTACCTTCATTTAAGGAGTATTACATTGTCTATTAAATACAATTTATTGCATTAATCTATCATTTTTAGTTTCCGAGATTTTTAACATTCTTTAGTGACCCGGATTCATTGCTCTCGAGTGTAGTTGTACGAAAAGCCCTGAGCTCGGCATGTGCTGTGAACGAATTCACAGCGCTCTGGTATGAATGCGCATATTGGTGTGGCTTCTACACAACATTTGCATCAAGAATTTCAGAATTCTTGCAAAGTTTTCGTTGAAGAGGAGTGATATTTATTATTATAAATATATTTGTTCGTCCATTCAATAGTGTAGAATGGATTTCCGCAAAGTCACGCTTGAATGAATTATAAATTAAATCTTCTTACGAATAACAATAATTTGTCCCAATAGGGTTCACTAGTGAGAAGCTACAAAGAAATTCGCAAAGTTGAACAAGGTTGAACTTCTGAGACAAAACGGACTTTAATTAGATGCCGCTAGCGCTGCTGTCAAGGTCAGACAGGGTCATAAGGTCAGGAAAAATTGGTTTTTATACAAATATGTTGAAAATATTATTCATGATTTGAATAACTACCTACTTATACCCACTGCGCAACTTGCATGTTTAAGGCGAAATATGAATTAATTATAGATAAATAATAACTGTTCGTGGCATGTCCGGCTTCAAAAAAGACCCCTCATCTCCTCCCGTGGATATCGTAAGAGCTAACTTAGGGAACACCAATACTACGGTCACTTACCCGCCTGCCAAGTGTGGTGATTATTGGCAAACCCTCCCATTGCTATCTAATCATCCAGATGTGTACGTCTACAGGCTGCTGATGATGTTGATGAAATAATACTTTACATAACATAACACCCAGCGGTCATATACGTAGTCATAATTCCACACTAGCATTCCCTGTGTCGTGGGTATCAAGAACTACGATTACCATGGTACCATAACACCCAGATCCGGAACAAATATTTGTAGATTATGCAAACATTTGTCCGGCAGTGGGAATCGAAACCGCAACCTCTTGCATTGTAGGCAGCTGTTCGCCCGCCGCTCCAAAGAGGAGGAATAACATTAAGTAATGCAGTTCAGGTTATAGATTGTTTATTCTCATAAAGAATTACAGAATTCACTTACATGAGAACTTACATAATAATAATTAATCAAAGTTTTATAACGCACAGTGCTGCGTGTAGGAAAGTACATAAAAAAAAACACATCAAGAAAAATACACAAATTGTGGGTAGGTTGATAAACAATTTCTAAAAATAACATAGGTACTAAAGTAAAAGAGTCGTGCTCATTGAAATCGGGTTATTCGGATCACAATAGTAGACAAGACGAGTAAAGAGGTAGAGGAGGGAGGGATGCGGCCTCTGAGTTTAAAAAATCTGATTCAAGCAGAAAAATGTGTCGTATTATGGTTTTGAGTGTAGTTTGGGTACATGTGCATTTTTGTGACGTACATTATGTATACTATATATATTATATATACATTATTTATACTTATATACATATAATATAAAAACTTCAAAGTAACAAAAAAACATTTATTGTCTATTTATACCTACTTGTAGGTACCTAATCAGGCTAGGCAACTAAGGGGGCATCCATTAATTAAGTGAGATAATTTTGGTGATTGTTTGACCCCCCCTCACCGCTTAGGAGATGTCGTGAGATTTGACCTTAATCTCACGTGAGATTTTTGAAAATGCATATTTTTAATGTAAATAAGTTAATCTGTGCTTGATTGGGACGGATATATTTAAAAAAACAATTCACTCGTAATTTTGTTTATTTAAGACTAGTTAGGACAAGTAGGTATTTATGATTATTAAGAACGTAGTATAGAATCACATAAAAAAATCGAACAATAAAATAAAAAATTACGTGAGATTTGTCGAGACCACCCTCTGCCCCACGTGAGATTCGGTAAGGTTTGGGTTGACCCCCTCCTCACGTAATTAATAGACGCCCCCTAAAACAAAAATAAGTAATTTCTAAAGATCTTTAATAATTTTACCAACAGCACAACAGGTAGGTATATTATTATTATTGTAGCTATAAGTAACTATATTCAAAAAGAAACTTCAAAATTCTTTGGTTGAACAGAATCTACATTAATAATTAATAATTAATAATTTTAATAATAAATTCTAATTAATAATTTATTAATAATTTCTAAGGAATGTCATGATTTTGTATTCTAATGATAATCTGTTTTATTATTCATCTGCATTTATTATCATTTTATGTTGTAAGCTACACGTACAAGCGATTGCAACTTCTTCAGCTGTTTAACGGATAAACAGAGGTCTTCACACAACACACAACAGAGGAGAGAGGGAACGACCTCTGTGCCGCGGTGGGCGAGTAGCCAGCTGAGACGCAAGAGGTTGCGGGTTCGTTTCCCGCTGCGGGACAAATGTTTGTATGATCTGCAAATATTTGTTCCGGGTCTGGGTGTTATGGTACCATGGTATTTGTACTTCTTGATACCCACAACACAGGGAATCCTAGTGTGGGATCATGGCTAGGTTTGTGACTGTGCGGTATATAATAGGCTAATAAAAAGTATGAGGGCACACCGCTCCAGTAGATTTAAAATTAAGTACTTTATAATTACATGGGTATACCTTAAACGAAGTTTATTTGGTTCAGCTCTTTGACTCTTTCACTAGCGTTGTATAGAATAAAAAGTAGCCAGTGTTTATTTATTAAATTAAACAGGTTGCTCACAGTTTTGACCAAGGCGCAAACTGCCTTAACTAACACATTTTGTTAGTAGTAGAACCTCTTGTGAAAGAGTTCGTCCGGGGAAGTACTACCACCGTACCTATTTCTGCCGCCAAGCAGTAGTGCTCGCATTGCTGTGTTTCGGTTTGAAGGGTACGGGTGCCGGTGAAATTACAGGCACATGAGACTTTTCATCTTTATGTCTCAGGGTCGGCAGCGCGCGTGTGATGCCTCTGGTGTTGCTGGCGTCCATAGGCTACGGTAACTGCTTTCCATCAGGTGGGCCGTAAGCTTGTTTGCTTGCCAAGTAGTATAAAAAAAATAAAAATATATAAAACTTAAATATACTCTAACCTCCTTATTCATAATCATTTTTTAAACCTATTTTAGTTAAAATAGCTTTTGTCTTGTTTTGACGTATGCTATTTTATATAAGACAGAACGGAACAAAAGCTATTTTAACAGGTTTAAAAACTGATTATGAACAAGGCCCTAAGTCTACACTACTAGTCTAGTCTACTTTTACAGGACGTGATTGAGAACAAACGACATCATAACTGTCTGTAGTCCTGAACTTTTCCCAGTAGTTCCATGGTGAACTATTGGGAAATTTGGGAATAATCCTGGAACCATAAGCTAAAGCTTGACTAACACGCACTTGGCCAATTATTCAGTACCTACCTAAGTACGGTCACAGAATAAATAATAGTACATTCGCGGTGTTGAAAATGTTATGTAGATAAGAACTTACTTTCATAAGTTACCACTTAGCGGGTTTTGAGGTCGCAAAAATACTTACAAAATTTACAAACAACATAAGTGATACTTTTGACAAAAATTGTTCGTTCTAAGCAATTGCGGCCGTGGTGTGCCCATGCCAAGAATATACCCCCCGGACTCCTCCCATGGATGTAATTAAAGCTATACTAATAGATTACTCCAGGGGATTGCACATGATTAGTACACTAATATAACCCGTGGTTCGTTAGTTTTTTATAAAATTATATGGTTACCAAATACCAAATCATAAACCAAGGCAAAATCAACCATGGCTCCATCAATACACAATGTTGTTTGCCTTGGCAATATAATGCAAACATTTGCAAATACGCCAATGTGAAGTGCCACCATAAAGTAATCGCTTTCAATTATTAACCGACTTCCCAAAAAAGGAGGAGGTTCTCAATTCGGTTGTATTTTTTTTTTGTTGTTACCGCATAATTATCTCCGGCTTTTATGAACCGATTTGGAAAATTCTTTTTTTATTTGAATAGATATAATTCCAGATTGGTCCCATTTTTTTCAGAATCCAGTTCTGATGATGGAATCCATGAAGAATTGAGGGAACTCCTCAAATACATATGGCGATTTTGATATTTTCAGCAACAAACCAAGCATTTGCATTCAAAAAGTATCATCCTTTCACCACTATGGTTCTTTCATAATTTTTTTTTCATCCAAATATTTAGTCGTATTCAATGGCGGAAGTCGGTTTTTTAAATGAAAAGTTATTAAAAACAATAATTCTCCGTGAACCCTCAAAAAAATACAACCGAATTGAGAACCTCCTTTTTTTTAAGTCGTTTAATAAGGTAGTTCAGTGTAGTTCGATTTTAAGGGGCACGGGTGCCGGTGATATTACAGGCACATGAGACTTTTCATCTTTATGTCTCAGGGTCGGCAGCGCGCGTGTGATGCCTCAGGTGTTGCAGGCGTCCATAGGCTACGGTAACTACTTTCCATCAGGTGGGCCGTAAGCTTGTTTGCTTGCCAAGTAGCATAAAAAAATAGTATTGTAAGTACCTCTGTGTACATTGCCCCGTCGAAAGCTGTTTTGATTGATTCGTTGATTCTATAATAGACTTCCATGATTCAAAGTAAATTGAGTAACATTTAACTTGAATGGCTTACGTAAATATCAAAGATGGTAGGTTGATTGAAGATTAATGATTTTGGTAAATATTTGATGTTTTGCAATGATAATCTGGGTCAACGGCACTTACTAACAGTTACAAAAATACCTACCTACCTGTGGCACATAATTTATATACCTATATATAAGTATCTACGTAACTATGTTGAGCAGATAAGTGCCTACTTAACTCGAGAATCTTGACACAAACATATATAGTAGATAAATAGAGGTACATCAATAAATGCTGGAGACATTTCACACAACTTTATCGAGCCCCAAGCTAAGCAGAGCTTGTGTTATGGGTACTAGATAATTGATATACTTAATACAATACATTACATAGATAAATATTTTTTATTATACATAGAATAACTTTTCATTTAAAAACCCGACTTCCGCCATTGTATTCGACTAAATAGTTTTGGATGAAAAAAAATTATGAAATAACCATAGTGGTGAAAGGATTATGATACTTTTTGAATGCAAATGCTTGGTTTGTTGCTGAAAATATCAAAATCGCCATATGTATGCCTACAATATTTGAGGAGTTCCCTCAATTCCTCATGGATTCCATCATCAGAACTGGATTCTGAAAAAAATGGGACCAATCTGGAAGTATATCTATTCAAATAAAAAAAGAATTTTCCAAATCGGTTCATAAACGACGGAGATATGCGGTTAAAATTTAAAAAAAAAAAAAATACTTCCGAATTTAGAACCTCCTCCTTTGGGAAGTCGGTTAAAAATAAATAAATACCTTAATAGGTAGGTAGGTACAGATTACAGCTATTACACAATTTCCCATTTTTAGCAGTCGACGGGCAGAGCGACATCAGGCCACGCGGCTTTATTATTAATATAGTATAATCATGCTCAACAGATGTTTGCAGCGCTCAGCAGATGCCAAGGTCTGGATAGCATCGTAAGAAACGACTTCGAAACTCCTACAGCTGATGGAAGCTACAAATGGGCCATACAAACTGGTATATATATGTAAAATATTTCGGGTTATTCCCGCTCGTCCCCACTACAGCATCCCGTTGCCATTTGCTGCTGTATTGGGGGCTTGGGGGGCAGCCCCCAACGTGGACGTGGACGGTATTGCAGTTGTAATTGGGAGGGGCTACCACTGTTGGGCCACCAGCGGCATACAGGGTATTTTTTTGAAATGTGACAGTATGGGGATATCCGAATCCTTAAGAGATTCGGGAAAACTGTCTTTGGAACCATTTACTCATTTTGTATGAAAACGATTTTTGCATAGTTATGTTTTTTGGTCAAGCGTGAGTTCTCTATAAAAATGAATTGTTTTGATCAATTTTATTTTGAATGCGTATCAACTAAGTTTCATTTGGATTGTTTCATCATATCGGAAAAAAAAACTGAGCAGCAGAAGTTAGTCAAATTTAATAAAATGTTTTCTCTTACAATTTGTAAGTAATCTGGTAGGTACCTACGTTAATAAAACTATCGCAATAAATTTTCAAAATGGCCTCCCTCTTGCTGTTTCCAGGTACGGGCACGTTTCAGAACACATCTAGTGGCATTAGACAAAGATGGGTGGTGAATGTTGTTCTACTGCTCTGATGGTCTAGTGAAATGAGAAAAATCAGAGCTGTAGAAGTTGGTCAAATTTTAATAAGAACATCTTTGTCTAAGGCCACTAGATGTGTTCTGAAACGTACCCGTACCTGGAAACAGCAAGAGGGAGGCCATTTTGAAAATTTATTGCGATAGTTTTATTAACGTAGGTACCTACCAGATTACTTACAAATTGTAAGAGAAAACATTTTATTAAATTTGACTAACTTCTGCTGCTCAGTTTTTTATATGCTGATAAGCATTAAAAAAAATTTGATCAAAACAACTCATTTTATAGAGAACTCACGCTTGATCAAAAGAATAACTATGCCAAAATCATTTTCATACAAAATGAGTCAATGGTTCCAAAGACAGTTTTCCCGTATCTCTTATTCGGATATCCCCATACTGTCCCATTTCAAAAAAACACCCTGTATACTCAAGTATGTATTGTTTTTAGAAGGAGGCATCTTCCACGAGCAACGTGGGTCTTTCGGTGAGCGGGGCTTGTTGGTGCAAGGACAGTACCAATACACAAGTCCTGATGGACAGGTCCGTCCATAAAACTATATTACAACATAACATTAGGGTAATACAATAGTCTCTGTATAAAAAAAAGGGCACAGTTCAGTTACACTTATCTTAATTACAAAGGTACAAGTAAATAGTAGATTGTATCATAAGGGAGCAAAATAATATTTTTACGGCGAGGGCGCTTTTTTGAATCCAGAGTGAAGTGTGGGATTCTTTAGTAGAATCCCGAACGTAGCGAGGTATTCAAAGTACGTCGCCCGAGCCAAAAATATATTTTGCGCCCGAGTGTTACACTCTACTTTTCATCACCCACTATGAGAAAATAAAAGGCGCCTCATATTTTATTGAACGAGCGAAGCGAGTTCTCTGAGTCAAGTTGGAAGAATCGGCGTTTGTATGTATGTTTGTCCGATGAAAACTTTCTAACCGTTAATTCGATTAATGAAATTTAGTATAGGGGTAGATAGTATGGGTACAATTTATAGGTAAGGTTATGAGCTATATCCTATATAAAGGTTATTTCGATGATGTGTAGGAAATTACCTCGAGGTGATTTTTTTAAAAAATAATAATGGAAAATATGTTATGACTTAAGTAGGTACTTAAATAGTCGGGCTGATTATGGTGTCATCGCGAGGTCTCAGTTCGGGGCGAACCACTAGTTTCAAAACAAACCCATGAATTTCTAACAATCCGTGAAATTTTACGAAAACGCGTTTTTCATTTGTTTTTTTTATCCAGCCGGCGCGGGGCGCCACTATGGGCGGTCGTTTACCAGCCAGTATTTATTCAAACAATATTTGTGCTCGAACACTAAGATGTTCCAAATTCAAAAAGTGCGCCGCAAAGTTAATTGCGGCGCACTTATTTGGGTTCGATATGTTCCAAATTCAAAAAGTGCGCGGCAAAGATAATTGCGGCGCACTTATAGAAGCTTCATACAGAAAACACCACCTTTGGGTGCACTTAAAGGCGAACCAAGTCGTCCTTTTCGAATAGATGGGATGAAAATATAATTTACTAGTTAGTGTACGAGAAAAGGACGAGGGCTCAGCCACGCTGTTTTTCAGCCTCACCTTATAATACTCGGAAGCTATCTACTGTTTTAGCAAAGGAAACAGCAAAACAACCACTGAGAACTCGTTATTATAAACTAGGCCTCAGCCACTTACCCATAAAAATAGGCACCCAAACAGGCTTATACTTCATGATGTCATATAATGTCTCATAGATGGGGAATAAAGGTTCTCGAGTGGCGACCACAATCCGGACGGAACGTTAAAGGCCTTCCGCTCGATGTACTAAATACATTATAAACGCAGGAAGTCGGTGGATGGAGGCGGCTCAAGACCGCTCGTTGTGGCATTCTAGGGGTGAGACGAATGCCCAGCAGTGTAGTGCAGTTAGTGTAGTATTTAGTATATAAAAAAAACAACAAAAGAATCACAATAACTTTTCATTTAAAAAACCGACTATACCGCCATTGTCTTCGACTAAATATTTGGATAAATAAAATGATGAAAGAACCATAGTGGTGTAAGGATTATGATAATTTCTGAATGCAAATGCTTGGTTTGTTGCTGAAAATATAAAAATCGCCATATGTATGCCTACAATATTTGAGGAGTTCCCTCAATTCCTCATGGATCCCATCATCAGAACTGGATTCTGAAAAAAATGGGACCAATATGGAAGTATATATATTCAAATAAAAAAAAAATAGAATTTTCCAAATCGGTTCATAAACGCCGGAGATATGCGGTAACAAACATTAAAAAAAAAAAAAAAAATACAACCGAATTGAGAACCTCCTCCTTTTTTGGGAAGTCGGTTAAAAAAACAAATGAAAGGCAGATGTAAAGTACATACTATGCGATAATATGAAATTTCAACACATACCTAACAAAACATAAAAAAAAATTACTCTGCCTACGTCATTTATATATTATTTATTTATTATTTATTAATTAACACGGTTAATTTACCAGTTACATTCATTAAAGACACAGACAATAAAACAATTTAACAATGTCAAAAATGAAACATACAACAAGTCAAAAAAGAAAAAATAAATTCAACAAAAAAAAAAACATGAAAATCATGGAAGAAGAAATACTACTTATAACATTATTTTTATTACAACCCCTACAAACCCTACAAACTCCTACGACCTACTTTAACCCTGTTTTTCAATTTAGGGGTCCCATTTTAAACTTGAGATCCTGAAAATACTTTAATCTCAACAACTAAACCGCGAAACTAACTTTTACTGCATCGAAATAAACTAAAATCAAGCCAAAACGTAAAAGTGTATTTTTTTCACAGAGAAAACGTTTCCGTGCCTGTTAGGAAAAAACAATAATCATAAAATATGAAGTATTTCTTTTTCTATGGTCTACGTTCTGAAGATATTAAAAAAAAAAACTATTTGCTTTTTTTGTATGTTGACAGGTGATAAACGTGATTTACAAGGCAGACGAGAACGGCTTCAGAGCCGAGGGCGCGCATCTTCCTACCCCCCCTCCCACACCACCCGCGATACAGCGAGCCCTTGACTACTTGGCTATATTACCGCCAACGCAATAAATGATACAAATATTTTACGTGATTTGTTTTATTATTAACATCCATAACATAAAAATAACACCCAACAGTCACATCTAGATCCCACACTAGAAAACCGTTTTTTTTTTTATATTGGCAAGCAAACAAGCATATACGGCACATCTGCAGGGCGATTCTAAAACGTCGGAAACGTTTCCGATCGAATTCGTTAGTTTTTCGTTTCGATGTGGTAAGTAACTAAAATAATTTTCTGTAGTAAAACACAGTACTAGACAATATTTATTGTTTTTTACTGTGTGTTACTAAAGAAAATTGTTTTAGTTACTCACCATATCAAAATGAAAAACTAACGAATCCGATCGGAAACGTTTCCGACGTTTTAGAATCTCCCTACTGATGGAAAGTATTTACCGTAGCTTTTGGACGCCTGCAACCCCAGAGGCATCACACGCGCGCTGCCGACCCTGAGATATAAAGATGAAAAGTCTCATGTGCCTGTAATTTCACCGGCACCCGTACCCTTCAAACCGAAACAGCAATGCGAGCACTACTGCTTGGCGGCAGAAATAGGTACGGTGGTAGTACATCCCCGGGCGAACTCTTTCACAAGAAGTTCTACTACTAACAAACCTGTGTCGTGGGTATCAAGAACTACGAGTACAATGATACCATAAAATCAGAGCCGAAATAAATATTTGCAGATCATACAAACATTTGTCCCGAAGCGGTAATCGAACCCGCAACCTCTCGCATCTCAGTTGGCTACTCGCCCGCCACGCCACAGAGGACGTCAAATTATAGACTAATATATTTTATACGTAAAATCGTCGAATCGAAGGTTCGCCTGCGACGCAAGAGGTTGCGGGTTCGATTCCCGCCTCGGAACAAATATTTGCACGATCGGCAGATATTTGTTTAGGGTGTTCTGGGTATTTTTCTATGTATAATAAACCAGTGGTTCGCCCCGAACTGAGACCTCGCGATGACACCTTTATCAGCCCGACTAATTTAAGAGGGGAAGAAAGGGTTTTGTGTTTAACGGCTATGTAAGTATGTTTGTATGGATGATCCATCAGAAACCTAAAACTATAGAGTCAATTTCTCTAATATGAAAGAGATTTTGTGAAGCAAAAAAATAGTTTTTTTTAATTAAGCAGTGCCATCTAGTTGTAGTTTTGCTACCTAATTTTTAAAGATTTAAGTTTTCTACTCTAAAAATGGATATTACAAAGAAAAAATCTTCAATTTTCGACTTCTCTCCGTAGAACAAAATATACTTAAATAATAAATTTCAGCATTACCAGAGAACTTGAAGTATCTTCGAGATATTTTTTTGCATATTTTACTTTCTTTACCCTTCTAACCGATTTCTAAAAACATTTACTGAGAAAAAAAATTAACCTCTATAGTTAATTTTTCTACACATCATCGAAATAGCCTTTGAATAGGACTAAGCAACAGAGCGTAAATACTACATACCTGTTAGTATTTAAAGTACTTCGACGAATTAATTGATAACGTCCTTTTGACGAAAACGTAGAACTCCAATGTCATTCAAATTCCTAGGAATGGGGGGTCAACATTGGATGTTATATTGGTTAATGTTTTTTATGGTTCAGGTTTCTAATTTCTTCAATTTCAGACTTTTCCCTGTAGTTGTGACACAAAAGCCACAAGCATACCAAATTTCAGCATTGTGGAACTGCTGGAAGTACCCTAGAATTTTTGATTTTTGCGTTTTATTATTTTCCCTAATATCTCAGAAACTACTAAGTTTAAATACTTGTTAAAAACATTTTTGAAATGTCCAACTAAAGCGCTTTCATTAGACACCCCATTTGATCTGACTGTCTCACTTTTATTTTTTTTACCCCCTCTTGGACCCCATTATCTCAGCAACCCCCTGACCGATATAGCTCATAACCTTACCTACAAATTGTACCAATACTATCTACCCCCATACCAAATTTCATGAAGATCGAATTAAAGGTTTGGAAGTTTTCATCGGACAAACATACATACATACATACATACATACATACAAACGCCGATTCTTCCAACTTGACTCAGAGAACTCGCTTCGCTCGTTCAAAAATATCTATCTTTGTAATTGAACGAGCGAAGCGAGTTCTCTGAGTCAAGTTGGAAGAATCGGCGTTTGTATGTATGTGTGTATGTATGTATGTATGTATGTTTGTCCGATGAAAACTTCCAAACCGCTAATCCGATCTTCATGAAATTTGGTATGGGGGTAGATAGTATTAGTACAATTTGTAGGTAAGGTTATGAGCTATATCGATCGGGGGGTTGCTGAGATATTGGGGTCCAAGAGGGGGTAAAAAAAATAAAAGTGAGACAGTCAGATCAAGTGGGGTGTCTAATGAAAGCGCTTTAGTTGGAAATTTCAAAACTGTTTTTAATAATTATTTAGCCTTAGTAGTTTTCGAGATATTAGGGAAAATAAAAAAACGTAAAAACCCAAAATTCTAGGGTACTTCCAGCAATCCCACAATGCTGAAATTTGGTGTGCTTATGGCTTTTGTGTCACAACTACAGGGAAAAGTCTGAAATTGAAGAATTTAGAAACATGTACTCCATAAAACAGAAACCAATATAACATCCATTGTTGACCTCCCATTTCTATGAATTTGAATGACGTTGGAGTTCTATGATTTCATCAAAAGGACGTTATCAATTAATTCGTCAGGTACTTGATATTAGGTACTAACAGGTGTAGATCCTGTACTGTACTGGTAGACACCGAGGGGAAAATTTACAAAAATAACAATAGAAAATATGGAAATTACTTAGTTAAGTAGTCGGGCTGATAAAGGTGTTATCGCGAGGTCTCAGTTCGGGGCGAACCCCTAGTCTAGTACCCATAACACAAGCTCTGCTTAGCTTGGGGCTAGATAATGTTGTATGAAATGTCCAGCATTTATTATTATTATATTATCCAGGTAAGAAAAATAAAGACATTTAGTTTCAATAATTTATTTACGTAAAAAAATTAGGTACCTACCTACCTATCTATATACCTACTCAGGTAATATAAAATTTAATAGCTCGACTTTTTCAATTAGTATAAGAATATAATATAATAGAAAATACTTTATTGTACGATGATAAAAACTTAACATCATAATTAAAAGTACAATGGGCAGTCTTATCGCTTAGAAGCGATATCGATTTATTCCAGACAACCATTGGATGGAGATCTGTAATAGAAGAATATGTTAAGTGACTACCAACGGAAGACGCAGTGGACGCCTCTCACGATTACAACGATCGTAGGAAGTCAGTGGATGGAGGCGGCTCAAGCCTGTCAAGGCGTTCTTTACGGGGAGCCCTATGCCCAACTAGGGGTATCAACCATCTGATAATAATGATTTAAATATCAAATTCAATAGTTGAAATTATATTCTTATTTATTTCAAAGAAATTAAAAAAGTTTATAAACTTAATGGGTGTTATTATAAAAAATGCCCTTAGTCTAGGTTTAAACCAGGACTACCAGTCTAGGCTTAAATATCGACCTAGGGTATATACGACTGTAATACAAAAGCAGATGGTTTGTTTTCCAGAAGCAACTTTCGAGCTAGATATGCCAAAAATGACATAAGCTGGACTATCTCTGGTTTATCTAAAACCAAGCCGCCCCCTAGTTTAGCAATGGTCTATAAATGGACAGTTGATTGCTTGTTAGAGGTAAGAATTTGGACATCTCAGTTGTGATGTGAAACAATCAGTCAGTTTGATACTTTGGAAATTTGCGAAGTAGCGCGAGAATTGATTTCGGAAAACAAACCATCTGTTTCGTATTTAAAGTCGCATATGCCTAATGTCTATATTTAATCCTAGACTAGTACGCCTGGACTAAATTCAGATTTAGTCCATGTTCTGTAATAAGGCCGAATGGGTTCGTATTCATCCCACGAATATTTATTTCCGAATTCTGCCCAAGATAGTAGAACTTCTTGTGAAAGAGTTCGTCCGGGGAAATACTACCACCGTACCTATTTCTGCCGCCAAGCAGTAGTGTTCGCATTGCTGTGTTTCGGTTTGAAGGGTACGGGTGCCGGTGAAATTACAGGCACATGAGACTTTTCATCTTCATGTCTCAGGGTCGGCAGCGCGCGTGTTATGCCTCTGGCGTTGCAGGCGTCCATAGGCTACGGGCCAAGTAGTATAAAAAATAAAATTATATAGTAATAAAAACTATATTGCATTTATTATAAGCCGGTTCTTGTACTATAAGTTACAAAGAAACAAATGAGGTACTATAATTATTTGGTACCGTTTTTGACAATAATTAAGGTTGAGCTACACATTTAAGCATCCTTCAGCACTGCGTCTATACTAAAGCGTGTTTTGTATGTGATGACAGTTGAGCAGTGCTGAAGCATACGATCATGTGCGGTTTAACCCTCATTTAGTCTTTTTACTTAATTATATGGCACTTTTATTTAACAAAGTAAATTCCACGTATGAAATAAAAATAACATTTTCTTAAGAATAAGTTTAAGAATTCAGTAAAAATAAATATAATTACAACATTTTGTAAAAACTGATAAAAAATACAATTTAATTATTTATTTATTTATCTAGGTCAAGTGGCTAACTTCAGTGCGGTCAAGTTATATAGTTGTGGGGGTCACAAAAACTCGACTAGCTTCATCCCAGCGGTGGGATTTGGGAAAGCTGTATACATTTGGTACAATTTAAAGCTATGTCCACACCTCAAGGTGTAAGTACAATCCTACTAACAAAATAATCGTATAATATATAATACACTCGAGAGCAATGAATCCGGGTCACTTAAAGAATCCTAAAAATCTCGGAAACTAAAAATGCTAGGTTAATGCAATAAATTGTATTTAATAGACAATGTAATACTCCTTAAATGAAGGTATTAAAACTTCTTAGTTATTGTAAAGTTATATCATAAAAAAATCAAATTTGAAAAAGGGCCACTTTCGAAGATGGAACTACGAAATTAAGTTAAAAAAAATTTAAAATTTAAAATTTAAAATTAAAATTTAATAATAAAAAAAAAAAAAAAAAAAAAAAAATTA
The DNA here is from genome assembly GCA_951392215.1 of Epirrita christyi. Classification (NCBI taxonomy): domain Eukaryota; kingdom Metazoa; phylum Arthropoda; class Insecta; order Lepidoptera; family Geometridae; genus Epirrita; species Epirrita christyi. The sequence continues at coordinate 8,246,411 of OX595863.1, read as the reverse complement.
AAAAAGCACGAGGAGGCAATACGAAGTATTCAAATTCAAGAAAATCGTAATAAAGTTAAAAATTTTCATGTTTCCTATTTTTGTTTTAAGGAGAGATCAGCAGTTTTTTTCTTTATGTAATTTTGTGTTAATAAAATGTATGGTGACTCATATTTTTTTTTACCTTCATTTAAGGAGTATTACATTGTCTATTAAATACAATTTATTGCATTAATCTATCATTTTTAGTTTCCGAGATTTTAACATTCTTTAAGTGACCCGGATTCATTGCTCTCGAGTGTATATAAATTATAGCGACTGTGTAACTCACGATGAAATAAGGCCTTTGGAGCACTGCCTACCCCTTCGGGGAAAAGGCGTGTATTTATGTATGTATATAAATTATACAGTGTTTTTTTAACTTGGACAGGGTGGGCATATCCGAATCCTTAAGAGATCCGGGGAAACTGTCTTTGGAACCATTTACTCATTTAAAAAAAGAACATAAAATAACTAATTTTTATGGGGAACTCACGCTTGACCCAAAAAAAATATTATGGCAAAATGGTTTTTACAAAAAAAAACCTAATGCTTCCTAAGACAGTTTTTTGTATCTCCCATGGTTTCGGATATCTTCATAACGTTACAGTTAAAAAAAAACAACCTGTATACATTATATAATATATAAGTAATATAATATACTGCGAAAAATTGGATTTTGGTTTGTTACTCACATACCCGCATCTATATATATAAAAAAATATTATTAGAAATTATGCGATGATTATCACCCCCCCCCCCTGCCCCTCCCGCCGATATATTTCTTATATTTCGTCCATTTAATCATGACGTCAAAATGGGATCTAACGCTCGCTGGTTACCCCCCAAACACGCTTGGGCCCATATTGTCGTTCACATAGCGAGGTCCCAATGTCCCCCCCCAATAGCCCCAGGTTCATATGGAAGGTCAGTGAACCTCGCAACACGCTTCGGCCATCTTGACGTCAAAACGGCATCACCACTGGTCACTTCCTGGTTTAGTTAGCTAGCATCTTTGAGCGGTTGCACTGTGTCTCGGTAGATGGCGTTTCTGTCCGATAGATGGCGTGTTTGTTCGATAGATGGCGTGCTTCGGCATATTGCTTTCTCGTCCGGTAGCATATCTTCGGCCTCCTCTGATTCCCGAATCGATTCTTCGGGTTTTTTACCTGAAAATAATAATAATTGGTATTGAATTAAAATGGGCGTAACTACAATAACATAACACCCAACAGTCACATCTAAAAAAGCCACTTTATATGAATCATAATACGGAATTCGGAAAATTAATTGCTGCCCTATGAATATGAATTACTCTATGTGGCAAATACATCTGGTAGCAATTCATTTTCCGAATTACAATAATAAATAATATAATAAAGCGTTTATTATCCCTCACAAAAGTCTTATAAGTAGGTTTGAGAACAAATCGGTAGGTTGGCCAAAATTGTAGACCTGTTTTGTGCGTGACTGGCGCCTGAGATAGGTTTGTAAAAACCTGTATTACAGGTCACCAGGTGCTCTCACTCCACGGATTTTACAAGAGGCCTTGCCTTATTCAACCTAGCAGATTTAGGTAGATTTAGGCAAGCCTTTTCTGTACTATACTAAAACTAGAAATAGAATTCTCAGCAGATCCATAGAAATTCCTTGGCAAGCAGACAAGTTTACGGCCTACCAGATGGAAAGCAGTTACCGTAGCCTAAGAACGCCTGTAATACCAGAGGCATCACACGCGCGCTGCCGACCCTGAGACATAAAGATGAACAGTCTCATGTGCCTGTAATTTCACCGGCACCCGTACCCTACGAACCGAAACAGCAATGCGAACAATACTGCTTGGCAGCAGAAAAAGGTACGGTGGTAGTACTTCCCCGGACGAACTCTTTCACAAGATGTTCTACTACTAACAAAAAATCCTTTCTATGAATCGTATTCATATTATGATTCATATAAAGTGGCCTTTTTAGACCTCCTGATCCCACACTAGGATACCCTGTGTCGTAAGTATCAGAAACTACGAGTACCATGTTACCACAACAATGAGCATAACAATGATCTGCAAATATTTGTTCCGGATCTGGGGATCCGGAACAAATATGCATGCAACCATTATGTCCCGCAGCGGGAATCGAAACCGCAACCTCATGCATCTCAGCCGGCTACTAAGCCGACGCACCAAAGATTGTTGTCAAAAAAAAATATAGAGAGATCTTAATATATATAAATTACGTGTCACGTTGTTTGTCCACGATGGACTCCTAAGCTACTTAACCGATTTTAATCAAATTTGCACACCGTGTGCAGTTTGATCTAACTTAAAAGATAGGATAGCTTACATCTCAATTTATAGCCGCAATATTATTTTATTGCAAATTGTTTGTCTATTATTTGACAGTCACAATTATCTGTTAGCTCCAAGCGATTCTAACAGATGGCGGTATCTGTTGATTGGATTGAGTAAGTATTCTAACAGATGGCGTTTGTTAATTTTTTTTTTCTTGGACGCACCAGGTGGAACCGGTAAGACATTTTTAAAATCGTTTTTGGTTTTATTGTGTTTATAATTATCACGGAAAGGTTTAAATGTACCGGGACCACCGGGACCACGCGAACGAAGTCGCGCGCGGGCAGCCATATTATATATATATATATATGGCTGTGATATATTATATATAATTATATATATGATATAGTCAAAGATAAATGTATAATCCTCACCGACAGTCCGTGCGGTGAGCGCGAACAGAGCCGCGTGCAGCAGCGACGCTGTGGCGGCCACGCCCGCGAAGATACGGAAGGCGCTTCGCCCCCCCACGCAAGAGTACAGCTGCCCACCAAGTAGCGAGCCTATCGCAAACCCTGCGAAGACAAACACGCTTAGTTACATCCCAGCCGGGCAAAAGAAGAGCTATGTTATTTAAGCTAAGGCAAAGTCAGAGTCAACGTTAAGACTGCGTTACCACCAAAGGTGTGCGAGTAGATGATGAGTAGATGAGCGGCGCGAGGATGCGTAGCGGGCTCTTTTCAGACTGACAGCTAGTAGGTTTCTCTCTTTCTCTCGCGTCCATCCCTCGCGCACATCTCTCGCAACACATCCCTCGCAACACATTCCTCGCGCACATCTCTCGCACACATCCCTCGCTTGTTTTGTACGTATAAAAACCTCGCTCGTTAAGCCGTTTCCACCAGAGCTGCGCTGAGCGAGGCTAGGTAAATGAAGTGATTTTATTGGTTCTTTACAAACACATCCCTCGCTACGCATCCTCTCTCATCTCTGGTGGGAACGCAGTCTTATACGGATTTTTTTATGGAAAATGAGGTTCACAGAGTGTACTCTAGGAGCGCTCATCGGTGTCGCCGTACAAAATCCTTGTTACACTACACCATACGTCCGTGTCAATTGCTTGTCAAAAACAAGCAAAAGAGAAGAGAGCAAGAGAGCCGCCTCACTGCTGAGCCGTGTCCGCGGCAGCAACAACGCTATCCTGCGCGTTGTAGCTGACAGGGTTGACTGTCCCATACTGGGCCATTTGGTTAGGCTTCATATTGTTTAATTATGTTTTATTTTTAATGTGTTCATTTTATGTGTCTGTGTACTAGTTTAAGTTTTTTTATGGACATTTGTCTGACATAAATAAATAAATAAATTAAATAAATAAAAACTTAGAATCAGCTCTTGGTTCACCGGTATTTGTTTAGTTAGACGGAAGATTGACGGGCAGTATGTTGATTTGGTGAACGTTTCTCTTTTTAATTTACACCGAGGTCATTCGGAAGGGTTGCTTTGTAAGAACCGACCTAGTCTTCCGATCTTGTGGTCGTTGGTAAAAATCACGGAATAAAGAATACATATTGTATTATTCTGATTTCAGTCAAGTTTTACCTAATCCGTCGTCCATACCAGCGACGATGCCCTGAACCGTGGCGGAGTACCCGTCAGGAGCGACGTGAGCCGCGTACCCAACTATAGTGGAGTAGCACAGGGCATATGTTGGCCCTTGCATTATTGCCTGTAACAAACAAACAAACAACCACACATAACTATTAGACATTTTTTTTGTGTGAAAGAAGCGTTGTGTATGTAACGAGCCCGGTGTGTAAAATGGAGCGTTGTGTGTGTGTGTGAAAGGAGCCTTGTATATGTAAGGAGCCCTGTGTGTGAAAGGAGCATTGTGTATGTAAGGAGTCTTGTGTATTTTAAGAGCGTTGTGTATGTAAGGAGCCCGGTGTTTGAAAGGAGCTTAGTGTATGTAAAGAGCCTTGTGTATTTTAGAAGCCTTGTATGTGAAAAGAGCGTTGTGTATGTAAGGAGCCTTGTGTATTTTAGAAGCCTTGTATGTGAAAGGAGCGTTGTGTATGTAAGAAGCCCGGTGTTTGAAAGGAGCGTACTGTAGGTAAGGAGAATTGTGTATTTTTAAAATTTTTGTGAAAGCGAAGGTCGGCTAACCTCAATGAAGACGAGATGCCACGGATGCTGGATGGTTGAGATGAGAGCCATGCGCAGTCCGTAGCACAGCAACGACAAAGTCAGCGTGGTACCGTAGCCCCAGCGTTTTATTATTTTACCTAGAAATACATTTTAAATTTTATTAAAAATTAAAGTTAGTAACACTTCTTTATCAGCCGTTAGAGGTTGTCCGTATAGTCCTACCGTTCAGTTCTACTAGTAGGAATAAACAGGGAAAAAAATACATTTAGTCCTACTATCTGTAGTATGAATGCTAGGTATGATCGTAGGACAAAACGGTTTTTGAAATATGATCTGTCGTACTAGTAGAAATTAACGGATATTTTTCTCCGTTCAGTCCTACTAGTAGAACTGAATGGTAGAACTATACGGACTAATTGAGCCGTCGCAGACTGTTGGACGAAGCCTCCCCCATATAATGCAAAGGGGGAGGATTTACCATAATCAATACATTTTGTCTTATCATCTCAAGCTTTTGTGTCAGCTAGGTAATGCAGCACCAATGGTGTAATATGCATTTTTTACCAGTTTTTAACCGACTTCACAAAAAAGGAGGTTCTCAATTCGGTTGTTTTTTTTTTAAATGTTTTTGACCTCTTTTATCTCCGACGTTTATGAACCGATTTCTGATGATTTTTTTTATTTGAATAGATATACTTCCAGATTGGTCCCATTTTTTTCAAAACCCAGTTCTGATGATGGAGTCCATGAGGAATTGAGGGAACTCCTCAAATATTGTAGGCATACATATGGCGATTTTGATATTTTCAGCAACAAACCAAGCATTTGCATTCAGAAAGTATCATAATCCTTTCACCACTATGGTTCTTTCATCATTTTTTTTTCATCCAAATATTTAGTCGAATACAATGGCGGAAGTCGGTTTTTTAAATGAAAAGTTATTGCTTTATAAATTTTTTGAATCTTTTTTCTGTTAGATCTTTGTAACCTATGTGCAGAGTTAAGAGGGCACTATACTACAATTTAGGCTCCCTCTTTAACGCACGCGATAACCCGCGCGCCGTCTCGCTCGCGCTAGCGAGTGTCGCGCTCAAAAATGAAGTTTTTTGTTTATTATGGCGAAAATAAAGTGTTTATCAAAAAACTGATTTTTAGCATAAGAATAAATAGTTATTACCTACTTGTTGTAGTAAAATTTATCTTAAAACACCGTCGGGTTCCTTAGATTTCTTTCATAACGTGTGGGAAACAAGGATTTTTCATTAAATAAAACTATCGAGGTTTTTTTTACATATCGTGTTTTCAACTTTACACAATAAATGCAAAAATATATAATTTTCATATTCCAAAATATTTAACTCGTAGAATCCGTAGATACTGAGTTATAGATCGATTTTGTTGGGCAAAATCACATAGTACGCCCTCTTAATCAATTTATCTTTATTGCGTATATTAAAACCATGTACGTCACTTCGCTTATTGAAAGTGTATAAGTTTAACCGAATGTACATAATGTTTTTGTAAATGTACAGTGAAGGCAAAGTCAAAATATTAATTTTATTAAACAAATCACTAACCCTCTACTTTTTAGGTTATAAATAGCCCGAATTGCCCGCTTCTGCAGGATAAAAATGACACAGATGTCATCACCAGCACCCCACAATAAGATGCCATAGCTTATGAGACTATGGAAATAAGCAAAGTAGACAAGTCTAGCAGTGGCTACGTCTGTGAGTTTCCTAACCTCTCGAATTGCATAGACTGTCGAATTATAAACTAAAGAAATATCAACAGTTTGTAACAGGGTCAGAACGGAACAGACGCGCTATTACATTGCCCGCTAAACAAAACTGGTAATTAAGCACAGCAGCGCCCTCCAATCCCACGACGAGTTCTAGTTACTTACCTGAGAAGTAGAAGAATAGCAGCTCTCCTACGAAGCTCTGCGCTGCGACCACAACGCCTTCTATCAGCTTTATCCTGGCAGAGTGTCCTGTTTGTTCCGCTAGCTCCTCTAGGAACCTGCAATACATACATACATAGACACACCTTTTTTCCCCCAAAGGGGAGTGGTAAGCAGACCCTCAAAGTGACAGCTTTCACCGTGAGTTTTTTTTGTACTTGGCAAATAAATAAATGCTGGACATTTCACATAGCATTATCTAGCCCCAAGCTAAGCAGAGGCCCAATATTCTCTAAGTTATTTTAAAACTGACCGAATCGAGACTGAATTGTAAATTGACTGAAAGTTGAATTTCTAGTCCCTCATAAATAACAATTTAGTCTACTTTCAATTCATGGTGACCACCATTAGAGTAGGATAGTTATACATATAATTGGAAAGAGTAAAGAGAGACTCCATCTACTTATGCTAAAATTAACGAAAAAACTTAGAATCGTTCAAGTTTCGGTCACATTTCGATATAATCACATTACAGTGTTGTATTTCATGTCAGGAGAATACCATTTCTGACATTTAAGACATCGACACAAGATCGAATCATGATCCGAACTCTATTTTAACTATTTTTTAGTTAGTGAATTGGGCCTCAGAGCTTGTGTTATGGTTACTAGATAACTGTGGTGCGATTAGCTAATTCGGTTGCTATCATTTTTTCCCTATTTCAATCACTTTCAATGCTATTTCTATTGAAAATGACGTCTTAGCGATCACCTAACTCTCGCTGTTGCTAACAAAGCATGATTGCAATAAAAAGCATTTTTGATATGAAGTGTTTCATCGATAGTATGAAATAGCGATTATGTATTGCTATTTCTATCAAGAATGACAGCATTTGATTGCAATACGACCTTTTGCAATAGAAATAAGTCAATTGTTATTTCTAACGATAGAAATCATAGTTTTAAGTTATTTATGTGGATTGTTTATTGTTTGAACATGGTTAGAATACATTCCAAATCAAATAAAATCATTTGGTAATTACCATTGATGTCTATAATAACTAAAGTCTAGGTAGGTACTAAACAAAAGAACTATGAAATAAAATTCACCAATGTCTTAGTAGGTACCTATTCATTATTTACGGAAGGACTTTCCAATATCGACAATTAGTATTAGTACCATATACAAACATACCTACACGCCTTTTGCCCTGCCTACCCGACAGGCAGAGCCTCTATGGGGCTTTTTTCACTGTGGGTTGCACCATTATTATTATTAGTTATTTGTTATCACATTAACTCATAAAACACTTTTTTTCTTCAAATATGTGCCGTTCACTCACTTCCAATTACTTTACATTTCCTTCCAAACTATTCCAAGACCAAAAATTTATTCAAAAATCAAATCAACAAAAACACTGCACAAATGCACTGTATTAAGATACTTAATACAGTGCATTACATAGATAGATATTTTTTATTATACATAGAAAAATACCCAGAACACCCTGAACAAATATTTGCAGATCGTACAAATATTTGTTCCAAGGCGGGAATCGAACCCGCAACCTCCTGCGTCGCAGGCGAACCTTCACCCGTCGCGCCACAGAGGTTGTCAGGGGGCAATAAACAATCATACGGCCGACCTGATGGTAAGTAGTTACCGTAGCCTATGGACGCCTGCAACACCAGAGGCATCACACGCGCGCTGCCGACCCTGAGACATAAAGATGAAAAGTCTCATGTGCCTGTAATTTCACCGGCACCCGTACCCTTCGAACCGAAACACAGCAATGCGAGCACTACTGCTTGGCAGCAGAAATAGGTACGGTGGTAGTACTTCCCCGGACGAACATTTTCACAGGAAGTTATACTACTAACAAAGGGGTCACACAATCGTAGGAATATAAACGTGTCAAGTGGTGAGCTCATCGCCGCCATTGTTTTTCCATGACCAACTCAGCTAAAGCTTTCTGGTAATAACACACTCCTGAATAAGCCAAAATAAAATAATATTATAATTTTTAATAAAAAATGAATTTTCCAAATTTGTTCATAAACGCCGGAGATATGAGGTAACACATTAAAAAAAATACAACCGAATTGAGAACCTCCTTTTTTTGAAGTCGGTTATTAAAATTTTGCACGCCAGCAGCGGTATCTGATGGTAATGACGAGCTCACCAGAACATGTAGTATATGATGAAGCTGTCGAAGGTCCCGGCTACCACGGCGAAGGTGATGAACACCAGAACTCTTGGGATCCGCAATACCTCGCGCAGCGCCTTGCCGGAGTCCGAGGGACTGGATAATGAAGGCAGCTGAAAATCAACAATAGGAACTAGTTTCTTCTTGGTCACCCTGCGTTTCGACCATAGACGTGCGAGGTAGATGAACGGTGCGAGGATGTGTAGCGAGCTCTTTTCAGACTGACTGCTAGTAGTTTCTCGCTCGCGTCCATCCTTTGCACACATCCCTCGCAACACATCTCTCGCAACACATTCCTCGCAACACATCTCTCGCACGCACCTCGATTGTTTTGGACGTACAAAAACCTCGCTCGCTAAGCCGTTTCCACCAGAGATGGACTGAGCGAGGCTAGGTAAATGAAGTGATTCTATTGGTTCTTAAAAAACACATCCCTCGCTACGCATCTTCGCTCATCTCTGGCGGAAACGCATCCATAAGCCAGATTCCAACTTGACGTATACATCAGAAGCCTTTAGGTCCACTATTGGACGCGGCTTCCTCCATAAAACGCAATGGAGAGGGATTTGCAATACACCATCATCACCACGCTTGGCAGGCGGATTGGTGATAGCAGTATTGCTGTTGAGTACTCAGGTGGATGCTGCTGCCCATCCCCTAATCCCTTAGTCAGCATTTACGACATCCACAATAGGAGACGTAGTGTTTATTCTAAAGCTGGATACACTACAGCACTTGACGTATGGAGGCCTTTAAATGGGCTTGTGGTAGTAATAGGTAAAGTTTTAAAATTCTCCCCATAAGAAAAGGGGGATTTGAGGGGGGGGGGGGTTGGCAGGTGGATTTGATGCAGTATTGGTATTAAGTACTCAGGTGGATGCCGCTACCCGGCCCCTGGCGTAATCCCTTGGTCGCCGTTTACGAGACAACCACGACCGAGGAGCTGGAAATAGAAGGTGGACAACGGAAATCCTCGATGGAAACTCTATAGGACGTTCCCTAGAAATACCCCATAGGGTACATCTGGGCGTATTTTGCCCTCAACTTTTTAGAAACGAGAAATTTCAAAAGACAACATTGAGGCATCTGCACAGGTATATTAAAATCGCGATCAGCGCTATAGCTAAGACAGGCGCAGGTATTAAGACGGACTCTTTTTTTAATGTACCCTAGGCGCATTTTATCCTAAACGTGAAATTTCAAAATACAACTCTCTCAGTCAGTTTACGACAGCTGTACAGGTCTATAAAAGTCTCGATCAGCGCCATAGCTAAGATATGCGTAGGAATTAAGGCGGACCCCATTGTACCCTAAAAGATTGTTATTATTTTATGTTCTTTCCCACATAAACCCCAATGTACCCCCAGGCGGGCGCAATTTGCCATAAACGTGAAAATTCAAAAGACAACACTCACAGTCAGTTTACGACAGCTGTACAGGTCTATAACAGTCGCGACCAGCGCTATAGCGAAGGCAGGTGTGAAGTTCTTGTAAGTGTCCGACACAAGATCAATAAGACAGCCCCCGGCCAGCGCCGTCAGACCGTACCCCACTGTACCCCAGGCGCGTTGTGCCCCGTACTTCGAAGCACGTTCTGGACCTGAAATAGATTAAGGACATAATTGACCGAGCGAGCGAAGTCCTTGCAATATCTGGCAAAAAATATTTTCATCTGTCTGAATGTATGTATATACGTAATCGCGTACAACAGGTATAAAAACGCCACTCTATATGAATCATAATACGATTCATCAAGGAATTGCTAAGGATCTGCTGAGAATTCGTAAAATGAATGAGGGGTTTTCACGGCCGTTTCAAATCATGCTATCAGCGTTGAAAATAGATGGCGCTGCTCTGTACCTAGCTGTCAAGTGTCAAAATAAAGTTAAATGTCAACATCAACAACGAAGGATATATTTTCGTTTCGTGATATTTATTTTTGCCTACTTCTAAAAACACCACGGAATCATTGGCACACACTCAAGAAGCAAACAGAAACAGAATATCATGACTAATAACCATAGACTAGTTAGATAATAGCTTAATACGCGTACACCACAGATAATACATTTGACAATCTTGGCAGCTAGAGTTGAGTCAGCGCCATCTATCGAACCAATTTGAACTACTTTTTTTTATTATCGAAAAACCTTCATAGCTACGAGATGAATTACTCCATGTGGCAAATTCATTAGGTAGCAATTCATTTTCTGAATTCTCAGATCCTTAGCAATTCCATGAAAAATTATAGAATTATTTTGTCGTGGACGATTTTTGGTTGGAGGTATTTACCCCAAAAAGGGGAGAAGTTTGCTGCGGCGCCATTTACAAGTAGAGTGTCATAAGAAAGAGCTATATCATCTATGTATGTTTATATGAAAGAAAGCAATAGCCGAGTTGGTCATTGAAAGCAATGTCGGCAATGAGCTCACCACTTGTCACGTCTACATTCCTGCGATTGTGCAACATGAAACTATAAGTAAAAACCGGCCAAGTGCGAGTCGGACTCGCGCACGAAGGGTTCCGTACTATTATCTATAAAAACGGCAAAAAAAAACACGTTTGTCGAATGGGACGGATACCAAAGTCTTAGTAATAGGGTCCGTTTTACCCTTTGGGTACGGAACCCTAGAAATTATTTATGGAATCCTAGTGTGGGATTAAGACTATGTGTGTGATTGTTGATCAAACCAACCGAACTGATAACCGTTGGGGAATAAAGGTTCTCGAGTGGCGACCACAAACCGGACGACGCGGTAGAGGAAAGCCCTCTACTCGATGGACTAAAGACATTATAAACATCGCAGGAAGTCGGTGGATGGAGGCGGCTCAAGACCGTTCGTCGTGGCATTCTAAAGGGAAGGCCTATGTCCAGCAGTGGCCTTCTACCACTGGCTGATGATGATGTACTGTTGGTTGATGCTTACCTAAAACATCAAAGCATACAGCGTCTCCGATACAGTTGGCAACATTGAAAGCGACTGTACCAACGCACATCAAAATGACAAACGCCCAAAACGTCACTGTCATATACAAATTGTCTTCACTTTTCGCCTCCAATGTCCTTGAAAAACTCACTTTATCTTTTAGACTAAAATCTACGAAATTATCATTCATAGTATTATTCATAGATCGTTTATTTCTACTCCGAATCAAATAATCTTCGTAGCAGAGCAAGTTACAATTGCTTTTAGGCAAGCATATCACCTCTCCCTCTCTAACTTCATCTAGCTCCATAGACAAGAGGGAGCAAGACGTGTTTCTGACGTCATCATCTATGTACACCGTGTTGACGTATGTCTCATTTGGCAGATAAACGTCAAAGGAATCCATAGAGCAATTCCAATGACAGGTGTATTTTTCCAAGGAGGTTGTGTTGTCGTTTTTCTTCAGGTATATCGTGTTGTTTAGATGGTACACGTTTTGTATAATGCCTGTGTCTATGGGCTCTGGCATTGGTAGGAACCATAGACAACAGTAAGATCCAGACATGGTAGCTATGAGTAACATGAATACCAGTTTTCTGTGTGCCTGAAAAGAAACATACGGTTAAGACCACATAACACCCAACAGTCACATACGTAGTCCTGATCCCACACTAGGATTCACTGTGTCGTGGGTATCAGGAACTACGAGTACCATGTTACCATAACACCCAGACCCAGAACAAATAATAATAATAATAATAATAATAAATGCTGGACATTTCACACAACATTATCTAGCCCCCAAGCTAAGCACAGCTTATGTTATGGGTACTAGATAACAATACATTACATAGATAGATATTTTTTGTATACATAGAAAATACCCAGAACACCCTGAACAAATATCTGCATATTGTACAAATATTTGTTCCGAGGCGGGAATCGAACCCGCAACCTCCAGCGTCGCAGGCGAACCTTCGCCCGCCGCGCCACAGAGGTCGTCAAATATTTGCAGATCATACAAACATTTGTCCTGTAGCGGGAATCGAACCAGCAAACTCTCGCATCTCAGCCGACTACTCGCCCGCCGCGCCACGAAGGACGTCATATTTTTTTATCGTGGCCACTTTTTTCTGAAGCAAATTCCTGCCCCTAATCACAGTAACAAATGGTAATGGGGAACGCAACAATGGGAATCATTTTGGCAGCCTTAGCGCTATTTAAATCTTATGAAACTTGAATAGGGAAAACTTCTTGAACTAAATATTCCTCCTGTCGAGTTTCAAAAGATTTGAAAGAAAGAAAGAAAGAAAGAAAAAGCATTTATTTGTGTTAATGATGCAGATCATAAAAAAGACACGGGAAAATAGAAAAGACACACACACAAACAACAAAGATTAACAAAGAAAATTAAAACTAAACAGAAGACAAGAATGACTTGTGTTATATTATAAAAATGTGCCTCTCAGTACCAGTCATGCAACACTGTCACAAATTGGCGTCCAGCTCAGCATTTGTTGTGTTGTGGCAACACAACGCTGATCTTCCGCTGAAACCGTACAAGTGAACACACGGATGTCTGCTTCACAATTATCATAAATAATTATTTTTACAACTTATATTATAATATATAAATGAAATAATGATAATGAGATATATACAAAAACAATAATAATAAAGAAAAATAAAAGACGTTGAAGTTATTAAAAAATAGTATATCAACAAGGTCGTGCGGTTAAGATGTAGGTAGACGTAAAAGACAGTATTATCAAAAGGCAGTGTATGAGGAATGACTAACAGAAGTGAGTGCTGGGGAGAAGTGACAGAGATATATGGAAACTTTACGGCGATTATGGTAAGGAACAGTTTTATTTGGACAGTGCTAAGGCTGCCAAAATGATCCCCATTGTTGCGTTCCTCATTGCCATTTACTAGTTTAATTGGGGGCTATCCTGCACAGGGATACAGACATCGTTGAAATTATAACTATTTGTGTTTCATAAAACTTTTCAAATTTCGAAGGACTCGCTCTTCGCCCCATCGCTACTCCCACTCACTCAACCATTATACATAACATAACGTGATATAACACCAAACAGTCACATACACAGTGTAATACCTAGTGGTAAGACGGACCATTTATGTAAGCCAAGCCGAGTTTGTTGCCTGATTCTTCTAGGCTTGGTCGCGTTGGAACAGGAGTAATTTAATTTTATATAAGACGATTCAAAATGATCCTTGTGATATCAATGAATAAAGTTCTTTTTGACTTTGACTTTGAAAGTCCAGCGCCCCTAATTACAGTAGCTAATCGCAATGGGGAACGTAACAGTGGAGATCATTTTGGCAGCCTTATAGCTGTCAAGCGCATTACAGCATAGAATGAGCAGCACTTGAATACTGAACACCGATACTGCTATCACCAATCCTGGTGATCGATCAAAGGCTGGTTAGTGATGATGGTATGTCATACTGAACTGGGGCAGTGTGTCACAATGAGCTGGAGCAGTGTGTCACAATGAGCTGGGGCAGTGTGTCACAATGAGCTGGGGCAGTATGTCAAATAAAGCTGGGACAGTATGTCACTTAAAGGTGGGACAGTATGTCACATTGAGCAGGGGCAGTGTCACAATGAGCTGGGGCAGTATGTCATATAAAGCTGGGACAGTATGTCACATAAAGCTAGGACAGTATGTCACATTGAGCAGCATATCTCATTGAACTGGGGCAGTATGTCTCATTGAACTGGGACAGTATGTCACATTGAACTGGGGCAGTATGTCTCATTGAACTGGGACAGTATGTCGCATTGAGCTGGGGCAGTTTGTCTCATTGAACTGGGACAGTATGTCGCATTGAGCTGGGGCAGTATGTCTCATTGAACTGGGACAGTATGTCACATTGAGCTGGGGCAGTATGTCTCATTGAACTGGGACAGTATGTCACATTGAGTTGGGGTAGTAAGACACATTGAACTGGGGCAGTAAGACACATTGAACTGGGGCACGATGTCACATTGAGTTGGTCAGTATAACATCTTGGCCTGGAGCAGGGTGCCACATTGAACTGGGGCAGTGTGTCACAATGAGCTGGGGCAGTATGTCATATAAAGCTGGGACAGTATGACACATAAAGCTAGGACAGTATGTCACATTGAGCAGGGGCAGTGTGTCACAATGAGCTGGGGCAGTATGTCATATAAAGCTGGGACAGTATGTCACATAAAGCTAGGACAGTATGTCACATTGAGCAGCATATCTCATTGAACTGGGATAGTATGTCACAATGAGCTGGGGCAGTATGTCACATTGAACTGGGACAGTATGTCACATTGAGTTGGGGTAGTAAAACACATTGAACTGGGGCAGTATGTCTCATTGAACTGGGACAGTATGTCACATTGAACGGGGCAGTATGTCTCATTGAACTGGGACAGTATGTCGCATTGAGCTGGGGCAGTATGTCTCATTGAACTGGGACAGTATGTCACATTGAGCTGGGGCAGTATGTCTCATTGAACTGGGACAGTATGTCACATTGAGCTGGGGCAGTATGTCTCATTGAACTGGGACAGTATGTCACATTGAGTTGGGGTAGTAAGACACATTGAACTGGGGCAGTAAGACACATTGAACTGGGGCAAGATGTCACATTGAGTTGGTCAGTATAACATCTTGGCCTGGAGCAGGGTGCCACATTGAACTGGGGCAGTGTGTCACAATGAGCTGGTGCAGTGTGTCACAATGAGCTGGGGCAATATGTCATATCCGCACCACGATTGTATACAAAGTTAAGCTCTAAATTTAATATAAAAAATTACAGTAATCACCAATTAAAAGGCATATTAACACAATGGTTGGGTTCATTTGATTATACCGGTATAGAGGACCTACTTAAGTAGGACTCATACGCACCCACCCAAACACAATTACATACTATATATTCTATATTTACATACTATATATTTGTATTATGACATACAACAGTATGTCATATTAAACTGGGACAGTATGTCACATTGAGCTGGGGCAAGATGTCACATTGAGCTGGGTCAGTTATATCACAAGCTTCGTCTAAAACACTTACCGGCCAGAAATCGACCACGTACCCGAACAGAGGCTTTGCCAGTGCCCAGAGCAGCGGCAGCACAGCCGTGACAACACCCATTGCTGCCGGAGATACGCCCAGCTGTCGCCCAAATACATTAAGCTGGGGCAGTATAGGACCAAGCGCTGTAACAATAAGGATACAATAACATAACACCCAACAGTCACATACGTAATCCTGAGGCCTTACCATGAGCTCTTATAGCGATTCAGTTCAAAAACTATTCAGTACAAAATATCGGTTCCGTGATGTCCGCAGCTATATTTAAAGGCACAGTAGCAGAAGGTCTATAGACTTCTGCGATTAAAGTTATTCAATGATGACGGATGTCAACGACGAACCGATATTTTGTACTGAGAGTTGATTCTACGTTTTGACAAGCAATTGACACGGACGTATAGTGTAGTGTAACACGGATTTTTGTATGGAAAATGAGGTTCACAGAGTGTACGCTATCAGTGTCTCCATACAAAAATCCACACTACACTACACCAGACGTCCGTGTCAATTGTGTGCAAAATACTTAGAATCAGCTCTCTGAATCGCTATAAGAGCTCATGGCTCAGAGCCTCTGATCCCACACTAGGATTCCCTGTGTCTTAGGTATCAGGAATTACGAGTACCATGGTACCATAACACCCAAACCCGGAACAAATATTTGCAGATCATACAAACATATCTCCCGCAGCGGGAATCGAACCCGCAACCTCTCGCATCTCAGCCCGCTGCTCGGCCGCCGCACCACGGAGGTCGTCGGCAAATAGGAAAATCAAATCTACGATTAGAATTTTGCGTTTGTGCTGCCTTAATAGTGTCATAACACGATTATGTATACGCAAGATATGGTTGTAATACTTAATCTAGATAAATATATGATAAGGAAAGACAATAAAGTTGTTTGTTGTAATTTAATGGTGGTTTTGATCTGATATTCTGCCTGTTTTGTTAATATTTGTATCTCTGACATGGGAAATGTGAGCCACCTGAATAAACTAAACATAAGAACCTTATACGTATCACATTTTGACGACCTCTGTGGTGCGGCGGGCGAAGGTTCGCCTGCGACGCAGGAGGTTGCGGGTTCGATTCCCGCCTCGGAACAAATATTTGTACAATCTGCAGATATTTGTTCAGGGTGTTCTGGGTATTTTCTATGTACTTATACTAAAAAATATCTAACTATGTAATGTATCAGTTATCTAGTACCCATAACACAAGCTCTGCTTAGCTTGGGGCTAGATAATGTTGTGTCAAATGTCCAGCATTATTCATTTATTTATGCAAATAAAGAACTATTATTATTATAAAATTAATAATCTCGTTAAAAAAACATTTTTACTATAAAGAAATAATATCTAAAAAAACATATGGTATATAAAACGCTACAGTAAAAAAATATACATCAAAAAGGGAAACCTCCGTTCGCGGAGCAAGGCTCAAGCGGTCGGAGGCTAGGGCTGCAAAGAGAGGAACCTCCTGACTATGCGTGCCGAGTCCAGGAGTACTGCCTTCTGAATCTGACCCTTGATCCTTGAGTCTCTTAAGGTATTGGTCAAGACTCTTCGCTATTATTATTATTATTGAATAGTAAAACAAATAACATAACGGACAAGTGCGAGCTAGGCTCACGTCTGTCTTTTGTTTTAAAAGCAGTTGATGCGAATGAAACTAGAGGTATGTCAGGATCGTAAATCGTAATCCGGGGATCTGCCTACCCCTCATGGAAACAGGCGCGATTTTATGTCTATGTATGTATGTGTATGTATTTTTGAGTTGAAAATTATAACACTAACACCCCAGGTGATTAGTGCGAGGTAATTATATGGCAAGTCAAATCAAATAATAATAATCAAATATTTTTATTGACACCAAACCACGTAACAAAAGTATATAGGGCATAGTAAATAGGTACAAGGCTTGAAGGTAGTTATAGTATCAGTTTTAGTGTCGCAACTGACCCCTAAACTAAGATAATAATATCCTGTATAGGATAGGTATATGATAGGTGTCAGCGCCCACCCTCTAACTAAATTTATTTAGACAATTTTATGCCAATAAAGTTAAAAAACTAGTTTAGTACCTATTTTAATTATAATTTATGTTAAGTATGTAATTTATGAATGTTTATAAAAGTGTCCGTGTGTTGAGTGAAAAAATAGATAAAATAAAATTTAAAAGATAATGTTAAAAACTTTACACAAATGTGTGAATGAACGAAAGGTCCGGATATTGGTGTTTATCTGTGGGAAAAGGCGTGTGAGTGTTTTGCACACAAATACCTAGGTACACAAATATGTGCACTCATTTGTATGAAATGAGTGCATTGCAAATAAATGTTTAAAAAGCATGGTTCAATCAGTCCCTCAATGTATTCAATGGGGGAGGCCTAGTCCAGCAGTGGGCGTCTAAGGACCGCTGGTGATGATGATGATAGTTATATTTGCGAGCGCGTGAAAATCACTGCAGGATACAATCGATCATGGTTGACGTTGCGATTAGGGTATTAGGCTCTGGGAGCGACCTAGGTGGGATTAAGGTGGATCGTCTCGCATGTGGCGCAAAATTCAAATTTTAAATGTGTTTTTTTTCGTCAGAGCTCATCAACACTTTTTGAGGTAGCGAAAACAGGTTTTGCTAAAACTAAGAACACCCAACACACTTCACGGCCGTATCAAATCATGCTTTCAGCGTTGAAAATAGATGGCGCTGCTCTGTACTTAGCTGTCAAGTGTCAAAATAAAGTGAAATGTCAACATCAACAACGTAGATATAATTTTCGTTTTGTGGTATTTATTTTTGCCTACTTCTAAAAACACCACGAAATCACTAGCGCACACTCAAGAAGCAAACACAAACAGAATATCATGACTAATAGCCACAGACCCGCTAAATAATAGCTTAGTACGCGTGCACCACAGATAAAACATTGTCAATCTTGACAGCTAGAGATGAGTCAGCGCCATCTATCGAACCAATTTGAACTACTTTTTGTATTTTTTATCGAAGGTGAACAGCCCTCATTGATAGTATCTCATAAATATCATTAGTTAAGGTAGATCGTCTCGCATGTGGCGCGAAATTCAAATTTTAATTATTTTTTCTTGTCATAGCTCATTAACAGTTTTTTAGATAGCGAAAACAGGTTTTGCTAAAACTAGGAGAGTCCATGAAGTCAAAGTATCATAAATTAAACAAATATGCGTCTTTTAATAATGCTTATCAAAGCTATGTACTGATAATGTGATAAAAAATTATGTTAGTTGTATAATGATTACCTAATTATAGTTAGTTTTTATTGACCGAGCGAGCGAAGTCTGCAATAACTGGCTATGCTTTCGTCTGTCTGGATGTACCTATGTATGCAGTGTATGTAGTAAATGCTTCCAGCTAAAAACAAAAGGATAACAAATACATTGTTAATGATGAAACGCGAAGACCTACGAATGATGGTGGGCATCATCACGGGACACTGTGCTCTCAACCACCATCTCCTGAAGACAGGGGCTACGGGCAGTGGGCTATGTCGCGGCTGTCTTCAGGACGAGGAGACAGTGGAGCATTTGATATTGGATTGCACGGCCACAAATGAAGCCAGTAAAAAAACAGGACTCCAGGAGCTGATAGAGTCCTGTTTGATTCTTCAATTTCTCACACTGGAACAGTGCTGCCATCAACCCAGAGTCCTTCTCCGTTATTTTAAGGAGTTTTGCTGGCTGGGCTAGGGTTAGCAAGGGATGCACAATACACTCCAATGCGGGAAGTCAGTGCAGATCTTATCTCCCCCATTTTGAATTAGAATTAGATGTATGTAAGTATGTAGTACGTACTCCCGTACAGAGGCCTTACCATGAGCTCTTATAGCGATACAGTTCAAAAACTATTCAGTACAAAATATCGGTTCGTCGTTGACATCAGTCATCATTGAATAACTTTAATCGCAGAAGACTATAGACCTTCTGCTGCTGTGCCTTTAAATATAGCTGCGGACATCACGGAACCGATATTTTGTACTGAATAGTTTTTGAACTGAATCGCTATGAGAGCTCATGATAAGGCTTCTGATCCCAGACTAGAATTACGTTGTGGGTATCAGGAACTACAAGTAGGATGGTACCAGTAACACTCAGACCAGGAACTAATATTTGCAGATCATGCAAACATTTGTCCCGCGGCGGGAATCAAACCCGCACTTCTTGCATGTCAGCCGGCTCGCCCGCCACTACAAAAAGTCGAACAATAAACAATCATCATCATCATCAGCTGGACATAGGCCTCCACCTTAGAATGCCACGACGAACGGTCTTGAGCCGCCTCCATCCACCGACTTGCTGCGACGTTTATAATGTCTTTAGTCCATCGAGTGGAGGGCCTTCCTCTCCCGCGTCGTCAGGTTTGTGGTCGCCACTCGAGAACCTTTATTCCCCAGTGGTTATCAGTTCTGCGAGCTATATGACCTGCCCATTGCCACTTCAACATGCTAATTCTGAGAGCTATGGTCGGTGACCTTTATTTCTTCGACACATTCACACACAATAAACGATACATTTATTAATTTATTAAACAAATATGTGTCTTTTAATTGAGCTTATCATAGCTATCTATCACTGATAATGAGATATAACATTATGTTAGTTGTATAATGATTACCTAGTTATAGTTTTAAGACTTTTATTGACAGAGCGAGCGTAGTGTTTGCAAATAACTGGCATAATTTGCTTTCGTCTGTCCGGATGTACTTATGTATGTATGTATGTATGTATGTATGTATGTATGTATGTATGTATGTATGTATGTATGTATGTATGTATGTATGTATGTATGTATGTATGTACTAGCATACAAGTCGCATTTTTCAATGAATCTTTATGAAACTTGTTATACAGGTTCTACAAAACCATAGTTTTTTTTTGTCATCGGTGATTTTTGATTAGTACAGTATTTCTCCCAAATAGGAGGAATGTTTGCTGCGGCGCTATTTACCATCAAGTGGTGGTGTCATAAAAAAGGTTTAATTCCAAAATTATTAAAAAATTTATTCTATGATGTAGTTTTTGAGAAAAACTTTAAATTAAAAACCATATTTTTTTAAATTATTACCTTTTAAAAATTGCTTAAAAAACAATTACTAAGGATACTTTTTTGGTACCATAACACCCAGCCCAGAACAAATATTTGCAGATCATACAAACATTAGTCCCGCAGTGGGAATCAAACCCGCAACCTCTTGCATCTAAGCTGGCTACTCGCCCGCCGCGCCACAGAGGTCGTCAAAATGAGTTAAGTACTTAGTAATTAGAACAGGAGTAATTTAATTTTATATAACACGATTCAAAATGATCCTTGTGATTTCCATCAATAAAGTCCTTTTTGACTTTGAATTTGTTAATTAGTTGCTAGTTACCTGAGTAAATTGATTTTAGTTGTTGGTTTTCCTAATAAATAAATAAATCATCGCTAGTGCTACTGCTAGTTCAGGATGGTCATGATATATTGGCAGTACCATATTGAATGCCAAAACCAGATAAGCATGCTTACCATTATCCAGATTTATTGTACTAGGTATTTCCAATTTTATTGTGAAAGTAATTTAATCACACAGTAGATACCGAATCAGCAATTAAAATAAATAATGTATCTAGGTCATTTGGAGATAGCAATTATAGCGACATTCTTTTTTTAAATATTTTCTAATACATTTGTATGGAGATAAAATATACTTACCAGCGAAAAAGAAGAAGAAGTGGGCCTTTATTGGCAAAAGCCTGCGATCTATTTTTAACTTCATTTTTGTAGTTTTTTTCAATCTTCGTAATAATACAGCAGGAACATAATATTATTGACTTGTATGTTATTTATCAGCAGCCGAGTTCAACGCCTTGCGAGTTGACGCTGAGTTCTCCGATCGCGTACTAAATAAAACTGCTTCAGGCAGCAGCAAGCAGGCCATTGTGACGACATTAATTGCCTATGTAAATCTACATAATGTTATTTACATTTGGCGAGCGGCGACCGCATTCAAAACAATTTGCTTGATTGATTTTAGCATTTTCAATGTAATTGTAATGTAGCAAAATAATGAGTTGGTAGAATCTAGTTTGTTTGCTTGCTGTCTCGCATTTTCTACCAATGAGTGAAGAAGACAAAGTACTGATAGCTATCGATACGTCAACAAAAAGTACTTTCAATTGACTATGCCTACGTGTAACGGAACGTTTTAGTACCATAGACTCCAATCACAAAACACAATCGATGGAATAAAATGAAAACCGGAAATAGAAACAACACTACAGCGCGATATGAAAAAAATATTTGCGCGCGATGCTCATTTCTTTTCGTATTCGAAAATGTCCTCTTTCGTCAAAGTGCAAAAGAAAATTGTAAAAATGATGGAGGAGGACGAATTTTTAGGTTGCATCAGCTGCATGAGCTCGAAAAATTTATTCGACCTATTTTCTGTGTACGAAGATAATGGAGAAACCTACGCCAGCATGTTTAAAACCTGCTTCGATGTTTTGGTAAGCATTTGCTCTACGCAATTAACTTTTTTGCAATTCAAAGCAAAATAGGTAGTTTCTAAATGGTCAGAAACCAAAATAATTAAAGCCACAGCTTACTAACAGAACTGTATCCCACTATTGCCTTGCAACTTAACAAAAATAAACTTTTCCCCATTCCATTTACTACTATTTCGTAAAACTAAATACCCATTTCGAAAATTTCACCCAGACCGTCTTCAACCAAACATACTTACGATGTAGGTACCTAGTGTATACCTAGATTGTTGTCGATACCACGCAAAAATTATCGCGGTTTACTTCTAAACAATTTTAGTGCGGTACTGTAAAGAACACAGGTACTTATAGGTACCTAGTACAGGTACAGGTGTACACAGAATGCACCGAAAACCGAGCTAATCAACTAACATTCTTGCTTTCTGACATAATATAGTACCCAAATATTACAGAGGTACTGAAACGTGACGGTACATAATAAGCTCCATAAGCCAATAACTAAACCATAATCCTACATTCTATCCTCAGTCGTGTTTATCATAACGCGGTCTCAGCTTAGTCCAAGACTGAACCGCTTTCGAACGCCTACCTCAGACTCATAAACTATTACTATATCCTGTTCAGAGGCCCAAGCATGAACATCTAACGTTACCGAGACGCTAGCGACATGATAGTCATCAAAAATTAACCAATCAACTTAAAAACATTTCAAGCCACCGCGATGTCATTGGCCAATATTTGACATCGACTAGGTATCGTCTCGCTAACATCTCGATACCGTTAGATATTTGTGCTTACCCAACAGTCATTTAATTGCTCTAAGATATTCTGTGACTATACACACGTTTAGAGTCTTCGTCCGAGTTTAACACAGTCATTCTTTCTCGCTCATGCAAACCCTTGGCGCATAGGTGCTAGAAGTAGTTCTGCGAATAGTAGTCCTCGTGACCGCAAACTTTGTTATATTTTTTTTTGATAAACTTTGAAAATAGATTCCGTAGCAAATACCCAATCTTACCTGAACCTCGAAAGTCGTTGAAACTCTACAAATGAGAGCTTACGTTACATTGGATTTTTATTTTTATTTTACTTATACTTAGTTCATCGTAGAATACATATATTGCCATGGCGTGTCCGGCACTCCGGCCTAAGAATATACCTCCATCTCCTCCCGTGGATGCCGTAAAAGCCGACTGAGGGATTATACCAGATTACAGCAGCAGCAATGAGGGCTTTTCATCTTCGATTAAAAATAAAAAAAGTAGTTCAAATTGGTTCGATAGATGGCGCTGACTCAACTGTAGCTGACAAGATTGTCAAATGTATTATCATCTGTGGCTATTATTCATGATACTCTGTTTGTGTCAGAGTGCGCTAGTGATTTCGTGGTGTTTTTATAAGTAAGCAAAAATAAATGCCACGAAACGAAAATACATCCACGTTGTTGATGTTGACATTTAACTTTATTTTGACACTTGACAGCTACGTAACAGAGCAGCGCCATCTATTTTCAACGCTGAAAGCATGATTTGCGCGGCCGTGAAAACCCCTCATAGCAAAAGGGCGAGTAGCACTCGTAAAAATTTGGCTATTATTTCTTCAAACTTCATGAAACTTTGTACACATGATTAGTACTTACACTAATATCTAGACCCGCGTGGTGCGTTAGTTTCCATAAATTATATGGATACTAAATCATAAATTAAAAAATAAACGCGCCTCTGGTTAATATATTAATGTACAAGATCATGTGTACAAAATTACATTAAAAAAATGAAAAAAAAGTTTCATAAAGTTAAACAAATAAACTTTGAAGAGAATAGAGAATCAAACTAAGCGCCCTACCTCTTGAGTTAAGTAGGTACCTATTTTTAACCGACTTCGAAAAAAGGAAAAAACTTCAATTCGTTAGTATTTTTTTATTTTTTATGTTTGTTACCGCATTTCTTCGTCATTTATAAAACGATTTGGAAAATTATTTTTTTATTTAATAGGATATAGGTAAGTACTTCCAGATTGGTCCGATTTAAAATAACTTTTCATTTAAAAAACCTACTTCCGCCATTGTATTCGACTAAATAATTTGATTAAAAAAAAATGATGAAAGAACCATAGTGGTGATAAGATTATGATACTTTTTGAATGCAAATGATTGGTTTGTTGCTGAAAATATCAAAATCGCCATATGTATGCCTACAATATTTAAGGAGTTCCCTCAATTCCTCATGGATCCCATCATCAGAACTGGATTTTGGACCAATCTGGAAGTAAGTATATCTATTCAAATAAAAAAAGAATTTTCCAAATCGGTTCATAAACGCCGGAGATATGCGGTAACAAACATAAAAAAAAATACAACCGAATTGAGAACCTCCTCCTTTTTTGGGAAGTCGGTTAAAAAAATAGCGATTTTGGTATTTTCAGCAACAAGTTATTGTTTTGTATACCTTTAGCAAATAAAAACATGTAGATATTCAATGGCGGAAGTCGGTTTTTTAATTAAAAGTTATACCTACTTTAAATGGTTATCTATTGTAGATTCCGGAAAACGTAAAATTCCTATGTTCGGATTGCGCTGAACAGTTGGAGAAAGCGTTCGCCTTCAGAGAGCAGACAGTCAAGAGTATTATGATGTTGCAGGACGCGCTGGCTCAAGGTATGATCAAGGCTTATGATGATGATGACTATAATACCATAACATAACATGCGACGCAGGAGGTTGCGGGTTCGATTCTCGCCTCGGAACAAATATTTGTAAAATCTGCAGATATTTGTTCAGGGTGTTCTGGGTATTTTTCTATGTCTAATAAAAAATATATATCTATGTAATGTTATTGTATTCAGTATATCAGTTATCTAGTACCCATAACACAAGCTCTGCTTAGCTTGGGGCTAGATAATGTTGTGTGAAATATGTCCAGCATTTATTTATTATTAAATCTTAATGATGGTCTTACTTGTCAAACGTTAGTCACTGAGTGACTTTCAGTTAGGGAATAGGGGGGCTGATCCCACACTAGGATTCCCTGTGTGGTGGGCATCAAGGAACTACGAGCACCATGGTGCCACAACACGCAGACCCGGAACAAATATTTGCAGATCATACAAACATTTATCACGCAGAGGGAATCGAACCCGTAACCTCTCGCATCTAAGCCGGCCGCCGCACCACAGAAGTCGTCAATATAATATAATGTATATTTATATTACGATTGTAAAAGGACGGCTCCCGAATACTGAAGGTACCGGTAAAGCTACCTATATCATAGCTACATAAAATAGCTTTCGCCTGAGAGGTGATTCATACCGGAGAAAACCTTTTTTTTCGTTTCGTATCGTATTTGTCAGCCAGCAATGTACGCATTTATTCCGGCCGCGCGAGTTCAACGCTCCCGGTCAGCTGATCGACCCGTAGCAACAGCATTTCTTATGTGGTTTTTATTGATTTTTTTGACGTTTTTTATTTATTAACGTGTTTTTAATTATGGAAATTAGGTTTTTGTGTTCATTTAAGGTTAAACGTTTCACAAGTGGCGCGAAATTCAAATTTTATTGTGTTTTTTGCATTTTATAGCTTATCAACACTTCTTGTGATAGCGGACACTAGTTTTGCGGGAATCAAGAGATCTAACACACATGTTCTAATTGAAAGTATCTCATAAATATAATTAGTTTAGCTACGAATGTCAATGAATCAAAATAAACACTATACAAAACATTCATTGACATTCGTAGCTAAACTAATGATTTATTTATGAGATACTTTCAATTGAAATATGTGTGTTAGGTCTCTTGATTCCCGCCAAACATGTGTTCGCTATCTCAAGAAGTGTTGATAAGCTGTAATGTGCAAAAAACACAATAAAATTTGAATTTCGCGCCACTTGCGAAACGTTTAAAACACGAAAAAAGCGGCCCAAAAGTGTGCATTTTTTTCGTGTTTTTTCAGCTTAAATACTTATTTTCAGAATCATGGTCTGAATGCACTGTTTCAGTTGTCGGGAGAAGTCTTTTTACACACGTTATATATCATTATTGTTAATAATGATATATAACGCATTTACTTATCATATAATATATATACCTATTACTATATATACTTATTAATTATTATTATTACTATAATATATATACACTCGAGAGCAATGAATCCGGGTCACTTAAAGAATCCTAAAAATCTCGGAAACTAAAAATGCTAGGTTAATGCAATAAATTGTATTTAATAGACAATGTAATACTCCTTAAATGAAGGTATTAAAACTTCTTAGTTATTGTAAAGTTATATCATAAAAAAATCAAATTTGAAAAAGGGCCACTTTCGAAGATGGAACTACGAAATTACAGCATTTGGTTTTGCTTTTGTTTGTAATCTGTCATTTATCATTGTTTGATTTCTGTTTTTTTGTTGTTTTTTTTCTGCGTAAACGCAGTAATGGAAGCACGAGGAGGCAATACGAAGTATTAAAATTCAAGAAAATCGTAAAAAAGTTCAAAAATTTCATGTTTCCTATTTTTGTTTTAAGGAGAGATCAGCAGTTTTTTTCTTTATGTAATTTTGTGTTAATAAAATGTATGGTGACTCATATTTTTTTTACCTTCATTTAAGGAGTATTACATTGTCTATTAAATACAATTTATTGCATTAATCTATCATTTTTAGTTTCCGAGATTTTTAACATTCTTTAAGTGACCCGGATTCATTGCTCTCGAGTATACTTATTATATATACCTACCACTCACCTGTTTAACTTTCAGACGAAGAGTATCTGGATGAGACTATATTAGAGGAAGACGAGAGTAAGCCGGACGTTACTCACGATGAGCCGATCGCGCGGCCTACCTCCGTAGATGACGAGGATGAAGGTAGGTTAGAAGGCAAACAAGTTGAGTACCATGGTACTTGTAGTTCCTGATACCCGCGCCACGACACAAGGAATCTTAGTGTGGAATCAGGATTATGTAGGTGTTATACTAAACTACTCGTCAAAACTTTTGTTTTTCAGATAAGTACTCGCCATTTGAGTCAAGTGACACGTACGTGCGCACAGTCTGAACAAAGCTTTAACCCTGTTTTTTTAGAGTTCCGTACCCTTAGGGTAGAACGGACCCTATTACTAAGGCTCCGCTGTCCGTCCGTCCGTCCGTCTGTCACCAGGCTGTATCTCATGAACCGTGATAGTTAGACATTGAAATTTTCACAGATACAAAACAACCATACTAAAAAACAGAATAAAATAAATATTTAAGGGGGTTCCCGACAAACGTGATTTTTTTGACGTTTTTATAGATAATGGTACGGAACCCTTCGTGCGCGAGTCCGACTCGCACTTGGTCGGTTTTTTACTAATGCGTTGATATGTCGCATTTCCCAGGTGTAGACGATTCGCAATTCTCTTCCCCACCGCCGCCGGCGCCGCCCAGAGAGTGCAACCTTTGCGGCATCGCAGTATTAGAACTAGAACAGCACCAAGACAGGTAAACTATATCAATGCACATCTAGCGGACGAACAGGAGCGGACAAAATAGAGGACGAACACATGTGTACACTCACAATCTATCCGGCGCGCCTCGCGCCTAGATATGGATATACAGGGTGTTTTTTTTAAATGGGACAGTATGGGGATATCCGAATCCATAAGAGATACGGGAAAACTGTCTTTGGAACCATTTGCTCAATTTGTATGAAAACTATTTTGGCATAGTTATTTTTTTGGTCAAGCGTGAGTTCTCCATAAAAATGAGTAGTTTTGATCAAAAAAATTTTTTATGCGTATCGACTCAGTTTCGTGTAAGGATTGTTTCATTGTATCGGAAGAAAAAAACCTGAGCAGCAGAAGTTAGTCAAATTTTATAAAATGTTTTCTCATACAAATTATAAGTAATCTGGAACCTACGTTAATAAAACTATCGCAATAAATTTTCAAAATGGCCTCCCTCTTGCTGTTTCCAGGTACGGGTACGTTTCAGAATACCTCTTGTGGCCTTAGACAAAGATTTAATTATTAAAGTTTGACGAAGTTCTACAGCTCTGATTTTTCTCATTTCACGAGATCATCAGAGCAGTAGAACAACATTCACCACACATCTTTGTCTAATGCCACTACTAACACTAACTAATGTTACTACTAACGGGTGAACTGAATATGGGGAATCAACAAAACTCAAAAACCATGGTAAATATCCCGTTTCTAGTGATAATTATACCGGCAGTGTTATGTCCAGTAGTGGACTTCTACAGGCTAATGATGATGATGATGATTATGTGACTATGAAATCAAAAGTGTACCTGCCTAAGGCGCGTGATATACGGTCTATTCCCAGCGTCCCCCACCTGTCTGTCTCCACTGGGGGACGTTGGGAAAAAGTGCCATAGTCCCCCACTCACAACAGGCGATTTTCGCGGGTTAAAAAAGCGGCGCCGTCATGTTTCATAGTTTTCATACTAGCTGAACTCCGCAACTTGACACGCCGTGGGAACACCTCGCCTGCAGACGCCTGTCGTTGCCTCAAGTCGTCGACAAATCGGCATGAGTCCGCATGCTCTCTCCCCGCCCTCTTGTACCCGCCGGCACAGGTCGACGGATCGTGGGACCGGGCACGCCTCATGCTGATTGATCGACGTCTGGAGGCCAACGACAGGCGAGGTGCTCCCACGGCGTGTCGCTTGTAATTTTGCGTCTGTACCTGTGAGTAATCAGGTCGTGGGACCCCAGCTTTATGTACAGTGTGTTTATTTTATTCTGTGGAAACTAAAGTTATTAAAATAAACCTACACGCTTAAATGAGTAATACACCAATTATTTTTTTACATTGTATCATATGGTGGACTAAAATAGCATAAATAAATCAGCTAAACCTTTTCAATGCTTAAATTTTTGAATATATTATCATTATTTTTTTTAATCTAACTAAGTATGTATTGCTCCAATGGATTTTTATCTAAAAAATATGAATTGCGCGTAATACAAAGAAAAGCTGAATCTAGCGACAAATCCACTAAAGCGGCCGCACTGGCCACTGAATGAGGGCTTTTCAACTTCGATAAAAAAAAAGTAGTTCAAACTGGTTCGATAGATGGCTCTGACTCAACTGTAAATGTCAAGATTGTCAAATGTATTATCTGTGGTATACGCGTACTAAGCTATTATATAACTAGTCTGTGGCTATTAGTCATGATAGTCTGTTAAATACCACGAAACGAAAATATATCTACGTTGTTGCTGTTGTCATTTAACTTTATTTTGACACTTGACAGTTACGTAACAGAGCAGCGCCATCTATTTTGAACGCTGAAAGCATGATATGAAACGGCCGTGAAAACCCCTCATTGACATATTTAAAGGGTTGCCAGTTTACAGTAAATTTGAGTTCCTCGATAATTCATTTCTACTCTTTCTGGTTGAACTGTATGTATGGGTGTGTTCGTAGATGCCACGGTAGCAAGGCAGAGTTGGACAATAGGAAGTACCCTTGCCACTTTTGTGAAAACGTTTACATCAGCAAGAAAGCCTGCTTCACACATCTACGCATGAAGCATGGTTGTAAGTATCTACTGGTGGAACCCCCGAACCACTATCGCTATGGAAGGATATCTCCGAATTGAGAGAGGGTTCCCAACGAGTAACACCACAACAAGTAACACTTAAGAGTTCGTCCGGGGAAGTACTACCACCTACTATTTCTGCCGCCAAGCAGTAGTGTTCGCATTGCTGTGTTTCGGTTTGAAGGGTACGGGTGTCGGTGAAATTACAGGCACATGATACTTTTCATCCTTATGTCTCAGGGTCGGCAGCGCGCGTGTGGTGTTACAGGCGTTCATAGGCTACGGTAACTGCTTTCCATCTGGTGGGCCGTAAGCTTGTATGCTTGCGAAGTAGCATAAAAAAAAACTTGCTTGTTACTCGTTGGGAATTTTTGGGGATTTTTCCATCTGCCCCCTGTTTCGTCTCCATGGAGGACAGTTAGGAATAAAAAGTTCCATCTGTCCCCTTTTTTGCAAGAGGATACAACTTTTATTACTATACTTTCTGTCTGTCTCCCTAGGGGAACAAGGAATAAAAAGTTCCATCTGTCTCCCTTTTTGCAACGGGGTGACACAGGAAACTTATTAATTTAAAAAGTTATAATAATTAGTAATAAATAATACATATATATATACTTAATGAATAATAATTATAGTGTCTCTATCAAACCACAGATATTTATATTCAGTAGATTGTGTCTACAAAACTAAATTGACTTAAACTAATTCATAGTTCTGTAATACCGACCATTAGACTTGGCCAACGTATATCTACTGCTGCGGGCAATGCGGTTAAAGCCGCGTTCAGACGCGCGCTATGATACATAGCACGCCCGCGCTATAAAATATCATTCACGTTTTTATCTGACTCTGCCGTTTACACGCTATTATACAATGCGTAGGTAATTATGTTCCCTTATGATCGAATTACCTTAAACGCGAGATGCCGATTTATGGCTGTTGAATTATAGGTATGGCTTATATGATGACCTCTGTGGTGCAGTGGACGAGTGTTTGTAGACGATTCCCGCTGCGGGACAAATGCAGATTATATTTGTTCCGGGTCTGAGTGTTGTGGTATATGGTACTTGTACCATACCACAACACACACCCTACCCACCTACCTATGACACAGGGAATCCTAGTGTGGACTGTGTATGTAACTGTATGTTACAACCCGGTCACAATATCTGTGCACCTCGCTGGAATGCGGCGCCTCTCCCGCTTCCCCTGTCACCCCTCTCTCTCTCATCAATAATAAATTGATTTGAAAAGGTTAGTAATTTTTTTTTTACCTCCACATTTCTCGAAAAAACTTTTTTTCACACCGTACCCAGACCGCCGATATGACGTCACGAGGTCAGGTGCACAGATATTGTGACCGGGTTGTACGTATGCATGGATTTGTGTTATTATTGGAAGAAAGCGTCAGTAGTAGCGTCTAGTCATGGTGCCTATATTCCTACAATTTTGCGACTCACAGTGAAGAGATTCATTGTAGCTCATTATATATGTATTCATTGTGTCCTTTAGGAGGGAACGACGTGTTTATGTATGTGTAAACGATTGTGTGCCGTGGTGTGTCCGGCCTAAGGATAGACCACTCCGTCTCCTCCCGTGAATGTTGTAAAAGCCGACTAAGGGATTATACTGGGCAGCAGCATCCACCTGAGTACTCAACATCTATACTGCGATCACCAATCTACCTGCCAAGCGTTATGATTATGGCAAAGTCAAAAAGAACTTTATTCATTGAAATCACAAGGATCATTTTGAATCGTCTTATATAAAATTAAATTACTCCTGTTCCAACGCGACTAAGCCTAGAAGAATCAGGCAACAAACTCGGCTTGGCTTACATAAATGGTCCGTCTTACCACTAGGTGAGAAGCGCCTGTGTGGTGCCTCGGAGCAAGGAGTTGCTGATACATAGTAAATGAGAACTTAAAAACCTTAGGAAGGTAGTCAAAAGTAAATAAACATCAGCAAAAATATGCAAGACAGCACACGTTACGCTTGTTATACTTATAAATAATAATCTAATACAAACATGTAAATAGGTAATAGGTACAGATATTGCAAATTTCCATTTTAGCAGTCGAGGGGCAGAGCGACATCAGGCCACGCGGCTTTATCATAAATATAGTCATCAAGAGTGTAATACGCTTTCTTAATTAGATTAATCTTTATGTAGGTTTTAAATCTTCGAATAGGAAGTTGTAATGCACCATCTGGAAGTTTATTATAGAACCGTACAGAATTCCCCATAAAAGACCCACTTTCTTTAATCGAAATTTTGGTATATTTAGTTTGTGTTTATTTCTCGTGTTAATACCATGCACGTCACTTTTTATCATAAAACTATCCAAGTGTTTATGTGTGTTTATGGGCAAATCCCCCCATTACATTATATCCTCGTCCGACAGTGGACATCTAACGACTGATGAAAAAGAAGAAATGGTTGCGTCTGTTAAGAGGAGGTCACCGGTACCTTACAAAAAAGCGTTTACGCCTTTTTACACGCGAACGAAGTTTTGGTTATTATTTCTTCGAACTCCATGAAACTTTACACATGATCAGTACACTGATATCTAGACAAGAGGAGCGTTAGTTTCTTAAAAAATAAAATGGTTACCAAACCAAAAGTTAAAAAAAAAATTAAGAAAAAAAAACTGGTTCACCGTGTGTCTAGATCAGTGGTGGGCAAACTTTTTTAATTGGGGGCCAGAAAGTTTAAGAAACAGAGGAGGGCCAGGATTATAGGGAAAATGCATTTTGTGTTGAATTTTTAACCGACTCCAAAAAAAGGAGGAGGTTCTCAATTCGGTTGACTTTTTTTTATGTTTGCTACCTCATTAAAAAACAACAGTGTATGAGAAATCGTAAAATTCTAATTCTATTTTAGTCTAGCTGGCTCCTTTACCTATGCGTCTATTATTCTACTTAATTCTACTAAGTAGAATCTACTTTATGCTTCTGGACCGTCAAAATATAATCATCGCGGGCCATATAAGTACTATTCATGTCGAAGGACCGCCGGGCGGGCCAGAGCTGGCCCGCGGGCCGTACTTTGCCCAACACTGGTCTAGATATTAGTGTACTGATCATGTGTACAGTAAAAAATGCCCTTAGTCTGGGTTAAGCGGCCGATTTGATTTGAGAGCGTAAGTCGTCGCCTTAACCTAAAACTATGGTTTTCTCTAGTGAAACTATGCACGGAGCAAACGACAAAGTTTGTGCAACGCGATCGGAAGAAATGCCACCTGTGCTGCCGTGACTTCAGCCAGAAACAGATCCTGAACAAGCATCTTTGGAAGGCGCACGGACTTGAGGTTACCTACTTTTAATTTCAAGATGTATTGAGTAAATTGTTGTGTAAACATATAACATAACACCCAACAGTCATATACGTAGTCTTGATCCCACACTAGGATTCCCTGTGTCGTGGGTATCAGGAACGACGAGTACCATGGTAACACTACACCCAGACCCGGAACAAATATTTGCAGATCATACAAACATTTGCAGATCATACAATCATTTGTCCCATGTTTTGTGAACATAGTTCATCCCTACCAAAATCGACGTATTCTAGATCGTTAATTGGCCTTTATTTTGAGGGTTTCTTATCAAGCAACTGTCAAATCGTTAATTTTGTTTAATTTTTTAACTCACGTTAATTTTGAGACCATCTAAATTGGATTATACACAAAAACCCCACCAATAGTGTATTTGGGAAAAATTTTAAAGTACTCTTTTAAGCCCCACCCCACACTGGCACGGCAGTGGGGACTTTGAGAACATCCAACCTGGATAATTCCCAAAAAACTACACCAATTTGGTTTCTGGGAAACATCAAAATAGTTCTCCCGACGCGTTCTCTGTCATGGCAGTATTTTGAGACCATCCAATTTGGGTCATACGAAAACCACTGCACTGCTGAGTATGATATTGCAAATTCACTGAAGTTATTTTAGTAAAATGGTATTCGTAGTTTCTCAATGTTCATATGCGTATTAATACCAGGTTATAATATTAATTCTTCTAGGTGGAAAAGCGCAAGGCGTTCATCTGTCCGCTTTGCTCGGAGCGAGTGAGCTACGGATCTCACTTCAGCGCGCACCTATTGCACACACACCGCGTGCACGAGCACGTTGAACAATTACAGTTCCACAACATGGACGGTGAGTGTTCACAACCGCTGTGTTGTCGCCTGTCGGTTGGCTAGCAATATTATTACTATTTCTATGTGACCCGTTGTCTCGGCAGGCTATATCTACACATTGAAAACACTATCTTATTATCTTATGGTACCATGGTACTTGTGGTTCCTGCACGACACAGGGAATACTAGTGTGGGATCAGATTTTTTTTTTCTGAAGGACTAAATGCAGTTGGCCTCAGACGGCCGATGCTGCGTTACCGGACTTTTGGTGAGCGCGGAAGGCGCTCAACCGTTAAAATTAGGTTGGGGCAACTAGCGCAAGGGCACCACTTAGGTACGGACCTCGGCTTGGGCCGTTGCCAGATTGGGAGGAATAGGAAAACGCCCCGGAACATGCTTGTAAAGGTTTAGGCGTGTCGTACAGAAGGTACTGAAAAGACTGGAGGATAGGAGCAAACGCCCCGGAACATGCTTGTACCGGTTTAGGCGTGTGGTACTGAAGGTACTTAAGAAAGTCTTCGACCCCCGCCGGCGGGGTCGCTGTATCTGTGTAGTGTTTACTCTGTCGTGATTGGATGACGACGCCCCCGCATTCGCGGCGGTGATTTCGTCATCCGGGTCACCAAGAACGTGTCTTGGTCGACGAAAGGATTGTGTGGGATCAGAGGCCTTACCATGAGCTTTTATAGCAATTCAGTACAAAACATCGGTTCCGTGATGTCTGCAGCTATATTTAAATGCACAGTAGCAGAAAGTCTATAGGTAGACTTCTGCGATTCAAGTTATTCAATGACGGCGAATTTCAACAACGAACCGATATTTTGTACTGAATCGCTATAAGAGCTCATGGTTAAGGCCTCATGTGACTGATGACTGGTGATCGCTGTATTAGTGTTAAGCGCTCAGGTGGATGTTACTGCCGATCCCCTTGTGTAATCTTTTAGTCGGCTTTTACGAGATCCACGGGAGGAGACGTAGGGGTCCATTCTTAGGCCGGACACATAACAGCCACGGATAAGAGAGTAAGCGATATTTTATACAATGTGTA
The DNA here is from genome assembly GCA_951392215.1 of Epirrita christyi. Taxonomy (NCBI): domain Eukaryota; kingdom Metazoa; phylum Arthropoda; class Insecta; order Lepidoptera; family Geometridae; genus Epirrita; species Epirrita christyi. Next base: position 8,211,571 of record OX595863.1, on the reverse strand, counting down.
ACAAAATACCCCTATAAGCCCCAGGGGAGGGTAATAAACACGTCATGGGAACATTTTTAGTTATACGATTTTATAAATTTCGAAGTTTTTCATTCATGAAATGCCTCGTAAACTTTCCTCCAGAAATGTGCATAGTACTACATGGGAGCTACCCTACTACAGCTGTTCATTTGATCTCTAAGCGTGATAGGGCAGCCCCATGTTGTGTTACATGTACATTTCTGAAGGAAATTTTACGACATATTTTATGAATGAAAATCTTTGAAATTTATAAAGTCGTAGAACTAAAGTTGTTCACCATCACGTTTTTATTACCCTCCCCTCGGACTTATAGGGGTATTCTGTTACACATTGTATATTGAATGTTGTTATAGTGTTATGAAATGTTTTCAGATTTTCTCCTATTCAAGAGCGCGGTGCAAGAAGAGACGAAATTCAGATACCGCAAGACTACAGCCAGCAAACAGACTATTGAAGGCGTGCGGTCCCATTACATGTGCAGCCAGTCTGGCGTCTATGTGTACCAGGCAAGTATTAAAACCATCTAATATGGAAATCTATACATGCTATATTTTTGAGAATCGGCTCGCGACTGGCGGTCAACCGAGTTCTATACCAAGATCGTCGAAGATTACCGCCATGTGGGATGTGGATTCAACGATTATCGTCCCAATAGTTGTTTCAGTGAATGGACTAATAGCGAAGAGCCTCGACCAACACCTTAAGAGGCTCTCACTAAATGGTTGGATCAAGGGTCAGATTCAGAAGGCAGTACTCCTGGACTCGGCACGCATAGTCAGGAGGTTCCTCTCTCTGCAGCCCTAGCCTCCAACCCCTTGGGCCTTTGGTCCGCGGTCGGTGGTTTACCGTTTTTAACCGACTTCCCATTAAAAGAGGAGGTTCTCAATTCAGTTGTATTTTTTTTTTAATGTTTGTTACCGCATATCTCCGGCGTTTATGAACCGATTTGGAAAATTCTTTTTTATTTGAATAGATATACTTCCAGATTGGTCCCATTTTCAGAATCCAGTTCTGATGATGGAATCCATGAGGAATTGAGGGAACTCCTCAAATATTGTAGGCATACATATGGCGATTTTGATATTTTCAGCAACAAACCAAGCATTTGCATTCAAAAAGTATCATAATCCTTTCACCACTATGGTTCTTTCATCATTTTTTTTTCATCTAAATATTCAGTCGAATACAATGGCGGAAGTCGGTTTTTTAAATGAAAAGTTATGTTATATATTTTTTACTATACTGTTTTTTGTATACTATTTGTTTTTATAGATAAGTAGTATTCCTTTGTAGTAAAAAATATATTTTATAACGAGTTTTAAATCAGCGTCATAATAATAATAATAATTTTATTTCACAACAAACGTTACAGAATCACATTTTAAATTGAACAATGGGTTACTTAGGTGGTACAATGCAGGATGGAAAACATAGGTACTTATCTAAACTGGGTTGGACCTGTTATGATTGATGGCATACCAATACCTCCATCTCAAAAACTATAGCTCGGTATGTAACCTTTTTAAATGGGTTAATTTGCAGGGAAAAGGCAAGCGTCCAGCACCGGAGCGACAAATATACAAGACTGGCAAGGCGTGCCCCGCGCACATGATCGTGACTGAATCCATGGATCACGTGCTCGTAACCTTCTACAAGACGCACGTGGGACACGGACGTAAGCTATTCTTTCCCACTGTTGGGACTTATCAGCGTTTATTATGCGGCATAAAAGTTTAGTCAAATTTATATAATAAGAGTATATCTAGTGTAGTTAGGCGTACGATAGATAGATAGAAAATATTTTATTGCACAAGACAAAAAATAAAAGTACAATTGGCGAACTTCATGCTACATAGCATTTTCTTCCAGCTAACCTTTGTGTAGTGTAGAGTGCGTATTTAGACGCTACGAACGTCTAATGGCTTCGAATTATATCAAATTGTAAATAGGATTACATACACAAGGCTATTATGACACCAGCAGGGCTATTCTAAAACGTCGGAAACGTTTCTGATCGGATTCGTTAGTTTTTCATTTTTTCACCAATTTTCTCAAGAAAATTGTTTTAGTTACTTACCACACCGAAATAAAAAACTAACGAATCCGATCGGAGACGTTTCTGACGTTTTAGAATCGCCCTGCTGAACTCGCTACACACGGGTGTGCGGTTACTACGTGTTGCATCCACAGCTAACTTTCGCCGCAGTGGGCTGGCAGCCTTATATATCGCTCATAGCGTCCGTCACAAGAGTCACAACGCTTGTCCTAACCTGTTTTCATAGAAGAGTTTACTCCCACAGCATGTCCGTACTTCGAGCCACGCGAACAGAAGAAGCCGAAACTGGAACAGGCTTCCACATCCTACATACTGCCCGGCGAGAACCTTCAGGGAACTTTAGAAGGTATTCACACATTAACTAAACCCCCCCCCCCCCCCCCCCCCACTAAACTAACTGTTTAACAAAAAAAAATTGTTTCACTGTTGGAAGCTAAACTTTTCGTGATCGCTTTCCACTCATATAAATGTGCGAAATAACTGCCTTAATTTCCACAACGCGATATCTTTTTTATGCAAAAGGTGAACGCACGCTGTAAACGGTCGAGTCCGACAAAAGGGTGAGCAATATTTTATAGCACTTACGCGATATACTATCATAACGCGCGTGTGAGCTAGGCTTTAGAAGCCTTGGTAACCACCACCTTAAAGGCTCCTAAAGCCACGTTCTGACGCGCGCTATGATAGTATATCGCGTCCGTGCTATAAAATATAACTTTTATCGCCATTGGACATTTTCCGTCCTGTATATAATATCAAAGCACACTTCTGAACGCAGCTCAATGTAACCTTTACCCAGGAGACCGAGTCTAAGTTGTTTGCAAACAATTGACACGGACGTATGGTGTAGTGTAACACGGATTTTGTGTGACGACACCGAGAGCGCCCCTAGCGTACACTCTGTGAACCTCATTTTCCATACAAAAATCCGTGTTACACTACACCATACGTCTGTGCAATTGCTTGTCAAAACTCGAGACTTCGGTCGCTCAGAGTGTTGGCACTAAGAATTCTCATTGGCGCTTGTTACACTGTGAAATAAGAATATTAAATTGTGCATGTGCAGAGGGCGTGATCTGCGACGCGTGCGGGCTGGTGTGCGCGGACGCGGACACGTTCCATGCGCACGCGCACACGCACGCCATCCAGCTGTTCGCGTGCCAGTACTGCGATCATGTAAGTACATACATAACATAACCCAACAGTCACTACGTAATTATCACTAGAACACGGTGACCATGGTGCATGAAATTGTGCCGAAATATCGGGAATCAACAAAACTCAAAAATCATGGTAAATATCCCGTTTCTAGTGGTAATTATGTTAATAACCATGATAGTTTCAAAAGTTAGTCACTACGTAGTCCAGCCCCCCTATTCCCTAACTGAAAGACACTCGGTGACTAATGTTTGACAAGTAAAATTACTATTAATTGCTCAAAATTATCACTAATGCCGAGATAAACAGACGTTACTAAGCACAAGCTTAGCACGTACTAATGCTTAGACCTATCCCTGTCCCTGTCACACAAATGTTAAAACACGCGTATTAGAGAGAGACAGGGACGATTTCAAAGTAAGACTTAGACTGTAATTGATTGTAATTTTACTTGTCAAACGTTAGTCACCGAGTGACTTTCAGTTAGGGAATAGGGGGGCTGGTCCCACACTAGGATTCCCTGTGACGTGGTTATCAGGAACTACGAGTACCATGGTACCACAACACCCAGACCGGGAACAAATATTTTGCTAATCATAGAAAAAAAATCCCGCAGCGGGAATCGAACCCACAAATCTCTTGCGTCTCAGCCGGCTACTCGCCCTCTACGCCACGGAGGTCGTCATAACGATAATACATTTTATTTTTATTTTGTTAGTAGTAGAACTTCTTGTGAAAGAGTTCGTCCGGGGAAGTACTACCACCGTACCTATTTCTGCCGCCAAGCAGTAGTGCTCGCATTGCTGTGTTTCGGTTTGAAGGGTACGGGTACCGGTAAAATTACAGGCACATGAGATTTTTCATCTTTATGTCTCAGGGTCGACAGCGCGCGTATGATGCCTCTGGTGTTGCAGGCGTCCATAGGCTACGGTAACTGCTTTCCATCAGGTGGGCCGTATGCTTGTTTGCTTGCCAAGTAGTATAAAAAAAAAAATATAAGAATCGTTACAATAAATAACTCTTGGCTTTGAATACTAAATAATAATTTTATTTATAGGATTTTCAAGACATTCAAGCATGGACTCATCATATGAGAGTGGACCACAACATGGCCATATTTTAGTCGGAATAGTTTAAAATACTTTTAACATAGTGACAAAAGCATGCATTATATTTTTTAACAAGAGTTGTTAAATTTTAAGTTTTTTTTGCTGAATAAATTTTGATATTGTTTCAATTTGGTTTACTTTAATTATTATTCGACTACATTATGTAAGTATATCAGTTATTTAGTACCCATAACACAAGCTCTGCTTAGCTTGGGGCTAGATAATGTTGTGTGAAATGTCCAGCATTTATTTATTTATTTATTTATTATCATCATCAGCCTAAAGAAATCCACTACTAGACATAGGCCTCTCCCCTCGAATGCTACGATAAACGGTTTTGTCGCCATCCACCGACTTCTTAAAGAGAACTTCTCGTTTATTCCAATCTGTCCTACCAACAGTTCGATCTAACTGTTTGGACAAAAATATTCCAAACTGTTAGGCTGACTAGTCGGACAGTTTGGAATGGGGAGTTTTCAGGGAGGCAATAAAAAATAAAAAATAGTTCTTAAAATTCCGGTAGATGGCAGTGACTCGCAATGGTTGTGTTTTCTGAAGATTTTGCAAAAGCACCACAGAGAACAAATTCTTTGTTTTATCTTTTTTCCTCCAAGTGTCGCGTTGCGATTCCGAAGCTTGTTTTTCAAGTCTACAATAGGCCGGTCTACTAGGTCCGGCTTCAAAAATAACAACAAAAAATTATAACAATAACGTAACACTAACAAATATATCAGAATTTCAACAAAAACTTTACGTAGATACTTACTTTACTTCACCAACAAACAGCATGAGCAAGTGAAGTCAGTGACACTGACAGTTGGTGGCTGACCGACAAAATTTAGACAACCAAATCGGACTGCGCCATCTATGAATGGATTTAGAACTATTTTCTTTCAGCTGTCAGAAAACTCCTCATTCTTCGTAATTCTTGAAGTCGGCAACGCGCGTTTGTTGCCTTTTGTGTTACATAGGCTACGGTAACTACTTTCCATCAGGTTGGCTCACGAAGTAGTAAAAAAAAACTTCACGACACGTTTATAATGTTTTTAGTCCATCGAGAAGAGGTCCTTTCCATCAGGTGGGGCGTATGCTTGTTGGCTTACGTAGTAGTACAAAAAAAACTTCCCGAGACGTTTATAATGTCTTTTGTCCATCGAGAAGAGGTCCTTCCTCCCCTGCATCGTCACTTGCCACTCGAGAACCTTTGCAAGCTATATTGGCACGCCCATAGCCACTTCAACTTTAAAGTTTAAGAGCTATGTCGGTGATCTTGGTTCTTCTACGGATTTCCTACCTACTACAGCTGGGCTATTCTAAAACGTCGGAATCGTTTCTGATCGGATTATTTAGTTTTTCATTTCGATGTGGTAAGGAACTAAAACAATTTTCTAACAATTTTCTCTAGTATAACACTGTACTTAATATACAATATTTTTTGTTTTTTACTGTGTTTTACCAGAGAAAATTGTTTTAGTTACCACATCGAAATGAAAAACTAACGAATCCGATCGGAAACGTTTCCAACGTTTTAGAATAGTCCTGCTGGACTACCTACAATAATTAAAACCATTGGCTTTTTCTTTAAATCATTTATTTAAGAAATCGTAATGAGTGCGTATTCTAAGAACAAAAATCGTAACAAACGACGCGTTATAGTTTTTAATGACAAAACAGTCTTAAAAAAGTGATAAACCATTTTTTGGGCAACCAACCGTACATACTTATAATAGCTACTCACATTTTATTTTATAAAAACAATTTGATTAACAATAAAGCCAATTTAATACTAAGGCACCAATTTAGATACAAATTATTTACACATAGATACATAAAAAAAATACAGTCTGCTATAATAACATCATGTTAGAAATAATTATAGAAAATATCAAGTTACACTGAAAGACTAGACCAGTGGTGCGATTACATAATTCTGTTGTGGTTTCAATTGATTTCAATGCTGTTTTAATTCGAAATGACGCTCTTGTGATTACAAAAGGTTAATTGCAACAAGACTGCGTAAATTAGGTCATCGTATTAACGTAATATCAAATAGAAACAACATTTAAATCGATTGAAATCATCAGCAACAGAATTACGTAATCGTCTTCCAGAGAAATTCCTAGAGAATGGAAATTAAAAAGATGACTAAGGAAGAAAATATGTGTTTAATAGACCCCACTTAATGCGGAAAGGTGTTTAAGGAAATTATGACAATATCGGTTCACGAAATGCCTATTAAGAACTATAGAATTTTTAAAGTTTTTGATAAGAGTTGTTATAGTTTCGAAGAAGAAAAAAATTAATGGTATTATTAAGCTTTTTTATTTAGCGAAGTCATAATTTAAATTACTAACAACCCTATTTAAAATTTAAATCCAATCTTACATTTACTTCTGAAACGTTTTAATTTTTGAAACATATTAATTATTGAGTTGGTGAATTCATCAAGGTTTAACAAAACTTTAACGGGCATTTTAATATCATATTTTATACAAAAAACACGGTATCAGAGCGTGCGCTCGCCTTCTTCAATCCGGTCACAGACCCAGGGCCGGATTTAAATTTGTGACGCCCTGGGGCACTGAAGAAAATGCCTTAAATTTTATTTTAATAGTTTTGATATCTTATTTTTTAAGAATTAGAATTATAATTCTGGAAAGATAAAATGTTTATTTAAAAGAATTAGTTAATTATATATTGTATAGAATTTTTTTTCTCACTTTCCATGCCGCCCTGGGCACTAGCCCCGACTGCCCCTAGTATAAATCCACCACTGCACAGACCGATCGTTGAAACCATAAGGGCTTAAAGAAAAAACTATAATCGATGGTTTTGTATAATTCTTGTCTGTCTGTATGTTTGTACGCTTATCATGTAAAAACTACTGGACCGATTTTTAGTGTGTAGTAGCTTATAGCTCAAATTAGCGACTAGGACAGGTTTAATAATGGGTGAAAAATACGCGCGATATCAAAAGCGCGCCAGGGCCCGTATTGTCGAATAAATCTCGTCCACGTGAAGACGTCAAATCTCGTATGACGCTCATAAAAGGTTATGGTTTTTTCAGAGAACCACCTATACCCTGATTTTTAATCTTAGACAATTTTTGAAAACAAAGAAATTTCGAGATATGCCACTGTGTTTATAAGTGTCATGTAAGTGTATCATGTTTATACACACATATGATACACATACATGACACTTATACACACAGTGATATTTCTTTGTTTACAAAAATTGTCTAAGATTAAAAATCAGAGTATAGTTTTTACTGCTAACTAGCACAAAAAAAACCTAAAGAAACGCATTAAGTTCAACATTGCAATTCATGAAAATATAATTTGATTAATGAAATTTTATCATTCTTAACGCTTGGCAGTAGACTAGTATATTTTTTCATTATTTACAAAAATAATAAATACTATTATAATGAATTCCGTAATTTTAATTCCAAACTCAAGTGCAGTGTCTTTGAAGAGTTATTCCCAGTGGTCAGATTGATGGTCAGACTAGTCTGGCCAACGGGATATCCTTAGCGTCATAGAACGAATAACCTTTCTAAAGGTTACCATTTGATGCACTTTTTTATCTACTCAATTTTAGTAACTTTCTAGGATTATTATTAAAAAAGGGATCTTTAGCTATACTTTATACAACACTACATACATTTTACCTACTTACTATTTAACAACTACTAAAATCGAAATATAGAGATATTAAACTAGAGACAAATAAAATATGTTCCTTTTAAACTTCTAGGAGTAGCGATGATATGCAATGACTTTAGCAAACATTTTCAACTATGATTCAAGTTACATTTTATACAACATCTGGTAGCTTATGAGTATTAATTTAAGTCTACTAACGTACATTGAGATTGACGAAATAGACACTGTAATAAATATTAGAATCTGAGCGGCCGAAAATGGCAGAGTAATCCACGAACAGCTAGGACAACTAGTCATACATTTTCCAAAATATTAGTAGTGTATAAAATAAACAGGCCTAGAATGAATAGTCAGGAAACCATAAGTCATTTAATATAGTTAATGAGAACCTCCTCCTTGTTTGAAATTGGTTAAAAAATATCTTATCAGGTAGGTACCGGTTGATAAACGTCTCAAGATTTTTTAAAAATTAGATTAACGTCTCAAGATTTTTGAAAAATTGTGATGAAATTTAAGTACTCAGGTCATGTTATTAACTTGGAACTAACACAACATAATAGAGTCCATTTTAAAGTGAAACCTTAAGAAGCTTACCAACCTTAGAAAAGAGGCCATAGTTTCACAACTTTGGGCCCCGCCCGTAGTTTGATCGACGATTGGAGACCTCTTGGTGTTTTGTTGCGAAGAGCTTACAACCTGAAATTATAGTATATTGTTATACATTGTAAGCGATCAATTACACCCGAGATATTTGCGTACGAGCGAGCGAGAACGCTGAAGAGGTAGAGCGTGTGTTCGCTTACACCCGATAAGAACACAACATTTCATCACGAATGTAAGGACATTAAAAAGGTATTATTATAAAGTTTATTTTTAGAAAAAAAAACATAAAACGCTGAATCAATTTCGATAAAATTTATATAGGACCACTTCTGATGTATGACCTACCAAACAAAAAAGAATCATCAAAATCTGATCATCAAAGAGCTGCCTCCATCCACAGACTTCCTGCGACGTTTATAATGTCTTTAGTCCATCGAGTGGAGGGCCTTCCTCTACCGCGTCGTCCGGTTTGTGGTCGCCACTCGAGAACCTTTATTCCCCAACGGTTGTCAGTTCTGCGAGCTATATGACCTGGAGGTCTAAAAAGGCCATTTTATATGAATCATAATATGAATCATTATACGATTCATTTAAAGGAATTGCTAAGGATCTGCTGAGAATTCGGAAAATGAATTGCTACCAGATGAATTGCTCAATGTGGCAAATTCATCTGGTAGCAATTCATTTTCCGAATTCTCAGCAGATCCTTAGCAATTCTTTTATATGAATCGTCGTATTATGATTCATATAAAGTGGCTTTTTTAGACCTGCTGCTCATTGCCACTTCAACTTGCTTATTCTGAGAGCTATGTCGGTGACCTTGGTTCTTCTACGGATTTCCTCATTTCGGAGTCATTTTTTGGATTATTGGAATCTTGAAAACAATATTTTATCCCGATCGCCTTGTTTTTTTTTCCACTACCGAACTGTGGCCAGTACGACTAGCAAAGCCTCCTTATTCGCTATGACCAAACGTAACATAACGCGGGCTCGTTACGATATCTGCGTGGAATCATCGCTGAATCGTATGGGTGACATCACACGTTACTGACAAGGAATCTCTTGGGTCATAGCGAATAACCACCCAGGCTGATTAACGTCAATAACGATAGGTACTCTCGTGGCGACTCGCTAGGTACTCACGTTAGGACGCCTTTCGGCAGTTGGGGCATGTCTGCTGCTGCTGCAGCCACGGCATGATGCACGCCTGGTGGAAGCGATGAGTGCATTCCAGCGCCAGCACCTCCTGATCTTTCAGCATTACCTCGAAGCATATGGAGCACTCCTCAAGGGACCAGGAACGTTCGCGGCTAAAAAAAATAACAAATTTCAGCATTTACGAAGCATTCTTCAAAGTTAAGCCACGCTAAAATTATCACAAGCCCTTTATAATAGACAGAAATAAAAGGCACTATACCCTGATTTTTAATTTCAGACAATTTTTGTAAACAAACAAATGTCAAGATATTCCACTGTGTGTATAAGTGTCATACGTGTGTATATACACATATGATACACATACATGACACTTATACACACATATACATATGTGTATATATACACGTATGATACACAATCATGACACTTATACACAAAGACATTTCTTTGTTTAAAAAATTTAACACAGTGGCATATCTGTGTCATGATTGTGTAGCATACGTGTAAATTCACATATGACACACATACAGGACACTAATACACACAATGACATTTCTTTGTTTACAAAAATTTTCTAAAATTAAAAATCAGAGTATAAGATAATTTTTGCGCGGTTTTGCCTCTAAAATGTTGAACACAACCTACACCAATCGGCACCGTTTTGTTTGTTACCGTGCAAATGACATAACACCCAACAGTCACATACCTACATACATCTAATCCTTGCCTGTGTTGTGGGTATCAGCAACTGTACCATGCTACCGCAACACCCAGACCCGGAACAAATATTTGAAGATCATGCAAACATTTGTCCCGCAGCGGGAATCGAACCCGCACTTCTTGCGTCTCAGCCGTGGTGTGGCCGACAGACACCACGGATGTCGTCAAATCAGAAACAATTTACTATATACCGAATCTAAGTTAGTAAAATACTTGTTATTTATTACTTATCCATATAGGTAGTTACAAAATTAGTACTAATGCTAAAAAACCCTTTGATAACAAACACACGAAAATCATGATACAAAATAATTAAATAAAATTACTTATTAATAAACAAACAACACAATTAAATCTATGCTAGGTTTCTAATAACTTTCTATAAATTCTACCTCAGTAGGCCCAAATATATCAAAACTAATAGGATACAGGGTTACCATAATATAACCCTTCCTCCACTCGCATCGCATGCAATTAGTACAATAAACTCGTCTCAAGTAGCATTTAGACGTGCGCTATAATAAACCGCAAGCTGCGATTCCACGGCCCGCTTTCTCACAGGTACAGACAGGCGCAAAATTACAGGCGACACGCCGTGGGAACACCTCGCCTGCAGACGCCTGTCGTTGCCTCAAGACGTCGACAAATCAGCATGAGTCCGCACGCTCCCTCCCCGCCCTGTTGTACCCGCCGGCACAGGCCGACGGATCGTGGGACCGGGCACGCCTTTGCATGCCTGCGGAATCCGATCGCGATGGATTCTGCGCGCCGGCACAGGCATGCACAGGCGTCAGGTAAACGTCATCTTACGATGGTCGCTAAAAAAACTCAGGTCCTGATAAATAGAACGTACTTCACGGTGGCTAAGTCTAAGCCTTACTTTGAAATCGTCCCTGTCTCTCTCTAATACGCGTGTTTTAACAATAGTGTGACAGTGACAGGGGCAGGTCTAAGCATTAGCACGTGCTAAGTAACGTCTATTTATCTCGGCATCAGACTCTGGCTCAGACGCATATAAAATAGCACGTCGTGTCTAATAAAAGCAATAATAAGATCTGTGCTATAAAATATCTGAGCGGTATTTTATAGCACGTGCGCGTTTTTACATTATAGCGCGCGTCTGAATGCTGCTTTAGTTACTCAAATCACTTTTGCTTACAACGCGTGGTCGTCCACCATACTCGGCTGATCTCCTGCCGATCTGAAATATTGCGGATTGCAGTATTAGACTGACGCAGTTTGACTACTGGTAGTAACCCTACTACTACTGTGGTTGAGATAAATAGACCAGAGGCCGTAGACAAAGTAACATTCTAATAGCGATGACGCCAGTAGAAAAGTCCAAAATGTATGGGACTATCGATCTGTCACGTGGTCTATTGTATTGCATTATATCTGTAGAAATGGAATCGCTTCGAAGCGAATGCCGTTTGACTAGGCCTTCAGGGATGTTACAAATGTCGTATTTTTGACATTCGCGAATGCGTATGCGAATGCGAGTGTTTTGGGATGCGAATGTGCGGATGCGAATGTGCGAATGCGAGTGTGAGTGTGAATGCGCATGAATGTTCAGCATAGGCATTTTAAAAAACTCTTAATTTAGGTTTAACCATCATTGTTTTGATTACTATATCAATAAGAATCGTTATAATAAATTTATAGAATCAGTAAGTAGTCAAATTTCAAGAGGCAAATTATATTTCAGAAATAGCAGTATAGTCGCTTTCATTATTGATAAACATGCTTGGCAAAAAAATTACGGCCTTTTAGAGTACATTGTGGTGCGACTAGCTGTATCAATCTTAGAAATCCAACGCCCTAAACAAATTACAATCAATGAATTAATTTAGTTACGACTACATTTGATTAGATAATTTTGTTCCTAGTGATTTAATAATTGTAATACTGCTTGATTTGAGAAATAAAATTTATTATTATTATTGAATCAATCGGTGACTGAGAAACGCTTCCTATTGGTCGAACGTGCTTTTCACGAACTGCACAACAACACTCGCAAAACATTAGCATCGTTTTGATGCGAATCCGAATGCGAACCTTCGTTATATCCCTGAAATAGACGTCACCACGTGCTTATGCTTAGCATTGGCCCTGTCTCTCTCTCTAGCACGCGTGTTTTAACATTTGTGTGACAGTGACAAGGATAGTTCTAAGCTTTAGTACGGACTAAGCAACGTCTATTTATCTCGACCCGTGTGTAGTGACTGACTGAGTTTTGGACGCAGTCTAGTACTAATGACAATATTTGCGAATATATACAATTCGTTTAAGTTTAGAAACAGCTAAATTAATATGAATTATCAAGACTAATGAATGTGCACAATTGTGCTGTGAAAGCATGGATGAATCGATCGATAAAATTCGATAAAACTGAACTATGAACGGAATTATTGGGAGGGTTCCTAACGAGTAATATTTTATTGAAAAAAATAGACAAGATCGACTACAAAAAATAAATTGCGTTCCTTCCAAAACGACCTTAAAAATCGTCCTCATTTTACCTCACCTTTTTCTATAAAAGGTAATTTCTCTGATTGACTATGAAAATCACACCAAACTTTTCACGATTTATTTTTTATGTATATTTAAATCTTTATATTATCCTAAAGAAACATTAATCATTTATGTCCAGAGAATCATTGGCATCTCTTAAGACACATTAGTTAGTTCAGATATGAAACATCATTTGAAATTAAAAAAAAAATTTAATTGTTTTTTTTTATAGAATATAGTGATATTTTTCAAGTGGGATTCTTTATTGTTTTAATAATATTTGTTTCTTTAATTTCTTCAGTTGTTATTTACTACAGAAAAAGTTACATGAGTTCTGAGTTAAATTGAATACAATTTATCTTAGTTCATTCAGAGTGAAATTTAAACCCATTTTTTTTCATACGATTTAATTTGATTTTCTCAAGCTCCGACAAGCCTTCCTTAAAAGAAGCAAAAGGTGGCAACACCGTTGAAGTGTGTTACCATACCAAAAGTCCTGCTCTGTTACTTAAAGGAGCTGGGCTGGCTGGGGTAGGGTTAGCACAGGGGGACAATGCATAATACACCCCACAGCGGAACGTCAGTGCAGGTCTTAACACCCCCACTTAGAATTAGAAGCAAAAGGTGGCGAAAAATCATTTAATTTTATATTTTATCATGTCGATAAACTTTATCAAACACTTTTAGAAAGTCACATAGACAGACATTTTCGTTAAATTCGACAAATTCTACTCACGACTGTCCCGTTTTATCGAATTCTAAATTCAAATTGCATCAATTTAGAATTGGCATCATTTTAAAATTGCAGCCGAATTGAAACTTACTTCACACAGCTGCCACTGGAGTTAAGTATTAGATTGAACATTTCACTGGTATTCACGAAAATTTGTGACATAAGTCCCTGCACGTCTTCCGGGATGCCCAATGAGGATGATGTGACATCCCATTCTGTGTTTGTATCCAAATCCGACCCTACATCATTCGAATCACTAGATACGTTCAGTGTTTCAAATTCTGTTGATGAATCAACTGCGGAACTGATTGAGTACTCCTCCAACACACTATCATCATTTGCATCCAGACTTTCCTCATCTGTATCGTTAGATGATGAATCACTGTTCCAAAGTTGTCTTAAGATATGAGATTTGAAAGCTTGCAGAATGTTAATATTTGGACTGGGTAGCCAACTGTCTTCGGTGATTTCCGAAGAGTCTGATATGTCAATTATACTGGTATCCGTGGTACTGTGTTCTGATATGGTGGTGTATGATGAGTCATGATCATGTTGCCTGGATATGAGATGGAAATGAGATGAATAGCTAACATAAAGAGTAAGGTAAGAGGTAATATGTTGGCCCGTAGATTTGCCCGATGTACTGACGAAGTGAAAATAACGCTCTTCAAGGCGTTCTGTCAGAGTTTATACACGGACAACCTATGGGTCAGCTATACCAAAAAATCACTGAGTGCCCTGCGTGTCCAATATAATAATATTTTCAGGATGCTGTTGGGACTGCCGCGCTTTTGTAGTGCTTCGGAGATGTTCGCGCAGGCCAGGACGGATGGCTTTCATGCGGTCATCCGTAAAAAGACTGCATCTCTGATGCGCAGAATACGAGGTAGTCACAACAGTATCCTGATAACAGTGGCGGAGAGATGTACCTCTCCCATTTGGCAACATTTTGTTAGAAGGGTGGCCTTTGAATAGAATTTAAATGTGTGTTCCATTTATTATTTCTGGCCCCCTTCATAGCAAAGTGTCCTTTTAAAAGTATTTATTTCTGTGTTATATTTAAGTATTAACAATTACTCTTAAGTTTTACTAATCATATGGATCATTGTAATCTGAAATAAAATTGTTTGATTTGATTTGATAAAACCCAAACATAACAAATGTATTGAATATTGAGGGTACTCATTGAATGCACCCGTACAGTTACTTGTAGTTGTTTATAGTTCAGGCCTACGACTGTAGGTATAGCAAAATAGCTGTAACCAAGGCCCGTAAATCCAACTCAAGTGAGGTTTATTCAACTTCATAATTCAGAACATAAAAAAGTGACCCATAATCAGACATTCTTAACTGTGTTGACGTATTTCAGCAAAAGTTGCTAGTCTATAAATAAATAAATAATACCAAATTATTAACATTTTTATACATTAGAATTACTCTTTGATTAGTTTTGACACAGGCCTTAGTTCATTTGTTATAGTTTAATTTTTATTTTACTGTTTCAAATTTACAAACTAAAAAGATCAGGGTAGTTAAAAAAAATATATAAAATGACCACATGGAGTGTTTTACAATTATAACTTTGTACTATAAATAGAATTTATGAATATTGTCACAAATGCGCAAAAACAAACATGTTTTGACAAGGTCAGAAGATTTACTTCCTACAAAATTAACGACTACGAAACGAAATTGAAATTTACCAATTATAGGTAACGTTAGGCCTTGACTCTATAGGTATACCATTTCTATACTCACAAGATATGGGGTTGTTCTGCCCATCCCGAGGAAGTGCCTCCTTCGTCAGCTGGGTTTTCGGGCCGTTTGCTGAAGAAGTAGTACAGAGCAGCCCCAACGCCGACTCCTATGGCCGCAGCCGCAATTCCGAGGCCGCGGCTTGGGCAGTTTTTGTTCCTATCTTCTTCCCTGACGCTCATTTTGTAATAATTTGCGTATTTAATATTTCGTCAGAAAATCTCTCACTTTTTTATTTGATTGAAGTTTGTTGTTCTTTCTTTCTTGTATGTTTGATTGAATTGTTTGGTTTGGTTGGTAGCATTGGTGTGTGTAGGTAAAAATTAGAGTTGCCATACCTCATAAAAAAAATTGCCGTTTTTATAAAGCAAAACAGTAGGTCAGACCAATAAAATTCATCATCTGAGTATCAGAGAAATAGTTTCTGAATGCATTCTGAAATAGTCTTGGGTAGCACGCATTTTTTTCGCGAGGATCGTGCGAGGCACTCATTGTGGCAAGTGTGGCAGCACATTGTGCTACCACAATTGAGGCGAGCCTCGCGAGCTGTCTACGCTCGCGAGCCTCGCGAGTATAACTCGCACGTGTGTTCTTTCTCTGCGACCGACTGCCTCGCACGAACGCACAGGGTCGCCATCGCTTGACTTCGTGTTTCGTCGGAAAATTTTTGCAGAATCTCAAGTTCAAGAAATTCAAATTCTAGATGTACTTGTTTAGATATTATTACAAATAAGAATTTGTTTTGTAGTGTTTATATACTGGTAATTAAAATTTATCTAGGCTGTTTTATTCGGTTTGATTTTCAAAAAGTAAGTTCTATGATCTTATAAGTAGGTACTTATCACTTCATCACTTCCGATAGCGCGACTTTTAAGTAAAAAAAAAATAGAAATCTAGTGTGTTTTGTAAATTTAAAACTTTAAATATTATAATTAGGAACAAAAATTAAAAACCATTAATCAATCAACCACACATGCTCCAAGTCCAAGATCAACCAGCCAAGCCAGTCAGTCAAGTCAAGCCACAACACGAATAAGAATGACACAGACATCAAGCACGACACTGACTGACAGCACAGTGAGTGAGGGAGGCTGCCTTCCCACTCGCCTCAATTTACACAATGCACAATACACATCAAGCAGCACAATTGTGGTAGCACGATTTGAAAAATTGTGCGAGGGCCTCTTTTGAGCAAGTGTGTAGATACAATCGTGCTGGCACGTGTGGTGAGGACCCACCTATATTCTGAAATAGCATTTCGTTCGTCGTTCGTTGTTTCGGTATAATTTCATTTTAGTATATAATGCATCAAACAGACACAGAAGACAGTTTGGTTTTACAGAAATTACGAACGATATATTGAAGGGCCTCAATCATCCATTCTTTTTCTCGCACTTCTGCGTCTGAGCAAAGCCAAGGAAGTATTGGTTTCGCAACAAAACGAGAAGGGAAGCAAAAATAAAATATATGTATTATCTCAAGCATAATCCATGCCTATTTTTGGAGTTAGTTCTTGATTTGCAGATAAAATTCAAATCTTCGGTTGGCATTTTGCTTTGTGCAGCCAAATTAGACAAAGCCAGATAGCCTTAGTTAAAAAATAGATTTTTTAAATACATATATATAAAATAGATTTTTTATATATAAAAAATAGATTTTTAAATACATATATAAAAAAATAGATTTTTTTATTTATATAAAAAATAGATTATTATATACATATATAAAAAAATAGATTTTTTAAATACATTTGCAAAAATTATGCGAGGATACCGATTGCCGTTTTTTAACTGATAAATCAGGAAAAATTGTTGTCATGTTGCGACTTCTTTGTGCTTCTTGATTACCTTGTTACCGTATCATAAACAAATTATTTGACATCTAGCATAAGCGCTTTCTCTATTTTACTTAGCTTGAAAGTTGAAACAAAAAACAACTTATAGGTCATGGAAGTTAGTTATCAAGTTAGTGGAACATTCAATAGTGCTGCACCTCTTTGCTTACTCAGAATTCATAATCGGTCGATTATGTCAGCCATCATTCGCATCGAACCCTCAAACTCGGAACTGGAGTATTAGGTCTAACCATGGACTTACAAATTGTTTTTGTCTTTGACTGTGGTCACGGATGGTCACGCTCACGGGTAATAAACGAAACCATATAATAATGGCTGTGCTCTAGTTATTATTCTATGTACGAAACTAGCGAGCAAATCGAGGCCCTACCATTTAAGGTTAATTCTCTGGGCCTCGTGAGTAAAGTTGTCATAAGCCCGGGCCCAATTCTACTAAACAAATTGTGTTTGAATTGTTAATGAATTATCTCAAAATTATCACTTTTAACACTTTTGGTATTCTACTAACTTCAATGGTTTTTCAATTGGATTATAATTACGACCATTCAGAAACAATCGTTAAATTTTTTACTTTTCGTATTCTCTTAACCAATCGTTTATCAATTGTCTTGTGTCGGGCGAAAAATTGGTATTCTACTATTTTGTTGACAGCTGTTTCAAATTTCAATTGTAATTGTCTCTTTTTTTAGACAATTGTGAAGTAATTGTGCAACCATTGCTTTTTTGCAATTATTTCTGTGTTGTTTGCCGGCGAAACTCGTTGAAAAAGACACTATCAACAATCGACATGAGTTATATCGTACGCTGGCACATTGCTGATATAAACAATCGTTGAAATGCTCGCCAACGTCGAGTTTCTGAGTGTAAAAGCCGCCGTCGTGCTCGTGCGTTGCCGAGGAGCACTTTGGACCCATTTCAAGATCTTGCCGAAACGGAATTTACACTCTGACTCTACTGCCTCTCTGTACCTCTACTGACACCCGAAGAAGCTCATGCAGAAAGTCTCCAGCAGCAACAGCAACAGGTATATATATATTACTAGCTGACCCGTTCGCGACTACGTCCGCGTGGAAGAAAATACGGCCGCAGTGAAACAAACAAACCCCTACAAACTCCTACAACCTCCTTTAGGCTGCGTTTCCACCAGAGATGCGCGAGGATGCGTAGCGAGGATTGTGGTTTTTAAGAACCAATAGAATCACTTAATTTACCTAGCCTCGCACAGCGCAGCTCTGGTGGAAACGGCTTAGCGAGCGAGGATTCTATACATACAAAACATCGGCGTTCATGGCTGTGACACGAGAAAACAAACAGTGGAATCTTGTTGGTTTTTTTTTACATAAAGGAGAAAGATAAACCAGCGATATTGTGATTATTAACGGCGCTCGCACACTACGAAATTGGAAGCAGGTACCATGGTGGAAGTCGTGAGCAACAGCTAGTAGTCAATAAAAAGCAATAATATAATTTTTCATATAATTTTAATGTTATTATTATTGTTAATGACCCTCTCTTTGGATTTGTTTCTTATTCTACACACACACAATACATACATCTCTCTTTTTTTAGTGTTTCTATAATTTTTCTAAATGAAGCCACTTTCTTTTTGAGCCTTAGGTTTTTTCGTCTGAGCGATTGAATTATTAGAGCATGCTTCTTTTGGATACCAATTTTACGACGTAAATCTTTTCGCAACTTCGCTTTTTTCGCAGTATCGAAAATGGAATCAAGATCTGAAAAGTCTTGAATACTTTCAGATTTGCTTTCAGTAAGTCCTGCTGTTGTACGACCAGTACTAGGAGATAAAGTATCGGCATCCACTGCATCATCACATGTTTTTATTGCGGAGGTTGAACGCTGGACATCTCCTAAAATATCAGTTTTGGATTCTGCATTTCTTGTGAGAGATTTCGGCTCCTGCAAAGTATTGGTTTCGTCATCGCTCTCACTGCTATCCGACTTTACTGATGATAAGAACAGCGCCTTACTAGGTACCGCTTTCGTTTTCAACCTTCGTCGCTTTTGGTTTTTGGTTTTGCACACAAATTCGTTTGTGTGGAAATGATCCGAACATATTACAGTCGTTTTACTGGGTTCCCAGAGCTCATCTTCACGGCTTTTTTTTATAATATTCACCCAGTGACTGTAAACTATGGGATCATTAGGTATTCTGAAAAAAAAAAAACCATTTGAGTGATAAAATAATCTGCCTAAAGAGTCGTTCGACGGACGTCAATTTTCAATTTTCAACTCACAATACTTAAATCTTCATCTTTTGATTAATAACTTTTGGTAAAAGTGAAGTTAAGTAAAGGCAGGTGAACCCAATCGACGTTCTCACTTTATAAGGAATCATTTATTCAGTCACCATAAGGAATTCAGTATTCAAAAACTGGCAACACAGACAAAAGTGTCAAGCTTGAGATGAATAACCGAGGCTGGTAAATTGATTGTTTTTATTAAATACTTTTGAAATTACTATGAATTCTGGATACTTACCGATGGTAGGTGACTTTACTAGTCGTTTTTATACGTCCTTTGTAATTTCTACACACTTTTATGGCGCAACTCGTGATTGTTAGCACAAATTTTCAATTCACGATGCGACCGTTCGCCAAGACAAGACAATTGACACTGAGGGGCGGGAAGCGACTCATCAGCTAACAGTTCGCTGATATTTTTTTCGACGCATTGCGCGACGTGACTCGAAGCTTTATCTAGTGTATATATGTATATACACATGTGTGTGTGTGTGTGTGTGTGCACGTGTGTGTGTGTGTGTGTATTGTATATAATCAAAGTACAGAACCTACAAAAATATAAAATACATGATAAATCCGTTTAAATTTTTAACAACCGCGATAATTACGATCTTTAAATAAAATACGATACCCAATATTGCAGTGTTAGCTGGAGGAGAATTTATTTATTTATTTATTCCCATTTGAGCTCCGATTCACATTTTCGATGAGTGCTCTAAGTGGAATAGTAGAACCAAAACCAGACAAGCACAGTTAGCCTTGAAAGAGATAGTGTTTGCACATTGATATTGCATAAAATGCCGCCCACTTACAAAAAACAACAATCTAAATATAGCCCTGTCATAACAGTGTCAAATGACGAACACGTGTCAAGCTAACTACAGCAAACTATTACTTAAGCTAGTACAGGAAATTATTAGTCCTGCCACAACTTGGACACAGTTCGATATAATGGTTTGTACTCTGGAACACTGCGTTGAAATCTGTAAAGGTCTCAAATCACAATACGTTGAAAACACTAAAGGTCTTAATCACACTGCGTTGAAATCTTTAAAGATCTCAAATCACAATGCGTTGAAAACATTAAAGGTCTTAATCACACTTTGTTGAAATCTTTAAAGGTTTCAAATCACACTGCGTTGAAAACATTAAAGGTCTCAAATCACACTGCGTTGAAATATTTTAAGGTTTCAAATCACACAATACTTTGAAATGTTTTAAGGTCTCAAATCACAATACGTTGAAATCTTTAAAGGTCTCAAATCACACTGCGTTGAAATCTTTTAAGGTAGGTAACCACGGGTCTAGATATTAGTGTACTGATCATTTATACAAAATTTCATGGAGGTTGATGAAATAATAGCCAATATAGAAGCAAACATTGTTCGCGTACAATAGGGCCTAAGCGCTCCGTACCGGTAACCTTCCCTTAATCGCTCTGCCAGCCAGCCAACTGCGTGTTCATTCGTCTTCTATCATTGGAGCTGTAAAATACATCTTACAACTCCAAAAACAACACCCTAACCGCATTCGGTGCATCAAAGAACTCGATAACACTGCATTCAACACGGCAATAATAAAACCATTCGAAAGCGGTGTTGAAAACCATTTGAAAACAGCTTATAAAATGTCCGAACCCTCTAATCTGGCTGTCAAAACAACCGCGCGTCAACTGACGGATCTCTAAATGGCCAAATATTGAAATGCCAAGAGTCTCGTTGACTTGGAGTGGGGGATTTACGAGGCCACTTATGGCATTCTTTACTACAGATTTTTTTGGTGACGAAATAGGTCTGCGTTAGATGAGGCAATTGTGAAGCCTGTAGAAATGCGTTCACTGATATCTCACAATTAAATATTACAGGATATCTGCTTGAACAAAAATGTCTCGTCAAGAATGGATCTTGTCTAGATTTAATTGTATTTTTTTTTAAATTGACTTTTATTACGCTTGGTGTTAGCTGAATACTCCACATTATGCTGAGCTGAATGCCATTTTGACGCGACTTTTGGACATTTGGATATTTAGTTTTGCGTAATAATAAACGAAAAAACAATTAAATATTTATACTTTTTTATATATCGTTAACGATTGTTTCTGAATGGTCGTAATTATAATCCAATTGAAAAACCATTGAAGTTAGTAGAATACCAAAAGTGTTAAAAGTGATAATTTTGAGATAATTCATTAACAATTCAAACACAATTTGTTTAGTAGAATTGGGCCCCTGGGCGCTGCCCACTGAGCATATATTATAATCACTACGTTTTAGACACAGACAAACAGAGTACTAGGTTTTAGGCGCTGCCAAATGAAGGTTACTAACTAGCTGTGTGTAACGGAACGTAATTTCCGTCATTTTCTTGCAAAAAATCGACAAAACTTTTGTTGTTCAAACTTGAAAGCGCATTAGCAGTGAATATTTTTATTATCTTTGATTCTTTGACCTATATGTAAAGATATTGGTCAAACATTGTCTGGTCACAACATTTGTGTTGTGAATCAGCCCATCAGCAAAAATAGTGTGAAAATTATCGAAGGTTTGTTTGTATACGTCACAATATTATTTCATGTACCTAAATACCTTCCTAGCTTAACAGTATTATATCATTTTTCGTTCCGCTCCGTATCAGAAGGGCTATCAAGGAAAATGACGTAGGTGCGTCTCTCTCATTCGATATGTCCAAGTAGGTCTCCTTTGTGACTCTGACTTTGCAAGACTGCGACAAGTAACGGTGCATCCAGCGGAACCAAACACGAGGCTGGCGAGCAGTGCGATGCGGAGCCGTCTGCGGGCGTAGCAAGGTGGCGAGCGCAGCGAGCCGTATACACCTCTCGTGCTGTACGGTCGGGTCGAGAGTGTGAAGTCTTCAATGAGAGTAGGTAGTGAAGTGTTGGGGCTTAGTACCATTCTTCCATACATTTACTGACAGCGTCCTTAGTTTTCTTCACGTTTTCGCTAAGGTCGCCTCCTGCTCAATAATACCAGCCTACACGTATTTTTTTTCACTAGTAAGATAGCTAATACCTACTTTAATCAGAAACACCTAACTGCGATTACCGTACCTTACATTTATATCAATTCAACCTATACTGTATACGTATAGGTACATAAGTATGTAGTATTTAAATTCTCTTCGCCTACGTACAATCATTAAAATAGTATTATTAATAACTCCGCGTAGCTACTATCACAATGCAAGTGAAGTGAAGTTGGCTTGGCTCTAGTCGTCGGTTGCGTGCACACGTCACTCGTCACGGACTATTTATAACGACATTCGTCACTTCCGGTGCGGTAAATAAGGGCTTCTACATTCACGGCGCGAACGCCCTTGAAGCCTTGAACACGCGAGTGTGGATAGCTTTCTAGTCTCGATGCTTCTCCGAAGCGGGTTTTTTTTTGTTTTAAACACACAGTGGCTTAGCTTGACATTTGTTTGTTTACATAAATTGTCTAAGAAAAATCCATGGAAGTAATAAGTACTACGTAGTACTTATTACTTCCATGTAAAAATCAGAGTATACTTAGTTTTTTGGACTTTTTCTGCTCTTTCGAAAGGAGACGTCGTCCGTTTTTATTTTATTTCAATTTCTAGTGTTTTTTTGAGTTATATCGTGTAATTTTGGTGGCATTTTAACCGGTGTAGCGTATAAAAAGCACACGGTAGTGAATTTAAATAAAATTAGTGTATTGCGTGTCTTTTCGAAGGGGTGGAAATTGTCCAGGAACATTCTAGTAAACTGCAATCGATTTACTAGAACATGACTTGACAGAGGACTTAACGATTTTACATTATTAGATAAATCTTGATATTGGCAAAATTGAGTACATCCTCCTTAGTTTATTATCAAAGGGTTGGTTTATTCCGTAGACACTCTGTCTACGGTTTAGGCTGGCCGCATACACACGTTTTCCGTATTCGATTTCCGAATTCGTTTTCCGTATTCGGACATCCGAATGCATACAATCAATATAAAATACTTTAACGTTTGCCCGGCTGGCTGGTTTTGCTCAGGGTTCGTAAAGTATCAATAAACGCACACAAACACTGGTACACGTTTAATATCGTTCATGGGAATGAATAGTTTACAATTATAGACAATTACAATGGGTACACGCTAGTTATTATAATAAAAATGCAATAAATAAACCGTCGCGGGCGTGATCAATCACGGAATCGCGCGGGCCGCCGAATCTTTCTTACTTGCCGTGAGATGGCGCTAGTTGGGCTGATAGAGCGAGACAGAACGTCGCTAACGCGGCATGGTCCGGTTCGGCTAGTGTTGCGCGCTATAATACATTAACTGACGCACATGTTCGCTTTTTCTCCGAACGGAGCTTATTCCGCACGTACGTTTCGAATGCAAGCCGGTGCGTTCGGAGAAACCATCTACAAAAACCTAATGCTGTCATGTGGAACGCAGCGCTTGCATACATTTTGTTTGTGCTGGCGCACACGTTCGGAAATTTATATTCAGTATCGCGCTCCCACGCCGCGCGCATCGGACGTATTCTTTGTATTTGTTACGCATAGAATCGCAACACGATAATTATGTGTGAGGCAGAAACACTAATATTGGCTGTTGAAAAATACCCCTGCCTGTGGAATATTCATGATAACTGAGATGTCAAAGATTTGGCTTGTACCCAATACCGACGTTTATTTTTCTTCTTTATTATTAACAGAAATGCATCGTCGTGCGTTCACCACGCTATCACTATCCGTACTGACGTGTAGGTATACATTCCGAATGAAGAAAAACGAACGTTTGCGCTAGTCTCACGGAATTCCAAATCGAAATTCCGCATTCGGAAATCGAATACGGAAAACGTGTGCATGCGGCCAGCCTTATTCAGATTATAACCAGAGATTTTCGTTGCAGATGGATACGTTGACGAAAGGCATCGCCATTGGTGCCGCGGTTATTGTAGCAGTGGTCACAGTGGCTATAGAATGGTGGCAGTTTAAGCAGGTCCCTAGAGCCTATTCCACATATGGACAGAGAAGGAATAACAATTAATCCATCCATCTATCCAAGCTTCCTCACAAAACACTTTCAAGCTAAAAGTTAAACAGCACTACCTATGGGAAGTTTTCCGACAGCTAAAAGAAAATAGTTCTAAAATTTCTAAATCCATGCATAGATGGCGCCTGTCCAGATTTGGTTCTCTAAATTTTGTCGGTCAGCCCCAACTGTCAGTGTCACTGACTTCACTCGCTCATGCTCGTACGCGTTGGTGAAATAACCTTGGAGGAAATAACTGCGTAAAAAGTTTTTTTTTAAATTCTGATATTTGTTAGTGCTACGTATGCTTCTTCGTTCTCTGCAAAAAGAATTTGTTCTCTGTGGTGCTTTTGCAAAATCTTCAGAAGACAGAACCATGTCGAGTCACCGCCATCTACCGGATTTTTAAGAACTATTTTTTCTTTTTATTTTATTTGTCACCCTGAAAACTTCCCATTGGATGCATCTCTACCTAGCGTTATTTAAGCATATTATGTAATTATTGGTATTCTTTCATTGTTAAAGTTAACTTCATATATAATATGTAGGTATTCGTTTATTATGTGAATATATTAGGATTATACTTAGGTAGGTATTTGTCAATATTGTTCATAACTACTTATATATTTTAATTAATTTAGAATACTTCTTAGTTTTGCTTTGTAGGTACACCGCAGTCTATTATAGCGTTGCTAATTTCGTTCCATCCAAAGGTTGCCTGGAAGAGATCGCTTTCAGCGATAAGGCCGCCCATTGTATTGCCTTTTTATAGTAATATTAATTGTTTATTGTTTGTGTGGTGATCAATAAAGTGTTAATCTATCTATCTATCTATCAGCCATCTTCATCAGCCGGTAAACATCCACTGCTGGATGAAGACTCCCCCATAGCATACATAGCGTGCAAGGGGGGATTTTACCATAATCACCACGCTTGGCAGGCGGATTAGTGATCGCAGTTTGGTTTTAAGGGTGCGCTCCGAAAATATAATGCTGATTTGCCTAGATATTGTGAGTAAACCAGATATCACATCAATAAAATAACTGATACGTGAAATACGTGATTTTTCAAACTTTTTTCTATCGATGACCAAGCCAGAAACACAATTGGCAGACATTTACTCGATACTTTATTTTTTTGAAAGTTATGCCTTTAAACTAGGTTAACTTTCCTAGAAATTTCAAAAAAAATTCTAGGAAACAACTTCACGTCACATATCCAAAATAAATACTCACCGAAGGAAAATAATAGTAATTAGTATTCTCACAATAAATTAAATAAGATTTGAGACTTTTCTTCTGTGCAAGATATGGTCGTGCGATATTCAATCTTATTCCGTTAGTATTTGCGTATAAAAGGCGATTCATACGCATATAAACATATTATATTTTCGGAGCGCACTCTACTCAGGGGATGCTGCTGCCCATCCCCTGGTATAATACCTTATTCAGCTTTTTCGACATCCACGTGAGATAGTGGTTTACCACCAACCATAGCTCAATCTAGCAAATTATACCCAATACTAAATGAAACACAAAGTCGTTGAAACTCTACAAATTAGAGCTCACGTTATATTGGATTTAAAAAAACTTGATGTAACTTTAGAATAAGGACTCGTAACTCATTCGTTGTGCTACATGACACGTTCATCCATGGATATAGTACCTCGCTTAGAATAAGGACTGATGCTTCAGTCCTTATTCTAAGGTACCTCGTTCATCTAGCTAGTGACATAAATTGATCGCCGTCATTTTCGCTAGTGAACCCGGTAACGCAGCATCGGCCGTCTGAGGCCAACTTAATTTTGTCCTTCAGAAAAAAAAACGCTAGTGAACACCTCAGCAGAATAATGTCTAAAGCAATAATTATTCTGAGATGAACACATTGTTCGACGCTCGGAATTTCGGAAGTCGGAAGACAGAAACAGAATGTGTTCAGTCAACATGTTGGTTGGGTTGCCTCGACGCGACATGTTGGTTGCCTCGACATGTTCGAAAATCAGGTAGCAGGAGACCCGACAGAATACGAGAACAATAAGAAAATACGAAAATGGCGGCGTTTTTACTTTCTAATAGATACTACAATAGATGGTAAAATGTATATGTAGGGAAGTTGTATCACCTTTAATTAATTGAAGGGACACTAGATTTTAAGTGACATTGTAATTAGGTAGGTACATATTTGCACACTCTTAATTCAAACCAATAAATAAAATAAAAATATGTACTTAGATAGTTTTTTTGTACAATAGCTTGTATGAATGATTCAATATTCACCTATCCTAATTCCTAGGTTTAATAATAGCATCATTATCATTTTAGATTATAAGACGATTCAAAATGATCCTTGTGATTTCAAACCTTTGATTTGATTTGATCAGCAGCCGTTAGGCGTCTACTGCTGGACGATGCCTCCCCCTTAAAATATAATGGGGGGAATTGCCATAATCACCACGATTGGCAGGCGGATTGGTGATCGCAGTATTGGTGTTGAGTACTCAGGTGGATGCTGCTATCCCCTGGTGTAATCCCTTAGTCAGCGTTCACGACGTTGGAGGGGACTGTTGAGGGGGGGTTTTATGGCAAGACTCCTCTTGACCCTCAACGTGAGGGATAACCGCTGAATGATCACTTATGAAAAATGTTCTGTTATATACATCTCTCTGAGAAGCGAACCTTCTTCTGTACTTGGCTCGCTGTTTCCAGACACGTTACTACCATAACTTTGAATGTTATCTATCACATCACTCACATCTCTCTCATGATATTGAAAAATATTATACAAAACTGCTGTAGCAATAATCACATGAGAAGTTGTACTGAGATTTATAGCCAATTTTTTTGATAAACATGGAAACAATTGCTTCCAAATCTTTACAGTCTTCAAAACAGTATTTTGTGTCACCATCAACGCCATATTATAATCCAGTTCAGGTTTTGTCATTGGCTGCGCTAATGGTGTCAGTAAATATCTCTGACAAGCATATTGACGGTCTCCAATAAGAATTCCATCAATTTCATCTTGTTCCAACTTGTTTTTGAGGGTAGATTCAAATATACGGTTGTCACTTGCCGAACCAGGGTTGGTCACTATATCGAATATTTCAAGATTCGGTCCACACACAATCTGAGTGTTTATTGAGAAGTATTTCTTGTTGTTCATATAAGATTTAGCATAGTGTTCACCAGGGTTTAGTATAGCTATGTGACATGCTCCGATCACACCTAATACATTTGGAAAATGTCCGATGCTGTGAAAGTTTTCCTTTGTTTGTTCAGTATCAGTTGGGAACTTTATATACTGTTTTATTCTTAAACTGAGTAGGTGAGATACTCTTTTAACTATTCTTGAGACTGATGCTTGACTTAAGTACTTGAGTTCTTTGGTAACTGTCTGAAAATAAATTATTTATTTATTTACAGACATAACATAACACCCAACAGTCACATAAGTAGTGTTAATCCCACACTATTATTCCCTGTGTTGTGGGTATCAGGAACTACGAGTACCATGGTACCATAACACCCAGACCCGAAACAAATATTTGCAGATTATACAAACATTTGTCCCGCAGTGGGAATCGAACATGACATGTCCTGTCATGTTTTTAGGGGCAAATAAACATATTTTCTTTCTTTTTTTTTCTTTAATTTGTTTGTAAGTGTGTATCATACTGCTATTCCTTGTCCCCTGCGTAGCACTCTTCATAGAATTGGCGGATTTGCACGTAATCACCACAGTTGGCAGGTGGATTGGTGATTGCAGTATTGGTGATTGCAGTATTGGTATCTGCTGATAGATGCTGCTATATCTGGTGTAATCTACTTAAATAGCGGTAGGTAAGGGAGGATTGGAGTTGCACGCTGACCCCCGGAGTTGTATACCGTAAGTCCAGATGGGCTTCAGAACAACCTTGTATACTAAGTTTGTTGTCTGTGCTCAGCATGGTAAAATAGATGGTGTAGCAGATGTGTGTTCAATTTGCTTGAATGTACAACTTATTGAACGGATATACATAAGCTTTTACACTGTCCTAATCTTGATTTTTGATATGTAGGAAGTAAAAATGTGCCTTGCTCACAAAGCCCAGAAG
Source organism: Epirrita christyi (assembly GCA_951392215.1). Taxonomy (NCBI): domain Eukaryota; kingdom Metazoa; phylum Arthropoda; class Insecta; order Lepidoptera; family Geometridae; genus Epirrita; species Epirrita christyi. The sequence goes on along the minus strand of OX595863.1, from coordinate 8,182,862 downwards.
GGTCTTAGAACACACACAACGGCTTTGTGTACAGCCTTGCAACAGGCCTTTGTGTAGCCTGCTTAACTTAGGTACGAGCGGCGAAACAGAGACAGGAATAAGTCGATACTATGTGAATTTAAGTGCCTAGTACTAACCTGAATACTCCCAGTAGCATAGAATCTTAGCACCACTAAAAGCTGGTAAATTGGAGGTACGGGACGACCCCTGGCTGTCACTTTCTGTAGCTCATTATGAACCAGCGGCAGAAGTATTGAAAGTACGATTCCTTTCCTAAATCTATATTTTCCTCTAAATTCGTCATCTGTGTAGCGATCTAGGGGACTTTTAAATTCACGTAACACTTTTCTAGGAACGGGAATGATTAGTAACCTATGTTTATATCCATTTAGCCGGTCATTAATGTAATTATCAAATTCTTCTTCACTACTGTAGTCCATGCTAAAGACAAATTCTGCTGCTGGCTCATTAAAGTTGTACTACATGTCATCAATTATTATTTGCTGGCTGATTTAAATTATTTGTTCCTTGCTCCAAGAAATTATTTCAAGCAAAAAGCAAAACAACAAACCAAACCAAAACAGCTGGCTGTCCATTTTCCTCCACAGACTAATAAACGAATACCACAGAACAAAATACTAAGTTAGTTATTACTTAGTTGGTTTCTCTGTCTACGACTATTATATATTTGTGCCATGCAAGGGGCACAAAAAAATATATTAAGGATGCTATGCTTGGAGCAAGGAACAAAATGGAGCGGCAGTAACATTTATTTTGTATGAAAATTGCCCACCATTAGCTTGCCATTCAACCATTCATTTAATACTCTGTGACCTTTAATTGCCTTCATTCAAAGTTTTGTTTACTTTTTGTGTTTTCGTAAATTTTCACTATTTTATTAGCAAATACCTATATTTTTTACTACACAAGTTGGATTTCACAATGCCTGAGTGTAATATTGTGCATTGTGGTACGAGGCAAAGCCAGTATCGGCCTGGGCTGACATTACGCAAGTGCTTCAACAGTTTTTATTGAAATTGTAGTTTTGCTTCATTATTTTGTTCTAAATGTATGTTTCGTTAGTGAGCTTTAGAGTAAACATAAGGACATTAGTGCCATTGTTGTGTAAAATATCATTATTTCATAGTAATTCATTTATTGCTTACAAGATTGTATACAACTAGGGCTTGGTCGGGCAAATAGCCGACCCAGTTCGACCCAAAAATCGAGCACGCCTTATTTATCAGAACAACCGCCCTGTGATGCTATGGGCACTAAACCATTTTCGATGATATTGCGGTTCTTCTTTTGTTAGTTGGTAGTACTGATCCGGAGGTATTCGTGCAGTTCTGTGGTTTTTCCCCTCCCTATTGTATTGTTTTCAGTTTTAAATTTTTTAGAGGTTATGTTATGTTGTATGTGTTGGTTTGGTTGTTTGGTATTCTCTGTGTGTTTCTGTAAAAGTTTATAAATTTAATTTACCATTGTTATTATAATTCTTGGAAAGCGATAGTAAGTGTTATCATCATCAATCATGTCCGAAATTGAAGAACCGCCTACGAAGGTGTTGAAAGTCGATGTAAGTCAACATTGTTCTACAACTAAAACCCGTAGCTACATATAATGTTTTTTCCGTAAATTGAGTGTAAAAGATTTCTCTTACCTATTGGACTTCACAATGATTTTACAGCATGAAGAAGAAGCAGCAGTGTCAGACACTACAGAAGTTACTAATGTAACAGAAGAATCCGAAATGCCAGAAGCTCTTGATTCGCAAGGAGCTGTAGAAGAATCCGAAATGCCAGAAGCTCTTGATTCGCAAGAAGCTGTAGAAGAATCCGAAATGCCAGAAGCTCTTGATTCACAAGAAGCTGTAGAAGAATCCGAAATGCCAGAAGCTCTTGATTCACAAGAAGCTGCAGAAATGGCAGAAGAACGGCTGCAGGATTCTCTGGATAGTCAAGACAGTCAGGACGTTCAGGATAGTCAGGATGCTCAAGAAAGTCAGGAAAGTCAGGAGGGGCAAGAGGAATGGCTCAGTGAAGACGTATTGACTGATGATGACTTCAATCCAGCTGTAAGTACATTCCTTGGAATTGCGTCCGACAGATGCAATTCCTGTTGCTAGAAGCAAGAGGTTGCTGGTACGATTACCGCTGTGGACCTACGGTCCCCGTAGTTCCTGATACCCATGACATAGGGTATCTTAGTGTAGGGTTAGGACTACCTATGTTATTGTTATTTTGACGAGTAAAGCAAGGTACAATACCTAGTTAAGTTTGTACAGAACCCTCAGGGTGAGAGTCCTACTCGTACTTGTCCAGTTTTTTGTGAGTGACAGGACTAGCAAAAAGCCCACCCTCTTAAAGCTACCTTATCACTAGTTCTCATTCACTTCAATCACAGTGACTTAAGTGCCTACCTCGTTTGCCTGTAATTTTCCCAGCACCTATAATACCCTTCAGACCAGAACACAACAATGCAATATTACTGCTTAGTGTCCGAAATAGAACTTCCCTGGATTAACTAATTCAGGAGCCCTACTAAACTTCCGCAAGTCAGCCATGCTTACTACCGTTGGACGATGCCACACGAGCGCTGCGTCAACGCAGCTAAGGGGCGCGTCCATTAATAACGTGTTTTTTTTTTAGCATTTTTTAACCCCCCCCCCCTTTCCCCCTTGGTGCCTTGGTGAGTTTTAAGACTACCCTCCCCCCACATAAAATCACATGTATTTCAAAATGAAAATCGCGCGTTTGACGTAAAAATAAATACGCGTAATATCTTACTACACCCCTCCCTCCGCCCTTGTGATATTTCGTGATTTTTGCTAAACCCCCTCCCCCCCTTTCTAGCCTCACGTGATTAATGGACGGTCCCTATGCTATGCTTCGATATGCTAATTAATACTGCGCTGCCGCTCCGTCGTTTTAACGCAGCTCCCTTCCCCACCTCGTCTCCCCAGCCCCTTCTGCAACATTTCATAAACTGCTTCGCAAATGAATTTACAACCCTAAGCTGGCTGAAGGCCGGGGATCTGTCGCCGATAACAGACCCCGTGATCGACACCGGTCCACATCCACAATCACGCAAGGATCATCCAAGCGCCCACTGATTGCGCCCGGATTTCTAGCTCCTAATGGAGCAACCGGAATAGGGCTCAGTATCATATACCAAGTGCTCACACCTATCCACCCCAAGAGCAACCACCGCTTCCTCTCAAAATAGGGTCGACCACAATCTCAAGCCCTCTGGATGGCCACAAGGTAGGCCCCTCCAAAGGCACTTCCATTCGGCCTATGCCAGGAGCCCTGAAATACATCGTACCTCAGACCCCCCTTTCTTCGAGCAAGGCTCGATGGGTTCTGAATCATTCAGAACCTCTTTTCCCAGTACTATACAAGCACTCTCGGTCGACTGAACTAGTCCGTTGTACCTTCGTACACAAGGGGACTTTATACTTATTATCGCGGAGGAAAGATTTTATCACAAAAGTCTTCCCAAAATCTCATTACCCTCGGGATAAAGGTGACTTTATTATCAGCTAGCACTTACCACGTGGCTATAGGGCTGTCTACTTGAGGCAGACCCTCACTCTCACACCCCCCTTGCACTCGGGAGATGTTCCAAAAACTGAGCCACTTTGCACGTGGCTCGGAACAACTTTTTACTCCTAGGGTAGATGCGCAAACTTGTCAACGGATGACAAATTATTACCCACAATATTTTACATAGAAAACTGTTGCCATAGTGTAAAAATGATTGTCAAAAAACAGGAAGTCAAATTAAATTTACTTATCTTTTTATGACCTCGTGCTTTGCGCGACAAAGCCCATCTGTATCTACATCTAAATCACGTTTTGTGCAAAACAGTATTATACAGTTGTATTATAATAAAGTGTTGGAACCTCTGTGGCCTGGCAGGCGAGTAGCCAACTGAAATGCGAGAGGTACCATGGTACTCAACTCATAGTTCCTGGTACCCACAACACAGGGAGTCCTAGTGTGGGACCAGGACTACGTATGTGACTGTTGAATTTTGACGACCTCTGTGGCGCGTGGCGGTCGGCGCTACGCACAAATGTTTGTATGATCTGCCAATATTTGCTCCAGGTCTGGGTGTTATGAACATAGGGAATCCTAGTGTGGGTTCAGGACTATGTGTGTGACTGTTGGGTGTTATGTTATGTTAAAAATAAATCAGTGCTCAAAAAAATTTACCAAAACTAAGAGACAATATTTCAACTAAATTTTAACACTGTGTGACGTAGACACATCAGCGAATGCTAGTCCATAAATAAATAATAATATAAATAAATAAATTTCCACCTTATATTTCAGGCTGAAGTCCCAGACCGGAGTGAGTCCCAAACCTCCCAAGTTGATAATACTCAACACGAGACACCCAATACTGATAATCCTATAGAATCAGAACAAACCGAGGAAGCGAATACAGACCCTAGCCCTGAGGAAACAGTGGCCAAACCCGCCGAGCAGAACATTGAAGATGCATTAAACACATTAGAAGGTGGACCTGAGAAAGAAATGGATTTGCCAGAAGATTTAGATGCTTTTTTGGTCAAGTGAGTTTATTTGTGTTTTGCTGTGTTGTGTCCAGCCTCAGAATAGACCCCTCCACACCCCCACATAATAAAGACAGTACAATAGGCTCACATCACAAACAAATTTATATAAATAGTGACTTTTGCTGGGACGCAACAAAGTGCAATGGGGAGTTTTCTGACAGCTGAAAGAAAATAGTTCTACATCCATGCATAGATGGCGCAGTCTAGCTAAAGTTGTCTAAATTTGAAATTTTGTCGGTCAGCCACCAACTATCAGTGTCACTGACTTCCACGCTCATGCTGTTCGTTGGTAAAGTATCTCGTAGAGTACTCGTACCTTCTGTTTATAGAATTAACTAATGGATACTAATGTGTTCTTACGAGAAGGAAGTCTCGTAAAAACACATTAGTACTCATTAGTTAACCTGCATACTTAATGAATGCAGTATGTTTACGTGATAACTTTAATGATTCTGTTATCGATAATGGCCTTGAGCGCGCGCAACTAGCGCACATCCCTACTCCGATTATGATTTATGACCGAGTCTGCAGCGAGATTTTAACTATACTTTACTTTTTTTTTTAGTGTGAGTGATTAGTAATCAGCGTAGTAAAGTGAATAGAAGCGAGTTCTCTTTTTTTGCGAGTAGACCCGTCCCGCGCGCCCTTCCTTCCCTCTGACTCGCAGCTTGCCTGGTACTAAACACGTTTGGACATGCTTGTTTAGTGATTAGTGTTTAGCATTGTTGCGCGGACGACGCTCGCTGAGCATTGTTACTGTATTTGCAACTGAATTTACTAATCGCAGCAGCTAAACAGTATTGGACACAACTAAGCACTAAGCACTCGCACTCGCAATCAAGCCTACTCGCACTCGCACTAATCAATGTGTAAACCAGCCTAAAAGCGCGGAGTGCGCCACGCCTGACACCCCTAACATCTTGTACTTGTACTTGTAGCGCAGGCCCTTTTCCACAACTAGGCCGCCAATGGGCCCTTTATGGGTGGCGAGTGGCGGCTGCTAGTCCAGCCCGATGTCCTCCAGGAAGGCCAGCAGCTCACTAAAATCTTATAAACATGTAATTCAGCAATAAATATACATTTTCTTTGACTCCTCCTCCCGTGGGTGTTGTAAAACCTGACAAAGGGTTAAGGGGTCGGGGAAGGATGGACTGCCCATGCAATCGTAATACCAAAATCATTTGTAATTAGACCATATTCCCACCATATTATGGTATTATTCGGATTTGGATAGTATTAATCTAGGTTCCTAGATAGATTTTATTTCAAAATACTTACCTAAAACGAAATTTAAGCGAATTCCATTTTGTATATTTTTACGACTTTTAAGACATGTTTTCATCTTTTATGTTTCGTATTAAAAACAACGTACTTTCTAGTATTCTGTGTTTAGGAACATAGCATATATTGTCAAGTTACAGAATAACAACAAGATATGAAAAAAACGTTAAGTTTTTATTCATAATTTTTGGTATTACGGAACACGACCTAATTTGATACAAATTCCGAACGGCTCGTACACCCATCGCGCATGCAGGGGGAGAGGCCCCGGTGCCAAACAGGCATAGCTGATTTTGACACTCTCTTCAAATTGAATTTGCTTGCGGCCTTCGCAGGCCCCTTAACGGCCAGTGGATATCCACTGCTGGATAAGCCTTCCCCCATAGAGTGCAATAGAGGATCTTTCCTGTAGGGGTGAATTGATGTTAAGTTTTTTGTTACAGAAAAACAAATGTAAAACCAAAAGTGGCCGTTGTTAAAACAGAGAATGCCAAAGAAGAGGACGATGATGGGAATGACACAGATGAGCTACTGGTAAGCAACGCATTCTCTTGTCACTGGTTGTTTCCTGGTAATCCTGTGGTAGACTCCAGCTTGAGCGCGGCCGCAGACCTGCCGATTCCATACTGTTCTACAGAGCTCTAGTCTAGAAAAAGATGAAAGTCCTAGATCTGCTGAAAATACGATCGTATCCATCAAAATGTCGATGTGTGACGACCTCTGTAGTGCGGCGGGCGAAGGTTCGCCTGTGACGCAGGATGTTGAGGGTTCGATTCCCGCATCGGAACAAATATTTGTACGATCTGCAGATATTTGTTCAGGGTGTTCTGGGTATTTTTCTACGTATAATAAAAATATCTATATATGTAATGTGTTGCATTAAGTATATCAGTTGTACCCATAACACAAGCTCTGCTTAGCTTGGTGCTAGATAATGTTGTGTGAAATGTCCAGCATTTATTTATTTATTTATTTAATGTAAAAATAATCTAAATTATTCTTTATTGACAATAGAACAAAGGTCAAGGAAATTAGATTTTTAACCGACTTCAAAAAAAGAGGAGGTTCTCAATTCGGTTGTATTTTTTTAAATTTTTTTCGTTACCTCATAGCTTCATCATTTATAAACCGATTTGGAGAATTGTTTTTTTATTTGATAGGATATATTTTTTTTTTTGGATTTGGAGAATTGATTTTTTTATTTGATAGGATATACTTCCGGATTGGTCCCATTTTTTTCAAAACCCAGTTCTGATTATGCCATCCATGAGGAATTGAGGGAACCCCTCAAATGTTGTAGGCATGCATACAGCGATTTTGGTATTTTCAGCAACAAGTTATTGTCTTGTACACCTTTAGCTGATAAAAACATGCAGATAGCCGAATTCAATGGCTGAAGTCATCTGGGTGCCCCGATCGGTGCAATTACGAGCCTACGATTAGTTTTCATAAAGTCCCTATGGTTTGAAATAAATGAAAATGAATAATATGAATAGAACTAGAAACGGGATATTTAACATGATTTTTAAGCATTATTGATTCCCGATATTTCGGCACAGTTTCATGCGCCATGATCACGGGTAAACTGAAGTCTTTGCGAGTAGATTTTTATTGTTATTGGTAGCCGTAACGATCTACCCTCTTTTATTACGAACACCCAAAAAAATTGTGTGGTACCAGTTGCTCGTCCGGATACCGTTAGTGTGGTGTGTCGAGATGGAGTTAAGTGTGACAATGAAACTGATGGTAGGGGTGTTCGTAATAAAAGAGTGAGAAAGAGGGTAGATCGTTACGGCTACCAATAACAATAAATCTACTCGCAAAGACTTCAGTTTACCCGTGATCATGGCGCATGAAACTGTGCCGAAATATCGGGAATCAATAAATCACAAAAATCTTGGTAAATATCCCGTTTCTAGTGATAATTATGTTAATAACCATGATAGTTTCAAAAGTAATATGAATATGATGAATTTTCAGAGAATGCTGAGCGAGGACAATAATAAATCAAAAAAAAAGTTAACAAAAACTGTTAAAGATATCAGAAGCAGTATCAAAGAGGAACAAGCTACAAGCGAAGACGATGACTTTGTATATGAGGTACGTAGTCCACTGGTTCTGTTTTGGCATCAACATATCACCTGTTTTTTTCAGCTTGGCCGTATAGATAAGCTCAAAGTCGCACAGCGGGCTATGGACAGAACTATGCTAGGAGTTTCAACTACGTGATAGAACCCGAAATGACGGAATCCGTAGAAGAACCAAAGCTCTCAGATTTAGCAAGTTGAAGTGGCAATGGGCGGGTCATATAGCTCGAAGAACTGATAACCGTTGGGGAATAAAGGTTCTCGATTAGCGACCACAAACCGGACGAAGCGGCAGAGGAAGGCCCTCCACTCGATGGACTAAAGACATTTATGAACGTCGCAGGAAGTCGGTGGATGGAGGCGGCTCAAGACCGTTGGTCGTGGCATTCTATTGGGGAGGCCTGTTTGGGCTGGTTGTTTTGGTATTGGGGAGGTTGCGGGTTCGTTTCCCGCTGCGGAAGAAATGTTTGCATGATCTTCAAATATTTACAATATAAAATAGATGAACAAATATATAGTAACAATTCCGCACCTCTCCAACGAAAACTCTGAAAGAATTCGACACGTGTTTCGCCTCTCAACGAAGCATCCTCAGGAAACAGTAGGCTCACTGCGTGCTAGAACAACAAAGACACTACTGCAAAAACTCCACAGCCATGTTGCCTCGCCGAACAGAAAGACACCTGACTTTCTGTCATTGAATCAATTAATTATCTGCAAATATTTGTTCTCTGGGTGTTGTGGTACCATAAAACTCGTAGTTCCTGATGCCCCGACTTAGGGAATCCTAATGTGGGATCAGGACTATGCACGTGACTGTTGGGTGTTATGTACGTATGTGTATGTATTAATTATCAATTTATTTCCAGGGGGTACCATCAAAAAAGATAAAGCTTGCGACTTCGTCAAATAACTTGCTGAAGAAAGCTGAACCCGAGGACATGGGAGACGAGGACACGGATGCCGTCAGTATACATTATAAATTCTACTGTCCTACTGAAAACCACAATACATACATCCTACTGTCCTACTAATAGCCAGAATACATACATCCTACTAATAGCTAGAATACATACATCCTATTATCCTACAAATACCCAGAATACATACATCCTATTATCCTACAAATACCCAGAATACATACATCCTACTGTCCTACTAATAGCCATATTACTTACAGGACAGTAGTGTCCTACTAATAGCCAGAATACATACATCCTACTGTCTTACTAATAGCCATAATACATAAAATCTACTGTCCTACTAATAGCCAGAATAGATAAATTCTACTGTCCAATAATAGCCATATTACATACATTCAACTGTCCTACTAATATCCTGAAAACACACATCCTACTATCCTACTAATAGCCAGAATACATCAGTTTTACTGTCCTACTAATAGCCGGAATACATCAATTCTACTGTCCTACTAATAGACATATTACATACATCCTACTGTCCTACTAATATCCATATTACATATTTACGTTCTATAGGGCAGAATACATCAAATTCCATTTATAGCCAGAAAATATAAACCTTACTGTCCTAATAATAGCCATAATACAAAACTCCTATTATCTTACGAATACCCAGAATACATACACGCTACTTATAGCCAGATAATATGAATCTTACTTTCCTAATAATAGCCAGAATACATACTTCTTACTGCCCTACTAATAGCTAGAATACATACATCTTACTGTCCTTCTAATAACCAGAATTCATACATTCTACTGTACTACTAATAGCCAAAATACATAACCCTATTATCCTGCGAATATCCAGAATACAGAAATCCTACTGTCATAAAATTCGGTACGCAGATAGATCATGACCTGGTTTAAGACAAAGGCTACTTATCCCGATGTAAAGCGAGTAAAGCTACCAGACAGAGACTTGTTGAAAAATGTATTAATTCAACAAAAAAAACATTTTTTCTTTTTCCAGTCAGTAGACGAAGTGGAAACTATGCAAAAGATGTTTGCCGCCAGGAAATCCGAGCGGCGCCCCTTGAAGCCCCAGGGGCCGGCCCGGCGCCTGGAGTCGCGTGACAACAGCATCCCCAGCGTCGTGGAACGGTCCAGAAGAGGTATGTACTTACCTATTAACCTGGGGGCTTAGTACGGGTTTTGATAGTTTACGAAACTATATGAAGTTTCGTTTCATATTTCGAAGACGAGAAGAAAACTAAGGACGCTGTCAGTAAATGTATTGGATGGAAACGAAACTTCATATAGTTTCGTAAACTATCAAAACCCGTACTAAGCCCCCAGTACTAAGCCCCCTGGTTCTATTAGATTGTTATTTATAAGTACTTTTATCAAGCATATATAACTTATATAAGACAGCACACGCTATATCTTATAAATTTTTGCTGATGTTTATTTACTTTTGACTACGTTTCTAAGGTTTTATAACCGACTTCACAAAAAGGATGTTCTCAATGGTTTTTTTTTTATGTTTGTTACCTCATATCTCCGTCGTTTATAAACCGATATGGAAAATTCTTTTCTTTTATTTGAATAGATATACTTCCAGATTGGTCCGTTTTTTCAGAATCCAGTTCTGATGATGGAATCCATGAGGAATTGAGGCAGCTCCTCAAATATTGTAGGCATACATATAGCGATTTTGATATTTTCAGCAACAAATAAAGCATTTGCATTCAGAAAGTATCATAACCCTTCCACCACTGTGGTTTTTTCGTCATTTTTTTTTCATCCAGGTATTTAGTCGAATACAATGGCGGAAGTCGGTTTTTTAAATGAAAAGTTATTAAGTTCTCATTTACTATGTATCAAGTATGTCTATTGCACAATATATGGCTGGTGATAATGAAACAAACTGTTTCAGATAAGCTAGCCACGTCAACACCTCTCCGTTCCAATAAGCCGCGATCTTTACTAAAGCCTACCATACCGACGCCTCGCGCGGTCGCCGCCGCAATCAAGACGCCGGCTTACAAGTCTGTGGAGGTCAAGGCGCCGGCTTACAAGTCAGTGGAGCTTAAGACGCCGTCTTACAAGTCAGTGCAGGTCAAGAAAGAGCCTAACCCCAACACTTACAGCAGGTGAGTCATGAACTCAAGACGCTGGCTTACAAGTCAGTGGAGGTCAAGACGCCGGCTTATAAGTCAGTGCAAGTTAAGACGCCGGCTTACAAGTCAGTGGAGGCCAAGAAAGAGCCTTACCCCAACACTTACAACAGGTGTGTCAAGAACTCAAGACGCCGGCTTCCCCGCTAGTGGAGGTCAAGTCACTGGCTTATAAGTCAGTGCAAGTTAAGACGCCGGCTTACAAGTCAGTGGAGCCCATGAAAGAGCCTTACCCCAACACTTACAACAGGTGAATCAAGAACTAAAGACGCTGGCTTATAAGTCATTGCAGGTTAAGACGCCGGCTAACAACTCAGTGGAGTACAAGCCGCCGGCTTACAAGTTAGTAGAGTTCTAGTCGCCGGCTTACAAGTAAGTGAAGTTCAAGTCGCCGGCTTACAAGTCAGCGGAGGTCAAGAAAGAGCCTAACCCCAACACTTACAGCAGGTGAGTCATGAACTCAAGACGCTGGCTTACAAGTCAGTGGAGGTCAAGACGCCGGCTTATAAGTCAGTGCAAGTTAAGACGCCGGCTTAAAAGTCAGTGGAGGCCAAGAAAGAGCCTAACCACAACACTTACAACAGGTGAATCAAGAACTAAAGACGCTGGCTTATAAGTCATTGCAGGTTAAGACGCCGGCTTACAAGTTAGTAGAGTTCAAGTCGCCGGCTTACAAGTAAGTGAAGTTCAATTCGCCGGCTTACAAGTCAGCGGAGGTCAAGAATGAGCTATTTACTGCAAGTCAGTTATAATATCGAAACAAATCTGGCAAAGTGCAAGTCGGATTCGCGCACCGAGGGTTCCGTAACATTTTGTGCTATACTTGTATCATTGTTGAATCTATCTCTGTCTTATATTTCAGGTTTAAAACGAAGCCCGCAGTGAAACCTCCGACGCCGATAAAATCTTCGTCCATCTTGAAGCCCGTAGCCAAGAGTGAGATGAAACTGAAGCCGGATGAGGTTAATGACCACGAGGAGTTCCTGGAGGAAGAGGAGTATCATTTGGATGAGGAAGTGAGTGGATATGAATATTATGGAGTACTTATACTCTTACTAGGTTAGATACCGAGTAACGATTGTTATTGGTTCTTAGGGTTCCGTACCACAAATAGGTACGTTAAATTGTTATCAAGAAAATAAATTAAAAAATATAATGTCAAGGAGATGAAAAAATAAAAACAGTAATGAGTCAGTACCTACAATATAACGACATCTGTGGCGCGGCGGGCGAAGGTTCGTCTGTGACGCGGTTGCGGGTTCGATTCCCGCCTCGGAACAAATATTTGTATGATCTGCAGATATTTGTTCAGGGTTTTCTGGGTATATGTATAATAAAAAAATATCTATCTATGTAATGTATTGTATTAAGTATATCAGTTATCTAGTACCCATAACACAAGCTCTGCTTAGCTTGGGGCTAGATAATGTGTGAAATGTCCAGCGTTTATTATTATTTAATAACTTCGGCAGGAATTCGAGTCGGACTTTGATGATGAAATGGACAAGAGTCAACGTATCAAAAAGTCTGAACGTACCATGAAGCCGGCACACATGGACGAGGAAGAACCTAGCGACGCGGAGAGCCATAGCGAGGACGGCAGCCTCTACGATGTGAGTACTGCATTGAATGTGTTAATTGTGTCACACAACGTAGTAGATGCGGTAAGATATCTGAGGAATTCTCTAAATTATTTTAAAACTACACTGAAAGTTGACCGAATCGAGACTGAATTATGAATTGACAGAAAGTTGGTATTCTGCTCCCTTATAAATAACAATTTAGTCTACTTTCAATTTACGGTGACTACCATTAGAGTAGGATAGTTATATATATAATTGCAAAGAGTAAAGAGAGACTCCATCTACTTAAGCTAAAATTATCGAAAAAACTTTGAATCGTTTAAATTTCGGTCACATTTCGATATAATCACATTACAGTGTTGTATTTTATGTTTAGAGAATACCATTTCTGACATTTAAGATATCGACACAAGATCGAAACATGATCCGAACTCTATTTTAACTATTTTTAAGTTAGAGAATTGGGCCTCTGTATCTCAGCACGTATCTGTCCATATCGCTCTCTATACTAAACTCAAGGACACACGTAGCAGATCACTTATATTTTACTGTCAAGCATCTGTAGGCACCGACATATCAAAAGATGGACAGATCCGCACCAAGAAACAAGTATAGACAGTTTGAAGCAGTTTGTGTATAAAAAGCGTAGCGTGTGCTGTCTTGCATATTTTTGCTGATGTTTATTTACTTTTGACTACCTTCCTAAGGTTTTTAAGTTCTCATTTACTATGTTTCAGACTACAGGCTGATGATGATGCTGACGATGAAATAAAATAAAAATTGTTAATTAAAAAAAACCAATTGAATTAAAAGCATCAATAAATAACAATTCTTCAACTGATAGTTCAAATTGTCTTAGTAATTTGAGCAATCATAAGTCACACATAGCATTGGTAAAATAGAATTAAAAAATTTGATAAAAAAAAACAAATTTTTGAACCAAAAAATATAATTTACTGACTTCAAAAAAGGTGGTTATCAATTCGTTTTATTTTATTATTTATCATAATGAGTTAAAAAGCGTAGCGTGTGCTGTCTTGCATATTTTTGCTGATGTTTATTTACTTTTGACTACCTTCCTAAGGTTTTTAAGTTCTCATTTACTATGTTTCAGACTACAGGCTGATGATGATGCTGACGATGAAATAAAATAAAAATTGTTAATTAAAAAAAACCAATTGAATTAAAAGCATCAATAAATAACAATTCTTCAACTGATAGTTCAAATTGTCTTAGTAATTTGAGCATTCATAAGTCACACATAGCATTGGTAAATAGAATCAAAAAATTTGATAAAAAAAAAACAAATTTTTTAACCAAAAAATATAATTACTGACTTCAAAAAAGGTGGTTATCAATTCGTTTTATTTTATTATTTATCATAATGAGGTAGCATTTCCGTCGTTTATAAACTGATTTGATATTTTTTTTATTTTTTTTTTGTTTAATTTCCAGGAGCTTCCATCATCAGACTCCGAGGACATGGACGACTGGTTCCAGCTGGATATCCGAGCTGAGAAGGCGGGCGACTACCTACCGCTGCTAGGTGATACTTTGCGACCGAACAAAGCTTTTGCCCCTAACACCCGCCAGACGGCCTAATTCTAATTACGATCAACTTGTAGACGACCTCTGTGGCGCGGCAGGCGAGTAGCCGGCTGAGATGCGCGAGGTTGCGGGTTCGATTCCCGCTGCGGGACAAATGTTTGTATGATCTGCAAATATTTGTTCCGGGTCTGGGTGTTATGGTACCATGGTACTCGTAGTTCCTGATACCCACGACATAGGGAATCTTAGTGTGGGATCATGAATACGTATGTGACTGTTGGGTGCTATGTTATGTCCACTGAACGTAAGCCTTGCTGCCAAGCAGTAGTGCTCGCATTGCTGTTCAGTTTGGAGGGTACAGGTGCCGGTGAAATTACAGGCACATGAGACTTTTCATCTTTATGCCTCAGGGTAGGCAGCGCGCGTGTGAACCCCCTTACATATAAAATAGACAAGGGGAACTTGTGCATTACCCCCTTACATATATAAAAGACAGGCGAGACATGAACACATTACTCCCCCTTACGTATAAAAGATAACGGGGAACTTGTACACATTACCCCCGTATATACATGGGTACATGTTTATATACCGCGGGGCGCAACTAGTGTTGAATAAAAGCTTACATAACTTTTTATTTAAAAAACCGACTTCCGCCATTGTATTTGACTAAATATTTGGATGAAAAAAAATGATGAAAGAACCATAGTGGTGAAAGGATTATGATACTTTTCGAATGTAAATGCTTGGTTTGTTGCTGAAAATATTAAAATCGCCATATGTATGCCTACAATATTTGAGGAGTTCCCTCAATTCCTCATGGATTCCATCATCAGAACTGGATTCTGAAAAAAATAGGACCAATCTGGAAGTATATCTATTCAAATAAAAAAAGAATTTTCCAAATCGGTTCATAAACGCCGGAGATATGAGGTAACAAACATGAAAAAAAAAAAAAACCTAATTGAGAACCTCCTCCTTTTTTGGGAAGTCGGTTAAAAATAGGTATGTCAGGAAATCCGTGGCTACTGCCTACCCTTACGGGAAACAGGTGTGTTAATTTATGGTGTATTTTCAGGCCCAAAGGCGAAAGAGTTGCTTCTGGAAGAGAAACGTCGCATCGCCTCGCGCCTCTCCAACCTTAAACAGAGCTTATGTGCTCTAACCGACAGTGGGAAGAAACAGGCAGAACAGGTACCCCCCCCCCCCATACATACAAAACAGACAGAGAGAACTTGTACACATTACCCCCTTACTTATAAAAGAGAAAAGGTACCTTGTACACATTACATTAAAAACATACATACATAGATATAAAAGAGACAGGAGAATATGTACACATTTGCCCCTTACATATTAAAGAGACAAGGGAACTTTGTCACATTACCCCCTTACAAATAAAAAAGGGGGAATTTGGACACATTACCCCTCTACATGCAAAAGATACAAGGGGAACTTTGTCGCACTACCCCCTTACATACAAAAGCGACAGGCGGAACATGTACACATTACTTCCTTGCGGAATATCTACACTTTACCCCCTTGCATTTAATAGAGTCAGGGGAACATGTACACATTACCCCCCTTACATACAAAAGCGACAGGCGGAACATGTACACATTACTTTCTTACATATTTAAGAGACAGGCGGAACATGTACACTTTACCCCCTTACATATAATAGAGTCAGGGGAACATGTACACATTACCCCCTTAAATATAAAAGAAACAGGTAAGAAATACCACATTAATAATTAAAGAAACATTAAATCAAAATAATTTTAGTAATTTAAATTTTCAAAGATCATTTTGAATCGTCTTAACAAAGGAACAACGGAGAGAATAATTAGAAGACTCATCCCTTTTAGCACATTGCTTCCTTCGCCATCTGCACAAAGCCCTTTTCAATACCACCTTACCTCCTCAACCGGCTCACTGACCTAACATACCAAGAATTAACCAGTAGCACGATGGCGAACGAACTAAAGTATTATTTTTCTACAGGTACGGACTGCCACCATGGCACTCGCAGAACTGGATGACATGCTGAAGGCATCCTGAGCACAACTCTTAAACGCGGTCTTAAGTTAAGCATGGTTTAAAATTTAAACCATATCAACTGGTCCAAATACATTGGAATGAATGAATGAATGAATTAGTGAATGCGGATCATGAATGGTCAAGGAACAAGTTATAGTGGACGCACGTTAAATAGAGTGTTTCCCAGTGGTCAGATTGGTGGTCAGACTAGTCTGGCCAACGGGAATTATTTTTCCCATTGGCCAGATTTATTTGACAGCTGGAAAAGACATAGAAAAAAGTACAATCTAAGAAAAAACTGTTTTGCATTTTATTATCAAAATTTTATTTAACGCATTCTTAAAAATTACCAACAGTCAATTCTCCAGTAGTTAACATCATTTGTGAATACATTATGAATTCGTCTCTCCTATATATTTTCCTTTGTCCGTTTATTTGTTATTTTGGTAAAATCATTTTTTTGTAAAATTCTCAGTAAGTTGACTATCCTGGGTCCTTTTCTTGTTATATTTCTATTTAGTTCTTTATGCCACCTTTCTAAACAGTTAGTGTGAATAATGTGATTGACATTTCATGACAAACAGGAAAAATTTGTTTTATACCTACTACCATAAAACATCTAGCAAAGAGTTTCAATCACTGCAAGTTATAAATAAAACATATTTAGAAATTTACATGACCTTTTTTATTCAACAGTACTTTACTAAATTAAGAGCTAATCTGAACAACGGGAAAAATAATTCCCGTTGGCCAGACTAGTCTGACCACCAATCTGACCAATAGAAAACACTCGTTAAATACATTAACCGCGTTCGTAATAAACGCGTAATATCCTTTGAATAGTTACACTGGGTGTTATTATAAAAAATGCCCTTAGTCTGGGTTTAAACCAGGACTACCAGTCTAGGTTTAAATATCGACCTAGGGTATATACGACTGTAATACAAAAGCAGATGGTTTGTTTTCCAGAAGCAACTTTCACGCTAGATATGCCAAAAATGACATAAGCTTGGACTATCTCTGGTTTATCTAAAACCAGGCAGCCCCCTAGTTTAGCAATGGTCTATAAATTGACAGTTGATTGCTTGTTAGAGGTAAGAATTTGGACATCTCAATTGTGATGTGACACAATCCGTCAGTTTGATACTTTGGAAATTTGCGAAGTAGCGCGAGAATTGATTTCGGAAAACAAACCATCTGCTTTCGTATTTAAAGTCGCATATGCCTAATGTCGATATTTAATCCTAGACTAGTACGCCTGGACTAAATTCAGATTTAGTCCATGTTCTTGTAATAAGGCCGTAAGTGTTTTGTCTCTTTCTGTCGAATTTGAAACTGCTTTTGAATGCAAAGGACAAAACACTGTATAACTATTGCGAGGACAATTCTAGTTCTATAGTAACACTGTAAGTTTAAATACGAGTAAATTGTAAATATTGATTGGTTAATTAAAAGTTTATGATCCTAAGTTGATGTTTTACTTTAGTTAGTAATAATTACATGTACACAGTACATACATGTACATGGGCGTATACCTACATGTGTACTTGTACATGCATGTACATGGGGGTATACCTACATGTGTACTTGTACATGCATGTACATGCGCGTATACCTAAATGTATACATGTACGGGCATGTACATAGTCATCTCCATCGTTAGGTTGTCTGGAAGGAAACGCTGTAAGCGATAAAACAGCCCATTGTGTATTTATTTATTTATTTATTCAGGGACAATAAACAGCTACTATATCAAATCTTAGGTTATGGAAGGATTATAAAGTTAAGTTTAACCGAGATTAACAATAGTACACTTATATTTAAATGTTCTTTGAATAAGCTACACCGGTTAAAATGCAACCAAAATTACAAGATATTCCTAAAAATAACAGAAAGCAATAAAATGTACGACGTCTCCGAAAATGCGGAAAATCTAAAATCGTTTTCTCTTTTTAAACGACTTCCCAAAAAAGGAGGAGGTTCTCAATTTGGTTGTTTTTTTTTTTTTTATGTTTGTTACCGCATATCTCCGGCGTTTATGAACCGATTTGGAAAATTCTTTTTTTATTTGAACAGATATACTTCCAGATTGGTCCCATTTTTTTCAGAATGCAGTTCTGATGATGGGATCCATGAGGAGTTGAGGGAACTCCTCAAATATTGTAGGCATACATATGGCGATTTTGATATTTTCAGCAACAAACCAAGCATTTGCATTCAAAAAGTATAATAATCCTTTCACCACTATGGTTCTTTCATCATTTATTTTTCATCCAAATATTTTGTCAAATACTATGGCGGAAGTCGGTTTTTTAAATGAAAAGTTATTAAATGAAAAGTTATACGAGGACCGGATCATTTAAGGTCACCTGTCATGCGTTAAGTTATAATGAACCATGACCCACTACCCAAATGATAAGTCCATGTAAGGCTGCGTTACCACACGAGATGAGCGAGAATGCGTAGCGAGGGATGTGTTTTTTAAGAACCACTTCATTTACCTAGCCTCGCTCTGCGCAGCTCTGGTGGAAACGGCTTAGCGAGCGAGGTTTTTATACGTACAAAATAAGTGAGGAGCGTGCGAGGAATGTGTTGCGAGCGAGAAACTACTAGCAGTCAGTCTGAAAAGAGCCCGCTACACATCCTCGCACCGCTCATCTACGCACCATTCCACAGCCTCACTACACATCCTCGCACCGCTCATCTACGCACCATTCCACAGCCTCACTACACATCCTCGTACCGCTCATCTACGCACCATTCCACAGCCTCACTACACATCCTCGCACCGCTCATCTACGCACCATTCCACAGCCTCACTACACATCCTCGCACCGCTCATCTACGCACCATTCCACAGCCTCACTACACATCCTCGCACCGCTCATCTACGCACCATTCCACAGCCTCACTACACATCCTCGCACCGCTTATCTATGGTGGAAACGAAGCCTAAGTCGACGCTAGGGCAAATTAATGTGTTATCAAACTTTTTGCTGATATTTGCTTAGCGACCAAACTATTTGATCAATATGTCAATGAATTGTCAAAATTCATAACAAGTTAGTTTGATGATGAAATAGTGTTTATTTTTATGAAATAGGTTTGAAAACATTGTTTAAAATGAGTGGAGAGACATTGTATGCAGCGCCTAAAAAGCAACATATTAAAAAAGTGCGGGTTCACGATTATTTGTATGGTAAGTAGACAGGTGCGGTGGTCCGACCTAAGAATAGGACTCCTCTAATCACTCCCGTGGATGTCGTAGATAGATAACTCTTTATTGATCACTACACAAAAATACATCAATATAAAAACCGGCCAAGTGCGAGTCGGACTCGCGCACGTAGGGTTCCGTACCATTATCTATAAAAACGGCAAAAAAATCACGTTTGTTGTATGGGAGCCCCCTTAAATATTTATTTTATTCTGTTTTTTATTATTTGTTGTTATAGCGACAACAGAAATAAATCATCTGTGAATATTTCAACTGTCTAACTATCACGGTTCATGAGATACAGCCTGTTGACAGGCGGACGGACGGACGGACAGCGGAGCAATCTATATAGGTAGCAGCTATTATAAACAGCAGCGGTGTAATAGGGTCCGTTTTACCCTTTGGGTACAGAACCATAAAAACAATTAAAAAGAAGGGTAATACAAGAGGTGGCCACGTTAAACTACCCGGATTTGCTCGCGTTTTGAGCGATTCTATAACAACTAACGCGGGTACAAAATCTACACTAATATTAGAACGATGTAAAAGTTTGTTTGTAGGGAGTCTCTGGAACTATTGAACTTATTCCAAAAAATATTTCACTATAGAAAAGTTAATTTTCCCCGATTAAGGTGATTGCTCTCGCATGTGGCGCGAAATTCAAATTTTATTGTGTTTTTTGTAAATCACAGCAAATCAACACTTCTTGAGATAGAGAAAACAGATTTTGCGAAAACTAGGAGACCTAGCACACATGTTTCATCTCATAAATGTCATTAGTTAAGCTACGCATATCTTTAAACCAAAAAAACAATGTAAAAATCATTGAAGAGTATTCGTAGCTGAAGTAATGATCTATATGTGAAACTATAAACTAAAACATGTGTGTTAGGTCTCCTTGTTTTCGCAAAATCAGTTTTTACTATCTCAAGAAGTGTTGATGAGCTGTAATGAGCAAAAACGCAATAAAATTTGAATTTCGCGCCATATGCGAGAGCAATCACCTTAAGACGCTTAGGTTCAACGGAAATTTTTGAATGAACTAAAGAAGGCAAGCGCACGCTCTGATACTTTGGTTTTGTGTATAAGATACTGATATAAGAATTATCTTTAAAGTTTTGTTAGATTTTGTTTATGAATTCACTAACATAATTTTTTTTTTTTTTAAATGATTTATCACTTTTAAGTTACCAATTGTTCCAAAAATTTAAACGTGTTAGAAGTTAGTCTTTAGTAATAGTAATAGTTTATTTCTAGTCTAAAATTAGATTTCAATTTTAAAAAGGTTAAAAAGTAGGTATGTTTGTTTATTATTTTTATCGAGTGTAGTAATTCAAATTGTGTACTGAATTTATGATTTCACTACGATATAGTTTTTTTTTGTAAACTTTAAGAACTCATATCAAAAACTTAAATTTTCTAGAGCTCATTAAAGGCATTTTGTGAACCTATAGGGGTCACAAAACCACCTATAGGGGTAGGGGGTAAAGGCTATAGAAAAAAAACGCAAAAAATAAATAAAAAAAAAGAAGCAAGCCGAAACTTCTTTTTTTTTAAGAAGCATATGAAATATTAATATTTATATTATATTATATATTTATTTATACATATATTGAGTCAGCCCGCGACCACGATTGCTGTAACGCACACGTCGGGAATAATAAATAATAAGGTAACACAATAAAAATAAATATAAAGTCGTAGGGATTCAGTAAGTTGATTATAACCTTGTTACAGACGCTTCGTTTATCGTGTCTGGAGCCCGTGATTACGCAAGGACAGCTTTCAAAGCCGCCATGGGTTCTGCACAACCGGTAAGTCACAATCTCACACACAACGAACATAATAAATAAATGCTGGACACATTTCACACAACATTATCTAGCCCCAAGCTAAGCAGAGCTTGTGGTACGGGTACTAGATAAATGATATACTTAATACAATACATTACATAGGTAGATATATTTATTATACATAGAAAATACCCAGAACACCCTGAACAAATATTTTCAGTTCGTACAAATATTTGTTCCGAGGCGCACATCACAGGCGTAAATTGTGCGATCAGAGGCACGGATTGCACAATTTACGCTTGTTGCAAACCGACGCGAGATAGAGAATAGCCCTGCCGATGTTGTGACCGGATTTTGGTTACTATGGCCGGTGTTCAAATACATTTCATTTTAATTTCCAGGTTTTACAACCGGTCTACAAAACCATGTTTTCTGACCTGAGGACCGTTAATCGTGTACAAGTCGGTAAGCAATTAAATGTTAAATCGTGTACAAGTCGGTAAGCAATTAAATGTTAAATCGTGTACAAGTCGGTAAGCAATTAAATGTTAAATCGTGTACAAGTCGGTAAGCAATATAATGTTAAATGTAAAGAATTTAAGAAACCATTTCGTAGCGTAAGGCCAAAGAATATACCCCTCTTTCTCCTCCCGTGGATATCGTAAAAGCCGAGGATGGGCATCAAAATCATAAAACGGTGAATCAAATTAACTTTTTTTTATACTACCACGTAAGCATATAATCATACGTAATGAATAAGCAATAATATATAATATGTAATCATAATATATAAGCATACTTTAATGACGTATTCACGTAAAATTTATTTTATTGTGTGTTACCAGTGTACCATCCAAACTGCCGTTTGCCGGATCATATGGACTGCTCGTACGACGCTTACCAGCAGAAAGTACATTACATGCAGAATCTGCCGCCACCTCTCCTAACTGGTCGGGACCGGTTCAAATATGGCGACATGTAAGTATAAACTGCTTCGTCATCTAAAGACCAAATTCTCGTCATCAAATCAAAATAATTTTATTCATTAAAATCACAAGGATCATTTTGAATCGTCTTATAAACTAAAATTACTCCTGTTCCAACGCGACCAAGCCTAGAAGAATCGGGCAACAAAGACGGCTTGGCTTACATAAATGGTCCGTCTTACCACTAGGTGAGAAGCGCCTGTGTGGTGCCTCGGAGCAAGGAGTTGCTGATACATAGTAAATGAGAACTTAAAAGCCTTAGGGAGTCAAAAGTAAATAAATATCAGCAAAAGTATGTAAGACAGCACACGCTACGCTTGTTATGCTTATAAATAACAATCTAATAGAACCATGTAAATTACACAGTACAGATATTGCAAATTTCTATTTTAGTAGTCGAGGGGCAAAGCGACATCAGGCCACGCGGCTTTATCATCATCATCATCATTTTATTAATTTCATTCTAGAAATCAAAAGGATCATTTTGAATCATCTTAATATGACTGTCTACAATTGTTACCTAATTTATTTATTTTTACAATTTGAATTACTGACTTTATTTATAAAGACGCTATACGTTCACAAAATGCCTTTAATGAGCTCTAGAATATTTAAGTTTTTGATACGAGATATATTTCACAAAATTTAAAAAAATGTATTGTTTCAATTTGAAGCGTATGCAAAAATCAGCTATCCCTGTTAGGTACCGGGGCCTCTCCCCTGCATGCACGATGGGTGTACGAGCCGTTCGGAATTTGTATCAAATTAAGTCGTGTTCCGTAATACCAAAAATTATGAATAAAAACTTAATGTTTTTTTCATATCTTGTTGTTATTCTGTAATTTGACAATGTTCCTAATCACAGAATACTAGAAAGTACGTTGTTTTTAATACGAAACAAATAAGATGAAAACATGTCGTAAAAGTCGTAAAAATTTACAAAATGGAATTCGCTTACATTTCGTTTTAGGTAAGTATTTTGAAACAAGGAATATCCAGGAACCTAGATAAATACTATCCAAATCAGAATACTGACATAATATGGTCATAAAAAGCTCTGCTTAGCTTGGGGCTAGATAATGTTGTGTGAAATGTCCAGCATTTGTAATAATAATAATAATAATGACTCGGCGCGCATAGTCAGGAGGTTCCTCTCTCCGCAGCCCTAGCCTCTGACCGCTTGGGCCATGCTCCGCGGCCGGAGGTTTCCCGTTTAGATATATATTTTTTAATATAATGTTTTTTATACTTACTTATTATGTTTTTGTAGATAGTAGGTATTTCTTTATAGTGAAAAATATATTTTAGTAACGAGATTTTAAATAAATAAATGCCATAATAATAATAATAAAAATAATAAAATTTGTATTTCGAGTCTCTTTGTAAACGTTCCACCTTTGACTAAGTAGGTTTTTCTCGCAGCCCCAAGAAGGTTCTGCTTGTGAAGCAAGCGACTCCCGACTTCCATCCACCTACGCCTGTGCCGATGCCATCAGGATGCAAGAAACCCAGAAACAAAGCTTGTCAGACTTTATACAGGTACCTTAATATACTTAATAGGGGTGTACAGTTTTATTTATTTATTTATTAAAAAAAACTATTATAACACCTTAACAGAGTAGGACCTAAACCCCTTAACCTTAACCTTAAGGACCTTAAGTTGGCAACGCGTAAGCTATACTTAATAGGTGTGTACACTACAGAGCCCCGATTCTATATTTTGTCAAGCAATTGACACGGACGTCTGGTGTAGAGTGTAGTGTGGATTTTTGTATGGAGAAACTGATGAGCGCCCCTAGCGTACACTAATCTAATTCTAATTGAAAATGGGGGAGATAAGCGTACACTCTGTGAACCTCAATTCCCGTACAATTC
The DNA here is from genome assembly GCA_951392215.1 of Epirrita christyi. Lineage (NCBI taxonomy): Eukaryota > Metazoa > Arthropoda > Insecta > Lepidoptera > Geometridae > Epirrita > Epirrita christyi. The sequence goes on along the minus strand of OX595863.1, from coordinate 8,158,763 downwards.
AATTTCCATTCAGCTCTCTGAGAGCTGATTCTAAGTTTTGACAAGCAATTGACAAGGACGTATGGTGTAGTGTAACATGGTCTTATTGCGTTCTATTCATTTACCCCTGTAGACACGAAGTAGACCCCCACGATAGCCAGGAGGGGGGGAAGGGTGAATTTCCCGCGTTGCAGTCAGAGCTCAGTTATTGTCCACTTATAGCTGCTAGGGCAACTTTGGTATCGTTTTCGTATAATTTAAGGATGGGGAATTCATTTCTGGAACATACTTTTTATCCAACCATAGAAAAGAAATCAAAAATTAACAAAATGTTAAAATTTAAAAAAACAAAATACTCCAATTCTCGCTTAGAGCCATACTACACTCGAGAGCAATGAATCCGGGTCACTTAAAGAATCCTAAAAATCTCGGAAACTAAAAATGCTAGGTTAATGCAATAAATTGTATTTAATAGACAATGTAATACTCCTTAAATGAAGGTATTAAAACTTCTTAGTTATTGTAAAGTTATATCATAAAAAAATCAAATTTGAAAAAGGGCCACTTTCGAAGATGGAACTACGAAATTACAGCATTTGGTTTTGCTTTTGTTTGTAATCTGTCATTTATCATTGTTTGATTTCTGTTTTTTTGTTGTTTTTTTTCTGCGTAAACGCAGTAATGGAAGCACGAGGAGGCAATACGAAGTATTAAAATTCAAGAAAATCGTAATAAAGTTCAAAAATTTCATGTTTCCTATTTTTGTTTTAAGGAGAGATCAGCAGTTTTTTTCTTTATGTAATTTTGTGTTAATAAAATGTATGGTGACTCATATTTTTTTTACCTTCATTTAAGGAGTATTACATTGTCTATTAAATACAATTTATTGCATTAATCTATCATTTTTAGTTTCCGAGATTTTTAACATTCTTTAAGTGACCCGGATTCATTGCTCTCGAGTGTATATCGATTTTTGGTAAATCAAAAATATGATGTTCCAAAAAATGGGTTCCCTGTCTTTGAATTAAACGATATTGAAACCAAACTTGCCATTTTACTTACATTTGGGTAGAAATTAAGCTCCAAATCCAACGGGAGAATCGCACCCTTACCCGTTTTTTAAAATTATTACATTTTTTTAATTTTTCGCTTCTTTTCTATGGTTAGGTAAAAAGTATGTTCCAGAAATGAATTCCCCATCCTTAAATTATACGAAAACGATACCAAACTTGTCCTTGTAGCTATAAGTGGACAGTAACTGAGCTCGGACTGCAACTCGGGAGATGCACACTTCTCCCCCCACCCCTGGCTACCAGCGGGGGGTAACTTTGTGGCTACAGGGTTGAATCTGCTCAGAATGACTTAAAGAACAATCGTGCCAAGTGGCGTCTTCCGAGACAAAAGTGCAAGGTTGAGTTGCTTATTGCCCCTACTAACTGCAATATGGAACATAAAGTAAATTACTTAGACAAAAAAAAAATATTTGCTACATTTTTATACCTACGTTTTTACTACGCCCTGTTTCAAACTCCCCTTATATAGCTATTTCGTGAACAAGGGTAGAGTGAATAGATTTTTGTTTCTAGAGAGTCATCAGCGCAGACAATACCCTGGCAGCCGGAAGGGCAGGCGGCCAACGGGTGTGAGAACACGCCTGAGATTCTTTATCTGAATACGTTGGAATGGGGTAAGTTGAACTAGGTCAGAATACACATGCCTGTAAGGGCGATGCCACACGGGCGTTGCGGCTGCGCCTGCGTCAACGCGGCCATGCTGATGCTTCGATATGCTATTAAATACTGCGCTGCCGCTCCGTCGCTTCAACGCAGCTCCCTTCCCCACCTCCGTCTCCCCAGCCGCTCCTCCGATGCGCGCGCGTCGCGACGACGCAACGCACCGGCAACGCCCGTGGGATGTCGTTCAGATTTGTATGTAGAACAACGGAGCGTCACGTTGCGTCGTCGCAGCACCGACGCAACGCAGCCTCAACGCCCGTGTCTCCGCGCCCTTAAAAGTATTCCAGCCAGAATTACATTAGCAAATTGTAATGGCAACGTAACAATGGGGATAATTTTGGCAGTCTTAGCGCTGTCCAAATCTTTTGAAACTTGAAAGGAGGAATATTTATGTCAAGGACATAACATTTTTTAATATAACATAACACCCACCAGTCACTACGTAGTCCAGCCCCCCTACTCTCTAACTGAAAGAGTCACTACGTAGTCCAGCCCCCCTATTCTCTAACTGAAAGTCACTCGGTGACTTATGTTTGACAAGTAAAATTACCATCATTTTGACATTTCTTAATGATAATTTTGAGCAATTGATGGTCATTTTACTTGTCAAACGTTAGTCATCGAGTGGCTTTCAGTAACGGAATGGGGGGGGGGGCTGATGCCATACTAGGATGCCCTGTGTCGTGGGTATCAGGAACTAAGAGTACCATGGTACCATAACACCTGGACCCGTAACGAATAGTTGCAGATTATACAAACCTCTCGCATCTCATTTGTCCCGTAATCGCATCTCAGCTCGCCCCCCGCGCCACTTAGGCGCAGGCCAGTCTGGAGAGACGTAAGACGAGGACGCGTCGCGAGCAGAGCAGAGGTAAAAGCGTTACGCCTGCGCCCCGTCTTTTCTGTTTGTTTTGCGTCGCGACGCTTCTATACATTTTGTGAAAAGGACGCGGAAGAGACATTTGTCTGCGCCCCGTCCTCGTCTTACGTCTCTTCTGTCTGGCCTGCGCCTTACGGCTCATTCACACGGGATCCGTCATTGACGATTTTTCAAAAAGATACATCGTCATGGCGTATGTTTGTCCGGGTGGAATCTTGCAAATGAATTTTAAATCAGTTATCTTTAACCGATTGAGCTGTTTTTTTTCATACCTGTCAAGTTCAGATGACAATGTATTATAGTGACGGCGAGCTGATCTGATGATGGACACGGAAGGTGGACAACGGAACTCCTCGATGATTGGCAGTGTTTGGGCTCATTTTGATCAGCTCACAGTTCCGATCACTTAGGAAAAATACATTTTCATCCCACCATCTCGGAAAGAGTATTTTTGCTATTCGATATCTGAGTGCAAAAGCCGTTTTTATCCGCTAGCTAGAGGATAAAGTAAAATTGAATTTAGAACATCGTGTGCACTAAGTTTGTGAATTCAAAACATCATTAAACCTATTTACTTCTACCTCCATGGTGCCGAATTTATCATACAACATTTTTTAATTTGTTAAAAACTCTGACTCGAACCTTCTTGGTGTATTACTTTTTATTTAATTTGCTTTACGCTTTACGCGCGCCATTTTCTTTTCACGTCATATTGTTAAAACCTTATGTATGTACCGTCATATGGTTAAAAACAAGAAACTTGAAAAGAAGTAAATAAACCTAAAATGAGTGATTCTAGCGACGAGGAAGTTTATTTGACAAATATAATTGACTGAAACTGTTAAAAATGCGCAAAAGTATCTTGTGATTGTAAATGTTTTTTTTTTGCATTTAGTAATTTCCTCGCTGAGGTGGGATGAAAAGTTACATGTTGCACTCGAGTGCAAAGATTTTTCACCTATTGCTCTTTTGATTCCCTCGCTAACGCTCAGGATTCTAATTTTTGAATCACTCGCTATTTAGAATCCTTCGCTTGCTCGGTCATCAAAATTGAGCACGTGGTTAAAAAGCAACTTTGCACTCTTGTATAACAAATAACTATTTTCAAATAACTTTTGAGTACCAAAATGATTGGTTTGTTTCAGGTCCGGGATGCCCGTACAGGCTGAGCGACTTGCCCGCAGACTTCCACACGACAGAGATCATTAACAAGTAAGGGGCCGTTATTAATCACATGATGTTTTTGACGTGACAACGTCTTATAATTCGATAGAGCCGGTTGCACGCACGAAAAAACATGACTCATGCGGCGTTACCTCGCTCTGAGGCGTTCCATGTAAGGCTTGAAGTGCAAGCAAGAGCGCGGAACGAGCGACAAAGAAGACGTTGTCACGTTCAACTATCGTCAGTAAACCGACTTTACAGACAACCAATTTTTTAAGCATTTTTTAACCCCCTGGTTTAAAAATGTGGGTCTGGGTGTTGTGGTACCACGGTACTCGTACTTACTGATACCCACGACACAGGGAATCCTAGTGTGGGATCAGAGACCCAATTCACTAACTTAAAAATAGTTAAAATAGAGTTCGGATCATGTTTCGATCTTGTGTCGATGTCTTAAATGTCAGAAATGGTATTCTCCTAACTTAAAATACAACACTGTAATGTGATTATATCGAAATGTGACTGAAACTTGAACGATTCACAGTTTTTTCGATAATTTTAGCATTGTAGATAGTCTCTCTTTACTCTTTGCGATTATATATATATAACTATCCTACTCTAATGGTAGTCACCGTGATTTGAAAGTAGACTAAATTGTTATTTATAAGAGAGCAGAGGCCCAATTCTCTAAGTTATTTTAAAACTACACTGAAAGCTGACCGAATCGAGACTGAATTGTAAATTGACTGAAAATTGAATTTCTAGTCCCGCATAAATAACAATTTAGTCTACTTTCAATTCATGGTGACCACCATTAGAGTAGGATAGATATATATAATTGGAAAGAGTAAAGAGAGACTCCATCTACTTATGCTAAAATTAACGAAAAAACTTTGAATCGTTCAAGTTTCGGTCACATTTCGATATAATCACATTACAGTGTTGTATTTTAAGTTAGGAGAATACCATTTCTGACATTTAAGACATCGACACAAGATCGAAACATGATCCGAACTCTATTTTAACTATTTTTAAGTTAGTGAATTGGGCCTCTGAATACCAACTTTCTGTCAATTCATAATTCAGTCTCGATTCGGTTAACTTTCTGTGTAGTTTTAAAATAATTTAGAGAATTGGGCCTCTGGACTACGTATGTGACTGCTGGGTGTTATGTTTTTTATGTTTTGTATATGAGGAATACCTTACTTTGTTGTCAGGATGAGGCATGCGAGGACTTGGAACGAGGTGGTGGAAAAGGGTGTGTTCCCGCGCTGGATGAAACACTCCAACGCCATCATCGGAGACGTCGAGACAAAGGATTGGATCTTCAGGGAAGCTGTACGTATTACGAGCCTCCTTGACTTCAACGGTATACCACAGCGTGTACAGATTCCTAGATTATAAATAATAAATAAATGCTAGACATTTCACACAACATTATCTAGCCCCAAGCTAAGCAAAGCTTGTGTTATGGGTACTAGATAACTGATATACTTAATACAATACATGACATAGATAGAAAAATACCCAGAAGACCCTGAACAAATATCTGCAGATCGTACAAATATTTGATCCGAGGCGGGAATCGAACCCGCAACCTCCTGCGTAGCAGGCGAACCTTCGCACGCCACGCCACAGAGGTCGTCGATTATGGAATGGTCAAAAAAGATATTATTAACACAATTTTGGCTTAATCTATTTTGATGACTTAGATCAGTGGTGGGCAAAGTACGGCCCGCGGGCCAGCTCCGGCCCGCGAAAGCATTTAATCCGGCCCGCCCGGCGGTCCTTCGACATGAATAGTATATGGCCCGCGATACTTATTTGTTGACGGTCCAGAAGCATAAAGTAGATTCTAATTAGTAGAATAATAGACTCATAGTTAAAGGAGCTAGCTAGACTAGCCGCGTAGTTCATGATTTTTCGCAATTCGTAACTATGCGTAAATTCGCACTCTAGTTTTATGTCTCTCTTGTCGTTTACGTCTTCAGCGAAACTCTCCTTGCAAGCACAGAATTCATTCTGTGCTTCACATTTCATTCTATTTCAATAGAGAAGAATTTGATGAGACGTCCATCAAATCGTTGAGTACAGAATTTAACGATTTCTCATACACTATAATTATCACTAGAACCGGGATATTTACCATGATTTTTGAGCTTTATTCTCATACACTGTTTTGTTATGTAATGAGGTAACAAACATAAAAATACAACCGAATTGAGAATCTCCCCCTTTTTTTGGAGTCTGTTAAAAATTCAACACAAAATGCATTTTTCCTATAATTCTGGCCCTCCTCTGAAATTTCTTAAACTTTCTGGCCCCCAATTAAGATAGTTTGCCCACCACTGACTTAGATCCTTTTGCACGCGAACGAAGTTTTATTCTAATTTGACTATTCATCAAACCCCATGAAACTTTGTACACATGATCATTACACTAATATCTGGAGCCGTGGTGATCATCATCATGATCAGCCTGTAGAAGACCACTGCTGGACATAGAGTATCCGTATAGATTTGTAGTGCCTCAGAGATGTTTGCCAAGAGTAGAACTGACTGTTTCCACGCCATCATTCGAAAATAAACCGCATCTCTGAGGCCCAGTTCTCTAAATTAATTTATAACTACACAGAAAGTTAACCGGAATCGAGACTGAATTATGAATTGTCAGAAAATTGGTATTCTGCTCCCTCATACATAACAATTTAGTCTAATTTCAATTCATGGTGAATAACATTAGAGTAGGATGGTTATATATATAACAGGAAAGATAAAAGAGAGACTCCATCTACTTAAGCTAAAATTATCAAAAAAAACTTTGAATCGTTTCAGATTCGGTCACATTTCGATATAATCACATTACAGTGTTGTATTTTAAGTTATGAGAATACCATTTTTGACATTTAAGGCATCGACACAAGGTCGACACTAGATCGAAACAAGATCCGAACTCTATTTTAACTATTTTTTAGTTAGAGAATTGGGCCTGTGATGAGCCGAGTACGGGGCAGTCACAACAGCATGTGAATTGCCTTTCCCCTATCTGGGTACGTTTTGTTCAGGGGGTCATCTCAGATCATGATTTGATGGGGGGATGATTCCTGAACAAATTATTTGATTAGTTTTTAGTTAGATTTCGATTTTTATTTATAATTACTTGCCATTATTATTGTTACTTATTTGGCAAATCTATTTTTAATAACCTAATTAATTTACTAACACAATGGACTATTTATTGTCTGAGAAATAAATGATTTGATAGAATAGATGATGATCATACTTCCAGGAGATAGACGAGCTTCAGAACATAAGACTGGAGCTCCTACATCGGATGCAGACGCAGCTGCGCTCCAAGGCGTGCTCGCGCACCAGCAAGAAGTTGGCCAAGATGTGGGCCATAAAGAAGGACGAGATGGAACGGAAGATAGATCTCATTCGACGGACCAGGGACAGAGGTGAGAGAAAGGAGATAAGATAAGATAAGATATTAAGGTATAAAATTAAAGACATCATCAATAAATAAACTTAATTGATGGTAAATTAAAGCAACTAAAAAAAGCATTCTACACAATCATGCTACGCATGGGCGAAGCCAGGGCGGTGTTTCGCGGGTTCAAACCCCCCCGAAATATTCAAAATGTTACATTATTATCATATTGAAATTATTACATAAATATAAATCGATAAAAGTTATGTTTGAGTCAATAACTTTTCATTTAAAAAACTGCCTTCCGGCATAGTATTCGACTAAATATCTGGATGAAAAATAAATGATGAAAGAACCACAATGGTGAAAGGGTTATGATACTTTCTTTCGGTTCATAAACGGCGGAGGTAACAAACATAAAAAAAAAAAAAAAAAAAAATAACAACCCTATTGAGAACCTCCTCCTTTTTGTGGAGTCGGTTAAAAAATTTAGCTGTTCACTTCTCAAATACAAAATTTTCAAGGCTCGCTCCGCTCGCCGTTAGTTTTCACAAACGAGTAAACGAAGTCTCGGACTTAATTAGAGGGCTATATTCTATTAAACTGTGTTTAGTTATAATAATTTATAATTTGTTTAAAAACTTATTTTTACATGAATATTAATGTAATTTCCTATACATTTTTGTTGTTTTATTTTCTTGAACCCCATCCGAAACTAAAACCTGCCCCAGTATTGTCTAACAAACTTGTAATCGCTTTCAATTACGATTTCGCAGTACATTGCGCGGCATGCTTTATCTTATTGTCACAAGCAGAAATATTCAAAACATAAAGTGCAATGTACTGTAAAATCGGAATCGAAAGCCATTATCAGTCCGTTAGCCAATAAATGAGCTGGTTACACCCGTGCACTGGAGGTGTGGTATAAATAATAACTAACTATTTATCTGAATAGATTTGTATTGATACTATTGATATATCATAACACGCAGAGCTTCGCAAGTTGTCGGCTTTGCACTCGGGCGGTGGACGCGTTGGTCTGGTGGCGCGCATGCGCGAGGCTCGCGGCGGCGGCAGCATGGCGGCCGCGGCCAAGGACCCTGCGTCCGAGCTGTTTGCCCCGCTGGCGAGGCACGGGTACCAGTCGCGGAGAAGGAACGCGGAGATATACTACGACCCAGCGCTACTGTGTGAGTGTTTATTTATAAGTATTATCAAGCGTAGCGTGTGCTGTCTTATATATCAAGCGTAGCGTGTGCTGTCTTATATATCAAGCGTAGCGTGTGCTGTATTATATATCAAGCGTAGCGTGTGCTGTCTTATATATCAAGTGTAGCGTGTGCTGTCTTATTTATGAATCGTAGCGTGTGCTGTCTTATATATCAAGCGTAGCGTGTGCTGTCTTATTTATGAATCGTAGCGTGTGCTGTCTTATATATCAAGCGTAGCGTGTGCTGTCTTATTTATCAATCGTAGCGTGTGCTGTCTTATATATCAAGCGTAGCGTGTGCTGACTTATATATCACGCATAGCGTGTGCTGTCTTGTATACTTTTGCTGATGTTTATTTACTTTTGACTACCTTCCTAAGGTTTTTAAGTTCTCATTTACAGCAACTCCTTGTTCCGAGGCATCACACAGGCGCTTCTGCATTCTCACCTAGTGTTAAGATGGACCATTTATGTAAGCCAAGCCGTGTTTGTTACCTGATTCTTCTAGGCTTGGTCGCGTTGGAACACGAGTAATTTTAGTTTATGAGACGATTCAAAATGATCCTTGTGATTTAAATGAATAAAATTCTTTTGATTTGATTTAGATCATGCCTTTGTCCCGCAACGGGAATCGAACCAGCAAACTCTTGCGTCTCAGCCGGCTACTCGTCCACTGCGCCACGAAGGACGACTTTGACGGGACGTTCCACGGAGGTTTAGTCGTAATTTTACTAAAACAATGAATACGGTCTTTTCCAACAGCGCTAGAAGACCACAAACAAGTGTCGGAACCGCCCGCCTGGCTCGACAGCTGCGGGCAGAACCTGAAGCGCTCCTGTTCCGGACACAATTTGCCGTTTGACTCCATGACTCTGTGCGAGAGGGAGACAAAATGGAGCGAGCAGTTCCTAAAGAATCTACATGACAGTCTCAAGAGTGAGTATTAAGGACTAGGGGACACCTTCAGGACCTGACAAATGCCAATGGAGAACGCAACAATGGGGATCATTTTGAAGCCACAGCGCTATCTAAATCTTATGAAACTTGAATAGGGGAAACTTCTTGACCTACTTGTAGCGCTGACTCTTTTGCGCGAGTTGAGGCCGCTAGTCCAGCCACCCGATGTCCTCCAGGAAGCCCAGCAGCTCACTGATGCCGCAGGCCTGCCCGGGAGTCCTCGCTGGCGTCTCGTTTGCTACTAGACAGCCTCTACATACGGGGCTGTCTGTTATACCCAACTTCTTAACCTAACCGAGGTATCCCCATTCAAGTTTCAAAAGATTTGGACAGCGCTTAAGCTGCCAAAATATTCCCCATTGGCATTTTTGACTGTAATTTGGGGGCTGGGCTGATAGACACCTGCAAGGCCAGGTCGGGTGACAACTGTACGTCTGAGGATACATGCAGGACTAGGTCCGGGAGATATCTGCAGAAGCAGTTCTGGGGGTACATCTGCTAGACCAGTTTTGGGGACACCTGCTGAGTCAGATTACCTGCAGGACCTGGTCTGGGGGACAGCTGCAGGACCAGCCCTCCCAATGATAGTAGCAAATGACAATGGGGATCATTTTTGGCAGCCTTGGCGCTGTCCAAATCTTTTGAAACTTGAAAGGGGATACCTCGGTTAGGTCAAGAAGTTGGGTATAACAGACATCCCCCTATGTAGAGGCTGTCTAGTAGCAAACGAGACGCCAGCGAGGACTCCCGGGCAGGCCTGCGGCATCAGTGAGCTGCTGGCCTTCCTGGAGGACATCGGGTGGCTGGACTAGCGGCCTCAACTCGCGCAAAAGAGTCAGCGCTACAATTAGGTCAAGAAGTTTCCACTATTCAAGTTTCATAAGATTTAGATAGCGCTGTGGTATTCAAAATGATCCCCATTGTTGCGTTCTCCATTGCCATTTTCTACTGTAATTAGGGTGCGGCCATCCGCGCTGGACCAGGTTTGGGGACACCCACAGAATCAGATCTGGGGGACACTAGGGTCACATGTTCTCAGCTCATATTATAGCCTCGTTTAAACATGTTGTGATGTCTGCAGAGGCTCGGTTAGGCGCAGCCATGGCCCACTCGGCCGGTCCGCTGCATGTCCTGAAGCCGCGCCGGAATGTTTCCACCCCGCGACCTTCCACTCCTGAGGTGGACTGCGTTGACGAAAGCGAGGAGAACTTCCACCAGGTATACTCATCTAATTGTTTGACGGTTTGTCAGTAATAGTTTAACTTGCACAAGAACTTACAGGTTTGTAGTTAGTTAGTAGTAGAACTTCTTGTGAAAGAGTTCGTCCGGGGAAGTACTACCACCGTACCTATTTCTGCCGCCAAGCAGTAGTGCTCGCATTGCTGTGTTTCGGTTCGAGGGTACGGGTGCCGGTGAAATTACAGGCACATGAATTTATTCATCATTAGTTCATTAATTGACATGACTAAAGCATTTGACTTTGTATCTCATGAATTATTATGTCAAAATTAATAATTATGAAACCTGATTTTAGAAGAATGTTTGAAAAGACTGCAATGTATGGTCTTACGTAGAAAATACAAAGATTGGCGGAAAGCAAATCAGATTAAACTATTGAGAGCCAGAGCGGTATACCTCGAGGCAGTATCTCGGGCCCACTTTTACTGATTGTTTATATTTGTAATTTCAGGCCGCGCTATTATTGCAGAGGATCCTACGGGGACGGGCTGTACAGAACTTGGTAAGACTTTCAAATTTATTTATTTACTAGCTGACTCGTTCGCGACTTTGGCCGCTGGGTCCCGGAGGTACAATCAAGATAAGATAAGATATGAAAAGATAGTGGAATCAAAATAATCAATAAATGGTAAATAAATTATGAAATTTTCATCAAAATCCGTTCTGTTGTTTTTGCGTGAATGAGTAACAAAGATCCATCCATCCATTCAATTTTTCGCATTTATAGTATTAGTGAGATGTTATATATAGATGTACGAAGGGCGCACCCGAGCCTCTGAACTGACCGAGGAGCTGAAGACGACACACGGACTCCAGAAAGAAGATAAGGTCCGGATAGCGAAGGAGGAGGCCAAGGCTCGCGAGTACTCCGCACTGCGCACCGAGGCTGAGGAGAAGGTACTTCGTTCCTCTTCATATTCTCCTTCATCATCTTAATGTTAAAGAACTCCCTTTTCCGCATTCGAGCTCTATGATGGTCCATTATGTGTGAGAGTTAACTGGCTAGATAGTTAGCCAGCCTAACTCCGTCCAGAAGCACAGAAGTTTCCTGGGGTCTTCTTAGGCTTCGTGGTAACCTCGGGTTGTTGAGGATTTGTTCACGTTGAGCTGCTACTCCCACGCATTCCAGGACTGCGTGGGCAGTCCATTCTGCTTCGGTCAGACACTCCCTGCAGAGTGGGCTGTCTGTGGCTCCGATGTTGTAGAGGTGTTCAGGAGACAGTGTCCTGTGAATGCCCCCACAATGGTACGAAGATATATATGAATGTTATATGGTGACAGGAAAATGCGATCAGCTCACTGGTGGAAGAGCTGTGCGGTGGCGCCGTGTCTGCCGCTCTTGACTTCTTGGAGAAGGAGCTTAGGAGGCTAAAGGAGGAGAGACGGCAACACGCCTTCATACTGATCGCTCGTAAGTACTTGCATACTCCTCATATGAATGTTTCTTTAGGGGTAGGCAGGGAGGCTGATGGCTACATTATTGTGAAGTCCGTAGACGGAAAGCAGAACCTACTATACACAAGTCTCCAGACTTAGTGTAGGTGCTTTCTGAAATACTTAAATATCGAACAAGCCATTTTACGTTATTTTAATTTGTTATTCTTATATCTTATTGTGTGCTTCAAGCACACAATAAGATATAAGAATAACATATTTTATATTTTTATAAATAAACATTATTTTTTATTATTATTATCTTGGACTTTGATTCTGAGCACTGTGTGGCTTGTCAATAGGTTAAAATCAAAAGGATTATACTAACGCGACTTTAAATCTATTATCACGTCTAAATAGAAGACGCGGTCTTAACACAGGTACTCACGTCTAAATAGAAGACGAGGTATTATACAATATACAGGTACCCATGTCTAAACAGAAGACGAGATATTTACACAGGTACTCGCATCTAAATAGAAGATGTCAAAAAAAAGTCAAAAGTCAAAAAGAACTTTATTCATTGAAATCACAAGGATCATTTTGAATCGTCTTATATAAAATTAAATTACTCCTGTTCCAACGCGACCAAGCCTAGAAGAATCAGGCAACAAACTCGGCTTGGCTTACATAAATGGTCCGTCTTACCACTAGGTGAGAAGCGCCTGTGTGGTGCCTCGGAGCAAGGAGTTGCTGATACATAGTAAATGAGAACTTAAAAACCTTAGGAAGGTAGTCAAAAGTAAATAAACATCAGCAAAAATATGCAAGACAGCACACGCTACGCTTGTTATACTTATAAATAATAATCTAATACAAACATGTAAATAGGTAAGTACAGATATTGCAAATTTCCATTTTAGCAGTCGAGGGGCAGAGCGACATCAGGCCACGCGGCTTTATCATTAATATAGTCATCAAAAGTGTAATACGCTTTCTTAATTAGATTCATCTTTATGTAGGATTTAAATCTTCGAATAGGAAGTTTAAATGCACCTTCTAGAAGTTTATTGTAGAACCGTACAGAATTCCCCATAAAAGATCCACTTACTTTCTTTAATCGAAATTTTGGTATATTTAGTTTGTGTTTATTTCTCGTGTTAATACCATGCACGTCACTTTTTATCATAAAACTATCCAAGTGTTTATGTGTATGTAATAATATTTCATAGATATATTGCGATATTACTGTAAGAATATTGATTTCTTTGAAACGCTCCCTCAAGGAGTCACGCGACTTCATTTTATAAATGGCACGTATTGCCCGTTTTTGTAAGACAAAAATAGCTTGGATATCTGCTGCTTTACCCCACAGTATGATACCATATGACATAACACTATGGAAGTAGCTAAAATAAACAAGCCTAGCTGTAGCTTCATCAGTAAGCTGCCTTATTATACGAACTGCATATGCAGCGGAACTAAGTCTACCAGCAAGAGCCACAATTTGTGGTGCCCACTGCAACCCTGCATCAATATTAAGCCCTAAGAAAATGGTAGACTTGACAAGATCAAGTGTCTCCCCATTTATTTTAATATTAGTTGGATAATGTTTTACATTAGGCAATGTGAATTTGATGCATTTCGTTTTTTTAGCATTAAGCAAAAGATTATTAACTGTGAACCACTGAAGAACACGCGATAGTGAATCATTTACATCATCGTAATTAGATTTAGATCTATCAACTTTGAAAATCAAAGAAGTATCGTCAGCAAATAGAACTATGTCACATATGTCTTTCACAAAAAAAGGGAGATCGTTAATGTAAACTAGGAATAAAAACGGGCCTAGTATTGAACCCTGTGGCACCCCCATGACAATAGTAGATCCTGAAGACCTTTCACCACCAACATCAACTTTTTGGACCCTATTGGATAAGTAAGAATTTACAAGATTAATTGCCTGATTTTGTATGCCATAATGTTTTAACTTGGAAATTAAAGTATCATGCCTCACGCAGTCAAAAGCTTTGGACAGGTCGCAGAAAACTCCGATCGCGTCCTGAGAGTTCTCCCATGCTTCAAATATGTGTTCTAAGAGCATGGTACCAGCATCGGCTGTCGAACGACCCTTAGTAAATCCAAATTGATGACTATGAAGAAGTCCGTGGAGGTTAAAGTGTGACAATAACTGAGTAAGAATAAGTTTCTCGAAGATTTTACTTAACGCAGGCAATATAGAAATTGGCCTATAATTACCTGGATCTTTTTCGTTACCAGACTTGAACAAAGGAATTAATTTACTATGTTTCATAAGATCAGGAAAGACTCCCTCGTCAACACATCCATTGAAAATGTAGGCCATACACGGCGCAATATCAATAATTATAACACCTAACACCTTTGTAGATATTCCCCAAAGGTCTTCAGTATTTTTAATATTAAGTGACTTAAATGTCTTAACAATATCATTGGCATTAACGTATCTGAAACTAAACGCGACCTCACACTTATCAACACTTAATTCCAATAAAGTAGATGCTCCAGAGGCAGTTGATTTTAAAGATTGAGTCACAAAATTAGGTATACTAGAGAAAAAACTATCAAAGGCATTTGCGACCTCAGTATTATTTGATAATGTTGTATTGTTTACGTTTAAATTAATTTGTTTACTACGAGGTTTAGCTTTACCTGTTTCATTATTTATTAATTTCCAAGTTGTCTTAATTTTATTTGCTGATTTTTCTATTTTATTTCTCAAATGCAATGATTTTGCTGCATGACAAACTTTTTTGAAGGTCTTGGAATAGTTCTTTATGTACAAGATAAACGATGGATCGTGCAACATTGATTCTCTAGCCGCATAGAGTTCATATAATTTATTCCTACTTCTATAAATACCGGTTGTAGCCCAATCAGCTAACCCGACATTAGCTCTAGCTTTACATTTTTTTAACTTAAATATCTCACTATGTTCCTCACATATCAACTTAAACAAACTAGTAAAAAGGTCATTCGGATCATCTACGCACGGTACAAGGGGCATTTTGAGTTCAATACTGCCCTGGAACTTCTTAATGCGACTTTCTGTGATAGGCCGATAAGTGAATTCCTTAGGTTCATCTACAAAATTACAAGTAAATATAGCACTGTGACCATAGTGATCTGAGGTGAAATGTTTAATTACTGATTTATTAATTGGAACACTACTGCAATAAATATTATCTAAACAGGTGGATGTTGTTAGTGTCACCCTTGTAGGTTCTTCGAAGAGGTGATATAAATTAAAGCATTTAAATAAATTAAGCAGCCTCTCAGATAGAGGATTAACCGGAATATCTATATTGAAATCTCCGCAGACTATTAGCATTTTATTACGAACAAAAGTTTTAAGCAATGCTTCTTCCATAGTGGATTCAAATAATGCGAAGTCTGCGTCAGGGGGACGGTAAACGCTTACAATGATATGCCGCTCTAGCTCAACACAAGATAGCTCAATAGTCCTCTCAATAGTGAGATTTGCAACATCTTTACGTTCCTTGCATTTTAAAGTATTTCGAACAACAATTAAGGAACCCCCACGTATGGCGTTCTTGCGTTTGTATGAACTTACAATATTATAATTCTCATAATAAGGGAGTAACTCAAATTGTAACATCCAGTGTTCAGTTACACACATAATATCAACATTAAAACGGATTAAAAATAATTCTAATTCTAAGATTTTGCTGGGAAGGCCTTGCACGTTTTGATGTACTACATTTAACGTGCCCGGCTGTCTCATTGTCGAACTCGTCAGTTTAAATGACTGTCAGCTACTCCTACTTGTTTGCCCTCATTAGTACTACTACTAACTACGGGCTTGTCGGTGAACTGCGTTATAGTACTTATAACGGGATCAAAAATATTAAATGCTAACAATTTAGCAATTATTAATTTACTATGTCTACTCAGGTACACAGTATCTCTTGTCAAAACAAATATTATTGATGGAGTATTATTGATGGGATATTATACAGATACTCACTTCTAAATAGAAGACAAGATATCATACAGGTACTCACTTCTAAATAGAAGACGAGGTATTATACAGGTACTCACTTCTAAATAGAAGACGAGGTATTTACACAGGTACTCGCATCTAAATAGAAGATGGGATATTATACAGATACTCACTTCTAAATAGAAGACGAGGTATTATATAGATACTCACTTCTAAATAGAAGACGAGGTATTATACAGGTACTCACTTCTAAATAGATGACGAGGTGTTAATACAGGTACTCATGATTAATTTAATAGGTATTCCGTTAGAATTTAGGTTAAAATTCAGGAAATTCTGAAAGTTACACTGTTGAACAATGGATTTTTCTACTCTAAAAATATATGTGCGCTACATTACGTGATTGGTTGAAGTGTAGATGATCCGTTGACTGACATAAAATTTTGTTATTCAGTGCGAGAGAAGACGATGCTCGAAGCGGCTGAGGCTGGCAGACGGCAGAAAGAGGAGCACAGGCGTCGCGAACACGACGAGATGTTCAAACAGGTACTCCCATCTAAATAGGCAAAGCGGTGTTCAAATAGGTTTTTTTGAAAGGTCTTTATTTCTTATAAAATATACAAATTCCGGCGGATCCGTAGCCGGCGAGCGTAAGAAGCGGACGTGTTGTAAAAGTTACTTCTAAAATTATTAAATTCAATCAGTCTATTTTGAACGCAAACAGCGTATGTATACAGTGCAATTTTAAATAAGAGTTGCGTGCGCTCGTACGTCGTTAGTCATCTGTGAAGACAACCAGTGTTCGGTGCATGCACTACTCGGAAATCCAGAGTGAAAGGGACGCACTGCGTTTCGGCGACACTCGGCGACAACCTGATAGCTCTCAGTTTTAAGGTGCGTGCATAGTGTACTAGCGGAGCGAAAAAGTGCAGCGATTACTACCATCTTGACATTAAATCAAGATGAGTACCATACGCTCTCCTAAAAAAAGTACATCTCTCGATAATATAATTTCTGCTGGAGGAAGCAGCATCTCCCAGCCTGATTTATCAAAACTCGACACAATTGAACCAGAACCTAAAACTATATATTTACGAAAGAGAAAAGTACCAGAAAGTGACTTTTCTTTCCAATTTGATGAGTTTAAAAAAGAAATCATAGGGGTACTAAAGGAGTCCAGCAAATGTCATATTGCGAACATAACTACGATAAGTGAGAACATCTCTTCTATCAAAGAACAATTAAATGAAATAAAATCTACAACAGAAAATCTAATGGCAGAAAACAAAAATTTTAAAACGCAGATTATGACACTTACTGATACTGTCAGGACAAATGAGGAAAGAATAACGTCTCTGACAAATGAAGTCCAGCAGCTTAAATCTGATCTGCCAACAACATCATCAACGGTAAAATCTGCATTACAAAGTTTACCAACTTCCTATGATGAACTCATCGTAGAGCTGCAGGAGCGTGCTGAGCGAAGCAGAAACATAGTTGTAGCAGGCGTTGCTGAGATACACTCTGATAGTATGGAAGATAGGCGGAAAGTTGATAGATATGAGATAGAGAGCATCATAAAAACGATTTATCCTGATTGCCCCCAGGCTGAAAGAGTTTTACGTCTTGGGAAGTATGATGGCAAGAAAACACGGCCACTGAAAGTCGGTTTTGCTTCTCAAGAAACGGTGAAAACTATCCTGCGAAACAAAGCCAACATAAAAGTAGAAGGTGTCCGAATCTATTCTGACCAGACGCCTCACCAACAAAAGTTCATGATAAATCTTAAAAAAGAACTGCAACAACGTCAAGAAAATGGGGATGAAAACCTAACAATTAAATACATTAAAGGGATTCCTAAAATTATCAAACAGACAAAAAACTAAATAGTAGAGAAAATACAATAAAAGAAGTACATACTATAACCTACGAAGTAACTAAAAACTACACAGATATAACAACTACAACTAAATCAATACATTTTCTATACGCTAATGTTAGAAGTATACTGTCGCCTGGCAGATTTGATGAATTGAGATGTATAGTCGAAACATTCCAAACTACTTTGCATGTCATAGTGCTGACAGAAACCTGGATAAAAGATGAACAAGAAGCCTAAGGACTTAAAATACCAAACTTTACACACTATTATAACTTCAGGACAACATCTAAGGGCGGGGGAGTGTCAATATTTGTACACAACGACCTAAAACATCGCTTTCTTGATGATCAATACGAAGATGGCAATCACTATCTATGGATTCACCTAGAAAAACTTTCTCTAGACATCGGAGCCATATACAAACCACCAGTATCAAACGTAAAAAAATTCCTGGAAACATATGCTACCCACCTGGCGAAAAGAAAACGAGCTCTTGTATTTGGAGACATAAATCTAGACTTGCTCAGTAAAAAGAAAACTAAGGAGTATAAGATTCTGCTTAAGGAAAATGGATATAGAATACTAAATAAAATCGACACAGAGCACAGCACACGTGTAACAGAAACCACCCAAACTATACCGGATCATGTCTGTACAACACTACAAGATAATACTTTCCATTTTGCTATCGTTGAAAGCGCCATGGCAGACCATAAACAAATATACTTTGAGTTGAACAGAATTAAACCGGAACGACCTAAACGAGTACAGTATGATGAAATTAACTACGGTAACTTATACAAAACTATTGAAAAGACAACATTTACTGATCTACACAACGAATATTCAGTATTGGAGGCTTTCTTACTGCAAGCTATTTCTGAGAATAAGATGACAAGGACCAAACAACTCAATCCACCTAAAACAGATTGGATCAACAAAAATTTGTTTGTATCTATAAATAAAAGGAACATGCTATGGCATAACCTAAAGCAAACACCTAAAGACAATGAGCTAAGACAGGAGTTTATGCTACTTAGAAGTACAGTGCACAAAGAAATTCAGAGTGCCAAAAATAATTACTACTACAAAGCTTTTCAAAATTGTGAGAAAAATCCATTAAAAATGTGGCAACTTATTAATAATCTAACTACTAACAAAATAAAGCAAAGGCATTTTCCAATTATACTAAATACTCCATCTGGTCCAGTTACAGGTACAAAAGAGATAAGTGAATGTTTCAACACTTTTTTCTCTGATATCGGTTCTGAACTTGCTAATAAAATACCAAAGAAGTATAATAAAAACCAAATAATCACATCATCGGGTAATAAAGAAATAAATTATACAAAAATATTAAATTTAAAGCCAGCCACCGTAGAAGAAGTCATTACAATTATCAAAAACTTAGATACAAATACAAGCGTTGGCACAGATGGAATAAGTACTAAAGTTGTCAAACATGTTAAAAATTTACTAGCAGAAAATTTAACTCAATGCATAAATAGATGTCTAGAGAAAGGTCATTTCCCGGACTCATTAAAAATAGCTAAAGTTTGTCCTATTTTTAAATCAGGCAGCAAAACGGACCCTGGTAACTATCGGCCAATATCTGTACTACCTACGTTATCAAAAGTCTTCGAAAAAATTATACATAACCGTCTTAGTGAATTTCTGGCTTCCATTAATTTCTTATTTGAAAAACAATACGGTTTTAGGCCTAAATCTAATACCCTTACAGCTACAATTGATTTAGTTACATCAATCAAACTCAACATTGATAAAAAGAAAATAGTATTGGGAATTTTTATTGATTTGAAGAAAGCATTTGACACCGTAAGCCACCAAATACTCTTAACAAAACTAAAAAACATAGGTGTAACAGGTTCCGCCTATGAATTATTCCAATCATATCTTACTAATAGATACCAAGTCGTTAAAATTGATGGACAGCAGAGTGTACCTAAATTAATAACTTACGGTGTTCCCCAAGGATCAATCTTAGGACCATTATTATTCCTTGTATATATTAATAGTATACATGAGATTGGCCTAAAGGGAGACATCACTCTCTATGCCGACGACACAAGTCTGTTCTACTCAGGTAACTCAATCGTTTCCATAATAGAGCAAGCACAACATGATTTGGATATCTTACATATTTGGCTACAATCTAATTTACTTACCATAAATACATCCAAAACGAATTATATCATATTCAAAGCAAAAAATAAAAAAATTGATGATTACAATCCTTTAACAATCGATGGTGAAACAATTAACGAAGTGTATAAGGAAAAATATCTTGGTCTGATTCTTGACAGTCAGCTTACGTGGAAACCGCACATAGATAAGGTCCGAATTAAGCTTATATCTCTAACAGGTGCGCTTCGTGGCATAGTGCGATGCCTTCCAAGACAAGTAAGGTACACGATCTATAATTCCATGGTCAAGTCTCATTTAGATTATTTGATTGAAGTCTGGGGAACGGCGGCTAAAACAAATCTAAATGTATTGCAAATAGCTCAAAATAAAATTATTAAAAGATTATTCCATTATGACTATCTAACAGCCTCTACCAAAATTTACAAAGAAACCAAGCTTATGAATCTTTCGCAAATGTATAAATATAATACGTGTATTTTAATCAGGAAAATTTTAACTAAAGATATACATTCAAAAATTATTTTTACGAAAAAGATAAATATTCAAAAAGTTTTAACCAGGCAGGCCAATAACATCAATTTAGGAAAACCAAGGACTAATTATGGAAAAAAGAGTATAATGTTTGAAGGGGCGCAACTGTACAACAAATTGCCAAAAGACATTAAGTCTGTTAAATCATTATACATTTTTAAAAAAATATTAAAGGTCCACATTTTAAAAGATTTTTCATTATTAAAATAGGTAATATTTACTCTGTTATATAACTTACCTGCCAAAAATGTACTGTAAAAAAAAAATTTTTGTAATCCACTTTTTTCTTGCACTATGGTGTAGGCCTTACTTAGTAAACATTTTATTGCACCGCGCCGTACGCGCTGCTTGTGGGAGGTTACTCATAGTTTGTGATCCAAAACTACCCACATGGAGCCAATAATTTTTATCTACGTTTCCGAGTAAACTATACCTTATAAAGCTAGTACTGTATAAATTAGCAATTAACTTAACTACGCTTAATGGCACATACCTTAGATTTAAATTGTATTTTCTCTATAAGTGAATTTGTATTCTTTTGAGAAAATAAATGATTAAACCGTAAAATTATTAAAACTAAACACAGTTTAGTAAAAATACAGCTTAAAATTAAAAGTAACTTGGCAGGCTAAGGCGCCTATAAAAGTTATTGGACAAAATTTCAATTTTTTATAAATATTGGGCACTTTATACAGGGTGTCCCACGGCTATGCCACATGGAGGGAAAGTACCTTGAATATTGTAGATGGAACATTTTACTGAAAGAAGACATTATTTGAATTTAAAAAACAATTTAAACTGCATTCATAGATATTTAAATAATTACATGGTTGAACCGGGAATCGAACCCGTTACAAGAGAAAAATAATCACCTGTAGCTTTATCATACCGATCGAAAGGCTTCATCACAAGGATTATTTTTTGCTAAGTAACATAGTGTCAGGAATAAAAGGAAGACCATGAAATTTATCATTTTTTATACAAAATTAAGTAATTTATCAAATGCTCAAAATGAGTCCCTGTTCAATACAAAGTCGCACTCTTTTGATTATTTCGCTCCCTGACGATTTTTTGATCTTGTTTTGGTGGATATTTAGAATAATACGTTTAACTTCTGCATGTAGCTCGTGGACACTTTAATACTGGTTCTTCTCAAGTGGGTACATTTATTAGTAATTGGTACTTATGATAATGTCAGTTTTATGTCCTTACGGCAATGTGAGCTTTTCATAATTCTGAACAAAAATCATCAAATGGTAAAATTCTTGTTCTTCCTTTTATTTCTGATACTATGTTACTTATCAAAAAATAATCCTTATGATGAAGCCTTTCAATCGGTATGATAAAGCTACAATCTACAATATTTAAGGTACTTTCCCTCCATGTGGCATAGCCGTGGGACACCCTGTATATCTAAGTTTTGCCCTTGTGATCGTTCGCCTGTCGATCTACGGATTTTTTTTTTCTTAACCGCCGGCTCGTTTACGTGTCGATCGACACACCGATACTCTGTGTTGAAAACCATGGAATATCAATTTATACTCTTCGCTGAACGCAGTTTTAGGGTTTTGAACGAAACAAGATGGCCCATCTGGTTCTTGCATGGAAGAAGAAATCCAATGGAAGTACAACTAAAATAGCTGCTGATGTTTATAGTGTGTTGCTTCTTACACCTATACTAGAAGGCACTATGTTAGAGATAGACAAATGTATTGTCATAGAACAGTCTGTTTTCCTTTCCGTACCGCTAAATATTTGTCATAGGCAATTGAAGTTTTCCCTAGTGAAGGGAACATCGTAGGTAAATATTTTTTGTCGATAAAATAATTGACTATGATGATGATTAAATAGTTAATTTCATCGTTGATGGTTTCCAACAGTTACGAGAAACCGGCCCTAGGTACTATATTCAAAATACAAAATTTGCACATACGCGAGGCAGGTATCAAATAAAACCATAATATCTAAACACACTATTTTTTATTTACAGTAGCTTACTAGATAGGTACACATAACTGCCGTGGTGTGTCCGGCCTAAAATAGACCCCTCCTTCTCCTCCCGTGGATGCCGTAAAGTAAGATGAAGATGATAACATCTTCATCTTCACGTTCATCTATAAAGATGAACGTTCAGAACTCAAAAACTCAAGCTGAGTCGACCGATGGTCAAGTGAGTGAGTAGCAAAGATGTGACGAGCGAGTCTTGTTTAGACATTTATAAACAATTTAAGCAGATATATACGCGGCGGGCGAGTAACCGGCTGAGATGCAAGAGGTTGCGGGTTTAATTCCCGCTATGGGACAAATATTTGTATGATCTGCAAATATTTGTTCCGGATCTGGGTGTTATGGTACCATGGTACTCGTAGTTCCTGATAACCACGACACAGGGAATCCTAGTGTGGCATCAGGATAACGTATATGACTATTGGGCGCTATGTTATGTTACTATAAATAAACCAGCATTACATTAGACAAAAATATACTTATTCTAACTTGAAAACTAACGTTGGAGTAGAATCTTACTTTGACTTGATGACTGGATTGTTGACTTAGTGGTAAGAAGAGCGTGCGTACTGCATCAGGCTCTAATCTCCGCCATTTCAAATCATCATTTTTTTTTACAAAGTATTCTCGAATAAAATGTTTGGTACAGATTCGTCTATCGTTAGGGATCCAATCTGGTTTGTTAATTAATAGCCTCTAGCCATTTTTTTTAATGAATAATATCTTGAGGAAAGAATTGAAAGGAATACTCCTGTAAGAAAAACGCAACGATAAGACTAAAATATTTACTTTGAAAAGGTTCCACCCCATTTTGATAGCCGCGTAGTTTATATGCGTAAAATCTATCGATAGTCGATCGTATCAGGTGCATTGGTACAACACTATGATAACCAATACTATTTGTATTTTTTGCATAAAAATGACTAGGAATCCTTATAAAACAGGATTATGTGATGGTACTTTGGTATACAAATAGCCCCCAAACACATATAACCCTGACCCCTAAACCCCTAATCTACAATTACCTACCTAAACAAAATAACTTACCTACCGGTGGAAACTTATATTCACATCATTGTTTTGTCTCGTGGAGGAATGGGATTTACATCCCGGCACTGCACATGCCATTTGTTGTTAGTTTGCTTGCCTTTTTATGGTAATTTTAATTGTAAGTCGCAGTATTACAACAAAATTTTATAATTTTTCTCTCCTGTCAAAACGACGTTCACATGTAAACATAACCCGAATACACGAAAATGTCCTAAATCACAAGGTGATTTAGATATTTAGCTGGACCTCTTCAATTTGATATAATGTGGTATCATGACGTCATAAATGGACCCAAGTACCTGGTACGATGCAAATAAAATAAGAACAGATTTCTAAATGCTTTTCTCATTCCAACACATTAAAACATTCATTGATAAGAATGAGACGGATACAATTAAAAAACGCTGGCTTTAAATCTTACTTCCATTGACATTCATTCTTCCGTGGGTTCTTGTCAAGTAAACTTCATTTGCCGGCAATTTGCAGAAAAATAGAAATAAATATTTTTCGATCGCCATTTTTTTGCCGTGTCATTGTCGTGCCGTGTGGTGTGTTCCGAGTGAAAATATGTTTTTTTAGTGGTTTTGTGGTAAAAGTGTTGCTTAGGATTGCTAGAATAATGTTATTGACGATATAGAGAATGTGCAAACAGCCAGTTATTGTAGAAATGTGATTTGTGAATATGTGTATTGTGAGCTGAAACTCAGGTCTTCGTTTTGGGAGGCGCGTTGACAGGGTGTCACAAATTGGTGTTTTTTACACTAAAACAACGTGAAGGTTAGTAAAATGTTATCTAACTAAATAGTTTGATATATATCTAGACTAGGTAACGTTAGATTTCTATGGAAAAAGAATAAATAGTACAAATAAATAATTCGCAAAAATGTGAGGTGACTGTGAGGTCGGCCATTGACCTTGACCTCGATTTTATTTTCCAAATATCTTATTATTTTAGCTTTAGCGAGTGAAACCAACTAATAATTCGGTCGGAGTGTCGATAAGGGGGCGCTGAGGAAAAAAGACTCAGCCAAATTTTGACGAAAAAAATTTTTTTTGCTTTTTTTATTTTTTTTTTCGCTTGTCGTGTAGAGTTTTCTTCAACCATCAATTAATGTTAAATGCACTTTCTTCGTCAGACTTACTTTTATTGAGATATTACCACTGAAATATGTTAAAATTCGTCGCACGTAAAAAAGTCTTATGACACATAATTATGACAAACAGCAACTCTATACGATACGCAAATAAAAAAAAGGTTTTTTTTTTTTGCCAAAAATTCGGTAGAGTCCTGCGCCCCCGTAAGTCAAATAGCACCGACTTTTGGGACTCTGACAAAATTTTGATGATAAAAATATTTTTTTGCGTTTTTTTCTAGTTTTTTTTTTCCTATCATGTAGGGTTTTTGTCAGCCATCAATTAATGATAAAATCATTTTCTTCGTACGACACACCGTTATTGAGATATTACCACTGAATTATATTTAAAGTCTCCACACAGAAAAAAGTTATATGACACATAATTATGACAAACAGCAACTCTATACGATACGCAAATAAAAAAACAGGTTTTTTTTTTGCCAAAAATTCGGCAGAGTCCTGCGCCCCCGTAAGTCAAATAGCACCGACTTCTGGGACTCTGACAAAATTTTGATGATAAAATTATTTTTTTTGCGTTTTTTTCTAGTTTTTTTTTGCCTATCTGGTAGGGTTTTTGTCAGCCATCAATTAATGATATAATCATTTTCTTCGTACGACACACCGTTATTGAGATATTACCACTGAATTATGTTTAAAGTCTCCACACAGAAAAAAGTTATATGACACATAATTATGACAAACAGCAACTCTATACGATACGCAAATAAAAAAAAGGTTTTTTTTTTTTTGCCAAAAATTCGGCAGAGTCCTGCGCCCCCGTAAGTCAAATAGCACCGACTTCTGGGACTCTGACAAAATTTTGATGATAAAATTATTTTTTTTGCGTTTTTTTCTAGTTTTTTTTTGCCTATCTGGTAGGGTTTTTGTCAGCCATCAATTAATGATACAATCATTTTCTTCGTACGACACACCGTTATTGAGATATTACCACTGAAATATGTTAAAATTCGTCGCACGTAAAAAAGTCTTATGACACATAATTATGACAAACAGCAACTCTATACGATACGCAAATAAAAAAAAGGTTTTTTTTTTTTTGCCAAAAATTCGGTAGAGTCCTGCGCCCCCGTAAGTCAAATAGCACCGACATTTGGGACTCTGACAAAATTTTGATAATAAAAATATTTTTTTGCGTTTTTTTCTAGTTTTTTTTTTCCTATCATGTAGGGTTTTTGTCAGCCATCAATTAATGAGAAAATCATTTTCTTCGTACGACACACCGTTATTGAGATATTTTCACTGAAATATGTTAAAATTCGTCGCACGTAAAAAAGTCATATGACACATAATTATGAAAAACGGCAACTCTATACGATACGCAAATAAAAAAACAGGTTTTTTTTTTAAGTAAGTCGTTCGTAAGTCAAATAGCACCGACGCGAGGATTTGTTAGCCGTTCGTCCTACGTGCAGTTATTCCAAGTCGTTTCCAAGAGTTTTCTTATAACGACACTTCCCAAGCAGCACATTAGTGAATTTTGCTGATCTTATAGCTTTATGTTCTAAATGAGTGGTTTAACAGTGTTTGATAAAACTTATTACTTTAAACACAGCTCAAAATTGTATACGGGTTCATCCTGTCACTTGTAGTTGCTTAGGAAGGTTTTTTGTTTCTACTTTATTACTTATGAGACGGACTGGGCTTGGGGTGGGCTGCCGGTATGTCAAACTGCAAATGTGACGAACTCCGATTTGGACCAACTGCTACCAAGTGAATTTGCAGTTCGTCCTGATTTTAGGACTAACTTCGTATTGGACAAACCGCGACTTGGACTAACTGCATGCAGGACGAACGGCTAACAAATCGACGCGAGGACCTGATAGAGCCAAAGAAATTAAAACTTTTACATTTATTAAATGTGAAAAAAAAACAAGATGGCTGCTCCGGAATCGGCTTCTAGTTAACATCTCGACCGCTGGAGAAGCACGTGCCGAAGAAAGCCGAAGGTATCGACTTGTTCGCTGCCGATGGTTGAACATGCGCCGCCTCTTGTTGTACCGCCTTTTATTCCGGACCTGTTGCCTCGACCGCTGCCAATGACTGAATGAATGCCGGGCGTTGTTGCGCCGCCTTTTATATTTTTCATACGCCTGGCGCACGGTGATTGCAGCCAAAGTACAACGACGATGTTTTGATCATTTTTTTCAATGACCGAGTTTTATGATTCAGGCGCGCCGATAAATATACCAGTTTATCGGGTACTCTCATTGTCAGAAGACAAAAAACTAATATTTTGACTTCTGCACGCGTGACATAAATAAATGCCAAATACCTTTATAAAGTGAGTAGAATGGCATCTACTTTACTCCTACTAAATCAACAGCATAGGGTGCCGAATTCTATTACACTTCCTCAGTTCCTGAACCGGAACTGGAAGGCGTACAATTTTGCACCTGATGTTTATTGTTCTAACGAAACAAGAAACAATATGTGCGAATGTGACAGTATGTGTACGCGACTCGTAGCGCCTAAGTAGGGAATTTGTTATTGTTTAGATTCGTACAATGTACACTCGAGAGCAATGAATCCGGGTCACTTAAAGAATCCTAAAAATCTCGGAAACTAAAAATGCTAGGTTAATGCAATAAATTGTATTTAATAGACAATGTAATACTCCTTAAATGAAGGTATTAAAACTTCTTAGTTATTGTAAAGTTATATCATAAAAAAAACAAATTTGAAAAAGGGCCACTTTCGAAGATGGAAATACGAAATTAAGTTAAAAAAAAAAAAAAAATTAAAATTAAAATTTAATAATAAAAAAAAAAACTAAAATTAAATTAAAAAAGCACGAGGAGGCAATACGAAGTATTAAAATTCAAGAAAATCGTAATAAAGTTCAAAAATTTCATGTTTCCTATTTTTGTTTTAAGGAGAGATCAGCAGTTTTTTTCTTTATGTAATTTTGTGTTAATAAAATGTATGGTGACTCATATTTTTTTTTACCTTCATTTAAGGAGTATTACATTGTCTATTAAATACAATTTATTGCATTAATCTATCATTTTTAGTTTCCGAGATTTTAACATTCTTTAAGTGACCCGGATTCATTGCTCTCGAGTGTAGTTAATAGTGCTTAGTTACTTGAACTTAGGGATTAAATAATGTATGAAACAAAACGGTAGGGATACTAGGCAGGGTTGTATTTATTTATCCCCACCTTAGTAGAAGCATAAAAACCCTAAAACAAAGGTTAGGTAGGTATATAGGTAGGTACTCACTGGTAATGGTCTGGTACTAGGTATGGAGTACCATGGTAATTAAAGGTAATCGGCAAGGGCTTCATCACGGAGCCTGGGTACGCTCGCCCAACCAGCTGGGACAGTTGGCTGGTCTAGCGTGAACAGGCCTCTCGATACGTGTGGTCGGTGTGAGCGTCGCGCGTAGAATGGCTGTGCAGCTGCGTGCGCGCTGCTAATATTTATAAACTCGGCCGACGGGGCGACACTGCGACACACTCGCTTTAGGAAAGTGTCTGCCGTAGCGAAACGAGAACTCGTTTCGTGATTCAGGCGCGCCGATAAATATACCAGTTTATCGGGTACTCTCATTGTCAGAAGTCAAAAAACTAATATTTTGACTTCTGCACGCGTGACATAAATAAATGCCAAATACCTTTATAAAGTTAGTAGAATGGCATCTACTTTACTCCTACTAAATCAACAGCATAGGGTGCTGAATTCTATTACACTTCCTCGGTTCCTGAACCGGAACTGGAAGGCGTACAATTTTGTACCTGATGTTTATTGTTCTAACGAAACAAGGCACAATGTGTGCGAATGTGACAGTATGGATGCCATATTTATACGACCAACGTACAATCGTAACTTCGCTAGCTGCATTACCGATCCACTGTACCGACTTACATACTTTTTTAATAATTAGGTACTGAATGTTAATCTTGGTTATGTGCTAAATCTAAATATTGATATTATTTTAAACACTTATTTATTTTTATTTGAGCCATGTAAAAAAGTGGAATCATCATTAAGTACGATGACATGTGTATGTGACAGTTGCGTATTATGTATGTTAACACTAACAATCCGTCAACTATACAACTAGAGTTGATATGGCTATTGAGTCGCAAGTCGACTTGACTCGACTCAAGTGTTCGTGTAGCGATGAGTGCGTTGTCACGTTAGGTGACAATTGGTTTACTTGTCATAGAAACAGTTGTTCCGCATTTGCTTTTCAAAAGATAGCGGTATTCGTTCTGAAAAGAACGTGTTGCAAGAAGCACGTGCCGAAGAAAGCAGAAGGTACCGACACCTATGATTAAACACGCAGACGACTGCGTTGCTGTTGCCTTGACCGCTGGAGAAGCACGTGCCGAAGAAAGCCGAAGGTGTCGACTTGTTCGCTGTCGATGGTTGAACATGCGCCGCCTCTTGTTGTACCGCCTTTTATTCCGGACCTGTTGCCTCGACCGCTGCCAACGACTGAATGAATGCCGGGCGCTGTTGCGCCGCCTTTTATATTTTTCATACGCCTGGCGCTCGGTGATTGCAGCCAAAATACAACGACGATGTTTTGGTTATTTCAATTCGAGTTTTGTGATTCAGCTTTGTTTTATTGATTGCCCCAATGAAGAAACCGGTGTCTAATATGTTTACTATCGTGAAAATTATAGTGTACTTACGTTATTTAAGATTGTTAATAAAGGCTAAATAAATAAATAAATATTGATTGCCCCGGTACAAATACATAAAACATACAACATAAACATAAATATAAACATACATAATAAATACTTACATATATATATTGTATGTTTACATACTGTTTTATTAAAATTACTACCCTTAGTGGCACATAGAAAAATCAACATTTAATAATAAAATATACAGTAAAAAATATCTGATTTGTAATCAGTCACATTAAGCAATTAAACTTATATTTAGTGAAGAACATACAATCGTGAGTTAGGTTTTTGGTACCTGCACTAAACTTAAGTAAAGAAGGTAAGGAGTACCATAAGAGCGGCCAACCTGACATACTTTCCATACAAACGCTCGTACGCAGCTCGTACGTAATTGTGGCGTTGTAACAAAATGTTCTTTAGATGTTGTGTACAAATATTTATCATGTTCACAATATCTATCTATAGAATAAAAAATTTAAAATTTTGCCAAACAAATTCAGTAAACACTACGCACGCCATATTGTAACAAATAACTTAGTGCAACCTGTCACCATCTCCATCTCCAGGTATATAAAAAAAAACAAAACACCAGAAAACTAAAATTCATAAATAAAATAAACAATCCATTAGTTCGCTTTTGGCGAACTTAGCAAACCGTCCACTTTGTAGGAGATGATTAATCGGTCCCTTTCGTCGCGTGATTTTGGAGTCGACTCGTTTACAATATAAGAGCCAGCGCTTTGCTAATTTCATTTCAGTTATCAAAGTGCTTAGTGCAAGTGTGGTCGTGCTTAGTGCAAGTGTGGTCGTGCTTAGTGCAAGTGTGGTCGTGCTTACTCCTGTATTTATTGTCTGTACTCTGTATTTTTGCTGTTGTGCTGTTATTTATTATTACGACAGCGCCAATGAATCCCAGGCAAGTTATTATCGCTAGAAATTTCAGCTTGTGGAACTACGCATCTGTTATTTCTAGCGAAAATAATGCGATAGAAGCTGCCAAGGATTGGTTACTCGTTCCTCGTAGGAGGACACAGAGTTGTCCAAATTGTAGGAGCCAGATGGTTCAAGAACTGAAACCTAGCTATAAGCTTGGCTTTCGCTGGCGTTGTCGTAAGGGAACATGTAATGTAACTTTAAACCCGTTAAAAAATTCATTTTTCGAACGGAGTCGCGTTGGTTTTTTGGAAACCCTGAGGCTTATCCTCCATTTCTTCCGCATGGACAAGGTCACACAAGCCGCAAAAGACGTAGGGGTTTCCAAAAAAACTGCTATACAAATATATCATTTTCTGAGAGAGGTGTGTGAGGTGTCAGAAGGTCACTACCGTGATATGATCGGCGGTGCTAATGACGTTGTCGAAGTCGACGAAACGCACCTTTATACGCGCAAATATCACCGTGGTAGGCTTCTGCGACGTCAAACATGGTCGTTTGGGTGCATGAGCCGACTTACTAAAAGATTGCACGTTGAGCTGATCCCTAATAAAAATCGCTCAACTTTAGATGGGATCATAGCAGCAAACGTGCAACAAAACACTTTTATAATGTCGGACATGCACCGATCATATGCAGGGGTTGATTTACGCCTAGGGATGAGTGGACACGCGACTGTTAATCACAGCCAGAACTTTGTGGGAGGTAACGTCATAATCCCGGTTGACCCATCTTTAGGCGTTCCAGTTCCTGGCACTCCTAATGTATCGGTGGTAGTTCACACAAATACAATGGAGCGTCAGTGGCTGGAGCTGAAACGTCACTGTCGCACCTGCCGCAGTGACAGGAAATTAAAATGGTACATGGGTGAGTTCATGTATCGTAGTAACATTTTGAAAAAATTACCTAGCGATGCCGCTCGCTTTCGACGCCTCCTCCGGGATATTCATAGAGTTTATCCCGGATTGGGAAAGCACGGCATCAGGCAAACCAACTGCCGTTGTAGTCCAAATTGTCGAAGACGCTGAGTAGCTCACCCATGCATGGTTTTCGTCGTGGCATTCTAAGGGGAGGCCTATGTCTAGCAGTGGACTTCTATAGGCTAATGATGATGATGCTTTTATTTGTTTTTTTATCGTTGTAAATAATTTAATCACCCATACATGGTTTTCGTCGTGGCATTCTAAGGGGGAGGCCTATGTTTAGCAGTGGACTTCTAAAGCGTGTCCACTCATCCTTTGTAGTCCAAATTGACCAAGGCGCTGAATATCTCACTCATGCATGGCTTTCGTCGTGGCATTCTAAGGGGGAGGCCTATGTCTAGAAGTGGACTTCTACAGGCTGATGATGATGATGCTTTTATTTGATTTTTACTATCGTTGTAAATAACTTAATTCAGGTAAACTTACATTGAAATAAAAAAAAATACACAACTTTTGTGCAACCTTTTATCATTCATTGCATACATTTTATATTTTGTTTTATTTCAATGCTTGTTCACGTTTGTATATTTTATTTGATTGTTGTTATCGTTGTAAATATATTTTTTTACAGTTTAACAGAGCGTGTACCAAATAACTATTTATTTTATTGTTATGTGGTAAACGAACTGTTAAAAGTTTTATGTTTGTTGTTAGCGAAGCCAATTTGTTAGCCAATAAATCATTGTACATAATGATGATTCCACCTTTTTAAATACGCCCAAATTACGACTGTGCTAAAACTATTATTTAAAATATACCAATATTTAGAAATCAAACTTTCAGCACACAACCAACCTTTGTACTTCTTTCATGTGCAATAGAATATCTATCTATCAAGATTAACATTGTTTATAGTAATTATTAAAAAAGTAAGTACAGTTAGTAAAGTGGATTAATAATGCTGTCACGCACGATTGTACATATTGGTCGTAATTTTGACCGTCCTAAGCCGGGTTAAGTATGAAGGGAAAGATGGAATACATTATTTTTCATAAATAAAAATATAATAATAATGATAATGAAGTCGTGCTTACGACTTCATTATCATTATCGTGACTTACGGGGGCGCAGGACTGCCGAATTTTTGGCAAAAAAAAACCTGTTTTTTTTATTTGCGTATCGTATAGAGTTGCTGTTTGTCATAATTATGTGTCATAAGACTTTTTTACGTGCGACGAATTTTAACATATTTCAGTGGTAATATCTCAATAACGGTGTGTCGTACGAAGAAAATGATTGTATCATTAATTGATGGCTGACAAAAACCCTACCAGATAGGCAAAAAAAAACTAGAAAAAAACGCAAAAAAAATAATTTTATCATCAAAATTTTGTCAGAGTCCCAGAAGTCGGTGCTATTTGACTTACGGGGGCGCAGGACTCTGCCGAATTTTTGGCAAAAAAAAAAAAACCTTTTTTTTATTTGCGTATCGTATAGAGTTGCTGTTTGTCATAATTATGTGTCATATAACTTTTTTCTGTGTGGAGACTTTAAACATAATTCAGTGGTAATATCTCAATAACGGTGTGTCGTACGAAGAAAATGATTATATCATTAATTGATGGCTGACAAAAACCCTACCAGATAGGCAAAAAAAAACTAGAAAAAAACGCAAAAAAAATAATTTTATCATCAAAATTTTGTCAGAGTCCCAGAAGTCGGTGCTATTTGACTTACGGGGGCGCAGGACTCTGCCGAATTTTTGGCAAAAAAAAAAAACCTTTTTTTTATTTGCGTATCGTATAGAGTTGCTGTTTGTCATAATTATGTGTCATATAACTTTTTTCTGTGTGGAGACTTTAAACATAATTCAGTGGTAATATCTCAATAACGGTGTGTCGTACGAAGAAAATGATTATATCATTAATTGATGGCTGACAAAAACCCTACCAGATAGGCAAAAAAAAACTAGAAAAAAACGCAAAAAAAATAATTTTATCATCAAAATTTTGTCAGAGTCCCAGAAGTCGGTGCTATTTGACTTACGGGGGCGCAGGACTCTGCCGATTTTTGGCAAAAAAAAAAACCTGTTTTTTTATTTGCGTATCGTATAGAGTTGCCGTTTTTCATAATTGTATGTCATATGACTTTTTTACGTGCGACGAATTTTAACATATTTATGTGATAATATCTCAATAACGGTGTGTCGTACGAAGAAAATGATTGTATCATTAATTGATGGCTGACAAAAACCCTACCAGATAGGCAAAAAAAAACTAGAAAAAAACGCAAAAAAAATAATTTTATCATCAAAATTTTGTCAGAGTCCCAGAAGTCGGTGCTATTTGACTTACGGGGGCGCAGGACTCTGCCGAATTTTTGGCAAAAAAAAAAAAACCTTTTTTTTATTTGCGTATCGTATAGAGTTGCTGTTTGTCATAATTATGTGTCATATAACTTTTTTCTGTGTGGAGACTTTAAACATAATTCAGTGGTAATATCTCAATAACGGTGTGTCGTACGAAGAAAATGATTATATCATTAATTGATGGCTGACAAAAACCCTACCAGATAGGCAAAAAAAAACTAGAAAAAAACGCAAAAAAAATAATTTTATCATCAAAATTTTGTCAGAGTCCCAGAAGTCGGTGCTATTTGACTTACGGGGGCGCAGGACTCTGCCGAATTTTTGGCAAAAAAAAAAAACCTTTTTTTTATTTGCGTATCGTATAGAGTTGCTGTTTGTCATAATTATGTGTCATATAACTTTTTTCTGTGTGGAGACTTTAAACATAATTCAGTGGTAATATCTCAATAACGGTGTGTCGTACGAAGAAAATGATTATATCATTAATTGATGGCTGACAAAAACCCTACCAGATAGGCAAAAAAAAACTAGAAAAAAACGCAAAAAAAATAATTTTATCATCAAAATTTTGTCAGAGTCCCAGAAGTCGGTGCTATTTGACTTACGGGGGCGCAGGACTCTGCCGATTTTTGGCAAAAAAAAAAACCTGTTTTTTTATTTGCGTATCGTATAGAGTTGCCGTTTTTCATAATTGTATGTCATATGACTTTTTTACGTGCGACGAATTTTAACATATTTATGTGATAATATCTCAATAACGGTGTGTCGTACGAAGAAAATGATTGTATCATTAATTGATGGCTGACAAAAACCCTACCAGATAGGCAAAAAAAAACTAGAAAAAAACGCAAAAAAAATAATTTTATCATCAAAATTTTGTCAGAGTCCCAGAAGTCGGTGCTATTTGACTTACGGGGGCGCAGGACTCTGCCGAATTTTTGGCAAAAAAAAAAAAACCTTTTTTTTATTTGCGTATCGTATAGAGTTGCTGTTTGTCATAATTATGTGTCATATAACTTTTTTCTGTGTGGAGACTTTAAACATAATTCAGTGGTAATATCTCAATAACGGTGTGTCGTACGAAGAAAATGATTTTATCATTAATTGATGGCTGACAAAAACCCTACATGATAGGAAAAAAAAAACTAGAAAAAAACGCAAAAAAATATTTTTATTATCAAAATTTTGTCAGAGTCCCAAAAGTCGGTGCTATTTGACTTACGGGGGCGCAGGACTCAGCCGAATTTTTGGCAAAAAAAAAACCTTTTTTTTATTTGCGTATCGTATAGAGTTGCTGTTTGTCATAATTATGTGTCATATAACTTTTTTCTGTGTGGAGACTTTAAACATATTTCAGTGTTAATATCTCAATAACGGTAAGTCGTATAAAGAAAATGCGTTTAACATTAATTGATGGCTGAAAAAAATGCTACATTATAGGAAAAAAATAAATAAAAAAAAGCAAAAAAAAAAAAAAAACTCAAAATTTCTTCTGTCTTTTTTCCATTTTTCCAAAAAATTTGTCAGAGTCCTTTTTATGTCGTGTTATTATACCTACGGGACCACAGGACTCTGCCGAATTTTTGACAAAAAAATACCTTTAACATTACCATGACCCACTACGTTGGGGTGTAGATAAGGGG
Organism: Epirrita christyi; assembly: GCA_951392215.1. Taxonomy (NCBI): domain Eukaryota; kingdom Metazoa; phylum Arthropoda; class Insecta; order Lepidoptera; family Geometridae; genus Epirrita; species Epirrita christyi. The sequence goes on along the minus strand of OX595863.1, from coordinate 8,123,487 downwards.
GCAAAATTTGAGCGAGATTCTTCTAAGTCTTTTTTTTTGCGATATTTTGTCAGAGTCTTTTTTCCTCAGCGCCCCCTTATCTACACCCCAACCGAAAATTCATCAACATTCTTGTAAAATTATCAGTTTTATGATTGCTTTAGTAGTTAGGCCACAAATAATTATTTATTGAATTATATAGTTAACGGCCATCTTTTCGAATAACCCCGCGAGCCAAAGGGTAATTTCGGGGGTTTTAGGCGCGAGCCAATAACGTAATATAAGATAAGATAATGAACCGTTAGTACATAGTATGAGCACTTTGAATAGCGCGCATTTTTAAACTCAAATCAAAGGGTTCAAATAGGTACTCACATCTAAATAGAAGATGCGGCGTTTATACAGGTACTCACGTGTAAATAGAAGACGTGGTGTTAAACCGTTTCGGAACTTGGCAGTCATCATCAGCCTGTCGAAGTCCACTGCTGGACATAGGCCTCCCCCTTAGAATGCCACGACGAACGGTCTTGAGCCGATTCCTAGCACGTGTCCCGCCGTGACCATGGCTGCTACCAGCGCCAGGAAAAGCGGAGCTGCCTGGGGGCCGTTTTTTCTGCAAGTTTACCATATTTGGTATAATCACCACGCTTGGCAGGCGGATTGGTGATCGCAGTATTGGCGTCGAGAACTCAGGTGGATGCTGCTGCCCATCCCCTGGTGTAATCCCTTAGTCGGTTTTTACTACATCCACGGGAGGATAGGGAAGGGTCTATTCTGAGGCCGGACGCACCACGGCAACTACTTACTTGGTGAACATGTCAAATTGTCCAATAAATAGGTATTTCACGACTAAATATTAGATGAGGTGTTTATAAAGATATTCGCGTCTTAAAAACAAACGTGGAACTACGTTTGTATCGTTCAACACACTACCTGCAGGTGCTCGGAGTAGCGCAAGAGACAGTGGACGTGTACCTCCAGGAGATAGTTCAGGAGGGCGTGGAACTGGCAGCCGAGGAGGATGCGGTGAGGGAGGCGCGTGCGCAGGCAGACAGGATACAGTTGTCACTTCACGAGAACCAGTCCATGTGAGCATAACAAACCCCCCAACAGTCCATGTGAGCAAAACATAACCACCCAACAGTCCATGTGAGCAAAATATAACCACACAACAGTCCATGTGAGCAAAACATAACCACACAACAGTCCATGTGAGCATAACATAACCACCCAACAGTCCATGTGAGCATAACATAACCACACAACAGTCTATGTAAGCATAACATAACCACCCATCAGTCTATGTGAGCATAACATAACCACCCAACAGTCTATGTGAGCATAACATAACCACCCAACAGTCTATTTGAGCATAACATAACCCCCCAACAGTCCATGTGAGCATAACATAACCACCCAACAGTCCATGTGAGCAGCCCAACAGTCATATCGGTTTAATGAAATTTATTCTCAAAAAGACAAAACTATGTCACTTACATGAGAAAAACATATACATTAAAGTATTTATAACAAAACAGTAGGTCGTTCAAGTAAATAACCTATTTACGTAGTAAGGTAGTAAATAGGTACATTGCACGAGGTCATTCCGCGAAGCCTGCCATGTCCCTAGGAAACTTTTTTGCTTCTGGCCGGAGTTAGGCTGGCTGACTACCTAACCTAGGCAAACAGCTCTCACGCATAATGGACCACCGATAGAGACAGAAAGCGGAAAAAGGAGTTCTTTAACATTAACTTATACACAGTCCTATGTTATCCTATCTAACCATGGTACTCGTTGTTCCTTGATACCCACGGCACAGGTAATCCTAGTGTGGCATCAGCCCGCCTATTCCCTAACTGAAAGTCACTCAGTGACTAACGTTTGACAAGTAAAATTACCATCAATTGACAACTGATTCCACAATAGGATTACCTGTGCCGTGGGTATCAAGGAACAACAAGTACCATGGTACCACAACAACCAGACCCGGAACAAATATTTGCAAATCATACAAACATTTGTTTCGCAGCGGGAATTGATGCCGCAACCTCTTGCGGCTCAGCCGGCTATTCGGCTGTCGCGCCACAGTGGTCGCCAATTCCAGTCTAGTCTATTCTATTCTAGTCTATTATATTCTATTCTATTTCAGTATATTCTAGTCTATTGTATTCTATTTTAGTCTATTATATTCTATTCTATTTTAGTATATTCTAGTCTATTATATTCTATTCTAGTCTATTCTAGTATATTTTAGTCTATTCTAGCTTATTCTAGTATATTTTAGTCTATTCTATTCTAGCCTATTATATTCTTGCCTATTCTGTTTTAGAGTATTTTTAGACTACAATAGAATAGTCTATTCTAGACTATTCTATTGTAGTCTATTCTATTCTATTCTAGTCTATTCTATTCGAATATATCCTATTCTATTATATTATTGTTTATCTATCTATTTACACTGGCAGGTCGACGGCAGAGCAGAACGAGTCTGTGGCAGAGCTGGTGCACCAGTTCTTGCTGCCAACGACGGAGCGCTCTGCTGCGCGGCATCGCCTCGCAGTCGCGCAGCGCGCTAGACAGCAGGGCGTCACCAGGAAGATATTCGACCTAGTGGACAATGCGGAGATCAAGGAACGTGAGTACTGTTAATAAGAACTATCTGAGCAAAGCAGTTTACTCAAGATAAAGATAAAGATAATTTTATTTGTTTTGAATATGGTAACTGTACCATATTCATGTTATGGTTATTCATACATTATGATATACAAATAATTTCGTTCCCATAAATAGGTACTAGAGTAGATACATCCATTCCATGTATATATTATAGCATTTATTAATTATTATTTATAATCTAGGAATCTGCACACGCTGTGGCAGGCCTTTGGACGAGCTATGCCGCTGCCGCGTCTGCTCCGACGACCCTCAGCCCGAGGAGTCTGTCGCCAGAGACGATCCGAGGTGGAAACACACACGATGTAATCTTCTGCTCTCAATACAATTTTTTTTTTTTTTTTTATGCTACTTGGCAAGCAGACAAGCTTACGGCCCACCAGATGGAAAGCAGTTACCGCAGCCTATGAACGCCTGTAACACCAGTGGCATCACACGCGCGCTGCCGACCCTGAGACATAAAGATGAAAAGTCTCATGCGCCTGTAATTTCACCGGTTCCCGTACCCTTCAAACCGAAACACAGCAATGCGAACACTACTGCTTGGCGGCAGAAATAGGTATGGTGGTAGTACTTCCCCGGACGAACTCTTTCACAAGAAGTTCTACTACTAACAACTAATCTAAGCTAGTACTTTACTATAATAAATCCCCCTCATTTTAGACCTACCCCATTTCTACCTTCCTATCAAATACCCCTCCTTGATTTGACGACCTCTGTGACGCGGCGGGCGAGTAACCAGCTGAGATGCGAGAGGTTGCGGGTTCGATTCCCGCTGCGTGACAAATGTTTGCACGATCTGCAAATATTTGTTCCTGATCTGGGTGTTATTTTTATGGTACCATGGTACTCGTAGTTCCTGATACCCACGACACAGGGTATCCTAGTGTGGGATCTCATGACTACGTATGTGTTAAAATGCTACTGGCAATACCTGGACATAGGCCTAGAACGCCATGATGAACGCTCTTGAGCCGCCTCCATCCACCGACTTCCTGGGATGTTTATAATGTCTTAAGTCCATCGAGTGGAGGACCTTCCGCGTCGTCTGGTTTGTGGTCGCCACTCGAGAACCTTTATTCCCCAACGGTTATCAGTTCTTCGAGCTATATGACCTACCCATTGCCACTTCACTTCTTTTTAACTGACTTCCCAAAAAAGGAGGAGGTTCTCAATTCGGCTGTTTTTTTTTTTTTTTTTTTTTAATGTTTCTTACCGCATATTTCCGGCGTTTATGAACCGATTTGGAAAATTATTTTTTTATTTGAATAGATATACATCCAGATTGGTCCCATTTTTTTCAAAATCCAGTTCTGATGATGGAATCCATGAGGAATTGAGGGAACCCCTCAAATATTGTAGACATACATATGGCGATTTTGATATTTTCAGCAACAAACCAAGCATTTGCATTCAAAAAGTATCATAATCCATTCACCACTATGGTTCTTTCATGATTTTTTTTTTTTCAAATATTTTGTCGAATACAATGGCGGAAGTCGGTTTTTTAAATGAAAAGTTTTTAAGGATCATAACGCGGCTTAATGTAAGTTTTTTTTTTGCTAGCGCGACCTGTACCGCCTACTAAGACTGTGAGCGAGCGTTACCCACCTCAACACGAAATGCGGTGTATGCTGAACGTCCTCGTCGACGAAGGTATGTTAGCTATCGACTCCGAGCACCATAGGATACCACTAGGGGTCGTTGCGTCAGCAAAAGTAGTAAAGGCCGTGGATTTATTTAACACTCACTAATCCTACTAATATTATAAACGCGAAAGTTTGTAAGTATGGATGGATGGATGGATGTTTGTTACTCTTTCACGTAAAAACTACTGAATGGATTTTAATGAAACTTTACAATAATATAGCTTATACATCAAAATAACACATAGGCTACAATTTATAAAGATATTGTGTGATTTGTCCATAATATGACGATAAGTGTCAAGTAAGTAGGAAAAAATCTACCATCTGCATGATCTGCGAGCTATTCTGGCGTGCGCTACCAAAACCGTTAGTGTTACACACATAGCTGGGCGTTAACTCGTTAATCCGTTAATCGTTAATTAACGAAGTTAACAATTTGATTAACGGATTAACTTTTAAGTTAACTTTTAGAAATGTTAACGGACACGTTAACTTCCGTTAATATGCAGAAGTCCGTTAATCGTTAATCCAATGCCTAATAGTTACCGCACGGCACCGACAAGAGCCGGGCGGCGCGTGGCAGCGAGTGAAACAAAAACAAAACTAGATATATTTTGCAGGCGCGTGCGAGTGAGAAAGAAAACTGCGAAGAGATTTGTTTCATTTGATCATTTCATTACTTAGCGCCCCGGTGCTTAGAGTGCTGACGAGTGTTTTGTTTGTTTGTTTCATGTTTGTTGTTATTATAAATGACTGTCAGTGATCATTTGGGTATTGATAATTGATGCTGCATTCCTCGGGGAATAGATAATAATATAATACATAAATCTATTCATTAAATACAATACTGCTATACCCTCAAGCGCTGCAGTTGAACGTCTTTTTTCCATGGGTAAAGACATTTTAACACCAAAACGAGCCTCGCTTTCAGACGAGAACTTCAACATGTTAATGTTCATGAAGGGGAATATGCACCTTATGCCCGACGATTAAATCACACATTTGAGTTATACAAGTATTTTGTTTTGTTCCTAACCTGTTAACTTCCAGAACCTAAACCAATAGGTTTTATAAGTTCACTAACGCAAAGATATAAAGATGCAATTTCACACATATTAACGGATTAACGATTAACGTTAACTTGCGTTAATTCTTCCTAAATGTAACGCTTTAACGTTTAACGAAGCTAACTTTTTTTGTAGCGGATTAACGATTAACGAAGTTAACTATTTGATTAACGATGCCCAGCTATGGTTACACATATGTAATGTATGATGGAAATGTCCCGCCACAGTATTTATATAGGTTATATTCTTTTCTACGCCACGCTAATATAAGCTACTCGAAATACTAATCCTGCGCAGACGAAGTCGCGAGCACCAGCTAGTATTAAATAAATTTAATCAATGATATTAATAAATAAATCAATTTTTTAGATATAAAATATGTATGTTAAAATATGTTATTATGTTATGTTACGTTATTCTGTTGCTATTTATTTCAATCGATTTCAATGTTGTTTCTATTTAAAATAACGTTCATGCTATTACCTAGTTTACGCAGTCTTGTTGCAATTAACCTTTGAAAGCAAAATTTGTAAATTGTGAATAGAAACAGCATTGAAATCAATTGAAACCAGTAGCAACAGAGTTACGTAATCACGCCACAGGTATAATTAATTTTACATTTCCCATTTTAATAATAATAATAATAATATATTTATTTATTCGAACAACTAAGATTCATAAATGTCAAAATTAAATTAAATTAAATGTCAAGAATTACAATACTTAAAATTACATTTCCTAAAATTATGTACCTACTGAAAGCAGATACACTACACTAGTCAGTTCTAACTAATTAATGCAGTATATCTGCCTAGAGTTGGGGTTGATAAGGGCCGATACCCAGTGCCTTTGCAGACGACTGTCGTACCTGCCAGCCAGCGCCCCAAGTACACTATTGGAACTGCCCAGCATTCTGCATTTGACTGATGCTATTTTCTTGCGCATCATGGCGTAAAAGTCATTGACATGCGCATCAGCAAACATGCCTGACGCACTGCAGAATCTGGGCAGTGCCAACAATACTCTAAACATATCAATTATTATTTTTATTTTAGCCTGAAATTTTATTATTGGTATTATGTCACTAATTGATTTTAAATCTCGTTAAAATAAATTGTTTTATTATAAATAAATACTATCTAATATTATTATTATAAATTCGAAAGTATGTTTGCACACTCAAACGGCTCAACGGATTTGAATGGAATTTGGATTGGAGATAGCTTTTATACCCTGAATTAACATATAGGCTACCTATTATCCTGATATTCGCACCGGATCGAGACTTATGCGGGTGGAACCGCCGGGCGCAGCTAGTTTAGGTATAATGCTTGTGTTTAATAATGATATCTTCCTTCAAAATACTAAACCCCCTTGTTCTTTGAAACCTATTTTAGTTAAAATAGCTTTTGTTTCGTTCTCTCTGATGTAAAATGACATACGTCAAAACATGACAAAAGCTATTTTAGCAGAGGCCTTACCAAGCGATTCAGTTCAAAAACTATTCAGTACAAAATATCGGTTCCGTGATGTCCGCAACTATATTCAAAGGCGCAGTAGCAGAAGGTCTATAGACTTATAGTGCAGTCAAATTAGGTGATTTTTTGCACAAGTGTGGAACTAATTAGATGTAGTCATGAAAACTTTTCTAATTGTTTTGTATGGCTTAAAAATCACTTCTAATAATAAGCATCAGTAATTTCACCCTCCGGAACAGGGTGAAATAGGGTGAAAACCTTATAATATCCGTAACTTATTGGGGGAAATAGAAGTAGTCGGTGCAATTTGGCATAGACTTTGAACCGTTATGATCTACATTTGCACCAAGTATTTTTTAAATCCGACATACGGAACATACAAAAAAAAATCTTTTACAAAAAAAACTTTTTGTGGTTATTACGGCTCCGGGAAAATTATGGTAGTCGGTGCAAATTGATAGACATATCAGAAAAATGTTCGAAATACATTACCAGGTTTGCACCATGGTGCGTCTCACGGAAGGCACTTTTGCATATTTTATTGTCGCTCTACTTCGGGGAAAATTAATGTAGTTCTGGAAATCGACTTAAACTTATTCATTTAATTATTACTACATCCGCCGGAAGTTTTATACTGGTTTTTTTTACGGAAGATGCATTTGTTCAACACTGTGTTCCCTACATGCACGTGGTTTTTATTAAAATCATAATGCACTAAGATAGTCTCTCTATACGTAATTTAACTTGCATCAAGTAATTTCTTTCTATTTTAAAATTTACGGCCTTTTTAAGTTTGTACCTAATATTTAAAAGTTTTAGTTTTAGTAAGCGCCAGAAACGGTGCAAACTTAGGATAAGCTTCTTTTCGTGTCATCTAACGTTTCCATAAGAATCCACGACTACACGATTTAGGTCCACACTTTTTGCTAATTTGCCTGTACTATTCTGCGATTAAAGTTATTCAATGATGACGGATGTCAACGACGAACCGATATTTTGCACTGAATAGTTTTTGAACTGAATCGCTATGAGAGCTCATAGTGAGGCCTCTGATTATGAATAAGAGTGTTTATTTATATTTTCAGCCGTGGCAAAGGCTCGCGAGGAACACTACGAACATGAATGGGTGACGCGCGACTGTGCGAACGCGATCAAAGAGAAGTTGGAGGTAGCCATAGACTCCGCCGAAATGGTGAAGTTCAGTGAGTATCAGCATTCCTCACTATTCCTCACCAATCTTCACCAATATTCACCAATCGTCACCAATCCTCACCAATCTTCACCGATATTCACCAATCCTCACCAATATTCACCAATCCTCACCACATTATGGGTGTTATGTTATATTCCTTAACAATCACCTCACTATTCAATTTCAGCTTAAAGTTTTTTTATTTTATTAATACTACTTGAATGCCACGACGAACGGTCTTGAGCCGTCTCCATCCACGGACTTCCTGTTACAATTAAAATATATTTTTCCATCGAGTGAAGGGCGTTCCTCTACCAAATATAGAAATAATTTATTTATTTATTTAATAGGTTCACAAAACAGATTACAATCAAATAAGCGTACACATAAACATTGAGAATAGTTCAGATCTAGATTCGTAATCAACTATGTAAACACGACAAAGTTACAGTGTTGCAAACTTATAAACTAAATTACCCATAAACCGGGCACTGAAAAAAAAAATTAAACATTGTTATCATTGAAACCTAATATCAAGATTTTAAAGAGACATCGCTTAAACCTGTTGGTATTAGGATCAAAAACATCCAAGTCGTTAAAAGAACAAGCCAGCTCGTTATACCGACGACACATTCGAGGAAGAGGATTGTTAAATGAGGTGTTGTTTTTATATATTCTTAATGCAAAGGTTTGGGGTTTACGAGTCCTGTAAGATATATTTATGTTGATTGAAGTTACTAAAAAGGGGCAATCTATGGTAGAATGAAGAATCTTGTGGAGGTAAATAAGGCTGACGTATTCTCTACGAGCAGAAAGTGAGGTAACTTTAAAATAATTAAGCCTATTTACGTACCCTGAGAGCGAACGACCCATATTGTGCCGATATGAAAGGATCCTTAGGCATTTATTTTGAACACCTTCAATTCTGTCCGTATGTACGTCATAGTACGGCGACCAAATTGGACTGGCATACTCAAGAACGGATCGAATCAAGCTATTGAATAGATGTAGTACGCTGCAGGGTTTTTTAAATTCCTTTGTGATTCGAGTAATAAAACCCAGTAGGCGATAGCTCTTGCCTATTATATAATCGTAATGCTTTTTAAAAGTGAGTTCCTCGTCAAAGTATATACCTAAATCTTTTGCAGTGGATGTACGCACTAATTGAGAACCTGCTATCGAATAATCAAAAATTATTTGATTAATTTTTTTGGTAAATGTAGTTACGAAGCATTTATCAACATTAAGATACATACGATTGCGAGAGTACCAATCAAATATTGTATCAAGATCGCTTTGTAGCTTGACGCAATCATTTATAGTGTTTATTTTAGCGAAGACCTTAAAGTCAAAATAAAAAAAAAAAAATCGTCTTAAATAATATAATTATATAAAAATAATCTCAATACATAAATAATATTACTTATTGTGTTTAGCTTTTTTAGTAGCAAATAAGCATACGGCCTACCTGATGGAATGCAGTTACCGTAGCCTATGGACGCCTGCAACACCAGAGGCATCACACGCGCGCTGCCGACCCTGAGACAAAGATGAAAAGTCTCATGCGCCTGTAATTTCACCGGCACCCGTACCCTTCAAAGCGAAACACAGCAACGCGAGCACTACTGCTTGGCGGCAGAAATAGGTACGGTGGTAGTACTTCCCCGGACGAACTCTTTCACAAGAAGTTCTACTACTAACAACGACGCTACATTGTTTAGATCGCATTGTGAAAAGCAGTTTTTGATTTATTCATTAATCTTTTGTTGTTCTTGTGTTTTTAAAAGTGTATTCTTACTTAACTTAATTTAACTATTACTTAACCCCAGTCTAATTCTAATTCTAAGTGGGGGTGTTAAGACCTACACTGACGTCCCGCTATGGGGTGTATTGTGCATTGTCCCCCTGTGCTAACCCTACCCCAGCCAGCCCAGCTCTTTAAGTAACGGAGCAGGACTTTGGGTTGGTGGCAACACCGTTGAAGTGTGTCCGAAGGCGTCGATGATGGAGAGCAGGATAGAAGAGCACTTAACCGCAGTATTTGAGTTATTTATTAATCTTTTGTTCTTGTGTTTTTAAAAGAGTATTCTTACTTAACTATTAATTTTGTTGTTTATTCAGTGTTTGACCGTGCTACGGGAGCCACATGGCCTCCTGTCAAGGATTCTGATTACCGTCATTTAAGTCTGAGAATAATCAAAGATGCTTTAGAACGCTCTCAGGCCTCTAAGAGCCCGAGTGAGTATAAGATAAGATAAGATAATTGTATCACAGTGACATAGAAGACAGACATGAAGCTCATCGCTCTCAGCGATAAGGCCGCTCATTGTACTGATAATTTTAATAAATTCTGAGGCCCAATTCTCGTAACTTAAAAATAGTTAAAATAGAGTTCGGATCATGTTTCGATCTTGTGTCGATATCTTAAATGTCAGAAATGGTATTCTCTTAACTTAAAATACAACACTGTAATGTGATTATATCGAAATATTACCGAAAATTGAACGATTCAAAGTTTTTTCGATAATCTTAGCTTAAGTAGATGGAGTCTCTCTTTACTCTTTCCAATTATACATATAACTATCCTACTCTAGTGGTAGTCACAGTGAATTGAAAGTAGACTAAATTATTATTTATAAGGGAGCAGAATACCAACTTTCTGTCAATTCACAATTCAGTCTCGATTCGGTTAACTTTCAGTGTATTTATAAAATAATTTAGAGAATTGGGCCTCTGTTATGTAGTGTACAATAAAGTGTTAATCTATCTATCTATATATCTATCTATCTATCTATCTCACTACGAAAGCAACTTACTTGCTATATGTATCTACTATAATTAATGTATATAAATAAACCTCTGTGGCGCGGCGGACGAGTACTCGCCTTAGATGCAAGAGGTTCCGGGTCCGGGTGTTATGGTACCATGGTACTCGTAGTTCCTGATACCCACGACACAGGGAATCCTAGTGTGGGATCAGAGGCCTTACCATGAGCCCTTGTAGCGATTCAGTTCAAAAACTATTCAGTACAAAATATCGGCTCCGTGATGTCCGCAGCTATATTTAAAGGCACAGTAGCTGAAGGTCTATAGACTTCTGCGATTAAAGTTATTCAACGATGACGTATGTTAACGACGAACCGATATTTTGTACTGAATAGTTTTTGAACTGAATCGCTATAAGAGCTCATGGTAAGGCCTCTGGTGTTATCTCTTAGTTGTCTTTTACCATATCCATGGGAGGAGATTGAGGGATCTATACTTTGGTTGGATTTACTTTTGGGATGACGCTAGGTCCTCTCGAGTTGCCGGGGGAGATCCGACGTCGCGCTGATGCGGAGGCTGCGCTGAAGGACCCCACGTGCCGCTGCGAACCGCCACTGGAGGCCGAGAGCAAAGTGATCTTCACAGCCGGTATATATTCATACATACATATATATATATATATATATATATATATATATATATACTAGTGGTTCGCCTCGAACTGAGACCTCGCGATGACATCTTTATCAGCTTTTCCATATTTTTCATTATTATTTTCACCTCGAGGTAATTTTCTACACATCATCGAAATAACCTTTAAATAGGACTAAGCAACGGGGCGTACATACCTGACAAATTAATTGATAACGTCCTTTTGACGAAACCATAGAACTCCAACATCATTCAAATTCCTAGAAATGGGAGGTCAACAATGGATGTTATAGTGGTTTCTGTTTTATGGAGTACAAAATTCTAAATTCTTCAATTTCAGACTTTTCCCTGTATTTGTGTCAAAAGCTATCAGCATACCAAATTTCAGCATTGCTGGAAGTACCCTAGAATTTTAGATTTTTACGTTTTTGTTTTTCCCTAATATCTCAAAAACTATATTGTCTAAATACTTATTAAAAACAGTTTTGAAATGTCCAACTAAAGCGCTTTCATTAGACACTCCACTTGATGTGACTGTCTCAATTTTTTTTTTTACCCCCCTCTTGGACCCCAATATCTCAGCAACCCCCTGACCGATATAGCTCATAACCTTACCTACAAATTGTACCAATACTATCTACCTCCTTACTAAATTTCATAAAGATCGGATTAACGGTTAGGATGTTTTCATCGGACAAACATACATACATACATACATACATACACACAAACGCCGATTCTTCCAACTTGACTCAGAGAACTCGCTTCGCTCGTTCAATAATTTCTTCTCTTGCTCTCGCTGAATAGACTATCAACCAACCCCGGTTTTGCCTATCAAACTGTTAACAGATTTCGAATACGATTTTACGGTGCATTTGCGCTTTATGTTTCGAAAATTTCTGCTCTTGGAAAAGAAACTAAAACACGCAACGCAATGGACTGCAAATTTTTTAACAAATGCAGCTTTTTTTTTATACTACTTGGCAAGCAAACAAGCATACGGGCCACCTCATGGAAAGTAGTAACCGTAGCCTATGGATGCCTGCAACACCAGAGGCATCAAACGCGCTGTCGACCCTGAGACATAAAGATGAAAGTCTCATGTACCTGTAATTTCACCGGCACCCGTACCCTTCAAAGCGAAACACAGCAATGCGAGCACTACTGCTTGGCGGCAGAAATAGGAACGGTGGTAGTACTTCCCCGGTCGAACTCTTTCACAAGAAGTTCTACTACTAACCAACGACTTCCAGTTTTATAGACAATACCCCCCCAAGCACGGGCGTAGTCAGGTTTTAGTTTCGTGGGGGTTTCAAGAAAATAAAACAACAAAAATGTACACGAAATTACATTAATATCAATATGAAAAACAATCACCACACTGGTGTTTAAAAAGTATAAAATTTTGTCAACGTTTTGACTATTTCGGGGGGGGGGGGTTGAACCCCCGTGGTAACCAAAATGACCCAGCGTCACGAACTATTTCTATTTCAGATGATAAACTCAAAGAGAAGGGTAATATGCTTCCATCAGCACTCAGGATCCTGGAAGATATGAGACGCTGCAAGTGTGATGTCGACCATAGCCTAGATGCAGGTAAGTTCAGAAGGCATGAGCCCCTTGCCGCATAGTATCACCAAGTATTTCTTGGTCTCTACTTCGACTTTGCGAAGTCACCATTATGCCAGAAGACGAAAACCTATGTCTCCCAACGAGCTTAGAACGTTGAACGTTGAGTTGTGAGCTATATGGCCTGTCCGTTGCCACTTCAATAATATTTTATGGTGGCCTTGATTAAGAGCCGAATGTAACTGGTAGAAATAAAAGATTCAGTGAGCCTCGCTTGCTTGTTTCATGCTCAAGTTTCGCGATGTTTATCTTCACCGTTTAGAAAAATTTTGTTTTATGCATACACACATAAACTAACGCTTTTCTCCCCGAAAGGCTATGCAGAGACTCAAAGGGCCTCTTTTCACTGTAGATTGCACAGTCGCAGCAATATAGACGTGACAAGCGGTGAACTCATCGCCGCCATTGCTTTCCATGACAGACTCGGCTAATGAGGGTTGCAGACCGAAAGCTAAGCTAACTTAGTTTAGCTTAGCTCGCATAGCTGACGCAGTTTTCCATACTTGTGTGCAGACCGCAAACTATGCGAACTAAGCTATGTGAGCAACTAAAATATGCGAAGCTAAGTTAGTTGTGTATGCCGATGCGCAGCTACACGAGCTAAGCCAAGCCCCTCCCGCTTTCCCCGCACACCCTTTGCACATCCTTCGCCAGTGACTACGCAACACTGACTGAGCTTTGGCTTAGCTGTTGGTGTGCACGCTATTTATTTCTAGCTTAGCTTAGCCTAGCTTGCTTGGCACAGCTTGGTTTAGCCTTGGCATAGCTTAGTTTTCGGTCTGCAACCCGCATAAAGCTTTCTTCCAGTCCCACACTCCTAAATAAGCCAGCAACCAGGACATATCTTATACCCGAAAATGGGGAGTTTTCTGACAGCTGAATGAAAATAGTTCTAAATCCATTCATAGATGGCGCAGTCCAGATAAGGTTGTCTAAATTGTGTCGTTCAGCCACCAACTGTCAGTGTCACTGACTTCACTCGCTCATGCTGTTCGTTGGTGAAGTATCTCTCATTGTTGTTTGTAGAACAAAAGCGAAAAGTTGGACTTTGTTAACTTTTCCACAAAAACCAGTTTTCTTACAAAGATAATTTGTTCTCTGTTGTGCTTTTGTAAAATCTTCAGAAGACAACCATGGCGAGTCACCGCCATCTACCGGAATTTTAAGAACTATTTTTTCTTTTTAATTGCCTCCCTGAAAACTTCCCATTGCCCAACAAACCCGGGTAAGTTTGAGTGGAAAAACTTGTTGGTTGTTGTTGGGAAAACCACGGGTTGTTCCCGCTAGACCACCACAACTAGACCCGATTGTTTTTTTTTTTGGATGTTTTTAGTATGTGTTCATAAATAATGTGTATGTTTTAGATATCTCGGATGAAACCACTGAAGTGACCGAAACGACTAATACTACCGATGTTACTGAACCGTATGAAGATTAATAAGGATCTATGTATCATCACGCTAAGATCTGTGTATCATCACGCTAATATCTATGCATCACGCTAAGATCTATGTATCATCATACTAATGATATCATCATACTAATGATATCATCATACTAAGATCTGTGTGTATCATCATGCTAAGATCTATATATCATCCCGTTAAGATCTGTGTATTATTACGCTAAGATCTATGCATCATACTAAGATCTGTGTATCATCATGCTAGGATGTATTTATCATCCCGCTAAGATCTATATATCATCATACTAATGATATCATAATACTAAGATCTGTGTATTATCACGCTAAGATCTATGCATCACGCTAAGATCTGTGTATCATTATGCTACGATGTATTTATCATCACGCTAAGATCTATATATCATCATACTAATGATATCATCATACTAAGATCTGTGTATTATCACGCTAAGATCTATGCATCACGCTAAGATCTGTGTATAATCATGCTACGATGTATTTATCATCACGCTAAGATCTATATATCATCATACTAATGATATCATCATACTAAGATCTGTGTATCATCACGCTAATATCTATATATCATCACGCTAAGATCTGTGTATCTCGCTAAGATATATGTATCATCACGCTAAGATCTGCGTATCATCATGCTAAGATCTGTGTATCACCACGCTAAGATCTGTGTATCATCATACTAAGATCTGTGTATCATCATACTAAGATCTATATATCATCATACTAAGATCTGTGTATCATCATACTAAGATCTATATATCATCATACTAAGATCTGTGTATCATCATACTAAGATCTATATATCATCATACTAAGATCTGTGTATCACCACGCTAAATCTTGGATTGTATAAACTGAAGAATGCTTGGCATAATGGCTAAGTGTTTTGTCACAAATAGATGAATATAATTTTTACACTATTTTGCATTTAAATTTTCAATAAACAAATTATGTGAAACTATCTTTTTATTACAAGCTAATAACGATAGCAGCAGCTGATGGTTTAAAAAAAAACCAAAAGACTTTTATAAGAACTTTAATACTTTTCACGACGTAGTAGGTTGCGGGTTCGATTCCCGCCTCGGAACAAATATTTGTACGATCTGCAGATATTTGTTCAGGGTGTCTGGGTATTTTTCTATGTATAAAATAAAAAATTTATATCTATGTAAGTATTGTATTAAGTATATCAGCTATCTAGTACCCATAACACAAGCTCTGCTTGGCTTGGGGCTAGATAATGTTGTGTGAAATGTCCAGCATTATTTATTTATTTCTACAAATTTAAAGATGAAATTATTCTAAGTTAAAATTGTAGTAATCATTTTAAAAAAACTTTAATTTCTTTATTTTCTTAACTTTCTAAACCTCTGACGACCTCTGTGGCGCGGCGGGCGAGTATCCGGCTGAGATGCGTGAGGTTGTGGGTTCGATTTCCGCTGCGGGACAAATGTATGATCTGCAAATATTTGTTCCGGATCTGAGTGTTATGGTACCATGGTACTCGTAGTTCCTGATACCCATGACACGGAATCCTAGTGTGGGATCAGGACTACGTATGTGACTGTTGGGTGATGCTGAACAAGGCCTTTATTCGAGCTTTATAACACTCCGTTATAATAGATATTTTGCTTGCTACGGTTATCGTAGTACGCCGTAGCTACGAGATCCGTAGCACGCCGTAGCTCTCGCTACGATAGCACGCATTCCTTCCTCTTGGTCAAACTTAATGGTCAAACTGATTTGACCACGGTGGAATTCTGTTCCGCATAGTCAAACTGAGTGCGCCGTAGCTCTCGCTACGAGACCCGTAGCACGTGAATCCGTACTATATATATATATAGCTCGTAGCTCTCGCTACGAGACCCGTAGCATGTGAATCCGTACTACATATATAGCTACGAATCTAATTGTTCGATACAGTTCGAACACAGCAATTTTGGCAATGCAGGTCGCGCGAGGCGTCTTCGATGCATCGCGCGCTTTACCTTGTCAGTGCATATTTGGCTAGCTATCGAGCCACACTCATTATCAGTATTATACATCATTAAACTCGATTTATCCTAAACTAGTGGTTCGCCCCGAACTGAGACCTCGCGATGACACCGTTATCAACCCGACTAATTTAAGAGGGGAAGAAAGGGTTTTGTATTTAACGGCTATGTAAGTATGTTTGTATGGATGATACATCAGAAATCTAAAACTACCGAGTCAATTTCTCTAACATGAGAGAGATTTTGTGAAACAAAAAAAAGGTTTTTTAATTAAGTAGTGCCATCTAGTTGTAGTTTTGCTACCTAATTTTTAAAGATTTAAGTTTTCTGCCCTAAAAATGGATATTATTTTTGCATATTTTACTTTCTTTCTTGGGTTATTCCCAGTCCTCCGATCGGAACTCCGATTGGTAGGAGGAGCGGGAATTTTTTTTCCCGTTCCTCCGATTGAATGTTTTTTGTTTTTATCACTTAGTTTATTTCGCCAAAAGTACAGTCAATGCCATATAGTGTATTTTTCGTTTATTCTAAACTGTCCTACCAACAGTTTGATGATCAAACTGTTTGAACAAAATTACTCCAAACTGTTAGCCTGACTTGTCGGACAGATTGTAATTTGGATTTTCGCCCAGTTTTGTTCCTTCAACAACTACCTACCGTGAGTGAAGTAGGTACAGTGAAATAAAATTATCAATTTTTATAAGGTAGTTACTTCCTGACTGATACCTACTTACATATTATATCATCTTGAGTCAAGATGCGACGGTCAAGAATCTTGACCGTCGCGACCATTGGATCAAATAAAAAGCAAAATGGATAATATTAACACACAACAATGAAATGAATGAATAAACGATCACGAATGAAAAATCTCGAATGAAAAATCGTGATTGAGCAGTGTCTCCGTCCGTACAAAGAAATTTGTCTTTTTTGATTGTTTAGCTGGCAACCCTAGGAGTAAGTTTCCTCATTTTTAAGGTAATTTCACAAAAGTTGGCATATCAAAATTCTGTTTATACAGGACCATAGCAAGTACCCTGAGGTGTTGCCTGGTCCAATAAGTTTTCCCCATTTTTAGGGTAATTTCACGAAAGCTAGCATATCAAAATTCTGATTATACAGGACCATAGCAAGTATCCTGAGGTGTTGCCTGATCCAATAATTTTTCCCCATTTTTAGGGTAATTTAAAAAAGTAGCAATATCAAAATTCTGATTATACAGAACCATTTCGAGTACTCCAAAATGTTGCCTGATGGAAATAATTTTCCCCATTTTTAGGGTAATTTCCAAAAAACTGGAAAATCCAAATTCTGATGATGCAGAACCATTTCGAGTACTCCAAAATGTTGCCTGTTGGAAATAATTTTCCCCATTTTAAGAGTAATTTCCAAAAAGTTGGAAAATCAAAATTCTGATGATGCAGAACCATTTCGAGTTCACCAAAATGTTGCCTGATGGAAATAATTTTCCCCATTTTTAGGGTAATTTCCAAAAAGTTGGAAAATCAAAATTCTGATGATGCAGAACCATTTCGAGTACCCCAAAATGTTGCCTGATGGAAATAATTTTCCCCATTTTTAGGGTAATTTCCAAAAAGTTGGAAAATCAAAATTCTGATGATGCAGAACCATTTCGAGTACTCCAAAATGTTGCCTGATGGAAATAATTTTCCCCATTTTTAGGGTAATTTCCAAAAAACTGGAAAATCCAAATTCTGATGATGCAGAACCATTTCGAGTACCCCAAAATGTTGCCTGATGGAAATAATTTTCCCCATTTTTAGGGTAATTTCCAAAAAGTTGGAAAATCAAAATTCTGATGTATGAGTTATAAAACATATCGCTACCCTAAAATCATTACCCTAAAAACGGGGGAAATTATTTCCATCAGGCAACATTTTGGGGTACTCGAAATGGTTCTGCATCATCAGAATTATGATTTTCCAACTTTTTGGAAATTACCCTAAAAAAGGGGAAAATTATTTCCATCAGGCAACATTTTGGGGTACTGGAAATGGTTCTGCATCATCAGAATTTTGATTTCTTAACTTTTTGGAAATTACCCTAAAAAAGGGGGAAATTATTTCCATCAGGCAACATTTTGGGGTACTCGAAATGGTTCTCCATCATCAGAATTTTGATTTTCCAACTTTTTGGAAATTACCCTAAAAAAGGGGGAAATTATTTCCATCAGGCAACATTTTGGGGTACTGGAAATGGTTCTGCATCATCAGAATTTTGATTTCCCAACTTTTTGGAAATTACCCTAAAAAAGGGGGAAATTATTTCCATCAGGCAACATTTTGGGGTACTCGAAATGGTTCTGCATCATCAGAATTTTGATTTTCCAACTTTTTGGAAATTACCCTAAAAATGGGGAAATTATTTCCATCAGGCAACATTTTAGGGTGCTCGAAATGGTTCTGCATCATCAGAATTTTGATTTTCCAACTTTTTTGAAATTGCCCTAAAAATGGGGAAAATGATTTCCATCAGGCAACTCATTCGTCATTCATTCGAGATTTTTCATTCAATATTTTTCGTTCATCATTCGGGATGATTTTTGATTAGACACGCAAATCGTGTCGTGCGTGATCAGAAAGTACCTAATTTTTGTTTACCTAGTCCTGTCTGTTATCTTGATCAGACGGGACTGTTTCGCTAGACGTGATCGGTTTCTTGTTAGGTATAGTCTAAGTAGTGCACTCGTTGTTGAGAAACTCTGTAATACCATACAAAAAACGACGCGGCGGGTGAAGGTTGGCCTGCGACGCAGGAGGTTGCGAGTTGGATTCCGCCTCGAAACAAATATTTGTACGATCTGCAGAAATTTTTGTTCAGGGTGTTCTGGGTGAATACAGTGATTAAGTATAGTGAACAGATGAATACATCAAATAATAATAATTTTATTTAATCTATTTTGCACTTGACTGTACAATGATTATTAGATGCTCAATCGGAGGAATGGGAAAAAAAAATCCCGCTCCTCCTACCAATCGGAGTTCCGATCGGAGGACTGGGAATAACCCACTTTCTTTACGCTTCTAACCGATTTCTAAAAACATTTACTGAGAAAAAAATTTAACCTCTATAGGTCATTTTTCTACACATCATCGAAATAGCCTTTGAATAGGACTAAGCAACAGGGCGTAAATACTACATACCTGTTAGTATTTAAAGTACTTGACGACTTAATTGATAACGTCCTTTTGACGAAAACATAGAACTCCAATGTCATTCAAATTCCTAGGAATCAACAATGGATGTTATATTGGTTATTGTTTTTTATGGTTCAGGTTTCTAATTTCTTCAATTTCAGACTTTTCCCTGTAGTTGTGACACAAAAGCCACAAGCATACCAAATTTCAGCATTGTGGGACTGCTGGAAGTACCCTAGAATTTTTGATTTTTGCGTTTTTTATTTTCCCTAATATCTCGGAAACTACTAAGTTTAAATACTTATTTAAAACAGTTTTGAAATGTCCAACTAAAGAGCTTTCATTAGACATCCCACTTGATCTGACTGTCTCATTTTTATTTTTTTTACCCCCTCTTGGACCCCAATATCTCAGCAACCCCCAGACCGATATAGCTCATAACCTTACCTACAAATTGTACCAATACTATCTACCCCCATACCAAATTTCATGAAGATTGGATTAACGGTTTGGAAGTTTTCATCGGACAAACATACATACATACAAACACCGATTCTTCCAACTTGACTCGGAGAACTCGCTTCGCTCGTTCAAATATCTATCAATCAAACCCCACGTCTAAGCCGGTGCCGGTGTACGGTCTCGTACACTAATGATTGTCAATCTAGTCTGACCATAAATCTGACCACTCTAACTCTTCAAATGCACTGCACTAATCGACCTGGGGGCCACGGGTCCGAATCCAAGATCCCGTGGTACCCCCAGGGGAGCCTTGGGTCAGGAATGGAACTTTTAGGTAGGTGTAGCATCTTATTGTCCCAGTGACGATATGCGGTATTGAAATAATTTTAAATATTATATATTTTAATAGTCATTGAAAATAGCTGCTAAATTCACATTGTGTTAAATTCACCGTTTTAAACAACTAGAGATATGTTTAGGTGTATACACAGCAAATTATTTTAAAATCATTACAAAACTCTTAGGGCCTTATTCATAATCATTTTTTAAACGTATTTTAGTTAAAATAGCTTTTGTTTTCTACTCTCTTATGTAAAATGTCATACGTCAAAACAAGACAAAAGATATTTTAACTAAAATAGGTTTTTAAATGATTATGATTAAAGGTCTTAGACGAATTAACAGTCAAATAGCCTCTACACTTAAATAAACTACGAATATGTATATTGCGACTAGATTTGTAATTAAGTTTTTTAAGGTTCACACACCGTCGAACATATTCCCGCTTTTTAGAGTACCAACCAACGGAACCATTAAAGGAACGAATGTCAATGAACCAAAACAACAATAGACAAAACATTTATTGACAATAATAGCTAAAGTAATGACATTTATGAGATAACTATGAATTAAAACATGAGTGTTAGGTCTCGTGATACCCGCAAAATCAGTTTTCGCTATTTCAAAAAGTGTTGATGAGCTAATCAGCAAAAAAAGCCTTAA
The DNA here is from genome assembly GCA_951392215.1 of Epirrita christyi. Classification (NCBI taxonomy): domain Eukaryota; kingdom Metazoa; phylum Arthropoda; class Insecta; order Lepidoptera; family Geometridae; genus Epirrita; species Epirrita christyi. The sequence continues at coordinate 8,102,339 of OX595863.1, read as the reverse complement.
GCCTGTGTGAATTAATATATGTATAACTTATTATATTATACTTATTATATTATTTGTATAAAATGTAAATCCTTTATTGGCCATAAGATTTGCTTTATAAGAATGTTTCGTTTTATAGTATGTGGATTTTGTTAAATAAATAAAAATGTCTTATATGTATAATAATATACTGTTACAGCGTGTTTAGGTAGTAAGGTGTCATTGCATTAAATATATTTCAAATTTCATTATATATTTAAATTCTAAGTATCGGTAGTTGTTAGAAGATTTATCTACTCTACTACTTCTTGATACGTTCTTTCTTGGTCACTCTACGTTAGGTCAGTGACCTTAAGGTCTAGTTGCCCTATAAAGGGCCTTGTGACCTTGAAAGAACCGTTGTGAGGACCGATAGTGTCGGAATTCAAAGCTTTACTAAATAATTGGTGCTAATTAATAAATTCCATGACGTGTCCGGTCTAAGGCTGCGTTTCCATTGACGCGGAGCTGTGCGGAGATGAGCGGAGAATAGCGGTGAAAAGTGGTAAGTGTTTCCACTGAAGCAGAAAGGAGAGGAGCGGAGCGGAGCGGAGAGAAGATGAGAGGAGCGGAGCGGAGCTAACTTTGGAATTGCGCAATTTTGAGCTCAGTTTGTCTCCATCTTTCAGTCTCATCCATTTTGATACGTATTGCACCTATGACGTAACGTTGATAACTACTACGACGCACTGCGCGCGAGTCGTGGCGTCACACCCTCCCCCGCACCCCGGTCCGCACCTCGCCGCTTCGCTCTCCTAGCTACCCTCCGCAACGCACCGCCCCGCTGTTCTCCGCTCCGCATCACCTCGCTTATTTTATATGAATATCCGTTCAGCTCTGCCCCGCTCCGCTCGTGCTGTTTCCATTGAAGCGGAGCAGAGATTTCGAGCATAGTGATTGGTCAATTCATGCACCGCTAAGCACCGCTCCGCCCAACTCCGCGTCAATCGAAACGCAGCCTTAGAAGCCCCTCCGTCTCCTCCCGTGGATTTAGTGAAAGCCTTACTAAGGTATTAGGTACACCAGGGGATGGGCAGCAGCATCTATCAGAGTACTTATCACTAACTGCGATCACCATCCGCCTGGCAACCGTGGTGATTATGGCAATCAAATTATGTTATATATAAACAAATTATGTCATTGTATTCAATGGATGCCTCGTCCAGTGGACGTATGCAGCTCCCCAATTACAATATTTGTATTTGTATTTATTTATTGCTCACATGTACGTACAATATACACTCGAGAGCAATGAATCCGGGTCACTTAAAGAATCCTAAAAATCTCGGAAACTAAAAATGCTAGGTTAATGCAATAAATTGTATTTAATAGACAATGTAATACTCCTTAAATGAAGGTATTAAAACTTCTTAGTTATTGTAAAGTTATATCATAAAAAAAACAAATTTGAAAAAGGGCCACTTTCGAAGATGGAACTACGAAATTACAGCATTTGGTTTTGCTTTTGTTTGTAATCTGTCATTTATCATTGTTTGATTTCTGTTTTTTTGTTGTTTTTTTTCTGCGTAAACGCAGTAATGGAAGCACGAGGAGGCAATACGAAGTATTAAAATTCAAGAAAATCGTAATAAAGTTCAAAAATTTCATGTTTCCTATTTTTGTTTTAAGGAGAGATCAGCAGTTTTTTTCTTTATGTAATTTTGTGTTAATAAAATGTATGGTGACTCATATTTTTTTTACCTTCATTTAAGGAGTATTACATTGTCTATTAAATACAATTTATTGCATTAATCTATCATTTTTAGTTTCCGAGATTTTTAACATTCTTTAAGTGACCCGGATTCATTGCTCTCGAGTGTAGTTAGTAATAGGTCTTATTTACTGTTAGTCAGGCAGGTACATGAACCCCGTCAGGGCGCTGCAATTTAGAGTCAAGATCAAAAATAAAAATTACAGGACAACCTATGTTAGTTATTAGAATACAAGTCAAAACAATTTAAAACAATGTCATAATTACATAAGTGTAGAAATAGGTAGGTTTATCAAATTTAATATCTCGCATGTATACAATACAATAATATGTCAAAACTAAAAGAAGGTAGGCAGTCAAATCAATATCTGTCAATTAGTAGCTTGGGTATACGACAAGACCATAAAACAAAATAAAATAGGTTAATGAGTAGGCTAGTCAAAAACAGGTAATAACTAATAAACTAATTTTTACATCAGAACATATAATATAAACATCCTATAATTTGTCACTAATAAATTCATCCAGTGAGTAATAACATTTTCTCAAAAGCATAGATTTTAACTTATTATAGAATAACTGGTCCTTAATTTCCGATTTTAATTCTTCTGGTATTTTATTGAAAATCTTAATGAGCCTAAAATTTGGACTTTTAGCCACTGTTTTTAAGTAAGTCATGGATAACATCAATTTATGTCTTTTCCGCCCATTATAATTTTCATTCAGTTCTAAGTTCGATTTAAAATACTGTCTATGTTTCCTAACAAATGCCGCTGCTTGCAAGATATAGATACACGGAAGCGTAAGTATTTGTTTTTCAATAAAGTGTGGCTTGCAGCTTACACGGTTCGGAATGTAGCAAATGGTCTTAGGGCCTGTCCAAATCTTTCGAAACATGAATAGGGGCAACTTCTTGACCTAAATATTCCTACTTACAAGTTTCAAAAGATTTGGACAGCTCTTAAGGCTGGCCAATATGATCCCCATTTTGCATTCCCCATTGCCATATTGCTACTGTGATTGGGGAGCAGGTTGGTGATGATGATTATGTGATTTGAGCCCATCTACAAAAATGCCGTGCCTATACGTAGACTCTCACGAGGGTCTGATCAGCCCCATTAAGACGAGCCTCCTTGACTTTGGAGTCACTTCGTTACATTCTCACTCAGTAATGGTAAAAGTTACAAACTTGATGTTTATACAGTGATTACTTGAGGATGTAACCTAACGAAATCATAGATCAAAAACACGATTGGTAAAACTATTCTCGATAGATTATTTTTTTTGATACCGACCCTCCTAAAACCTTTTTTACTTCCATCCTTGGAATCTAGAAGATATTGACGGTAAATTTTTATACAATTCGGTACAAAATCACAGCACGTAACAAAGTAGAAGAACAAAATAGATTTATTTTTAAGAAAAACGAAGTTTTGTCACATATCGCTTACTTCATTTACTTCTGAGTGCTTTTTGGCGGGACAGAATCTATACCGCATCTCTTCTCAGGCTCAAGTGAATAATAGCGCTATCACTTTCTAATCGGGGATCATGGGCGGAGTTAGCGTGGGAATTTTTTTCAAGGAGTATCGTCTTAATGTAATTAGTGCTAAAAATGTCCATAAAAAATTAGTAGCAAAAACATTTCAACTGTTTTTTTAGCAAAATATCTTAAAAGCTAAGTATAACTAATAGTATATCTGTTAGCTTATAAATAAGGATAGCACATAATATGTTAGTAATGTAATAATAGAAAGATATGGATTCTGTTTATTCGATGCGTTGCATGCGTCCGCATCACTGCAGCTTTGAAGGCAACCATGGACGTATCTGAGGAGATAAAAATAGTATATATATATATTTTTTTTATGCTACTTGGCAAGCAGACAAGCATACGGCCCACCTGATGGAAAGCAGTTAGCGTAGCCTATGAACGCCTGTAACACCAAAAGCATCACACGCGCGCTGCCGACCACATGAGACATGAAGATGAAAAGTCTCATGTGCCTGTAATTTCACCGGCACCCGTACCCTTCAAACCGAAACACAGCAATGCGAACACTACTGCTTGGCGGCAGAGATAGGTACGGTGGTAGTACTTCCCCGGACGAACTCTTTCACAAGAAGTTCTACTACTAACATCACATATATTGTATATTGTTTATTATCACTATAAATATCTCATATTTACCATGATTTTTGAGCTTTCTCGATATTTCGGCACAGTTTCATGCGCCATGCTCACGGGTAAACGTTTCTAGTGATAATTATGCTCATAAACATGATAGTTTCAAAAGTGATACAGCGTGTAAAAAGACGGCTCCCGAATACTGCAGGTACCGGTAAAGCTACCTATATCATAGCTATATAAAATAGCTTTCGCCTGAGAGGTGATTCATATCGGAGAAAACCTTTTTCTTCGTTTCGTATCGTATTTGTCAGCCAGCAATGTACGCATTTATTCCGGCCGCGCGAGTTCAACGCTCCCGGTCAGCTGATCGACCCGTAGCGCCATTCATTTATTATGTGGTTTTCATTGCTTTTTATTAATTGAAATTAGGTTTTTGTGTTCCTTTAACGATATTTTATAGGACATACACACAACAGACACACAGAATACACGAAAAAAGCGGCCCAAAAGTGAGCATTTATTTTCGTGTTTTTTCAGCTTTAATATTTTCAGAATCATGGTCTGAATGCACTGTTTTAGGTTTCGGGAATAGTCTTTTTACACCCTGTATTTTTTTGAAATTGTTCACTGAGAGGTTCAATACCGATTCTCAAAGAGTTTGAAGGCTTGAATACACACGAGGTGGGAATCACACTTTCTCCCGAGTGATACGTACATAGCTTTATAATACCTATGTGGAAAATAAATGATTTTTAATTCTGGCGGCGTCATCTTATCTTTTATATCACTACTACAAGGTATTTCAAGTAAATAGATAGGAAACAAAGTTGTGGACTCGCCAGAGTCATCTCATCTGTAGCTTATGATGGCTCATGACTCACCTATCGTTGTAGTAGAAGCGTCCGCAATGTGACATGCGTATTATCTCTGTGTCCGTAGTGGCCGTGCCAGAGTCCAGTCCACAGCCGCGCACTGTAATGGACTCGCCGGTATCATCTGTCATGACAAACATATAAATAAATAAATGCTGGACATTTCACACAACATTATCTAGCCCCAAGCTAAGCAGAGCTTGTGTTATGGGTATAACTGATATACCTAATTCAATAACATTACATAGATATTTTTTATTATACCTACATAGAAAAATACCCAGAATACGCTGAACAAATATCTGCAGATTGTGCAAATATTTGTTCCGAGGCGGGAATCGAACCCGCAACCTCCTGCGTCACAGGCGAACCTTCGTCCACCGCGCCAGAGAGGTCGTCAATAGATAGCTCGACTGATACAGATCTCGTAATCTCTTAGTAAGGCTTTTACATCCACGGGAGGAGCAGGGGTCTATTCTTAGGCCGGATACATCACGGCAAAGTGCCACTCTTGTGTTTAAGGTGGATCGTCTCGCATATGGTGCGATATTTAAATTTTATTGTGTTTTTTGCTCATCACAGCTCATCAACACTTCTTGTCATAGCGAAAACGGATTTTGCGAAAACTAGACAACCTAACACACATTTTTTAGTTGATAGTATCTCATAAAGATAATTAGTTTAGCAACGAATACTGTTCAATGATTTTTATAGTGTTTTTTTGGTTCAGAGATATCCGTAGCTTAACTAATGATATTTATTAGATACTATCAATTAAAACATGTGCGTTGGATCTCCTAGTTTTCGCAAAACCTGTTTTCACTATCTCAAAGTCTTGATGATGATGAAAAAACAATAAAACTTGAATTTCGCGCCACATACGAGACGATACGCCTGGCTGCGTTTCCACCAAAGATGAACGGTGCGAGGTTGTGTAGCGAGGATGTGTAGCGAGGCTGTGGAACGGTGTGAGTGTTTCTACCAGAGGTGTGCGAGGTAGATGAGCGGTGCGAGGATGCGTAGCAAGGCTGTGGAACGGTGCGTAGATGAGCGGTACGTAGATGAGCGGTGCGAGGATGTGTAGCGGGCTCTTTTCAGACTGACCGCTAGTAGTTTCTCGCTCGCAACACATTCCTCGCACGCTCCTCACTTGTTTTGTACGTATAAAAACCTCGCTCGCTAAGCCGTTTCCCCCAGAGCTGCGCTGAGCGAGGCTAGGTAAATGAAGTCATTCTATTGATTCTTAAAAAACACATTCCTCGCAACGCATCCTCACTCATCTCTGGTGGAAACGCAGTCTAAGAGGACTTACCGAAGACCCCAGCGATCTTAATGCAAGAAGTGGCAGGGAAGAGTCCGTCCCGACCCTTGCGGCCGCCCATGCAGGGGGCTTCCAACATTCCCAGCGAGTGGTTGTTATGGAATGGGTCGTCACACGCCGCGAACTTGCCGTTCATTGATACGCATTTGAAGCAGTCGATGGCACTCGCTGGAAAGGCAGTTGTACTCTTTAATTTAAGTGCCTTAGCGAGTTATGTAGCTTAACGAATCTGCTCAAGTTTGGAATTTGATAGAATTTAAGAATTAATTTAAAAACCCTATTCTGTGGAAGGTTTTCAAGAAACAACAAATATACAAAAAAAAAATTAGTAGCGACTCGCACACATATTAATTAACATAATATGACACTACGCTATGCTGCGCGACTCGTAGTATAAGGACGCTGCCACACGGGCAATGCGGCTGCGCTGTTTTTGTGAATGCTAAACGAGCGCTGCGCCGGCACTGCGTCAACGCAGCTATCTCCGACAGCCGCTACGTCGTTTCAACGCAGCTCCCTTCCCCGTCTCGTCTCCCTAGTCCCTTCAACCGTTGCGCGCGCGTTGCGTAGACACGCAACGCCCGTGTGGCATCGCCCTAAGGCACTACGCCGAGCTACGAAACCCGTAGTACAAAGAGCTACGACGACCACAAGACCCGTTTTACAAGGGGCTACGACAGCTTACAAGACACGTGGCAAATGGAGCTACGCGGGCTACCAGCCTCTTAGTACAAGGCGCTACGCCGGGATGCAAGACCCGTAGTACAAGGAGGTACCTCGGGCTACAAGATTCACTTAATTAAAGGCACTACAACGGGATACGAGACCCGTAGTACAAGGAGCTACGCCGAGCTACTAGACCTCGTAGTGCAAGGAGCTACGCAGAACTGCTAGACCCGTAGTACAAGGAGCTACGCCAGGCTACGAGATTCGTAGTACAAGCTACGGCGAGCTACCAGACCCATAGTACAAGGAGCTACGCAGAGCTACTAGACCCGTAGTAAAAGGAGCTACGCCAGGCTACGAGATTCGTAGTACAAGCTACGGCGAGCTACCAGACCCGTAGTACAAGGACCTACGCAGAGCTACTAGACGCGTAGTACAAGGAGCTACGCCAGGCTACGAGATTCGTAGTACAAGCTACGACTTACTACCAAACCTGTCATACAAAGAGCTACGCCGGGCTCGTTCTCCAAAGCCACGAGGAGTTGGGTTATATTATGGTCCAATGGGCTGCGCCGTGGTTTCGGAGAAAGGAGTTTTTTTTTTCTTCCTCACTGGTTTACTGGTACCTAACACACTAGATTTATTCTTTTGGATGCGTTGTATGGAATTGTTTCAACTTAAAAAATGCGCGCTACTCAAAGTGCTCATACTATGTACCTAACGGTTCATTACCTTACCTTATATGTTAATGGTATATAAATCGCAAAACTTACTTATAAAGTGCCAAATATTTATAAAAAATTGAAACTTTGTCCAAAAACATTTATAAGCGCCCTAGCCTGCCAAGTTACTATTAATTTGAAGCTGTATTTTTACTAAACTGTGTTTAGTCTTAATAATATGTATATTTTATAAGAAATAAAGACCTTTAAAAAAAATGCAAATTGTTGATGATAAATTAAACTAAAAAAGTCACGGAAACTCACCAGTGTCTGTCCACAGGACGAGCACGAGTGTTGCCACAAATATGGTCTGCGTGCGTTTGTGTAAAATTACATCCATTATTTGCTACCTGAAAATAAAATAGGGTCAGTTCAGAATGAGAACCGTCGTGGTCAAATTGTGAATTAACGTTGCCAACTACATATTTAGGAGCTGGTTAGTTTCTGTCAGTTGTAATAGGTACAAAACGTAAAAGACGCCGGCTATTGTATTGCCCGCTTAACAAAACAGGTAATTAAGTACAGTAGCGCGACAGGTCTCTCGCTGAACAATTTTTAACACGGACTAATAACTTATTGTTGTCAAACAATTTGTTTTCAATTCATTAGACGATATAATGCACCTTGGCTTTAAAAAAATCCCCCTATAAATTGAATTCCCCGTAGCTAAATTAACATAACATATAACACCCAACAGTCACATACGTAGTCATGATCCCACACTAGTATTCCCTGTGTCGTGGGTATCAGGAATTACGAGAAATATACAAATATTTGCAGATCATGCAAACATTTGTCCTGAAGCGGGAATCGAACCCGCACCTCTTGAGTCTCCGCCGGCTACTCGCCCGCCGCGCCACAGAGGTCGTAGGTGCTAACAGAGAGTGTCCGTTTCATGATCAAGAATAACGATTTGAAGTTTTATTCACTGATACTTCGTCCCACGACAAACGCCCAAATACCAAATCCTAATCGTTTTATTTATCTAAAGATTAATTTTAAATATAATTATCACTAGAAACGGGATATTTACCATGATTTTTGAGTTTTATTGATTCCCGATATCAGTTTACCCGTGATCATGGCGCATGAAACTGTGCCGAAATATCGGGATTCAATAAAACTCAAAAATCATGGTAAATATCCCGTTTCTAGTGATAATTATGTTATTAACCATGATAGTTTTAAAATTTAATTTTAAATATAAATGCACGTTTCTTCTTCAACTGCCGGCAGTCTCCCACTGATGGATGAGGCCTCCCCCACAGCATGCACAGCGTGCAACGGGGGGTTATGCTATAATCACCACGCTTGGTGCGGTTTAGTGGAATGTAGGGGGGATTTATAACCAGCTTTTTCATATGTCATTGTGGTGCATTTGAAGCATGTTTTTTTTTCTAGTTTTCCCCCCAATATTAATCCCTGTGAAATCAGAATTCGTTTATTTACGCTTTACGTTCGTGATCACAAACACGAAACCCCCCCCCCCCCCCCCCTTAGAATGCCACGACGAACGCTCTTGGGCGTCGTCTTGATAATAGTTATGTAAATAAAAATAGCCATGGTATACGTCCGGCCTAAGGATAGCCCCTTAACTCCTCCCGTGATTGTCGTAAAAGCCGTAGGTACTAAGGAATTCATCAGGGGATATGCAGCATCCACCTGAGTACATAAAACTAAACTGCGACCACCAATCCGCCTGTCATGCGTGCCGGGCGAAGCCTCTCCAATAGAATGCATGGGGGATTTGCCATACCACGCTTGGCATGTGGATTTGGATCGCAGTATTGGTGTTGAATACCATAGCTGGGCACCGTTAATCAAATAGTTAACTTCGTTAATCGTTAATCCGTTACAAAAAAAGTTAGCTTCGTTAAACGTTAAAGCGTTACATTTCGGAAGAATTAACGCAAGTTAACGTTAAACGTTAATCCGTTAATATGTGTAAAATTGCATCATTATATCGTTGCTTTAGTGAACTTATAAAACCTGTTGGTTTAGGTTCTGGAAGTTAACAGGTTAGGAACAAAACAAAATACTTGTATACAAGTATTTTGTTTTGTTTTGTATTCAAATGTGTAATTTAATCGTCGGGCATAAGGTGCATATTCCCTTTCATGAACATTAACATGTTGAAGTTCTCGTCTGAAAGCGAGGCTCGTTTTGGTGTTAAAATGTCTTTACCCATGGAAAAAAGACGTTCAACTGCAGCGCTTGAGGGTATAGCAGTATTGTATTTAATGAATAGATTTATGAATATCTGTTCCCCGAGGAATGCAGCATCAATTATCTACACGCAAATGATCACTGACAGTAATTTATAATAACAACAAACATGAAACAAACAAACAAAACACTCGTCACCCTAAGCCGCGGCGCTAAGTAATGAAATGATCAAACGAAACAAATCTATTCGCAGTTTTCTTTCTCACTCGCACGCGCCAGCAAAATATATCTAGTTTTGTTTTTGTTTCACTCGCTGCCTCGTGCCGCCTGGCAGGAAATTATTAGGCATTGGATTAACGATTAACGGACTTCTGCATATTAACGGAAGTTAACGTGTCCGTTAACATTTTTAAAAGTTAACTTAAAAGTTAATCCGTTAATCAAAATGTTAACTTCGTTAATTAACGATTAACGGATTAACGAGTTAATGCTCAGCTATGTTGAATACTCAGATGGATGCTGCTGCCCGTCCCCTGGTGAAAATCCTTAGTACGCCTTTATAACATCCAAGGAAGATGTGGCTATTCTTAGGGCGGACACAACACAGCACCAAGGGGTAACGGCAAACTATTTTTGATCGAGATACCTACATTGTATTTTAGCGAAACATGCGCGAATATAAACAAGAAATTATTCAGCGTGCGCGCAACTATGAATCATCTAGCAATGCGATGTTCCTTGAATTTTGATCTTTAATACACAGAAATAGGAGTGATGGATTTCGTTTATGGATAGAATAATGGTAGGTACATTAAAACTGTGTTTTAATGGAAGTTAGAATTGTAAACACATTACGTTGTGTAAGCAAAGCGTGGATTTTTGATACAGACGAATGTTCTGCTTGTTTTTGTGTTAAATTAGCCAATAATAGTTGGCTCCGTTGGCTTAGCAGAGCTTTCTAGAACATAATTGCGAGTTACCGACTCGCTATTTCACGCAGGTACTTATTGAAGATCTTCCGAGCAGTCCTTACCTACCAAACTGGAATTAACCACAGAGGCCGAAGCCTGTGAGGCCCAATTCTCTAAATTATTTTATTACTACACTGAAAGTTAACCGAATCGAGACTGAATTGTGAATTGACAGAAAGTTGGTATTCTGCTCCCTCATAAATAACAATTTAGTCTACTTTCAATTCACTGTGACCACCATTAGAGTAGGATGGTTATATATATAATTTTAAAGAGTAAAGAGAGACTCCATCTACTTAAGCTAAATTATCGAAAAAACGTTGAATAGTTCAAGTTTCGGTCACATTTCGATATGATCACATTACAGTGTTGTATTTTAAGTTAAGAGAATACCATTTCTGACATTTAAGACATCGACACAAGATCGAAACATGATCCGAACTCTATTTTAACTGTTTAGTTAGAGAATTGGGTCTCTGAATTTTAGCAAGCAATTACATAACATAACACCCAACAAACACATTCAATAGTCCTTGATCCCACACTAAGATTAACTGTATCGTAGGTATCAGGAACTACGAGTACCATGGTACTAGAACACCCCGCAACAAATATTTGCAGATCATGCAAACATTTGTTCCGCAGCGGGAATCGAACCCGCAACATCTTGCATCTCAGCCGGCTACTCGCTCGCCAAGCCACGGAGTTTGCCAATTCATTCATTGTCACGGTGCTGTGTAACACGAATTTTTCTACGTGGTTCACAAAGTGTACGCTAGGGGCGCTCATCGGTATATCTATAGAGATACCGATGAGCGTCCTAGCGTACTTTTTTTTTTTTTTTAATTGTGTAGTGTAACACGGATTTTGTCTATGCAAAATCCGTGCTTCGATTCCCGCTGCGGAACAAATGTTTGCATATCTGCAAATATTTGTTGCGGGGTGTTCTAGTACCATGGTACTCGTAGTTCCTGATACCTACGATACAGTTAATCTTAGTGTGGGATCAAGGACTATTGAATGTGTTTGTTGGGTGTTATGTTATGTAATTGCTTGCTAAAATTCAGAGACCCAATTCTCTAACTAAACAGTTAAAATAGAGTTCGGATCATGTTTCGATCTTGTGTCGATGTCTTAAATGTCAGAAATGGTATTCTCTTAACTTAAAATACAACACTGTAATGTGATCATATCGAAATGTGACCGAAACTTGAACTATTCAACGTTTTTTCGATAATTTAGCTTAAGTAGATGGAGTCTCTCTTTACTCTTTAAAATTATATATATAACCATCCTACTCTAATGGTGGTCACAGTGAATTGAAAGTAGACTAAATTGTTATTTATGAGGGAGCAGAATACCAACTTTCTGTCAATTCGCAATTCGAATTAACATCGTCAACACCAGGTTTACATTCACTGCTGGACGAAGCCTCCCCCCCATTGAATACAATGGGGGGATTTGCTATCACCACGCTTGGCAGGTGGATTGGCGATCGCAATTGGTTATATGTACTCAAACGGATTTTTGCTTTAACGTACTCTTCATCTTTCTTCTGAGGCCGTTGTCTTAGTTTTAACCCTAGACCCCTCCATCTCCTCCCGTGGATGCATAAAAAACCCAGGGGAAGGGCAACAGCATCCACCAATCGATCACCAATCCAAGCGTGGTGTTTATGGAAATCCCCCCATTGTATTCAATGATAGACCTCTGTGGCGCGGCGGGTGAAGGTTCGCCTGCGACGCAGGAGGTTGCGGGTTTGATTCCCGCCTCTGAACAAATATTTATACGATCTGCAGATAATTGTTCAGGGTGTTCTGGGTATTTTCTATGTTTAATAAAAAACTATCTATCTATGTAATGTATTGTATTAAAGTATATCAGTTATCTAGTACCCATAACACAAGCTCTGCTTAGTTTGGGGCTAGATAATGTTGTGTGAAATGTCCAGCATTTATTTATTTTATTTATTTATTTATGGAGGCTTCGTCCCTCAATAGACTTCTACAGGCTGTTGATGATGAATTATAATCATAAAATTAGACAATAGGTAATTGTGACAAGTTTCTACAGAGTAATTTCTAACTAACAGATACCGTAGGGCACCTATATCTACTCACCTCTATAGGTACTAGGTAACTAGTGGTTAGCCCCGAACTGAGACCTCGCGATAATACCTTTATCAACCCGACTACTTAACCAAGTAATTCCCATTTTTCTATTATTATTTTTGAAAATTTTCACCTCTAGGTCTACCAGTACAGTACAGGATCTATCAGTAACAACTCTAATTTCCTACACATCATCGAAATAACCTTTGAATAAGGCTAAGCAACGGGGCGTAAAGCGTAATACTACATACCTGTTAGTACCTATATCAAGTACCTGACGAATTAATTGATAACGTCCTTTTGACGAAAATCATAGAACTCCAGCGTCATTCAAATTCCTAAAAATGGGAGGTCAACAATGGATGTTATATTGGTTTCTGTTTTATGGAGTACAAGTTTCTAAATTCTTCAGTTTCAGACTTTTCCCTGTAGTTGTGACACAAAAGCCACAAGCATACCAAATTTCAGCATTGTGGGATTGCTGGAAGTACTCTAGAATTTTTTATTTTTACGTTTTTTATTTTCCCTAATATCTCAAAAACTACTAAGGCTAAATACTTATTAAAAACAGTTTTGAAATGTCCAACCAAAGCGCTTTCATTAGACACCCCACTTGATCTGACTGTCTCACTTTTTTTTTTTTTACCCCCTCTTGGGCCCCAATATCTCAGCAACCCCCTGACCGATATAGCTCATAACCTTACCTACAAATTGTACCAATACTATCTACTCCCATACCAAATTTCATGAAGATCGGATTAAGTGTTTGGAAGTTTTCATCGGACAAACATACATACATACAAACGCCGATTCTTCCAAATTGACTCAGAGAACTCGCTTCGCTCGTTCAATAAGTAGGTACATTACCAACATAATATTTAAATTAAACCTTAGCTTATATCTGTTCTAACAGTACACAATACACACCCATGTTTATTTATTTTTAATAAAAGCTAAAAACGACTTACCAAATCACAGATTCGACACAGGTTACCACTTCAAAATCAATAACACGTTCGCTTACTTTCCTAGGCCAAACATTGAGTAATGTAAGAAAATCGATTACGCTACTAATATTCAACCTTCTTAGTAGTCTTAGTACAAAATAGGCCGCGTTTAGTAAATAATTATGTAAATAAGATTGAAAACAGCGGCGTGAGTGCCGTTTCAGTTAATTATATCGACTGACTGAAAGCTATGAAAGGTAGGTACGATGATACGATGCGCCGAGCGCGGATTGCGGCGGGTCGGGTCAAGTCGGGTGGCATACGCGACAGTGTTGCCATCCTCTACTAAAGCATTTCGCTACCGATATGGAGAAACTATTTATTTGAAGAACATATGCGATTTACTATCCATATCACTGAAATTACGAAGCCGAAAAAATTTATAAAATACATAATATTGGGCCTCTCTCATAGTTTGCAGGAAAAACTAAATCAAATAAGGGCCTTAATCATAATCATTTTTTAAACTTATTTTAGTTTTAGCTTTTGTCTTGTTCTCTCTGATGTAAAATGTCATACGTCAAAACAAGACAAAAGCTATTTTAGCTAAAATAAATAGGTTTAAAAAATGATACCTAATGAATAATGGGGTAAGTCTTTAATTCCCACGGGAAACTAAAAATATTCGACAAGAGAAAATGCGTATAAAAAGGTATCATAGTAACCATTAGCCTTGTACGGAACCCTCTACACGCGAGTTCAACTCACACTTGATCTCTTTTTCTTAATCATTTTGAGCATGTGGCTCTGGATCGAAAGTCAGGGTACACTTCTACTAGGCCAAAACGGCTCTAGATAATTCAATAAGTAAATTATGAATGTAACTATTTATAGAAATAAGAAATGCTCGTATTTCAAAATATTTTATTTAACATTAGGTAATCATAACACACCATGGAAAGTTTGACTGACAACCCAGACTGAGATGGAGCCTCCGAGGTGTGTGGTACTGGACAGTGCTGTGACTGCTACAGTGCTAGTTAGCTATAATTAATAAATTATTATCACACTTAATATTGACTGATGATAACTAATCTATCTTTTTATATTGTTCTGGTTTTCTCAATTTACATGATAATTTACCTAATTAATGGCAATATTACATGACTTTATTCAGACTACTTTGCATCTGGCAGATTCAAATTTTAAAACAGCATTTATAATTAATTTAGTTTACTAATGAACCTGAAAGAAAGATGGATCATGTCTATTTTTATAAAGTTGGTTTTGTTACACCCTAAAATGGCAACATTCAAACCTGCATACATTAATAAGCATTTTAATATCTTTATTATACTGTACTACTTTGAACGGTTCATAGACTTTTATAATAGTATCACTTATAATTTTATCTGATACATTACAACTATTTATTACAATTAAATAATCATTTTCACTGAAATCAACAGTTTCTAGCAAAAAGCAGCCATATTTGAAATGGACTTTTTGAATTCGGAACACACAATTCTCTCCTTTGGGTATTACGAAATTTGAATTTGCCGCCAGAAATCTTTCATGGTGCCAAAGAGACAGACTTGCGTTTTGTTTTCTCAAAAGGTTGTCGAGGCGATAAGCTAAGCCATCCTTTTTGTATCGAATTTTCTTGCTTTTATTCAACGTGTAAAAGGAATTTTCTGAACTATGATGATTGGAGATTTCTCGTTTGATTGTTTCAATACTGCTATTATCATTTGATGCTGTCTTGCTGGTCAATAGTTCAATTTCCTCACTTGTTCTTGTACTATTTTTCTGTGTTTGTATATCACTTATTGATTGGCTGTTTTGAGATGAGCTTTCGGAACTAAAATGGCTGTCAAAAAATGATTTGACTATCTTACCACTTCTCTCCGAAGGTTCGGAAAATAAACTTCTGCATGTCAAATTAACAGCTTCTATAGCATAGTCACTATTTACTTCAGTTTTCACATTCATATGATCGTTACAGTTCGCATTTTTTTCAATGTGTAATGGTCCATTTCCACATTTTTGGTGTGGAAACAATTTCTTTTTTACTTTACCAAGAGATTTAGGTAAATCGCTTTTCAAAGCGAGTATGGGACTCTTTTGGTGAGAATTCTTTGATGATAGAACTGGAGAGTTAAAGAGATGGCTACAGGTTAGAGTTGGAACCAAAATTGGTGATTTGTAAAAAGTTTTTTGATGTTTTTTATTGAGTAGAATTGGTGAAGTTTCCACACTATGCACCTCTTTACTATCTTTAGATGTATCTATTACTGTAATATTTAGGTTTGATGTATTCTTAGGCGCTTTAATTTTGCGTTTTCTCTTCAAAATACGAGTCTTATTGGTTATGTTGTTGATCTTCGCATTTGCAGCCGATTCTTCATATTCACTGGAATCGCTCGGCGACCAAATGATTTCATCGGCGTGTTCTTGCGAGTTGAGTAAGCTAAATTTGTCCAGGAATACATTTTCTTTTTGTTTTTGCATTTTTATTTCTTGCATTTTCTTGCATTTTATTTACAACACGTAACGTAAACATATGGAGTCCATATGTTTACGTTACGTGTTGTCAGTCAGTCCATATTATGGACTGACTGACAATGACACTGACATAACATGTGGCTCATCAGCATTAGCATCATGCATCACATGCATACCATTGCATGACGGACCTTTGATCGAAGACAGATACATTGCTTGAGATTGATTGATTTGATTAATTTTTTTCAGCTTTGTTTGAACACTGTTCGTTAGATACAGAATCTGGAGGAACCCAAGAAAAAATTGGTTGCTAATTTTGTTCCAACCGTTGAAATCGTTTATTTTTGTGTTTGGAAAAGAGAGCGATGTATGTTTAAAGATCATTGGAACGTCTCCTTTAATTCATGTTTGTTAGGTTGGCATAATACAAAAACAACGCTGTTTTAGGTTTATATATTGGTATTACTGTCATGCAACTGCCGTGTTATTTTGCTAACTTCATGCCGGTGTGCTCTCAAAACAAATACGTACGTGCGTCTCCACGTTCGTTGTTTATCAATTCTAACTCTCAAAGTTCTTACAAATCCAGCTAACCCACATTCCTATTTTGCTCGAAACAGTAGCTAATAACCCACAAGTAGCTGTATCGGGTCGAAATCGAGCTTTGTTTGGTTAGCCGGCTGTTGTCCATCGCTAACCGCAATCCGCAATGGAAGTCGAACGCATCGCTTCCGATTCCGAAAACGTGTTGGTGGATGCCGAGATTACCGACGTTGAGAAAGCTGTGGCCGAGGAAGGAGCCGGTGATGCCGCTGCGTCTACAGCCCATCTACGCCGTAAGAACAAAAAATACGCGCGCACTAATAGCAAAGATGGCGTGAACGCGGCGGTAACCCCACTGGCACCAAAGTATAGAAGCTGGAAGAATAGCCGAAGACCGCGCAACGGACACGGCAGAGGGCTTCCGAAGAAAGGTAATTATTAGCAGAACCAAACCGGTCAGCCGGAGAAACATCTAGAAGCGTTAGTATAGAGCTGCATTTACGTAATCATTGTTTACTACGCGTCGGGTCAGCGTAGCAAAGGGTGTGAAATATACCTACAAAATATAGGTCATTTTTATTGCTGCCATGTCTTTATAATGCTGCATCGTGTTATAGATAGGTTATAATTGTGTCGGTCGATTTTTTCAATACACTGGAATGCACAGGACAGCGATAATTCTAGTGCTGAGTAGTAGAGAATGCTGCGTTGAATCGATCGTCACGACACCATTAGCTTGTAACCTAGTAATGACTTCTTACACAATCTCGGTTTCATAGTAGCTACTTGGCTACTCAACTTTTAAACAACTTTCATCATTCAAGGCTATTTTTGTCATATCGTTTATAATTAAAAGGTAAAATCTATTAGTGACCTTGGTGATTTGTTTGTAAGCAAACCTTCTTTTGTTTTGCCGTTTTGTTTGTAGGTCAAGGTCATAGCTGGGTAGTAGGGTAAACCTGGGCTGGGGTTGCCAGTTATGGGAAAAAAAGAACCTAAATCAGGTTTTATAGTACTAACAGGTTTATAACAAAAACTATGGTAGTGTTGCTGATAATTATTTACAATTAATACAATACATAAATAAATATGCATAGTAAGTTTTTATTTTTGTGAAATGTCTATAATGACGACCCATGTGGCGCGTCGGGCGAATAGTCGCTTGATATACGAGAGGTGCGGGTTCGATTCCCGCTTCGTAACAAATGTTTGCACATGTTTTAAACAAGAGTAATTTTAATTTATAAGATGATTCAAAATGATCCTTATAATTTCAATGAATATTTTTTTTTATTTGATTTGATTTGCATGTTCTGTAAATATGTGTTCCGGGTCTGGGTATGGTTGTTCCACGGTACTCATAGTTCCTGATTATTTTTTTATTAACTTGAAATAGAACAGCGTATACAGTTATCAACTATATTAATTAAAGGTTACCTACACTACATAGTAAAATAAATGCTGGACATTTCACACAACATTATCTAGCCCCAAGCTAAGCAGAGCTTGTGTTATGGGTACTACTAGATAACTGATATACTTAATACAATACATTGCATAGATAGATATTTTTTTATTATACATAGAAAATACCCAGAACACCCTGAACAAATATCTGCAGATTGTACAAATATTTGTTCCGAGGCGGTAATCGAACCTGCAACCTCCTGCGTCGCAGGCGAACCTTCGTCCGCCGCGTCACAGAGGTCGTCTAATAATAATAGGTACCACAAATTAATATCCACTATTACCCACCACACAGGGAATCCTAGTGTGGGATTAGGAATATATTAATGTGACTGTTGGGTGTTTATCACCAGCCTGTTTATGGCCACTGCTGGATGAGGCCTTCCCCATAGAGCACAACGGGGGAATTTGCCATAATCATTACGCTTGGCAGGTGGATTGGTGGTCACAATTTGATGTTAATCACTCAGGTGGATGGTGCTGCCCATCACCTGGTGTAATCCATTAGTATGGTTTTTACTACCTCCATAGGAGGTGGGTTATATTCTTAGGATAGATACAGCAACTGGACATACCACAGTACGGTTGGATGCTATGGTAATGACCGTTGCAAACAATCTAAAGATAGCTCAACTGTTATATTTGTTTGATTAAATCTTTTTTATTCTTTTAACAATAAAATAGATATGCAAAAGCAACATCTAATAGAACTGCTTCTTATTTTGGTTAGAATTCAGAGACATAGTTCAATAATATGTTAATATTATATTAAATATCTTATAAGCACAAAGATATAACGAATTAACAATAAGGTATCCAAACAATTAAATGTTTCATTTTGAGTAAAAAGACTTTTAAATTTGATTAGATTAGCTTTACAAGTCAACAAAGATAAATAGATATAAAAGTTATCTTTATTATCATATAATAAACTTAACTGCTATCTCATAAATAGTTTATAAATAAACCTCATTGATATGATGCTCCATTAAAAATTATCAGACAAACTGCATGCTATGCATAGCTATTACGTAAAAATTAAAGTAGAGCAACTTTCAGTTTAGTCTTGTATATTTTACGCCAGGTCAGGGCGACAGCGGGGGAGCTCCCCGCGCGCATGGCGCGTAGACGCAATACTTCTGTTTTGCACTACAGACTTAGACGATGATAGACGTAAATTTTTGTCACTATCTAACTTAGTAAAGTTCAGGTAAGTTAGAAGGTGACAGAATACCGCTCGCGAAACAAAATGTGAGCGAAAATCACGAGAAACAAAGATTTGCAACCTAATAAATAATTAATTTGACTAACCAATCACACAAAAAATTATTGTATTATTGTTATTTTCACTTTGTGAAAAAAACTTTGATAAACATTTGTGCAAAAGAAAAATACTAAAACTCAGTGCCACACTACTGCACTGAGTGTGGCACTGAGTTATCAAAAAATTTCAAAGAAAATATGCTTCACTTTGTATATTTTTTTTAACAGTGTAAAAATAAATTATTAAAATTATTTCAATTGTTCAAATTATAATTTAAGTTTAATAAGCAGCATATTTTTTTTTGTACATTTATATTCACTCATCAAATAAAAAGTTGCATGGAGAAAACCTCTAGTTGGCATCTATCTACAGCTTAAATGTATTAATTAATTAACTAACTAATCAAATACAACGATGATGACATTAGTGTCTAAATGACTTTTTAAGTGACAAGATATTCAATAATCAAATCAATTCAGAAGTATTATAATCACAAGGATCATTTTGAATCGTCTAATAAACTAAAATACTCCTTCCTAGTGCCAATGGGCAGGGCCTATACCTTGCAGAACCGAAAACCGAAAATAAAATTAACATAACACCTAACAGTCACATACGTAGTCTTGATTCCACACTAGGATTCCCTGTGTCGTAGGTATCAGGAACTACTAGTACCATGGTACCATAACAACCAGACTCGGAACAAATATTTGCAGTTCACAAACATTTGAACCTGCAACCTTTTGCATCTCGCTTGCCGCGCTACAGAGGTCTTAAAATTATTTATTATTATTATAATTGGTTATTGGAAGACCCTCTCTCTCGATAGAACGACGGCATTTTGCTGCGGGAAGTCGCTGGATGGAGGCGGCTTAAGACCAGTCGTCGTGACATTCTAAGGAGGAGGCTTATGTCCAGCAGTGGACTTCTGCAAGCTAATGACGACCTCTGTGGTGCGGTGGGCGAGTAGCCGGCTGAGATGCAAGAGGTTGCGGGTTCGATTCTCGCTGCGGGACAAATGTTTGTATGATCTGCAAATATTTGTTCCGGGTCTGGGTGTTGTGGTACTTTGGTACTCGTAGTTCATGATACCTACGACACAGGGAATCCTAGTGTGGGATCAAGACTATGTATGTTGGATATTATAATAATAATAATGCTGGACATTTGACACAACATTATCTAAAGCTAAGCAGAACTTGTGTTGTGGGTACTAGATAACTGATATACTTAATACAATACATTACATAGATAGATATTTTTTATTGTGCATAGAAAATACCCATAACACCCTGAACAAATATCTGCAGATCGTACAAATATTGTTCCGAGGCGGGAATCAAACCCGCAACCTCCTGCGTCACAGGCGAACCTTCTCCCGCCGCGCCACAGAGGTTGTCAATTATGTTAATGATGATGATATTCAATTATCAAGTTGCTCTCCCTCCATATTGACGTTAACCTTTCCCCACCATTGTTTTGTTGATAGGGGGTGCTGGCGGCAAGGGTGTTTGGGGCCTACCCGGCTCTGAAATGGAGCTGGAGGAATATTTGGAGGATGCCAATGACCCCAACTACGATTCGGAGGCCATCACCAACGGAGACGTTGAGTTCAAACAGGTGATCGTGGAAGCGGAGCCTGATGAGATTGTGGTGAGTGCCTTCTTTATCAGCCGGTAGATATCCACTGCTGGATGAAGCCTCCCCCATAACATGCATAGCGTACAACCTATAGCGTGCAATGGGGGGATTTGCTATAATCATAGGCGTATATAGAGGGGGCCGGGTGGGCCGTGCCCACCCCAGAATGATCTGGTGCCGTAACCGGGTTAGGTACTTCACGCCCGAAAAAGTTTTAAGTATTTTTGCAGAGATATTTGGCTGCCACACTACTTAAATAAGAAATTTTCGCGGCTCGCTCCGCTCGCCGGTAGGAAACTATCCTCACCAAGGGTTATTTAAGATGACTCCCCCAAAATCTTTGGCTGCAACCGCATCTGTAGAGTGACTTATAGGTACTACATAAGTTACATTTGCCGTTGACTCTGCTTCATTGGCACAACTCAGGGGCCAGGCAGGCACCCCCTGGAAAAAATCCATCTAGAAACGAACACCTTAATATGGAATCCCCATGAAGCCAAGCACAGACTAATGATTGAAAAAATTCAAAATAAATTCACACGTTTTTTATACTTGAAGGAGTACGGAGTATACCCCTACTACCCGCTTATGTACCCGAGTTTATTTGTTATGGGTATGGTTGGGTACTGTAGACTGTCGGTTAGAAGGGATTTGGCGCTGGTCAAGTACATCGTGCGAGTATTGAGTGGGCTCGTGCACCACGAGGAAGTGCTGGCGGCGTTGCGGCTGCGCGCGCTTGATGGCTGCTCGAGCGCGCGCCGCCGCCCCGCCTTGCTCTGCCAGCCAATATTTAGAACAAACTTACTCAAATTTGCCCCAATGTCACACGCCATCCGTTTAGTTAATGTTCTTTCGGAGAACAATGTTGACATTTTTCATCACAGCCTGCCGAAACTCATGGAGATAGCGCAGCTTGTTTTGGAGAAAGTTGAATAGTTGTGGTGCCTATTAGTAATATTATAGGTATTCCCCAGTAGGTACCTACTTATTTTTAAGCTTTGTTCTTTGATTTTATTTTATATAATCATGTGCATATAACATCGCTTTAGGTCCTACTCTGTTAAGGTGTTATAATAGTTTTTTAATAAATAAAAAAAAATAAAAAAAAGTTCTAGATACGCCAATGGCTATAATCACCACGCTTGGCAGATGGATTGGTGATCGCAGTATTGGTGTTGAGTACTCAGGTGGATGCTGCTGCCCATCCCCTGGTGTAACCCTTTAGTCGCCTTATACTACAGCCACAGCTCACGGCATGGTGAGTGCCTGCTATACTTGACGACCTCTGTGGCATGGCGGGCGAGAAGAGTGAGATGCAAGAGGTTGCGGGTTCGATTCCCGCTACGGGACAAATGTCTGTATGATCTGCAAATATTTGTTCCGGGTCTGGGTGTTATGGGACCATGATACTCATAGGTCATGATACCCACGACACAGGGAATCCTAGTATGGAATCATGACTACGTATGTGACCGTTGGGTGTTATATATGTTATGTTATACGAGATGGCAATCATGTTGAGAGTGGGGATATCAAGCAGGTACAGGGCACAATAATAATATGCCGTCGACCATACCCATGATAAACAAGGATAGAATCAGATTTGTATAGCTCCGTCCCGTGTTTGCTTAGATAGTTGATTTTTGGGTGTTTTTATGTGATTAGGATAGATAAGTAAGTCTCTAGGTAGATATAAGATTATAAAGAACCACAGTAAATATATTACAACTGTTTTTAAGATTAAAACAATAGAAATACTAATTACACTATCTTCAATATGTTCCTCGAGGCATTTTAATTTCAATAGAGTAGTTTTTTTTTCTTCTGTTTGTCCCTAATATCTTAGCAACCCCCCAACCGATGTACCTTACCGAATTTGTAACCGTTCTTACATATTGTATCAATACTATGTACCCAACCCATCTACCAAATTTTATGAAGATCGGATCAACTATTTAAAGAACTCGCTTCGCTCGTTCAATTAAAATTACTCGTGTACCGAAAATTCGTGAACGGGTACGCCGTACGCGAATTTTCGGGTCATGTTTTGGATATGTCGGATTCGCCGAGCCCCCGAATTTACCCGAAAGCTATATTCAGTTAAATGCTATCTATATGGCAACACTGGTATACCATCTGGGTACTGTGGTGACCTTCGATTTTTAGACAAAACAAAATACGTCATGAATTCGTGAATAATACTGAAACAAATGTGTTGGTTGTTTTAAAATGTCAAAGTCAAAAAGAACTTTATTCATTGAAATCACAAGGATCATTTTGAATCGTCTTATATAAAATTAAATTACTCCTGTTCCAACGCGACCAAGCCTAGAAGAATCAGGCAACAAACTCGGCTTGGCTTACATAAATGGTCCGTCTTATCACTAGGTGAGAAGCGCCTGTGTGGTGCCTCGGAGCAAGGAGTTGCTGATACATAGTAAATGAGAACTTAAAAACCTTAGGAAGGTAGTCAAAAGTAAATAAACATCAGCAAAAATATGCAAGACAGCACACGCTACGCTTGTTATACTAATAAATAATAATCTAATACAAACATGTAAATAGGTAAGTACAGATATTGCAAATTTCCATTTTAGCAGTCGAGGGGCAGAGCGACATCAGGCCACGCGGCTTTATCATTAATATAGTCATCAAGAGTGTAATACGCTTTTTTAATTAGATTCATCTTTATGTAGGATTTAAATCTTCGAATAGGAAGTTTAAATGCACCTTCTGGAAGTTTATTATAGAACCGTACAGAATTCCCCATAAAAGACCCACTTACTTTCTTTAATCGAAATTTTGGTATATTTGAATGAAACGGATAAGTGCGAGCAGGACTCGCGCCCTGAAGGTTCCGTTCCGTAAATTATTTTGAAATTTTCAATGCCCTTTTCCAGTTTCAGCTATTATTTTCTACAAACTTCACTATACCATTTTAAGGGTTAAGACGCTATAGGTTCAACGAAAAGGTTTCTATGAACTATAGAAGGCGAGCGCATGCTCCTTGGGTTTGTATACATATCAAATAATGGTACAAAAATTCCCTTTAAAGTTTTGTTAAATTTTGTTCATGAACCCAATTTATAACTCATAAGTTACCAAGAAGTTAGTCCAAAATTAGATTTCAATTTTAAAAAGGTTAAAAGAAGGTATCTTTGTTTTTTTTTATAGGATGGAGTAATTCAAATTGTGTGCTGAATTTATGATTTTATACGATATAATTTTTTTCTTTTTGTAAACTATGAGAACTCATATCAAAAACTTAAATATTCAAGAGCTCATTAAAGGCATTTGTTGAACCTATAGCGTCTTAAATAATAATCAGCTCACATTAGCTCACGTGCAGCTGTGAGCTAATGTGAGCTAATAGGCCTGTCCCAAGACACGCCACTAAACCCGCTGTACGGCTCTTCGCATCCCCTTTCCGGCAATATAGAAGCCACTTAGAATAACTAAGATTTTTGTAAAAAAAACTAGTTTTTTTGTAAATTAGTGTTCGGATTCGTGAGCTGATCAAAACGAGCCCAAACACTGCCAGGCTACTATTAACCATCGAAGAGTTCCGTTGTCCACCTTCCGTTTCCATCATCACATCAGCTCGCCGTCACCATAATATTGTATTGTCATCTGCACTTAACAGGTATGAAAAATTTCAGCTCAATCGGTTTGGTGAAACTGGTTCAAAATTCAATTTCAAGATTTAACCTAACTCAGTCGGCTTCTTGGATATGTTTATACTAGTGGTTCGCCCCGAACTGAGACCTCGCGATGACACCTTTATCAGCCCGACTATTTAAGTAAGACATTTCCTTTTTTTTTTTAATTTTCACCGCGAGGTAATTTCCTACACATCATCGAAATAACTTTTGAATAGGACTAAGCAACGGGGCGTTCATACTACCAGAGACAAGTAACTTGTCTCTGATACTACATACCTGTTAGTACTATAACAAGTACTTACCTTCGTCCTTTGACGAAATCATAGAACTTCAATGTCATTCAAATTCTTAGAAATGGGAGATCAACAACGGATATTATATTGGTTTTTGTTTTATAGGGTACATGTCTCAAAATTCTTCAATTTCAGACTTTTCCCTGTAGTTGTGACACAAAAGCCACAAGCATACCAAATTTCATCATTGTGGGATTGCTGGAAGTACCCTAGAATTTTTGATTTTTACGTTTTTTATTTTCCCTAATATCTCGGAAACTACTAAGTCTAAATACTTATTAAAAACAGTTTTGAAATGTCTAACCAAAGCGCTTTCATTAGACACCCCACTTGATCTGACTGTCTTACTTTTATTTTTTATACTTCCTCTTGGACCTCAATATCTCAGCAACCCCCCTACCGATATAGCTCATAACCTTACCTACAAATTGTACCAATACTATCTACCCCCATACCAAATTTTATGAAGATCGGATTAAAGGTTTGGAAGTTTTCATCGGACAAACATACATACATACATACATACAAACGCCGATTCTTCCAACTTGACTCAGAGAACTCGCTTCGCTCGTTCAATTATTTATATATTATTATTAGGGTATATATACCTACGGCATCCACGGGAGGAGACGGAGGGGTCTATTCTTAAGTCGGTCACGCCACGGAAAATAAAATAATACCGGTGTGAATTTTTTAATGTCACGCGGAGTGACTAAGTATCATGAAAAAGGTAGCAAGTAACCGTTTTTTAACCGACTTCCCGAAAAGGAGGAGGTTCTCAATTCGGTTGTATTTTTTTTTTTTTTTTTTTTTATGTTTGTTACCGCATATTTTCGGCGTTTATGAACCGATTCGGAAAATTCTTTTTTTATTTGAATAGATATACTTCCAGATTGGTCCCATTTTTTTCAGAATCCAGTTCTGATGATGGGATCCATGAGGAATTGAGGGAACTCCTCAAATATTGTAGGCATACATATGGCGATTTTGATATTTTCAGCAAGACACCAAGCATTTGCATTCAGAAAGTATCATAATCCTTTCACCACTATGGTTCTTTCATATTTTTTTTTTCATCCAAAATTATTTAGTCGAATACAATGGCGGAAGTCGGTTTTTTAAATGAAAAGTTATTCAGGAGATGTTACTGAAGGAATTTTAGTAATCAATGAGTTTCAGATAATTGTATAGAAATTTGGAAAGGGCAATTTTAGTAAAGTTTAGCACCTCGATAACTAAAAAAATGGCACCTCTGGTAATAAAATAAAGTCATATTTAATACTTCGTCGTTCACTGGATATTTCTTGGTCACCCGCGTGCATACAGTGACTAGCTTGAGGGAAAAGGGCGACCGATGTGTTGATAGGATTATTTGAATTACAAAGTTGATAATACAATTATTGTTATCTTAAACTCATGTTTGCAAGCCGCAGCTAATGAGAGAAATACAAAAATGTATTTTAAAACGAGTAAACATTGTGCCCAAGGTCAGTGGTTTGATAACACGCGTGAAGTTAGCTGCGCATTGCGAGCTATTGATTCTTGGTACGGTGACCAACATTCATGAGAGGGTCGGATATTGTGCTGTGACAAGAATATATGGCGTAGTTTTCCCGAACGAATCCGATTCGAGAATTCCTCTTTGTCGAAGTTGGAGCTTCCTAGTTGAATCGTCTGACCCAAATAGACATAGTGGTCAACAAGTTCGAAAATGGTAGCGATTCTGTCCACCATTCTCTAAATTTAAACTGCGCTAAAATTATCGCGGTCCCTTTTATTTGAGTCTATTAGAAAGAGCGCGCGATAATTTTAGTGCACTTTAAATTTAGTTAATACTGCACAGAATCGTTCCCAACGTTTCAATCTGCCCCACAATGAGGGCTTTTCAACCTCGATTTAAAAAATAAAGTAGTTCAAGTTGGTTCGATAGATGGCGCTGATTGTCAAATGTATTGTCTGTGATGTACGCGTACTACGCTATTATCTAACTAATCTGTGGCTATTAGTAATGTTATTATTCTGTTTGCGTCTGCTTCTTGAGAGTGCGTTAGTGATTTCGTGGTGTTTTTATAAGTAAGCAAAAATAAATACCACGATACGAAAATATATCCACGTTGTTGATGTTGACATTTAACTTTATTTTGACACTTGACAGCTACGTAACAGAGCAGCGCCATCTATTTTCAACGCTGAAAGCATGATTTGAAACGCCCGTGAAAACCCCTCATTACAGTAGCTAATGGCAATGGGGAACGCAACAATGGGGATCATTTTGGCAGGCTTAGCGCTGTCCAAATCTTTTGAAACATGAAAGGAGGAATATTTCGGTTAAGAAGTTTCCTCTATTCAAGTTTCTGAATAATCTAGTTCTGGGATGCTATTTTTGAATGTCATCGACATAAAATTAAATACCACGATTTCCAAATTTCTACAAAGTCAAAGTCAAAAAGAACTTTATTCAATGAAATCACAAGCATCATTTTGAATCGTCTTATATAAAATTAAATTACTCCTGTTCCAACGCGACCAAGCCTAGAAGAATCAGACAACAAACTCGGCTTGGCTTACATAAATGGTCCGTCTTACCACTAGGTGAGAAGCGCCTGTGTGGTGCCTCGGAGCAAGGAGTTGCTGATACATAGTAAATGAGAACTTAAAAACCTTAGGAAGGTAGTCAAAAGTAAATAAACATCAGCAAAAATATGCAAGACAGCACACGCTACGCTTGTTATACTTATAAATAATAATCTAATACGAACATGTAAATAGGTAAGCACAGATATTGCAAATTTCCATTTTAGCAGTCGAGGGGCAGAGCGAGCGAGCAGTGGTTGGGTTTTGCGGCCCACTGATTCTACGATCGTTAAGCATTTGGCCCACCAATGACTTTGAGTTTGACATGCATGACCTACACCATAAGTCCGTGTCAATTGCTTGTCAAAACTCAGAATCTGGGGAGTGAGTACGGCTTTTGATAGTTTTCGAAAACTATGTGAAGTTTCGTTTTCTTCCATACATTTAATTGCAGCGCCCCTTGCGAAGACGAAAAGAAAACTAAGGACGCTGTCAGTAAATGTATGGAGGGAAACGAAACTTCATATAGTTTTCGAAAACTACCAAAACTACCAGATTCTATGTTTTGACAAGCAATTGGCCCGGACGTATGGTTTGGTGTAACACGGATTTTTGTATGGAAAAATTAGGTTCACAGAGTGTACGCTAGGGGCGCTCATCGGTGTCGCCGTACAAAAATCCACCCTACACTACACGAGACGTCCGTGTCAATTGTGTGCAAAATACTAAGAATCAGCTCTCTGGCCCCTTTTTCTGTCTGAACGCATGGACACCGTACAGAATTTTATCGTTTTAAAATTGTTTTATTACGATAACATTGTGGTGTCTGTCCATATGTTACACTTTTAAAACAACTAACGTGACAATATTATGTATATCACGAGTGTCCGCACACAATGGATATGGTGCAATGGGTGGATTTGCCATAACTTTTTTTTTATACTACTTGGCAAGCAAACAAGCGTACGGCCCACCTGATGGAAAGCAGTTACCGTAGCCTATGGACGCCTGCAACGCCAGAGGCATCACACGCGCGCTGCCGACCCAGAGACATAAAGATGAAAAGTCTCATGTGCCTGTAATTTCACCGGCACCCATACCCTTCAAACCGAAACACAGCAATGCGAATACTACTGCTTGGCGGCAGAAATGGGTACGGTGGTTTTATTAACGTAGGTACCAGATTACTTACAATTTGTATGAGAAAACATTTTATAAAATTTGACTAACTTCTGCTGCTCAGATTTTTTTCTTTCGATACAATGAAACAATCCTTACATGAAACTGAGTAGATACTTTAAAAAATTTTTTTGATCAAAACTACTAATTTTTATGGAGAACTCACGCTTGACCAAAAAAATAACTATGCCAAAATCATTTTCATACAAAATGAGCAAATGGTTCCAAAGACAGTTTTCCCGTATCTCTTATGGATTCGGATATCCCCATACTGTCCCATTTAAAAAAAAACACCCTGCATACGCCGATTCGTCCTAGTTTCTGACACCCTCCGTGGTGTGGCGGGCGAGTAGCCGGCTGAGTCGCAAGATGCGGGTCGATTCCCGCTGCGGGACAAATGTTTGTATGATCTGCAAATGTTTGTTCCGGCTCTGGGTGTTATGGTACCATGGTACTCGTAGTTCCTGATACCAACGACACAGGGAATCCTAGTGTGGGATCAGGACTACGTATGTTACTGTTGGGTGTTATTATTATAGTTAAGTATGAGAAACTCACTGCGTTCGTTCAAAAATGTGGCGTCGGTCGCAACCACGCAAACGTCAGATCGATGCGCGAACAGCAGCGCGGTTTGCATTTTAAACTAGGCAGGTCAATGGCGTACAATGACATTCTTATGACCTCTTGCTGCTAAGAGGTTTACTAACTGCTTCTGTATGCACAGAAACACTGAAATATCGAATAATCCGATAAAATCGATTAATCCAATATCCCCGGTAGATCGTCTCGCATGTGGCGCAAAATTCAAATTTTATTTATTGATTTTAAACTTTCACATAAAACATTGGTTTACAAATATTTGTACGATCTGCAGATAATTGTTCAGGGTGTTCTGGGTATTTTTCTATGTATAATAAAAAATATCTATATATGTAATGTATTGTATTAAGTAAATCAGTTATCTAGTACTCATAACACAAGCTCTGCTTAGCTTGGGGCTACATAATGTTGTGTGAAATGTCCAGCATTTATTTATTATTATTTATTTATTAGTGCTAGGAGGTCTTAATGCTAATAGCATTATCTACCAGTCATCCTGGGTGTGCAAAAAGATGGTAACTAAGTAACCAATAAAACTAAAAAGATTAATATAATATATATATATATATTATAAATAGGTACTAACCCCTCCTTATTCATAATAATTTTTAAAACCTATTTTAGTTAAAATAGCTTTTGTCTTGTTCTCTCTGATGTTAAATGTCATACGTCAAAACAAGACAAAAAACATATTTTAACTAAAATAGGTTTTAAAATGATTATGAATAAGGTGGTTAATTTAAACATAACATCTAAAATGTTAAAAACAAATGAGAGGGAATGTACATAAAACTAACTGAGGCTGTAATATCATAGATAATAATATCAAGAGAGTGAAACACTTAACAAGGTAGATAACTAATAATTTAGCTTCTTGAGATAAAGCTCACGTACCCAGTCTTTTAAACGACTCTTTTGAATCAGTCATTTTAATGACTACCGGCAAATCGTTTCAGTCGTTCCTTTTTTTTGTGTTTTCTGCTCGTCACAGCTCATCAGCACTTTTTGAGATAGCAAAAACATGTTTTGCGAAAACTAGGAGACCCAACAAACATGTTTTGATTGATACTATCTCATAAATATCATTAGTTAAGCTACGTTTATCTCTGAACCAAAAAAACACTAAAAATCATTGAACAGTAATCGTAGCTAAGCTAATTATCTATTATGAGATACTATCAACTAAAACATGTATGTTAGGTCTCGTAGTTCTCGTAAAATTAGTTTTGTCGCTATTACAAGTAGCTGATAAGCAAAACACACGAATAAATTAGAAATTTCGCGCCAATTGCGAGACGATTCACCTTAATTATGTAAATAAGTAGTAGGTACCTAAACATATAGAAAACAATTTTTTTATGTAAACTAGGACAGAAGGTATACTATACAAGTACAGTTCGACCAGAAACAGTAGAAATTAATTATCGAGGAACTAAAATTTACTGTAAACTGGCAACCCTTTAAATATGTCAATTCAGTGGCCAGTGTGGCCGTTTTAGTGAATTTGTCGCTAGATTCCGCTTTTCTTTGTATCACACGCAATTATATTTTTTGATGAAAATCCATTGGTGCAATACATTCTTAGTTAGATTAAGAAAAATGATAAGATATCCAAAAATTTAAGCATTGAAAAGGTTTTGCTGATTTATTTATAATATTTTCATCCACCAAATAATACAATGTAAAAAAATAATTGGTGTATTACTCATTTAACTGAAAAATAATATTAAATTAAATATTATTATATATATTATATAATTATTATTATTTATTATTTTTATATTATATTTTATTTAATATTATAATATTGTAGAAACTAAAGTTATATAAGGTTTAAATAACTTTAGTTTCTACAGAATCCGAAAAACAGTTAAAAACAATTTCCTGAAAACTTGCAGTTTTTTTCTTTGTTGGACTAACTAGAATCATTTTCGGCTAGCGGCAACATACACTGCAATGTCAGAATTATCAGACGTATTTTTTTTAATTTTCTTTTTATCTGTCTACCCTATCCTCAGGGCGCGAGTCTCGCTCGCACTTGTCTGTATTATTTTGCTCTGGTATGCTTTTTGTTTACCTTTTTGGTCTAAAAATCAGATAGTTTTTATTTTACCATACCATATTCAAAACAATTAAATTTATTTTTTGTTTACAGCACAAGGCGGAACCCGTAATTCTGGAATACTTGGAGCACGGAGACACCAGCGCGGCAGCTGAAGACTTCATGGAGTTCTTAACACCCAAGCGCAGTCATTTGGTAAGTCGCTTACCAGCTGGCTCTTTCTTGGTCACTCTACTTTAGCTCAGTGATTCAGCTCGAGGCATATACTGTCGTATACCGTACGTAGCTAAAAGGAAAAATATATCTGTCGGCACAATTTGTATGTACCTACTCTCGTTCACACGTTCCATGGTCTGGCCTATGCGCTCTGCCTTCCAATTAAAGTATCAAATGGCAATGGGGAACGCAACAATGGGAATCATTTTAGCAGCGCTATCTAAATCTTATGAAACTTGAATAGGGGAAACTTTTTGACCTAAATATTCCTCCTTTCACGTTTTAAAAGGTTTGAACAGCGCTAAGGCTGCCAAAATCATCCCCATTGTCATTTGATACTACAAAGAGGGCTTTTCATCTACGATTTAAAAAAAATAGTCGTTCAAATTGGTTCGATAAATAGCGCTGACTCGACTACAGCTGTCAAGATTGTCAAATGTATTTATCTGAGGTGTACGCGTACTAAGCTATTATCTAACTAGATTAGTCATGATATTCTGTTTGTGTCTGCTTCTTGAGAGTGCGCTAGTGATTTCGTGATGTTTTTTTAAGTAAGCAAAAATAAATACCACGATACGACAATATATCCACGTTGTTGATGTTGATATTTAACTTTATTTTGACACTTGACAGCTGGGTACAGAGCAGCGCCATCTATTTTCAACGCTGAAAGCATATGAAACGACCGTGAAAGAAAACCACTCATTGGGGGGCTGGACGGAACACGGATCGGCCTCGTCCCGGATATGAGTGGATAGTTTGAATTCATCATTTGTTTCACAGATTTGTGAAACAATTTTGGAGATTGCTTTGGACCACAAGCCGTCGCACTGCGAGATGGCGTCCGTCCTCATCTCGGACCTGTACGGACGCGTGTTCTCGGCTAAGGACATTGGATACGGTGAGAAAACATTCACATTGGTTACCTTGATGTGAATGTTCATTATCCTCTCATGGATGGGTCTCCTCCCGTGGATGTATATCCTCCCGTGGATGGATCACCTTTTCATTCCCTATAGGTACCTACTACTTATTTTATACCTCTAAACAACAGAAAAAAAAGTTCTCTTACTGTTTAAACATTACATTTCATGCGTTGTCACGAGTGGGGGACGATGCCACTTTTTCTCCCAACATCCCCCAGTGGGGCCAGGCAGGTGGGAGTATACCGATGTGAACATCACGTCGAAGTCGTCTACATGGAGAACAACACAATCCGTCCATATTCGCGACCTCGACATAAACATTACCTCGCTTTTTTGGGGTTGTTTTTTATATATTTCAATTATCTTCCTAATTGTTTGTGCCTATTGGAAAAACTGCATGTATATACCTATGTTACTCGCGTTTTGGTGCCTTCTAGAGAAACTGTACCTTTTTATTTATTTCCCTCGGGTATCAAGCGCTAACTGGAGAAACTGTATCTTTTTATCTATTTCCCTCAGCGTTCAAGTGGTTGCTGCAGAAACTGTATCTTTTTATCTTTTTTCTCAGTGTTCAAGCGCTTACTGGAGAAACTGTATCTTTTTATCTATTTTCCTCAGCGTTGACGCGCCTACTGGAGAAACTGTATCTTTTTATCTATTTCCCTCAGCGTTCAAGCGCTTACTGGAGAAACGGTATCTTTTTATCTATTTCCCTCAGCGTTCTAGTTGTTGCTGCAGAAACTGTATCTTTTTATCATTTTTCTCAGCGTTAAAGCGCCTTCTGGAGAAACTGTATCTTTTTATCTATTTCCCTCAGCGTTCAAGCGCTTACTGGAGAAACGGTATCTTTTTATCTATTTCCCTCAGCGTTCAAGTGGTTGCTGCAGAAACTGTATCTTTTTATCATTTTTCTCAGCGTTAAAGCGCCTTCTGGAGAAACTGTATCTTTTTATCTATTTCCCTCAGCGTTCAAGCGCTTACTGGAGAAACGGTATCTTTTTATCTATTTCCCTCAGCGTTCAAGTGGTTGCTGCAGAAACTGTATCTTTTTATCATTTTTCTCAGCGTTAAAGCGCCTTCTGGAGAAACTGTATCTTTTTTATATTTACCTCAGCGTTCGAGCGCCTACTGGAGAAGCTACCTGACCTAGTGTTGGACACGCCGGACGCGGCTACCCTGCTGTCAAACTTCATAGCGCGCTGCGTAGCCGACGACTGCTTGCCGCCCAAGTTCGTACAGACGCAGGCGCAGAGGGAGATCAACTCGCACGCTAAGTGAGTATCCCACCCCGCCACTCACCAAACGAGTATCCCACGACTCGCACGCCAATTTAGTATCCCACCACTCACCATGGGGAGTATCCTATCCCATCACTCACCAAGCGAGCATCCCACAACTCACCAAATGAGCATCCCTCAACTCAGCAAGTGAGTATTCCACCACTCATTCACCAAGTGAATATCCCATCACTCACTGACCAAGTGATTATCCCACCACCCATACAGCAAGTGAATATCCCACTACTCATGAAGTGAGTATCCCACGGCTCACTCCAAGTGAGTATCCCACTATTCATCAAGTTAGTTTCCCACCACCCATACACCAAGTGAGTTTCTCACCGCCAGTAATAAGTACAATTTGTTTTGTTTCAGATTATCCATCCATAGAGCAGAGACGCTACTGTCTATGAAACAGGGCCTGGTGCGGCTCGACAATATCTGGGGAGTCGGCGGTGGCATCAGGTATTACCCACCAATCTATATAAACGAAGGGGTAGGCATAGAGCGTCAATGGGCTTCAGTACGTCTAGTAAGAGTTCTGATATTTTTCGAAAGCTGTGTAAAGTTTCGTTTCCTTCCATACATTTACTGACAGCGTCCTTAGTTTTCTTCTCGTTTTCGCTAGGGGCGC
Organism: Epirrita christyi; assembly: GCA_951392215.1. Classification (NCBI taxonomy): domain Eukaryota; kingdom Metazoa; phylum Arthropoda; class Insecta; order Lepidoptera; family Geometridae; genus Epirrita; species Epirrita christyi. The sequence goes on along the minus strand of OX595863.1, from coordinate 8,067,860 downwards.
TGCAAGTAAATGTATGGAAGGAAACGAAACTTCATATAGTTTCGAAAACTATCAAAACCCGTACTAGACGTACTGACAGCGTCCTTAGTTTTCTTCTCGTTTTCGCTAGGGGCGCTGCAAGTAAATGTATGGAAGGAAACGAAGCTTCATATAGTTTCGAAAACCATCAAAACCTGTACTAAGCAAAGGACTAATTTGTCTTTTCCAGGCCAGTTAAGTCGCTGATCCGTCAAATCCAGCTACTCCTTAAGGAGTACCTCACCTCCGGAGAGCTCGCTGAGGCCATGCGCTGTGTTCGTGACCTTGAGGTGCCGCACTTCCACCACGAGCTAGTCTACGAGGTAAGGGCCACCTAAAGGCTAAGGAGACACCATGGCAGTATCTGAACCCAAAGCCAGGGTTTTCTTGATAGTGTATTTGAACATAACGTTAACAAAACAAACCAGTTACCAAGATTTTCTCTGGATCTGGGGTTAATGAATCACCCCCTTACTACACCTTGAACAATGGTTACAAATCAAATGAAATCAATAGAATTTATTCATTGAAATCACAAGGATCATTTTGAATCGTCTTATAAACTAAAATTACTCGTGTTCCAACGCGACCAAGCCTAGAAGAATCAGGCAACAAACACAGCTTGGCTTACATAAATTGTCCGTCTTACCACTAGGTGAGAAGCGCCTGTGTGGTGCCTCGGAGCAAGGTGTTGCTGATACATAGTAAATGAGAACCTAAAAACCTTAAGAAGGTAGTCAAAAGTAAATAAACATCAGCAAAAGTATATAAGACAGCACACGCTACACTTGATATACTTTTTTTTTTTTTTTTTTTTTTTTTTTTTTCTTAAATTTTTATAAGGACTTTGAGTCGCTTTGCGACTATGTCAGCCCTGTTACGTCTTGCAATAAAAACTTAACTACTAATAATATTATACACTATACTAAAAAGTGCCTTAGCCGCCTCACATAAAGGGGCGGATAAGATACATTGAAACACGCCAACATCTAATAAGTTAAGACCATATTGGCTACACATGTGTGTTCTCAAAAACTGGCTCCGTACACATTCCACCAGAAGATGATGAACGTCTTCTGTAACTCCGCATGTCGCACAGTTGGGGGAGTCTGATATTTTCATAAGGTGATTGAATTTTGCAAGAGGAATGTGTCCTGTGCGCAGTCTGTGAGCTGTTACAATCAGACATCTCTTAAATCTAGTATTTACAAACCAGGGTATACGAGGAGGTTCACATTGTACAATTCTATACCAAATTCCTTTTAACTCTGAAGTACTCAAATAATACATTTTCCATTTCTCAAAAATTTTGTATTTATATTTAAACAACACTTCTGAGTGTTCAGGTACAATGAAAGTTTCTGCACCTACTGAAAAAGCCTCTTTAGCCAATTTATCGGCCTCCTCGTTGCCCTGAAGACCAACGTGTGAAGGAACCCACTGCAATCTCAGATCCACACCCTTATTTTGCAAGAACAACACTTTCCTTATTATGCTATAAGCTACCGAAGCACCTCTTGCACCAGAGACACAACGAGCTATATGCTGTAAAGCACTTCGACTGTCTGTCATGATAACTAATTTACTTAAATCTAAGGTAGCCGCATATGATAATGACTCTGAGATTGCAAAAAGCTCAACTGACATAATAGTATTATGTTCAGACGTAACTTTAAATGACTCTTTCACATTGCGACTAGGATCGTAATATGCCGCGCCAGCACTGTCACCTATTTTAGACCCGTCGGTGTACAGTTTGTGCCAATCCTTGTATTTATCATTTATCATAAATAATGTAAGGGACTTTAGTACATTATCATCATACTGACTTTTTGCCTGGTCTATTCCATCTACCGTAGTCTCAATAAAATCCAAATTTATATCCGATACCCAAGTATTCAACGAAAACATATTGAGGGGCTTACTTGATTTTATGATTTCTAACTTCGTTTCTTCATAAATTGAGATTAGCAAAGGTTTTTTCTGCCGATACCGGTCAAGCAGTTCTTGAAATAGAGCGATAGTGATGTTATCAGAGAATGATTGGGCTTTAAGACAATATTTGGTGGCAATGTATTGTCGCCTGAACTGCAGTGGATGTAAACACACCTCACATTCCATAGCATGTATGGGTGTGGTTCTGATAAATCCACCGATTACTCTCATTGCTATATTCTGTATCCTATCTAACTTTAATAAATGTGTCTTTGCAGCTGTTTCATAAAGAAAGCATCCGTAATCTATTCTGCTACGAATCAAGGCAATGTATAACCTGCGCAGGTGTTTAGGATGCAAACCCCAAGAAGCACCAGCTAATACTTTCAGTAAACCTATCATTTTCATTGTTTTTTCACATGTCTCATTTATATGTTTACTCCACAGCAAAGATTTATCCAACCAAATGCCCAAGTATTTGACATTTGTTACACATGTTACGTTATTGTTATTGATATATAGAGTAACTTGATCCACTTTTCTTCCTCGCCTGAAACTACAGCATTGGGTTTTTGTTGGAGATATTTCCAATCCTAACTCTCCCAACTTACCTACAACAGAATCTAAAGCCCTTTGAATGTATGCCTCATTCAGTTCTAAGTTCCTATTTTGTGTATAAAAAACAAAATCATCAGCGTACTGCAAAATACTAACATTATCATATCCCGTGCAAATTTGATGTGTAGCAATATTAAATAGGAGGGGAGAAAGAGGGTCACCCTGTGCCAATCCTCTGCCAGTCCATCTCACCATTGTCTGACATCCATCACCATCTTTTATTTTCAAAAATCTGTTGCTTAAGAATGTCCACAAATATTTACATGTTAGGGACCCCATATTTAGATTATCAAGCATCATAACAAGTTGGTCCGTCAAAACATTATTATAGGCACTTTCAACATCTAAGAAAACTGCTAGCGTGGATACATCTTTTGAAAATCCTATCTGTATTTGTGTGACAAGACGGACTAAGCAATCTATGCATGACTGACATTTCCTAAATCCACTGGTGACTGGGGCTAAAATTTTATGTTTTTCGACAAACCACTCAATTCGTTTACAAAGCATCAGATGAAAAATTTTACAAACACAAGATATTAATGATATAGGACGGAATTTAGGCATTAAGTTGGGGTTGGGATTAGGTTTCGGAATAGGGACTATTTGAATACTACGCCATTGTTCTGGAACTAGAGAATGTTTAAAAATTTGATTGAACAGTTGAAGCAAATACAACTTACCTTCTAGAGGAAGATTATAAATCATGGAGTAGGTAATGTTATCTTCTCCAGGAGCCGTGTCTTTCTTTTTTAACCCATTTTGGAACTCTTGCAAAGTAAATTCTCTATCCAAGGAGGTGTTACTAGATGTGAACACTGGTTGTGAAGTATGCACAAAATCAGGAGCTAAACTACGTAAAAGTTCTTCTTTTTTATCACTGGGAGCGCTCGCGTGATCCCTTCGGATACCCTTCATCCAGCGCATGCGACGCCACATATCGGAGGGTGTCATCGTTTCGTCTACCATTCCGCAGAATTGTTTCCAATTTGCAGACCTAGCCCTCCTATGAACTCTTTGAGCTTCAGCGATCTTTTCATTTAGCTTATCAAGGTTATCAGGTGTAGGGTTTCGCCTAAACACCTTTAAGGCCAAACGGCGTTGAGCTATAGCTGAAGATATAGCTGGACACCAGTAAGGTTTGGGTTGAAAGTTTTGTAAGGGATCAGTGCAATTTTTTATCATAGGAATGCTTATTCGAGCAGCATCATTCACAATTTTTATAAACAAATCATAGCTCGTTTGAATGTCACCTTCGCAAATGACATCACTGATACTATCTTTTAATATCGCCTGATACAGCCGCCAGTTAGCTAGTTTAAAGTTTCGGTGCCTAATAAACCTACGTGAGTCATGATACTGAAGTGAATATTTAATAAGGAGATGATCGCTACCAAAGTTCTCTCTTGTTACTTGCCATTTAAAATACACAGCTAACTCCGATGTCACAAACGTTATGTCCGGCGCGGACTCCTGTAAATGGCCGTTAACTAATTTAACCCTTGTGAATTCCCCACTATTGAGTGACACAAAATTATGCTCTAAAGAGGAATCCAGTAACTGCAAGCCTCTAGTATCGATTTTACATGACCAATTAGAATGATGGCCATTGAAATCGCCAGCCACTATTGATTTCGAAGAAAATTTTGAAAAAATACGGTCCCAGTCGCATTGTGAAGTTCTTACAGTTGAAGGGCAGTACACCGATACAACATGTTCTAAGTATTTACAGTTCAAAATTTTTACACATAAGGTCTCTATACCACTGTTGCTAATATCTATGGAGCACCTTTGAGCTTTAATAGATTTATGAACTACTATAGCTACACCTCCATAAGAATCAGTTCTATCTTTTCTGAAAACATTGTAGTTACTTATGCGTAAGTTTGTATCTTGGTCAAGCCATGTTTCACTTAATAAACAAATACCTATCTTTTCTTGACTTAGCAAAAGCTCAAACTCTGGTTTTTTGGGCATCAAGCTCTGCGAGTTCCATTGTGCAATATTTAAACATTGCACAACAGAACCCACAGGGCCTGATGCCCGGACCGCGGTTACATTTGAGATGTTGTTATCCATCATAAAGGAAGCTTAATAGTTTGGTTAAAACATCTCCTTTGCTGATCATCTGCACTACGAAAGACATTAGCTCCTCAAAAAGTAATTTCAACACCTGAGTAACTTTCTCTTCAAAACTTTTGTCGGAAAACACTATTTCTTTCGCTTTCCTAAATATACCAACAAAATTTATCGTTTTCTTTTGACCACTATCTAACTGGGTTCCCTCACCTGTCGCTGTAATCACCGGTGGGTCTCGAGAGGCTTCAGCTGTTACCTTCCTCTGTCTCTTTTCCACCTTATGTTTTTTTTTCCTTCCCCTCGACGGTTTCTTTCTAAATGAATTTTCCTCGCTGCTGTCCTTCGATTCATCTTCACTCATCTCTCCTCCATCAATACGTATCAAAGTATCTGGTTTCTCTGAATTGATTGTAACCTCTGTCTTCGTACCAACACATTGACTATATGACATGGTTGGTCGTACGCGCTCATAGGTCCTAACGTTGGATTTATCTCCAAACATGAAGAAGGATGGTGTATTCTGCGCGCATTCATCAAACTTGTATGTCTTGTTTTCCATGTACTTCGATAAGGCAACTTTATAAGTGCAGTTGCTTTTACACATAATGGACCGGATTTCCTTCTCCTTCAGATAAATAGGACATGACTTACTCAGGGCCATGTGATTGTCTTTGCAGTTAATGCATCGATACTCGGTGGTCTCACAGTTTTCATGTCCACCGCCACATTTTGGACATACTGACTTTTTCGTTGGACACGTTCGTGTCAAATGTCCAAACTTCCAACACGAGGCGCACTGCGTCACAGGGAAGGTGTAAGGGTCCACCTTGAATCTAACACCATATCCAAATACATAGGAAGGCAAAGTGGAGCTCTTGAATCCAAAGCGTACAGTTTCGCTGCTGACCCATTGACCTTCCTCTGACATCCTATTTAGTCTCTTCACTGACACTATATCTTGTTCGCAGCGTATAGATGCCATCAAATCTTGATCTTTTACATCAAGTTCCAAATATTTTACCACACCATAGGTAATTCCAACTTCATCCGTCATATAACATCTGTATCCTGAGTCCATAAATGTTTTACTCTTGACTAATTTATTTGCGTCCTCCTTGTTTTCAAAACTGATGACCACCCTGTATGGACTTTTGTATGTTATTTTTATGACATTTATAATCCCTTCAGACTTCAAAAGCATAGCCAGCCCAATTTGTTTTGGCAGCATTTGGTATGACGAGACGCACACCTCAAAGCAGTTCACATTCAATTTATTGTTACCTTTCTCAGTAGATCTTCGATATTTTCCGGTTGCAACAAGAGTTTTCTTCCTCTGCACGAGGGTAAAACCTTCGTTGTCTACAATTTGTTGGTCATCACTACTATTGCTGTTCCTCAATCTTTTGGTCGGCGGCCGCGACGGCGACGACGACGCGGCGCCTGCTGTCGCCGGGAGGGCGGACTCGGCGCTCATTGCGAATGACTCTTCACGTTGTTTATTCTCATCGGTAGTAATTAACTGCGCACCCATCTCTTCTTCACTCAAAGTCATATCACTGTTACTCCTAGACCGAGGTCTAGGAGCGACCTCGGCCTCGTCCATTTTTATGAACGAGCCCAACTGCTCTTAAAATGTATTTACTGTATAGTCCGTATTTAATTACAGTCGTTTATCACAAAACAAAGTCCCAAATAACACTTTAATCCTTAAAAAACAAATTAAATAACAGGGAAAATTTTCAAACAATCCCGCTTCGAACCATAGATCATAGAGGGATGACTTGATATACTTATAAATAACAATCTAATAGAACCATGTAAATAGGTAAGTACAGATATTGCAAATTTCCAATATCCTAAAACCTCTAAAATTCCTAAAAACCTTACAAATCCCTAAAAACTCCAGAAAACTTGTACAAATATCTAAAACCTCAACAACCACTTGTTGGGGTAAACCCAAACAAACCCCGAATTCCGAAAAACCCCTACAACAAATAAACAAATCCCTGAAAACCGCCATAACCCCCTGGAAACCCCCACAAACCCATGCGTATCTGTCATAATACGGCCGTCTGATGACAGGCATCCCTACCTTGGCTACCCTACTCTCCATCACCGGTGATGGAAACCACTAGATAATGATGATGAAATTGGTATTCGGACTACCTGCTAAATAACGACTCTTACCTTCTAAAATAATGACTCTTATAAAGCCGCGTGGCCTGATGTCGCTCTGCTTCTCGACTGCTAAAATGGAAAATAAGACGATTCAAACTGATCCTTGTGATTTCAATGAATAAAGTTCTTTTTGACTTTGATTTTTGACTTTGACTGCTTTTGACGACCTTTGTGGCTCGGTGTCGAGTAGCCGGCTGAGATGCAAGAGGTTGCTGGTTCGATTCCCGCTGCGGGACAAATGTTTTATGATCTGCAATTTGTTCCGGGTCTGGGTATTATGGTACCATGGTACTCATAGTTTCTGATACCCACAACACAGGGAATCCTAGTGTGGGATCAGGACTACGTATGTGACTGTTGGGTTTTATGTTATGTTAATACTATTTGAATTTGCAGACAATTCTCCTGGCGTTGGAGACGGTGAACTCCTCAGTGGAGGAGCAGCTCTGCACGTTCCTGGCGGAGCTGAGACGGTGTGTCCTCGTCACTCCGGACCAGATGGACCGGGTGAGACATGCTCTTTACTAAGGGGTCGGATCAGACATGCTTTTCACTATGGGAAGTCGGTTCAGACATAGTCTTTGCTAAGGGTGTCGGTTCAGACATGGTCTTTGCTAAGGGTGTCGGTTCAGACAAGGTATTTACAAAAAAAAACAAGAAAGAAAGAAAAACAGTGTAACACTGTTTTTCTTTCTTTATTTCTTACCACAAAATAACAAACAGAACAAAACCAAAAAGAAATCAATTTTTAACATTAAGTGTACTATATATAGTATACTGTGTATTAGAGTATTGTGTGTAGCGCGTTTAAATGAACGAGATTGGTTCCAGGGCTTCGTCCGCGTGCTGGAGGACATGACAGACATAGTGTTGGATGTCCCGCTGGCGTACATCATGCTGGACCGCTTCATGGAGCGCTGCCAGCACAAGTTCCGTCTGGGAGATGCCGTGCTTAAGCGTATGCCCACCAGGTGAGAGCTCTTAACTAGGGATATGGATGACACATCAAGCTGTAAAGAAAAAAAAGTTAAAAAATGAACAGCCCCCCAATTAAAGTAGCAAACGGCAATGGGAATCATTTAGCAACCTTAGCATTGTCCAAATCTTTTGAAACTTGGAAGGAGGCATATTTAGGTCAAAAAGTATCCCAATTGGGGGCCCCAAATTCCAGTAATTGGGGGCGGGTCTGACCTAGTCATGGCGACTGCTGGACCGCTTCATGGAGCGCTGCTAGCATAATGAAGTGGATGACACCTCATAGGTTACACGTCTAACCTCGTCATGGTGTCCCCAAGAGCTGGGGGATATGGTGACCCTCATGAGTTTGGGGTTACGGGTCTAACTGCGTCATGGTGACCCGATGAACTGGAGTCATGGGTGATATATGACGTGGAGTTATGGGTGATCCTATATGTGCTTGGGTCACATGTGACCCCCGTATATATGGGGTTAAGATTGACCCCTATGTGTAGGGAGTATATGGGGGTAATACAGAGTCTCTCTATTGAAGATACATTTCTATTTGTGAAGGCTCTGAACAGAGCTTAATTTAAACGTCCGGTACGTGGAAAGGAAGTCCACTGCTGGACTTTCTCGTAGAATGCCACGATGAATGGGTTTGAGCCGCCTCCATCCACTGACATCCCCCTACCTTTACAATGTACATTGGTCCAATGGGAGCCGTCCCATTTCTTCCAGTTTGTGGTCGCCACTCGAGAGCCTTTATTCCCCAACGGTTGTCAGTTCTGCAAGCTACATGACCTGCCAAGTTGGTAACCGTTTGTTTGTTCTGCAGAGGTCGCAAACGTTTTGTCTCGGAGGGCGACGGTGGCGCCATCAAGGACCACGCGCTCAAACTGCGCGAATAAATGCATCGCGCGCGCCGGACACACTATTAATAATAACGTACCACGTGATAATAACATAACACACTAATAATAACATGACACGCGATAATAACATAACACAAAATAATAACATGCCACGCTAATAATAACATGACACGTGATAATAACATAACACAATTAATAAAATAACATGTGATACTAACATAACAAATGTCACGTGATAATAACATAACACACAAATAACATGCCACGTGATAACTCTTTTGTCTAAAACTTACTAAACCATTGGTAATATCTGCGTCTTGAGAGCGCCTAAATTGAGACAGTACAAATGTTGCCAGACTGCAAACAAATGTTAACTTTGCCTATTTTTCCAACAAACCCGTTTGTTGGGAACTCGTGCTATGGTTTGATTTCACCAACAAATAAACAGGCGGTTAAAACAACTGTTTAATAATAAAAATAAATCTTTATTTGCAAAAATGTGGTAAATACAAGGTTCTTATGTTTAGATTACTCAGGTGGCTCACATTTCCCATGTCTGGGATACAAATATTAACAAAATAGGCAGATTATCTGAGACCCAATTCTCTAATTAAAAACATTCCAGTCTCGTGTCAGTCGCACTGTCTAGTATAGTAACTATTACATATTCTTAGCAAGAAACGCAAAGATTGAGTAATAGTTACTATACGTGACAGTGCGACTGAGACGAGATTATACTGCGAATTGAATGTTTTTAAGCTAGAGTATTGGGCCTCAGGTCAAAACTGTTAAGCCCAACCAATGCTTTTTGACGTTTTCAAAGATTATCTGTCACCTGGACCAATGGTTAGATTTAACAAGACTTACTAACAGAGTATGGTGAAATTGGCTCTTAAGCCGGGTTTTCACAGTACGAGTGCACTCGGACCGAGTGAGCTCGGGTGGATGTATACGAGTTAAATCGTAAAGGAGTGCGCTCGTGTTGCGGTTATTGCACTCGTATCAAGTTGTGATCATTGTGCTACGTGCATGCCACTTTTTTTAGTTGACGCCATTTTGTTGATATAAAATTGATCCGAGTGAACTGGAAAAATAGAGCACGGTCCGAGTCTACTCGGTTTGGCGGCCGGCGCGTCCGAGTGGGCTCGAATTACGTGTTTACGCACGATAAGAGTAGCGTCCGAGTAGACATCCGAGCTCACTCGGTCCGAGTGCACTCGTACTGTGAAACTCTGCTTTAGGCTGTGCGTTTGATAGTCAGTCGGGCAATGACATTATATACTTCATTTTGTAAAAACGGGAAATTTTCACGTACCGATATGTTGGTGGAAGCACCGACAGGTTTCGACCCTAATCGAGGGTCTTCAAAAAACCCGTTTTTACAAAATTAATGATATAATTCACGAAAGTTACTTTAGTAATACATTATATACATTGATAAAATCTTCTTAACCATTTCAATGTTATTAAATTTTGTGTTTTGTTTGTTGGCGATGTATAGTTTATTTTGCACACCATAGTTAGCTACATTATATCGCTAACAGTAGTACAATAAATAATTAATAAAAATGTTATTTTCATTGTGATTTTGTTATCAGGCTTGCTATTACGTAACTCTGTTGCTATCAGTTTCAAAGCTGTTTCTATTTGAATTGACGTTTTTGCGATTACTTGATTGGAGATGCAACATATATCCCTATTATCCGGTATACGTTACCGACTGTGCTAGATTTGATATTCGATATGATATTTTGCTTGTGAACGTAATTTTATTAAATATTTTATTTTATTCCCGAATTCCCCTTTATTTTGAACTTGCAATTATAAAGGTCCTTATAATAAATACGTATATATGTTACCTTATATATGTACCACTCGTTACCCAGCCGGATAGTAAGCACTTAAGCAGTATCCGGTTTTGATACCGGATAATGAAAAAAAAAAAACATTTAAATCACAAAATTAGCTTGATTTATTATCAAAACAATTTAAAGTTATATATTAAAATAACAAATGATGATGTATGTAAGTTAATTTTCGTAAACGATACCAGCTTCTGAAAAGAGCCTCGCTGTATACGCTACTACAAGGCGAAGAAGTGGAAAAGTAAGAAGGACAAGTTGCAACTTGATAAGTCTGCATATGATATCCGCTTCCCGGATATCCGGCGCTTCGACCTAAGCCTCCGCCTGTTACCCATTAAACGGGAAACCTATTTTTTTTTTATTTAACTCTTAAAATATAAAAATTGCAGCGCCCTACAGGGATGCTTGTATTTACTCCTTGACCTAAGCTATAAATTATGTACATGTTGACAATTAATAATAAAATAATTAAATAAAAATTTACTCGCTAGTTGCAATCTAGCTTTGCAAGCAATTTATCGCAAAAATTACATTGCAAATAGAACTGATTGCAACAGATTTACGTAATCTCTCCCATCAGTATTCTGTGCATACACAAGTTGTGTAAACTGCAATTACATCATCATCATCATCTGTCTGTAGAAATTCACTGCTAGACAGGCCTCGCTATAGAATGAGACGACAACGGTCTACAGCCGCCTCCATCCACCGACTTCCTCCCTACCTTTAAAATGGGCCGCGTCGTCCAGTTCCTGCACGCCTCACGAGAACCTTTATAGCTGTCGTTTCTGAAAGCTATATGGCCTGCCCACATATATATAGCTATATAGCTATGTGTTTGCCACTTGAGCTTGCTTATTCTGAGAGCTATGTCAGTGATCTTGGTTCTTATATGGATCTCGTTTCGCATTCTATCACATAGTGAAACTTCCGAGCATAGCTCTCTCCATAGCTCGCTGCACGACTGAGCTTGTGTACAGCTCATCAGGGGTGGATGTATATAAGGGCTTTTGGGCTGCAGCCCAGGGCACCGTGGATATAAAGGGATCCCCCCCATTGAAGTCAAAGTCGACAAAATTGAGAATTTAAACTTTATCAAAAACAGTTTTTGTCAAAATGGCAATTAGGTAGGCCCCCTAATTTGTGTTACCTGGGCTAACACAAATTAGGGGGCCTACCTAATTAGCCCCACAAACTCAGGGTCCGCCCCTATATTTTGACTTAGGACAGTGAGGTTTGTATGATCTCATACAAACCTCACTGTCCTAAGTCAAAAATTTCTATGAGATTGTAAATTTTAAACTTGAATTGTGACTTGGATTAAAATAAACACAAATTTTGTTTGTGCACTGATAACAAAATCACTCTGTATAGCAATAGTCTAAGTCCACCAACACTATAAACGGCGGTTAACGCGCTGTTAAGCCTAACCGACAATTTTGACAGATCTTTACATATGTTATCCTGAACGCTGGTTACAGTAACCGCACGTTTATGTGCTGGTGTACTTTGTCCTAAGAATGTTGTCAAATTATCAGTCAAACTGATCGTTCTTGCACTTTGTATTTATGTAATTGAAACAAGTATTCTGTGAAAGATATCTTCTAAATATACCAACTTGATCATCTCTCTCGTCTTCGGAAGGTTTGCTGGAATAAAACTCTTTAAGCTCGCCTTTATACATGTCTTTCGTTATAACGTGTATGTAAATATTTTCTGTGTGCAATAACATATTATAATAAACATTTGAGAAATCTAAAATTTAAAATTAGCAGTGTGTTACGGCGCGTACCTTCGGATATCCCATTTGCACCAACACATGAGCTAAGTTGTGCTATACGCATTTCTTACTTCCCCTAACAGTATTTCGTAGAAAACTGTCATTTTGACAAGCGTAAGATTATGCTTAGTGTTGATGCAAGTGGGCGCTAGGGCATTATTAATAAACGTGGAGTTTCCTTGAAATATTTAAGGTTTTGTCTTTTGCGAAAGAGACGAAACAAGGTAACTATTCCATAGTTACGCCATGTTTATTGGTAACGGCCTCAAAGTCGATAGTTTCATTGAACCAATATGTTCTTATTTCAATTTAAATACAGATTAAATTAAAACCTAAAACAGATGGAAGTAAAACCTGACTATGGAACATAAAACCTGAAACGGGTGAAAATAAAACCTGACTATTGAACATAAAACCTGAAACGGGTGATAATAAAACCCGGATCCGGGAACGGGTGAAAATAAAAACTGACTCATAAAACCTGAAACGGGTGAAAATAAAACCTGACTTTGGAACATAAAACCTGAAAATTGTATACATAAAAAACAATATATTATTCTAAAAACTATCGATTTTTAATGAGCATTTCATAAACATTTTATTACTAAACTGAAAAACATTATAATAAGTCATGTAATCGAATCATCTTTGCAATGGATAACGAGAGTTGATATTGTTTAAAAAAAACGTCTAGTGGCGTCTTAGCTTAAGTTTTTTTTTCTTTTTAACAACCTTATTCATAATTTCGCAACCTTAGAAAGCAGTAGAAATTCAAACTAAATCAATACGAAGTTTGTAGAATATTCTTAACCCGCGAAGATTTTTATATAATATTATAAGTCGTTTTGTGCGCAAGAGAGACGACGATACGTTTTGTTTCACGTGCGCAAGAACGCACTCTGTATTTCGAGCATCAAAAATTTATATTTGTTTTGAGATTAAAACTAAAAGCGGCAATGTGTAAAAAGTAACTAAAATGTAGTTTGACAATTCGCAACGTTAGAAAATTATAAATGAATAAAGGGATTTTGTATATCTGATTGTAAGGTCCCGTTCACATAGCAGCGATGGGGGTTACCATTAGCTCATATAGCGATTCAGTTCAAAAACTATTCAGTACAAAATATCGGTTCGGTGATGTCCACAGCTATATTTAAAGGCACAGTAGCAGAAGGTCAGACTTCTGCAAATGATGACAAATGTCAACGATGAACCAATATTTTATAGTGAACAGTTTTTGATCTGAATCGCTATAAGAGCTAATGGTAAGTCAGAGGACTTGACGGGTCAACTCTTCAGTGATAAGAACTGCAAGTAAAAAAAAGCGGGGCCGATTCAAAAGTTTTCTTTAAAAAAAATCTCATTCCAAAAGTTATATAAAATTGCAATTATACTTAAAGTAAAAAAACATTTGCGAAATTTTATTTTTGCTGAAGTACCTAATCATTTATAAGACTGTGTTGATTGGCTAACTGTTTTTATGTTTGTATTTATATGAATTTTCAATTGTACTGATTCTAAGCAAGTTAATCTCGATCAATACTATACAAAAAGCAAAGATTTTTTTCGGTTTTATGAAAATATTGTAGGTAAAAAATACAATTGAAGATTCATGCGTGAAATTAAAAACAAAGTTTGCTTTGAAAATTGTTGAAAAAACTTTTTGCATGAAACTTTGAAATGTAACGTAGTTTTTTTTTGTAAAATATTTCTTTTAAATATCTATAGTATATTCAGTCAAAATTTAAATACAATTTTATTAGCAAACTGTCAAAAAAAACTTCACGTTTGAATGTTGCCATTACAAATTCGAAGTGCATTTTAAGTTTTTTTTTATAGGTAAAATTTGCTTAACATAGGATTTTATTATTCTTTCGTTTTTACCCTACAAATATACTGTTGTCCTGCTGGTCAGTGTTGCCAACTTAGCTGTGTACTTTGTAGTTAGAAAATATTCAAAAAATAATACTCAATTCAAAAAAGTTGACTGGCTGAGATGAGATCATAATATATTGTTAATTGAATGTCTAATAGTTACGAGAATTGCCTTCCAGGTGGGCCACAAGGCCACAAGCCATTACGGTCATTTAACTCTTTGAGCTGCGGAAAATGGCGGGGAAATCCGTCAAACTGACAAAAAAAAACAAAATTATTCTTTATTGATAATAGAAAATCAAGGAAATTCTATTTTGTTTAATTTAAAAAAAAATCAGGTGTTTTAAGAATATTAGCTATTTGAGCTGCAAATATTGATAAATCTATCAAATTATGGCGATAAATTTAGTTGTTTGAGTCAGGGCCCATTTAAACAAAAAAAAAACTTGTTAAGTATATTTTATAAAAAAAAACTGAATTGAGAAAATCCTTTTTTTAAAGTCTGTTAAAATATACATACAACTTGAATTTTAAAGGTTGTAAGAATATTTAGTTGTTTGAGCTGCAAAAATTAACAAGTTTATAATTTTATGGCGATAACGTTAGTTGTTTGAGTCAAGCCCAGTTGGCAACACTGCTGGGACTCGTCGTTGAGCCTACTCTCGCCTTCGAGTGACGTAATAACGATAATTCTAGACGTGCTATGTTGCGCAAAGTTCGCCTTTGTAGTAGATACTTACATGTAAGATGTGTTTTTTATTTGCCTAGAAATTAGTACAGAGGTTGTTGCAAACCCGAGTGTAAATAAGATTTGAAGCAGAAATTATGTTAAAACATGTTTCAATTTGATTTGGTTGTTTTATTTATCTCCATGAAGGCCTTACTCCAAACATCACAACTGAAGCTAGCAATTTTAATTCCCCCCCTCCCTCCCTCCCTCACTCACTCACTCACACACCCACAAACAAAAAAGGTTTTGAGAATAATCCAATTTGGATTAGTGTGTCCATTATTCCATAAATTATCAAATTTGATAGCCATAAAATCCCCACTGCCATCAGAGACATGATTGTGACGCTCCCTGCCCGTGGGTACCTACAAAGTTCACCTGGCTGTACCAGGGGCAAATTTTCCTTCCCGTGGTCCACCTCAAGATAACTGGGTGTACAAAGGTTTTTTATTTCGTTCCGTGGTTCACCTTCGTTCACCTGGCTGTACCAAGGGTAATTTTTTTCCCCGTGGTTCACCTATACTGCATATATTACCATAAGTAAAATAGCATCTCCCATGACTCTTAGGTTGAGATAAATAGCGTTACTTAGCACGTACTTATGCTTAGCATTCTCCTTGTCACTCTTTAGCACGCGTGTTTTAACATTTGTGTGACAGTGCCAAGGACAGTTCTAAGCATTAGTACGGATTACCTATTTGAGTTATGGTAGCTAATGCAGACTTTAGTCAGTTTGCCATAATTTTGGAAACCCCATACATACATACATCTCGACCTTCGAGCAACACGGAAGGGAGTAGCCATTCGCAGCGTTCCCCTCTGTCAAACTACAAGCCAAAGTAGGCATATGCGTTCAATAAAACTAGTTGTTATTCTGAGCTGTGCAAGGTTTGTTAGTGTGAGTGTCGTCATTACAATGTTGTATTTGGACGTGTATATGCGGAATTGCGCTTGTGTGCACATTTCCCCCCGCAAAAAATTACAGAACTATTTGAATGGTGATATATCGGTAAGGCTACTCCCTTCCGGCCCGCGGCAGGAAGTCCGTGTTGCTCGAAGATCTCGACCTCAGTGTGATGCTAGCAGTGTTTCTTATGTTTTTCTGGCTTTCATTTGTTTTTCTACATTCTCTTGTTTTTCAGAATCACAAACAAAGACTAGACATTAGGCACTTACCATAGTTCGTGTTTTCTATGGTTGGACCACGGACAAAAAACCATATGAAAGAAATAAAAACCCTTGGTACACCCAGTTATCTTAAGGTGAACCACGGGAAGAAAAAGTTGCCCCTGGTACAGCCAGGTGAACTTTGTAGGTGATCCACATTCCACGGGCAGGGAGCGGATTGTGAAGATTTGAAGAGAAAACCCCACCGCGTGCTAGTATGGCAGTCAATGTGCCATACTAGCACGCGGTGGGGTTTTTGGGAAGATTATCCGTCTCTGAAACTCAAGCTGAAACTACACGCGCCACTAGCGTTGCGTCAAAATAAAATATTCCATTTGCCAGCAGTAGAAAATTAAAAACTTACTTAGCTTTGCATTCCGAATAATATTGCTCTAGTTGTTATTCTGAGAGTTTGCAACTTTGCAATAAGCGTAAATTGCGCGATAATTGCTGTCAACGGCAACTTTTTGTTAAAAAAGTGACGTTTGCGTTTGACAGCATTGGTCGCGCAATTTACCTGAGAAATTACGCGAGATACAGATGTAAGGACTAGGGTTGACCTTATTTTTTATTTTTTTTTGTTTTTCTCCTTTTTTTTTGATGATGATGGAAAAAGGGACCCCGTTGCGTGATTGGCTGTAGTGGATTTTGTCAACATTGAAAAAACGTATGGTCTGGATTTTGCTGAATTTGATATGCGGCCAAACACTATAGCAATGCAATGGATTTTACAATTTCTAAAAACTTATCTTTTTCCTTGGAAAAATTACTTAGTAGTATTTTTAGATGTTAAGGGGGACGGTCAGGAAGAAAGCAGAGAGGGACACATTCTTTTAAGTAGTTGAGAGAAAGCTGATAATAAAATGAATAAGAAAATAATATTAATTGATTTATTTCACAGGTAAGAGGTCCCCCCAATTACAAGATCTTGCACATCTGTACGTTGTCTGATCATATTTTGATTTGGCAAATATAACTTCTTCCAATTCACCTTTTGATGTACATAATCTGCATATTGTGTGGCCGGAACGAACAATCGGAGCTCTCACTATTCTAGGCCACTGTGGATCATCATTCGGTCGGTCACCTTTCCTTAAAACTACGTACGAAAACAGTTCGGCAAATATTTCTGTCTTTGATGGAAAGGGTAATGACTCATACTTCATTAGATAATTGCAAGGCGTTTTGTGTTCTAAGTACCTTGGGCATACATTATCATTTGGACATGGAGAAAATGCATAACCTTTATTATTGCCTCCTGGTAGGTTCAGAACGAATTCTCTTGCTTCGTTAACTATTTGGAATCCAGCATTTGAGCCATGTTCTACGATTATAAGAAAGTCTTCGGTTTTGTTCCATAATTTTTGTATTGTCTCCAACCTTGATTTCATATTCGGGAGTTCAAATAAAGAGAATGCTGACAATACTATGCTGTATTTTAAATCTGATGAAGCGGGCAGGAACTGTCGTTGAAAATATCCTTTTAGTGGCATTTCAACGTTATCTCGTCCATGACACAATATAAGTCTCGCTAAGTCTTGCATGTGTTGTGAAGTGTCTACACAGAAATATTCAAATATATCTTGTTTCCAATACGTGTTGACAGCCCATGTTCCTGTACCGACACCGGAGCCAAAGTCGAAAAAACTTCTTGGTTTGTAATCAACTAATACTTTTTTTATTTCATCGAGTATTCTTATTAAGATTGCATATTCAGGGGCGGCCCTTGCTGCTAAATACTGCAAACTAGTGGCTTTATCGTAGTCAATACTGCCCCAACGGTAGACACTGTTCTTCAACGCATTGAAAACCTTATTTTTAATCTTGGTATCGTATTCCTCGACTTCTCTTTCAGTCAAATCAGACGCCTTTGATAAAACTTTTTTAGAAATTTTATGATGGAAATTGGCTGCTTTCAGATCGATTTCGTCATCTTCAGGTGGTAGTAACCTTGAGCGTAGGTAGTTGTTGAGTTTCACACTCTCGTGATGTAAAGCTTTGGCTCCAGAGTCTTCAAGAATTATTTTTATAGCCTTCTGAATATCGCGCGGCACACTGCCGATTTTGACGCGGTTGGTGCCAGGATGGTTCCGTGGTTTGTACTGCTTCGCTTCGAATTGTTCCTTCAGGCTGGCGTCGATCGCGATTCTGGTGGAGTAGTTCGCGTAAATTGATGAGAAATACGATATTTTCAGTTTTCTAAACATTTTTATAACCTATCTTTTTTGTGTTTTGTTCGCTTTTCGTTTGGTTTCCAACTTAAACGTCACTTTTGGTCTCTCTGTCATTGTCTTCTTGATTTGTTGACATTTCTTTCAGTTGCCATTGATGGAGAAATGAGAACGTTTGCTGCAAGACTACCACTACTACTTACTTTCCGATTGTAGAATAGTAACTTACTCTACAAATCCAATCCAATTAGTTCTTGACAAATCTTAATAAATTGTATCTGAAATATAAATGAAATGGGCTCAGTTGTGTCCGCTAGTGCGCAATGTTATTCTACGTGTGTCCGAGCCGTGGGATTTTACATAAAAACGTCCCTTTCTTCAAATCAAGATTTTCTAGTAGGAGAGCAGACAGTGTTGCTAGCTAATAATCTAACTGAGCGTGAGCACTGCAACTCGCACATCAATTTCACCCATGGCATGGCATGTTGCGCAAATAAATGTTTTCTAACCATATTTCTGTGTAGTTTCTTTTCTCATTGTCTAACTTGATTTATTTGAGGAATATAACTTTATATTAATTACACACCAGAACACTACTCTTTCATACAAAACTTAGTAAACATCACAACTTATTTTTATTTGTAAAATAAAATAGATAAATGTAGATAGGTAGGTACTGAAATTATCGATTTGGTTTGGTGTTCCCATCTTGTTTGTGCTTATTTATGCATTCCTTAAAGTCATTAACCTCCACCTGGCACTTTCTCCAATCTTTTGTTGTTGCTATGCATTCCTGAAATAATTACAAGAAACAAAAGTGAAGATATCTTTCATAGTTGACTGGTTGACACTGATTATAGAACAAGGTAGGTAAACTTGGATGCAGTCGAGTCACCTCAAACTTGAGTTAGATTCGAGTTTAAGCTGATAGTTTAGTTAGACAAATAACTGCCACCATATGGCAATAATAGTTTATAACCACGTACCTACCTAATAATATTTCAGAACTCCCTGAGCGGAGATTCCCAAGTGAATTACACAGATGGTTGGTAAAACAATGTTTTTATAATATAAAATAATTTTTTGATCATAAAATGTAGGTAGTTATAAGTTTTGTGACATTCAATATTACGATTAATTATTATTCTTACATCTTAATTTACTATTGCTTTTATAATGACATGATAATGGATGTATTCACCTAGTACCTACTTGTGGGAACTAAATTGTTTGTATGTCATAATGTATGACTGAGTATGTTGGACATGTAAATTATGACCACCAATGTAAAATTACCATATTCAAAACAAATAAATTATCTTTATCTTTAAATCAAACTCTGTTTTCTGTGGTATGTGTCCGGTCCGGCCTACGAATGTGCCTCTCCGTCTCCTCTAGTGAATGTCGTTAAAGCCGACTAAGAGTTTACACAACGGGGTATGGACAGCAACTGAATACTTAACACCAATACTGCGATCACCATTCCGCCTGCTAAGCGTGCTGACTATCGCAAATTGCTAAATATTGCTTTCGATGGGGGACCTTGTCCAGCAGTGGACATCAACTGGCTGATGATGATGAATCAAACTCACCATTTCACTAATAATAACTCGCCTACATTCTGTACCTACAACTACAACAAGAATTCGAGAAACTATAGTAGCGTGGTTTGGTTCGATCAATGAACAAGGGAACCTAACCTAATATTGTGTAGATATAAGAGATATACGTATAAGCACAATTATTTAGGTTACGTAGGTACCTACTCAAAATTTTTGAGTTCACTAAGGTAGAGTCCAGTTTAAAACTGCACGCCCCACTATTTAACTTAGTCAAAATAAACTATTCCTTAATCCCTAAACACAAGGACCATTTTCGAACGTAAAGCTTGTGTCCAGTGCCATTTAAGCAGTGGAGGGGCATAAAGTTAAGACTGGACGCACTACAAATAGTTGGTAAACATAACCTACCTGCACTTTATAATGTAATTCAAGACACCCTGTTTTCTTCAGCATGTTCTCCACTGGATCCTCATCAGAATCTTCAGGTTTCGCTCGCGGTTTCACCGTCATTTTAATAATTTCCCAAGATGATCCTTGTCAAAGAAAATTTATACTTTGACCGAGTGCATGTATGAAAAAAACAACCAAAACAAATCAGCTGTTTTTTTTTTTGGCCCTTGCAAATCAGCTGTTAGATAACATAGTTAGCTAGGGAAGTATTGTTCCATTTCGTGCATTGGTAGATTGGTAGGTAATGTAGCATGGAAGATTGACATTCATTCTTCCGTGTAATGTAGGTATACTCTAATTTGGTCGTATTATGTTAGATACGTTCAAGTTAAATTACTATTACTACAACATGCTATGATTTTGTGTGCTATGTGCACGCGACACCTTGCACTCGCCATAATAAATTGTAGGATTATAGTTAAAAAAAAAGGCATTTGATTTGCACTCAAAAAATATTGAATAGTTAATACAACACCTTATTTCTTATTATCATATTATGTATTCTAGCAAGCTCCTGACACATTATAGTAATAATATCTACAAATATTTGAACAAAATCATAGATCTTGCTAATCTACCTTGCCCTGTAGCATTGTGCTACTTTTTACTTTACCTTTAGCTCTATTTTTTTTACCTATGTTTTGAGAACCAAAACTTTTATTGAACGCATCTGTAACCATCTTGGCATTTTGGCCACACGTCACTGCTGACGTTAAAATGTGCGTTCGGAGTGCTGATTTGAATAGCTAATTTGAATGTATGATTTGTATTTCAATTTGAAAAATTTGGTAGAACACCTATTAAATTAAGTAATTTACTGTATAAACAACTTTAATTACCTAATTATTTTAAATCTATAAAAATTATTCGTTTTGTTTTGGATATTAATTGGTTGCAAACGTCAATCGCAGGAAACTAGGAACTGTAGGAAGATCAACCGGAATGTAGTTTCTGAACATTACAATACGTGGATTCGACCAAAGAGAAGGTGATTTTATCAAGACTCAAATTATTAAATTTTTTAAATCAGAATCATAGTTAAAAGTCACAAAAACACATCAAAATGGTCACAAAGGGTGTTCTCTCGCTGTTCGCGCTGGCTCTCGTGAGCGGTTGTTTGGCTGAGAGCTGCCAGAACCCAAAAGCCGAAGCATCGTTCTTCACGAGTTTAGATGCGACTGTCGTGACACAAATAGCTTATATCACGGAATTTACGTTGAAATGTGATAATCCCCTGCCTGAAAATTACGCGCTGTACGCTGAGGTAGCTGGGAAGCCCGTGACCGCTGCCAGAGTCGGGGATAATAAATACCAGGTGAGTAACCTTTACTTGCCTCTGCGCTAGGCGAACCTTTCGTCAATCTGGTTCTTTTATATCGGGGCTCTTTTCAGGGCATCGTTACTGGCATCTAAATTAAAACCTCGTGTAATGTGTTACAATTTCATTCTACACTGCATATTCCATTGTGGTCACCGCTCTAGAAACTATTCCCCAGCTTTTGTCGCTACTGTGAGTGATATGGGTAATTATGGCCTGGTAATTGCCACTTCTATATAACAATCAACCCAAGTAGGCTAACTTATAAGGATAAAAGGGGGTCTTTCGTCATCAGGTAAATTGGTCACTGAAAAAGTATGGGGTAAATTCGTCACCGTTTGCTTTTGTACAGTCAGCTCTTATGTCTAGTGGTAGTTTATAACACGCAGACATCAACAGGGCGATTCTAAAATGTCGGGAAACGTTTCCGATCGGATTTGTTAGTTTTTTATTTCAATGTGGTAAGTAACTAAAACAATTTTCTCCAGTAAAACGCAGTAATATACAATATTTATTGTTTTTTACTGAAATCAAAATCGAAATGAAAAACTAACGAATCCGATCGGAAACGTTTCAAACGTTTTAGAATCGTCCTGTAGAATTAATGAAAAAACTCAAAATAAACCAATATTTGTCTACCAAGGTTTCCTGGACCGAGGACCCAGCCAAGGCTCGCTCCGGCATTCACGAGATCCACATCCTGGATGAGGAAGGTTGGGCGTCCCTGCGCCGTGCTCGCCGTGCTGATCCTGCTGCGACCGTCGCTCCTCTGTTGGCAATCCAGCTCAACCACCCCGGCAGTAAGTAATAGTAGAGCCTATATGAGATGCAATACTACAGCAGAGTTGTTTCAAGATGCTAGCGAGACGACCGCAAATGGCTGGCCAGTGATGCAGGGGTAGCTTGAAATCTTTAATATCAATAAATAATATTAAAAACATTTATTAAGGAACAACAAAAATATAGAATCATGTGTACATTTTGAAACTATTATGCCTGTAGAAGTATGAAAACTGTGTTAGAGGCCCTCCTCCAACTAGGTAATTTGAGCTTTGTAATTAGATTGGTTAATATTTGACATTTACTATCGTCTCGACTCTCTATTGCTACTAACGTATGTCAGCCTTTGCTAGCAGTACAGATGAAAATCTGGCATAACTGCCTACAATTACATGATTTTAACTGGTAGAGAATCGGAAGATACAATTGTATGCGTCTAAATTAGACGTTATTGACAAATAGTGTAGTCGTCAAAATTTTTCAAAATTATTCTTTATTGAAACTAGCGCAAAGTCACTCACACTCAACTCAAGTCACAGGCACTGACAATGCAGGAAGTTAGTGCAGATCTTATCTGAATTAGATTAGCGCAAAGTCTAGGGAATCCTATCTTCTATTTTACCGCGACTCTACCGGTTAACTATAGCCTGTATTTATTTAAAGTGCACTGACAAGGACTAAGATACACGTATCAGCTCTAAGAGCCGTCCATGTATTACAAATAATAATAAAATTGTAAATTTTAAAGGCGTACACTAACAGAAAAAAAAAAACTTTGATCTATATCTCTCTCTATCAGCTTTCTACATCTATAGATGGCTCTCTCTACTAAATTAAATAATCTGTCAAAATTGCCTACAGTTTCAAATTCTTCAGTTGTAATTTTTTAGTTTTTCTAGATTTGAATCTATCATTAGATGACTCTCACTACCTTCACTAGCTTCTAGGTCTATAGATAGAAGCAATATATATAAAATTGTAAATTGCAAATTTGACAGAACATTGCATGATACTACAGTGCAAGGTACATAAATACTCTAGGGAGCTACAGTGCCATCTAGTCACCATTCAACCAAACCGGCCTACCATAGACTAAATATAAAAACCTAATTATTATTGTACTGTAGAAAATCAATTTGTTTCCAGGTTACTCCGGACCCTGGGTGAACTCCGAAGTATTGGCCACCCTACTCTCAATCTTGGTAGCATACACTGCTCTGCGTAACAAGAGCAAAATCTTAGCCTAATTTAAATGTTACTTATTAAATTATTTTTTACTAGAAATAAATGGTTAATAATTTGTATTTTCGCTGTTTTTCTCAAAGTTAACTTCACCAGTTTTTTAGTGAATTTGTCGTTCCCAAACTACTATTTATTTATTTTCAGGAGAACCAACAGCTTACTTTAACATAATAATACAACAGAATAACAGTAGAGAGCCAATAACTTAATTTGACTTGCCTACCTTCTTTTAATTCTGACATGTTATTGTATTATATGCGAGACTTACCTATTTCTACAAGAATTCTACTCTTATGTGATTATGACATTGTTTTTAAATCGTTTTGACTTGTGTTTTTTTTAAATTAATTAATTATTTTAATTGTATTGTCTTGTAATTTTTATTTTGATATTGACTCCAATTTGCAGCGCCCTGATGGGGTACTGGACTAATAGTATAAATAAGACCTATTACTAACAATATTGTATGTACATGAGAGCAATAAATAAATACAAATACCATCATCATCAGCCTGTACAAGTCCGTTGGACATAGGCCTCCCCACCAATACATACATACATCACCTAGTGGTACGACGGACCATTTTTGTAAGCCAAGCCGTGTTTGTTGCCTGATTCTTCTAGGCTTGGTTGTGTTGGAACAGGAGTAATTTTAGTTTATAAGACGATTCAAAATGATCCTTGTGATTTCAATTAATAAAATTCTTTTCATTTGATACCTATATATCGAGGGCATCAAACCATAGGGGCGTATCCACAAAATGGCTTTTTTTTTTATTTTACCATTGGATTTGAGAACTTCTGATCCATAATCTGGCAAAACACTAATATTTTTAGGTGTTTTAGTTTTTTTTATATTGACCAAAACATTATAGGCGTATAACTACAAATAAATAAATACGTCGTGCCATACAGGCGTATCGTCGGCGTTTGTCAACATATGAGTTAAATTATCGGGCCATACAGGCGTACAGTAACGTAACCGCTTGCATGATTTTACGCCTTTATGGTCAGACATATTCTTTACTAGCATTTGCTTGCGGCTCCGCCCGTATGGAAATATGCATTATAGCTAAATATACTATTCTGATGTATAAGCTATAATACTGTAAAGTTTCATCAAAATCCGTTCAGTAGTTTTTGTGTGACAAACATCCATCCACCCATCCTCACAAACTTTAACATTGATGATGTAACTACGTATACCTAGAATAGACTAGCCTAGAAAAGACCCCTCCCTCTCTTCCCGTGGATGTAGTACACCAGGGCATGGACATCAACCTGAGTACTCAATACCAATACTGCAATCATCAATCCAACTGCCACGCCTGGTGATTATGGCAATGATGTCTCTGTGATCAACAGGGTCAAAACCGCCAGTGACCACCGCATGGTAAGAGGCTCATTGAATCTCAATGTTAAGTTATAAAAGTCCCGTCTGATGAAATCTACTCTCCGCCCAGTTCATAAGTCCTGTTCAAATTCAAATCCTGAGAACTTTGAGTTGGAACTCCAGAATTGCTTCCAATACCTGGCTAAATGCGATATAGTGGACGAGCTGAACAACGGGCTTGTGCAAATAGTCCAAGTGAACACAACAACAACAACTTGGTGGACAAGTCGGAGTTATTTAGGACCCCTTCGCAAAAATAGAACAGAGAAACTCTCTGAGTGCACTCTTAAATACATGGCAGAGCGATCAATAAACAGATCTTCAAGTACATGCTGCACGATTTGCGTCTTTTCAATACTAATTGTATTAAAAGTGTCTATAGAGCGCAATTAAGGCTTCAAAGTATTTGCTAGAGATCTGTCAATTGGGCTAAGTCAGCTTTCGAAAGCTGGAGATTGTACGTAAGCACGAGAAGTTCTCAATTGTACAACTCATCGCAAAATCCGGCTTCCAGCACGACGAGCGATGCAAGAGCCCGTTTGACCCGCCACTACAACGATGATATCCTGGATGTCAGCCTATACGAGATCCGAACAGCTCTCAAACAGCTTAAGACGCTATAGGTTCACATAATGCATTTAATGAGCTCTAGAATAGTTATGTTTTTGATATGAGTTCTTATAGTTTACGGAAAAAAAAACGTATTCTTAAGCTTTTTATCTAGTGAAATCATAAATTCAGTACACAATTTAAATTACTCCACTCGTTAAAAACATAAACAAAGATTTTTTAACCATTGTAAAATTGAAATCTATTTTCAGACTAACTTCTAAGTCTTCTAACACATTTTTATTTTTGGAACTTTTGGTTACTATAAGTTATAAATTGGGTTAGTGAATTCATCAACAAAACCTAACTAAACTTTGAAGGGAATTTTTATATAATTATTTTATACACAAAACCAAGGTATCAGAGCGTGTGCTCACAACAGTGCTACTGAAAGTGGGTAGAGAACTGATACTAAAAGTCTTTCAGACGCTATTTAATCCCGTTATGGTACTCTTAGTTCATGATACCCACGACACAGAGAATCCTAGTGTGGAATTAGGGCAATGTATGTGACTGTTGGGTGTTATGTTTATATTATTTTCATCTATCTACTGTTATGTATCTATCTACTGCTATCCTCGAGAGCATAACGCCGAAGGCGTGGAACAGTAGTAGTGGTACTGTTTTTCAAAAAAGTTGAAGACACCCTATTTAAAATTTATTTACCCTTTGAGCTGCCTGAGCCACGTCTATTAGTTGTTTTTAAGAGTAGTTACTAATCGTCTCCACACACGCAGGTCCACACGACTTCTCAAAATAAGACGGGTTTACTGTAGACCACATCCACACGCTCCGGCAGATTATACAGAAGACTGATGACTTAACGAGTATAATATAGCGTTAGAGAACTACGAGAAAGCCTTTGATTCAGTCGAGACCGCGCTTTTAAGTTGTGGAGGAGGTATTGAACAAGTCAATATCGACCTTTCGCGCCATTTCATTATAACATCTGCATGATCGAATTAAATATGAATTCTGCCTGTATATAGAACAAACTCTTGGAATGTGAAGAAGGTTAGGACTTCTTACTGATAGTGTAGGAGTTCGAAGCCTCAATTGGCCGAGAAGTTCAGGACAGTCGATCGAGCTGCTTGCAATATCGAGAAGATAGGATAAGTCAGCGGCACGCCTACTCTCTTTATGTGGGAGGATATGGAATTTTCTGCAACGCGCGGAATAGTTAGACGTAAACTTCTTTAATCTGAACTGTAAATATCTAAGAAAACGCTTCTGTATACTTTCTCGATTCTCGAGTGGCGACCACAAACCGGACGAGACGGTAGAGGATGGCCTTCCACTCGATCGACTAAAGACATAATAAACGTTGCAACCTCGCAGGAAGTCGATAGGTGGAGGTGGCTCAAGACCATTCGTCGTGATGCCTATGCACTCCCCCTAGAACCCCATCCATCCATCATCAGCTTGTAGAAGTCCACTAGGTGCTGGACCTATGCCTAGCAATGGACAGGCTGATGATAGTGATTAATATTTTTGAATTTTTATTACATTTTAAGACAGACAAATTGTAAATGTGTTAGTTGTTTTTAATTGTACCTAAATGTGTTTGTAAGATTTTTTTAAGGATTTTAGTTATAATTTCCAGATTTTTATCAAAAATTAGTAATACAGAATAAGTACTTAGTATTGTACTGGAGGAAGAAGCTGGTATCAGTAGATACTGTTTCATTAGATAGGTCTGGATATTATACGCCTCTACGGAATTTTTACACAAAGTCAACTATTTTACCAAACCATATGGGCGTATAATTTGATTTTTCTGAGATGAAGGGTTCCCTGTTAAAACTATTATGTTTTTTATTATACTATGGGTATCTCCATTCAGATTATTTGTAAAAAAACACATTAAAAAAATATGTTTTATCATACGCCTCAAATTATATGGTGAAGGGGAACACAAAATTCACTGAAAATTTTCAAACCATATGGGCGTATGAACGAAAAGTACTAGAAGGAGTTGGGCTACATAATTTTAAGTGCTATGATTATTTGAGACTTAATATTAGATAGTTTTCCTGAAAACTTCAGTTAGATCTGATATCTCTGAAAAAAGTTAGACAGTTTTTTGTTCCTCCTGAACAGTAGCCCAAAGTCGATACGCCTATATGGTTTGATGCCCTCGATATGTAAAATTACGCTTGTTTCCCAGAGGGGTAGGCAGAGGCCGCAGATTATCACTTGCTACGATCTCGACATACCTCTTGAGCTTTAATTAATCAATTTAGTATTTTTTTTGATATCTCAAAAACGGATCTAGCGATTTCAATTAAATTTGTTATATGGGGGTTTTTGGGCGCAAAAATCTATCAATCTAGGTCTCATCTCTGGGAAAATGCGTTCTTCCGATCAATGATCTGTCACCCAGTTACTTAGGAATAAAACTACATATTCATCATAACATACAATTATGTATTTAAAAAATAAATAAATATACTTACACAACAAAAAATCACTGAAAATAAATAATTTTCTATGAATATAGGCACTATAAAATACTAAATTGATAAGATTTAAGGTTAAAGGTTTTTTATTTAAGGTTCGCCTGCGACGCAGGAGGTTGCGGGTACGATTCCCGCCTCTGAACAAATATTTGTACGATCTGCAGATAATTTGTTCAGGGTGTTCTGGGTATTTTTCTATGTATAATAAAAAAATATCTATCTATGTAATGTATTGTATTAAGTATATCAGTTATCTAGTGCCCATAACACAAGCTCTGCTTAGCTTGGAGGCTAGATAATGTCCAGCATTTATTTATTTATTTATTTTATTACTTGACATTGGCAAAATTGTGGAAAGCTTTCCTCACTGACCATTCAATAAATAAAGAAGAAAAAGACAACACAATCGTATAACGGAACTGCACGCGAGATTAGAAACAAAATTTAAATTTGACACTAGCATTTTCCCGCGACTCCACTCGCGTGCAATCTAAGTACTTAATCGGATTGACACAACCATTCCTCATTAAATTACCTACACGACAGTGTAAACTGTATCAAAATCGGCAGAGACAAAAACCGTTACCCAAAAAAAAATAGTTTTTTTATTAATTTAAGGTGGATCGTCTCGCATGTGGCGTGAAATTCAAATTTTATTGTGTTTGTTGCTCATCACAGCTCATCAACACTTCTTGTGATAGCGAAAACTGATTTTGCGAAAACAGGGGAACCTAACACACATGTTCTAGTTGATAGTATCTTTAAAAGATAATTAGTTTAGCTACGAATACCGTTCAATGATTTTTACAAGGTTTTTTTTTTGTTTAGGGATATCCGTAGCTTAACTAATGATATATAAGAGATACTATCAATTAAAACATGTGTGATGGGTCTCCTAGTTTTCGCAAAACCTGTTTTCGTTATCTCAAAAAGTGTTGGAGCTGTGACGAGCAAAAAACAATAAAATTTGAATTTCGCGCCACATGCGAGACGATCCACCTTAAAGTAGTTTTTTACACCAAAATATATATACATACACAATGTATGTAAAAAAAATAGTTTGGGTATAACTTTCAAGTACAGAGTCGAGGTCGCTTCCCTTTGATCTTGCACTCTGTTGCCCTCAAGACTTCCTCCCCAAATATCACTATAGCTCTGACCAAATTAAGTACATCATCAGCCTCTAGAAGTCCACTGCTGGGCATAGGCCTTCCCATTAGAATGCCACGACTAACGGTCTCGAGCCACCTCCATCCACCGACTTCCTGCGACGTTTACAATGTCTTTAGTCCATCGAGTGGAGGGCCTTCCTCTACCGCGTCGTCCGGCTTGTGGTCGCCACTCGAGAACCTTTATTCCCCAACGGTTATCAGTTCTTCGAGCTATATGACCTGCCCTTTGCCATTTCAACTTGCTAATTCTGAGAGCTATGTCGGTGACCTTGGTTCTTTTACGGATTACCTCATTTCGGATTCTATCACGTAGTGAAACTCCTAGCATAGCTCTATCCATAGCCCGCTGCGCGACTTTGAGCTTATTAATTAAGTACATGGATGTATTATATACCAAAACCTTAGATAAATACCTACATAACAGTAAAAACCTCATTAAGGTGTTTCCTCTCGCATGTGGCGCGAAATTCAAATTTTATTGCGTTTTTGCTCATTACAGCTCATCAACACTTCTTGAGATAGTAAAAACTGATTTTGCGAAAACTAGGAGACCTAACACACATGTTTTAGTTTATAGTTTCACATATAGATCATTACTTCAGCTACGAATACTCTTCAATGAGTTTTACAGTGTTTTTTTGATTCAAAGATATGCGTAGCTTAACTAAATTACATTTATGAGATACTATCAATTAAAACATGTGTGCTAGGTCTCCTAGTTTTCGCAAAATCTGTTTTCTCAATCTCAAGAAGTGTTGATTAGCTGTGATTTACAAAAAACACAATAAAATTTGAATTTCGCGCCACATGCGAGAGGAATCCCCTTAAAATTCGTTTAGTAGAATTCTAGTAATAACCGTACCAACAGACCGACATTGCTTTTTATAAATATAAAGTAAATAAATAAAATAAAACAATATAAAAATGTATTTTTAATTCTCCTACAGCAACTACTTAACTGTGTTATCACAACATTTAATTCTAGCAATACTACGCTTCCAAGTTTCGATCACTAGATGGCGCTAGTCTGCTCGGAATGAAAATAGGCGTTTGAGGTGATTATATGATTGAATGATGATGCAACACTGTTTTTTTTTCTGAAGGAATAAATGCAGTTGGCCTCAGATGGCCGATGCTGCGTTACCGGACTTTTGGTGAGCGCAAAGGCGCTCAACCGTTAAAGTTAGGTTGGGGCAACTAGCGCAAGGGCACCACTTAGGTACGGACCTCGGCTTGAGCCATTGACAGATTGGGAGGAATAGGAAAACGCCCCGGAACATGCTTGTAACGGTTTAGGCGTGTGGTACTGAAGGTACTGAAAAGACTGGAGGATAGGAGCAAACGCCCCGGAACATGCTTGTAACGATTTAGGCGTGTGGTACTGAAGGTACTGAAAAGACTGGAGGATAGGAGCAAAAGCCCCGAACATGCTTGTAACGATTTAGGCGTGTGGTACTGAAGGTACTTAAAGTCTTCGACCCCGCCGGCGGGGTCGCTGTATCTGTGTAGTATTTACTCTGTCGTGATTGGATGACGACGCCCCCGCATTCGCGTCGGTGATTTCGTCATCCGGGTCACCAAGAACATGTCTTGGCCGACGAACTCGTCATTATACCTGGACTATAAATGAAAATCAAATCCCTCATCATCATCATTACCCGAAGAATTTACAAAACCTCTCGTTTTTTTAAAAAATTATAAATTTTTATAACTAAAAATGCAAGAACACTTAACAACCAATACTTAGTTTACGGGACACTTATAGCATGTCAAATTGACAGGTTTCTATAGAAAAATTCCAAATTTTCCATTCACTAAGTATCTCTTAGCATTAGGTATCCCTTAATTGATTGGTTAAATGATTTCTAGTATAGATTTTAGTTTTTTTTTTCGAGCAAACTTTAAATTTGTTTCTATTACATTTCTTTTAAGTATTTAATGGAATTTCACTTATGACTAGGCCATTCACCACAATTGTTCTTTTACCAACAACATTCACAATTAGAGGTTCTTTTAAGAGCCACCAAGAAACAACCAGCAAGACGAGTGAGCTATACATATAAAAGAATAACCCACTATTTAGCTCAATTCTCAACTATAATCGGTCACTTTATACAATTTAAAAGATCGCAGGAAGTCAGTGGATGGAGAATGGAATTTTAAGGGAGAAGGTTATGTCCAGCAGTAGACTTCTACAGGCTGATGATGAAGGGAACTAATGCTACTCCCAAAGAGGTAGCATACACTTATAGGATACAGTTGTATTCTGATAGGATACAGTTGTATTCTGTCAGGATACAGTTAATTCTGATAGGATACAGTTGTATTCTAATAGGATACAGTTGTATTCTGACAGGATACAGTTGTTTTCTGATAGGATATAGTTGTATTCTGACAGGATACAGTTAATTTTGATAGGATACAGTTGTATTCTGATAGGATACAATTCATTCTGATAAGATACAGTTCAGTCTGATAGAATGCACTCGTATTCTAACATAACATAACACCCTAACTGTGGGATTCCGTGTCCTGGGTATCAGGAACTACGAGCACCATTGTACCACCACACACAGACACGAAACTAATTGCACCACATGCAAACATTTAGCGTCATAGGCGACTACTCGCTCGCCGCGCCACGATGATGAACTATTATTCTGATAGGATGCACTAGTATTCTGATGGGATGAACTAGTATTCTAATAGGATGAACTATTATTCTGATAGGATGAACTAGTATTCAGATAGGATGACTTAGTATTCTGATAGGATACAGTTATATTCTAATAGGATACAGTTGTATTCTGACAGGATACAGTTGTATTCTAATAGGATACAATTCATTCTGATAAGATACAGTTCAGTCTGATAGAATGCACTCGTATTCTAACATAACATAACACCCTAACTGTGGGATTCCGTGTCCTGGGTATCAGGAACTACGAGCACCATTGTACCACCACACACAGACACGAAACTAATTGCACCACATGCAAACATTTAGCGTCATAGGCGACTACTCGCTCGCCGCGCCACGATGATGAACTATTATTCTGATAGGATGCACTAGTATTCTGATGGGATGAACTAGTATTCTAATAGGATGAACTATTATTCTGATAGGATGAACTAGTATTCAGATAGGATGACTTAGTATTCTGATAGCATGAACTAGTAATCTGATAGGATGAACTTATTATTCTGATAGGATGAACTAGTATTCTGTTAAAATTAGCTGTGCTAATATTCTTCAGCCATGATGAGGACCAGCAATGCTGTCCATCCGGTGAAGGGCCGGCAGCCGGATCCTTTCCCGTCCGAATCTGAGTACTGCTCCCAAAGGTAACCTGTCCGCTTGTATTCTGATAGGACGTTACCTGTTGAAAACAATGTTAATTTTAGGTATCTGCTCACTTGAACACACAAAATTATTTTTTATTTTATTTTATTTTTATTTATTAGAAGATCAACAGCAAATACAGTTTAGATTGTTATATATAACTTAAGCTATAAAAAGGCCAATAATAGATCTTCCTAAGGTAAATTACAATTCAAATAGATACTTTACAGCTCTCAAGCTTAGGTATACGTAAATGTGAAATGATGAGTGATTGTGTGAGTGTGTGATTGTGTGAGTGTGTGTAAGTGAGGGAGGGCACTCCTGTTACATCCAGTCTCATAAGAGTCTGGTTATCACAGGAGTAACCCTCGTGTGAAGGTGAGTAAGTGTATGTGAAGAAACCACTTTTGGACGAGGCCTGCCCCATAGAATACAATAGGGGAGATTTGCCATAATCCTTACACTTGGCATGCGGATTGGTGATTGCAGTATTTGGTGTTGATTACTCTGGTGGATGCTGCTGCCCATCTACTGGTGTAAAAACGGACTTGTTTCAAATAGCACTGAATCAATTTCGATATAATTTATATGGGACCACCTCTGAAGTATGAGTATGACCTACCAATCAACCCAATCAATCAATAGGTAGGTAATTTAGTAGGTATCTACAAAAAACTATTCCTACAATGTATTTACTTACCTACCTAATTAATCTTGGCACGAATTATGAGTGTGAATCAGCTGTTTTAAGGATTGTGATACTTAAATACCTACATAAACAGATTTTGTTTTGTTATGAGATTGTGTGTGTGCACTTACCTATTAACTATGACGAATGTGAGTACCTAGTCAAACCTTTGGAGGTTTTTAAGGTACAATATTATAATAAGTTATGTACGAAATAAAACAAAAAAAAACTCCTTTTTTAAAGGTGGTTAAAAATGAGAAAAGGTTTTGCCGCTCCTAACTACCCCTACTCCAATCTTGATGATTTTTTATTGTTTATCATCAGCTGGTAGGCCTCCACTGCTGAATGAGGCCTCCCCCATATAAAACAAGGTATAATCCCAGCGTCCCCCACATATCTCACCCCACTGGGGGACGCTGGGAGAAAAAGTGAGATCATCACTCTTGGCAGGTGGATTGGTGATCGCAGTAATGGTGTTGAGTACTCAGGCGGATGCTGCTATCCATCCCTTGATGGAATTAATTAGATTTAATACATCCACGGGTGGAAAAGAGTTCTATTCTATATCGTTATTGACACGATATAACTTTTCATTTAAAAAACCGACTTCCGCCATTGTATTCGACAAAATGAAACTACTGGATGGAAAAAAAATGATGAAAAAAACCATAGTGGTGAAAGGGTCATCATACTTTCTGAATGCAAATGCTTGGTTTGTTGCTGAAAATATCAAAATCGCTATATGTATGCCCACAATATTTGAGGAGTTCCCTCAATTCCTCATGGATTCCATCATCAGAACTGGATTCTGAAGTATATCTATTCCATTAAAAAAAAAATTGTCCAAATCGGTTCATACACGCCGGAGATATGAGGTAACAAACATAAAAAAAAAATGCAACCGAATTCAGAACCTCCTCCTTTTTGGGAAGTCAGTTAAAAAAACTAGGAAAGAGCCTTGTAAGGTTTTTAGATGTGTTAAGTAGAAATAAAGAAATTAAGAGGGCACTATAGTACAATTTAGGCTCCCTCTTTAACGCACGCGATAACCCGCGCGCCATCTCGCTCGCGCTACCGATGGTCGTGCACAAAAATGAAGTTTTTTGTTTATTATGGCGAAAATAAAGTGTTTAAAATTACCATATTCAAAACAAATAAAATTATCTTTATCAAAAAACTTGTTTTAAAATAGATAGTTATTACCTACTTGCTGTAGTAAAATTTATCTTAAAACACCGTAGGGTTCCAGAGATTTCTTTCAAAACGTGTGCGAACCAAGAGTTTTTCATTAAATAAAACTATTGAGGGTTTTTTTAACATATCGTGTTTTCAACTTTACACAATAAATGCAAAAATATAAAATTTTCATATTCCAAAATATTTATATCGTAGAACTCGTAGATACTAAGTTCTAGATCTACATATTACGCCTTCTTAAGATACTCACGTACGACATTCCCGCGCAGTGCGTCGTGCAGCTCGGCCGCCCTGCGCGAGTGCACAGTGTCTGCGCGCGCATAGTGTTTGAGCGCGGACAGCGCTAGGTAGTTGATGTTTATCCACACCTGTCCGCGCCAGTACGGCGGATCGTGTTCCGTGTTCCTTCTCATATAGAACGGTGATGATTTCGACAGCGATCTGAGAAAGAAAAACACGCGTAAATATGGTATGGAGAGAGCTATGCTCAGACTGGAACTATAGTTATATACCCCCGTATAATCATTTTTCAAACCCATTTTAGTTAAAATAGCTGATGTTTGACGACCTCTGTGAGGTGGGCGAGTAGCCGGCTGCGATGCGAGAATGCGGGTTCGATTCCCGCTGCGAGACAAATGTTTGCGTTATCTGCGAACAGGGTATTGTGGTACTATGGGTTATTCGGTATCCATGCTATGAGGAAGGCCTCATCCAGCAGTGGATGTCCACCGGCTGATGACGATGATGATGCAATATGATATGGAGATAGCTATGCTCGAAGTTTCATTATATAATATACAGGGTGTAAAAAGACAGCTCCCGAATACTGAAGGTACCGGAAAAGCTACCTGTACCATAGCTATATAAAACAGCTTTCGCATGAGAGGTGATTCATACCGGAGAAAACCTTTTTTTTCGTTTCGTATCGTATTTGTCAGCCAGCAATGAACGCATTTATTCCGGCCGCGCGAGTTCAACGCTCCCCGGTCAGCTGATTGATCCGTAGGGCCAATA
This sequence comes from Epirrita christyi, assembly GCA_951392215.1. Lineage (NCBI taxonomy): Eukaryota > Metazoa > Arthropoda > Insecta > Lepidoptera > Geometridae > Epirrita > Epirrita christyi. The sequence continues at coordinate 8,032,385 of OX595863.1, read as the reverse complement.
TTTCTCATGTGGTTTTCATTGCTTTTTTTGACGTTTTTATTTATTAACGTGTTTTTAATGATGGAAAATAGGTTTTTGTGTTCCTTTAACGACATTTTATGAATATTTATAAAGAAAACACGAAAAAAGCGAACTAAAAGTGAGCATTTTCTTTTCGTGTTTTTTCAGTTTAAATATTTTCAGAATCATGGTCTGAATGCACTGTTTCAGTTTTCGGGAGTAGTCTTTTTACGCCCGGTATATGTCTATACAGTATTCTTTCACGTTTTAGATTAGTTTTTTATTATAAAATGTTTAATTATATTCAATATTTAACCCTATTTTTATGTATAGGTAGAAGCTACATGTTACACATCGGTGCTACCTAGTTACTGCTGACCTGCAATTACCTAATTAGAGCGCCTCATGGAAACTGCCTAAACACGAGGCGCTGATGCCGACGCAGCACAACGTGACTTGCCGAGCGCCCCGCCTCACCACCGGAAGCCTATATACCCCGGATCCACCAAACACTCTTGGTTCTAACATCGACCACTAGACATATGTCATAATTTAGTTATAATTTTGTAACCTTTATACATTAAATTCTTTAAAAGTAAATTGCATTTTTTTGCATCTCACGGGAGCGCTCGTCATAATTTACTTATCTGTTTTGTTACCATATATTTTATGTTTATTAAATTAAATAATTAATACTATGTACCAATAGTTTAAAAATTATCTCAGCCTTTTAATTAATAATATTGATACAAGTTGTATAAATAGAGATCAGTGCACTTGATACAATCAATTATGCAGTCTCTCTTCTCTCTTTTCTTTTCACAAAAACCGAACCACAAACTAAAGGATATTACGCATAACCGAACTGAACTTGGATGATGCACTCCGTGTGCTCGCTACAGGTATTTATGTTAGGATTTCACTGACCGAAATCATGTTTCCGCCTTGCATATCTGCTAATATTGCATTATGTACCTACCTATTTTATTATTGTATTGTATGCATAGATTTAGATAATTGTATGCCTATTTATTGCTTATTGATGTAGATGTAGTGTTTATTGATGTTCGTGGCTTCACCTAGGCTCTGTCTGAAAACCAGCGCCGCGCCGACCTGGGAACGGTCCGCCTTTTCCAGGTCTGGTGCGGCTTATGCTGAGACAGGGACCTATTTCACCTCACACAACACAATAGTCTATATAGATCTTCATGTTTATTTTTAATGTTAATCTTTTGTTTCTGTTTGTTTTTTCTTTCTGTGTAATCTTGTGTTGTGTTTTCTATGGGTGAAATAAATAAATTTTGTTTCTTCTTCATTTCTTTCTTTCTTTAATTCGTAAGATTAAATGTCAATGTTGTGTACGCTTATAATTGGTATATGTATCAGATTAAAACTATCTAACTAACGGCTTCATTCTCTGATTCTTTCACAATGACTGCAATTCGTCTCTGGAATCATCTCCCTCCCAATTTTTTTGATGCCTCTTCAGTGGAGGTGTTCAGTCTATAATCATTTCCTCAGTAAGATCGAATAAGGAGCAATTTATTTATTTATTTTTATTTAAGTATGTTTACTTTTCTATCTGTAATTATTATAAATGGTACATATAATAATATTATTTATATATATATTTATAAAATATTAGTTTATTTAATATCTTAGGCATTATTAGTAGGTACTAAGTTAATATTAGTTATTGAAGTTTTTTTTTTTTTTGCAATTTTTTTCTGTATAACTATCACTGTTCTCTTTCTGTGCACTACCGACGCATATTTTTGTCCGCAATACACCAAGGTTATATGGAAGAGAATGCTTCTTAGCATTAAGTTCGCCTTTTTACTTCTTTTTTATGTGCAATAAAGAATTTTCTATCTATCTATCTAACTAACTCATGTTTTGTGAAAGTGTGTTGGCGTGCCTTTTATGCATAAATAAATAAATAGAGTACTAGCGACCCGCTCGTGACTGATATACGATCTCACCTGAGCCCATACGGCGACCACATTAAATTGGGGTTGTCCAAACTCTCCAATATCTTGCCCAGCTTCTCACTGCTGGGCTGAAGCACTTTCAAAAGCATTGGAAACAGCGACACGTAACCTGGAAATGTAATATTTTAATAAAGGTACGGGTGCCGGTGAAATTGCAGGCACATGAGACTTTTCATCTTTATGTCTCAGGGTAGGCAGCGCGCGTGTGATGCCTCTGGTGTTACAGGCGTCCATAGGCTACGGTAACTGCTTTCCATCAGGTGGGCCGTGTGCTTTTTGCTTGCCAAGCAGCATAAAAAAAATGTATTACAGATTTACCCAGAAAATAAGTCCGCTCGGCTGTTTTCGTTTGCGCAGAAAAGCGCAGACTGATATCCGACAGTAGCCGAACGTATAGTATTAGCTCTGTCCCGCTGACATGTATCGTACACTGTCGGACAGAGTCGACTGATGAACAAGATGGCGTACGACCGGCCGCGATTTTACCTCGAAATCGATTAACCAATAACAGCGTAAGATTTTTTTAGCGCGCGATTGCTATTGGTAGAAAGAACGTTCCCGCGCTATAGAACTTGGTCTACATCGGGGCGACTTATATTTTGAGTAAAACTTTAATAATGTATTTATTATGTTGTCGACCTCTGTGGCGCTGCGGGCGATGGTTCGCGACGCAGGAGGTTGCGTGTTCGTTTCCCGCCTCGGAACAAATATTTATACGATCTGCAGATATTTGCTCAGGGCGTTCTGGGTATTTTTCTATGTATAATAAAAAATATCTATCTAATGTATCAGTTATCTAGTACCCAGTAGGTATTTATTCAAACAATATTTGCGTTCGATTTTTTTGGCGCTGAACACTAAGATGTTCCAAATTTAAAAAGGGCGTGGCAAAGATAATTGCGGCGCACTTATTTGAGTTCGATATTTTCCAAATTCAAAAAGTGCGCGGCAAAGATAATTGCGACGCACTTATAAAAGTTTCATACAGAAAACACCACCTTTGGGTGCACTTAAAGGCGAACCAAGCCGTCCTTTTCGAATAGATGGGATGAAAATATTATTATTAGTTATGTTATACTGACCGAAGGCGGAAGTGACGAATCTCGGTTGTGGGGGTACGCTGACGCTGCGGACCACCTTGGACCCTTGAGACGGGGGCTTCGCTTTCTGACGAATCAGCTTAACGCCGTCAGAATGTAACCCTGAAAGTTACAAATGTTACTATTGAACGAGCGCAGCGAGTTATTCGAGTTATTCTCGCATCTCAGCCAGCTACTAGCCCACCGCACCAAGTAGTGCGGGTTCGATTCCCACTACGGAACAAATACAAATATTTGCTGTCTATGTCATAGTTTTTTTTATAATACTTGGCAAGCAAACAAGCATGCGGGCCACCTGATGGAAAGCAGTTACGGTAGCCTATGGACGCCTGCAACACCAGAGGCATCACACGCGCGCTGAGACATAAAGATGAAAGTCTCATGTGCCTGTAATTTCACCGGCACCCGTACCTTTATTAAAATATTATATTTCCAGGTTACGTGTCGCTGTTTCCAATGCTTTTGAAAGTGCTCCAGCCCAGCAATGAGAAGCTGGGCAAGATATTGGAGAGTTTGAACAACCCCAATTTAATGTGGTCGCCGTATGGGCTCAGGTGAGAAAAGTCTCATGTGCCTGTAATTTCACCGGCACCCCGTACCCTTCAAACCGAAACTAAGCAATGCGAGCACTACTGCTTGGCGGCATAAATAGGTACAGTGGTAGTACTTCCCCGGACGAACTCTTTCACAAGAAGTTCTACTACTAACTACTGCTAGATAGATAGATGAACACTTTATTGTACACTAGGATAAATTATAACAAAAAAACTTGGGTGGCCTTATTGCTGAAAGCAATTTATCCCAGGCAACCTTTACAATCAGTAGCAGATGTTGTACCATGGTGCTCGTGGACAAAGCGAGTCCTAGTGTGGGATCAAGGCCTATGGAATCTATAATTTAATGTAACATGTATTATGTCAATAAAGTTTTTTTTTTATTTTTTTTTTTATTATTATGTGACCTAGATTGCTCGCGACACCGCACGTGGAATGTTTTTTGAAAAATCTTACACCCCGTTTCCCCCCTTAAAGCTGTCAATTACTGTCAACAGTGTCATACCGTAATCTGCGTAAGTCTGCGTGTGGGTCGACCAATGTAGATCGTTCAGTAACTTCTCATCAGAGAGCTGGTCACGAGTGGTTTCGTATCTGCAATCAATATTTTTTTGTTGAATACTGCAACAATTTTTTTTGTTCAATACTGCATTACATATATCTTTTTTTGTTGAATTGTACAGCAATCAATATTATTTTGTTGAATTGTACAGCAATCAATATTTTTTTGTTAAATTGTACTGCAATATTTTTTTTGTTGAATACTGCAATAAACAATTTTTTTGTTGAATACTGCATTCAATATTATTATTTGTTGAATACTGCAGCTAATATTTGAAAATTTTACTGACCAATCATAATACTTAATGCTCACTTTGTAACATCCCAAAAAAATATATCTTAACAACGAATTGGTAAGCTGTTAACTTCCTCATTTCTATCAAAGTCAGTTAAAAGTCTTACCTGCTAGCATCTAACTGGAGTACATTAGCAATTGTGGCCATAGCATCCGCAGCCGCGTACATCCAGCACCGCAAGTCCACGTGTCTCTCAATGTGCGACGGGTGAGAAGCCCTGCGAAACATATTATGAACACTGTACATCATCACCAGCCTTTTGACGTCCACTGCCTTAAGGCCTCCCCCATAAAATACAACGGGGGGAATATTAATGACCTCTGTGTAAGACGGCGAGTAGCCAGCTTAGATGCAAGAGGTTGCGGGTTCGATTCCCGCTGCGGCACAAATGTTAATATGATCTGCAAATATTTGTTCCGGGTCTGGGTGTTATGGTACCAATGGTACTCGTAGTTCCTGATGCCCACGACACAGGGAATCCTAGTGTGGGATAAAGACTACGTATGTGACTGTAGGGTGTTATGTTATGTTATGTTATTCATAATCACATCGCTTGGCAGGTGGATTAGTGATCGCAGTATTGCTGTTGAGTACTCAGTTGGATGCTGCTGCCCATCCTGGTGTAATCCCATAGCTGGCTTCTAATTCTAATTGAAAATGGGGGAGATAAGATCTGCACTGACTTCCCGCATTGGGGTGTATTGTGCATTGTCCCCCTGCTAACCTTACCCCAGCCAGCGCAACTCCTTAAAATAACGGAGAAGGACTCTGGGTTGATGGCAGCACTGTTCCAGTAATCCCGAATGAGTAATGGATGAAGTTAAACAGGACTCTTATCAGCTCCTGGAGTCCGGTTTTTTTTCCTGGCTTCTTTTGTGGCTGTGCAGTACAATATAACATGCTCCACTGTCTCCTCGTCCTGGATAGTTGGCTTTTACGACATCCACGGGAGGAGACAGAGGGGGTCTACTCTCGGTGGCAATAGTAGCTTATATTCCGCCTTAGCTTTCTCCCCCTCCAACGGTAGGAGTTTACGTATATATGGACTTATGACTCCTACCTAGGATAGTCGTCGAGTCCCGAGCTGAAGCTTTAAAGGTTGAGTTACAATCCGCCCCCCTCCCTCTCCAATGGTAGGAGTCTATGTATGTATGGACTTATGACTCCTATCTCGGATAGTTGTCGAGTCCCGAGCTGAAGCTTTTAGGGTTGAATTTTAATCCTTCGTCCTCCTTCCCCCTCCAACGGAAGGAGTCTATGTATGTATGTATGGACTTAAGACTCCTAAATAGGATAGTCTTCCGAGTCCGGAGCTGAGGCTTTTAGGATTGAGTAGCAATCCGTCCTTCTCCAACGGAAGCAGTCTATGTATATATGTATGTATGGGCTTATGACTCCTACCTAGGATAGTCGTCGAGTCCGGAGCTGAGGCTTTTAGGGTTGAGTTGCAATCCGTCGTCCTCCCTCCCCCTCCAACGGTAGGAGGTGGGTTCCTCCCCCTTTTGGGTAGTTTGAAACCAATTGTACCAGGCCTGGGGAAAATAAAAATTCTAAATATAATTTCGTATAAACATTGTTTAATATTGTTATACTTAACTCGATGATAGACGACCTCTGTGGCGTGGCGGGTGAGTAGCCAGCTGAGATGTGAGAGGTTGCGGGTTCGACTCCCACTGCGGGACGAATGTTTGTATAATCTGCAAATATTTGTTCGGGCCCTGGGTGTTGTGGCACCATGGTACTCGTAATTCCTGATACCTACGACACAGGGAATCCTAGTGTTGGATCATGACTTTGTATGCGACTGTTGGGTGTTACGTTATCATATCTAATAATACCTGTAGCCTAGGGTACATGCGGCTGAGTGTGCCTCTGTGCGCTCCATACGGCCGGAACAGCTCCGGACGTAGGCCCACCAACACACCCAGTGTGGTGAGAAGCATCGGCGGGTTGGCGGCCGCGTTGCTTTGTACCACGAACTCTTTGGGGACGCGCGCGAGTGCCTCTGCACCTGTAAATTTTAATGATTTTGTCTCAATATACAGAGTGGCGGGTGGCAGGGTACAGGGGGTGTGCTGTGTATCCAGCTTAAGAATAGACCCCTCCGTCCCCTCACGTGGATGTCGAAAAAGGGGATGGGCAGCAGCATTCACCTGAGTACTCTACACCAAAAAAGGCCCTCCACTCGATAGACTAAACACATTATAAACGTGGCAGAAAAATTAACACTGCATTCAAAGATTTTATAAAATGTTATACACAATTGGGAATAAAAAACGCATTTTTTCAAAAAAAAAAGACAAGAAGATGTGTCGCTTGTATTATTGGGAATTCAAAATAGATTCAATTCAAATCGTTTTTGCATTAACAATTATGTTTCTATTCAATTCAATTCTTTATTGCATTCACAATTATTATTTTATTCAAATAAATTCTTTATTATATATAATTATTTATTGGTATAAAATCTAGTCATTATTATTTTTTGTATTATTTGTACGCATGTATTTTTATAATATATTATTGAACGAGCGAAGCGAGTTCTCTGAGTCAAGTTGGAAGAATCGGCGTTTGTATGTATGTGTGTATGTATGTATGTATGTATGTTTGTCCGATGAAAACTTCCAAACCGTTAATCCGATCTTCATGAAATTTGGTACGGGGGTAGATAGTATTGGTACAATTTGTAGGTAAGGTTATGAGCTATATCGGTCAGGGGGTTGCTGAGATATTGGGGTCCAAGAGGGGGTAAAAAAAATAAAAGTGAGACAGTCAGATCAAGTGGGGTGTCTAATGAAAGCGCTTTAGTTGGACATTTCAAAACTGTTTTTAATAAGTATTTAAACTTAGTAGTTTCCGAGATATTAGGGAAAATAAAAAACGCAAAAATCAAAAATTCTAGGGTACTTCCAGCAGTCCCACAATGCTGAAATTTGGTATGCTTGTGGCTTTTGTGTCACAACTACAGGGAAAAGTCTGAAATTGAAGAAATTAGAAACCTGAACCATAAAAAACAATAACCAATATAACATCCATTGTTGACCTCTCATTTCTAAGAATATGAATGACGTTCGAGTTCTATGTTTTCGTCAAAAGGACGTCATCAATTAATTCGTCAAGTACTTTAAATACTAACAGGTATGTAGTATTTTCGCCCTGTTGCTTAGTCCTATTCAAAGGCTATTTCGATGATGTGTATAATAATTACCTATAGAGGTTAATTTTTTTTCTCAGTAAATGTTTTTAGAAATCGGTTAGAAGGGTGAAGAAAGTAAAATATGCAAAAAAATATCTCGAAGATACTTTAAGTTCTCTGGTAATGCTGAAATTTATTATTTAAGTATATTTTGTTCCACGGGGAGAAGTCGATAATTGAGGATTTTTTCTTTGTAATATGCATTTTTAGAGTAGAGAACTTAAATCTTTAAAAATTAGGTAGCAAAACTACAGCTAGATGGCACTGCTTAATTAAAAAAAACTTTTATTTTGCTTCACATTTCTTTCATGTTAGAGAAATTGACTCGATAGTTTTAGATTTCTGATGGATCATCCATACAAACATACTTACATAGCCGTTAAATACAAAACCCTTTCTTCCCCTCTTAAATTAGTCGGGCTGATAAAGTTGTCATCGCGAGGTCTCAGTTCGGGGCGAACCACTAGTGTAGTTACATGTGTATGTTTGTATATCAATATAACTTACAGTTTTATACGTAACCTACTTTTAATTATTGTTCAACGAGATACTACACTATATAATTCTTCGATAAACTGTTAATTTTAAGCTGTCACCTGAGCAATAATGTGCATTTGAATGTCGTACATAAGTTTCCTCGATACAGGCCTAGCCTAGTGGGGAACTGATAGGTATTACCATGTAATGATAATTATGTCTTCGAAATTTATGCTAAAAACCATTGTTATTTATTATGAAAACTGTGACTTTACGTTGTAATAATTTTTTTTTATTATTGCATTTCACAATTATGATTTTAGATAAAACAATGCCATAAAAGTAGTTTAACTAATTCTACTTTGGTGGTAGGTGTCATAATTATGTACCCAGTCAGGGTGTCCGGGGTGTCGCAATTTATCTAAAATTAGTAGGTAGGTAATTTAAAATATGTAAATAAAGTAAAAGTAAAAATAAAAAAATTAAAATAAAATGACAATATTATTATTTGGTTATTAAAAAAATAAATGCTGGACATTTCACACAACATTATCTAGCCCCAAGCTAAGCAGAGCTTGTGTTATGGGTACTAGATAACTGATATACTTAAGGTGGCGGGGATGGCCGGACGCTAAATCAACTCGAGAATAGCGCAAAAGTCGGCCTGCATATTGCTGTCCCTGTTTGGCTAACGCAGGCGCGCGCGGGGCACAGCCGAACACTTATTTCTATTCTGTGGCCGTTACCATTCATAATTCGAAGGTGGTATTTATTTTTTATGCAAACTAGCATTTGACAAAAATAATTTCTTGGCATATTTGGCATTTGTCACAAACTTTTACATTTATATATCTAGCAATAAAAACTCCTTGGTACCTAGTTCTGCAAACAGTTAGAACTCGCGAGCACAAACTTTTTTCCAATAATTGTGATCAGGGTGGTTATTCGCTATAACCTATGAGATTTCTTTTCAATAACGTGTGACGTCACTCATACGATTCAGCGATGATTCCACGCAGATATCGTAACGAGCCCGCGTTATGTTACGTTTGGTCAGAGCGAATAAGGGGGCAGGTTGGTGCTTTGATGATCGTTGAGTTTGGCTAAACTTTCCAATAGCGACTGTGAGCTAGGAGGTTCATATTTTTATCACATGTAGACACAAGCCTAAATATGAAATGGCGTACTGCGGAAACAAATAGTTTTAGCATTGTGAGCTATGACAAAAAATCAAAGAAAAATATTTCAAAGTAAACGCTCAACTTTCCTTTAGCGACTGCTAGCTAGGAAGTTCACATTTTTATCACATGTAGGTTCACATAGCACAAGCCTAAATATGAAATGGCGTACTGCGGAAACCAATAGTTTTGAAGCTATTCATTTTTGAAATTTGCTAATAACCGCTTTCCGAACGCCATGTTTTGGTGATATTTTACTTTTTATCAGTGTTCCCATACGATTTTCGGCTTTTGACAATGACAGTGAAAGACCAAATGGTATATTTTGCAAAAAATTGGTGGTTTCTCAATTTTCAACTAGTCGTGTTTTTTGCTCTTACGGTCCAGTCGGTTACGTATTCCTTGAACGTCAATGAACTCTGTCATCGTTTGTGTTCTCAGAGTTGAGATTGTTTACGTGCTTACTCCTGTTTTAGAATTCATCGAAGGACTTTCCTTTAGCGACTGTAAGTATAAGGCTTGAGGGGGGAGGGGAGGGGGTCAATGTCAAAAGCCGAAAATCGTATCCGAACACTGACAAATAGTAAAATATCACCAAAATATGGAGATCGGAAACCGGTTTTTAACACATTTCAACAATTTTTTTCCGCAGTACGCCATTTCATATTCAGGCTTGTGCTATGTGAACCTACATGTGATAAAAATATGAACCTCGTAGGTCACAGTTGCTAAAGGAAAGTTGAGCATTTACTTTGAAATATTTTTCTTTGATTTTTTGTCATAGCTCACAATGCTAAAACTATTGGTTTCCGCAGTACGCCATTTCATATTCAGGCTTTTGCTATGTGAACCTACATGTGATAAAAATATGAACCTCGTAGGTCACAGTCGCTAAAGGAAAGTTGAGCATTTACCTACTTTGAAATATTTTTCTTTGATTTTTTGTCATAGCTCACAATGCTTAAACTATTGGTTTCCGTAGTACGCCATTTCATATTCAGGCTTGTGCTATGTGAACCTACATGTGATAAAAATATGAACCTCGTAGGTCACAGTCGCTAAAGGAAAGTTGAGCATTTACTTTGAAATATTTTTCTTTGATTTTTTGTCATAGCTCACAATGCTAAAACTATTGGTTTCCGCAGTACGCCATTTCATATTCAGGCTTGTGCTATGTGAACCTACATGTGATAAAAATATGAACCTCGTAGGTCACAGTCGCTAAAGGAAAGTTGAGCATTTACCTACTTTGAAATATTTTTCTTTGATTTTTTGTCATAGCTCACAATGCTTAAACTATTGGTTTCCGTAGTACGCCATTTCATATTCAGGCTTGTGCTATGTGAACCTACATGTGATAAAAATATGAACCTCGTAGGTCACAGTCGCTAAAGGAAAGTTGAGCATTTACTTTGAAATATTTTTCTTTGATTTTTTGTCATAGCTCACAATGCTAAAACTATTGGTTTCCGCAGTACGCCATTTCATATTCAGGCTTGTGCTATGTGAACCTACATGTCATAAAAATATGAACCTCGTAGGTCACAGTCGCTAAAGGAAAGTTGAGCCGCTACTATTTCACGCAAAAACTAGGTACTGAATGGTAAACAAAGCACAAGTCGTAGGTATGTTAGTTACCTAGGTTACTTCATTCCAAATCACAAGGGAAATCTAAATAAAATGACAAAAATATTGCAATGTCATATATAACAAATATATAGGTGAGCAAACACAAGAGCAAGCGAAGCGCGGGGTTACACAGTGTACTAGTGTGAGTGCCTGTCAAGTTGCCAAACATCACACAACCGTAGTTCCCCGACCGGCCCTCGGTTCTGACGCGATAGCAATATGGGAGTTCAGAATTTTTTAGAAATTTGTTCAAGTTCCGTAATACCAAAAATGATGAATAAAAACTTGTTGTTTTTTTTATATCGTGTTGTTATTCTGTTACTTGACAATATAAGCTATGTTCCTACACATAAAATACGTAACATACCGTTGTTTTTAATACGAAACAAATAAGATGAAAACATGTCGTTTAGGTCGTAAAAATATACAAAAAGTAATTCGCTTACATTTCATTTTAGGTACATATTTTGATAAAAAAAACTATCTGGGAACATAGATAAATACTATCCGAATCCGAATAATAGCATAATATGGTGGAAATATGCTCGAATTACAAATGACGTCGGTATTACGTTTGTATGGGCAGTTCATCCCTCGCTGGGTTCTTAATACAAATACATTACATAGATAGATATTTTTTATTATACATAGAAAAATACCCAGAAAACCCTGAACAATAATCTGCAGATAATACAAATATTTGTTCAGAGGCGGGAATCGAACCCGCAACCTCCTGCGTCGCAGGCGAACCTTCGCCCGCCGCGCCACAGAGGTCGTAGAACTTCTTGTGAAAGAGTTCGTCCGGGGAAGTACCTACTACCACCGTACCTATTCCTGCCGCCAAGCAGTAGTGCTCGCATTGCAGTGTTTCGCTTTGAAGGGTACGGGTGCCGGTGAAATTACAGGCACATGAGACTTTTCATCTTTATGTCTCAGGGTCGGCAGTGCGCGTGTGATGCCTCTGGTGTTGCAGGCGTCCATAGGCTACGGTAACTGCTTTCCATCAGCTGGGCCGTATGCTTGTTTGCTTGCAAAGAATAATAAAAAATGCTATGAACATACCCAAGATCTGCTCTCGCGGGATCCAACCCTCCACGTTGATGAGGTCAAGCCAGTGAGCTGCGATGTCCATCATGATGGAGGGGTTCCACCGTCCGACCAGAAGACCGTGGAAACCTTCATCCCAGAGGAAACCACGCGGGAAGAAAGACCTGATGATAATCAACATACTATCATAATGAGGGGTTTTCACGGCCGTTTCAAATCATGCTTTCAGCGTTGAAAATAGATGGCGCTGCTCTGTACTTAGCTGTCAAGTGTCAAAATAAAGTGAAATGTCAACATCGACAATGTAGAAATAATTTTCGTTTCGTGGTATTTATTTTTGCCTACTTCTAAAAACACCACGAAATCACTAGCGCACACTCAAGAAGCAATCACAAACAGAATATAATGACTAATAGCCACAGACTACTTAGATAATAGTTTTGTACGCGTGCACCACAGACAATTTTGATTGATACAGTTGAGTTAGCGCCATCTATCGAACCAATTTGAACTAGTTTTTTTCTTTTTAATCAAAGATGAAAAGCCCTCGTTATGAAAAGGCTTTGGACGTCCCCTGCTGGACAAGGCCTCCCCTATAAAATACAATGAGGGGAATTGCCATAATCAACACGCTTGGCAGGCGGATTGGTGATCGCAGTATTCGTATTGAGTTCTCAGGCGGATGCTGCTGCCCAACCCCTGGTGTAATCCCTTAGTCGGCTTTTACGACATCCACTGGAGGAGATAGAGGGGTATATTATACGTTTTAAAAATAAGCTAAAGGCACTTCTGCTTGAGAAATGTTACTATACAGTGACAGAGTTTTTAACGGACAACCTGAGCAATGTTTAGTTTTTTTAGTATATTTTAAAAATATTTACCTAACTACCTGTAACTACATAATATATTTGCATGCCTAAAGACGGTAAGAGTGTGGTGGATCTTTTTTTTTTTTTTTTTTTTTTACAATTATGGACCCTCGTTTGACCGCGATCTCACCTGTTGGTAAGTGATGATGCAGCCGACGATGGAGCACGAAGGTCTAGAAGGCACCTATTCACTCTTGCCTTCTAACTCTTGGATCTATTTGAATTGTTTGAAATCTACATCATGTACCTACATTCTGATAAATAAATTACTATGACAATGACTATTCTAGGCCGAACACATCACGGTAACAAATTCATTTGTTAGCAATTCATTTTCCGAATTCTCAGCAGATCCTTAGCAATTACTTTCTATTCATATTATATAGCCCACTCTGCAGGGGGTGTCTGACCGAAGAAGAATCGGCTGCCCACGTAGTCCTGGAATGCGTGGGAGTAGCAGCTCAAGGTGAACAAATCCTCAACAACCCGAGGTCACTCCGCGAAGCCTGCGAAGACCCCAGGAAACTTCTGTGCTTCTGGACGGAGTTAGGCTGGCTAACTATCTAGCTAGTTTACTCTCACGCATAATGGACCATCCATAGAGTTCGAATGCGGAAAAGGGAGTTCTTTAAGATTAACATTATATTCATATTATGAGTCATTTAAATTAGCCTTTCAAGAACACCCAACAGTCATATACATAGTCCTGATCCAACACTATCAGGAACTACGAGCACCATGGTACGATTTTGTATGTGTCATTGATCTCTTTGCATTCTTTTATTCAACCTGTCTGTTCTGTGTATCTTTGTGTTGTTAAATAAATGTATTTCATTTCATTTATCATTTTTTTTCATGGTACCACAACACCCAGACCCCCGGAACAATTATTTGCAGATCATACAAACATTTGTCCCGCAGCGGGAATCGAAACCGCAACCTCTCGCATCTCAGCCAGCCACTCGCCCGCAGCGACACAGAGGTTTTTTTATACTACTTGGCAAACAAACAAGCATACAGTCCTGATGGAAAGCAGTTACCTTAGCCTAGCAACACCAGAGGCATCACACGCGCGCTGCCGACCCTGAGACATAAAGATGAAAAGTCACATGTGCCTGCAATTTCACCGGGCACCCGTAATCCGAAACACAGCAATGCGAGCACTACTGCTTGGCGGCAGAAATAGGTACAGTGGTTGTACTTCCCCGGACGAACTCTTTCACAAGAAGTTCTACTACTAACAAAAAACAATATATGGTTTACAAACGCCTCCTTACCTGCTGGGCACAGCCGTGTATAGTGGTGCCCGCCAGTAAGGCACAGGATCTCTCGTGTGTGGTGATTGAACACGGCCAGCACCATAGAAGTATCCAATACCACCAACCATGTTGGACATGGCTGCCTTCGCTATATCCACATCTTCTGCAGAGTACCTATAGGTAATAAAAAAAAACTTTTAATTCAAGTCAAAGTCAAAAAGAATTTTATTCATTGAAATCATAAGGATCATTTAGAATCGTCTTATAAACTAAAATTACTCCTGTTCCAACGCGACCAAGCCTAGAAGAATCAGACAACAAACTCGGCTTGGCTTACATAAATGGTCCGTCTTACCACTAGGTGAGAAGCGCCTGTGTGGTGCCTCGGAGCAAGGAGTTGCTGATACATAGTGAATGAGAACTTAAAAACCTTAGGAAGGTAGTCAAAAGTAAATAAACATCAGCAAAAGCATGCAAGACAGCACACGCTACGCTTGTTATACTTATAAATAATAATCTAATAGAAACATGTGAATAGGTAAGTACAGATATTGCAAGCTAGACAAAGCCCATAAAAATAGCATAACAACATAATACACAACAGTCACATACATAATCCTGATCCAACACTGAATCCTAATGTTGGATCAGGATTATGTGTACTGTGTCGTGGGTATCAGGAACTACGAGTACCATGGTATTAAACACCCAGACCCGGAACAAATATTTTCAGATTATGCAAACATTTATCACTAGAAACGGGATATTTAAAATGATTTTTGAGCTTTATTGATAGGAGTGTTCGTAATAAAAGAATGAGAAAGAGGGTAGATCGTTACGGCTACCAATAACAATAAAAATCTACTCGCAAAGACATCAGTTTACCCGTGATCATGGCGCATGAAACTGTGCCGAAATATCGGGAATCAATAATGCTCAAAAATCATGGTAAATATCTCGTTTCTAGTGATAATTATGTTAATAACCATTATAGTTTCAAAAGTTATATTTAAACATTTGTTCCGCAGCAGGATTCAAACCCGCACCTCTTGTGTCTCTGCCGACCACTCGCCCACAATACAATACAATAAATAACACAAATAACTTTTCATTTAAAAAACCGACTTCCGCCATAGTATTTGGCAAAATATTTGGATGAAAAAAAATTATGAAAGAACCATAGTGGTGAAAGGATTATTATACTTTTTGAATGCAAATGCTTGGTTTGTTGCTGAAAATATCAAAATCGCCATATGTATGCCTACAATATTTGAGGAGTTCCCTCAATTCCTCATGGATCCTATCATCAGAACTGGATTTTGAAAAAAATGGGACCAATCTGGAAGTATATCTATACAAATAAAAAAAGAATTTTCCAAATCGGTTCATAAACGCCGGAGATATGCGGTAACAAACATTAAAAAAAAAACAAAAAAAAAAAAAAAACAACCGAATTGAGAACCTCCTCCTTTTTTGGGAAGTCGGTTAAAAAACAACAATATACAAACACACACATTTGTTTAAATTAATACAATTCAAATCAAGAGAAATAGTAATAAGCCGTGATGTGTCCGGCCTAAGAATACACCCTCCGTCTCCTCCCGTGGATGTGCTAAAAGCCTTACTAAGGGATTACACTAAGGCAGCCATACTCTAAGTGTGTTCCGCGGAACCCTAGGGTTCCGCGATACCCCTGTAGGGGTTCCGCAATAGACTGGACGCCGAACCTGATATGAGACTTCAACTGTCCTCCATCAAACCGATATCAATCAATTGATGAAAAATAAAAACAGTTTCTTACCTCCCATTACTTAGATTTTTTTCTTTTTCAATATCTTTTATTATTATACTTGTTGTGTAAGTAAGTAATAAGTAACTGTTACATGGTACTTTTATTATGCTTATTAATGAAGAATACACTTTTAAAAACTATAGTTTTATTGTAGGGTTCCATCACGTATTTCGCTTTCCAAAAGGGATCCGTCACCAAAAAAGATTGAGAGCCGCTGCACTAAGGTATGAGCAGCAGCAACGTGAATACTCAACACCAATACTGCGATCACCAATCCGCCTACCAAGCGTGGTGATTATGACAAATCCCCCCCATTGTATTCTATGGGGGAGGCTTCGTCCAGCAATGGACTTTGTTTGGAATGGAAAGAAGATAGGGAATACCTGGGTTTGTTCTCCTTGATGGTTGCGTGGATGATGGCGGCACGCAATGTTTTCCTTTCCACTCCAGATGATTTGATGAGTTTGGCGGAAGGCGCTGATTTTCACGTTGACGCTCGCGAATGGTATATTAGCGTTGAACTGAGATGATTTTCGTGGTTTATGATGATTTTCCGATATAATTTTGTGAGGAGCAGTTACGAGCTCGACTCAAACCATCGATGGCGAAACGTCAAGAGGAAGATATTATTTTTCCTACCCACAGGTTTTTAGGTGGGTGACAGGATGATGGTATGGTATAGTTGAGGGTAGATGGGAATGGGTTTTTGAACGATAAAGTTGCGTCCAGAAATCTACCTTTACAAAACAGACTTAATATCTGCTTAGACAGAGTGATCAAGAATGAACAACTGACAATTCGGTAAATTTCTTGTTGAGTATGTTTTGTTTTAAAAATATTGGAAATTACAGTATGAAAGATACCATCTATTTTACAAACTTTGATTGCATGCGTGAAACGTTCATTATGGATGTACATACATTCAACTGTAGCACTAAACAACTGTTACTGGAGGCTGGTTTACACATTGATTAGTGGGAGTGCAGGTGTATAGCGCATGTGCTTAGCGATTAGTAAAATACACGTGTGGACAGCAACTAATTAGTGCGAGTGATTAGTAATCAGCGTAGTAAAGTGAATAGAAGCGAGTTCTATTTTTTGCGAGTAGCCCCGTCCCGCGCGCCCTTCCTTGCCCCTGCCTCGCAGCTTGCCTGGTTGTAAACAGACACGTTTGGACATGCTTTTTTAGTGATTTGTGTTTAGCATTTTTACGCGGACGATATTTTCACTACGGCTTTACTCTAAGAACTAGCGGTATGAGCGTGATCGACCGTTGCCACTGAACCAAAAATCGAGGCAGACTACACTCGTTAAAAAAAACAGTAAATATTTTATTTCTGTGTTGATTAGTATTCTGCGGTTAAGGTGATTCCTCTCGCATGTGGCGCGAAATTCAAATTTGATTGCGTTTTTGCTCATTACAGCTCATCAACACATCTTGAGATAGTAAAAACTGATTTTGCGAAAACTAGGAGACCTAACACACATGTTTTAGTTTATAGTTTCACATATAGATCATTACTTCAGCTACGAATACTCTTCAATGATTTTTACAGTGTTTTTAAGGTTTAAAGATATGCGTAGCTTAACTAATGACATTTATGAGATACTATCAATTAAAACATGTGTGCTAGGTCTCCTAGTTTTCGCAAAACCTGTTTTATCTATCTCAAGAAGTGTTGATGAGCTGTGATTTACAAAAAACACAATAAAATTTGAATTTCGCGCCACATGCGAGAGGAATCACCTTAAAGTGTCTAAAAAACAAATGTTTTTTTTAAACAAACACGATTTTAATATTTCCCTAAGTATTTCTTGCAATTGCAAGCGCGCTTGTTGTCCGTCCATTTTGCTGTTCGCCGCCTCATCTGAATTTACTAATCGCAGCAGCTACAATATACCAACAGTATTGGACACAATTAAGCACTAAGCACTCGCACTCGCACTCGCAATCAAGCCTACTCGCACTAATCAATGTGTAAACCAGCCTTAACCCATTATTTATTTATTTATTGAGAGAAACCAGCAGCGATACAAAATGTATAAACAGAAACTTAGAGATATAAACATAGGGCCAATAACAGGTTTCTACATTTGAACAGATGAAAAAAGAAATGCTGGGAACAAACAATAGCTGTCTGCAATCTAGTAAGGTACTTAAGTACATTAGGAAGCTAATCATGCCTATGTGTAGGTCATAGAAAACTATTTATTATTATTTATTATTATACGCAATAAACTAATTTGAATTTGAACTTGAAGCATCGTCCTCACCCCTTCTCGCTGAGATGGAACGTGTCCTCAAACTGCAGGTCAAAAACCTCCCTCTCGTGCCCCAGCGCGCTTCCATACTGCTCCCCCCTTACAGCAGGGGGCGCCCCCTCAGACGTATACACTATATCCACCACGTAGGGAGCTTCCACTAGCATCTGGATAGGTACGAAATTCACTTCTTTACCCTGTAACAAATAACATACAATTAATATGTTGCGTACCAACGCTCTAAACGGTGATGGAAAACACCGTGGGGGCAGACGATTAATCCTAATCAAGACGAATGGTCTTGAGCCGCCACTATCCATCGACTTCCTACTACTTTTAAGATCTCATCAAGGTTGTCAGTTCTGTAAGCTATATGGCCTGCCCATTGCCACTTGAACTTGCTAATTCTAAGACCGATGTCGGTGATCCAAATCATCACCAGCCGCTAAACATCCACTGCTGGACGAAGCCCCCCCCATATAATGAATATCGTTCGGAGTGGCATCCAGGGCCAGTACTGCTATCCGGCCGAGGCCAAAGTGCCTCTGTGGTAACAGTAGAGATACTTTAGACCTTGAGGCTATAGAGGCCATACATGAGTTCTTATCTGCTCGTTCAGAGTGGCATCCGAGGCTTGTACTGCTATCCGGCCGAGGCCAAAGTGCCTCTCTGGTAACAGTAGAGATACTTTAGACCTTGAGGCTATAGAGGCCATACATGAGTTCTTATCTGCTCGTTCAGAGTGGCATCCGAGGCTTGTACTGCTATCCAGCCGAGGCCAGGGTGTCTCTCCAGTAGCAGTAGAGATACTTTGACCTTGAGGCTATAGAGGCTATACATGAGTTCTCATCTGCTTTTTCAGAGTGGCATCCAAGGCTTGTACTGCTATCCGGCCGAGGCCAGAGTGCCTCTCTGGTAGCAGTAGAGATACTTTAGACCTTGAGGCTATAGAGGCCATACATGAGTTCTTACTTGCTCGTTCAGAGTGGCATCCAAGGTATGGTCTGCTATCCGGCTCAGGCTAGGGTGCCTCTCCGGTAGTAGTAAAGAAGATACTTTGACCTTAAGGTTATAGAGGCCATACATGAACTCTTACCTGCTCGTTTAGAGTGGCATCCGAGGCTTGTACTGCTATTCGGCCGAGGCAGGGTGCCTCTCCGGTAGTAGTAAAGAAGATACTTTGACCTTGAGGTTATAGAGGCCATACATGAACTCTAGCACGCTCGTTCAGAGTGGCATCCGAGGCTTGTACTGCTATTCGGCCGAGGCAGGGTGCCTCTCCGGTAGTAGTGAAGAAGATACTTTGACCTTGAGGTTATAGAGGCCATACCTATCTCATCAGATAGGAACTCTCATAGCTCATTCAGAAGGAACTTTGAACTGGATGGAACTGTCGTGGTATCAAAGCCATGTACAGCTATCCGGCAAAGCCCAGAGTGCCTCTTCGCTTGCAGTAAAGAATATACTCTAACCTTGAGACTGTGGAGGTCTTGCATGAGTTCTTACCGGCTCGTTCAGAGTGGTATCCGGGGCCAATACTGGTATCCGGCCGAGACCAGGGTATCTCTCGGCTTGTAGTAGAGATTCTACTTTTTCCTTGAGATTATTGAGACCAGAGACATGAGCCTCCGTTTGTGATGTGTGTAGGACTTTGCCTAAAAAATAAATACAGGTTAAATTTTAAACCCCGTCTAAATTTATCGATGTTGTTACACTTCTTAAGGGGCCAGCGCAGGATAAAATGCCCATCCAAACATAATACCATAATCATTTGTAATTCAAACATATATTTCCACCATATTATGGCATTATTCGGATTTGGGTAGTATTTATCTAGGTTCCTTGATATTTCTTGTATCAAAATACTTACCTAAAACAAAATGTAAGCGAATTCTATTTTGTATATTTTTACGACTTTTACGACATGTTTTCATCTTATTTATTTCGTATTAAAAACAACGTATTTTCTAGTATACTGTGATTAGGAACATATCATATATTGTCATGTTACAGAATAACAACAAGATATGAAAAAAACATTAAGTTTTTATTCATAATTTTTGGTATTACGGAACACGACCTAATTTGATACAAATTTCTAACGTCTCGTACACCCATCGCGCATGCAGGGGGAGAGGCCCCGGTGCCAAACAGGGATAGCTGATTTTGACACTCGCTTCAAATTGAATTTGCTTGCGGCCTTCGCAGGCCCCTTAAATACAAAATATTCACGACTCGCTCCGCTCGCCGGTAAAAATGTTGCCTTCGCTCCCGAGGGCGGCGTTTTTTGTGAGCCCGTGAGTTATACTATGCGTACCGTGAACAGTATGTAGTTGTATTCTGAAGTTGCGATGCATGGACGTATCTCCCAAAATGGCGCCTTTTTCCGCCCAAAGTTGTCCCCCACTTTCGTCAAGTGCTCCATACCATAACAGCATAATAGGAGATTCTATCTTGTTCTAGAACACAATTGATCAAAAATTTAACTAAAACAAATTTTTTTTTATAAAAAATGACCTAATGGTATCCTAGACAGTTTCTCTGCCATGGTTTAAGGTGAAACGTTTCACAAGTGGCGCGAAATTCAAATTTGATTGTGTTTTTTGCACATTATAGCTTATCAACACTTCTTGAGATAGCGAACACTGATTTTGCAGGAATTAGGAGATCTAACACACATTTTCTAATTGATAGTATCTGTTAGATATCATTAGTTTAGATACGAATGTCAATGAATGATTTATATAGTGTTATTTTGGTTTATTGACATTCGTAGCTAAACTAATGATATTTATGAGATACTTTCAATGTAAACATATCTGAATGGTCTCCTGATACCCGCAAAACAAGTGTTTGCTATCTCAAGATGTGTTGATGAGCTATAATGTGCAAAAAACACAATCAAATTTGAATTTCGCGCCACTTGTGAAACGTTTCACCTTAAAAATACATTTTCATACAAGAGTTTTCCAGTTAAAAAAAACACACTGTATAATCTCACCTGAGCTGTCACATTGATTCTGACAGTCCACTGGGTCGCTCCGCTAGCAGCCGCACTCTTTATAAATGATGTGTGTATGGTGTGAGGGGGGTCGGATATCAACTGCTCCCCAAAGTTCGCTCCGTTGTGTCGGAGCCAGCCGTAAGTTGGGAGATTGTCCTCTTGTTTGCACCAATGTCTGAAAAGTGTTGATTTAAGCGCAAGGAGTTGATTTTACCTAGGGGTGCCAACAGTCAAAGAAGACATTTGCAACAAACTAAAGTCTTATGCCAAACGAATGGAGCAACACCCTAACCAGCTTGCAAACAGTCTCATGAAGACGTCCACAACCTTCAAAAGGTTAAAGAGGAGAGCCCCCTCAAGATCTTATCTAGTACTTACTAGTGAAGCAGCATTATGGATATGCCACTGGGCTTATACCATTCATGTCAAGCGCGAAGGAGACACAAAACTCTTGCTCAATGCCCAGACAATTACAAGAATTAAAGGAGACTTAAAAGCGCAACACAAACACAGATTGCGTGCGCGGGGCGGGGCGTTTGATGCGTCCGCCGCTGCCGACAAGCGCCCACGCATTGTGTTAAGACAATGAACAACGCCTGTACGCGCCCAACCCGCACCTGACCCGCACCTGCGCTCTGTGTGTTACGCACAGCCAGGGCCGGATTATCCCTATCGGGGCCCCTAGGCAAAGCAATTCTCGGGGCCCCTTTCCTTTACCCTTTTCTAACTTCTTAAAATATATTTTTTCTGTTACAAAAGTCGAGTCAAAAGAGAGTATTTTTTTCTTGGTGTGTGGCCTGCATCGTCTAGGCCCCCGTGGGCCCCTAGTCGGTGCGGGCCCCTAGGCAGTTGCCTATTCCGCCTTATGGATAATCCGGCCCTGCACACAGCACTCTCTAACTGTTTTATATTGCTCATAGGGAAACCATAATTATATACCATAATAATACTATATATTTGGAGATAACTCAGATCTTATATCACAGCTGGTTCAGAATATTTCTTGGGAGCTACTGTTTGGAAGACCACCATCTCAAGATATTATTAACATTTTTTTTAATTTTTTTTTTACTTTTTGTATTTATTCTACAGATTCCAAGCACATAACATTAAAAAATATGACAAAACTATGTCTTTGTATGTTGGTATTAACGGTCTATAAATGAAGTTATTACTTTTCAAAGATACAAACTACCAGGAAAACCTACCTGATACCCTTATGAGATGTCATCTCGTACCACATCAACCCAAAAACGGGAGATTTGGGCTCTCGACTCTTAAGTCCCATGTAGACCCCTGGTCTGTAAGTGCCCCAGTACCTCTCAGGGATGGCCGGGCCCGTTACACGATCGTGAACAATCTACAACAAGGTACATAAATAGTAATTGGTTTTAAAGTAATAAATAAATAATAAATGCTGGACATTTCACACAATATTATCTAGCCCCAAGCTAGGCAGAGCTTGTGTTATGGGTACTAGATAACTGCTATACTTAATACAATACATTACATAGATAGATATTTTTTATTATACATAAAAAATACCCAGAACACCCTGAACAAATATCTACAGATCTCGATCTACGATTCTCGCCTCTGAACCAACATTTGTACGATCGTACAAATGTTGGTTCAGAGGCGAGAATCAAACCCTCAACCTCCTGTGTCGCAGGCAATCCTTCGCCCGCCGCGTCACAGAGGTCGTCAAATGTGTTAGCCCACACTTAAATAATATCCAAAAAATTACCAACCAGGCAGGGATTGAACCCGTAACCATCTCGTTGATACAGAGATGCATTACCAGCTGATACCATCCCACAGATTCATGCAAGCATCTGTGTCGCAACGGGCATCGAATTCGTATCTATCGCGTCGCCGGCTATTCACCCGCCACGAGAATGATCGATAAGAATTGTTTAAACTTTTGCCAAACTTCTGAGCCGGATTAAAGTTTTTCTTATCAGAAAACTATCCCACAACAAATCCCTCTCCCACCTCACTTCATCGTAATCACCAAAACGCAGAAAAATTATAAAACATCGATCTAAAACTACCAAAAGCAGGCACAACTTCTTACTTACCTTTTCATCATCAAATGGCGTGTTGACCCTAGTTTCCAGGTATCCCAAGATGCTGACATATACAGCGATGGAGAAGCAAAGAACTCCCACCGCTGTCTTCCAACCTGACAGGATCTGGAAGGATTTCCTGGCTCCTGAAGACACATCACTTCCAGAACTGCTGCTGGTCTCAATATTACCGTTATGCTGAACTATCTTCACGGTCTTTCTGTGTCTAACCATGATGAATTGACTCTAAGAACATTCGGGTAGATGTATAGGATATTTGATAATTGACAAGGTATATTTATTTTTATCAAAATCGTGTTATCTTTTGATTTTGTCGGCACTCGGCATTTTCTGCACCACAACAAGCAAAGCAAAAGCAAAGCAATCAATTTGATTCAAGCAAGCAAGCAACAAGCAATGAATTTTTCGTACGTCAAGTCAAATTAACGTCGCACGTCATCAAATGAGAGGCTGGTGCCGGTGCTGCTGTTCTACAAAATTTAAAGTCGCTGAGCATCCGCTAGAAATGGAAAAAACTGTTGGTAAAAAATTAACTTGGTGTCGCAAAACCATAAAAACGAACCATAATGATAAAAACAATAGTATTTTTTTTTAATTTAAATTTGATTTTCGCGCTACTTGTGAAACGTTTCTCCAACAACCGAGACCAATTTTTTATTAAAATGCAACTTGTTGTCCTAATACCCTGGATTTGGAATACCCGTTAAGCTTTTTTTTTCATTAAGATCTCCGAAATTCATACCTAAAACTGAAACTTATTTTCAAATAGAATTCTAGACTAAGTGTCTCTATAAGTCACTACAAATATTATCCTTCTAAAACAAATAAAATACCTCTGAACATTCATAAAATCCGCTAGTGTTAGCGACAAAGTCACTAGAACGGCAGCACTGGCCAGCGGCACGGCGCGGGCGGCCTAGCAGCGCAGGCTGATTGTGATTTGTCAGAAGTCTATGGCATCTTTGGCTAGCTGTCACAATTCTGCCAGTGTCAGTGACATGATAGATTTTTGTTTTATTCCTCCAAATGATAGATTCAAAAACCATATGGTGATAGTGTCTTGAGAATATGACCGGTAAACAATTCTGAAAATTGATGACGATAAAAAGTAGTCTATGTGTTAATCCAGGGTACAAGGTATCTCCATTCCAAATTTCACTCAAATCCGTTCAGCCGTTTGAGCGTGAAGAAGTAACGAACATACCTATTATACTCACAACTTTCGCATATAGATTAGTGTGATTAGATACAACATACAACAAACCCGACTACTACCTACTCGTAATCTAGTAAAGCCTACTTACTTTTTATAACCTCTGTGGTGCGGTGGGCGAAGGTTCGCCTGCGACGCAGGAGGTTGCGGGTTCGATTCCCGCCTCGGAACAAATATTTGTGTACAATCTGCAGACATTTGTTCAGGGTGTTCTGGGTATTTTCTATGTATAATAAAAAATATTTACATATCTATATAACGTATTTTAACAAAAGTTTCAGATAGCTAGCACCCATAACACAAGCTCTGCTTAGCTTGGGGCTAGATAATGTTGTGTCAAATGTCCAGCATTTATTATTATTATTATTTTATTATTATCTGTTATAATTTGATTATGTAGTATGTATGTTACTACTTAAATACTTTTCTGGTATTCTCAATTAGCGGTTTAGCCAGTAGGGGGCTGATCACTTGACTCTAAGAAAATCGGATCTATGTAATCATAAATATGAATGTGATCTCAGGAACCCTACAGTGTTTTTAGATAAATATTACTACAACAAGTATCTAGGTAATAATATTTTTAAGACCAACAATAACTAATACGATGTGGTAACTGGCGGTTACCAAATAAAAAAAAACACACACTTCATGTGGGGGAGTTCCCGAAACATCATTGGGGGTTTTTCTTAACTTTGTAACGAGTCATCAATTTATTATTACCGTGCAAAATTTCAGCATATAAGTAACTATTATTCTACATAACGGCTCTGACGAAATCACGAATGGCGAA
This sequence comes from Epirrita christyi, assembly GCA_951392215.1. Lineage (NCBI taxonomy): Eukaryota > Metazoa > Arthropoda > Insecta > Lepidoptera > Geometridae > Epirrita > Epirrita christyi. Next base: position 8,007,074 of record OX595863.1, on the reverse strand, counting down.
ACTATAGCTTAAGGGTTCCTTGTTGAATCAAATCAAATCAAATTAAAATAATTTTATTCATTGAAATCACAAGGATCATTTTGAATCGTCCTATAAACGAAAATTACTCCTGTTCCAACGCAACCAAGCCTAGAAAAATCAGGCAACAAACACGGCTTGGCTTACTTTGATGATCCGTCTTGCCACTAGGTGAGAAGCGCCTGTGTGGTGCCTCGGAGCAGGGAGTTGCTGATACACTGAGAAAGTAAATGAGAACTTAAAAACCTTAGGAAAGTAGTCAAAAGTAAATAAACATCAGTAAAAATATGTAAGACAGCACACGCTACGCTTGTTATACTCATAAATAACAATATTGGTAAGTACAGATAATGCAACCGTTTTAGCAGACGAGGGGCAGAGCGACATCAGGCCACGCGGCTTTAAAAAATGGACATACTCCTCAGCATAAGTTATTTAAACATAGGTAACCTAATGTTTTTTTAAACCACCAACTAGCCTACCAAATTTTTTAAAATTTTGACCTAAATCATCGTTGGTCTAAGATCTTTGACGATATATTTTTTTAAATTAACTTTCGTGATTCCTTACTAGCACTTCCTATTCTTTAACTTCCGGTTTCCGCCATCAACCTATTCACAGATTTATAAGTATAGTACAACCTATTTTTCGGCAACGTCGAGCAAGCATCACGTTTAAAATGTGCATGCATGCTAAAGTACTAAGTACTAGTTTTTAGTTTAATAAATTGATTCGTTCTCAAATGTGTTATTATAATCTTATCCTACATGTAAAAAGTGAATTTGCCTATCAACTGACATACATTTTATTGAAAACTGAATAGGTAAACCCATCTCTAGACATTGGTACCTATATTACTATTTACATCAATGTAGGTACGTCTACCATGATATACTTAACGTAATTGAAATAATTGAACTTAGGCGGACGTAATTGTAAGAGTTGCGATTCATTTTGTGGATTGATAGTTTGATATGGGTTGCCTCAAGCGCATCTTCATCGAAAAGAACATGAAAAGAGCAGTCGTCCGCCACCTGTCTATAAACTACGTCGATAAAACAGGGTTTCGACTCGCGCCCGTCTTGCTGCGTCGGCAAGGCAGCGCGTCTCCCCTCTCCCCCTCCGCACCGCGACAACACCCGACCCCCTCCGACTCGACCCGAACGAACCCAGTGCGATCGAGCGATACAAGCCGCGCGTACCTGCTCCCGACATAAATATAATGCGCCACGCTCGGCGGCTGTTATGAGACGAACGCTTACATTTTCCTCAAATTATCAGTGAAATAATGTAATAAACAGACTAAAGTTACAAGTGAACGTACCGCAGTGCCTCGGTCTTTGTGGACGCGTTGTTTTCAAACCGCCGGCCGGTAGACGCTACACGCGACAACGCTTCCAAAAAAAAAAACTAAAATCTCGATGTCAGTGAGCGGTAGGATTCTAGTGTCAGTGTAGTGTAGTTTTAAAATAGTTAAATGGGTAAACGTCGTGCAATGTTCGTATGAGGAAGAAAAGCAATCGGAACATTGTAAGTGTGGAGAGCGTCCGCTCTAGTGTTATTTCTGTTGTTTCTGAGGAGAAATGTGGGGTAGCGCGCCCCAGTACCCGGAGGTTTTATATGAGTGGGGCGACTGAGCGACGGAGGTATTAGAGGTCTAACCCTCGTATTCTCACTGTTTTTTTACCACCCGAACAGGTCTTTTTTCGTAACCCCTTTTTTGTGCAGCACATATTTTTTGGAGGGAATGTTTTTGAATCGATACCATGTAGGTTATGAGTGCCTGGTACCCGCGTACGAGGCCCGTCTTGCATTTCTGATAATAAACTGGTTTTGTGATCTTTTGAGCTATAAATAAATGACTGATTCACGCAAAGTTCCACCTTATGAAGACTATAAGCATTTTTAATTCGAATGATCGTTGAATAATCTATCAACAAATTGTTTATTGCAATTAAAAACATGAAATCAACAATTTGCTTGGTGAGTAAAAAAAACTGGAACTCGTAGTTGTCTGTTTAGGTAACCTCAAAACTTGTTTTGCTAAGTATCTACTACTGAGTAGCGACGAAACAATTATTCGCCACTAACCAGGCAATAGTAGCATGTTGTCTATTTAAAGCGAGAACAAGAAAATGTAACATTGTTATTGTTTCGTTTGTAACAAAGTCGCGATGATTCTCCTGGAGAGCTCTGGTGTGCGTCAATTAGCACCTGTCAATTAGATCCACAATTAAATTGAGCTTTATGCCTTATTATCTATATTTATGAATAACTTAACCGCTAGAGCGATAGAAGGTTAGAGCGTCTGAACTGTCAAAACGTAAAAAAATAAAAAAATTAGACTTTATTGATAAATAGCGTAAGGTCAAGCGAGAGTCAAAATGACAAAAAAAAACAAAAATTTTCAATTTTGTTCTAGGTATATTGAAACTAGCTTAAAGCTAGGGAATTCTTCTCGTAAGTCTAGAGCTGAAGGGGTAATTAGTGTTATACTAGAAGAGTTACAAACATGTCTTCTTACATAAACAATTTTGCCTTGTACAAGACATTCAAGAACTACACTAAAATATCTTAAAATGCTCTCTTTGTAATTTAAAAAGAAGCTACAAAAAAACATACTTGTTTTTTTATAAATAGTCCTCTCCATTCTATGGTTGTCTGGAAGAAATCGTTATAAGCGATAAGACAGCCCATAGTTAGTTTCTTTTGTTTCTTGTTTTTTCGTTAAGTTTTTGTAATTCTGTGATAGAACTGTTGTTTTGAACAATAAAGTATTATCTATCTCAGTCTATTTATGTAGGTATCTATCTATAAAATCTATCTGTTTTGAAGAACAATTTTTTGTAATGATTAATTTTTCCAAATTTGTTAAAGAGAAGGTTGCCGTTAAGGCGCTTACGCCCTTTTTTACGCGAATGGATTTTGCTTCTATACTGGCTATTATTTCTTCAAACTCCATTTTGTACACCATGATCAGTACACTAATATCTAGACCCGTAGTTTCTTATAAAATTATATATTTACCAAATCATAAATGAAAAAAAAAACTAATTTTTAAAAACTGCAAATGGGCGTAAGCGCCCAGAGGCATCACACGCGCGCTTCCGACCCTGACACAAAGATGCAAAGTCTCAAGTGCCTGTAAATATCACCGGTTTCAGAATTACCGTATCCGCTACCGCGCCTATGGACGCCTGCAACGCCAGAGGCATCACACACGCGCTGCTGACCCTGAGACATAAAGATGAAATGTCTCATGTACCTGTGATATCACCGGCACCTGTACCCTTCAAACCGAAACACAGCAATACGAGCACTAATGCTTGGCGGCAGAAATAGATACAATGGTAGTACTTTCCCTGACAAACTCTTTCACAAGAAGTTCTACTACTAACAAATTGTGGATATTTCTATAGCAACAGGTACAAGAAGCTGACCTAAGCACAGTTCGATTATTTTAGTAAAATTACGACTATACACCACGTACTTTACTATTCTCCTGCTGACGTTTCGTTGACTATTTCCCGACTAACGACCTTCGAGCGTGGTCGCGGTCGGTGCTCATGAGGAAGGACCACAAAATGGTCAATTAGGTCAGCAGGAGAATAGTAAAGTACGTGTTGTATAGTCTTAATTTTTCTAAAATTATACCAAGCCCCGATAATTTCAATTCTATCATTCGATCCGGTGTGGTGAGGTCGAAAAAAAATCTGCCAGACCAGCAAGGCGTTTCTGAAACGTCGGAAGATTCGTTAGTTTTTCATTTCGATGTGGTAAGTAACTAAAACAATTTTCTATAGTAAAACACAGTAAAAAACAATAAATATAGTATATTTACTGTGTTTTTAGTTACTTACCCCATCGAAACGAAAAACTAACGAATCTGATCGGAAACGTTTCCGACGTTTTACAATCGCCCTGCTGAGCGACAGAAAGGTTGATGAGTAATCGAGTTTTGTTAGTAGTAGAACTTCTTGTGAAAGAGTTCGTCCGGGGAAGTACTACCACCGTACCTATTTCTGCCGCCAAGCAGTAGTGTTCGCATTGCTGTGTTTCGGTTTGAAGGGTACGGCTGCCGGTGAAATTACAGGCGCATGAGACTTTTCATCTTTATGTCTCAGGGTCGGCAGCGCGCGTGTGATGCCTCTGGTGTTACAGGCGTTCATAGGCTGCGGTAACTGCTTTCCATCTGGTGGGCCGTAAGCTTGCCCGCATGCCAAGTAGCATAAAAAAAAAAAACGAAAGTTGACTTGAGATGAGATGGTTCCCAAAAAACTCCAGCAGCAAAACCCCACTAGTGAGGTTTATAGGGACGGTAAGACTATATTACGAGAATTGCCCTCCCCCCCTATTCCCTAACTGAAAGTCACTCGGTGACTAACGTTTGACAAGTAAAATGACAATTAATTGATTCAAGCGTGACTTTGCGGAAATGCATTCTACAATATTGAATAGACGAACTTTATAGTAACAATTCCGCTCTTCTCCAACGAAAACTCTGAAAGAATTCGACACGTGTTTCGCCTCTCAACGAGGCATCCTCAGGAAACAATTGACTCACTGCGAGCTAGAACAACAAAGACACAACACCGCAGAAACTCCGCAGCCATTCCTGAACGCCGAACAGAAAGTCCGGTAGTTTAATTTCTGTTCTGAAGATGCTTCGTTCTGGGTCTGGGTGTTATGGTACCATGGTACTCTTAGTTCCTGATACCCACGACACAGGGAATCCTAGTGTGGGATCAAGACTACGTATGTGACTGTTGGTGTTATGTTATGTTGAGAAGCGAAACACGTGTCGAATTCTTTCAGAGAATTGTTACTATATATATTCATATTTGTTCGTCTATTCAATATTGAAGTAAAACTACCATAAATTGCTCAAAATTCTCATTAAGAATTGTCAATGAGGAGTTTTCACGGCCGTTTCATATCATGCTTTCAGCGTTGAAAATAGATGGCGCTGCTCTGTTACGTAGCTGTCAAGTGTCAAAATAAAGTTAAATGTCAACATCAACAACGTAGATATATTTTAATTTCGTGGTATTTATTTTTGCTTACTTCTAAAAACATCACGAAATCACTAGCGCACAACTCACGCATAATGGACCATCCATAGAGTTCGAATGCGGAAAAGGGAGTTCTTTAACATTAACACTAGCGCACAATCAAGAAGCAGACACAAACAGAATATCATGACTAATAGCCACAGACTAGTTAGATAACAGCTTAGTACGCGTACACCACAGATAATACATTTGTCAATCTTGGCATTTACAGTTGAGTCAGCGCCATCTATCGAACCAATTTGAACTACTTTTTTTTGAATCGAAGTTGAAAAGCCCTTATTGTTGGTAATTTTACTTGTTAAACGTTAGTCATTGAGAAACTTTCTGGGACTTACGTGAGCGTTGATGATTATTCAGTCAGTAATGATTTTATATTAAGGCAGTACCCCGATCAAACACGGCGTCAAGCTGTATTTTTTCAAGCCTCTCTCCTCGTTAAATAAAGCAAGTAGAAAAATAAATAAAAATCACCACATATATTTGACATTTTGTCATCAAGTTCCACTATTGGTTTAATGATTTAACGTCGTAAGTACTCGTCAATAAACCCATGAAAAAATTTAAATAAATCATGATTTTGTACAACTTCTCTTAAAGTTCACGTTACTGAATTTTTTGGTTTACACAATTGGATAGTTAATTTAATAGCAGAATTATTACACGATAATTTTTTTTAAAAATGGGTTCTCTTCATTTTTTATGAATTATATTTCATGAATCCGTGCGAATCTGGCTGTGCGCAAGGAGCGGACCAGTCAGCCGCCGGTTCTCGGACGGACGGCTAGATGGCAGTACTATTAGAACGGATTACATAGGTGTCACTAAAATAAATAATTTGCGATGTATTGTAGAGGCGAACACCTCAAGGTCATTCGGTCAGGGTAGCGCCTTAATGTACCTTAGTCTTAGTTCACATGCCAACTTCATTAAGATATTTAATACTGCGCTTATAGTACAGTCAAATTAGGTGATTTTTTGCAAAAGTGTGGAACTAATTAGAAGATGTAGTCATGAAAACTTTTCTAATTGTTTTGTATGGCTTAAAAATCACCTCTAATAATAAGCATCAGTAATTTCACCCTCCGGAACAGGGTGAAATAGAGTGAAAAACCTTAAAATATCCGTAACTTAATGGGGGAAATAGAAGTAGTCTGTGCAATTTGGCATAGACTTTGAACCGTTATGATCTACATTTGCACCAAGTATTTTTTTAATCCAACATACGGAACATACAAAAAAAAAAACATTTACAAAAAAAACTTTTTGTGGTTATTACGGCTCCGGGAAAATTAAGGTAGTCGGTGCAAATTGATAGACTTATCAGAAAAATGTTCGAAATACATTACCAGGTTTGCACCTTGGTGCGTCTCACGGAAGGCACTTTTCCATATTTTATTGTCGCTCTACTTCGGGGAAAATTAATTTAGTTCTGGAAATTGACTTAAACTTATTCATTTAATTAGTACTACATCCGCCGGAAGTTTTATACTGGTTTTTTTTTACGGAACATGTATTTGTTTAACACTGTGTTCCCTACATGCACGTGGTTTTTATGAAAACCATAATGCACTAAGACAGTCTCTCTATACGTAATTTAAGGTGAGGCCGCGAAAATATAATGCTGATTTGCCTAGTTGTTGTGAGTAAACCAGATATCACATCAATATAATAACTTAAATACGTGATTTTTCAAACTTTTTTCTATCCGTCATCAAGCCAGAAACACAATTAGCAGATATTTACTCGATACTTTATTTTTTTGAAAGTTATGCCTTTAAACTAGATTTTTTGAAATGTCTACGAAACAACTTCAGTCACATATCCAAAATAAGCACTCACCGAAGGAAAATATAGTTTATTATCCGTGACCGAACCAAAATTTACCTAGACTAATTAGTATTCTCATAATAAATTAAATAAGATTTGAGACTTACGTCCTTTACTTCTGTGCAAGATACGGGCAAACACCTAGTGCGATATTCAATCTTATTGCGTTAGTATTTGCGTCTAAAAGGCGATTCATACGAGGCTCCTCCTCAGTACCGTGCCGTGCGCCAGAGTGGGAGGACGTTACGCTCGCTCGCTTATCGATTTGGTACTATCTTACGAGTATTTACTACCTTGTACAAACAATGGGAAACAAGGACAATAAAAAAATCGTCCACAAAGGAAAGAAAACTATTCGTTTGAAAAACAGTGCAAGAATTATAAGAGAGGCAAAGAAGTTAGTACCTACCTATTTACCAGCAATCACTTACAAGTATCTAGCTACTAGGAGGTAGGTAGGCAGAGTAGGCATGCACCGAGTATGTAGGTAGGTTAGTATCTAGCTACCTTTACCTTTTCTTTTCTTTGACGACCTCTTTGGCGCAACGGCGAGTACCCGGCTGAGATGCAAGAGGCTGCGGGTTTGATTCCCGCTGCGGGACAAATGTTTGTATGAACTGCAAATATTTGTTCTGAGTTTGGGTGCTGGGGCCATGGTACTCTTAGTACACACCAAGGTGTTGCCTGGTCAAAATAATTTTCCCCATTTTTAGGGTAATTTAAAAAAAGTTGCAAAATGAAAATTCTTATTATACAGAACCATTTCGAGAACCCCAAAATGACGCCTAATGGAAATAATTTTCCCCATTTTTAGGGTAATTTCCAAAAAGTTGCAATATCAACATTCTGATGATGCTGAACCATTTCAAGCATCACAAGGTGTTGCCTGGTCAAAATAATTTTCTCCATTTTTAGGGTAATTTAAAAAAAGTTGGAAAATCAAAATTTTGATTACACAGAATCGTTTCCAGTACAAGAGGTGTCGTATGTACCAGATAATTTTCCCCATTTTTAGGGTAATTTCCAAAAAGTTGGAAATTCAAAATGTTGACTATACAGAATCGTTTCCAGTACCCAGAGGTGTCGTATGGACAAAATAATTTCCCCCATTTTTAGGGTGTTCTAAAAAAAGTTGGAAAATCAAAATTTTTACTATACAGAATCGTTTCCAGTACCCACAGTGTCGTATGGACAAAATAATTTTCCCCATTTTTAGGGTAATTTAAAAAAAGTTGGAAAATACAAATTTTGATTACACAGAATCGTTTCCAGTACAAGAGGCGTCGTATGTACCAAATAATTTTCTCCATTTTTAGGGTAATTTCCAAAAAGTTGGAAAATCAAAATGTTGACTATACAGAATCGTTTCCAGTACAAAGAGGTGTCGTATGGACAAAATAATTTCCCCCATTTTTAGGGTGTTTTAAAAAAAAGTTGGAAAATAAAAATTTTGACTATACAGAATCGTTTCCAGTACCCACAGATGTCGTATGGACAAAATAATTTCCCCCATTTATAGGGTATTTTAAAAAAAGTTGGAAAATAAAAATTTTGAATATACAGAATCGTGTAATTTCCAAAAAGTTGCAATATCAACATTCTGATGATGCTGAACCATTTCAAGCATCACAAGGTGTTGCCTGGTCAAAATAATTTTCTCCATTTTTAGGGTAATTTAAAAAAGTTGGAAAATCAAAATTTTGATTACACAGAATCGTTTCCAGTACAAGAGGTGTCGTATGTACCAAATAATTTTCCCCATTTTTAGGGTAATTTCCAAAAAGTTGGAAATTCAAAATGTTGACTATACAGAATCGTTTCCAGTACCCAGAGGTGTCGTATGGACAAAATAATTTCCCCCATTTTTAGGGTGTTCTAAAAAAAGTTGGAAAATCAAAATTTTTACCATACAGAATCGTTTCCAGTACCCACAGTGTCGTATGGACAAAATAATTTTCCCCATTTTTAGGGTAATTTAAAAAAGTTGGAAAATACAAATTTTGATTACACAGAATCGTTTCCAGTACAAGAGGCGTCGTATGTACCAAATAATTTTCTCCATTTTTAGGGTAATTTCCAAAAAGTTGGAAAATCAAAATGTTGACTATACAGAATCGTTTCCAGTACAAAGAGGTGTCGTATGGACAAAATAATTTTCCCCATTTTTAGGGTGTTTTAAAAAAAGTTAGAAAATCAAAATTTTGACTATACAAAATCGTTTCCAGTACCCAGAGGTGTCGTATGGACAAAATAATTTCCCCCATTTTTAGGGTGTTTTAAAAAAAGTTGGAAAATAAAAATTTTGACTATACAGAATCGTTTCCAGTACCCACAGATGTCGTATGGACAAAATAATTTCCCCCATTTATAGGGTATTTTAAAAAAAGTTGGAAAATAAAAATTTTGAATATACAGAATCGTTTACAGTACCAAGAGGTATCGTATGGACAAAATAATTTCCCCATTGTAAGGGTAATTTAAAAAAGTTGGAAAATTAATTTAAAAAAAGTTGTAAAATCAAAATTTTGACTATACAGAATCGTTTCCAGTACCCAGAGGTGTCGTATGGACAAAATAATTTCCCCCATTTTTAGGGTGTTTTAAAAAGTTGGAAAATCAAAATTTTGACTATACAGAATCGTTTCCAGTACCCAGAGATGTCGTATGGACAAAATAATTTTCCCCATTTTTAGGGTAATTTAAAAAAAGTTGGAATATGTAAATTTTGATTACACAGAATCGTTTCCAGTACAAGAGGTGTCGTATGTACCAAATAATTTTCCCCATTTTTAGGGTAATTTCCAAAAAGTTGGAAAATCAAAATGTTGACTATACAGAATCGTTTCCAGTACCCAGAGGTGTCGTATGGACAAAATAATTTCCCCCATTTTTAGGGTGTTTTAAAAAAAGTTGTAAAATCAAAATTTTGACTACACAGAATCGTTTCCAGTACCCACAGATGTCGTATGGACAAAATAATTTTCCCCATTTTTAGGGTAATTTAAAAAAAGTTGGAAAATCAAAATGTTGACTATACAGAATCGTTTCCAGTACCCAGAGGTGTCGTATGGACAAAATAAATTCCCCCATATTTAGGGTGTTTTAAAAAAAGTTGGAAAATCAAAATTTTTACTATACAGAATCGTTTCCAGTACCCACAGATGTCGTATGGACAAAATAATTTTCCCCATTTTTAGGGTAATTTAAAAAAAGTTGGAAAATAAAAATTTTGATTACACAGAATCGTTTCCAGTACAAGAGGCGTCGTATGTACCAAATAATTTTCCCCATTTTTAGGGTAATTTCCAAAAAGTTGAAAAATCAAAATGTTGACTATACAGAATCGTTTCCAGTACAAGAGGTGTCGTATGGACAAAATAATTTTCCCCATTTTTAGGGTGTTTTAAAAAAAGTTGGAAAATCAAAATTTTGAATACACAGAATCGTTTCCAGTACCCAGAAGTGCTTGGTAATACCAATCAGACTGTTTGTTGATATACACCTCTTAAAATACACACACAAAATAGAAACAGCACGTTAGTTTTCGAAATAATTTCAATGTTACTTTCGAAGTTTGGTTAATCATTATCATTTCCAGGTAATCTTGCTTGATTGTTTCGTAAACCTTTATTAAATACTAGCTGGTGCCCGCTACTACGTCTGCGCAGGATTAGTATTTCGAGTAGCTTATATTAGCGGGGCATGGAAAAGAATATAACCTATATATATGTGGCGGGACATTTCCATCATACATTACATATGTGTAAGTCTAGCGGTTTTGGCAGCGCACGCCAGAATAGCTCGCAGATGGTAGATTTTTTCCTACTTACTTGACACTTATCGTCATATTATGGACAATTTGTGTCCATTTTGTCGCTAATTATTGATTGATTCCTACATATATATTTACTAGCTGGTGCCCGCGACTTCGTCTGCGCAGGATTTCTGCGCCACGCTAATATAAGCGTGGCGTAAAAAAGAATATGACCTATATATATACTGTGGCGGGCTTTTTTGTAGGACTATTTAAGATAAACATTTCCATCATACATTACATATGTGTAACTCTAGCGGTTTTGGCAGCGCACGCCAGAATAGCTCGCAGATGGTAGATTTTTTCCTACTTACTTGACACTTATCGTCATATTATGGACAATTCACACAATATATTTATAAATTGTAGCCTATGTGTTATTCTGATGTATAAGCTATATTATTGAAAAGTTTCATTAAAATCCATTCAGTAGTTTTTACGTGAAAGAGTAACAAACATCCATCCATCCATACTTACAAACTTTCGCGTTTATAATATTAGTAGGATATAAGTAGGATGTAGTTACATCATCATCATCATCAAGATGAAGATATTTATTTATGTACCTACATATATACTCTTATATTTAATTTATAATCATCATCACCAGCATGATTACGTCCACCGCTGGACAAGCCTCCCCCCATTGAATACAATGGGGAGGGGGTGTGCCATAATACGATGCTTGGCAGGCAGATTGGTTTTGGTGGATGCTGTTGCCCATCCTCTGCTGGACATTAGAATGCCACAACGTTTATAATGTCCATCGAATGGTGGGCCTTCCTCCGGCGCAACGTCCAGTTTGTGGTCGCCATTCAACCTTTATTTCCCCAACGGTTGTCAGTTCTTCGAGCTATATGACCTGTCCATTGCCACTTCAACTTGCTAATTCTGAGAGCTATGTCGGTGACCTTGGTTCTTCTACGGATTTCTTCGTTTCGGATTCTATCACGTAGTAAAACATTATGCATAGATCAAAAGGTCGCTGTTATCCTAGCCGGCGAATACTTTTACCAGAGGACGTCCCCAAACGGCGCAGTTTAATTTTCGGAGTGCCTAAAACGAGGAATTTAAAGTTTAATCAGATTAAATTTTATCCTGGCTATAAATTTATTTATTTTGTGGTACCATGGTACTCATAGTTCCTGATACCCACGACACAGAGTCCTAGTGTGGAATCTGAGGCCCAATTCTCTAATTTTGAAACATTCCAGTCACAATATAATCTCGTGTCAGTCGCACTGTATCGTATAGTAACTACTACTTAATCTTCGAGTATGCATGCGAAGATTAAGTAATAGTTACTATATAAGTGACAGCTGACAGTGCGACTGAGACGAGATTATACTGCGAATTGAATGTTTTTAAGTTAGAGAATTGGGCCTCTGAGGCCCAATTCTCTAATTTAAAAACATTCCAGTCACAATATAATCTCGTGGCAGTCGCACTGTCTCGTATAGTAACTATTACTTAATCTTCGCGTATACATGCGAAGATTAAGTAATAGTTACTATATAAGTGACAGCTGACAGTGCGACTGAGACGAGATTATACTGCGAATTGAAAGTTTTTAAATTAGAGAATTGGGCCTCAGCTATGTATTCGACTGTTGGGTGTTATGTTATGGCTAAGTCGCCTATACCACAGAATAAAGACAATACCCAGCCCTGAGAAGGAACATCTCACTACTATTATAAATGCGAAAGTTTTTTTGGATGGATGGATGTTTGTTACTCTTTTACGCAAAAACTACTGAACAGATTTTGATGAAACTTAACAATATGATTGCTTATACACCAGAATAGGCTATAATTTATTTATTACATTGCCTAGGGTGCTATTTTTGAATGTTGTCAGTGACTAAATATCATGAAAATGTTCGCAAATCACAGTTTTTCAGGAGACGTACTGGAAGGAGACACTTGTATTGATATCATTGGTATAAGAATTTTAGTCATCAATGAGTTTCAATATACATAAATTTTTGAAATCGGGGAACGAATACGTTTACTCACTCTGTGACATTCAAAAATCGCACCGGGCGATTCTAAAACGTCTGAATCGTTTCCGATCGTATTCGTTAGTTTTTCATTTCGATGTGGTAAGCAACTAAAACAATTTTCTCTAGTAAAACACAGTAATAAAACAATAAAATTGTTTTAGTTACTTATCACATCAAAATGAAAAACTAACGAAACGAATCCGATCGGAAACGTTTCCGACGTTTTAGAATCGCCCTGCTGGACTACTGAGACCACGCGAACGTAATCGGGAGCGGGCCGCTAGTTTTAAATAAATATAACAAATGTACAAATAGTTGACCCAAAACTGCATTCATAACCGACCCCTCTTTTCACAGATGGCCATTCATACGCATCACTGCAGGCGGCTTGCCTATTATTGTGAAGTCAAATAATCAATAGACAACTATTTAGAGATGTATGTAATGTTGTTTAATAATAGTACAGGCAAATTAGCAAAAAGTGTGGACCTAAGTCGTGTAGTCGTGGATTCTTATGGAAACGTTAGATGACACGAAAAGAAGCTTATCCTAGCTTTGCACCGTTTCTGGCGCTTACGGAACCCTTTTAAATATTAGGTACAAACTTAAAAAGGCCGTAAATTTTAAAATAGAAAGAAATTACTTGATGCAAGTTAAGACGATGCTTTTAGAAAAAAAATCCCACGCTAACTCCGCCCATTGAGCCCCGCCTCCCAGATACGGAAACTCGCGCGTCGTCTAAACATCCAAAATTTTTATACTTGATGTTGGGGAGCGAACATAGACACAATGGAGACTTCTTCAACTTATATTTTTTTAGATACAAAAATAAATATTGTTGTAAATGATGGTGGTTTTATTACTTATTTATACGTGATTGCTTTTGACGTGTCAACGTCTTATAAATCGATGGAGCCGGCTGCACGCTCGAAAAAACGGTTGTCTGTAAAGTCGGTTTACTGACGATAGTTCAACGTGTCAACGTCGTTATTGTGCTTCTTTGTCGCTCGTTCCGCGCTCGCGCGCATGTGGCGTTAGCGCATGCGCATATATATATATATATATATATATATATATCGCATGCGCTATGCGCATATATAGCGCATGCGCATCGCGCATGCGGCGTTAGCGCATGCGCATATATATATATATCGCATGCGCATATATATATATATAGCATATATAGCGCATGCGCATGCGTTTTGCGAGGTGACGCATGACGAGATAACGACGCATTAGTCATGTTTTTTCGAGCGTGCAGTCGGCTCCATCGATTTATAAGACGTTAACACGTCAAAAAACATGACTAATGCGTCGTTACCTCGTCATACGTCGTTACCTCGTCATGCGTCACCTCGCAAAACGCATGCGCTATGCGCATGCGCTAACGCCGCATGCGCGCGAGCGCGGAACGAGCGACAAAGAAGCACAATAACGACGTTGACACGTTGAACTATCGTCAGTAAACCGACTTTACAGACAACCGTTTTTTCGTTAGTTAGCAGGTTTGTTTGTAAAAAAGTTTGAAAATTGTATTTTCCACTAAGAGTAGATACTTACCAAATTATAAGCTTATGTATGTACAGCTCGAATGTTCCATTTGATAATTTGACCCAGCTCCCGTTATATGATTGAGGTGAAATTTTGCATACTTGCCAAGTTCCAATGACAATACAATATAATGGTGACGGCGAGCTGATATAACGTAGTAGCGTCCGCTGGCAAATCAAAATTTTGATCACACAGAACCGTTTGCAGTACCTACCCAGAGGTGTCGTATGAAAAAACGAATTTTCCCCATTTTTAGGGTAATTTCCAAAAAGATGGAAAATAAAAATTTTGATTACACAGAATCGTTTCCAATACAAGAGGTGTCGTATGAACCAAATAATTTTCCCCATTTTTAGGGTAATTTAAAAAAAGTTGGAAAATAAAAATTTTGATTACACAGAATCGTTTCCAGTACAAGAGGCGTCGTATGTACCAAATAATTTTCCCCATTTTTAGGGTAATTTCCAAAAAGTTGAAAAATCAAAATGTTGACTATACAGAATCGTTTCCAGTACAAGAGGTGTCGTATGGACAAAATAATTTTCCCCATTTTTAGGGTGTTTTAAAAAAAGTTGGAAAATCAAAATTTTGAATACACAGAATCGTTTCCAGTACCCAGAAGTGCTTGGTAATACCAATCAGACTGTTTGTTGATATACACCTCTTAAAATACACACATTCTTAAATTTCCATTTGTTAGTGACCAATGTATAAATAATATAATAATAATTTCAAATTATTTATTTATTTATAATAAATAATTAATTTGATATTACCCTAAAAATAGGGAAAATTATTTCCATGAGGCAACATTTTGGGGTACTCGAAATGGTTCTGTATGATCAGAATTTAGATTTTCCAACTTTTTAGAAATTACCCTAAAAATTGGGAAAATTATTTTGACCAGGCAACACCTTGGTATGCTTGAAATGGTTCAGCATCATCAGAATGTTTATATTGCAACTTTTTGGAAATTACCCTAAAAATGGGGAAAATTATTTCCATGAGGCAACACCTTGGGGTGCTTGAAATGGTTCTGCATCATCAGAATTTGGATTTTGCAACTTTTTGGAAAGTACCCTAAAAATGGGGAAAATTATTTTGTCCATACGACGCCTCTTGTACTGGAAACGATTCTGTGTAATCAAAATTTTTATTTTCCAACTTTTTTAAAATTACCCTAAAAATGGGGAAAATTATTTTGTCCATACGACATTTGTGGGGACTGGAAACGATTCTGTATAGTCAAAATTTTGATTTTCCAACTTTCTTTAAAACACCCTAAAATGGGTGGAAATTATTTTGTCCATACGACACCTCTGGATACTGGAAACGATTCTGTATAGTCAACATTTTGATTTTTCAACTTTTTGGAAATTACCCTAAAAATGGGGAAAATTATTTGGTTCATACGACACCTCTTGTATTGGAAACGATTCTGTGTAATCAAAATTTTTATTTTCCATCTTTTTGGAAATTACCCTAAAAATGGGGAAAATTCGTTTTTTCATACGACACCTCTGGGTAGGTACTGCAAACGGTTCTGTGTGATCAAAATTTTGATTTGCCAGCGGACGCTACTACGTTATATCAGCTCGCCGTCACCATTATATTGTATTGTCATTGGAACTTGGCAAGTATGCAAAATTTCACCTCAATCATATAACGGGAGCTGGGTCAAATTATCAAATGGAACATTCGAGCTGTACATACATAAGCTTATAATTTGGTAAGTATCTACTCTTAGTGGAAAATACAATTTTCAAACTTTTTTACAAACAAACCTGCTAACTAACGAAAAAACGGTTGTCTGTAAAGTCGGTTTACTGACGATAGTTCAACGTGTCAACGTCGTTATTGTGCTTCTTTGTCGCTCGTTCCGCGCTCGCGCGCATGCGGCGTTAGCGCATGCGCATAGCGCATGCGTTTTGCGAGGTGACGCATGACGAGGTAACGACGTATGACGAGGTAACGACGCATTAGTCATGTTTTTTGACGTGTTAACGTCTTATAAATCGATGGAGCCGACTGCACGCTCGAAAAAACATGACTAATGCGTCGTTATCTCGTCATGCGTCACCTCGCAAAACGCATGCGCATGCGCTATATATGCTATATATATATATATGCGCATGCGATATATATATATATGCGCATGCGCTAACGCCGCATGCGCGATGCGCATGCGCTATATATGCGCATAGCGCATGCGATATATATATATATATATATATATATATATATATATATATATGCGCATGCGCTAACGCCACATGCGCGCGAGCGCGGAACGAGCGACAAAGAAGCACAATAACGACGTTGACACGTTGAACTATCGTCAGTAAACCGACTTTACAGACAACCGTTTTTTCGAGCGTGCAGCCGGCTCCATCGATTTATAAGACGTTGACACGTCAAAAGCAATCACGTATAAATAAGTAATAAAACCACCATCATTTACAACAATATTTATTTTTGTATCTAAAAAAATATAAGTTGAAGAAGTCTCCATTGTGTCTATGTTCGCTCCCCAACATCAAGTATAAAAATTTTGGATGTTTAGACGACGCGCGAGTTTCCGTATCTGGGAGGCGGGGCTCAATGGGCGGAGTTAGCGTGGGATTTTTTTTCTAAAAGCATCGTCTTAACTTGCATCAAGTAATTTCTTTCTATTTTAAAATTTACGGCCTTTTTAAGTTTGTACCTAATATTTAAAAGGGTTCCGTAAGCGCCAGAAACGGTGCAAAGCTAGGATAAGCTTCTTTTCGTGTCATCTAACGTTTCCATAAGAATCCACGACTACACGACTTAGGTCCACACTTTTTGCTAATTTGCCTGTACTATTATTAAACAACATTACATACATCTCTAAATAGTTGTCTATTGATTATTTGACTTCACAATAATAGGCAAGCCGCCTGCAGTGATGCGTATGAATGGCCATCTGTGAAAAGAGGGGTCGGTTATGAATGCAGTTTTGGGTCAACTATTTGTACATTTGTTATATTTATTTAAAACTAGCGGCCCGCTCCCGATTACGTTCGCGTGGTCTCAGTAGTCCAGCAGGGCGATTCTAAAACGTCGGAAACGTTTCCGATCGGATTCGTTTCGTTAGTTTTTCATTTTGATGTGATAAGTAACTAAAACAATTTTATTGTTTTATTACTGTGTTTTACTAGAGAAAATTGTTTTAGTTGCTTACCACATCGAAATGAAAAACTAACGAATACGATCGGAAACGATTCAGACGTTTTAGAATCGCCCGGTGCGATTTTTGAATGTCACAGAGTGAGTAAACGTATTCGTTCCCCGATTTCAAAAATTTATGTATATTGAAACTCATTGATGACTAAAATTCTTATACCAATGATATCAATACAAGTGTCTCCTTCCAGTACGTCTCCTGAAAAACTGTGATTTGCGAACATTTTCATGATATTTAGTCACTGACAACATTCAAAAATAGCACCCTAGGCAATGTAATAAATAAATTATAGCCTATTCTGGTGTATAAGCAATCATATTGTTAAGTTTCATCAAAATCTGTTCAGTAGTTTTTGCGTAAAAGAGTAACAAACATCCATCCATCCAAAAAAACTTTCGCATTTATAATAGTAGTGAGATGTTCCTTCTCAGGGCTGGGTATTGTCTTTATTCTGTGGTATAGGCGACTTAGCCATAACATAACACCCAACAGTCGAATACATAGCTGAGGCCCAATTCTCTAATTTAAAAACTTTCAATTCGCAGTATAATCTCGTCTCAGTCGCACTGTCAGCTGTCACTTATATAGTAACTATTACTTAATCTTCGCATGTATACGCGAAGATTAAGTAATAGTTACTATACGAGACAGTGCGACTGCCACGAGATTATATTGTGACTGGAATGTTTTTAAATTAGAGAATTGGGCCTCAGAGGCCCAATTCTCTAACTTAAAAACATTCAATTCGCAGTATAATCTCGTCTCAGTCGCACTGTCAGCTGTCACTTATATAGTAACTATTACTTAATCTTCGCATGCATACTCGAAGATTAAGTAGTAGTTACTATACGATACAGTGCGACTGACACGAGATTATATTGTGACTGGAATGTTTCAAAATTAGAGAATTGGGCCTCAGATTCCACACTAGGACTCTGTGTCGTGGGTATCAGGAACTATGAGTACCATGGTACCACAAAATAAATAAATTTATAGCCAGGATAAAATTTAATCTGATTAAACTTTAAATTCCTCGTTTTAGGCACTCCGAAAATTAAACTGCGCCGTTTGGGGACGTCCTCTGGTAAAAGTATTCGCCGGCTAGGATAACAGCGACCTTTTGATCTATGCATAATGTTTTACTACGTGATAGAATCCGAAACGAAGAAATCCGTAGAAGAACCAAGGTCACCGACATAGCTCTCAGAATTAGCAAGTTGAAGTGGCAATGGACAGGTCATATAGCTCGAAGAACTGACAACCGTTGGGGAAATAAAGGTTGAATGGCGACCACAAACTGGACGTTGCGCCGGAGGAAGGCCCACCATTCGATGGACATTATAAACGTTGTGGCATTCTAATGTCCAGCAGAGGATGGGCAACAGCATCCACCAAAACCAATCTGCCTGCCAAGCATCGTATTATGGCACACCCCCTCCCCATTGTATTCAATGGGGGGAGGCTTGTCCAGCGGTGGACGTAATCATGCTGGTGATGATGATTATAAATTAAATATAAGAGTATATATGTAGGTACATTAATAAATATCTTCATCTTGATGATGATGATGATGTAACTACATCCTACTTATATCCTACTAATATTATAAACGCGAAAGTTTGTAAGTATGGATGGATGGATGTTTGTTACTCTTTCACGTAAAAACTACTGAATGGATTTTAATGAAACTTTTCAATAATATAGCTTATACATCAGAATAACACATAGGCTACAATTTATAAATATATTGTGTGAATTGTCCATAATATGACGATAAGTGTCAAGTAAGTAGGAAAAAATCTACCATCTGCGAGCTATTCTGGCGTGCGCTGCCAAAACCGCTAGAGTTACACATATGTAATGTATGATGGAAATGTTTATCTTAAATAGTCCTACAAAAAAGCCCGCCACAGTATATATATAGGTCATATTCTTTTTTACGCCACGCTTATATTAGCGTGGCGCAGAAATCCTGCGCAGACGAAGTCGCGGGCACCAGCTAGTAAATATATATGTAGGAATCAATCAATAATTAGCGACAAAATGGACACAAATTGTCCATAATATGACGATAAGTGTCAAGTAAGTAGGAAAAAATCTACCATCTGCGAGCTATTCTGGCGTGCGCTGCCAAAACCGCTAGACTTACACATATGTAATGTATGATGGAAATGTCCCGCCACATATATATAGGTTATATTCTTTTCCATGCCCCGCTAATATAAGCTACTCGAAATACTAATCCTGCGCAGACGTAGTAGCGGGCACCAGCTAGTATTTAATAAAGGTTTACGAAACAATCAAGCAAGATTACCTGGAAATGATAATGATTAACCAAACTTCGAAAGTAACATTGAAATTATTTCGAAAACTAACGTGCTGTTTCGAAATTAAACTTACAGTTATATGCAGACTTTTTTTTAAGCAGGCAACGGTTTTAAATTGTTTTAAGTTGGCTATAGAATGGAGCTTTATGTCTTCGACCTTGTTTTACGGAGATTCGATGCTGAGAAGTAGCATTATTGAAGAGCGTTGTCAACCTTGTCAATATCCTCTCCAATACCCAATACTTTTCACCTAAAAATTAACATACATAGTTCTGAGAGTTTGTTTGTATGGAAAATGATGTTCACAGAGTGTACGTTAAGGGCGCTCATCGGTGTCGCCATACAAAAATCCACACTACACTACACCAGACGTAATAAATAAAATAAATAAATGCTGGACATTTCACACAACATTATCTAGCCCCAAGCTAAATCAAATCAAATCAAACAATTTTATTTCAGATTACAATGATCCATTTGGTTAGTAAAACTTAAGAGTAATTGTTAATACTTAAATATAACACAGAAATAAATACTTTTAAAAGGACACTTTGCTATGAAGGGGGCCAGAAATAATAAATGGACCACACTAAGCAGAGCTATGGTACTAGATAACTAATACATTATATAGATAGATATTTTTTATTATACATAGAAAAATACCCAGAACACTCTGAACAATTATCTGCAGTTCGTACAAATATTTGTTCAGAGGCGGGAATCGAACCCGCAACTTCCCAGGCGAACCTACGTCCGCCGCGCGTGGCGCGGCGGACGAAGGTTCGCCTGAGAGGACGTCCGTGTCAATTGTGTGCAAAATATACTTAGAATCAGAGGCCCAATTCTCTAAGTTATATTAAAACTACACTGAAAGTTGACCGAATCGAGACTGAATTGTAAATTGACTGAAAGTTGAATTTCTAGTCTTTCATAAATAACAATTTAGTCTACTTTCAATTCATGGTTACCACCATTAGAGTAGGATAGTTATATATATAATTGGAAAGAGTAAAGAGAGACTCCATCTACTTATGCTGAAATTAACGAAAAAACTTTAAATCGTTCAAGTTTCGGTCACATTTCGATATAATCACATTACAGTGTTGTATTTTATGTCAGGAGAATATACCATTTCTGACATAAAACACAAGATCGAAACATGATCCGAACTCTATTTTAACTATTTTTATGTTAGAGAATTGGGCCTCAGCTCTCAGGGGTGCGATTTTTTTAAGTCATCGTGTGACTAAAACTCAGTAAAACTACCGTTTATTCAACGATTTCCAAATTTCTATACACCATGGGTGTTATTATAAAAAATGCCCTTAGTCTGGGTTTAAACCAGGACTACCAGTCTAGGCTTAAATATCGACCTAGGGTATATACGACTAATACAAAAGCAGATAGTTTGTTTTCCAGAAGCAACTTTCGAGCTAGATTTCCCAAAAATGACATAAGCTTAGACTATCTCTGGTTTATCTAAAACCAGGCAGCCCCCTAGTTTAGCAATGGTCTATAAATTGACAGTTGATTGCTTGTTAGAAGTAAGAATTTGGACATCTCATTTGTGATGTGCCTACCTTGGCTTGCGTATATAATCCATAGTATTACGAAAAAAAATACGTTTTTAATTATTGCGATGACACAAAACGTAAAAATATCTTATAACTCCTAAATATATTACCTATCATGTAATATCAACCATTATTTTTTGTCACTTTTAATAAAATATTCAAAAAATCTCAAATATTTGTCTCCTACTAGGTACCTATGGTGTTTTTAACCGACTTCCCAAAAAAGGAGGGGGTTCTCAATATGTTTGTTACCGTATATCTCCGGCGTTTATGAACCGATTTGGAAAATTCTTTTTTTATTTGAATAGATATACTTCTAGATTGGTTAAATTTTTTTCAAAATCCAGTTCTGATGATGGGATCCATGAGGAATTGAGGGAACTCCTCAAATATTGTAGGCATACATATGGCGATTTACACACTATGCCGGCGGCTTTTTGCCGCGCGGGTATGCCGATATACGCCGCGGGTACACAGAATACCTACCGGGCATATGCCGCCGGGCTTGTCGGCGGCATGCCCGCCGGCATTGTGTGTAGGAGCCATAAGCTTTTTCTCCCTCTTCAGCTAGGCAGACTGTGCTTGATATAATAAATAAATGCTGGTCTATTTCACACAACATTATTTAGCCCCAAGCTAAGCAGAGCTTGTGTTATGGCAACTAGATAACTGATATACTTAATACAATACATTACATAGATAGATATTTTTTTATTATTCATAGAAAATACCCAGAACACCCGGAACAATTATCTGCAGATCGCACAAATATTTGTTCCGAGGCGGGAATCGAACCCGCAACCTCCTGCGTCGCAGGCGAACCTTCGCCCGCCGCACCACAGAGGTCGTCAAACCATAGAATAGGTAGATAATCACTTTATTGTACACAAGGAATACATACTATGATTTTTTTAAATTAACAGTACAATATGCGGCCTTATCGCTGAAAGCGATTTCTTCCAGGAAACCTTTGGATGGACAGTAAAGAAACGGCAGTGCACAGAGTAAAAATAATAATGATAGATGGATAATAGAATGTTTAGGTACCTATACCTACATTTCAAAATATTCTCAGCCAGTGGTTACTATTAATATTACACAATCAAGATACCAGAGACCTTACCATGAGCTCTTATAGCGATTCAGTTCAAAAACTATTCAGTACAAAATATCGATTCGTCGTTGACATCCGTCATCATTGAATAACTTTAATCGCAGAAGTCTATAGACCTTCTGCTACTGTGCCTTTTAATATAGCTGCGGACATCACGGAACCGATATTTTGTACTGAATAGTTTTTGAACTGAATCGCTATAACAGCTCATGGTAAGGCCTTTGCAGTCGGAGTACAGTGAATTAAGCGAGGAGCCTTGACATGCGCCTATCACTTCAACAAACCAAGTTTTGATGGACAACCTTCAACGCAGACTAGGCTAGAACAATATTGAAATCACCTTGCGCGCTTTGAATACAACCTTTTTACAGTAACGAACTTTGGTAAGCGTTAGGTATTCCATAAGTGGTTGATGAAAGTGAGCCTAAACCAGAGGCCCAATTCTCTAACTAAAAATTAGTTAAAATAGAGTTCGGATCATGTTTCGTTCTTGTGTCGATGTCAGAAAATATTCTCCTAACTTACAATACAACACTGTAATGTC
The DNA here is from genome assembly GCA_951392215.1 of Epirrita christyi. NCBI lineage: Eukaryota > Metazoa > Arthropoda > Insecta > Lepidoptera > Geometridae > Epirrita > Epirrita christyi. Next base: position 7,984,026 of record OX595863.1, on the reverse strand, counting down.
GAAATGTGACCGAAACTGGAACGATTCAATATTTTTTCGATAATTTTAGCTTAAGTAGATGGAGTCTCTCTTTACTCATTCCAATTATCTAAATAACTATCCTACTCTAATGGTAGTCACCGTGAATTGAAAGTATACTACCAACTTTCTGTCGATTCACAATGAAGGGTTTTCAACTTCGATTTAAAAAAAAAAGTAGTTCAAATTGTTTCGATAGATGGCGCTGACTCAACAGTAAATGCCAAGATTGTCAAATGTACCTGTGGTGTACGCGTACTAAGCTATTATTTACTAGTCTGTGGCTATAAGCCATGATATTCTGTTTGTGTCTGCTTCTTGAGTGTGCGCTAGTGATTTCGTGATGTTTTTAGAAGTAAGCAAAAATAAATACCACGAAACGAAAATATATCCACGTTGTTGATGTTGACATTTAACTTTATTTTGACACTTTACATTTACGTAACAGAGCAGCGCCATCTATTTTCAACGCTGAAAGCATGATATGAAACGGCCGTGAAAACCTCTCATTCAGTCTCGATTCGGTTAAATTTTGAGTGTAGCCTCTGGGGATGGGCATAAGCTGCATCCACCTGAGTACTAATAGCGATTACCGATCCGCCTGCCAAGCGTGGTGATTATACAAATGACAGTTGATGTCCACTGTTGAACGAGGGGGGCATACGATGGGGGAGGCCTCATCCAACAGTGGACATCTAGCGGCTGGTGATCATGATGACGATAAAAATTAAACTATAGTCATCAAGTAGGTAGTAGTAGAACTTCTTGTGAAAGAGTTCGTCCGGGGATGTACTACCACCGTACCTATTTCTGCCGCCAAGCAGTGGTGCTCGCATTGCTGTATTTCGGATTGAAGAGTACGGGTGCCGGTGAAATTACGGGCACATGAGACTTTTCATCTTTATGTCTCAGGGTCGGCAGCGCGCGTGCTATGCCTCTGGTGTTGCAGGCTTCCATAGGCAACGTAACTACTTTCCATCAGGTGGGCCGTATGCTTGTTTGCTTGCCAAGTACGTAGCATAAAAAAACGGGATCCTCCCAAATAAAACTAAAACTTGTTCGATTTAGTTATGAATCCTGTCTTATTATAGCCGATGTTTTTCCTGTTGATCCCATACAGACAATCGTATGTATGGGAAAAATATGTATTAATCGTAAATATACAGCCTTCAGTCGTCCACTGAAAGCTATGAAATACAATAGAAAGAAAGAAAGAAAATTGATTTATTTCACCCATAGAAAACACAACACAAGATTACACATAAAGAATAACTTTTCATTTAAAAAACCGACTTCCGCCACTGTATTCGACTAAATATATGGATGAAAAAAAAATGATGAAAGAACCATAGTGGTGAAAGGATTATGATACTTTCTGAATGCAAATGCTTGGTTTGTTGCTGAAAATATCAAACTCGCCTTAAGTATGCCTACAATATTTGAGGAGTTCCCTCAATTCCTCATGGATTCCATCATCAGAACTGGATTTATAACACATAACACAAGCTCTGCTTAGCTTGGGGCTAGATAAAGTTGTGTGAAATGCATTATTATTGTTCATTGAAAAATCACATGTTTTATAATCTATGATGGAATTTTAGTTGGTCACACTTTTGTGGTAGTTTAAGAAAGGTTGTAGCGGGCAACTCTCTCTTGCGCCCCGGTCAGCGGTGTAGACGGACGGTCATTCATTTTCAATTTATAATTTAAAATAAGTCAATTTGTTCAGTAATAAACAGTTTTATTCAATATTCAGTGTGTTTCAAAATATCAGCGGTCATCCAGTGTAAATCAAATCATTCAAATTTTCAATTTCACACATCAAGCCACCAGCGTGGAACAGCACCTAGATTGAACTCAAGGATCTAGATTGCACCCCACACACCTTCGAACACCTGGGGGTTTTGCGCACAATTATTATAATTTAGTTACTGATAGATCCTGTGACCAAGGGAGCTGTTACTCAGGTGGACTGCTGTCCGTCCCCTGGTGTAATCCTTCAGTCGGGCTTTGCGTCATCCACGGGAGGAGAGGAGTCTATTTTGAAGCTGGACACACCACGGCTTATGATTACGACCTGCCAATAAATATAACATAACACCCAACAGTCACATACATAGTCCTAAGGCCCAATTCACTAACTAAAAAATAGTTAAAATAGAGTTCGGATCATGTTTCGATCTTGTGGCGATGTCTTAAATGTCAGAAATGGTATTCTCTAAACATAAAATACAACACTGTAATGTGATTATATTGAAATGTGACCGAAACTTGAACGATTCAAAGTTTTTTCGTTAATTTTAGCATAAGTAGATGGAGTCTCTCTTTATTCTTTCCAATTATATATATATTACTATCCTACTCTAATGGTGGTCACCATGAACTGGAAGTAGACTAAATTGTTATTTATGAGGGACCAGAAATTCAACTTTCAGTCAATTTACAATTCAGTCTCGATTCGGTTAACTTTCAGTGTAGTTTTAAAATAACTTAGAGAATTGGGCCTCTGATCCCACATTAGGATTCCCTGTGTCGTGGGTATCAGGAACTACGAGTACCATGGTACCACAACATGACAACACCCAGACCCTGAACAAATGTTTGCAGATCATGTAAACATTTTGTCCCGCAGCGGGAATCGAACTCTTGCGTCTCAGCCGGCTACTCGCCCGCTACACAATAGAAGTTGACCATGGCAATGCTAGTAGAGAAGACATCATAAGTGCTTTCATAAGACGAAGATGATAAGAATCAGGGCGAATAAATAAATAAATAAATAATGCTGGACAGTTCACACAACATTATCTAGCCCCAAGCTAAGGGACCGTTCATTAATCACGTGAGGCTTGAAAGGGGGGTGAGGGGGTTTAGAAAACTCACGAAATATCACAAGGGGGGGTTGTTGTAAGATATCACGTGTATTTATTTTTTCGTCAAACTCGCTATTTCTAAACCGAAAAGCCTTAATTTCGGAATAAAATTAGGTTATAATTTATACTTGTATTTAAAGATAATATGTAAAAAAATAAGATTCTTACTTTAATTAATAATTAATTTTAAAAATACATGTGATTTTTGGGTAGTCTTGAACCTCACCACATATCATCAAGGGGGAGGTGGGAGGGGGGGGGGGTTAAAAATGCTAAAAAAAACATTACGTGATTAATGGACGGCCCCTAAGCAGAGCTTGTGTTATGGGCACTAGATAACTGCTATACTTAATACAATACATTACATAGATAGATATTTTGTTATTATACATATATAAATTAAATACCCAGAACACCCTGAACAAATATCTGCAGATCGTACAAATATTTGCTCCGAGGCGGGAATCGAAACCGCAACCTCCTGCGTCGCAGGCGAACTTTCGCCCGCCTCGCCACAGAGGTCGTCAAAATAACAGGCATCGCAATAGTTTTACAGTCAAAATTTGTGGGCCATAAAATAAAAAACCCAGCTTTCATGAAATAGGTTAAACAAACGGGTTGGTTTGTGGGTTGGTTACATAAACTTTTTTTATGTCTCACCAAACTGACCATTTCAACCTGAGAGCAATAAAAAACTATGTGGAGATCACGCTTTTGAAAGTATGCACCGTAAGCAGCAAATGCTAGTTATTGTATGTAGGTGCGGCGCCATTCTTGTGATTGTGTTTGAATGTATTTTTAATAGACTTCAAGAATAGGAGGAGGTTCTCAATTACACAATTTTTTTATGTTTGTTACGCGGTTACTGCTCCAATGAGGGGTTTTCACGGCCGTTTCAAATCATGCTTTCAGCGTTGAAAATAGATGGCGCTGCTCTGTAACGTAGCAGTCAAGTGTCAAAATAAAGTGAAATATCAACATCAACAACGTAGAAATAATTTTCGTTTCGTGGTATTTATTTTTGCCTACTTCTAAAAACACCACGAAATCACTAGCGCACACTCAAGAAGCAATCACTTTTACTTTCACTTATACACAATTAAAAACATTCAATTCGCAGTATAATCTCGTCCCAGTCGCACCGTCACGTATAGTAACTATTACTTAATCTTCGCGTTTCTTGCTAAGAATATGTAATAGTTACTATACGAGACAGTGCGACTGACACGAGATTATATTGTGACTGGAATGTTTTTAAATTAGAGAATTGGGCCTCAGAGGCCGAATTTTATAATTTTAAAAACGTTCAGAGGGTTTATTACGAGTTTTGCATTGCAAAACCGGAATGCGAAACGTGAGCATTCAACGTGATTTTCGTAGTAACTATTTACTAATCTGTACTGTTTCTACACGACTCGCGGCACAGAAAGATGAATAGTTACTACGTAAGTCACGTTGAATGCTCACGTTTCGCATTCCTGTTTTTGCAATGCAAAACTCGTAATAGGCCCACAGGATTGTAAATTAATCGTTTTTTAAATTAGAGAATTGGGCCTCAGTGCGTGTTGCCAGTGATGACTAACGGCACTTAGACGTGATCGCTACCTCTTAGCCGTTTATAGGTACTAGCTTAAAGTCGCGCAGCGGGCTATGGAGAGAACTTTGCTAGGAGTTTCACTACGTGATAGAATCAGAAATTACGAAATCCGTAGAAGAACCAAGATCCAACATAGCTCTCAGAATTAGCAAGTTGAAGTGGCAATGGTCAGGTCATATAGCTCGAAGAACTGTAAAGCCGTTGGGGAATAAAGGTTCTCGAGTGGTGACCACAAACCGGACGACTCGGTAGAGGAAGGCCATTCACTCGATGGACTAAAATAGGAAGTCGGTGAATGGAGGCGGCTCAAGACCGTTGTCGTGGCATTCTAGTGGGGAGGCCTATGTCCAGCAGTGGACTTCTACAGGCTGATGATGATGATGATTGTAAAGCAACCTGCATAGCTTGCTATGATAACTCCAAGGGTCCACCAGACCATTTCAAAGGACTGACTCACAAGTACCTGCGGAGACGCAAAAACAAGGTAAATGAGATGTCCAAGTATTTTATGCCCGAGACGCGGGCGTTTTGGACATTTCTTTATAAAACAAAGTTGCTTTTGGCTAGAGACTTGTAAGAAATAATTTATTTACGTTGCATTTGAGCGAAAGAAATGCAAAACTTATACTCCTGATTTTTAATTTCAGACAATATTTGTAAACAAAGAAATGTCAAGATATGCCACTGTGTGTATAAGTGTGAAATATTTGTATCATAGGTGAATATACACATACGTGACACCTAAATACACACAGTTACATTTATTTGTTTACAAAAATTGTCTAAAATTAAAAATCAGAGAAGTTCGCGTTACCATGAGCTCTTATAGCGATTCAGTAGAAAATATCGGTTCGTCGTTGACATCCGTCGTCATTGAATAACATTAATCGCAGAAGTCTATAGACCTTCTGCTACTGTGCCTTTAAATATAGCTGCGGACATCACGGAACCGATATTTTGTACTGAATAGTTTTTTAACTGAATCGCTATAACAGCTCATGGTAAGGCGTCAGAGGTATAATAGGTATGCACGTTGATATATGTATAGGTAGGTAGGTAGTAACTAGAGCACGCGATGTCGCGTTGTTGGCAGACAACGCGTCTTGAAATTTTGCTAATTTTCTTTGGTATCTTATCTAGCTAGATAGGTATCTACCTATCTATCTAGTTTCATTAGGTAGCTGAATAGCTAAATAAAATAAATAAATTAATGCTGGACATTTCACACAACATTATCTAGCCCCAAGCTAAGCAGAGGCCCAATTTTCTAATTTAAAAACATTCTAATCACAATACATTATAATCTCGTGTTAGTTGCACTGTCTCGTATAGTAACTATTACATATTCTTCGCAAGAAACGCGAAGATTCAGTAATAGTTACTATACGTGACAGTGCGACTGACACAAGATTATATTGTGACAGTACCGTGATTGTTAGACAGTTGAAATTTTCACAGATGATGTATTTCTGTTGCCGCTATAACAACAAATAATAAAAAAAAGAATAAAATAAATATTTAAGGGGGCTCCCATACAACAAACGTGACTTTGTTGCCGTTTTCATAGATAACGGTACGGAAACCCTTCGTGCGCGAGTCTGACTCGCACTTGGCCGGTTATTTTATCGAGTGGAGTAATTCAAATTTTTTACTGAATTTATGATTTCTCTAGATAAAAAGCTTAAAAATACGATATATATATTTTTATTTTTGTTAACTATAAGACCTCATATCAAAAACTTAAATATTCTAGAGCTCATTTAAGGCATTTTGTAAACCTATAGCGTCTAATAGAATGATATTCTACAGCTGCTCTTGTGTTCCAGATGTCGGTGGGCCTGCAACGACGCGTCCCGGCGCTGGACGAGGCTGCCGGTGTTCCGCCTTCATGGAAGACGGGCAACGCCGACCCCCCCTTCCCGTCCTTCGCCCCGCCAGCGGGCTCGCCAGCCGGCCCAGCGTTCGCGGCGTCACCAGCCCCTTCGACCCCCGGCGGGTTCGCGGGTCCCCCTTACGCGGCGCCGGGGCCCTTCGGCAGCCCCTCGGCCCGGCCCGGCTCGGGGGGCGGCTTCCCCCCAGGTCCACCGCCACAGCAGCACTTCCCCGGCCCGGGGTTCGCGCCACCGGGGTCACCCTTCCATTCACATCCTTCACATCCGCCTATGCAGCCACATCCACATATGATGGCGCCGCTACCACCGCCTGTTGACAGGTTGGTCTATTTTCTTTTTACCCGACTGTGGCAAGCCAAGGAGGGTTATCTGTGAGAACAAAACATTTATTTTTAGATTCATTTTTGTATGCTTTTTACCTGGTTTAAACTCAATGCTTTAAGGCGGTGATAGACGCCAAATTTTGTTACTATTTAAGGGGCCTGCGAAGGCCGCAAGCAAATTCAATTTGAAGTGAGTGTTAAAATCAGCTATCCCTGTTTGGCACTGGGGCCTCACCCCCTGAATGCGCGATGGGTGTACGAGCCGTTCAGAATTTGTATCAAATTAGGTCGTGTTCCGTTATACCAAAATTTATGAATAAAAACTTTGTTTTTTTTCATATCTTGTATTCTGTAACTTGACTATATGCTATGTTCTTAAACACATCACTAGTAAGTACGTTGTTTTTAATACGAAACATAAGATAAAAACATGTCGTAAAAGTCGTAAAAATATACAAAATGGAATTCGCTTAAATTTCGTTTTAGGTAAGTATTTTGAAACAAAAATTATCTAGGAACCTAGATAAATACTATACGAATCCGAATAACAGCATAATATGGTGTAAATATGGTCGAATTACAAATGATTTTGGTATTACGTTTGCATGGGCAGTTCATCCTTCCGCGCGACCCCTAAACTTTAATAGCGCTCGCGAAGCAAAAAGTGATTGAAAATCACGAAAAACAAAGATTTGCAGCCTAATAAATCATTAATTTGAAGGACTAATAGGAACTAATAGGAAGTTTTCAGGGAGCCAATAAAAAAGAAAAAATAGTTCTTAAAATTTCGTTAGATGGCGGTGACTCGACATGGTTGTGTCTTCTGAAGATTTTGCTTTTCGTAGATACTTACTTTATTTCACCAACGAACAGCATGAGCGAGTGAAGTCAGTGACACTGACAGTTGGGGGGGGGGGGAGGGGGGGGCTGATCGACAAAATTTAGACAGCCATATCTGGATTGCGCCATCTATGCATGGATTTAGAACTATTTTTTTTCAGCTGTCAGAAAACTTCCCATTTTACACTTTGTTAAAAAAAACCTTTGTGTGAAAGAAAAATACTAAATTTTTTTTAGTTACAAATCAAACAAAAAATTCTTAACTTTGAATATTTTTTTTGGTATTGTTCAGGAAGTCGGTTGATGGAGGCGGCTCAAGACCGTTCATCGTGGCAGTGGCGTGCTCCTAGGCCTATCTCCAGCAGTAGACTTCTACAGGCTGATGATGATACAATTTATATCAAGTCTCTTATCAAGACTTTTTTCTCTTATTACATACACATTTACATTCCTTCAGTTATCAATGTCAAAAGTTCAAGTTGTAAATCTGAGAATTCCGGATCTAGGTACATGAGATTTACCTTTCGTCAATTATTGCAGCATTCTTTATTTATTTTTAACCGACTTCACAAAAAGGAGGAGGTTCTCAATTCGGCTGTATTTTTTTTTTGTATGTTTGTTGCCTCTTGTCTCCGGCGTTAATGAACCGATTTGAAAAATTCTTTTTTTATTTGAATAGATATACTTCCAGATTGGTTCCAATTGGTTCAGAATCCAGTTCTGATGATGGAATCCATCAGGAATTGAGGGAACTCCTCAAATATTGTAGGCATACATATGGCGATTTTGATATTTTCAGCTACAAACCAAGCATTCAGAAAGTATCATAACCCTTTCACCGCTATGGTTCTTTCATAATTTTTTTTTCATCCAAATATTTAGTCGAATACAATGGCGGAAGTCGGTTTTTTAAATGAAAAGTTATTTTATACTACTTGGCAGAGTTGATTGATTTAAATCAAGTGATTTTTTTATTAAAATCAGTGATTTAAATCAAACTTGACAATTTCCATAAAAAAAATCGTTTACTTAAAATTACTATGCTATGAGACCAGAAAAGAAAAATATTTACTAAAGTGTGCAGTTTCGATCTTCATACTAATAGGTTTTAATGGTTTTTTGACCAATAAAATGAAAAAAGTGCTAAGGCCTAATTTAAAATTTTAGTTTTATTGCAAATTAAAACTGTATTGATTCTTACATAACTATGTAGTTAACTTATTTCAACTCTAGTCTAATGGCAGAATTGTTTTAGATAGTTTCCATACAAAATATTAACTTAACTTAAACTTTTACTTAAGTTAGTTAACTTAAAGTTTAATCATGCGTGCCGCAGTTATGTAGTATTACGCAACTTCACGAAATAGCCGTGATATAGATGCGCCATTATGCGAAAAATGCCCGTGACAGTCAAGAGGTTCGAAAATGGGGAATCCCCTTGCTTTTTTCGTTGTAGTGCGTCCGTTTGAGTATTGCTAGTATAAAAAAATGCTAGTTTCAGTAGAAAATTATTAGTTAATATGCCAAACCGACCATTACCGAAAAGAAATAAAAAAAAATAAAAAAATCTGTCAGAAACAAAACAATCATGTTTTTTATCATCCCTTATACTTGGCAAGCAAACAAGCATACGGCCCACCTGATGGAAAGTAACCGTAGCCTATAGACGCCTGCAACACCAGAGGCATCACACGCGCGCTGCCGACCCTGAGACGCAAAACTCGTAATACGCCTACCGATCATGATACATCATGAAGTTTGAAGAAATAACTTTTCATTTAAAAAACCGACTTCCGCCATTGTATTCGACTAAATATTTGGATGAAAAAAAAATGATGAAAGAACCATAGTGGTGAAAGGATTATGATACTTTTTGAATGCAAATGCTTGGTTTGTTGCTGAAAATATCAAAATCGCCATATGTATGCCTACAATATTTGAGGAGTTCCCTCAATTCCTGATGGATTCCATCATCAGAACTGGATTCTGAAAAAAATGGGACCAATCTGGAAGTATATAATTCAAATAAAAAAAGAACTTTCCAAATCGGTTCATAAACTATCATTTTTTTTCATCCAAATATTTAGTCGAATACAATGGCGGAAGTCGGTTTTTTAAATGAAAAGTTATATTGAACGCATATGCCTACTTTGGCTTGTAGTTTGACAGATGGCTGCGATGGCTACTCCCTTCCGTGTTGCTCGAAGCATTACAACGTCATGGTACGTCGACGTGCACGTTAACGTTTACGTCTACGCAGCCGGTGTGCTGTGGCCTTTAAACTGAACGCCTCTCTACCGCTATTGCTTGGCACATGACAGATGCTTGACATTCGAAAACGGTCCTTGTGTTTTTAAGCATTATGGAATATTTTAGTTTGACGTAATATAGCTGGGCGTTATATAGCTTTCAGGTTTAGATAAGATGAACTCTAGTAGACTTTATAAATTATTTTAAACAAATGTGGGTTTTTAAAAAAAAAATCAAATGGGTTAATTACTTAAAGCAAATAAAAACCATCAAATTGTGATTATTACTAAAATGTACGCCACGTCCTTATTTGTTAAATAGTTTCAGTCTATTCAAAGGTTGTTTGGAAGAGATCGCTCTTATGCGATAATACCGCCCAAAACTTTGATTTGTTTTTTTTTTTTTTTATATCATCATCATCCTTTAGAAGTCCACTGCTGGATATAGGCCTCCCCTTGCATGGAGAATGCCATGACCAACGGTCTTGAGCCGCCTCCATCCACCGACTTCCTGCAACGTTTAAAATGACTTTAGCCCATCGAGTGGAGCGCCTTCCTCTACCGCGCGTTGTCCTGTTTGTGGTCGCCATTCGAGAACCTTTATTCCCCAACGGTTGTTGTTTGTTTATGGTGTACACCATGCAATGCATGTCAAACTCAAGTCATTAGTGGGCCAAATGCTTAAAGACCGTAGAATCAGTTGGCCGCAAACCGAACCACGAAGAAAACAAACTTATTGCATAGATATACCTAGTAGTAACTGCCCCCCTATTACTTAAGTAACTGAAAGTCACTAGGTGACTAACGTTTGACAAGTAAAATGAATATCAATTGACAATTCTTTATGATAATTTAGATCAATTTATTGTCATATTTTTAATTGTCAAACGTTAGTCACCGAGTGACTTACAGTTAGGGAATAGGGGGCAGGATGCTATGCTAAAAGAAAGAAAGAAAATTTAAATTACAGTAAAATATACTTTGTTCTTAAAATTGAATCGGGCCGCAGTCATAGTTGTAAAGGGCCGCATGTTTGACATGCCTGGTGTACACTAAAGCTGTAATCTATATCTGCCATCATACGTATAAATAGCAAATGATTTCGTACAAAAAAACAAAAATAAAAACCTTCAACCATTTTATGTAAATTAAAAATAAATCGTCATCAAATTTTTTAAATACACACAAATTAATAGATATCAATTTATATAAAAAAAATAACCATCCTTGGTGGTAAAATCGCAAAATTATACTCTGAACCGCACCGAGCGCGCGCCGAGCTATAAAACTGTGAATGTGTGCGTGCACAAATAAATGTAGGTGAGCGCTACGTAGGTATTGTCTGTACAGTCAGCAATAAATGGTAAATTAATTTTTTACATTAGATTATAATCCTAGCAATATTATAAATGTTCAAGTGAAGCGTTCCACTAAGATAATATGTATCTATATATCTATACATTTATAGATCTATCTATAATGTAGTTTGGCAAAATTTGTAAAACAAAAATGTTTTTAAAAAAAAAAAAAAAAAATTATTACGAGCACCGATTCTATTCCACTTTGAGCACCGATTCATATTATCCGATCACAAATATTTGACGTTGCTCCTGCGTAGCAGGGTTCGATTCCTGCCTGCGAACAAATATTTGTACGATCTGCAGATAATTGTTCAGGTTGTTCTGGGTATTTTTCTATGCAAATTAAAAAAATATCTATCTATGTAATGTATTTTATTAAGTATATCAGTTATCTAGTACCCATAACACAAGCTCTGCTTAGCTTGGGGCTAGATAATGTTGTGTGAAATGTCCAGCATTTATTTATTATTTTATTTATTTATTTATATGATATGGATGTTTGTTAAACCGTTATCCCGACCGAATTGAACCCGCTACCTCTTGCATCTTAGCCGGCCACTCGCCCGCCGCGACGCAGAGGTCGTATTAATAAAAGTAATAAAGGAGTTGTTCCAAAATGACCTATTGTCAACAAGACAGAGAATGGCGAAAAAATAAGTGATTTTCGAAATAATACTCTTACTCTAATGAAGCTTAAGTATCTGCATAAAAATGTTTGAAATTCGAAGAATTTTAACATATTTTCCTGGGCAGCCATGACGGTGAATGTCGCGTTTGTTGCTCTATGGTTGCTTGCTTCATTTGTTTGTTGGAAGTTGTGTTTAGAAACGTAGTGTTTCTATACTCTTTACAGTTGTCAACCGCTGTCGAAGCATTTTACTACAGAGTATATTGTATCCGCCCCGCTATTTTGTTATGTTTTGTGTTGCTTTCCGTGAGAAAGATATCATTGAAAATTGCGTGAAATGAAACGAAATAATAAAAAAATTACAGTGGGAAAAGGTTTTACATATATTTAGCTACATGTATACAAGTGAACACCGACAAAAGCTAGGTTCCATACATTGTGAAACAACTCCTTTAGTTTGTTTTATATTACTATGATTTAAGTTTTTCTATTGTCATATTCATATAAGTACTATAAGTACCTAAGTAGTAAGTAGTAAGGCGGTGCGGTATATGGTAGTAAGTTACCCAAAAATATGAAACAGTTTATTAAAAGTCATAATTACTAATTCATTTTTCTGCTATCTGTACTCATCCACCCCGAGTACGGTCTATCTATACGTATTATATATTTGTTAGTACCGCTCCAACCACCGTAACCTGACCCGCTGTGCCCCGCGCGCTTCGAATATCAGCCGGTAATAAAAGGGCAGAGGGGTGACATTACAAGGGTCTACTTTGACCGGTCGATGGTACCGTACATAAGTAAAGATTGTATGGTAGATGGCTCTCGGGCCGAGTTGAGTGTCGTCTGCCGCGCTCCCCGATCAAAATCGTTCGAAATTCAAAATGAAATTTTGACGTTTTTGTTTTGTTTCGGCTGTATTTTTGACTGCTGGTTGGTAACGGACTGTCATTATTTTTTGGTTTCTATAAAGTTCTTATTCATTTCATGACTGGGTCAATTAGGAACTATTTACTAGTACCATTATTTCTACTGTATGGTACCTACCTACATGGTTCTTGAATAGTAATAATCTTGAATAATAATAATTTATTTCACAACAAACGTTACAAAAATACAGTTTAAATAAAATAATTACATAATTATATTTATTATTACAGTTGTAATAGTTTTAATGGATTAACTTAAGTGGTACAATGCAGGATGGAAAACATAGGTACCCAAACTAGGTTGGACCTGTATGATGGCATACCTATACCTCCCTCCGGACTAAGTTGGAAAAATATATACTTAAGTTCATTATATAATGAAAACAATGATAAATTAATGGTTGAACAAATTATTTTTAGGTTTAATAAATATCTACTTCAAAAAATTATTGTAAGTTTTAAATTAAGAGTAAAAATAAATAAAAAGTAGGTGGATGAGTAAGTAATTAACCGACTTCCCAAAAAAGGAGGAGGTTCTCAATTCGGTTGTATTTTTTTTTTGTGTATGTTTGTTACCGCATATCTCCGGCGTTTATGAACCGATTTGGAAAATTCTTTTTTTATTTGAATAGATATAGTTCCAGATTGGTCTCATTTTTTTCAGAATCCAGTTATGATGATGGAATCCATGAGGAATTGAGGGAACTCCTCAAATATTGTAGGCATACATATGGCGATTTTGACATTTCAGCAACAAACCAAGCATTTGCATTCAAAAAGTATCATAATCCTTTCACCACTATGGTTCTTTCATCAGTTTTTTTTCATCCAAATATTTAGTGGAATACAATGGAAGTCTGTTTTTTAAATGAAAAGTGTGTTTGTGCATGGTTAGAACTTACTAATTTTAACATCATGTATGAAATCTATAATGATGCTGTGGTTTGTCCGGGCTAAGAATAGACCCCTCTATCTCCTCCCATGGATATCGTAAAAGCTGACTAAGGAATTCCAACAGGCGATGGGCAGCAGCATACACCTGGGGGCTTAGTACAGGTTTTGATAGTTTACGAAACTATATACACAGGCGCTTCTCACCTAGTGGTAAGACGGACCATTTATGTAAGCCAAGCCGAGTTTGTTGCCTGATTCTTCTAGGCTTGGTCGCGTTGGAACAGGAGTAATTTAATTTTATATAAGACGATTCAAAATGATCCTTGTGATATCAACGAATAAAGTTCTTTTTGACTTTGACTTTATAAAGTTTCGTTTCCATCCAATACATTTACTGGCAGCGTCGTTAGTTTTCTTCTCGTTTTCGCTAGGGGCGCTGCAAGTAAATGTATGGAAGGAAACGAAACTTCATATAGTTTCGTTAACTATCAAAACCTGTACTAAGCCCCCTGAGTTATCAACACCAATACTCCGATCACCACTTCGCATGCCAAGCGTGGTGATTATGGCAAATCCCCCCCCCCCCCCCATTGTATTATGGGGGAGGCCTCGTCCAGCAGTGGACGAACGGCTAATGAAGAAGAATAAAAAATCTAAAGCTACGCTCAACTATGTCAAAATAGAAGTCATAACTGTTCATTTAAAAAACCGACTTCCGCCATTGTATTCCACTAAATATTTGGATGAAAAAAAACTGATGAAAGAACCGTAGTAGTGAAAGGATTATGATACTTTTTGAATGCAAATGCTTGGTTTGTTGCTGAAAATATCAAAATCGCCATATGTCTATGCCTACAATATTTGAGGAGTTCCCTCAATTCCTCATGGATTCCATCATCAGAACTGGATTCTGAAAAAAATGGGACCAATCTGGAAGTGTATCTATTCAAATAGAAAAAGAATTTTCCAAATCGGTTCATAAACGCCGGAGATATGCGGTAACAAACATAAAAAAAAAAACAAATACATCTGAATTGAGAACCTTCTCCTTTTTTGGGAAGTCGGTTAAAAATTATAAATTTATTCACCGAGGGTATTCATCTCGTCACAGATACCGCAAAGCCTCAAGACGATAGTCTAATAATCAGTGCGTGTTGCCCTTGCCAGCTATGATTTACGGAGTTACGGCACTAAAACGTGGTCGCTTTATAACTATTGGCCTTATACATAAGCTCAGTCACGCAGTGGGCTATGGAGAGAGATTTCGGGGTTTCACTACGAGTTAGAATCCGAAATGATCAAATCCGTAGAAGAACAGAGGCAGAATTCTCTAATATAAAAACATTCCAGTTACAATAATAATGTCGTGTCAGTCGCACTGTCACGTATAGTAACTATTACTTAATATTCGCATGTATACGCGACGATTATGTAAGTAATAGTAACTATAAGTGACAGTGCACTGACACGTGATTATTATTGTAACTGGAATGTTTTTAAATTAGAGAATTGGACCTCTGGTTAGAAGAAAACTTTATCAAACACAGCAATTTGACTTTATCATTCCCAAAGTGACATTACAAGGCTAATTAATGTCACTTTGAAATTACACGTGCGTTGCGTAGTCTTATAGTACAGAGATCCAGCCAAATGCATTCAAATGGATACAATTTTTGTAAACTAAGGCCTTACCATGAGCTCATATAGCAATTCAATTTAAAAACTATTCAGTACAAAATATCGGCTCCGTGATGTCCGCAGCTATATTTAAGAGGGCGCTCCGAAAATATAATATGTTTTTTTTTTTTTTTTTTTTTTTTTTTTTTTCAAAGTCAAAAAGAATTTTATTCATTGAAATCACAAGGATCATTTTGAATCGTCTTATAAAGTAAAATTACTCCTGTTCCAACGCGACCAAGCCTAGAAGAATCAGGCGAATTCCACTGTAAGTTTCACATCAACGCCGATGACATTAGTTTACTCTCTTTTAAGCAAGCTGAAATGGATTTTTTTATTTTTTTTATTTATATAGAATCGTCTGAAGACGTATGAATCGTCTTTTAGACGCAAATACTAACGGAATAAGATTGAATATCGCACGACCCTATCTTGCACAGAAGTAAAGTCTCAAATCATATATTTAATTTATTATGAGAATGCTAATTAGTCTAGGTAAATTTTGGTTTGGTCACGGATAATAAACTATATTTTCCTTCGGTGAGTATATTGCCAATAAAATAATAACATATAATTATGGATATGTGACTGAAGTTATTTCCTAGAAATTTCAAAAAATCTAGTTTAAAGGCATAACTTTCAAAAAAATAAAGTATCGAATAACTGTCTGCCAATTGTGTTTCTGGCTTGGTCACGGATAGACAAAAGTTTGAAAAAATCACGTATTTTAGTTTTTTTTATTGATGTGTTATCTGGTTTACTCACAACAACTAGGCAAATCAGCATTATATTTTCGGAGCGCCCTCTTAAAGGCACAGTAGCAGAAGGTCTATTGACTTCTGCGGTTAAACTTATTCAATGATGCCGAATGTCAACGACGAACCGATATTTTGTACTGAATAGTTTTTGAACTGAATCGCTATAAGAGCTCAAGGTAAGGCCTCTGTAACATTACGTTGAGTTCACAGTGGTAGCTATTCTGTATAGTATTACCTAAAGAAGGTGGGTGACTTTTGATCCGGGTCAAAAAAAAATAACCAGGAACTTCATGGAAGCAATTAGTATTGTTCTAAATAATATTTTTTTGTCTGATTTTTCCATAGACCTTTCATATTTTTAGAAGTAGGGAATCAAAAGTTACATCTAATTCAATTTATAGCAAAAACTTGATAAAAAAGTAACCTACTCGTTTTACTTTCGACAATATGACAGCTAATTATATATATAAGTACTTGTAGTTTTATAGAATTAAACTAAAAAAAAACCAATTACCAACTTGAATAGGAACGTTAATGGTAGATGTTTGATGTTCAGTCTTTCTTCCAGTAATAACACACTCCTAAATAAGCCAGCAGCCAGGACCAAGCTTGTACCAACGAAAATTGCCCATAAGTCGGAAAATATGGATCGGCATATATCGGGTATATCTCTATCTCGCGATAGGTTGGCAACAGTCGTAAATTGTGCAATCAGCAGGGCGATTCTAAAACGTGAATTGTGCAATCAGCAGGGCGATTCTAAAACGAAAATTGTGCAATCAGCAGGGCGATTCTAAAACGTTAATTGTGCAATCAGCAGGGCGATTCTAAAACGTAAATTGTGCAATCAGCAGGGCGATTCTAAAACGTAAATTGTGCAATCAGCAGGGCGATTCTAAAACGTAAATTGTGCAATCAGCAGGGCGATTCTAAAACGTTAATTGTGCAATCAACAGGGCGATTCTAAAACGTAATTTGTGCATTCAGCAGGGCGATTCTGAAACGTAAATTGTGCAATCAGCAGGGTGATTCTAAAACGTAAATTGTGCATTCAGCAGGGCGATTCTAAAACGTAAATTGTGCAATCAGCAGGGTGATTCTAAAACGTAAATCGTGCAATCAGCAGGGCGATTCTAAAACGTTAATTGTGCAATCAGCAGGGTGATTCTAAAACGTAAATTGTGCAATCAGCAGGGCGATTCTAAAACGTTAATTGTGCAATCAGCAGGGCGATTCTGAAACGTAAATTGTGCAATCAGCAGGGCGATGCTAAAACGTAAATTGTGCAATCAGCAGGGCGATTCTAAAACGTTAATTGTGCAATCAGCAGGGTGATTCTAAAACGTAAATTGTGCAATCAGCAGGGCGATTCTAAAACGTAAATTGTGCAATCAGCAGGGCGATTCTAAAACGTAAATCGTGCAATCAGCAGAGCGATTCTAAAACGTTAATTGTGCAATCAGCAGGGTGATTCTAAAACGTAAATTGTGCAATCAGCAGGGCGATTCTAAAACGTTAACTGTGCAATCAGCAGGGCGATTCTAAAACGTAAATTGTGCAATCAGCAGGGCGATTCTAAAACGTTAATTGTGCAATCAGCAGGGCGATTCTAAAACGTAAATTGTGCAATCAGCAGGGCGATTCTAAAACGTTAATTGTGCAATCAGCAGGGCGATTCTAAAACGTGAATTGTGCAATCAGCAGGGCGATTCTAAACCGTTAATTGTTCAATCAGCAGGGCGATTCTAAAACGTGAATTGTGCAATCAGCAGGGCGATTCTAAAACGTTAATTGTTCAATCAGCAGGGCGATTCTAAAACGTAAATTGTGCAATCAGCAGGGCGATTCTAAAACGTAAATTGTGCAATCAGCAGGGCGATTCTAAAACGTCGGAAACATTTCCGATCGGATTTGTTAGTTTTTCATTTCGATGTGGTAAGTAACTAAAGCAGGGCTGTCAAACGGTAACTTTTGTATGAGAAAAGCGACGTTTGACAGCCCTGATTGCACAATTTACGCCTGTTGCGAACCTGTCTTGAGATAGAGAATAGCCCTGCGGAAACCCACGAGGCGCGAGTTTCGCTCGCACTTGTTTACTATCAAATATAAAACCTAACATCTTACTATAATATTATAAACGCGAAAGTTTGTGAGTATGGATGGATGTTTGTTACTCTTTCACGTAAAAACTACTGAATGGATTTTAATGAAACTTTACAATAATATAGCTTATACATCAGAATAACACATAGGCTACAATTTATAAAGATGTTGTGTGAATTGCCCATAATATGACGACAAGTGTCAAGTAAGTAGGAAAAAATCTACCATTTGCGAGCTATTCTGGCGTGCGCTGCCAAAACCGTTAGTGTTACACATATGTAATGTATGATGGAAATGTCCCGCCACAGTATATATATATATATATATATAGGTTATATTATTTTCTACGCCACGCTAATATAAGCTACTCGAAATACTAATCCTGCGCAGACGAAGTCGCGGGCACTAGCTAGTTGACAATAAAATAAATAAATGCTGGACATTTCACACAACATTATCTAGCCCCAAGCTAAGCAGAGCTTGTGTTATGGGTACTAGAGATAACTGATATTCTTAATACAAATACATTACATAGATAGATATTTTTTATTATACATAGAAAAATACCCAGAACATCCGGAACAATTATCTGCATATCGTACAAATATTTGTTCCGACGCGGGAATCGAACCCGCAACCTCTTGCGTCGCGGGCGAACCTTCCCCCGCCGCGCCACAGAGGTCGTCAAACAAAAATATTATTACATACAAATCCACAAAATATAACCGTCTAAACATTGATTTTAAAATAAGTAAATACCTACAGTATCTATCAGTAGCTTAATGTCTACTGCTGGACGAGACCTTCCATCGATAAAATGGGGGGGAGAGGATCACCAATCCGCCTTCCATGCGTGATGATATGGCAAACTCTACGGGGCCGCCAATGGCCCTATAGAGTTTGTATTGCATTCTATGGGCGAGACGTCGACCAGCATTGGACGTCTGAAGGCCGCCGATGTTGATGATGATGAGACAATAAAAAAAAAACAAAAATCAGCAGATCATACAAAAATCGAACCCGCAACCTCTTGCATCACAGCAGGCAACACGCCAGTCGCGCCACAGAGGTCGTCAATGATGATGATGGAATTGAAAATTAAACAGAACTAAAATTCAATGCGGTACTCAAAACAAATGTAGCCAGTGACTAACTAGTTAACCTATATTTATAGTAGGTATACATACCGTGGTTATAGCTTTTGGGGTGGGGGGGAACACGTGGAGAGGGTGGGTGGTGGCTGGTGGCACCCCGAGACGGCACGTTCTTGGTACTCACTTCGGCAGAATGAATGGCTTTTCGTGTAGCCTTATAATTTTTGAGTGAAAACGCTATTTTTAAACGGCGAGGGTGTTTTAATTCTAAAACAACACCCGTTTTTAGTCACGTTGTAATTTTTATGTTGGTATCTCGTGTACTTTAAACTCAGGTAAAAAAAAAATAACCAGCAGGACGATTCTAAAACGTCGGAAACGTTTCCGATCGGATTCGTTAGTTTTTCATTTCGATGTGGTAAGTAATTAAAGCAGTCTAGTTGCGCCCCGCGGTTTTACCCGCGTGAATAATGATGAAAATTGATGATGATGATGATGATGAAAAGTAGGCTATGTGTTAATCCAGGGCGTAAAGTATCTCCATTCCAAATTTCACTGAAATCCATTCAGTAGTTTTTACGTGAAAGAGTAACAAACATCCATACTCACAAACTTTCGCGTTTATAATATTAGTAGGATTACTGTGTTTTACTAGAGAAAATTGTTAGAAAATTAGTAAGCAATTAGTGTTGTTCTAAATAACATTTTTTGGTCGATTTTTCCATAGACCTTGTATATTTTTAGAAGTAGGTAATCAAAAGTTACATCTAATTAAATTTATAGCAAAAACTTTATAAATACTGTATAAAGAAGAGTAACTCTATTTAAACAACTTGTTTTACTTTACATCATATGATAGCTAACTATTTATTTGGTACTCACTTCGGCAGAATGAATAGCTTCACGTAGCCTTATAATTTTTGAGTGAAAACGCTATTTTTAAACACCGAGGGTGGTTTACTAAATTCTAAAACAACACCCGTTTTTAGTCACGTTGTAATTTTCATGTTGGTATCACGTGTTTCGGTATACAAACTTTAATAATTTTAAAATGTTATATTATTGTTTATGTACACCGGAAAACTCAAGCTGCAAGTTTTCATAAAATAAAACAAATATGTACACGAAATTACATTGATATTCATGTAAAAAAAAATGCCGCCCTCGGCGAGCGAAGGTTTTAGCGGAGCGGAGCGAGCCGTGAAATTTTTATAAGCATTTAAGAAGTGTGAATATTTTTTGACTCAAACTTAACTTTTACTGTTTTTTTTTAACTCCTCACTTCTCCTATTTCAATATGATAATAATATAACATTTTGAATATTTCGGGAGGTTTGAACCCTCAAACTCCCCCCCTAGCTACGCCTATGCGAGCGAGATTCTCGCTCTGAGGGTTCCGATCCGTACTTTTTTATAAGTCGTCGAGCCCTTTTAGAAGAGTTAAAATTCCTTAATTATAGACTTTTTCCTTTATTTGTGTCACACAAAGTCTCCCAGCCTTACAAACTTAAAAATTGTGAAGTTACTGGAAGTATCCTTAAGAAGGCGTAATATGTGATTTTGCCTAACAAAATCGATCTAGAACTCAGTATCTACGGGTTCTACGAGTTAAATATTTAGGAATATGACAATTTTATATTTTTACATATATTTCATAAAGTTGAAAACACGATATGTAACAAAAACCTCGATAGTTTTATTTAATGAAAAATCCTTGTTTCGCACACGTTTTGAAAGAAATCTCAGGAACCCTACGGTGTTTTAAGATAAATTTTACAACAACAAGTAGGTAATAACAATTTATTTTTATGCTAAAATCAGTTTTTTGATAAACACTTTATTTTCGCCATAATAAACAAAAAACTTCATTTTTGTGCACGACACTCGCTAGCGCAAGCGAGATGGCGCGCGGGTTATCGCGTGCGTTAAAGAGGGAGCCTAAATTGTAGTATAGTGCCCTCTTAAGGCATGCATGTCAAACTCAAAGTCATTGATGGGCCAAATGCTTAGAGACCGTAGAATCAGTGGGTCCCATTTTTTTCAGAATCCAGGTCTGATTATGGGATCCATGAGGAATTGAGGGAACTCCTCAAATATTGTAGGCATACATATGGCGATTTTGATATTTTCAGCAAGACACCAAGCATTTGCATTCAGAAAGTATCATAATCCTTTCACCACTATGGTTCTTTCATAATTTTTTTTTCATCCAAAATTATTTAGTCGAATACAATGGCGGAAGTCGGTTTTTTAAATGAAAAGTTATTATTATATCAGCATTGTGTTAAAAGCTTGATAATCAATTCTTATTCGACCATCATCAACCTGCAGAAGTCCACTGCTGGACATAACCCTTCACTAAAGAATATCAAGACGACCGGTCTCGAGCCGCCGCGCCGCCGTCATCCACCGACTTCCATGTCGTCGGTCAAACGAGAGATGTTATCATAATGATTTCATAAATTAATTGCTCAAGTATCAAAACAACGCGGTCCTAGTTCAATGGCCCCCGACCGACCCCTAGTACGGTTCGCAAAAAAAGCTGAGTCTAACAAAAAATTAAATTTTATTATCATCAAGTTTTTTAAGAGGGGTGGGTAATGTCACCTGGTACCTTAACATCGGTAGGTCTAGACTTCTTTTCGTACCTCAAGGGTACCTAAGGAACCATTAAAGGATGACCCTTCAGGGCGATTCTAAAACGTCGGAAACGTTTCCGATCGGATTCGTTATGTATTGGAGACTTATTTATCATATGTCTTGTACTGTACCTACATTAAAAAAATAAATCATTCATTCATTCATTCATTTAGTTTTCCATTTCGGTATTGTTATGGTAAGTAACTAAACCAATTTTGTAACAAGTTTTCTTGCCATCTGTTCGAAAAGGACGACTTGGTTCGCCTTTAAGTGCACCCAAAGGTGGTGTTTTCTACAAGAAACTTCTATAAGTGCGCCGCAATTATCTTTGCCGCGCACTTTTTGAATTTGGAACATCTTAGTGTTCAGCGTCAAAATGATCGAACGCAAATATTGTTTGAATAAATACTGGCTGGTACGACCGACGGCCCATAGACGCGCCGCAGCCGGCTGAATAAAAAAAAACAAATTAAAAACGCGCGAACTACAGTGATTGTTAGAAATTCATAGTTTTGTTTTGAAATAAAATATGAGGCTCCTTTTATTTTCTCATAGTGGGTGATAAAAAGTAGAGTGTATCACTCTGGCGATCACTCTGGCGCAAAAAAGATTTTTGGCTCGGACGACGTACTTTAAATCCCTCGCTACATTCAGGATTCTACTAAAGAATCTCTAGCTAGAATCTCTCACTTCGCTCTGGATTCAAAAAAGCGCCCTCGCCGTAAAAGTATTATTTTGCTTCCTTATGATACAATCTACTATTCTCTAGTAAAGTTTTACTGTAGAAAATTGTTAGAAAACTGTTTTAGTTATACCACATCAAAATGAAAAACTAACGAATCCGATCGGAAACGTTTCCGACGTTTTAGAATCGCCATGCTGGGTGTCTTGTCTGTTTGATTTATTCCCACTAGTTCCTCTTGGCAGTTCTTTTAAAGGAACTAATGGGACATTTCTCTAAATCAAATCAAATCAAAAGAATCTTATTAATTGAAATCACAAGGATCATTTTGAATCGTCATACAAACTAAAATTACCCCTGTTCCAACGTGACCAAGCCTAAAAGAATCAGAGCGCCTATTACGAGTTTTTCATTGCAACAACCGATTTGCGAGTCGTGCACGGCTTTTTAACAGTCTTGGGGGATGGTCTTGGAAAAATCTCGTACACGTGATGACGCCATCGAATGATAACCATTACATTTATGGTCGTCATACGAGTGTGACGTCATCACGTGGAAGAGATTTATTCGAGAATCGCCCCCCAGGAGTATGTATGTGACGGGCCCTGATCCCACACTAGGCTAGGACTCACTGTGTCGTGGTATCTACGTACAACACATACACGACACGCAACGAATATTTGCAGATAGAACGGGAATCAAACCCGCACCCTGTCTTGTCCCGCCCGCCACGGAGGTCGTTTTCTCTTTATAATTTCTATTTTTTGAGTTCCACAAGCTCTCAAAAAAGGTACTGCCTTCATTATTAAAAAAAACGTTATACCCACACGCACACTAAAACAACCTAGACACTTAAATAGTACTACGATTGTTATGTATGTGTGCAGTGGTGCTGTAATGCATAAAGTGGTAATTCCAATTTTATAGTTTTTAAAATTTTGGATTTTTGACATTTGATTGATTTGATTTGTTTTTTTTACCCTGGCTACTAATAAACGTGAAATATTCATGGAATAGTTACACCGTGTGTTGTGTTTGTCTCTATTTAATTTAAAACTGCCTGTCAATACAAAAGACGAAACTCTGTCAAAGGCAAAGTCAAAGTATATTTATTGCTGAATTACTTACATGTTTATAAGATGTCATAGTTATTATAATGGATCCAATTATTTAATATCTGTAAAGTCAATGGTGAGGACCATTGACTTTGGGTCACAAAGACGACATCCCGTAACTAGTGGTCGGTGTATATGATACTTTCATAACCTTCCTAACCGACCACAAAAATCATTTAAATAAAATTGGTGTTTAATTTTGTAGGGAACAAATGTCAAAACCACCAGGGGATGGGCAACAGCATCCACTTGAGTACTCAACACCAATACTGCAATCACCTATGATCCGCCTGCCAAGCGTGGTGATTTGGGCAACTACGACAGTCGTCCGTGAATAACGTAATAACTAACAATCTTTGCGTGCGCTCGATATGAATGGCACAGATTAATGGCTAGTTACTACGTAATATACGGACGATTGTCGTTATCTACCTCGTTACGATGGTTGTTATAAAGCTTAGACTAGGTCCTCTGTACTTGCTCACTGCAACCAGCTAAACAACGCTATAAGTAGCGGCACGTAAGTCTAGCGCTGAACGAAACGTGGAGGGGATAGTTACGCTTGTTTACTGTCGCGCACGCGAGAGAGAGATAGAGATCCCCCCAAGATACCTTACTTTTGACTTCTGCTCGATAACGGCCAGCGCTAGAGTTTCGTGCCGCTACTGGTACAGCAAGCGTGTGAGTTAGAGTTAAGTACAGGAAACTTTCTTATTTGCGACTATTTTATTTGAATTTGTGTCGCGCGAGACTAGCGATCTAATTATGTTTATCTAAGATTAAACCCAAGAAAATTCACAGCATACAAAATAATATATTAAAATAGACGTTTAGACGTGGTCGCTAACTATTGGCTGTATAGACAAGCTCAAAATCACGCAGTGGGCTATGGAGAGAGCTATACTTGAGGTTTCACCACGTGATAGAATCCGAAACGAGGAAATCCGTAGAGGAACCAAGATCCGACATAGCTCTCAGAATTTGCAAGTTGAAGTGGCAATGGGCAGGCCATAATATAGCTCGCAGAACTGATAAAATTCAAAATACTGAAATTTTTAAAATATTTCATGACACGATAATTATAAATTTTTCAGTTACCACGCTCTCTGTTTATGAGGTAATAAACTGTGTATGTGTGAAGTGTACCTGTGGGTGTGTCAGTGTGAGTGATGCTTCGTCCACACCTTGTCACGGCTAGACGGGCGAGTGACTGGAATGCCTTGTCTTTTGTTGCGACTATAAAATTCTAACTGGTTTACAATTGGTACACTGCGCTGTGTAACTGTGTATTTTATGGACTGGTGGTAACATTTTAGTTCTGTGTTCTTCGGGTTTTTGCAAGTCTGCGATTTTGTCTCCGAGACAGATGTAACAAGATTAAAAAAAAAGCAAAGGTTGAAAGATTTTGGTTGAAACAAGAAGCACCCAAAATCTTAGTAGAAAAAACCCTCCGAACAAGCGTTGTTCAAGTTGACCATTCTATTTTTCGAACAGTTTGTAATTTTTTCTAGCATCCAACCTTCAGTATAACATCATTCGCGATTTCGAACCAAACTACCCTTTTTATAGAGTAAGCTAGTGCGTTATCAGTGTTATATGTGATTTGTTTTGCGAATTAATGCTTTGAAAGAATCAGCATACATTAGTTACTAATTGATACTCCACATCAATCAAACGAACTCCAACTGTTGGTGTTTGTTTGCGAGCTGAGAATATAATCTGACTGATACTAATACTGCTAAGCTCGATAAAAAAGTGTAGGAAAGGCAGGTGCTTAGCACACTTTTGATGTTTTCATCATGCGCGAGTTACTAGTCAAGTTGCCACCTGTTTACCTACACATTCCAGTAAAAAAAACAGTGTAAACGCTCCATCTGTTGATAGCCCCTTATCTCATCTACGTCAACAGACTGACTTTATCTCTGTCTGACGCGCTAATTATGCATCTTCACATCCCTTTCACACGCCGGTAAGTCTGTTTCATTCGAGCAACCCGAATTTGTATCTTCGTTCTCTCTCGGACGTTTTTAGTTTTGTCTCTTTTGCTCTAATGAATTGAATCAACGATGCCGTCTCGTTTTGTATCGTTGGAAAAAGAATTTGATTTTTGTAATTTCTAGATACGTCTGCAACGAGATGATTTTTGAAAATACTTTAAAAATACTAGAGAATACTTTGATAAATTTATATTCAATTTAGATTGTAAATTAGAATAATAATTAGTTATTTACAAAACATTTTTAGAAAAAAAAAGTCTTGAAATTTTGGTACAAGAAAGCAGAAAGTTTTACGCACTTCCGGTTTGGTTAATGTCGTTGCATAGGGATGTGCCATAAAAGATTAAATTTTAGTCGATTATCGATTACATCAAACGCCGAATACTTTTATTTATCATCATGATCATCAGCAGCCTTTAATATTTAAATAAATAAATAATTGAATAAATAAATATTTAATTTAATTTCGACGTCCACTGCTAAATAGTAGAACTAAATTAGTGGAACTAAATTATTTATTCTAAGTGCAATGACATTACAATTTTGACATTTAATAACCTAATTATGACATACTTCATTCAAATTCAATTCAAATCTCAGGATAACAACTAAAGCAAGTGTTTTATGATTGTGTAAATTCTATTTGATTTTTGACCTTTAACTAATCTAGGATAAGAAACTAACTAACACAATACGATCCATGTTGATTGAAATAAATGAATAATAATAAAAAACTGCAGGACGAGGTCTCCTTAGTAATACGATGGGGGGGGGGGGGATTTTTATATTCGTGTTCAGTACTCAGATGGATGCTGCTGCCCAAGCCCATTTTTTTTATAAAAACAACTCGCAATATTCGTACCCAACACGTTGGTACTCGTAGTTCCTGATACCCACGTTTGGGTGTTATTGTTAAGTTTTGTTTATTTTTTTTAACAAGCATTTATTTAACTTTCAATGTATGTATGTTTGTCCGGATGGAATCTTGTAAATGAATTTTAAATCAGTTATCTTTAACCGATTGAGCTGAAATTTTGAATACCTGTCAAGTTCAGATGACAATACAATATTATGGTGACGGTGAGCTGATCTGATGATGGAGACGGAAGGTCGACAGCGGAACTCTTCGATGATTAGTAGCCTGGCAGTGTTTGGGGTCATATTCATCAGTGTGGCTATTCTTGACGCTCTACTCCAATCCTAATTCAGGATTTAGTGTCATTTGCTGTCAGAGAGTACTAGATTCCTTGGTCATTTGGTACTCTTGAATTCAATACTAGCGCACAATTTGCAATGGAGATTGGTGGAGTTTTATAGAACTAAGTGAAATCGACTTTCTGTCTCTGTTGTTCTTCACGAGTCAACACGCGGGCTCTATCTCAATTTCAAACTCAGATTCAGAGGCCCAATTCTCTAAGTTATTTTAAAACTACACTGAAAGTTGACCGAATCGAGACTGAATTGTAAATTGACTGAAAGTTGAATTTCTAGTCCCTCATAAATAACAATTTAGTCTACTTTCAATTCATGGTGACCACCATTAGAGTAGGATAGATATATATATAATTGGAAAGAGTAAAGAGAGACTCCATCTACTTATGCTAAAATTAACGAAAAAACTTTGAATCGTTCAAGTTTCGGTCACATTTCGGTATAATCACATTATAGTGTTGTATTTTATGTTTAGAGAATACCATTTCTGACATTTAAGACATCGACACAAGATCGAAACATGATCCGAACTCTATTTTAACTATTTTTTAGTTACTGAATTGGGCCTCAGATTTCAGATTTGGTTAAAAAATATTTTTTTCAACAATAACCTTATTTTATTATCTTCAGGTGGAAGTACAATATAGTATTGTATATTCTATTATACATTTAGCTAGTTTCGTTCAGTCAGCCATTCATCTCATGCCAATGAAGCGTCAAACTGGCAGCGTTGAAAACTGAGACGACGCCAACGCTTTCACAAACTTTCTCCGTGCAATTGTCTTTGTACATTCGTGAAGGCATCATAGAGTTTATAATCATCATCATTTGTCTGTAGAATTCCACTGCTGAACATAGATAGATAGATTAGAAAATACTTTATTGCACAAGACAAAATGAACAAGTACATAGGCGAACTTAATGCTAATTAGCATTTTCTTCCAGCTAACCTTTACACACATAGGATTATTTTGTTTTTTATTTGTATTTTATTTTTGTTACATTTTTATTTGTATGTAGTTAATTTTGTGAATGTTTTTATTTGTGTTAATTTTTACTTTAAGTGATTTCGAATACGGTCTTGAGCCATCTCCATCCACCGACTTAATAATAATAATAAATGCTGGACATTTTCACACAACATTATCTAGCCCCAAGCTAAGTAGAGCTTGTGTTATATGTACTAGATAACTGATGTACTTAATACAATACATTACATAGATATTTTTTTATTATACGTAGAAAATACCCAGAACACTCTGAACAAATATCTGCAGATCGTACAAATATTTGCTCCGAGGCGGGAACCGAACCCGCAACCTCCTGCGTCGCAGGTGAACCTTCACCCGCCGCGCCACAGAGGTCTTTAATGCGATGTTTATAATGTATTTAGTCTACCTTGAAAAAATACAAAAGCAAAGGGGAAATAAAACAATGGGCGGTCTTATCGCTAAAAGTGATTTATTCCAGACAACCATTTTTGTTACTTGCTCAAGCTGTGGTTTAATCCCTTAGTCGGCTTTTACGATATCCACGGGAGTAGATGGAGGGGTCTTTTCTTAGGCCGGACGTACCACGTCATAATTAGATAAACATAACATAACATCCAACAGTCACATACTTTTTTTTAAAATAAAATAAATAAATAATAAATGCGAGTACAATGGTACCACAACACCCAGACCCGGAACAAATATTTACCGACCATGCAAACATTTGTCCCGCAGCGGGAATCGAACCCGCACTTGCGTCTCAGCCGGCTATACACCCACTGCGCCATGGAGGTCGTCATAATATAAATTAAGATTAATAATAAACATATCTTTGTAGACAGAGATGCCTGCTCGCTCGATATGAATGTAGTACTTAGTTGTAAAGGTACATCCACACGACCACATTTTCCTGATGATCCTGAAATAAACTTGGCATGAGGTTTAAAATAAGCTTGAAAAGTGGGTTTGTTAGCTCCACAATCAACAATGTATTTATTGACGTCAGACGCGTACATTTTGTATACTTAACTTGTATTTCACGAATATTAAATAGCACTAAAAAATCCTATTCCTAGTCACAGTCACAGATGTTGTTGTTTTATTAGGGGTCCAAATACTATAATTAGAAAAAAATATAGTAGACGAAACTACTATAATTTTAGTACTTAGTTGTAAAGGTACATGCACACGACCATACTTTCCTGTTGATCCTGAAATAAACTAGGCATGAGGTTTAAAATAAGTTCAAAGAGTGGCTTTGTTATCTCCACAATCAACAATGTATTGATTGACGTCAGGCGCGTGCAATTTGCATAATTAACTTGTATTTCACGATTATTTAATAGAAAAAATAAATCTTATTCTAGTTACAGTCACAGATGTTGTTGTTTGGGTTGCCGACCCTACTATATAAGGGGTCTAAATACTATAATTAGAAAAAATATAGTAGACGTAACTACTATATTTTATTTTATTAAAAAATGAACCAAATTATTCGTTTCAAAATGTTTAAGAGTAAAACGGAACGCAGCCTTCTCCTTAACGCAGTCTTTATCTCTTATACCATTTTTTTAGGTAATAAAGAAAATACTTTGTTAGATTAAAAAAAAGTTGTCTACCCTATAACTAATTATTCTATTTATATAAAAATCAATTGCCGTTCGTTACGTAAAATCTCGAAAATAGCTCGACTGATTTGAATAATTTTGTTTTTGTTTTGTTCGCCTCAATAATAGGTTGGCTTGGGAAAAACTCTAAAGCAACAGCTGAAAAATCGAAAAAATCTAAATTGGTTATTTTGGTATGGTAGTTGCCACTTCGGATTTCTTTCAATAGATGGCGTTCGTGGCCGACCTATCGTTTGACAGGTTAGCTTAGCTGTTAGAAATTTCTAATCTTTTACCTACATTTAAAATGTTTTTTTTAAATCTTATATAGTGTAGTAGAGTTACAAACAAATCAATTTTAGGTGATACGAAGTTCACCGGGTAATATAGTTTGAAATAAATATGGCATCTCCGGTCATTATAAATGCAACATGTGTTAATTGACCTTGAAAAGACAACAGTGATAAGCAGTAAGACAGTGATCTCATAATACTATCATCAATCACCATCATCACCGGCCTGTTTACGTCCTATGCTAGACGAGTCTTCCCCCATTGAATACCATGGGGGGGATTTGCCATAATCGCAGATTACATGATCGCAGTTTGGTGTTCAGCACTCAGGTGGATGCCGCTGCCCATCTCCTGGCGTAATCCCTTAGTCGCATTTTACAACATCCACAGTAGGAGTTCGAGGAGTCCTATTCTTACCGCGGCTCATAATGCTTTATGATAATATTATTCATCTGTCAAGCTGTCATAGTAGCGTATAGATTAGGCCAAATGGAGATTATAACCTTGTCAGACGAGGTGGAATCGCCCCTTGATCGCTGCCAAACAAGATTTTGGTTCTATTGTGAATTTGTGACCGAACCGATGTTATTGACCTGAGACAACAACTGGTTTTTTTACTATTAATCACTATGACATAATCTTATCGTGTGATATATCCGATGTAGACGCCGCGCGAGCCGACGGACGATGTCAGCCGAAGTTTTCCGAGAGGCTGACAGTTCGTCAGTTCGTCACTCGTCCGTCACATCGCGGCACACTTCTGCTTTATGTATTGTATTACATAGGTGCAGTGTACGCGCCCGTCCGCGGCGGTAACTAGCGTTCTCTTTTCAAATTTACTCTGCAGTTTCGATAACCTATTCGCCGGAGCGTATGGCTCGTGAAATAATTTCACGTGTCTTATCGATTTGTGGGCTGCGTTGTGTCGATGAAGCGATATTTTTACGCGCAATTGGGTTTGTTGTGCGGTGGGCGCGCGTTGCAGCAGACGGCTGTTATTAGGTACAACAGTTTCAGGTCAGGTGCCGTAAGGTGCCCACCGCCGCCGCCCCGTGTTCGTTCTCAATTTTCTCCGGGGTTGTTAGGTATCGGAGTTTTCCCCGCACGTGTCCGTCGGCTGTTTACGTAGCTCGGTACCTACATTGTGCGATGCTAGCTAAGTACGGAGTCATTGACACGCCGGCATGACACACATTCCGCTTTGACTGACGGAACGTTACCACGTCTGCGGTTTCTTGCTCGTTTTTTTTTGTGGCGAGTAATTGTAGTATCTAATTTATTGTTACTCTTGTCTCTTATCGGGTTTGTTTAAAGTTTTGTTTAGGTGTGTGCGTGACGCGAGCATTGTTTGCAGTGTTATCAGTGTATCTGGCAGTGATAACTCGATGTAACTCAAGGCAATCGCCTTGGGATTTGCGTATTGTGGGATTTCCGCGTCTTATTGTCAATTGTGTCACATCTGGTTTTGTGCGCGTTTTTGTGTAACTTTTTGTGCTTTAGTTGGATTTTTTTTCGGTGATTCTGTGCCATCAGTTGACGCTCACAGTATTTTATTAATGAAATTTGTTATTTTAAAAAATAATTCTTTTTATAATCTATAAGAAGCTATCAAATAAGTACCTACATAAATCTTGCGCCCACTTTTATCGGTGAAATTTTATAAAAACACATTTTATTTTTTTTAAAAACCTCATATTTATTTACGATTTTATATACTATGTCAATCCCAAAATTACTAAGTAAATTCTAATCGAAAAAGGTTTAAAAAAATAAAGAGATTTCTAAAAAAAAAACTCATTGGCCTGTCATAAATAATTCTAATACTCTAAGTTAGTTAGTTAAGTAGTTTCTAAGATTCTCACACAACATAGCAATAATAATAATTTAATAAAAACGTTTATTATAAAACATAATTCTATCAAAATCGGTTCAGTCGTTAACGAAACTCCCAAACTATCGCTAACCAAAATATCCAAAATATATTTATAAGTAAGTAATATTAATAGAAATATCAAGTTTAGAAAGTATGACGAGTTGGGAACGAAAGTAATATAATTTTTGCAATTCGTCACCTCTTAAAAAGTTCATGGCGACAACAAAAATTTCGCACACCTCGCGAAGAATTTCCTGAATTGCATTCTCGAACAAATTACTTTTTCGAAATCACCCACGTCACTATGACGTTTGAAAATAGAACTATTCAAAGGCGCGAATTTTAAATCGATAATTTTACCAAACGTTCCATGGACACCTCTCGATTATTTATAGATGTAGAGTTTGATTTGTGTACGGAGAAACGTAGTTTACCTACATATCTACTCAACGTCGCCAGTGGAATGTATATAATGTACATCTTGCACTATGTAGACTGTAGGTAGAGTGTATGTACTCAACGGATATAACAATATAGCGTAGTTACCAGTGTGTGCGTGCGAGCGTAATGAGCGTTCTATGTGCTAAGAAACAGTAAAAAGTATGGCGCGAAGGTATGGAGCGGCAACGTCGCGTGCGTTTGGAGGCCTTGCGTCGCGGTGAAAACAATAGTCGCTTTGAGATAGGTACCTATTTTTTTTTAAAATAAATGTCATAATCGCTAATAGAATGAATATTTAATAATATTACTAACAGTTAAAATCGATATGAATTACTTTTTACATGATATTATAAATTACGTTAGAAGTAGGATCAAAAACATTTCTTTGTTACTTATGTGTTAGTGTAATACCCAAATTATAGGTTACTTATTAACATAATAACATAAGATCAATATTTATTCAAAAAATTATGTTAAATTTTATCGGAACTCTTTCTCAAACCACCTTTTCCACTAAGTCCCAAACAGTTAGCATTCTTGAAGTCAGAAAAAAAAAACAATATACCAGTGATAAAAAAACAAACAAAGCCATCGAAAATAGCTGGTGGTATGAAAAAATAGTAACCGATGTTGACCTTTCCGAACGCGGCTCGTTACTAGCGCGGCCAGCTGACGCGGCGTTGCCAGCTCGCCAGCTTTAGAGCGGTATCTAGTAGCTTATCGCCTCTAATGCTACGACATTAGGACTACAATAGTGTATCAATGTTTAGTATATAAAAGAGTTACGTCGTTTCTATAATGGAGGGGTAACGCTTCCCGCGCGAAAAATTCGAAATGCTTTTTATCAGTCTTGTTCGTGACGCTGTGGCTCTCACTGAAGGCACAGGCACTGAATAATCTACGGCATTTTTGTTTTATAAAATTTGTCTTTACCTTTCTTTTCGATTTTAGTCGATTACGTGTGATAGTGATGTGCATATTATTGTGAAGTGTCGAATAAGTCGACTAAATTGACAGAAACCAAAGTGACCAAAGTTTAGTGTGTAGTATTGAAGTGCAATTTGAAAATATCTATACAAAAATTTATGAAATAAGTATTACATTATTTACAAAAGAAAAATAGTTATTTATTTACAATAAATAAAAGTTATATACGATTTTGGCTAAAAGCTTTATAATACAAAAGTTCACTTACTGACTTTTGTGAATAAGTGACTAGAAAAATTTATTAGTGACTAATCTTATTTTTTATTAATAAAAAGTGCAATTTCTTTGATCATAAATCAATTACAGCCTAAAAAACTACTATAGAAAGTAAAATAAATATCAAAAAGTACCAGATGTGCATTATAATCGAGGGAGAAAATTTATTAATGTGACAAATATTATTTTTTATTTTAAAAAAGTGTATTTTTCTTTAATTTAAAATTTTAATGAAATAATAATAAATAATTTAAATTAAAATTTCTTTGATAAAGCCCAAAAAACTACAAGAGAAAGCAAAAAGAAATATCAAAAAGTACCAGGAGTGCATAATAACCGAGGAGGTTTTCGTGAGCGCGATGTCGCGGTGACAAGGTGGCCTACATGCCTGTGGCTCTGGGCTCGTTCGTCGGCGAGGGCGAGTACCAACAATACACGCCGCAGCACCTGTACCACGAGTATGCGCCGCCGCCTCCGCCGCCGGTGTACCACCATATACCGGACCCCTATTTTAGGTACTTAACTAGTTTCAAAACAAAAAAAATGTGCCTTGGTTTGTCTGGCATAAGAATAGATCCCTCATATTCCTCTTGTGGAACATCATCATCCACACATCCATCATCCACCGTCTGAGTACTCAACATCAAACTATCACCACATACTGGACCCCTATTTTAGGTACTTACTTAACTAGTTTAAAAACAAAAAAAAATGTGCTGTGGTTTGTCTAGAATAGACCCCTCTTTTTCCTCTCCACCCATCATCCACCACCTGAGTACTCAATACCAAACTACCACCACATACTGGATCTCTATTTTAGATAGTTAAAAAAAAATGTGCCGTGGTTTGTCTGGCATAAGAATATACCCCTCTTTTTCCTCTTGTGGGTGCTAAGATATCACCAGGGGATGGGCAGCAGCATCCGCCTGAGTACTCAACTACTCAACACCAAACTATTACCACTTACCGGAGCCACATTTTACGTAATACTAGTTTTAAAAAAAATGTGCCGTGGTTTGTCTGGCATAAGAATATACCCCTCTTTTTCCTCTTGTACCAAAAGCCTTACTAAGGCATTACACCAGGGGATGGGCAGCAGCATCCGCCTGAGTACCCAACATTAAACTACACCACATACCGAGCACTATTTTAGGTAGTTTAAAAAAAACATAGAGAAAGACCCACATACAGAAAGAGAAAGGCCCTCCACTCGATGGACTTAAGACATTATCACAGGAAGTCTGTGGATGGAGGCGGCTCAAGACCGTTCGTCGTGGCATTCTAAAGGGGAGGTCTATGTGTAGCAGTGGGCTTCTACAGGCTGATGACGAAGATGATGAAAAAAAAAATGTGCTGTGGTTTGTCTGGCATAAGAATAGAGCCCTCTTTTTCCTCTTGTGGATGTAGTTAAAGCCTTACTAAGGCATTACACCAGGGGATGGGCAGCAGCATCCGCCTGAGTACTAAACATCAATGCGATCACCAATCCGCCAACCATACGTAATGATTATGGCAAGTCCCCCCTGTATTCAATGAGGGAGGCCTCTTCCAGCAGTGGATGTAAATAGGCTAATGATGATGATGATAAAAATATACGACTGTACACTGGGTTTTATTCATAATCATTTTATAAACCTATTTTAGTTAAAATAAATGCAGAATAAATAATACGAATATAAAAAAATAGTAAAATAAATCTTATTATAATAAAAATAAATGTTATAATAAAAAAAATATTTAAAATAGCTTTTGTTTTCTTCTCTCTTATGTAAAATGTCAGACGTCAAAACAAGACAAAAGCTATTTGAACTAAAATAGGTTTATAAAATGATTATGAATAAGGGGGTATGTATCTACTGTAGTATTAAAATTCTCCTGTCGTTTCGCTGGAGGTACTTCCTCATGAGCACCACCCGCGACCACCAGTTGCTGTCAATTCCCGTCTCGCGACCTTCGCATCGAGCGCGGTCTTGGGGCGTGACTGTTCTTGGTAGACTACTAAATCGGTATATTTTGAAAGGAAATAATGATGCTTAGTATATTTTCAGTATAAATTTAACGTGACTTTACTAGTAAAAAAAAATTGCAGCAATTAAGTGTGTCAATTAGGGTTCAGTATGAATTGGAAAAGTGTACAAGTAAACCTAACATACACGTCATGAAAGACATATGGTACTCGTAGTTCCTGATTCTCACGATTGCCTGGAATTATTACAGGGGATCCTAGTGTGGGATCAAGACTACGTATGTGACTGTTGGGTGTTATGTTATGTTGTAGATTTTTCATAAACGTACCATTTTGTGAAGCTAAGTTTAATCCTGAAATAATAATAATAATAATAATAAATGCTGGACATTCCACACAACATTATCTAGCCCCAAGCTAAGCAGAGCTTGTGTTATGGGTACTAGATAACTGATATACTTAATACAATACATTACATAGATACATATTTTTTATTATACATAGAAAAATACCCAGAACACCCTGAACAAATATCTGCAGATCGTACAAATATTTGTTCCGAGGCGGGAATCGAACCCGCAACCTCCTGCGACGCAGGCGAACCTTCGCCCGCCGCACCACAGAGGTCGTCGTAAAAGTACTTGTACTTCTCTCTCTTAAACAAACTAAATAGTAAATTTTTCTACGATATCTTTTAAAACATACTAAATAGTATATTTTTCTAACTTTCAGGCGGCACGCCCCTTACTTCGGACAGCCAGACTACAGAGTTTACGAACTCAACAAACGGTTGCAACAGAGGACAGAGGTAATTTAAATAAAGTTTTATATACATTATATCTAGTTGTGTACCGTGGTGTGTCCGGCCTAAAGATAGACCCCTCCTTATCCTCCCGTGGATGTCATAAAATCCGACTAATCTGTCTGCCTTATTCTGCCCTTATCAACCCCAACACTAAGTTCCTTATTCATAATCATTAATGCCTATTTTAGTTAAGGTGATTCCTCTCGCATGTGGCGCGAAATTCAAATTTTATTGTATTTTTTGTAAATCACAGCTAATCAACACTTCTTGAGATAGAGAAAACAGATTTTGCGGAAACTAGGAGACCTAGCATGTTTTAATTGATAGTATCTCATAAATGTCATTAGTTAAGCTACGCATATCTTTAAACGAAAAAAACACTGTAAAACTCATTGAAGAGTATTCGTAGCTGAAGTAATGATCTATATGTGAAACTATAAACTAAAACATGTGTGTTAGGTCTCCTAGTTTTCGCAAAATCAGTTTTTACTATCTCAAGAAGTGTTGATGAGCTGTAATGAGCAAAAACGCAATAAAATTTGAAATTCGCGCCACATGCGAGAGGAATCACCTTAAAATATCTTTTGTCTTCTTCTCTCTGATGTAAAATGTCATATGTCAAAACAAGACAAAACATATTTTAACTAAAATAGCTTTAAAAATGATTATGTGTAAGGGGGTAAGCAGATAAATAAATAAAATAATAAATAAATCCTGGACATTTCACACAACATTATCTAGCCCCAAGCTAAGCAGAGCTTGTGTTATGGGTACTAGATAACTGATATACTTAATACAATACATTACATAGATAGATATTTTTTATTATACATAGAAATATACCCAGAACACCCTGAACAATTATCTGCAGATCGTACAAATATTTGTTCAGAGGCGGGAATCGAACCCGCAACCTCCTGCGTCGCAAGCGAACCTTCGCCCGCCGCACCACAGAGGTCGTCGCAGATACTACTGCATTAGTTAAATATAACCGACTAGTGTAATATATCTGTTTTCAGTAGATACATAATTTTAAGTACATTAATGTAGTTTTAAGAATTGTAATTTTTGACATTTAATTTTGAAAGTTGTTCGAATAAATAAATATATTATTATATCACTAATTTATTTCAAATCTCGTTAAAAAAAACATTTTTTACTATAAATGACTATCTATAAAAACATAATAGTATAAAAAACATTATAGTAAAAAATATAAATCAAAACGGATAACCTCCGGCCGCGGAGCAAGGCCCAAGCGGTCGGAGGCTAGGGCTGCAGAGAGAGGAACCTCCTGACTATGCGTGCCGAGTCCAGGAGTACAGCCTTCTGAATCTGACCCTTGATCCAACCATTTAGTGAGAGCCTCTTAAGATGTTGGTCAAGGCTCTTTGCTATCAGTCCCGGATTTAAATTTGTGCCGCCCTGGGGCACGAAAATGCCGCCCTATGACTTAAATTTTATTTTAATAGTTTTGATATCTTATTTTTTAGGAATTAGAATAACTAATTGATTGCAGGAAATTTATTATGTATTTATTATACATTATGTTTTATTTATATTAAAAAATATACAAAATTTTAATGTGATACATAATACTTGAATTATATTTCTTGAAAGATAAAATGTTTATTTAAAAGAATTAGTTAATTATATATTGTATAGATTTTTTTTTCTCACTTTCCAAATTTTGCCGCCCTAGAAAATTTGCCGCCCTGGGCACTAGCCCCGACTGCCCCTAGTATAAATCCACCACTGATCAGTCCATTCACTGAAACAACTATCGGGACGATAATCGTTGAATCCACATCCCATATGGCGGTAATCTTATTATTATTGACTGAAAAAGCTCGTGTACAAGATGACGTCAAATCTCGAATGAAAATCCCAATTTCGTGTCGGCGTCATACGAGTTGTGCGTCATCGTCATAGATAAGCTTTATACGGGTCCTATAGATAGGTAGTTAGATATATCATCACCGTTATCAACTGCCTTTAGACGCCCGCTGCTGGGCGAAGCCTCCCCCATAGAATGCAATGGGGGGGTTTGCTACAATCACCACGCTTGGCAGGTGGATTGGTGATCGCAGTATTCGTGATGAATTCTCAGGTAGATGCTGCTGCCCATACCCTGGTGTAATTCCTTTCGGTTTTCACAATATCCACCGGAGGAGATGGAGAGGTCTGTTCTCAGCCGGACCCACCACTGCACTATTTATCTATCTATAAATGTGAAAATTTGAATGTTTATTTAGTCACGCCTATATACGCTGAATAGATTTCTGTAAAATAGCTTAGCTAACTTAATAGTAGCTTCTGTAATGGTACTATTATTTGTTCCGTGCTGCTATGCATCATTCTCTTTTAACTATACTATACTACAAATTAGCTCCCTCTTTAACGTACGCGATAACCCGCGCGCCATCTCGCTCGCGCTAGCGAGTGTCGTGCACAAAAATGAAGTTTTTTGTTTATTATGGCGAAAATAAAGTGTTTATCAAAAAACTGATTTTAGCATAAGAATAAATAGTTATTACCTACTTGTTGTAGTAAAATTTATCTTAAAACACCGTAGGGTTCCTGAGATTTCTTTCAAAACGTGTGGGAAACAAGGATTTTTCATTAAATAAAACTATCGAGGTTTTTTTTACATATCGTGTTTTCAACTTTACAAAATAACTGCAAAAATATAAAATTTTCATATTCCAAAATATTTAACTCGTAGAACCCGTACATACCGAGCTATAAATCGATTTTGTTGGGCAAAATCACATATTACGCCTTCTTAAGGTGGATCGTCTCGCATGTGACGCGCAATTCAAATTTTATTGTGTTTTTTGCTCGTCACAGCTCATCAACACTTCTTGAGATAGCAAACACTGATTTTACAAGTATCAGGAGACCTAACACATATGTTTTAACGACCTCTGTGGCGCGGCAGGCGAAAGTTCGCCTGCGACGCAGGAGGCTGCGGGTTCGATTCCTGCCCGGGAAATATTTGTACGATCTGCAGATAAATGTTCAGGGTGTTCTGGGTATTTCCTATGTATGATAAAAATATCTATGTAATGTATTGTATTAAGTAAGTATATCAGTTATCTAGTACTCATAACACAAGCTCTGCTTAGCTTGGGGCTAGATAATGTTGTGTCAAATGTCCAGCAATTATTTATATATATTTATTTATTTAATTGATAGTTTCTCATAAATATCATTAGTTAAGCTACGGATATCCCTGAATCAAAAAAACACTAAAAATCATTGAACAATATTCGTAGCTAAACTAATTATCTTTATAAGATACTATCAACAAAAATATGTGTGTTTGGTTGTCTAGTTTTCGTAAAATCAGTTTTCGCTATCACAAGAAGTGTTGATGAGGTGTGATGAGCTAAAAACACGAATTTTGAATTTCGCGCTACATGCGAGACGATCCACCTTAAACTGCTCTTAAAGTTACCGCGGTCCCTTTTTATAACAGTCTGTTAGAAAGAGCATGCGATAATTTTAGCGAATTTTGTCCAAAAACCAATTGGTTACTCGAGGTTCCACGCGCATGCGTAAAATAACATTGGCCCGTGGAATTGCTAGCGCCATCTGTTGACAGATCATTATCCATGAACTTCTTGTTCAAAGCACCGCACAGGTGACAAATGAAGCACTTCCCAATAAAGGCCACAGCACACCAGCTGCGTACGCGTAAACTTACCATCACGTTGTAATGTATGGAACTGTATGAGACATGGCACACCGCTTGCGTGACGTGCGTGTGTGCTTTGGCCTTAAGTCTGTGGCTATGTCCACATATAGACACACATGTACGTGTGTGTGTGTGTGTGTGTGTGTGTGTGTGTGTGTGTGTGTGTGTGTAAGGAGGATCATAAAAATAAAACATTGTAGATCATGCAAACATTTGTCCCGCAGCGGGAATAGAGCCCGCAGCCTCTTGAGTCTCAGTCGGCTGCTCGCCCTCTGAGCCACGGAGGTCGTAGGAAACATACCTACTCACAAACTTTCGCATTTATAATAAGTATTATAAGTAAGAAGATAAACAATAATTTTTCATTTAAAAAACCGACTTCCGCCAGTTTATTCGACTAAATATGTGGATGGAAAAAAAATGATGAAAAAACCATAGTGGTGAAAGGGTTATACTACTTTCTGAATGCAAATGCTTGATTTGTTGCTGATAATATCAAAATCGCTGTATACCTACAATATACAAGGTTAGTAGTAGAACTTCTTGTGAAAGAGTTCGTCCGGAGTACTACCACCGTACCTATTTCTGCCGCCAAGCAGTAGTGTTCGCATTGCTGTGTTTCGGCTTGAAGGGTACGGGTGCCGGTGAAATTACAGGCACATGAGACTTTTCATCTTTATGTCTCAGGGTCGGCAGCGCGCGTGTGATGCCTCTGTGTTACAGGCGTTCATAGGCTACAGTAACTGCTTTCCATCTGGTGGGCCGTAAGCTTGCCTGCTTGACAAGTAGCATAAAAAAAAAAAAAAAATTGAGGAGTTCCCTCAATTCCTCATGGATTCCATCATCAGAACTGCATTCTGAATAAATTGGGACGAATCTGGAATTATATTTCAGATTATTCAGACGATATTCAGACACAGATATTTCAGACGACCACTGTGGCGCGGCGGGTGAAGGTTTGCCTGCGTCGCAGGAGGTTGCGGGTTCGATCCCCGCCTCGGAACAATTGTTTGTGTTATTTGTAGATAATTGTTCCGGGTGTTCTGGGTATTTTCTATGTATAATAAAAAATATCTATCTATCTAATGTATTGTATTAAGTATATCAGTTATCTAGTACCCGTAACACAAGCTCTGCTTAGCTTGGGGCTAGATAATGTTGTGTGAAATGTCCAGCATTATTTATTTTTATTTATTTATATTTATTCAAATAAAAAAAGAATTTTTCAAATCGGTTTATAAACGACGAAGACATGAGGTAACAAACGTAAAAACAAAAAATACAACCGAATTGAGAACCTCCTCCTTTTTGTGAAGTCTATTAAAAATACAAATCTTTTCTCTTTATAATATTAAGTGTGAATTTATATAAATTCCAGGACTCTGACAATCTATGGTGGGACGCGTTCGCGACAGAATTCTTCGAAGATGACGCAACGCTAACACTAACATTTTGTTTAGAAGACGGACCCAAAAGATATAGTAAGTATTTTTTTTTTTTTTTTTCTAATTTTATTTAGGTAGGTATATTAAGTATATTATGTATATTTATATTTGTAATGTTTAGGTACTTGTATAAGTATAGTTGTATGTATTTTAAGTAGGTATGTTTTAATTGTACACCGCTGTCTTTTTGATTTTTTACTATCCTATCCATCCAAAGGTTGTCTGGAAGAGATCGCTTTTAGCGATAAGACCGCCCATTGTAGGTTTTTTTAATATTTTTATTTTTATTTTTGTATTTTTTATTTGGTGTGCAATAAAGAGTTTATCTATCTATCTATCTATTTATGTACAAGTGTAAGGCTGCGTTTCCACCAGAGATGAGTGAGGATGCGTAGTGAGAGATGTGTTTTTTATGAACCAATAGAATCACTTCATTTACGTAGCCTCGCTCAGCGCAGCTCTGGTGGAAGCGGCTTAGCGAGCGAGGTTTTTGTACGTACATAACTTTTCATTTAAAAAACCGACTTCCGCCATTGTATTTGACAAAATATTAGGATGAAAAAAAAATGATGAAAGAACCATAGTGGTGAAAGGATTATTATACTTTTTGAATGCAAATGCTTGGTTTGTTGCTGAAAATATCAAAATCGCCATATGTATGCCTACAATATTTGAGGAGTTCCCTCAATTCCTCATGGATTCCATCATCAGAACTGGATTCTGAAAAAATGGGTTTAGCGAATTTATCACTGAAAAGTATAGATTTATTGCAGTTTTTTGGATTAACTCTTGTTTATTTGAAAGGTACAAACTGTTAGATACTTTTCAAGTCGGTAGCTTTGCCCAATTCTGTTAACGGCGGTGGTGTGCCTCAGGGTAGTAACTTCCTGGCAGGACCATTTCCGTTAGTGCTATAACTCTGCCATTTTTGAGATACAAATTATGAGCTTCGAGTACAAGGAGGTACAACAACTTCAACTGCCGCATTGTAGGTTAGCATTGTTTAGGAAAAACGCCAATGTAATGGCGATTCGAATTTTTAATTCTTTACCTGAAGTTTTTAAAGATTTACCCCTCAACAGATTTAAGGGTAAACTACATAATTGGCTTTTGTCACAGTGTTTTTACTCCATGCATGAGTATTTTAGTTATAAAAACAACATTTAAGTACCTAATCGGGGTTTTCAATCTCTCAGAACAATGAATTGGTTTCTATTGACATGGTGTTTATTTTGTGTACGACCTATTTAATCGTTTTATAAATATATTGAGTTTTTTTGTTTTCTGACTCGCTTGTGACCTGCATATTAGCTATACCTAGTTTGTAAGGACATTTTAAATTTTGCACGCTTGACGGCAGAATGTATTGGAGACTTTAATTTATATTTATCATCTGTCTTGTACTGTACCTACATTCTAAGCAAATAAATAAATCATTCATTCATTCATTAATTCATTCATTCATTCATACAAATGAAGTTCTTAATTTGTACCGAAATCAAAATTGGAAAAGCTAAAGTGGTCCTGCCAGGAAGTATCTCGCTAGGTATGCATGTCATACTCGAATGTCATTGGTGGGCCAAATGCTTAACGTAGAATCAGTGCGCCGCAAAACGTAAATACAAAGAAAACAAACTCATTGCTATTAACTATATAAGATAATAGTTATTTGTTATACAAGAGTGCAAAGTTGCTTTTTAACCGCGTGCTCAATTTTGATGACCGAGCAAGCGAAGGATTCTGGTTCATAAATTAGAATCCTGAGCGTTAGCGAGGGAATCAAAAAGGCACGAGGTGAAAAATCTTTGCACTCGAGTGCAACACGTAACTTTTTATCCCACCTCCGTCCAGTACACGCGCGATAGTTGCCGCGAGTGGACGGACTCAGCCGCTTTAGGCGTCACCATGTTGCGGTCTGAACTGCAATTTTTATCTGTATCCGGTACTAGAACGCTCTCGCGTAACTCACGCGTATAACGCGTCATCTGGGCGCAACAAAAAAACAAACGCGCTAGTCGAATCGCGCGTAAATCGCCTCATCAGTTCGGCTAGCACAGGCTAGATAGCGTTACCAAGACGCTAGCGAGACGACCGCAAATTTGAATACTGGCCAATGACATCGG
This sequence comes from Epirrita christyi, assembly GCA_951392215.1. Classification (NCBI taxonomy): domain Eukaryota; kingdom Metazoa; phylum Arthropoda; class Insecta; order Lepidoptera; family Geometridae; genus Epirrita; species Epirrita christyi. Next base: position 7,940,696 of record OX595863.1, on the reverse strand, counting down.
GGTGGCTTGAAATATTTTTAATTTGATTAGTTAATATTTGACATTTACTTACTCTGGCTATCGTCTCGCTAGTGACTAGCCGTACTGGACAAGCTCTAAATACAGTGTCGCGATTAAAATCTATAATAAATTTATCAGTTACTATGAACACAGACTAATTGTTTTTTTTTACAATTACAGCGATAGGAAGGACATTAATACCACGGTACTTTAGGAGCATATATGAGGGAGGAGTCTCGGAGCTTTACTACACAATGCGTCAGCCGAAGGAATCCTTCCACAACACAAGCATCACGCTGGACTGTGACCACTGTACTATGGTCACGCATCATGGCAAACCCATGTTCACTAAGGTAAACAAGCTTATAGTTACGAGAACGGAGTCCACGATATCAGAATCACGCTAAACTGCGACCAGTGCACTATGGTCACGCACCATGGCAAACCCATGGTCACGCACCATGGCAAACCCATGGTCACGCACCATGGCAAACCCATGTTCACTAAGGTAAACAAGCTCACAGTTACAAGGACGGAATCTACGATATCAGCATCACGCTAGAGCCGCTAGACTGTGACCGCTGTACTATGGTCACGCATCATGGCAAACCCATGTTCACTAAGGTAAACAAGCTTATAGTTACGAGAACGGAGTCCACGAATTCAGGATAACGCTAAACTGCTACCAATGCACTAAGGTCACGCACCATGGCAAACACGTGGTTACGCACCATGGCAAACCCATGTTCACTAAGGTAAACAAGCTTATAGTTACGAGGACGGTGTCCACGAATTGACCATCACGCTAAACTGCGACCAATGCAATATAGTCACGCATCATGGCAAACCCATGTTCACTAAGGTAAACAAGCTTATAGTTACGAGGACGGAGTCCACGAATTCAGCATAACGCTAAACTGCGACCAATGCACTAAGGTCACGCACCATGGCAAACACATGGTCACGCACCATGGCAAACCCATGTTCACTAAGGTAAACAAGCTCACAGTTACAAGAACGGAATCCACGATATAAGCATCACGCTAGAGCCGTTAGTCTGTGACCTCTGTACCATGGTCACGCACTATGGCAAACCCATTTTCACTAAGGTAAACAAGCTTATAGTTACGAGGACAGAGTCCACGATCTCAGCATCACGCTAAACTGCGACCAATGCGCTATGATCACGCACCATAGCAAAGCCGTGGTCACGCACCATGGAAAACCCATGGTCACGCACCACAACAAACCCATAAACACTAGGTAAACAAGTGTAATAGTTACGAGCACGATTACCACGAATCTGCATCACGTTAGACACTGACCACTGTACCATGGTCACGCACCATGGCAAACCCATTAATAAAACACTAACTGAACCGCTACTTAGTCCTTCTTACTATGCCACTATGTAGGGCCGGATTTAAATTTGTGCCGCCCTGGGGCACGAAAATGCCGCCCTATGACTTCAATTTTATTTTAATAGTTTTGATATCTTATTTTTTAAGAATTAGAATAACTAATTGATTGCAGGAAATTTATTATGTATTATATAGCATTTATTATACATTATGTTTTATTTATATTAAATAATATACAAAATTTTAATGTGATACATAATACTTGAATTATATTTCTTGAAAGATAAAATGTTTATTTAAAAGAATTAGTTAATTGTATATTGTCAGGTATGTTCAGTGAGGCACACACTGATGGCTTTCATGCCATTATAAGAAATCGTTGTGCGTCTCTTTTGAAACGCCTACGTGGCAGCCCCAATACCATTCTAAATACTTTGACAGATAGGTGGGACTCTCCGTTTCTGGGGCACTGGATAAGCCGGCATACAACACTTTTTAAGGGGCGCTGCCCTGGGAGCTGAGGGTTGCTCGTATTTGTTTTTGTATGTCTGTGTGTGTGTGATTGTTATGACCTGTGTAATTATTTGACTTTTTATATCTTTGACATTTGCTTTCAATTTTTATTATGATATTGTAGTGTAATGTTATTATTGATTAGTATTAGTATTTTTTATTTGAATGTATTTTAAAATTATGGGCTGATAAGGCTTGAAATAAACGAATTTTATTTATTTATTATTATTTATTGTATAGAATTTTTTTTCTCACTTTCCAAATTTTGCCGCCCTAGAAAATTTGCCGCCCTGGGCACTAGCCCCGACTGCCCCTAGTATAAATCCACCACTGCCACTATGCAATACATAGTCTCGGATCGCAGAACAAAATACATGCAAAAGTAATGTAGCTAGGATAATAACATACCTAGTATATTGTTATGGCTATATTATGTACAAACTACTGGCCATTATATAGTAGAAAGTTTTATTGCTATCAATTTCATTATGCAATAGAGCCGTTCAAACTAAAATGTTACTAAAGTAACTAAGTTTTTTTTAAGTTTTGTTAGTAGTAGAACTTCTTGTGAAAGAGTTCGTCCGGGGAAGTACTACCACCGTACCTATTTCTGCCGCTAAGCAAGTAGTGCTCGCATTGCTGTGTTTTGGTTTGAAGGGGCTGGTGAAATTGCAGGCACATGAGACTTTTCATCTTTATGTCTCAGGGTCGGCAGCGCGCGTGTGATGCCTCTAGTGTTGCAGGCGTCCATAGGCTACGGTAACTGCTTTCCATCAGGTGGCCCGTATGCTTGTTTGCTTGCCAAATTCGCCTACCAAGCGTGGGGATTATGGCAAGCAAACCTCCCCTATTGCATTCAATGGCTCTTAAGGTTGCTGATGAGGAATGATAGTTGGGCTATTATTAATTGTGACGACCTCTCGCCTTCGGTTCGGTTAGGAGGTTGCGGGTTCGATTCCCTCGCAACAAATATTTGTACGATCTGCAGATATTTGTTCAGGGTGTTCTGGGTATTTTTCTATGTACAATAAAAAATATCTATCTATGTAATGTATTGTATTGTATTAAGTATATCAATTATCTAGTACCCGTAACACAAGCTCTGCTTAGCTTAGGGCTATATGATGTTGTGTGAAATGTCCAACATTTATTTATTTATCATTTTTGGCTTCCAGGTATGCACGGAAGGTCGGCTTATACTCGAGTTCACATTCGACGACTTGATGCGCATCAAATCATGGCACCTCGCGGTGCGTGCGCATCGTGAGCTCATCCCTCGCCAGGCGGTACACCCCCCGGACCATGCTGCGCTCGACCAGCTAGCCAAAAACATCACGCGGCAGGGCATCACAAATTCCACCCTGAACTATTTGAGGGTGAGTTCCACTGACCCCTCAGGCTTCTATTGTATACCACGCTATGTTACATGCATATAGAATAGCAATTTTTAAATAAATCAAATATACTATTTTCAAAGCTATTACCTACCTTTAAAAAATAGTAGATTGTTGTGTTTTAAGCTAAGAGAATACCATTTCTGACATTTAGGACATCGACACAAGATTGAAACATGATCCGAACTCTATCCTACTTTCTACTATTAATATTATAAACGCGAAAGTTTGTGAGTATGGATGTTTGTTACTCTTTCACGTAAAAACTACTGAATGGATTTTAATGAAACTTTACAATAATATACCTTATACCCTGGATTAACACATAGGCTACTTTTCATCATCATCATCATCAATTTTCATCATTATTCACGCGGGTGAAACCGCGGGGCGCAACTCGTCTTAACTATTTTTTTAGTTAGAGAATTTGGCCTCTGGGTAAAACTGTACATAGTAGAGGAAGGCCTCCTCTCGATGGACTAAAGACAATATCAAATCAATGTCAATGAAGGGAAATCGGTAAATGGAGGCGGCTCAAGACCGTTCGTCGTGGCATTCTTGGGTGGAGGCCGATGTCCAGCAGTGGACATCGGCCTCCACCCAGTGGACTCCTACAGGTTGATGATGATGATGATTCTAAATTATCATAACATAACAACCAACAGTCACACACGTAGTCCTGATCCCACACTAGGATTCCCTGTGTCGTGGGTATACGAGGAGGCTATAGAGCTACGAGTACCATGGTACTACAACACAGTCACGGAACTAAAATTTGCAGATCATGCAAACATTTGTCCCGTAGCGGGAATCGAACTCGCAACCTCTTGCATCTCAGCCGGCTACTCGCCCGCTACATCACTGAGGTCGTCAAATGTCACATGTTGACTCATGTTTAATATTTTTACTAAAATAACTTTCGTGAATTAATATCATTCATTTTGGTAAACGGTAAATTTTCACGTACCGATGTGTTGGTGGAAGCACCGACAGGTTTCGACCCTAATCGAGGGTCTTCACTACCCCCGCCCCCGCGCCAGACGAGCGAGACGAGTGAGCTCTGAGGCCCAATTCTCTAACTAAATAACTTTTCATTTAAAAAACCGACTTCTGCCAATGTATTCATCAAAATATCTGGATAAAAAAAAAATGATGAAAAAAACCATAGTGGTGAAAACCAAATGCTTGGTTTGTTGCTGAAAATATCAAAATCGCTATTATGTATGCCTACAATATTTGAAGAGTTCCCTCAATTCCTCATAGATTCCATCATCAGAACTGCATTCTGAATATATTCAAATATAAATAATATAGTTAAAATAGAGTTTGGATCATGCTTGAATCTTGTGTCGATGTCTTAAATGTCAGAAATGGTATTTTCTTAGCTTAAAATACAACACTGTAATGTGATTATATCGAAATGTGACCGAAACTGGAACGATTCAAAGCTTTTTCGATAATTTTAGCAGTAGATGGAGCCTCTCTTTACTCTTTCCAATTATATATATAACTATCCTACTCTAATGGTGGTCACCATGAATTGAAAGTAGCTGAAGTATGCTGAGACAGGGACCTATTTGACCCCCACACAACATGCATTACGCCATTTGGTGTTTATTTCTTTTTTTAGTCTTTGTAAAGTTACCTACTACTTAGGTAGGTAGGTACCTATTGTTGTTTTTATTTTGTTTCTTTTAAGTGGGGACAAATAAACGTGTTTTCTTTCTTTCTTTCTAAGTATATGGAGTCTCTCATTACTCTTTTCAATTATATATATAACTATCCTACTGTAATGGTAGTCACCGTGAATTGAAAGTAGACTAAATTGTTATTTATGAGGGAGCAGAATACCAACTTTCTGTAAATTCACAATTCATTCTCGATTTGGTTAACTTTCAGTGTAATTATAAAATAATTTAGAGAATTGGGCCTCAGAGACGCAGTGCGAGGAGGGTCGCGCAGAGAGTGTAGCGCGGATCCTGTACCCACCCTGATGAAGACCAGCAGTAGTGCTCGCATTGCTGTGTTGTTCGAAGGGTACGGGTGCCGGTGAAATTGCAGGCGCATGAGACTTTTCATCTTTATGTCTCAGGGTCGGCAGCGCGCGTGCGATGACTCTGGTGTTGCAGGCGTCCATAGGCTACGGCAACTGCTTTCTAATAAGAGGGCCGTATGAGTATGCTTGCTAAGCAGTGTCATAAAATAACTTTTCATTTAAAAAACCGACTTCCGCCATAGTATTCGACTAAATATCTGGATGAAAAAAAAAATGATGAAAGAACCATAGTGGTGAAAGGATTATGATACTTTCTGAATGCTTGGTTTGTTGCTGAAAATATCAAAATCGCCATATGTATGCCTGCAATATTTGAGGAGTTCCCTCAATTCCTCATGGATTCCATCATCAGAACTGGATTCTGAAAAAAATGGGACCAATCTGGAAGTATATCTATTCAAATAAAAAAAGAATTTTCCAAATCGGTTCGTAAACGCCGGAGATAAGCGGTAACAAACATTAAAAAAAAAAAAAAAAAACCAACCGGAATACCTCCTCCTTTTTTGGGAAGTCGGTTAATAAAATGATTTGACTCAAGTTGTATATGATTGTTTCAGCTATGCGTGATATTGGAACCGATGCAGGAGCTAATGTCTCGCCATAAGGCGTACGCGCTCTCGCCTCGAGACTGTCTCAAAACCACCCTGTTCCAGAAGTGGCAACGCATGGTGGCGCCCCCTGGTGAGAACCCCTTAAAAACAATTTTAATAATTAATTATTTTAAAAAAGTAAAATAAAATGCTGGACATTTCACACAGCATTATCCAGGCCCAAGCTAAGCAGAGCTTGTGTTATTATTATTATTATTATTATGTCATTTATTTTTCAATCAACAAGGATCACTGGGTTAGTAAAATACACCAAGCCTGCCTATTCTATGGTTAGTGAGAATATTTACAATAATTTAAATAAGTCATCATCAACACCAGCCTGTGGAAGTCCACTGCTAGACATACCCAACCATTTGATCAAAATAAAAATCAACACAGGTACTTAATTAAATTAAAAATGTCAATACACGGCATGTCATTATTAAAATTACTTATAAATGTCATATTTGAAGTGATTGTCATTGGTGAGGGCATGCATCATAGTGCAGTGGTACATGTATACACAGTCAGACCTATTTGCAAATATGCTCAGAATACCGTTGGAGCTGGCCCGAACCCTGCGCACCAGAGATGTTCCCCGCTTGCGCATGATGCTGTAGAAACAGTCCACGCGCTCCTCAGCGAACATCCCCGACGCGCTACAGAACCGAGGCAGCCCCATCAGCATTCTGAACGCATTATTATACTGCACACGCAGGGCGCTGTACTGTTTTTGCGTATGATTTACCCACAGGCTGCATGTGTAAAAACTCGAACAGTAAGCTTATGGGTACTAGATAACTGATATACTTAATACAATACATTACATAGATAGATATTTTTTATTATACATAGAAAAATACCCAGAACACCCTGAACAAATACCTGCAGATCGTACAAATATTTGTTCCGAGGCGGGAATCGAACCCGCAACCTCCTGTGTCGCAGGCGAACCTTCGCCCGCCGCGCCACAGAGGTTGTCAATATTAAACTGATTCACAAGTGGTGGTTTAATATCGACTGACTATTCTCTTTAGCTTAAAAGGACCAGGGTCCAAATGCAACGTCATCAATTATGCACCTGCAGCCTAGTGCGTGGGCGCTCATGCAAACTAGATAGGAAGTGCTTACAGTGCAATAAGACGATACTCCTTGAAAAAATTTCCCACGCTTACTCCGTCCATGAGCCCCGATTAGAAAGTGATAGCGCTATTACTCACTTGAGCCCGAGAAGAGATGCGGTATAGATTCTGTCCCGCCCAGAAGCACTAGGAAGTAAATGACTTAAGCGAAATGTGATAAAACTTCGTTTTGCTTAAAAAGCAGCAGATATAAAAATAAATCATCTTCTATTTTGTTACGTGCTGTGATTTTCTACCGAATTGTATAATAATTTACCGATAATATCTTCTAGATACGAAGGATGGACATAAAAAAGGATTAGGACGGCCGGTTTCAAAAAATAAATGTATCGAGAAAAGTTTTACCAATCGTGTTTTTGGTCTATGATTTCGTTAGGTTACATCCTCAAGTAATCACTGTATAAACATCAAGTTTGTAACTTTTACCTTTACTGAGTGAGAATGTAACGTAGTGACTCCAAAGTCAAGGAGGCTCGTCTTAGAGATGGCCCGATGACTGGACTATGGTAACACAAACTACCTATATTGATCGTGATGTTTGTATTCGTTTCAGAATCACAGAGGCCGGCCAGCAAACGACGCAAGCGCAAGGGCAGCGCTGGCGCAAACGCGGCACCGGCTGCGCCCGCCAAGAAGCGATCGCCCGGACCCAACTTCAGTCTCGCCAGCCAGGTAACCATAGTCATAGCCACGCATAGAGTCAGCGAGAGACACGTCATGGGATAGGAGGGCGCTGCTGTGCTTAATTACCTTTTGTTTAGTGGGCAATGCAATAGCGCGTCTGTTCCGTTTTGATCCTATTTAAATCCTACATAAAGTCAAAGTCAAAAAGAACTTTATTCATTGAAATCACAAGGATCATTTTGAATCGTCTTATATAAAATTAAATTACTCCTGTTCCAACGCGACCAAGCCTAGAAGAATCAGGCAACAAACTCGGCTTAGCTTACATAAATGGTCCGTCTTACCACTAGGTGAGAAGCGCCTGTGTGGTGCCTCGGAGCAAGCAGTTGCTGATACATAGTAAATGAGAACTTAAAAACCTTAGGAAGGTAGTCAAAAGTAAATAAACATCAGCAAAAATATGCAAGACAGCACACGCTACGCTTGTTATACTTATAAATAATAATCTACAAATATGTAAATAGGTAAGTACAGATATTTCAAAATTCCATTTTAGCAGTCGAGGGGCAGAGCGACATCAGGCCACGCGGCTTTATCATTAATATAGTCATCAAGAGTGTAATACGCTTTCTTAATTAGATTCATCTTTATGTAGGATTTAAATCTTCGAATAGGAAGTTTAAATGCACCTTCTGGAAGTTTATTATAGAACCGTACAGAATTCCCCATAAAAGACCCACTTACTTTCTTTAATCGAAATTTTTAAAAGAATAATCTAATTAAGAAAGTGTATACACTCTTGATGACTATATTAATGATAAAACCGCGTGGCCTAATGTCGCGCTGCCCCTCGAGTGCTAAAATGGAAATTTGTTATATCTGTACTTACCTATTTACATATTTCTATTAGTTTGTTATTTATAAGTATAACAAGCGTAGCGTGTGCTGTCTTACATAGTTTTGCTGATGTTTATTTACTTTTGACTACTTTCCTAAGGGTTTTAAGTTCTCATTTACTATGTATCAACAACTCCTTGCTCCGAGGCACCACACAGGCGCTTCTCACCTAGTGGTAAGACGGACCATTTATGTAAGCCAAGCCGTGTTTGTAACCTGATTCTTCTAGGCTTGGTCGCGTTGGAACAGGAGTAATTTTTGTTTATAAGACGATTCAAAATGATCCTTGTGATTTCAATGAATACAATTCTTTTGATTTGATTATTACAACTGTTACTATGTCTTTAGTTTTTAATTTAAAACGCCGACAGAAAGAAACCAGCTTCTAATTATGGTTTTAATATGTAGTTCACAATTTGGCCACGACGGGTCTGTCGCTGAACAGACTCTACCTGTTTTTCGGTTTCATCAACATCATCAACAGTAGGTACACGTCTACGAGGCCCCATAAAGTGCTATGAGGGGATTTGCCATGTTACATGCTTGGCAGGCGGATTGGTGATCGCTTTCTCTAGTGCTGATGTGAGCAAAGAGTATAATATAAACTTGTATAATCTCACGAAGTCTCTCTCTTTCTGTTTCTCTATATCTCTATCTATTTATCTCTATGTCTCTCTCTATATATATATATATACAGGGTGTTTTTTTTTAATGGGACAGTATGGGGATATCCGAATCCATAAGAGATACGGGAAAACTGTCTTTGGAACCATTTGCTCATTTTGTATGAAAACAGTTTTGGCATAGTTATTTTTTTGGTCAAGCGTGAGTTTTCCATAAAAATGAGTAGTTTTGATCAAAAAATTTTTTTATGCGTATCAACTCAGTTTCATTGTATCTGAAGAAAAAAATCTGAGCAGCAGAAGTTTGTCAAATTTAATAAAATGTTTTCTCATACAAATTGTAAGTAATCTGGTAGGTAATAACCTACGTTAATAAAACTATCGCAATAAATTTTCAAAATGGCCTCCCTCTTGCTGTTTCCAGGTACACGCACGTAGGGCACGTTTCAGAATACCTCTTGTGGCCTAAGACAAAGATTTTCTTATTAAAGTTTGACTAAGTTCTACAGCTCTGATTTCTCATTTCACGAGACCATCAGAGCAGTAGAACAACATTCACCACACATCTTTGGGATATGGGTGGTTTGATAGCCATCCTTGATGAAGCAAGTAAAATAAAAACTTCTAAAGTTTCACGAATTATCTCTCTCTTTCTGTCTCTCTATCTCTCTTATATATTCTGTACCTCTTTCTCTTCAGGATTTCGGTATTTTAGGAAACGTCCCTGATGAGCAGCGAGTAAAATTAAAACTTGCAAAATCTTTCGAATTCTCTCTCTCTCTCTCTCTCCCTCTCTCTCTCTCTCTCTCTCTCTCTCCCCCCCTCTCTCTCTCTCTCTTTCTTTCTGTCTCTCTACCTCAATACCACTTTCTTCAGGATTTGGATGGTTTAAGAGAGCCGTATCTGATGAGCGCCGAGTAAAATAAAATCTCTTTGCCTTCTTTCTCTATCTCTCTCGCTCTCTCTCTCTCTCTTTATCTCTATATATATATATATATATATATATATATACTAGCTGGTGCCCGCGACTTCGTCTGCGCAGGATTAGTATTTCGAGTAGCGTATATTAGCGTGGCGTAGAAAAGAATATAACCTATATATATACTGTGGCGGGCTTTTTTGTAGGACTATTGAAGATAAACATTTCCATCATACATTACATATGTGTAACTCTAGCGGTTTTGGCAGCGCACGCCAGAATAGCTCGCAGATGGTAGATTTTTTCCTACTTACTTGACACTTATCGTCATATTATAGACAATTCACACAATATCTTTATAATTTGTAGCCTATGAGTTATTCTGATGTATAAGCTATATTGTTGTATAGTTTCATTAAAATCCATTCAGTAGTTTTTACGTGAAAGAGTAACAAACATCCATCCATCCATACGTACAAACTTTCGCGTTTATAATATTAGTAAGACATTAGTAGGATTTCTCTCTATGTCATTCTTCAGTTTATGGGTGGTTTAGTAGCTGTCCCTGACGAGCGGCAAGTAAAAATCAAAACTAGTATAATCTCACAAATTCTTTCTCTTTCTCTCTCTCTCCAGGATGTAATGGTGGTGGGCGAGCCATCCCTGATGGGCGGCGAGTTCGGTGATGAGGACGAGCGGCTAATCACACGGCTCGAGAACACGCAGTACGAAGGCGACGCCGGTGAATGGAGCGCGCCGCCACCCGCCTCGCCCGCCAAGACGCCACCCGGCCCTCACTGACGCCGCCCGCCGCCCTCCGCGCGCAGCGGACACGCCCGGCACGACCGACCAACGAGACAGACCTACATACTGGGGCACGTAGACCCAAGCGAAACGCGCGTTTGTCATCTGCATACTTGTTTATAGCGTTCTAGCGTTACGTTAGCTTTCGTGTGGACTTATCTAAGGGCCCCAGGCGGATGTATAAAGACTATTGTGGGGTTATTTCTGCAGAGACGCTGCATTCTGGTGTGGTCAAGTGTAATTTTATAGCATGTTAAGCACCATTGTACATTTCTAATGTCAGTTCAGAACTAACTATACAAGAATTGTACATTTACAATGTCAGCTCAGAACTAACTATACAAGAATTGTACATTTCCAATGTCAGCCCAGAACTAACTATACAAGAATTGTACATTTACAATGTCAGCCCAGAACTAACTATACAAGAATTGTATATTTACAATGTCAGCTCAGAACTAACTATACAAGAATTGTACATTTCCAATGCCAGCCCAGAACTAAATATACAAGAATTGTACATTTACAATGTCAGCCCAGAACGTAGCTATACAAGAATTACACATTTCCAATGTCAGCTCAGAACTATACAAGAATTGTACATTTCCAATGTCGGTCCAGAACTAACTAATATAAGAATGTCGGTGTATTTTGATAGTGTAAATTTATATAAAATACAGCCACAGCAACTAAAATAAATTTCTGGAAAGATTTGTTGGTTACACAATTTATACATTAGCGAACACACATTATATTAACCGCAGAGCCTCAAGACGAGGTCGCTAACAATTAGCCGTATAGACAAGCTCAAAGTCGCGCAGCGGGCTATGGAGAGAGCTACGCTAGGAGGTTCACTACGTGATAGAATCCTGAATGAGGAAATCCGTAGAAGAACCAAGATCCAACATAGCTCTCAGAATTAGCAAGTTGAAGTGGCAATGGGCAGGTCATATAGCTCGAAGAACTAATAACCGTTGGGGAATAAAGGTTCTCGAGTGGCGACCGCAAACCGGACGACGCGGTAGAGGAAGGCCCTCCACTCGATGTACTAAAGACACTATAAACGTCGCAGGAAGTCGGTGGATGATGGCGGCTCAAGACCGTTCGTCGTGGCATTCTAAGGGGGAGGCCTATGTCCAGCAGTGGACTTCTCCAGGCTGATGATGATGATGATGTCAGCCACAGAAACTAGAATAAATTGTGAAAGATTTTTTAGTTATTAATTAGTGAAAAAAAATTATTAGAATGCAAAAGAGACCTTTGTTAAACATATGATTGCAGTATTTCAAAACCCTCAAACAACCATGCTTTAGAACGCTTATTGAAATGTTTACAACCCTACAGCACTAGGGGGTCCACATCACGTCCCAAAGCAACCACTATGCTCTGAGGCCAACAACTGTGTTTTGAGGCAACCACTATGCCCTGAGGCAAACCACTATGTTTTGAGGCAAACTCGGTTCTGAGGCAACCATACTGAGGGAACTACTAAGCTCTGAGGCAACCTACTATGTTTTGACGCAAACTCTGTTCTGAGGCAAACTCTGTTCTGAGGCAAACCACTATGTTTTGAGGCAAACTCTGTTCTGAGGCAAACCACTATGTTTTGAGGCAAACCACTATGTTTTGAGGCAAACTCTGTTCTGAGGCAACCTCTTGGTTGATGGCAGCCGCGTATACATGCCTGGTATAGGCGGTGCCGAGATTATATAGCCCAGGTACTTTCGTTAGCACGTCAATAAATTTATAGAAATTTTTGACTTGGTTTTGAGAGTTTTATATTTGGGCACACGGATTATGTCTTATAAATAAATAAATATAGGCCATTACGGATAAATTATTATTTGTTGTTTTATTTCAGTTCATAATTAAATAAATAAATAAATGCTGGACATTTCACACAACATTATCTAGCCCCAAGCTAAGCAGAGCTTGTGTTATGGGTACTAGATAACTGATATACTTAAAACAATACATTACATAGATAGATATTTTTTATTATACATAGAAAAATACCCAGAACACCCGGAACAAATATCTGCAGAACGTACAAATATTTGTTCCGAGGCGGGAATCGAACCTGCAACCTCCTGCATCGCAAGCAAACCTTCGCCCGCCGCGCCACAGAGGTCATCAGAGGTGTCAATTTAGTTCAAAGATTACCATCGCCGAGCGAAGCGAGCTATTTCTTCTCTCAATCACGCAATATGTGATTATTGCGTGTTGAGAGAAGAAATTTGACTTATAAAAATCCCTTGACTATGACATATTGTGTGACGCGGAGAACTTTGACTTTGTGCGACAGTGAGAACTTTAGACACTAAGGTAGGGGCGAATTTTGACAAAATTGTGCGAGACATTTTTGATAATCCCTAGCATGATTGTGTTTTTTTTTATCTTTTATAATATAAGCAATTACTGCTATATTTTTATTTTTATTGTTACTGGTTTTATATTTAACGTACGTGCTGCCCTGTTCACACACAATGCTTATTGTTTTATTTGGAAAGAAATGTAATGACGGCTTTTCGATTTCGATTAAAAAAAAGAAGTACTTCAAATTGTTTCGATAGATGGCGCTGACTCAACTATAAATGCCAAGATTGTCAAATGTATTATCTGTGGTGTACGCGTGTAAGCTATTATTTTCTAGTATGTGGCTATTAGTCATGATAATATTCTGTTTGTGTTTGCTTCTTGAGGTGATTTCGTGGTGTTATTAGAAGTAGGCAAAAATAAATACCACGAAACGAAAATATATCTACGTTGTTGATGTTGACATTTAACTTCATTTTGACACTTGACAGTTACGTAACAGAGCAGCGCCATCTATTTTCAACGCTGAAAGCATGATGTGAAACGGCCGTGAAACCCCTCATTGAATTGAGAGGGAGAACTATGACTTTTTTTATTTTTGACATCTTGTGAGATGTAGACTGACATTGTGTGAGAACTTTGACATTGTCTGAGGGGCAGTACTTTGAATTTGACATATTGAGTGACAGAGAAACTTTGACTTTGACATATTGTGGAAAGGGAGAACTTCGACTTTGTGATATGGTGTAAGTGACTATTGACCAATGGTACACACATACATACATAAACACACGCCTTTTTCCCCGAAGGGGTAGGCAGAGCCTCAAAGGGCCTCTTCAGCGTGGGTTGCACAATTGCAGGAATATAGACGTGGCAAGTGGTGAGCTCATCTTCGCCATTGCTTCCCACAACCAACTCGCCTAACGCTTTCTTCCAGTAATAACACTCCTAAATAAGCCAACAAGGACCAATCTTATAGCAGGCGCAGTTGCTGACATTGTGAAAAACATCCATCATTCACTAAACTCAAAGTTGAAAACATGGGGGATTTTTTGTGACTTGTCTAAAGCTTTTGACTGTGTTAGTCATGATATCCTCTTGGCTAAACTTGACCTATATGGCGTTAAAGACATCGATCTGCTACTTTGTCATTCTTATCTTTCATCAAGAAAACAAGTAGTTGACATTAATGGGACAGTATCTAGTGAGGAAGATATTAGATTTGGAGTACCACAGGGATCCATATTGGGTCCTCTATTCTTTTTACTTTATATTAATGACATTAGTTCTTGTATACGAGATGTTGACATTAACATTTATATGTTTGCTGATGACATTTCCTTAATATTAACTTGCGATAAAAAAAATTACATTGTTTCCAAAATTAATGGTGTATTTGACAAACTAACGAAATGGTTTGAATGTAATAACCTTTTATTAAATTTAGGAAAAACCAATCTAGTACATTTCTCGCTGGCTACCAACTCAAAAAACTTACAGACATTTCCGGACATAACCAACCTACCAATTAAGCCAGTTAATTCTATTACATTTCTTGGTATAAAAATGGATTCTAAACTAACTTGGAAGGAGCATATCGATGGTCTAGCCAGCAGATTAAGTTCTGCCTGCTTTGCCATAAAAAAGGTTAAGGAACTTTGTGGTCTGGTTGCCGCCAAATCGGTGTATTTCGCATACTTTCATAGTTTAATGACTTATGGCCTCCTAATATGGGGGAATGCAGCAGAGTCCCAAAGAATTTTTAGACTTCAAAAAAGGGCAGTTAGGTACATTTTAGGTCTAAGAACTAGAGACACTTGTCGAAATGCATTCAGTAAACTAAATATTGCTACGTTTACTGGAGCTTATATTCTTCAATGTTTGAAGTTTATAAAGGTAAATGAAAGTGTTTTACCGACTTTGGGAGATTCTCACAATTTTAACACTAGATATGGTGGCAACATTCAGCACCCAAAGTGTAGGTTGGCTAAAGTTTCAAAAAGCTACCTCTGCAATGGGATAAAACTTTACAACAAGTTATCTAAGGATTTGAGAGACCTAAGTTGTGTATTATTTATGAGAAAGATGAAGCAAGTAGTAATAAATAAAAGCTATTACACCTTGAAAGAAGCCCTGGATGACGATTGCATTGCATGAGGTACTTTTATACTTATAAACTTTTATACCTTAGTACCTTAAATTTTGTGTAGTCAATAATAATTATTTTATTATTATGTTTTTTGTTCTATTTCTTGACATGACATACTAGGTAGTACTAGTACCTTAGAATAATGACTAGTACCAAACCAAGTTTTCTAATGAAAATCTGACAATGCCTATACAGCAGCTATCAATGACATGTCAATCTTTGTTTGTTTTTTTTTTATTTTATTAAATATGTAATTGACAATGCCCCTTTACAGCAGCTTATGTTTTGCCATTTCTCTTTGAATCTTTTAATTTTGGTATAAGTAATTTAATGTTTGACAAGAATTTTTAGATTGTAATTTGTTGACAACGCCCATTTACAGTAGCTTTAAATAATAACATGTATTTTTAGTTTTTAGTTTTTTGTGTTTGTGTTATTGTGTTATCTCGTATCCCTATGCTTGTCTGTTTTTGGATGGCTCTGAGTAGGTTTTATTTCTGTGTTCGTTTAGTTTATTATTTATTGTTCCTACTGTGAAAATTTGACATAACCAAGTGTGCTGTAAAGCTCCTACGGTAAATAAATAAATAAATAAATAAACGAAAATATCCCAACAAGTTTTGCTTTTTAACCGACTTCACAAAAAGGAGGAGGTTCTCAATTCAGTTGTATTTTTTTTTGTTACCTCGTATCTCCGTCGTATAAGAATCGATTTGAATTTTTTTTTATTTAAATAGATATACTTCCAGATTGGTCCCAATTCAAATCCATGAGGAATTGAGGGAACTCCTCAAATGTTTATAGGCATACAAATATCAATTTTGGTATTTTCAGCAACAAGTTATTGTTTTGTATGCCTTTAGCAAATAAAAACATGCAGATAGCAGAATTCAATGCGGAAGTCGGTTTTTTAATTAAAAGTTATTCTAATTCCACTAAAAAGCAAAGGACCCTATTAACTTCAGTGTCGCTATCAAAATCCGCATTCATCTCAGTACTTATCATCAACTGCGATCAGTGACGGATTAAGACTACTTGATGCCCTAAGCAATCCACGCCTGTGGGCCTCCCTATCCGTCCAATGTCAACTAGAATCTGTCACCTTTACCCCCTAAAAACATTAGTTGTTTGTAAAATAAGATGATGAGATGTAACGTACCTTAGAAGTGGAGTAGGTGCGATAACAATAAAAACCAAAGCACTAGCGGCCAGCGAGTGGGCAAGCGGAAGCAGGGTTATGACTCTAGGTCGGACTCGTATGTCCTAGAAACTTTTTTTGGTGTGGTTTTTGGTGACGTGAGAGTGAGACGTGATGACCTAAGGACGGGTTTTTTTGTGCTTCTGGTGCCCCCCCAGATGTGATGCCCTAGGCAATTGCTTAATTTGATTAAGGGTTAATCCGTCACTGAGTCTGCGATCACCAATCCGCCTGACAAGTGTGATGATTATGGCAAATCCCTCCATTGCTTTCTAGGGGAGCGTCGTCCAGCAGTCGGCGGGTACCGGTTGCTACTGATGATGGAGACTGAAGGTGGACAACGGAACTCTTCGATGATTAATAGTAGCCTGGTAGTGTTTAGGATCATGTTAATCAGCTCACGGTTCCGATTACTAATTTAATAAAAGCTCGTTTTTAAAAATATATTTTTTAACAAAAAAACTTATTATTTTCTTCCCCTACATTTTAGTAGGAAGGACTTTTATATAAGGGTACATTATATATATGTACCTATATTTGAGGGTGGGGAGTAGGAGGGGGAGAAGATCACCCCCCACCCCTCCCACCGCCGCATGGGGAAGTTTAGGAAATGCATGTGTTTTTTAAATAAATTTTTTAAAATCTTATTTTGAGGTTATGTATTGGTAATTTTCCTATCTATGGCCTGTGATTGGAAGTTTTTGGGTACAAATATGGTACAAATACTATAAAATAGTAATAATATTTTTAAAGTACAAAAACTAACATAGCCAGGGGGGGTTTTGAGGGTTCAACCCCCCTCCCCACCCCAAAATGTCCAAAATGTTACATTATTATCATATTGAAATAAGGAGAGGTGCGGAGTTGAAATTATTACAATAATCGATAAAAAATTTGGCTGTTCACACTTTTTGAGTATAACTAGTATTTACTAGTCTCTGGTATTACAAAATATTCACGGCTCGCTCCTCTCGCCGGTAAAATTATTACCTTACCTCGCCACGAGGCCGGCAGTTTAAAAAATGAGTCTACTGCAAGCCCCGTATATAAAAAACGAGCCCTTTAGTAAACTACAACATGAAGTAAAGTAGCTAAGTGATTGCCCCAAATACAAGGAGTTATTTATTGTAAAGGGTGCACCGAACTGTCACGCGCGGTAAGAATAGATGCACATTTGGCTAACGGGAGAACAGTGGAAACCGTGGAGATGCTTTTAAAAAATACCACCTTACAGTTCTGCTGATGGCAGGCCTGGTTGGAGTTAGTCGTTTAGCTACGTAATAGATTTTGACGTGAATATGTCATTAAATTTGCTTCCGTAGTGGGAGGCAATACATAAAACGGATGATAACAAATTTGGGGATTACAGTTTGGTGTCGTAGCTACATCATTATTATCATCTACTTACATCAAAAACTAAATTATATCACTCGTTAGCTAAAAGATTAAAGAAAGAAGAAAAAGTCGCCGATCGGTAGCCTGTTTTCGTGCTCGCATTGCTGTGTTTCGTGTTGAAGGGGGAAAAAAGGTTATTTCCGGTGAAATTACAGGCATATGAGACTTTTCATCTGTATGTCCTAGGGTCAGCAGCGTGCGTGTGATGCCTCTGGTGATGCAGGCGTTCATAGGTTACGGTAACTACTTTCTATCAGGTGGACCGGTGCTTGTTTGCTTGCCTAGTAGTAAAACAAAACAATATGACTCGAAAGCTCAAATGTAATGTAACCATTGCTGTGTTCCGGTTTGAAGGGTGTGGATGCCGGTGAAATTACAGGCACATGACACTTTTAATCTTTATGTCGTGTAATGCCACAAGGCGCGTTCCCAGGCGAACTTGGCCTGGACCTGGCTTGCTCTCGTTAGAGAGTATTATGTTCCTTGCTGGCCTGTTAGTGTACTATACTCAGTGGTTACTGTCGTCAGGTGGGCAATCAGCTCTTAGCGTAATTTATTAAAAAAAGGTAATGCGACTCTATAGTTCTCTGTTCTTTCAATGCAAATAACAAAATGCACTCAGTGTGTAAACGGTTCGAAACAAAACTACAGTCCGCGTGTTGCCTCAAATAATATTTAAAAAAAAAACATTGCGTAAAACTACCGTGGGTGAAGTGTTATGGTGTATTTTTTTATACGTAGTTAGGTATGAGGTGTTCAATATTAGTATGCTATCTTGAATGGATATTGTAATGTCTAATAATAATTGGATATTTTACGCAAACAAACAAAAAACAAATTTTTATTTTCTAAAATTTAATCTTTAATAAATGCATGGCTTGAACTCCATGCCCTTTAAACAAGGAACATAATATTCTCTAACGACCCCGGACCCTTAACACAGCTCTGTTTTTCAGGGTCACTTCGCTAAATCGCAAAAACGGTTCCGTTACAATTTCCCCCTGACCGTTAGAATATGTTTATAAATTGTCTAAGATTTAGGGACAAAACAAAAATTACAGTGTCCTTATGCGTATCGGATATCTTTAGGTAGGTCTTTAAAAATAATATAGTAGTTTCAAAATGTCTTTTTTATTGTGTTAGTGAGGTCGTAAAAACTTTTCCACCTTTTTTTACATAGGTAGGTACATCTACCAGCTGGCAAACTGAACTCCCGCGGCATTTAGGTACCATTGTCGGCCAGCAATGAACAAAATGTCGACCTAAATATTTACAACACCTTCCTGGTTGAATGATCAATCACCGTTTTCCAAATGGCCCGATAGATGGCTCTGACATAATTTCAACTGTCAAAAGTTATTTAGTTTAATTTTTGTTGTTAGTTAGATAATTAATTGATTCAAGCGTGACTGCGGAAATCAATTCTACAGTATAAAATAGACGAACAAATATATAGTAACAATTCCGCTCCTTTCCAACGAAAACTCTGAAAGAATTCGACATGTGTTTCGCCTCTCAACGAAGCATCCTCAAGAAACAGTAGGCTCACTGCGTGCTAGAACAACAAAGACACACTACTGCAAAAACGCAACATGGCTGCGGAGTTTTTTGAGCGGAATTGTTACTATATATATTTGTTCGTCTATTATATATTGTCAGATAGGTAACAGCTAACGTTACAACTGCAAAATTAAATGGCTGGTGCTGTAGCTTTGAATAAAAATCTATTATTAGTATTATGCAATACAATAATTATAATTTGTAACATCAGCGTCACGTTGTATTGGCAATCACGAGTAGATTAGTTAGTTCTATTTCTGTGGGACGTTAGAGACAAAGCTCTTGCGATTAGTCAACATAACATTTAATAATAGTACCTAATTACGTGTAAATTTGTTTACATAAGTTGTTAGAAATTAATTATGTTAGTAATTTTATTTTATTTTATAAATTTTTGGAAAACTTACAGCTAGGTAAACAAAAAAAAGCAAGTTAATATAATATAGACAGCTAATTAAAAGTTTCCACATACAGTCTCTGACTAAAAAATTAATTAAGAATTTAAAAGTAGACAGACTAACACTATTTAGTACACAAACAAATAAGATTATTATTTAGGTAGTAAAGAATATATCATTGAACATACAACATACGTTTTAAAGTTGTGGAGGAGGTATTGAACAAGTCAATATCGACCACAGTATCTTAATAGTCTTTAGCTGTTCAAATTCCGACAACATCCTTATCACAAACCCTAAAGCCTTAGAAGCTTTCTTAATAATATGGTCAATATGTTGGTCAAACAGCAATTTAGTGTCAAACGTGACACCAAGATCTCTAATAGAAGAAACTCTTTCGAGGGGGGTATCTTTAAGTATATAGTTAAAAAGTAATGGTTGTGGTTTGCGTGTAAAAGAGCAAGTATAGCATTTAGAAACATTGAGGTCTAATTTATTTTTTATGCAGTAATCTTGAAACCTATCTAGGTCATCTTGAAGTTCAACTGCATCATCAAGTGTTCTTAAACTTATAGATACGTAGATAGGCAGGTCATATAGCTCGCAGAACTGACAACTGTTGGGATTAAGGAGATGAATACAACCCAAATCTGCAAAAAAACATTACCTGAGCGTAATTTCTGTGACATGTAAAATTACTTTTTCATCCCACCATCTCGGAAAGAGTATTTTTGCTATTCGATATCCGAGTGTAAAAGCCGTTTTTATCCGCTAGAGGATAAAGTAAAATTGAATTTAGAACATCGTGTGCACTAAGTTTGTGAATTCAAAAGATCATTAAACCTATTTACTTCTACCTCCATGGTGCCGAATTTATCATACAACCTTTTTAAATTTGTTCAAAATTCTGACTCGAAACCTTCTTGGTGTATTACTTTTTTTTTATTTGCTTTACGCGCGCCATTTTCTTTCACAATTCACGACCACGTCATATTGTTAAAAACAAGAAACTTGAAAACTAGTGAAAAACCTAAAATGAGTGATTCTAGCGACGAGGAAGTTTATTTGACGGCAACAGAATTTACTGAAACTGTTAAAAATGTGCAAATGTTTTTTTTTTGCATTTAGTCATTTCCTCGCTGAGGTGTGATGAAAAGTTACGTGTTGCACTCGATCGAGTGCAAAGATTTTTCACCTCATGCTCTTTTGATTCCCTATCACTCGCTACGCTCGTGATTAAATTTTAGAATCCTTCGCTTGCTCGGGCATCCGAATTGAGCACGCGGTTAAAAAGCAACTTTACACTCTTGTATAACAAATAACTATTTATTTTGATTTTATTCCTAATTCGATATTTTAGTTTACCATCTTTTAAAATTATTTTTTAATTTCAGTTTAGACACGATTTTTAAATTGTTAGTGAAATTAAATGAAAGTACTCAGGTGGATGCTGTTGCCCACACTCTGGCGTAAACCCTAGGTCACCTTATACGACATCCACAGGAGTTAGAGGAGTCCGATTCTTAGACAGAGACTACCACGTCCTATTATTGACTATTAAGCCGACTTCAAAAGAAGGAGGTGGTTCTCAATTCGACTGTATGTTTTTTTTTGTATGTTTCTTACGCGATTACTCCGCCAATTATAAATTTATTTTGATGACTATTTTTTTGTTTGGTCCCATATAAATTTTATCGAATTTGATTCAGTGCTTTTTCAAAAGTTTTTTAAAAGTCGGTACCGGTAAAACCGGGTTACTTGAACTCTAAGAGGTAACTTTGGCCTAAATCGGGAAAAAGTTTAATTTCACACGAATCGTGACATATTCGTGTGAAATCATTCCGGGAATAGCAAAAGACCTGCCATCTGTCAATTTTAAGTAGAAACTACGAGCAGAAATTACACTCACACCGCAGGGCGGCAAGTTCAAACTTTGGGCCATAGTTACCTCTTAGGGTTAAAGTAGGTAACCCGGTTTTAAGGTATTTGTTTTTTTTTTTCAAAAAAAATTTTTTTTTTTTATACATTTGTTTTCACGGCCTATCTAATTTTTAGGTACCATTGATTATTAGTGCAACAAACTGTGTTTGAACTTACTAAAACTCCATGAAGTGTTACATTTGTGGTTATATAAATGAGTTTTGTGGAGGACTCAGGGTCTAGTTCCGAGGAGGACGTGGATTCAGGCATAGCAGAGGAGCACGCACCCCGACCCGACTGCATGGAGCTCGCGGAGTTCTTCAACTATTGGTGAGTTTTTGGTATAAATGTATAACTTTGAGGGAAAGTCACTAGAGTCTAAGGTCCGTCCAGAAGCACAGAAGCTTCCTGGGGTCTTCGCAGAGTGACCTCGGGTAGTTGAGGATTTGTTCACATTGAGCTGCTACTCCCACGCATTCCAGGACTACGTGGGCAGCCGATTCTTCTTCGGTCAGACACCCCCTGCAGAGTAGGCTGTCTGTGGCTCCGATGTTATGCAGGTGTTTGTTCAGGAGAACAAAAATTTTTTTTTAAAGTTTTTATAAAAAAATAATAAAAAATAAGGGTGCGAAGCCGCATCCAAGTGCGTAGCTGAAAAAAGGGTAGAGAAAGGAATGGAGATGGACCGTGGTATTACGTGTTAGAATATTTTGCTTCAACAAATAAAGGAATAAACTCAGTGCATTTCTTTAAATATAATTTTATTGTTTTAAATAAAAACTTACAAACGATCACAGTGTGATTATAAACTATTCAGCTTCTTCTTCTGGTTCCTCCTCCTCCTGCGGCTCATCCCCTCCACTTCTTGCCTGGAAAATCAAAAATAGTGTAGGTAAACATTCAAGAGGTAAGGTTACCAGTAGGTAAACATTCAAGAGGTAAGGTCACCAGTGGGTAAACATTCAAGAGGTAAGGTCACCAGTAGGTAAACATTCAAAAGGTAAGGTCACCAGTAGGTAAACATTCAAGAGGTAAGGTCACCAGTAGGTAAACATTCAAGAGGTAAGGTCACCAGTAGGTTAACATTCAAGAGGTAAGGTCACCAGTAGGTTAACATTCAAGAGGTAAGGTCACCAGTAGGGCATTCAAGCCCTTTTGCAAGCGAACGAAGTTTGCTTCTTCGGCTATTATTTCTTCAAACTCCATGAAGTTTTGTACACATGGATAGTACACTAATATCTATACCCGTGGTACAAAAGGGCTTAAACACCCTACCGGTATCCTTCCCTAACGACACGATAACACACAGTAAATTCATGACTCTCGTTGGCTACGCACACTAACAAGCCAACCAATCAAAACTCAGCGCGGGCGTGCTAGGGATTGACACTATCGAGAAAATGTTGTCGATACTCCAACAGGGAGAACATGTATCTTTACCTATATTATGTATGTTAAAACTATACCTACCTAAGTACATAAAGTACTACCTAATTCTTCTCCACGTATTATAAGTGCCACCTATAAGTAGCGGCACGTAAATCTAGCGCTGAACGAAACGTGCAGGGGATAGTTGCGCATGTTTACTGTCGCGCACGCAATACAATAAGGAGTTTTCACGGGCGTTTCAAATCATGCTTTTCGCGTTGAAAATAGATGGCGCTGCTCTGTTACGTAGCTGTCAAGTGTCAAAATAAAGTGAAATGTCAACATCAACAACGTGGATATATTTTCGTTTCGTGGTATTTATTTTTGCTAACTCAGAAAAACACCACGAAATCACTAGCGCACTCTCAAGAAGCAGACACAAACAGAATATCATGACTAATAGCCACAGAGATCTTGTCAGCTACAGTTGAGTCAGCGCCATCTAGTGAACCAATTTGAACTACTTTTTTTTAAAATCGAAGTTTCAAAGTCCTCATTATTCTACGATAGATCTCTATCTTTAATAGAGATAGAGATCCCCCAAGATACCTTACTTTTGACTTCTGCGCAATAACAGAGGCCCAATTCACTAACTAAAAAATAGTTAAAATAGAGTTCGGATCATGTTTCGATCTTGTGTCGATGTCAGAAATGGTATTCTCCTGACATAAAATACAACACTGTAATGTGATTATATCGAAATGTGACCGAAACTTGGAACGATTCAAAGTTTTTTCATTAATTTTAGCATAAGTAGATGGAGTCTCTCTTTACTCTTTCCAATTATATATATAACTATCCTACTCTAATGGTGGTCACCATGAATTGAAAGTAGACTAAATTGTTATTTATGAGGGACTAGAAATTCAACTTTCAGTCAATTTACAATTCAGTCTCGATTCGGTCAACTTTCAGTGTAGTTTTAAAATTACTTAGAGAATTGGGCCTCAGGTCAGTGCTAGAGTTTCGTGCCGCTACTTATACATAGATGTATCCGCAATTCCCCCCATTGTATTGTAAGGGAGAGGCTTCGTCCAGCAGTCGAAGCTCAAAAGCTGTTGATGATGATACTCACGTTACTGCCACCACCATCAGCGAAGTTGACACCTCCACCGTAATCTGGACCATCCACTACAGATACTCCACCATATCCTGGATGGCCATCTACTACAGATACTCCACCATATCCTGGATGGCCGTCCACTACGGATACTCCACCATATCCTGGATGGCCGTCCACTACGGATACTCCACCATATCCTGGATGGCCGTCTGCTACGGATACTCCACCATAACCTGAAATTATTATATTCTAACTTTTGAAACTATCATGGTTATTAACATAATTATCACTAGAAACGGGATATTTACCATGATTTTTGAGTTTTGTTGATTCCCGATATTTTGTCACAGTTTCATGCGCCATGATCACGGGTAAACTGAAGTCTTTGCGAGTAGATTTTTATTGTTAAAGGTAGGAAAAATTCGGAAAAATTGCAGTTGCTCGTCCGGATACCGTTAGTGTGGTGTGTCGAGATGGAGTTACGTGTGACAATGAAACTGATAGTAGGGGTGTTCGTAATAAAAGAGTGAGAAAGAGGGTAGATCGTTACGGCTACCTATAACAATAAAAATCTACTCGCAAAGACTTCAGTTTACCCGTGATCATGGCGCATGAAACTGTGCCGAAATATCGGGAATCAACAAAACTCAAAAATCATGGTAAATATTCCGTTTCTAGTGATAATTATTATATTCTTTTTACAATAATGTAATCTAGAATTTAACTAGCATTATTTTATTCCGAAAATACCAGTATTTTTTCTATCTTTGAAAAGTTACTAGGTTTCTATTTAACAGACGCCACGGGTATATATATTAGTGTATGTTCACGTGCACAAAGTTGTTTAGCCGATACAACATCCTTAAAAAAATATACCAATTAGTGTCTAATTTTTGTATGAAAAGCCTCCAGGGTACATCCAGTAACCTGACAATTCAGGCATTTGGAATTTTGAAGCTTTATCACAGTTTAAAATTAAGGAATTTTGTTTTTGAACCCTTATTTGGGATGGTATAAAATTGTAGAAAAAAGGAATGAAGATTTCGAATAAAATTGCGCATCGGACCCTCCTGGCGCGACTCTCGCTCGCACTTGTCTATTTTATTATTTTTATTCGTTGTTCTGTCTATAAAGACGCTGACTTTTCAGTGTTTTAAAAGACAAACCTGGATCGACTACATGGACCCCTCCACCAGGCTGCGGAAACCCACTATCGTGGATGTAGACTCCTCCATCGGAAACCTGCAATTGAAAAAATCATGAGTTATCGTTTTTTTTTTATTTGAGTATATGACGGAATCACGGAACTGTTATAGATTAGAATAGAATAGAGGAAATACTTTTTTTATGATATTAAGTAGTAGTAGGGTACAAGCATGGAAGTAATAAGTACTACGCACAACTTATTACTTCCATGGGTACAAGCAATACCTTATTGTACACTGAGATGTGAGATGTAAATAATAATAAGAAAATCTCGATTTTGTACACTAGCTGCCACACTAGGATTTCCTGTGTTATGGGGATTATATGAAAAGTTTCTATTCTAGTCTATAATCGTCGTGTGTTTTCGTCAGCGCGATCTAGATTCGGGCATATTTTGTAGCGCCATCTACCGTACTAGATATGGAAAATTCACTTCCTGTACAAAGAAGTTTTAAATACTTACAAGAAAGTAGGTACCTAACTAGCCGAAAAAAAACATTGAAAAATAGTCAACCGCTATCTTGCTCCACTTTGTTTCTACCTACCTACTTTCTATTTTTAAACCTTCTTTTAATGAACTTCTCATAACTAGATGGCGCTGCAAAATATGCTCACGCTGACGAAAACACAAATCACGATTCGGGATTTCCATACACTATTCCTGCACTGTTAATTATGGCATATTACCGTTACGTCCGATACCACCTCGTCACGAATTATTTGTAAATAATAAGTGCTGGTATTTTTTGTGCTCGTGTTTCACGTGAACAATAATTGTGTTATTACTTGGTAAGTTGGAAAAAAATAACTATTCCATTGCACATTATTGAATAAGCTTACCATGACTCCACCATCACCATCCACAATGTTTACATCACCCATTTCACAAAACAAATTAGTTTAAAGATTACCAAGAATTTGGAAGTTGTTCGTTTATATCATAGCGTGCTTAGACTGATTGCAAAGTACCTGCAAGTGGTTCAGATACCTAGCAAGTAAGTATTATCTACAGATAATACTGGCTAGTTATCTGATAACCACACTAATACTTAGAATAATTGGAGTTCCAAGGAGGTAAATTAAAACGTAAACTCGAAGAAAATCAGAAATACCGAGTTTAATTCAAAAAAATTAATTCGAAATTAATTTTATTAAAATTAATTAATTTTAAAATTAATTAAATTTAATAAAATAAATCTCGAATTTTAAAATTAGTTAAATTTAATAAAATAAATCTCGAATTAAATTTTAATTAAGAAATAATGACAAAAAAAAAATATAAATTAAGTATAATTAATTTATATAAGTAAGTATATATTTTTTAAATTCTTTTTTTTTTGTTTTGGCTCAATATTAATATATTGTATTATAAAAAAAACTTCCTAGGCTCCTGGTATGAAAAATATTCCAATTTAGTTACTAGGTACTGGAATTTTTGCAGACTGTATCGACAGAATAGCAAGTTCATCACAGGATTTACTAGTAATTTAAAAACTGCCTAAAAAATTACAGGACCTATTAGTAACATCAAAGATTACAGGATCTAAAACATAGGATCTATCAGTAACTAACTAATAATCACACTATTATTATAAATGCGTTTGCTATAAATACCCTTTTTATTTCATTTTTGTTGCTATCTTCCTTGTCCTGTTGTTAATTTACTTACTCAAAACTACTATTTTGTTTAAATATTCTTTGAGCAGGGTTTTTTCACATTGGTATGTCTACTTACCTACTTATTTTATATAAACTTCATATAGACCCTCTAGCTAGCTAGAGTCTAGCTGCATCATTATGTAATCATGTACTTATAAAACTAACATGTAGATAGCGTTGTGGACTACATTATTAACAAGTCTTACATACTTAAATTTATGTACTAACACAGATTGTACCTAAAATATATAATGTAGTTATTTGTTGTCTCAAATAAATAAAATAAAAAAATAAAATGCAAAAGTTTGTGAGTACGTTTGATATTATTTCACGCTCAAACGGCTGAAAGGATTTGAGTGAAATTCGGAACGAAGATACCTTATACCCTGGATTATTTATTTATTTATTTAAGGAAGACCAACAGCTTAATTTTAAAAAACAATCTATGCTAACAAAAATGAGCGCTGGAAAAGCCAATTAATGGTCCTCATATTATGTTAGTAACAATTTAAATAAGAATAATATTAATAAATAAATAAATGCTGGACATTTCACACAACATTATCTAGCCCCAAGCTAAGCAGAGCTTGTGTTATGGGTACTAGATAACTGATATACTTAATACAATATATTACATAGATAGATATTTTTTATTATACATAGAAAATACCCAGAACACCCTGAACAAATATCTGCAGAACGTACAAATATTTGTTCCGAGGCGGGAATCTAACACGCAACCTCAAATGGTCAAATAGCTTTATTATAACACATACATGTTTTTATTGTAGGTAATTATTACTTAGGTAGGTAAGGCTTGTTTATTTTCAGCTGTAATTAAATTTCTGATAATTCATTGATAATAATTGATAATAATCTTTGTTGGAATTGCGATATAGACAGTGTTATCGAAGATTGGTTCCCGTTACGGTAAAAAAATCGTGTTGCGGTTTAAAGGGTACGGGTGCCGGTGAAATTGCAGGCACATGAGACTTTTCATCTTTATGTCTCAGGGTCGGCAGCGCGCGTGTGATGCCTCTGGTGTTGCAGGCGTCCATAGGCTACGGTAACTACTTCCATCAGGTGGGCAGCAAGCTTGTTTGCTTGCCAAGTAGTATAAAAAAAACCAGCCAAATGCGAGTCGGACTCGCGCATGAAGGGTTCCGTACCATTATCTATAAAAACGGCAAAAAAATCACGTTTGTTGTATGGGAGCCCCCTGAATATTTATTTTACTTTTTTTAAAATTATTTGTTGTTATAGCGTCAACAGAAATACATAATCTGTGAAAATTTCAAATATCTAACTATCACGGTTCATGAGATACAGCCTGGTGACAGACGGATTTATAAAACCGGCAAATAAATCACGTTTTTTATGGGAGCCCCATTAAATATTTATTTTATTAGTTTTTTTATTATTTGTTGTTATAGCGGCAACAGAAATACATCATATGTGAAAATTTCAACTGTCTCACTATCATGGTTCATGAGATACATAGCCTGGTGACAGACGGACGGACAGTGGAGCCTTAGTAATAGGGTCCGTTTTACCATTTGGATACGGAACCCTAAAAAGCTTCAATGAGTCAGCTGACTTTCCCGGTTAAATGTTTAACTGTACTGTACAGAAAGTGCAAAGCAATTACGAAACGTAAATAAAATTTTCTATTTACATACCCAAGTAACTCGACTCTCTCAGTCGATTGTGCAGTGGGACGGATGCAGCACGACGCATTTGTCTGACGCGAAACTT
This sequence comes from Epirrita christyi, assembly GCA_951392215.1. Classification (NCBI taxonomy): domain Eukaryota; kingdom Metazoa; phylum Arthropoda; class Insecta; order Lepidoptera; family Geometridae; genus Epirrita; species Epirrita christyi. Next base: position 7,911,726 of record OX595863.1, on the reverse strand, counting down.
CCCGCCAAAACACCGACGTGAAATGTCAAAGTGACATTGTTTATTTTTTTTGACAGACACTGACAGTTATCAGCCAGTGAAAACCTGGAAGTGCGTTCGGAAAGTGTTTGCGGAAACAATGAATTTGTGATGTTGCATACCAGTGTTGATATAGCGTCAATACCGTGGGTTTGAATTATTTTGGGCTTCTAATTGTTTCATGAAATTAATCACGTATTTTAGGGGTTTTAGACGGAAATAGTTTTCAATACCTGCGTAGGACTTTTTCTGCTTTTTCGAAAAGAGACGTCGTTAATTTTTATTTTATTAAAATTTCTAGTGTTTTTTTTTAATTATATCGTGTAATTTTGTTGGCATTTTAACCGGTGTATCTTAGAAAGAGCACATAGTAGTGAATTTAAAAATATAAATGTATTACGTGTCTTTTCGAAGGGGTGGAAATTGTCCAAGGAACATTCTAGACTGCAATCGCTTTACTTGAACATGACTTGACAGAAGACTTGACTAGAGCATGGACTATCGGAGCATTTCTGTAATACGGGTATTTTTTCTATATCATAATTTTAAATTTCTGAATACCGGGCTTTTTCGATATTTTTTCGATATTCATACGAATAAGTCGGTCAAGTCACTTGACTTATTTAGATTATTCTAACCCACTTGACATTGCCAATATTGTGATATTCCTAAGACGCCATAAAAAAAATAAAAAAACCTACGTAGGTTGTGTCTAATCAAACTAAACGCTCTCTACCGCTTTTACTTGGCACTTGACACAAGCTTGATATATTCGAAAACTGTCCTTGTGTTTACGGATTATCGAATATCTTATTTTGACGTCATTAAATTAGTGGGGCGGGTCGTTTTAGACAGGACGCAATCCACCTATACTCCGATTTTTAATTTTAGACTTACTTTTTAGACACTTATTACTCACAGTGGCATATCTTGACATTTGTTTGTTTACAAAAATTGTCTGAAATTAAAAATCAGGGTATATACTTTGAGATGTTTTGTTATTTATTTATTTATTTATCAAAAAAACTGATTACAAAAATTTGCTTAGTAATGTCTTAAAACCTAAGTTAGGTTTGTCTAGACACTAGGTTCTCGATGAATTAAGTTTTTAATTTATAATACGTCCATAACACAAGCAATATCTATAAACAAATGCATACAGTATTTTGTTGATTTGGTATTTAATAATACCTACCTATATTGTTCAGTTCATACAAGGTTCACACAACAAAATGGATGCTATTCTGAAAGGGGGGTGGTTATAGTCACAAAATCAAACAACTTTCCTTAAAAATCATCATCATCATCATCAGCCAGTAGAAGTCCACTGTTTGATAGGCTTCCCCCTTAGAATGCCACGACGAAAGGTCTTGAGTCGCCGAAAAATTACTATTTTTGCATGAAAATTAAACAACAAAAATATACACGAAATTACATTAATATCCATGTGAAAAAAACGGCCGGCCTAACATTTTTAACATTTGGGGTTGAAAATGTTAAAATTGGAAAAAAATGCAAGTGGACCCCTACACTACCTTCGTACTCTAGCACTAAGTACTATCTTAGATAACTTAAGTAGGTAAATCTATCCTTTCACCACACTATTTTCACGTCGCCTATTCGGGTTAAAAACTAAAACGTCATCACACGTCATAATTCAAGTTTTTTTTTAATTCTTCGAAATTCGAAATTATCTCTACAGGAAGTTGTCAACTTCAAAGCTTTCCAAAGGAAGCCATTACAAAAATAAAATGGCTATAATAAACGTTACGGTTAAGGAAATAAAGACCAAACTACAATTTGTTATTGGCTATTTCTATAAATGGTGTAGAATTTCTCAACGGAAATGAAACTATTTGGGAAATGGTTTTTTAGGAACAAGTCTTCTACGTAGAATTCTAACTTCACTCTGGGGCAGTAAGAGACCCAGAAAAAAATGGTCGGTGCGCTCGGCCCAATTCTCTAAGTTACTTTAAAACTGCACTGAAAGTTGACCGAATCGAGACTGAATTGTAAATTGACTGAAAGTTGAATTTCTAGTCCCTCATAAATAACAATTTAGTCTACTTTCAATTCATGGTGACCACCATTAGAGTAGGATAGTTATATATATATAATTGGAAAGAGTAAAGAGAGACTCCATTTACTTATGCTAAAATTAATGAAAAAAATTTGAATCGTTCAATTTTCGGTCACATTTCGATATAATCACATTACAGTGTTGTATTTTATGTCAGGAGAATACCATTTCTGACATTTAAGACATCGACACAAGATCGAAACATGATCCGAACTCTATTTTAACTATTTTTTAGTTAGTGAATTGGGTATCAGGTCTCAAGTTAACTCTTGCGGGTTATAGTAACTAGTGGTTCGCCCCGAACTGAGACCTCGCGATAACACCTTTATCAGCCCGACTACTTAACCAAGTAATATCCATTTTTAACCGACTTCCCAAAAAAGGAGGAGGTACTCAATTCGGTAGTTTTTTTTTTTTTTTTAATGTTTTTTACCGCATATCTCCGTTTATGAACCGATTTGGAAAATTCTTTTTTTATTTGAATAGATATGTTTCCAGATTGGTCCCATTTTTTTCAGAGTCCAGTTCTGATGATGGAATCCATGAGGAATTGAGGGAACTCCTCAAATATTGTAGGCATACATATGGCGATTTTGATATTTTCAGCAACAAACCAAGCATTTGCATTCAAAAAGTAGAATAATCCTTTCACCACTATGGTTCTTTCATAATTTTTTTTTCATCCAAATATTTTGTCGAATACAATGGCGGAAGTCAGTTTTTTAAATGAAAAGTTATTCTATTATTATTTTTGTAAATTTTCACCTCGAGGTCTACCAGTACAGTACAGGATCTATCAGTAACAACTCTAATTTCCTACACACATCATCGAAATAACCTTTGAATAGGGCTAAGCAACGGGGCGTAATACTACATACCTGTTAGTACCTATATCAAGTACCTGACGAATTAAGTGATAACGTTCTTTTGACGTGAAACATAGAACTCCAGCGTCATTCAAATTCCTAGAAATGGGAGGTCAACAATGGATGTTATATTGGTCTCTGTTTTATGGAGTACAAGTTTTTAAATTCTTCAGTTTCAGACTTTTCCCTGTAGTTGTGACACAAAAGCCACAAGCATACCAAATTTCAGCATTGTGGGATTGCTGGAAGTACCCTATAATTTTAGATTTTTACGTTTTTATTTTCCCTAATATCTCAAAAACTACTAAAGCTAAATACTTATTAATAACAGTTTTGAAATGTCCAACCAAAGCGCTTTCATTAGACACCCCACTTGATCTGACTGTCTCACTTTTATTTTTTTTACCCCCTCTTGGACCCCAATATCTCAGCAACCCCCTGACCGATATAGCTCATAACCTTACCTACAAATTGTACCAATATTATCTACCCTCATACCAAATTTCATGAAGATCGGATTAACGGTTTGGAAGTTTTCATCGGACAAACATACATACATACATACACACATACATACAAACGCCGATTCTTCCAACTTGACTCAGAGAACTCGCTTCGCTCGTTCAAAAATCTCGTTTAGAATGAATGTTTAACTCTCCGCTAATAATAAATAGCTCACAAGAATTAATTTAATTTGAAGTTATAGTGGTTTTTAAGTTGGTGAATAAATGGGGGCGCTAAAAAACAATTTATTCTCAAAGTGGGCAGTAGACAAAATAAGTTTGGGACGCCTTGAGCCTTGAGTCTTGAGAGTTTGCACTAGAGTCTAGTGCAAACTCTCAAGATTCAAGGCCTCGATTTGAAACCGCTGGATTCGACTGACACGACATACGCAGAAACTGTCGGGAAAAGTTTTCAATGATAGATGCCACGAAGAAAACAATTTGATTAAAATACATAACATATGTATATCACCCAACAGTCACATACATAGCCCCGACCCCACACTAGGATTCCCTGTGTCGTGGTTATCAGAAACTACGAGTACCATGGTACCATAACAACCAGACCCGGAACAAATATTTGCAGATCATACAAACATTTGTGCCGCAGCGGGAATCGAACCCGCAACCTCTTGCATCTCAGCCGGCTACTCGCCCCCCGCGCCATAGTCATCAAAACATTAACATTGCATAACAATAGATTATTATTCGCGACGTAGTGGTACCGGACGTAATGGTAATATACCTTATTTTCGATCAAAGTCCTTATTACGTCAGTGTATCGTCAATTGGCATCACACCAAATTCAATAGCTATCGTTAATTCGTAAACCCACTTGACTTGTATGAAAGCATTCGATCATGTTTTGTATGAGAGCATTTTGATGTATGTTTCAATCAATAATAGAAATTGAACAGACCTAAGATAACTTTTCATTAAAAAACTGACTTCCGCCATTGAATTCGGCTATCTGCATGTTTTTATTTGCTAAAGGCATACAAAACAATAACTTGTTGCTGAAAATACCAGTTTCTATATGTATGCCTATAACATTTGAAGAGTTCCCTCAATTCCTGATGGATTCCATCATCAGAACTGGATTCTGAAAAAAATGGGACCAATCTGGAAGTATATCTATTCAAATAAAATAAGAATTTTCCAAATCGGTTTATAAACAACGGAGGCATGAGGTAACTAACATAAAAAAAAAACAATATTGGCAGTATCTGTGTTGAGTGCTCACTGGCTGTCCATCCCCTGTATAATCCCTTAGTGATAACATATTATGTGTTATAAATAGGTATATACATGTATTATTTTACAAGTTATTATTTCCAATCTGTTCAAAAGCCAAAAAGTTTTTTAGGAAAAATATGTGAATTTTTTGCGTTTTGCTTTGACATTATAAATAACCTACGTATTGCTTACGATTGTATTCGTAAAAAAATAATTTTCACCAGTTTATGGCGTAATGCAAAAACTTGGGCCATCTAAGGGCTCCTTACTTTATAATTTATAGTATTTGACGACCTCTGTGGCGCGGCGGGCGAAGGTTCGCCTGCGACGCAGGAGGTTGCGCGTTCGATTCCCGTCTCGGAACAAATATTTTTACGATCTGCAGATAATTGTTCAGGGTGTTCTGGGTATTTTTCTGGGGTCCAAGGTTATCTGGAAGAGAATGCTTCTTAGCATTAAGTTCGCCTTTGTACTTCTTTTTTTTATGTGCAATAAAGAATTTTTTATCTATCTATCTATTTTTCTATGCATAATAAAAAATATCTATCTATGTAATGTATTGTATTAATTATTTAGCATCATCTAGTTTGTGAGTATATCAGTTATCTACCATAATACAATCTCTGCTTAGCTTGGGGCTAGATAATGTTGTGTGAAATGTCCAGCATTTTTTATTTTTTATTTATTTATTTCCAAACTGATCAAAAGCCAATAATGAGAGGAAAATTCCAAAAATATAACATACAAAAGTGCATTGATGTTTCTAAAGAAGGTAAGGTCACTGGCATGACTAAATATAGCTTCAAACTTTGTTTATTATCTGTGACGAGACGGGGGAATGCTTAGTGATGTGACTTTTTCCATTTATCGATAAAAGTTATTCAAAATTCAATCGTTTATTTGTTATTATAGAATAACATAATTTTACACTATGTGTTCTTAAATCTATGCTAGTCAATGTATTCAGGCATCATCATCATTACCAGCCTGTATACGTTCACTGCTGGACAAGGTCATTGAATATTATATATTTGTTCAGTTACCTTAGAACCACAAAGTCGTTGAACTTTAACAAATGAGAGCTCAAGTTATATTGGCTTAAAAAATTTTTTTTACATAATTATCTCAAAAACTTATACATCATAAAAAAAACAGTTACCTACCAACATACATCCAGACAGACGAAAGCAAATTTTGCCAGTAACCTATTGCGCGGACTCGCTCATCCGTAATTATCTGTCTAGTTTCGCTAAAGTCGTTTTGCCGCTCGCGCGAGCTTAAAACGTGCATCTATCGCGCGTAAATCGCCTCATCTGGACAAGCTCTAAAGTCAATGTCAGGAACTTTATTCAGTGGGCTACCAATCACTACCCCACTTACATTTTCACTATCTACCTGTTTTATTTGACTAAATAATGGAACTTTCATTGTCCACTTGACGTTAGGCGGTAACCCCAGCCCATAACAAATGCAAAAACTCTTAAGTCATGTCCACCTAGGACGCGCCCTACGTTACATTGGACTCCACCCGTCACCCTGACACATAAAAATGAAAAGTCTCTTGTACCTACCTATAATTACACCGGGAACCGTACCCTTCAAACAGAAACACAGCAATGTTTACACTTCTGCTTAGCGGTAGAAATAGGTATGATGGTAGTAATTCCCCGGACGAACTCTTTCACTACCACTAACAAAACTTGCTACTGAACAGTAGGGCATTGCATAAAACCTTTCAATGCACACCATAATCCTTTCACCACACTTGTTCTTTACACAAACGCTCACAGTCAATGGCAATTTTCAGAGCAACAACGGAAGCTTTTACCAATCAATGTTGCAAGAAAAATGCAAGTTAATTATAGCCGTACTATTTATCTACATCATCAGTCAATGCCTTCTGACACACGCGTTGATATACGCGTGTCAGAATGATAGAGGAAAAATATACCAAGTAGCCAAGAAGGGGGCGTATGATGATAAGGAAGAAAATTCTATAATTCAAGACAAAATTGCATAGGACTCATGAATACGCGTGGTACGATAGACGGTCCATTCAATCACCATTAAAGTCTTCAGAAGCAGCATTGAGAACATTAGAGGCATTTCTAAATTTCTAATGATCTGACAATCTTTATTCATCTTCAACCGTCTGCCTCCCCAAATGGGGGGATTTGCCATAATCACCACGCTTTGCAGGAGGGTGATCGCAGTATTGGTGTTGAATGCTCAGGTGGATGCTGCTTCCCATGTGGTGAAGTTGCATTTATCTTTATCAACCCGTTCTTATCCAAGTAATTCAACTACTAAGTACTCAGATGGATGCTGCTACTCATCCCCTGATGTAACTCCTTATTCGACTTTTAGGACATCCATGACAGGAGACGGAGGGATCTATTCTTAGATCCAACACACCACGGATTTCATAAAATGATTATTTTGAAAATTATCTTAACACTAAATAAATAGATTGGCCTGTCTCAAAGTAGCTACTTTTGCGATATCTGCCATAACGACTATGCCTAGGCTCGTTCATTATCTGCTGGTAGACATCCACTGCTGGATGAGGCCTCCCCCATAGCATGTGAGGTCAACAATGACTTCATCATGATCAAGGGATGCTGCATGGGACCTAAGAAACGAGTTATCACATTGAGAAAGTCTCTGATTGTCCACACCAAGAGGGTGGCACTCGAGAAGATCAATCTGAAGTTCATTGACACATCTTCCAAGTTTGGTCACGGTCGCTGCCAGACGCCGGCTGACAAGGCCGCGTTCATGGGAGTTCTCATGAAGGACCGTCTTCGCGAGGAATCCGCGGCAACTGCCGCTGCACCGGCCGCAGCCCCCGCCGCGCCAGCGTAGTCCTAAATATCTTTGGATGCATAGCGTACAACCCATAGCGTGCAATGGGAGGATTTACCATAATCAGCTTGGCAGGTGGATTGGTGATCGCAGTTCAATGGTACTGCTCAGGTGGATATTGCTGACCACCCCCTGGCGTAATCCCTTAGTCACCTTTTATGACATCCACAGGAGGAGTCTGAGGAGTTCTATTCGTAGGCCACCATACCACCATGGCTACCATGGCTCTACCTAGGCGCGTTGTTATAGTATTTATTGTTCCTCTTAGATCTTTCACGTCATACGACACTAATTGTATTTATCCCTGCCAATTCAATCGGCGCTCGATAGTCACATGCGTGTTCGCATCGTAGTAAAAAATACTTACACGTAGTAGCTGGCACGTGGTGATCTATTTATTTTACTTAATTATAGAGAGACTATCATTTTGACATTCTTGGTAAATCCTGCTTTCTGGCCCTGACTACAAAAAAAAGTCTAAAAAAATAAACACTAACCCTCTTATTCATAATCAATTTTTAAACCTTTGATAGCTAAAATAGCTTTTGTCTTGTTTTGCCGTATGTCATTTTACATCAGAGAGAACAAAAAAAAGCTATTATAACTAAAAAAGGCTTTAAAAATGATTGTGAATAAGGTGGTAAATTTTTTTATTTATTTTACTTGGGTAAGTAAACCACACTCATATAACATTTTTTGCGCATAAAAGAAGCCTCAGAATTGTGAGACGAACTGAAACCTCTAACCACACTGGTTTTTTTTACCACCGCATCAGTCACAAGGTCCTTTTTAGGGCCACCATACGCAGTGACATGACGAATGAACGAAGAAATATTCTCAAAAATGTTTATTATTTTTCTTTTACCCAATTATTAACTCTGGCTCAAGTAGGTTAGATGGTGGAGTATTTATCCAACTACCACACACATAGGTAGGCAAATGAGACGTCATCCATTCATAAAAAACTTGTTTTTTCATCACAAATAGGTATTAAAAATAGATCTTGAAAAATCTTTCACAAAATACAATTTTTATCGACTCTTTACGTAAACATCGGAAGTCGAGCGCGTCACTATTCCAGGGACATTGGAAACGGATGCGTTCGGAAATATCATCTTTATTTAAATTTGGAATCACGAAAGACGACATTTTAGCGATTTGCGAGGTTCAGTCTTCTCTTCACCCTTGGGCTCAATTACTAAATTGCAGCTTTAGGAGATAAATTTGAGATAATTTCTCTATGGAATTTACTTAGCCTACGACTACAATTAGTTATTGTTCTAAGCCTACGACTGAGACGCATTTGTTTGAATAGCTTGGTTTTAACCAAAGATTTAAATCTTTGGTTTTAACCATGGCTTCTTCAGAGACCAATAATTATAACAAAGATAAAAAAACGTACCTACAGGCGAATTGAGAGCCTCCACCCTTTTAACCGACTTCCCAAAAAGGAGGAGGTTCTCAATTCGGATGTTTTTTTTTTATATGTGTGTTACCTCATTTCTCCGGCGTTTATGAACCGATTTGGAAAATTCTTTTTTTGTTTGAATACAATACTAATACTTCCAGATTGGTCCCATTTTTTTCAGAATCCAGTTCTGATGATAGAATCCATGAGGAATTGAGGGAAATCCTCAAATATTGTAGGCATAGATACATATGGCGATTTTGATATTTTCAGCAACAAACCAAGCATTTGCATTCAGAAAGTATCATAACCCTTTCACCACTATGGTTCTTTCATCATTTTTTTTTTCATCCAGATATTTAGTCGAATACTATGGCGGAAGTCGGTTTTTTAAATGAAAAGTTATTTTGGCATGAATGAAAGCGTGGTCCGACAACAGTCCGCTCGATCGGACGATTGAAATCGTTTAAAAATACATAGTAATTTTCTTTGTCAAAATGACTCGCTATTTTTGACAGAAAACTAAGAATCAGTCAAGTGTGAGTCGTTCTTGTGTAACACTGTCACATCGTTTCACGCCAGGTAAAAATAATGTTGACGAATAGTGTGCTAATTACAATATAAAGGGTTCCGTTGGAAAAACTTTGGACCAAATTCAGTAAAGCGAAACGAACGAAATGAATTTTTAAACGAACGGCAAAATTGAAACATGAAGGTTTTAGGCCATATTCCGCCACCGTGACGCTAACACAAAGTATTCTTAATTATTAATAATAATCATAATAATAATAATTATCTAATAATCATTTTTTATTTTTTTTTGACGACCTCTGTGGCGCGGCTTCGGGTTCAATTTACACCTCGGAACAAATATTTGTACGATCTACAGATATTTGTTCAGGGTGTTCTGGGTATTTTCTATGTATAATAAAAAAATATCTATCTATGTAATGTATTGTATTAAGTATATCAGTTATCTAGTACCCATAACACATGCTCTGCTTAGCTTGGGGTTTGACAACTTTGTGTGAAATGTTCAGCATTTATTATTATTATTATTTACAAACAAGGATAAATAGGAAAAGGTGACAAATAATAATAGTAGAACAAGTCATGCTTTAACAATTTCTGCATCAACTAAAATGGCTACATTTAAAATCATTTTATTAAATCAAATTACATTATAAATTCAGGATAACAAGAAGCATTAGGCATTATATAACATATTAAAAACCTACGAACAGAATGTCAGAAAAAACCTTACAATAATATAGATTAATACAACATACACACACATACACATACATAATGGACTTTTTCTAGTTTAAGACCTTATTGTATTTACAATGTTCTGGCAAATAAACTTATCTTATCTTATCTTATCTTATCTTAATACTTAACCTATTATATTTACTTACTAAATTAATACTTAATTTTTTTTGTACACAAAATTACAAACAAAAAAACTTACACATAGAACATGTACAAAGGCGAGCTTACCTTAAAAGAGTTTTCTTCCAGCAAACCTAAGAGTGGGAGAAAGGATAAAAGTGGTGGGGTAATGTGTAGGTACTATAAAATACGAAACAGAAAAATAATAATATAAAACATAATATACTTAACTTAATTACACTAAAATTAAAATACTTTAAGTATTAACAAATCAAATCAATTTCTACAGAAAATAACTCGAGGATTCTGCGCCTTATGGCGCTTTAGAATGATGCGTTTAATTCACATACTTACTTAAACTTTTTTTTTGTACTACTTGGCATGGTGAACAAGCATACGGCCCACCTGATGGAAAGTAGTTAACTTAGCCTGGGGGCGCTTGCAACACCAGAGGCATCACAAGCGCCGCCGACCCTGAGACATAGGTAAAGATGAAAAGTCTCATGTGCCTGCAATTTTACCGCACCGTATACCTTCCGAAACACAGCAATGCGAGCATCACTGCTTGGCGGCAGAAATAGGTACGCTGGTAGTACTTCCCCGGACGAACTCTTTCACAAGAAGTTCTACTACTAACAAAACTAATAATATTAAAATTAAAATGCAAATACATACATAATGTAATAATTAGGAAATTTTGATATATTTTTTTTTCTGTTTTTATAATTTGGATAATTTGACCTATATATTTATACTTCTATAATGTCAGACTTGTTATATGTAGGTAGGTATATTTTTGCTTTTGTGAAAGTATTTAAAAAGTACCTAATGAATGTTAATTATTGTAATTGACTTAGGCCGTTCTAATGAAATAAATAATAGCTATCTATACCTACAGAAGATAAATCGAGGATTCTGCGCCTTGGCGCTCTAAAAATGCGTTTGTAGTTTCACACCTAACCCACGGAACCCTCCGTTTTCCATGTCAACACACTCATGACCGATTTATTTTGGGTTCAGTAGGTAACGCTGACACCACTAAGTATTCATAGATCACGAAAATGTATTTTATGAAGGCTATATGAATGTTATGTTGACTGAAACGTGTTCGCTAACTATATTGGCCGCATAGACAGGCTCAAAGTCACGCAGCGGGCTATGGAGAGAGCTGCTCTTGGAGTTTCACTAAGTGAATCTCCGAAATGAGGAAATCCGTAGATCATCGACATAGCTCTCACGAAGTGGTCTCGATGGACCAAGGACATTTTAAAGGTCGCAGGAAGTCGGTGGATGGAGGCGGCTCAAGACAGATACTGAAATTCTATAGGGGAGCTCTATGTCCAGCTGTGGACTTGTACAGGATGATGATGATTAGATAGATAGATAGATAGATAGATAGATTAACACTTTATTGTACACCAGGAAAACATAACAGGATTTAGTAAAATTAGCAGTGCAATGGGCGGCCTTATCGCTGAGAGCGATTCCTTCCAGGCAACCTTTGCATGGACAGTAACGAGCGAAGCAGTAACGAAACAGCGGTGCACAGAGTAAAAATAATAACAATAATGATAGAATGAAAAAATACAGTTTTTACATTAAACTCGAATACATAATATACCTACTTTTTAACCAACTTCACAAAAAAGGAGGAGGTTCTCAATTTGGTTGTATTTTTTTTATAAACTTGATGATTAGATAGATACTAATTACGGTTTCTCGACGTTTCACCCGCGATTGTTTCCTAAGGCTGTTAAGTTTTGGTATAATTAGTACCCTGTGTACTAATCCAGGTTTTGATCCGTCTTTGTATGAAATTTCATTAAAATTGGCTCAGCCGATTTGACAAAACCGACAATCATCCAAGCAAACGACGATTAACCTACCTTCTTCTTCATCAGCTAAATAGACATCCACTGCTGTACCCTCTGAGTCATCTAACTAAGAGTAACATCCCTTTTGGCATTAAATGTGTAACGGACACCCTGTATTTAGTCAAGTTTATGTAGATACTTATCTAGATTAATAACCACATTTTCTCCAGCCAAAAAACCATTTAAAAAAACCAAATAAATCAACAAAACATCACAAAGCCAACACAAACATAAATAATTTCCGTTCCAAAACAGAACAGTTGGTGAAACAGCGTCGACGCGCGCGGACATGATTTCCGAACGAAATTGACAGCCATGTTACAATTTTTCAAACGAATCGGCGGGAAGGTCGACCGTTCGGGCACCAGTGACTCGCCTTCCGCGTCTCCCGCCTCAGTCGGCCGCGCGCACAACGACAAAACGAACGAAAACTCACGCAAAGATGTAGTTAACTTACTTATACCCTCAACGGATTACACACAGAAGACTGGAGTCAGCTCCATATTCCAAGTAATGGCCGGGAAAAAGAAACGGGGAAAGAAAAAAGGTAGAACGGAATCCTGTAAAGTCAACCCGCCAAACGAGACGCACATAGTGCAACGTAGTGAATCCGCCCGCGTGCTCGACGTCACGCCACCGCCCGCAGACAAAAATAGCGCCGACACCAGTGCGCGCACTGAGACTGATCCGGCCGAGTTTGTCAAAGCTTTGGTGCTGCAAAAATACGCAAAAACACCCACCAAAAACAACCAACACGTGTGTACGGTCTACGTTTCAAACGAGCCGAATTTGGACGAGAAGCGACACGCTGAGGCACTGTTAAGGGAGATCGCGCGCAGCATAGATTGTACCGTTGATCAGCTAAATGATAAACAAATGGGAGGTACTGATAGTAAAGTTGCGCGCGAGCCGGTTTACCATACAATTGAAGAACACGGCAGTGACAGTACCATTGACTCATACAAAAACGATTTGAAAAACGAATTGAGTAGACTGACCACTGAACCTGAAGAGTTGATAGAAGCTGAATCTCCAAATAGCATCAAGAAGTCAAATTTGAAGCCTCCAAAATCAGACACAGAAGGCTGCTCAGACGACGATAGATCTGACAATGGCAAGAAAAAAGTTACATTCAGAAAACACATCATCTTCGATGATGGAGAGCAACAAACAGACGAAGAAAATGACTCTTCGTTTGAATCATTATCATCCGAAGAAGAAGAGGAATATTTAGAAGATGTAGCTTTAGATGATAATAAAACAGTGATAAAAGTGAATGAACCAACGATTAAAATTGACGAGGATAAAAGGATTTTCAGTGACAGTAGTGATAGTGGGTTTATGGAATGTGATAGAAATAGTTCGGGTGATGAATTGACTACTGTGAAGAGTGGGTTGGAGAGTGAGAGTGAAAGTGAGACTGAAGAGGAGATAATCGAAGAGATTATCGAGGAGGAGATCAGCGGAGGGGAGTTTGAAGAGGAGGTTGAAGAGGAAGTTGAAGAGGAAGAAGTGATTGAAGACAAAGAGAGCACGTAAGTTAGCTCATTTATTTGTTTGCCAATCTTAGATGTACTGCTTGGGGATCTTTCAATAGTTTAAAACGCCTTATCATCCAATGCTAAATGGACTTATTGACGTAGAGTCCTTTTATTAGCATCATAATCTAAATGCGTTTTGTGAATCAAACCCGTCAGTGTTTTTGCAACCAATTCCGTCTCTTTTTAGGTATCGCGATATTATTGCTCAGTGATGTTTTTGTTTATATCTTTCTACCAGCTGGCTGGAACTTGTTTCATGAGAGTCATCATCATCATCACCAGCCTATTTACATCCACTCCTGGACGGGGCCTCCCCCATTGAATACAATGAGGGGTTTTTTATAATCACCACGTTTGATAAGCGGATTAGTGATCGCAGTTTGGTGTTTCACTCAGGCGGATGCCGCTGCCAATCCCCTGAGGTCCAATTCTCTTAATTATTTTAAAACTGCACTGAAAGTTAACCGAATCGGGACTGAATTGTGAAATGACAGAAAGTTGGTGTTCTGCTCTCTCATAAATAACAATTTAGTATACTTTCAATTCACGGTGACTACCATTAGAGTAGGATAGTTATATATATAATTGGAAAGAGTAAAGAGAGATTACATCCACTTAAGCTAAATTATCGAAATAACTTTGAATCGTTCAAGTATCGGTCACATTTCGATATAATCACATTACAGTGTTGTATTTTATTTATTTATTTATTTATTTATTTATTTAAAGGAAAACCAACAGCACAAAAACCAGAATAAAAAACAGAAATTGTAGCAGAAGGCGAATAACAGGTTTTCACGGATAGAAAAGGAATAGATACAAAAAAAATGTGAACAACAAAAAGAAAAATAGTAAACTAAAAACAGAGCAGAAGTTAAGATAGTTGATAAACAGAATAGAAATATTACCATAAAGTAGCACAATACTATAGGAAAAAAAACAGATTATATTATACTTATACAAATAAGATACAAAGTTAGATGAATAATAATAATAATAACCTACTAATTAGAGCCTCACAACGAGGAGAAGAAGTCATTACTCAGCCGCCGCCTCGTGGATTCGACACTGGAGCAGAAAAGATCCAGGTCCATTTGCCTCGACAGTTTGTTGAATTGGTCGCCAACTCGCCACAGAAAGGAATTTTGCCGGTAATTCGTCCTAGCCAGTGAAATACTGATAAGCGGGTTGAACCTAACTCTTACGCGCGGTACACAAAGACTAATTTTACTAAGAAGATCAGGACTATCAATTTGATTATTAGTAATTTTAAGTAAAAACGTCAGGTCAGCAATTTCACGCCGCTTGCTAAGCGGGAGGAAATGAAATTTTTTGCATAAGCCTAAATAGTTTGAGGAGTCATACGGAACTTTTAAGCGGAAGCATAGATATTTAATAAATTTAGTTTGGATGCGCTCAATTCTGTTGATATAAGTACTATAACGCGGACTCCACACTTGAGAAGCATACTCGAGAGAGCTGCGAACAAATGAACAGTACAATATTTTAAATGTTTTAGCTCGACTAAAGCTTGCGGAGCTCCTCATTATAAAACCTAGGGCTTTCGAAGCTTTAGCTATAATAGCGTCAATGTGGGAATCAAAGAGGAGCTTGGAATCATGCAGCACTCCTAGATCTCTAATGACCTTGCAATCCTGAAGGGTTTGCTGTTTTAATAAATAAGACGATTGGACTAAAGTTCTTTTACGCGAGTAGGTCATAACTGAACACTTGGATGGATTAAGATCAAGCTTGTTGACCAAGCAATAGCTATCAAGTCTTACTAGATCCTCTTGAAGGAGGATCGCATCTTCTGGTGAATCAATGATTCTGTAAATCTTCATATCATCAGCAAAGCATAGCAAGCGACTGTTGAGGAAGCAGCTAGAAATGTCATTAATAAATATTAAAAAGAGCAGAGGGCCCAGCAGTGACCCTTGAGGAACACCACTGGGAATGGACACCCAGCTGGACATGTAATTGCTGACAACAATAGCCTGCGACCTATTGCCGATGTAAGAGGAAAACCATCTGAGTAAGTCCCCCCGTATTCCCATCTTGAAGAGCTTAGATAGTAGCATCTTATGATCGATCCTATCAAAGGCCTTGCTATAGTCTGTATAGACCACATCGACTTGATGACCGTGGACCATAGCTTCGGTTAAGAAGTCATTGAGGATGATAAGATTGGACACAGTCGATCGCCCTTTAAGAAAACCATGTTGAACGGAAGAGAAGGATTGCTGCAGTGCTGCGTACACCTGGTTGAAAACAATTTTTTCAAATATTTTGGCTATTATGCAGAGTTTTGAAATGGGTCTATAATTGCCAACTTCAGATTTGGAGCCCTTCTTATGGATTGGTGATACAAAAGCGGACTTCCATAAGCTTGGGACCATGCAATGAGAGATAGATTTTTTAAATAAAAGGCAAATTGGAATACATATAGTGCTTGCACATGACTTCAAGAAGACGGGGCTAACATGGTCAGGACCAGCAGACTTAGATAGATCCAGTTTTAGAATTAGTTGATGGATTTCGTCAGTTATTATTTCAATGCTTGAAATCCCGTACTCACAAACTGGAGATACGTCCATTGGGTCAAAACCTACAGTCGAGTGGAGACCAGACGATTGCGAGCCCGATGGCACAAGGAAAGTAGAATAAAAGTACTTGGAAAAAGCATCACAGATGGAACCCACTGAAGTAACAGGTGCACCTAAGTAATTAAGACAAGTAGGTATACCGTTAGAATTTGAACGACTTTTTATGTAAGACCAAAACTTTTTAGGTTCTTGCTCGATGCTATTTTCGACAGATGACATATACTCATCAAAGCACCTGCTTTCTAATAGATTAACCCTGTCCCGTAACAGCTTAAAGGTTCCCCAGTCAGAGGCCCTGCCATAAACTCTATACCTTTTTAGGAACTTGTATTTTTCCCTAATTAGCTTAATTAAAGAAGAGTTGAACCATTTCGGGTAAGATGAATTACTTACTAATCTAGACGGGATAAATTGAGTTTTTAGCATATCCAAAATAGAATAAAAAAACTTAACTGACTCCTCAAGTGATCTTGAGGAAAGCTCAGAGACCCAGTCAATATCAGAAATTTTTCTATTAATAGACTCATAATCTCCTTTGTTATACAAATATTTAATGTAAGACTGCGATTTTATGCAAGGTAGGTTCAAAAACGAAGCATTTAGCAGAAGGGCCTTGTGGTGGGGATCAAGTGGCACTAATGGGTCATGACATTCAGTTACAATAATATCCTCATTGGACAGGACCAGGTCCAAAATTCTGCCCTTAGATAAGTTCCGAATGCTATTGTACTGGCGAAAGTCATGTGTATTTAATTCATCAATAAACAAAGCCTCCGTGCCAGTCAAACCGGGCGTTGGTACTAAATGAGAAGAACTCGTGCAAGGTATCCAATCTAAACCACTCAGATTAAAATCACCAGCCACAATAAATTTATCAGAGGGGTTCAGGCTAACTATGTCATTTAATTTAGATAGGTAATTTAGAAGCTGCTGGGAAGAACTATAGCCTAGATTTTGATTACATAAGTAAATACAGCACAAGTGAACAATGAGAGAGGATTTGTTTTTCTGTTTTAGAGAAATGGTAACCCACAAATCCTCAGCCGAGGATTGATAAGTAGGCTGAGCTATTGCTGATATACCTTTACGTACAGCGATAAGAACTCCCCCTCCCCTGGATTGCCCAGTCAAACTATAGTCTCGGTCGCGGCGCCAAACAACATACCCATCTCCAAACAGCTCAGAATCTACTATGCTGTCAAAAAGCCATGTTTCCGTCAGAATTATAACGTCATACGAGCTCAGATACAAATTACGCAAAAAAATAGCTGTTTTAGTTCGCAGGCCCCTCACGTTTTGGTAATACAAGTTCAAGTTATTTATAGGTGAACTACCCATAATTGGACCAACAACATAGCAATAGTATAGAAGTAGCTATACTTATATCTAAAATATTCAAACCAATGAATATAAAAGCGTTAAAACGGCGCGGCTTGAAATACAATTTGTGACAAACAACATTCCTAAATAAAAAGACACGGCAAAATAATTCACGAGTGCGAGAAGGCGAGCAAATTAACAGAATAGCAATTGCAAGAGGTGCGAAAAAGATAATTAGTGTCGATGCGTAAGCGCAGTAAGCGAATGCGCCAGAACAATGGCGAGGTAACCGGTCGGCGGACGGCTCAGAGATTGCAAACATTTTCCTAATTGAGCCATTTAAAGCATACAAATGATGAAAAAGCCTACGATTAAACAGCGGTAAGTCAACGTTATAGCAGCAGATTATGATAACCTGTTTAAATCAGTCTCCTTGTTAATAATGACTACGGGAGATGAGTCATTCTTTCGGGTGTGAATCTTGCCGTACTTTACCCACACATAGCTATGGCCTTTCTCCTTTGCCAAGGTTTTAGTTTTGTTAAGTAGGACCTTGGAGTCAGCATTCAGATGGTCATTGATGAAAATTCGCCGGACTGAGTCACGGAAGCCAATGTCAGGGGCCGAGAGCGACTTGCGGGCCCTGGCAGCCGATACAAAATCCTCCTTTACATAGCGATTTGTAAAGCTGACGATGATAGCCTTCTCCTTGGAACCGTGAAGTGGTACTCTATAAAGATAGTCTATGTGGGCTTTTGGGAGGTTCACGTCAAGTTCCTTACTGATAGCTTCAATGACTGAAAAAAGATTTTCATCTTTCTTTAGAGGGACTCCCTTGATCTCCACGTTATTGAGACGAGATCTTTGGTCAGCTACAGACAACTGCTGCTTCAAATCTGCTACAGTGGTTTCGAGACAATTCATTGACTCCTGCATTGTATCCACTCTCGACACCTTGCTCTCCACCTCGGCAATCCTGTTCGAGAAATCCTCCAGGCGCGAACCCATAAACTCACAGCTAGATTTTAAGTCCACCAACTCCTCTTTGATGGTTTTTACATCCCGGAGTAGCGACGGCATCCCAGCTAATTGGCGTTTAAGATCTCGAACCTCCTTAAGGATTTCATCAAGCGAAGTAGGTTCAGGCGACACTGGCGGCGGCGGTACCGGGGATAAGCTCCTACAGGAGAAGCATTTCCAGGCCGCCCTCCTGTCTGCACCCAACTTCCTCCAACCAGCTTCAGTTATCTGAGCGCAACCGAAGTCCAACTGTTTCCTACAGCTAGCACACTGCACTCCATCATTGAAGTCAGACTGGCACGATGCGCACTTCATAACGAAACTTTTATATTATGAGAATACCATTTCTGACATTTAAGACATCGACACAAGATCGAAACATGATCCGAACTCTATTTTAACTATTTTTTTAGTTAGAGAATTGGGCCTCTGGTAAGGTAAGGGCCTTAGTAAAGTTTTTACTACATCCACGGGAGGAGGAGAGAGTTTCACAAGAGTTATCTACTATATAAAAATAAGTCGGGTTTTCCTTCCTGACACTATAACTCGAGAACGGCTGAACGGATTTATCTTATCTTGGTCTTGAAATGTTCGTGGAGGTCTAGGGAAGGTTTAAAAGGTGAGAAAATTCGAATAACTACCGGGAACACCGGGACCACGCGAACGAAGTCGCGCGCGGGCCGCTAGTGCTCAATAAATAATTAATAGTATTTACCTGTTTACCTAATGATAAATAGGGTCACCTAGCAGTCTGAGGTCTAATAACAAACTCGCAACATGTAGATCAAGTATTCCCTCAGGACACAGTCCAGAAAGAGACCCGTCGTGGGATTTGAGGGCGCTGCTGTGCTTAATTACCTGTTTCGTTTAGCGGGCAATACAATAGCGCGTCTGTTCCGTTTTGATCCTATTACAAACTGTAGCTTTGTATAGGATCAAAACGGTTTATATGATACAAAATGTCGACAGAAAGAAACTAGTTCTCAACGTTAGTTCACAATTTGGCCACGACGACTCTCTTTCTGACTCTAACATAGTCGGTACTTAATTAAATCATGACGAAATGCTGATGACGCATTTAGTGTTTCGGGAAAATCCTCAGAAAATGTACAATAACCTCAGTTGGAAACATCTAGAATAAGAAAAACAAATCAAAATAAAGAGCTTTGAACTAAATCAGCAAACCAAACACATTATCGCTGCCACAAAGACCTTTGTTCAGCACTTAGGTATATCAGTGTATGATCCCGCTTTTGGACAGCTCAAGGCTGCCATCTTGACGCACGGATGACGTTAATTCCATGATGATGGTCGTAAAATATTATTTTTTTAAATTTAGGGAATAGCGGAGTTTGTTTTTGTTGTCGATCGGGCCGCTTCCTCCTCAGAATAATAGTAGATTGTTATGTTTCATTATTATACGAGGTAATTATTATTATTATAAGCTCGCGAGTAAATAGAAACCGAGTTTTAATGGGTTTTAGCGCCGTGTGTTACACTCTACTTTTCACTACGATTGCGAGAAAATAAAATAATCCAATACGATATGAAATAAGATTTCGCGCCAATGACTTTTTTTTATTTCTTTTGTAGCCGCTTTGGTAGAATGCATGCAATAGCATGCATTCTACCAAAGAGATCGCAGACTTTAGTTCTATTTTCAAAAATAAAATGTTGTTCTTTTTTATGAAACAGTAATAAGTCGAGTCTTTATTAATGATTATTCTACTTATGATTAAAGACTTTTTCGTTTATGTAGGCTCATTGTCATTTGACAGACAAAAATAAAAAAAATCTTTTTCCCCTAGAAGAAGAAATGCATTTTTTTCTTCGCTCTGGTACACCACAATGACGGTCTTTTTGAGCAAGAGGAGTGAAAATACTATTTCTGAGGCTTTCTCTAAAGATAAGGTTTTGACAGGAAAATATGTCATCCATAAGAAAGGTCGATAAAAATGTATTACTGGCACGGATCTCACTGGTAATGAGCATGGACTTAATATCCATAAGTCCATGGTAATGAGAGCTTTTCATTTTCAATTACAAAAAAGTAGTTTCAACCAGCTCGCTAGATGGCGCTGACTCAACATTGACTATCAAAAATTCTAAGATGGTTTTCTTTTGTAGTTTATCACTCACACAGTCAAACTTTCAAGTGACAGTTTATTGTGCGTGCAGCGCCATCTATTTTCAACGCTGAAAACATGATTCGAGACTGTTTTTGTTACATTTTCTGGTGTTCTTTCCAAGGTGATTGCTCTCGCATGTGGCGCGAAATTCAAATTTTATTGTGTTTTTTGTAAATCACAGCACACTTCTTGAGATAGAGAAAACAGATTTTGCGAAAACTAGGAGACCTAGCACACATGTTTTAATTGATAGTATCTCATAAATGTCATTAGTTAAGCTACCTTAAAACCAAAAAAACACTGTAAAAATCTTTGAAGATTATTCGTAGCTGATGTAATGATCTATATGTGAAACTATAAACTAAAACATGTGTGTCAGGTCTCCTAGTTCTCGCAAAATCAGTTTTTACTATCTCAAGAAGTGTTGATGAGCTGTAATGAGCAAAAACGCAATAAAATTTTAATTTCGCGCCACATGCGAGAGGAATCACCTTAAGCTCGTTTAGGTATAAGTTTATTTTTTTCATGAATAAAGAGTTTTAAGGAAGTAAAAAATACACGAGTTATCCTACGGATATCACTCCACATTAATGCCACACAGATGTTTTTGCAATATGTCCTATTATTTGAACACAAGAACAAACCATTCGAGACCATGTACGAGACAGCCCAATAGGGTCTGACTTTTGAAAGTTATCGAGAAACGTCAGTAGAATTCACGTTTATTCCACAATTTCCAAATTTCTATACATGAAACAATTCACAAACCTACCTATGATATCAATATAACTTTTCATTTAAAAAACCGACTTCCGCCATTGTATACGACTAAATAATTTTGGATGAAAAAAAATTTATGAAAGAACCATAGTGGTGAAATGATTATGATACTTTCTGAATGCAAATGCTCGGTTTGTTGATGAAAATATTAAAATCGCCATATGTATGCCTACAATATTTGACGTGTTCCCTCAATTCCTCATGGATCCCATCATCAGAACTGGATTCTGAAAAATGGGACCAATCTGGAAGTATATCTATTCAAATAAAAAAAGAATTTTCCAAATCGGTTCATAACCGCCGGAGATATGAGGAACCAAACATAAAAAAAAATATACTTAACCTAATTGAGAACCTCCTCCTTTTTGTGAAGTCGGTTGAAGTTGCTGATTTGCAGCCTTTTTTGACAACCTCTGTGGTGCGGCGGGCGAAGGTTCGCCTGCGACGCAGGAGGTTTTGCGGGTTCGATTCCCGTAACGATTCCCGTCCTCGTAACAAATATTTGTACGATCTGCAGATTCAGGTTGATCTGGGTATTTCCTATGTATAATAAAAAAGATCTATCTATGTTATATATTGTATTAATTAAGTATATCAGTTATCCAGTACCCATAACACAAGCTCTGCTTAGCTTGGGGCTAGATAATGTTATGTGAAATGTCTAGCATTTATTTATTTATATTTTTTTAGTCACACACATTCAAAAAACGCACCCCAGACAGTTCGAACTTCGAACCCCCAGTTCTCTAGCCGGCTACTCAACCGCAGCACCATTGAGGTCGCCGTTATTACTAGAACAGTTACAATGTCTAAGATTTACATTGTAAAATACAAACAATATAACATACATAACATTGTTTTAGTAGTTTTCGTTTCTGAGTGCGTGTTATTTATTTCAAAGTGCAATGTCCGAACGATTGTTGACGTACTTTTGCATATATAATATAAGCTTCGGGAAAACTTTGTTTAAAAAACAAAATAACATAATATAACATTGTTTTAGCTCTGTGGCGCGGCGGGCGAAGGTTCGCCTGCGTCGCAGGAGGTTGCGGGTTCGATTCCTGCCTCTGAACAAATATTTGTATGATTTGCAGGTGTTCAGGATGTTCTGGGTATTTTCTATGTGTAATCAAAATATGTATCTATCTAATGTAATGTATTAAGTATATCAGTTATCTAGTTGCCATAACACAAGCTCTGCTTAGTTTGGCTATATAATGTTGTGTGAAATGTCCAGAATTCATTAATTTATTTATTTTAGTACCTAGTTTTGGTTTCCGAGTGCGTGTTATTTATATTTAACCGATTTCAAAAAAAGGAGTAGTCTCCCAATTTGTTTTTTTTTAATGTGCAATGTCTGAACGGTTGTTGGTGTGCGTTTAGTTTTGGCTGTTTATTTTATTTTATTTATTTATTTATTTATTTACACGCACAAAACATATTACAACCACATATAAAAATAAAAAAGAGATACCAAAAATTATTGCTCAGATCTTGGTCGCAACATAAACACATGTGCGCACAGCAAAAACAAGCAACCATACCGAGTAAGCTGGGAAGGTTTGAGGACTAATGAAGTTATACAAATAAATATATTTTGACAATAATAAACATACTAACTACTTACTAGCAACTTAGCCTTTCAAGTTGTTGAAATTAATGAATGTTTCACCCGTATTAAGTTTTAGTTGGAATAAATGACAAAAAAAAAACATTTTTGTAGGTAATTGTCGAGGTGGGAAAGGTAGTGGTGTCGATTTGAGATTACCACTCTTTACAGCTATAGTTAATTTTAGAGACTAATTTAGTTAATTTAATTTTTTTTAATTACTAATTTAACTAAGTTTTCGAAGTTCTGCATTTGAGTTTCTCCTCCTTACTAAAATACACAACGGCAGACACCACCTTATTTGAATAAATACACTAATTATATTTTTTCAATTGTCTGAGTCTGGAATTCTGTGGTGAGAATGTGTAGGAATCGGAAAAATTGAGTGGTTACCATTTGCTCGTCCGGATACCGTTAGTGTGGTGTGTCGAGATGGAGTTAAGTGTGACAATGAAACTGATGGTAGGGGGTGCTCGTAATAAAAGAGTGAGAAAGAGGGTAGATCGTTACGGCTACCAATAACAATAAAAATCTACTCGCAAAGACTTCAGTTAACCCGTGATCATGGCGCATGAAACTGTGCCGAAATATCAGGAATCAATGAAGCTCAAAAAACATGGTAAATATCCCGTTTCTAGTGATAATTACACTAATTAAGTTAGACAATCGGTGGTCTATCTCTTCTTAGGTCTTATGTTAAGTTTTATTTAAAAGCTTAAAGTATTTTCTATTCTATTATAGTGAAACATCTAATCTTACTCTACGCTACGATAACTCTTTCACAATTCAAGCAGTATGTCTGTGGAATACGTTACCTGTATAATTAAGGAAATCCCCATTCCTAGCCATATTTAAATCACGATTTAAAAAATATTTTACACTTCAGATATGTCATAAATAAACAAATAAATAAATGCTGGACACATTTCACACAGCATTATTTAGCCTCAAGCTAAGCAGAGCTTGTGTCATGGTTACTAGATAACTGATAATTACTTAATACAATACATTACATAGATATATATTTTTTATTATACATAAAAAAAATACCCAGAACACTCTGAACAAATATCTGCAGATCGTACAAATATTTGTTCCGAAGCGGGAATCAAACCCGCAACCTCCTGCGTCGCAGGCGAACCTTCAACCGCCGCGCCACAGAGGTCGTCAAAAAAATGACATAGTATCGCTTATATATATATATATTTTATATTTTCCTTCCACTTCACTAATATAGTTCGTTGGTATATATTTAGGTATAAATATTTATATTTTATTAATTACATCTACATACATACGTATTGTTTATTTGTTTATTATTAACTGACAACATGTTACATAATTTATAGCTTTATCTCGGCATAAGAGTAGCTTATGAAAGTACAAGTACCCTGTAGGGCAATCATGTCAAACATGCGGCCCGCGGGCCGCATGCGGCCCTTAACAGCTTTGACTGCGGCCCGATTAAATTTTAAGAACATTATTATAGTATATTTTTCTTTAATTTTACTATTAGGTAGTGATTAAATCAACGATTAGCGTCATGCCCCCCTATTTCCAAACTGAAAGTCACTCGGTGACCAACGTTTGACAAGTAAGAATATGAAAAATTATCTTAAAGAATTGTCAATTGATAGTCATTTTACTTGTCAAACGTTAGTCACCGAGTGGCTTTCAGTTAGAGAATACTACTAGTACTACCTACTAGGTATATATAGATATATACTTAGTAGGTAGCGCTGCCCCCCTAAACCCCCTACAGTTTTTAGAGTCCCTACAGTTTGTTTTCTTTAGGGTTGGGTTTTGCGGCCCACTGATTCTATAGTCTTTAGGCATTTGGCCCACCAATGACTTTGAGTTTGACATGCATGCTGTAGGGCTTTGCAATTTGAATAGAGTCAAATTATATAAAAGTTGCGCCTATCTAAAAAAGTAAAACAAACAAGTCAATCAGTCAAAAATCAATGTCAAAAAATTACTTAAAATTACACAAATGATTACACAAGGATATTTAATATTTATATATAGTATTGTATTATGTAGTAGATACCTATACTCTCATTCGTGTATACATACACACATACATATATATGTGTGTACATATGATACACACACATACATAACACTTATACGCACAGCGGCATATCTTGACATTTGTTTGTTTGCAAAAATTGTCTAAGATTAAAAATCAGAGTATAGATACTTTTTATTTATTTATTTCGATTTTATTTTTTTCGATATATATATATTAAGTATAAGTTTTTATTTATTTCGTATATAATCTTGTATAATATTTACGAACACCGCCGGCCATTCTTCTAATCTTAAAGATATCTCTCCAGCCAATGGTTGTCTGGAAGAAATCGCTTCTAAGCTATAAGACCGCCCATTGTACCTAATTTTTAACTGACTTCACAAAAAGGAGGAAGTTCTCAATTCGGTTGTATTTTTTTTTTATGTTTGTTTCCTCATATCTCCGTCGTTTATAAACCGATTTGAAATTGATTTTGATTTGATTTGAAAATTCTTTTTTTATTTGAATAGATATACTTCCAGATTGGTCCCATTTTTTTAAAACCCAGTTCTGATGATGGAATCCATTAGGAATTGAGGAAACTCCTCAAATGTTATAGGCATACATATAGCAATTTTGGTATTTTCAGCAACAAGTTATTGTTTTGTATGCCTTTAGCAAATAAAAACATGCAGATAGCCGAATTCAATGGCGGAAGTTGGTTTTTTAATGATAAGTTATAATTATCATGTTAAATTTAACAGAGTAACATTTATAATCGCGCCACTGGTCTCAAAGAGCGTCTCCATCTTTTCCAGGAAGTCCCTGGTCAGCCATGAGGACAAGTTGCAGAGCCAGGTGGAGTGCAGGTCGCAGGAGGCGGAGAGGACGAGAGACCTGATCGCTGCGTGCAGGAAGGAGATAGAGGCCAAGAACCAGGAGATAGAACGTAAGTTTACTCCTAGATAAGATAAGAATCACATTCATAGTACTGACCCGACACAGGGGTTCCTTTGTGTCTTGTATCAGGAACTACGAGTACCATGGTATTAAAACACACAGACACGGAAGCAAGGGCGTAACCACTAACCAGGTTTTAGTTTCAGGAAGGGGGGGGGTTCAAGAAAATAAAATAACTAAAATGTTCACGAAATTACATAATATAATAATAATATTATGTTATTCAATAATATATGAATATTAATAATAAAAGAATTTCAATAATATTTAAATTTAATAATGTGCAAAAAACCAGCGAATGGAATATTTTTAAGAAGTGTGAACAACAAAAATTTTTGATTTTAGTAGCAAGAGCAGTCGAATATGCACTGCACGCGCAGATACGGCGAGCGGAGCGAGCCGCGAAAATTTCGTATATGTAAGAAGTATGTGAACATGCAAATTTTTTGGTAATATTTTAACATTTTGGGGGGGTCCTAACCCCCCCCCCCTCCACGGAATGCACGGAAGTTAAATTCCCGCCGCGGGACAAATGTTTGTATGATCTGCAAATATTTGTTCCGGGTTTGGGTGTTGTAGTACCATGGTACTTGTAGTTCCTTGATACCCACGACACGACACAGGGAATCCTACAGTCTACAGGCTAATGATAATAATGATGAACCTAATTCATTCATTGATTTTTTTCTTCATTGGTTTGACCTAATTTTATCAAAATGCCACCTACCAACTTGACACAGGCAAAAATGATGTAAAATTATGAAAACTATCTTCTAAGAGGCCATAATTTAAAGAAAACATTTTTCGCTCGCAAAATGAGTCACTGAGGCACGATGTCTGTAGAACAAAAGCAACGGTACGCCCGGGCATTCTGCCAAGCTGAATGTCAAACACATTTGGTAATATTTAAATTAAAAAAAATAGACTTTTAACTATTGTATTTTACTATGTGCTTACATAATGTTTTTATTAGTAATAACTTTTCATTTAAAAAACCGACTTCCGCCATTGTATGCGACTAAATAATTTTGGATGAAAAAAAATGATGAAAGAACCATAGTGGTGAAACGATTATGATACTTTCTGAATGCAAATGCTTGGTTTGTTGCTGAAAATATGAAAATCGCCATATGTATGCCTACAATATTTTAAGGAGTTCCCTCAATTCCTCATGTATCCCATAATCAGAACTGGATTCTGAAAAAAATGGGACCAATCTGGAAATATATCTATTCAAATAAAAAGACTTCCACCTATTGTATTTTGCTATGTGCTTACATAATGGTTTTATTAGTAAAAACTAGGCTACGCTTCAGAATAATGACTAAAGCAATAATTATTCTCTGAGGGGCGGACCTTTTCTGCTCTTTCGAAGGGAGACGTCGTCCTTTTTTATTTTATTTCAATTTCTAGTGTTTTTTTGAGTTATATCGTGTAATTTTGGTGGCATTTTAACCGGTGTAGCTTATAAAGAGTATATAGTAGTGAATTTTAATAAAATAAGTGTATTGCGTGTCTTTTCGAAGGGGTGGAAATTGTCCAGGAACATTCTAGTAAACTGCCATCGATTTACTAGAACATGACTTGACAGAAGACTTTGACGACTGGACATTGTTTGATTAAATCAATAACTTGACATTGGCAAAATTGAGAAATACTCAGATGCCATAAAAAAAAAAAAAAAAAAAAAAAATCTGATGGGCGCCACGCCACGCATAGTGTGAGGTAGGTTTCCGAAGTTGAGTGACAGTTTTCTCTACGTCAGATGCCGGTCAACAGATTAATCCCCTTATTCATAATCATTTTTGAATCCTATTTTAGTTAAAATATAATTTGTCTTGTTTTGACGTATGACATTTTACATCAGAGAGAACAAGACCGCGGTGGGTCTGCGCCTTAAGGCCTCGGATCACAATCATATAACACGCACGCTGAAGGGAACTTAAATTTTCCAAAAACGTGGGTCAATAAATGTATGGAACATCGTCATACAGCAATAAGCTGAGATAGGGCCTTTTCAGCTCCACATACGCATTGCGCAGAGCGGACTTATGGGGAGTTTTCAGGGAGGCAATTAAAAAGAAAAAATAGTTCTTAAAATTCCGGTAGATGGCGGTGAATCGCTATGGCTATCTTCTGCATATTTTGCAAAAGCACCACAGTGAAAAAAATCTCTTTGTATAAAAAAAACTTGATTTTGCGGAAAATTTGCTAAAACAAAGTCCAACTACTTACGCTTTGATTATGTATAATTATAATAGTATGTTTCTTGTGTCATTGTTTGTAATTTCTATGCTTTCCTTTATTCTGCCTGTCTGTTCTGTGTATATATCTGTGTGTTGATGAATAAATGTATTTCATTTCATTTTCATTTCATACGTCGTCGTCGAAATAAATACAACCTCTTGTTTTGAAGTCGGTAACAAAGCAGTAGTTGGCATACTGCCAAGCTTACTGTAGATGTTTATGTGGTTGGAATTCAATTTAAAGAGTTACGATGCCGTTGGACCGCGTTCTGTAGTAAACTTTCATTTGTGGCTTTCTTAGTAGGTATCTTACTCGTGGCGTGTCTGGCTTGAGAATAGACCCCTCCGCCCCCTCCCGTGGATGTCGTAAAGCAGTTTAAGAGGGCACTATACTACAATTTAGGCTCCCTCTTTAACGCACGCGATAACCCGCGCGCCATCTCACTCGCGCTATAGCGAGTGTCGTGCACAAAAATGAAGTTATTTGTTTATTATGGCGAAAATAAACCCTCTTATTCATAATCATTTTTTAAACCTATTTTAGTTAAAATTTGTTTTGTCTTGTTTTGACGTATGACATTTTACATCAGAGAGAAGAAAAAAAAGCTATTTTAACTAAAATAGGTTTCAAAAATGATTATGAATAAGGCCCAAAGTGTTTATCAAAAAACTGATTTTAGCATAAGAATAAATAGTTATTACCTACTTGTTGTAGTAAAATTTATCTTAAAACACCGTAGGGTTCCTGAGATTTCTTACAAAACGTGTGCGAAACAAGGATTTTTCATTAAATAAAACTATCGAGGTTTTTGTAACATATCGTGTTTTCAACTTTACACAATAAATGCAAAAATATAAAATTTTCATATTGTGAAATATTTAACTCGTAGAACTCGTACTGAGTTCTAGATCGATTTTGTTAGGCAAAATCAGATATTACGCCTTCTTAAGGGATTTATACAAGGGGAAGGGTAGAAGCATCCACCTTAGTACTCAACACGAATACTGCGATCACCAATCCGCCTGCCAAGCGTGATAATGACAAATCCCCCCCCCCCCCGTTGCGTTGCATGGGGGAGGCCTCGTCCAACAGTGGAGTGTTGCTGCTGCTACCTGCTGTTGATGATGATTTATTATTATTAATTTATTATACACGTAAATATTAATAAAAAAAATATATATTATTACCTATCGCAAACATTGTGAAGAAAAAAACAGATGTCAAAAACAACATGTCAAAATAAAAAGAAACAAACAATCACAAAAATTGTTATAAAGAGTACGTTCCTTTTGGGTGACATTTACGTTATTTTCGTTATTTTTGATCACAAATGATGTTCCATTCGTTTTGAAAGTGCTCACTGTGATCGTTTGTAACTGTTTTCACCGTTCTTTCAGACAGATTAAAAACGCTAAGAACGCCACCGAATTTTGCTAATTTTTACCCAGCTATTTCGATGGGTAAAAATTATCGTTTTTTGACATTTGCGTAATGTTTGACATTCTGAAGTTATTTGTTTCGTAATATGCTGTAGAATTAACATTTTAAAACGGTGAAAATGAAATATTTACTAGTCTAGGAATAAGTTAAAACGGCCTATGAATAGGGCTCCTCGAACTCCTCCTGTGAATGTCGTAAAAGGCGACTAACGGATTACGCCAGGGCAGCAGCATTCACCTGAGTAATAAACACCAAACTATGATCACCAATCCGCCTGCCAAGCGTGCAAATTCCCTCCATTGCACGCTATGAGGGAGGCATCATCCAAAAGTGGATGTCTACCGACTGATGATAGTAAGTATAAATAATATTTGATATATAACCTGCACCTGCATAATTATGTTTACAATTAGACTTACCACCAAGTAACTGACAACCGTTGGGGAATGAAGTTCTCGAGTGGCAACCACAAACCTAGCGCAGAAGAGGAAGGCCCTTCCCCCCCTCTCAATGAACCAAAGATATTATGAAGGTTCCAGGAAAATGGTGCATGGAGGTGGTACAAGACTGTTTGTTGTGGCATTCTATGCGGCAGGCCTATGTTTAGCAGTGGACTTCGATAGGTTTCATGATGGAGATGATGAATGGACATACTGATCAGAAGCCAAATGTTAAAAAACATAATAAGTCAGGTACATGTCTAGTTTAATTTTATGTTGTACCTATATTTTATTTTTTCAGTGACTCTTCGCATTCGGGTGCTACAGCCAGCACATCAGCTACCTACATAGAAAAAGATAGGCTGTAGAGAAATCTCCAAAAGCTATTGGATCATTATCGGACCTTATGAATACCGTTTTGGAATAATTTTGTAGAACATGAAGTCTGATTTCACCTCTTATAAATCTTTAAATTGAACAGTGTTAAAAGATACATGTTTTTTTTTGTTTATAAATGTAAATTGTGATACCTACTTCAGAGAAAAATGTTGCTTAGGAATGTCTAATTTGTAAATTCAGGCACATTGGTACTGACTGATGCACACATTTAATAATATAAGTATACATTAAATTACAATTTATGATAGTTCTTAGAAGTAAAGACTGATCTAAGATTCTTTGTTATAATTTTTTAGTTTAAACAATATTATTTCATTTAAATGCTGTGGTATGTCTGGCCTAAAAATAGACCTCTCCATCTCCTACTGTGATGATGTAAAAGCCATCTAATGTGTTTGCCACTGGAGAACCTTTATTCCCCAGCGGGTGTCAGTTCTGCGAGCTAAATGACCTGCTCATTGCCACTTAAACTTGCTGATTCTGAGAACTATGTCGGTAATCTTGGATCTCTAAGTCATCACTTGCAACACGCACTGATTATAGACAATAATAAATTACAAACAGTATATTCTGTTACCATATATTTTATTATATACATTATTATATGCAAAAACATGTACTTAGCCTAACTGAAATAGACTTTTATATTTAAATACCCTCTAAATATCCTGAAGAGGTAATTTAGTTGCTACATAACATAATAATTGGCAATAGCTTCTTGATGATAGAGTCCACGCACGCACAGTAGTCGACAAGAGTGTCTGAACTTGAGGCTCGGACTGAGCTATTGTTATCTAGAATTAGTTATCTCATTATATTATTCTACAGTCCTTTCTTGCTTTCTATTTCTTTCCAATCCATCCACAATTTCTCGAGTAATTTCCACATACCACACGTTTGTTTACAGTGTTTGCGTGTTCGGTTTGGTTTGTTTGACAAGTTTGTTTGACAGATTTCGTTTCAGACGCCTGTGAACAAAATTTTTGAAAATATCGTTTTTATCAGTTTATAGCCAAGTGGAACACTATTGAACGAATGTAATCGTTTTGTGCGTTCTTAGCAAAATTAACAGCGAGTGGTACGAGCCCAAACACTAATCATTGGTGAAAGAATTGAATTGAACAATAAAAATTGACTTTTTCTGCTTTTTCGAAAACAGACTTCGTCCATTTTCATTTTGAAACTTTTTATACAAAAACTTTTTGAACAGCAAAGTTCAAAAAATCTTTTCCACGCAGATAAAAAACACTTTTGCACGCAGATTTCGAATTATAAACAAAACATCTTTACGTTACTGTGTAGTGAGGTGAAAAATTGTTTGTTTCGCTCGGCAGCATAGTTATTTTGCGTCTCGTACCTTTAAAATCCTCGCTACGCTCAGGATTCTATTTTTGAACCACTCGCGCGCATAACAAATAACTATTTTGAATTTAAAAACTAAAAAAAGACTTTGTGATAAAAGACTAGCATGAAACTAGAAGCTTAACTTACACCGAACATAAATCAGCTGTTAACATTTAGTTTGTAGGATTCCGTACGCAAAAAAAAATGCGGAACCCTAATTTCGTTCTGTTCGTCTGTCCGTACCTATGTCACAGCCATTTTACTCGAAAGACAATTTATTGTATTTATTTATTTACTAAAAAACTATTATACTTTACATCTTAACAGAGGACCTAAAGTGATGTTATATGTTCATGATTATATATTATATATATACCTATTCTTCGTTTTTATATATATTTTATAAATATAAAATAAAAACAAAGAACCAAGCTTGAAAATAAGTAGGCATCTACTGAGGACAATGACAACTTTGTTCTCCGAAAGAACATTAACTAAACGGATTTATTTTCTATTTGTATACTCACTATTATAATAGAACAATAATAATAATAATATATGCGCTAAAGTAGATAAAAAGTGTGGACAAAGGAGATGTTTCATCCTGGGCCTGCTCTAAGTACACTACACAGAAAGATATAAAAAAAACAGGGAATTTTCATAAAAATACAATTATATTAATTTGAAGCATAATACAGCGGTACAAAAATGTTTATTTATGAGTTTTTTAATCTGGTCACCCGATTTTTAGAGCAGCCATGACAGTCGAGTGAATTTGACAACTGATAGTTTTGTTGAGTGTCATTGACGCTCAACAAAACAGGTTTCTTGTGTGATTTCCTTGTGTGTGATTGCTCTCTTTGGCGAAGATAATCTTTGAAGAAATCTTTTTTTCTTTCCAAGAGAGATCTTTGGTAAGATCTTGAATGTACACTAACACGAAGCAATATTATGGAAAATAAACAATAACAAATGGTTTCTATATTGCTTAGCTATATTTATATATACTGTACATATTGCAGGCCCAAGCTCCATACATTAATGAAACATCTCATTTATAGAATTGAAACTTTCGCGCTTGGGAATCATTTTAAATTTAAAAAAACAGCTATAATTACCACTGTTTTTCGACAGTTTTGCTGACGTTTCGAGACTGACGAAAAATATTGGAAGGTAATTAGCCATTTTCTCAATTTAAAGTGGACAAATTTATTTTTATCAAATCTTGTATATTACATTAGTTACTTACCTAAAATAATAGATATAAATAAATAAATAAATAAATACTGGACACTTCACACAACATATATATATATATATATATACCGTATATCTGAGGCCCAATTCACTAACTAAAAAGTAGTTAAAATAGAGTTCGGATCATGTTTCGATCTTGTGTCGATGTCTTAAATGTCAGAAATGATATTCTCTAAACATAAAATACAACACTGTACTGTGATTATATCGAAATGTGACTGAAACTTGAACGATTCAAAGTTTTTTCGATAATTTTAGCATAAGTAGATGGAGTCTCTCTTTACTCTTTCCAATTATATATAAAACTATCCTACTCTAATGGTGGTCACCATGAATTGAAAGTAGACTAAATTGTTATTTATGAGGGACTAGAAATTCAACTTTCAGTCAATTTACAATTCAGTCTCGATTCAGTCAACTTTCAGTGTAGTTTTAAAATAACTTAGAGAATTGGGCCTCTAATCTGATTAGATAAATCTAAATATTAAAAAGTCGTAGAACAAAGTTATTCACTATTATGTGTACCTCATCGTGCATTCAAAGGTCCTGCATAAAAGTCACGACCAGCAGGAGGATATAGACGCAAGGAGGAGGATTATGTGTAGACCCACTTCAACCCCCTTTCGAGATCGCATACATATTCCGGGACACCCTGCATGAATACGGAACCAAATAGTTTTCTGGACGACTCCAACAAACAAATAAATCAACATTACCACGGAACACATGGCCGTAACCGGTGCGCACTTGACCTTATTACTCACAAAGCGAAATGCTGAGCTATTTTTGAACATACTCGTGTACGATTTCACGCACTTTCACTGTTCGATGGATGTTTTTAAGTTCACGAATGATTGGTTAAGGTGACAGAACATTCATTCTTCCGTGGTGACAGATAATGTATGAATGCCATCTGTCATAACTTTTCTTTTTAACCGACTTCCCAAAAAGGAGGAGGTTCTCAATTCGGTTTTTTTTTTTTCTTTTTTTTTTAATGTTTGTTACCGCATATCTCCGGCGTTTATGAACCGATTTGGAAAATTCTTTTTTTATTTGAATAGATATACTTCCAGATTGGTCC
Organism: Epirrita christyi; assembly: GCA_951392215.1. Classification (NCBI taxonomy): domain Eukaryota; kingdom Metazoa; phylum Arthropoda; class Insecta; order Lepidoptera; family Geometridae; genus Epirrita; species Epirrita christyi. The sequence goes on along the minus strand of OX595863.1, from coordinate 7,877,297 downwards.
CATTTTTTTCAGAATCCAGTTCTGATGATGGGATCCATGAGGAATTGAGGGAACTCCTCAAATATTGTAGGCATACATATGGCGATTTTGATATTTTCAGCAAGACACCAAGTATTTGCATTCAGAAAGTATCATAATCCTTTCACCACTATGGTTCTTTCATAAAAAAAAATCCATCCAAAATTATTTAGTCGAATACAATGGCGGAAGTCGGTTTTTTAAATGAAAAGTTATGTTTCACATTCTTTGTAAACCCACCTTTTTAAAAAACCGACTTCCGCCATTGTATTCGAATAAATATTTGGATGAAAAAAAAAATATGAAAGAACCATAGTGGGTTATGATACTTTTTGAATGCAAATGCTTGGTTTGTTGCTGAAAATATCAAAATCGCCATATGTATGCCTACAATATTTGAGGAGTTCCCTCAATTCCTCATGGATTCCATCATCAGAACTGGATTCTGAAAAAAATGGGACCAATCTGAAAGTATATCTATTCAAATAAAAAAAGAATTTTTCAAATCGGTTCATAAACGCCGGAGAAATGCGGTAACAAACATAAAAAAAAAAAATACAACCAAATTGAGAACCTCCTCCTTTTTTGGGAAGTCGGTTAAAAATTGGTTTCATCTGTTTATGTTTTGGTGACCTTACTTATTTTGAGTTTAATTAATTGATTCAAGCGTGACTTAGCGGAAATCCATTCTACAATATAAAATAGACGAACAAATATATAGTAACAATTCCGCTTCTCTCCAACGAAAACTCTGAAAGAATTCAACACGTGTTTCGCCTCTCAACGAAGCATCCTCAGGAAACAGTAGACTCATTGCGTGCTAGAACAACAAAGACACACTACTGCATATACTCCGCAGCCATGTTGCCTCGCCGAACGGCGAACAGAAAGTCTGGAAGGAAGTCAGGAAGTCTCTGCGAAACACGTGTCGAATTCTTTCAGAGTTTTCGTTGGAGAGGAGCGGAATTGTTACTACATATTTGTTCGTCTATTTTATATGAAAACACATACCTACCTAAGTATTTGATGGGCTAAAGACATTACCAGAGATGGTACCATGGTACTTGTAGTTCCTTATACAAGAAGATAAAAAAACAAAAATGTACACGAAATTACATTTATATTCATGTAAAAAAAACTGCGCCCTAGGAGAGGGAACGCAATAATATTTTTACCGGCTAGCTGAGCGAGCCGTGAAAAGTGTTGACTCAAACATAACTTTTATTGATTTATCGTGATGTAATAATTTCAACTCCTCGCCTCTCCTTATTTAATTTTGTTTTATACTACTTGGTAAGCAAACAAGCATACGGCCCACCTGATGGAAAGTAGTTGCTTATGGACGCCTGCAACACCAGAGGCATCACACGCGCGCTGCCGACCCTGAGACATAAAATGAAGTCTCATGTGCTTGCAATTTCATCGGCACCCGTACCCTTCAAACCGAAACACAGCAATGCGAACACTACTGCTTGGCGGCAGAAATAGGTACGGTGGTAGTACTTCTCCGAACGAACTCTTTCACAAGAAGTTCTACTACTAACAAAATTATCAAAATGATAATAATGTAACATTTTGAATATTTGGGGGGTGGTTGGGGGGTTTGCACACCCCCTGACTGCGCCCACGCCTCGCTAGATAATCAATCTATGTAATTTGCGGCAGATTTATTGAACTGATTCCAGATTCTGTATCTAGATACCTACGTGGGCTGGAATTGGAATGCTTTTAAGTAAATAACTCATTTATTTTGAACATAATTATTTTTAACCGTGACTACACTCGCAAACAACATTGGAATCTAGATTTTAATCGCAGGAAATTCGACATTCGTCTGTCTAAATGTAGATTTTAGCATTTCCAATACCTACAACATGAGCACTTGGAACAGGAGTAATTTTAGTTTACAATTTACATACACACAAATAGAAGCACAAAATAACTTTTCATTTAAAAAACCGACTTCCGCCATAGTATTTGACAAAATATTTGAATGAAAAAAAAATGATGAAAGAACCATAGTGGTGAAAGGGTTATTATACTTTTTGAATGCAAATGCTTGGTTTGTTGCTGAAAATATCAAAATCGCCATATGTATGCCTACAATATTTGAGGAGTTCCCTCAATTCCTCATGGATCCCATCATCAGAACTGGATTTTGAAAAAAATGGGACCAATCTGGAAGTATATCTATACAAACAAAAAAAGAATTTTCCAAATCGGTTCATAAACGCCGGAGATATGCGGTACATATCGGTACAAACATAAAAAAAAATATATATATATATAATACAACCGAATTGAGAACCTCCTCCTTTTTTGGGAAGTCGGTTAATAAATAAGCGGTTGTCTGGAAGAAATCGCTCTCTGCGACAAGACTGTAGATTGTTGAACTTAAACTGTAGGTGTATACTATATTATTATATTGTATATCTAACATTGTGTCCTCAATAAAGTTTTATTATTACTATTTATAGGTAGCGGGTTCGATTCCCGTCTTGAAGCAAATATTTTCCAAAGGTTAGAAGTGAACGTTTAAGGCTTCCAAAGAGCCGATGATGAAGGTGATGATGATGATGATGAAGTATATATTAAGGTTAAAGGTATATTAGTTTCAAAAGAATTTTCTCATTTCAGAGTTAAAATGCGAGCTAGCATCAGCATACAAGGAGTCAGAGCTCATCCGGCAGAGAAGCAGGTCCTTAGAACAGGACCTTACAGCAGCGAGGAGTTGTTCCGCTGGCTTGGCTGAAGAGCTGCAGAGGAGGAATGGTGAGTAGTGTAATTCATGCCAGTTAAATTCAGGCATTCTGTTAGTTTTCAACGAAGATACGTCGTCATCATAGATCCACTGCTAGACATAAAGCCCTAGAATGCCACGACGAACTGTCTCGGTTTGACGACCTCTGTGGTGCGGTGGGCGAGTAGCCGGCTGAGATGCGAGAGGTTGCGGGTTCGATTCTCGCTGCGGGAAAAATGTTTGTATGATCTCCAAATATTTGTGCCGGGTCTGGGTGTTATAGTACCATGCTACTTGTAGATCCTGATACCCATGACACATCCTAGTGTGGGATCAAAAGAAAGTTTGACTTAGTGGCAATAAGACTTTGACAAACAACAAAAATGACACTGAAGAATTTTTGACAGTTTAAATTAACCCTTAGCCACCTAACGTATTTTTGAGTTACACTACCACCCAACGGCGGTCATGGTGACCGCTTATGATTTTCTATTTTTATATGAAGAAAATAATAATAATGACATAAATGAAAGACAGATCGTATTTTTTTTTTAATGACGTTATTAAACTTTGAAAAATAACAATCTAGGCATTATAAAAATCAGAGATCTGACGAGTAACTATAAGTGAAACCTAATAAAATCTTATTTTATGGTACTTTAATATATAACCTACTAAATAAAACTATTAATGGCACAATCAAATCACTTTTTTTCATAAAATTACAATGTCACCATAACCGCAAAAAAAATACAATTACCTGTAACTTTTAAACGCGTGAACGTGTGAAGCGGTGGAACGCACAGTGCGTACTGAGGAGCGGGGGGGGGTAAAGTAGATGAACTCACAGACGCATAGCTTGCATAATAACGGAATAATTCAAAAAACAAAAAACCGCTGGAGTCTCTGTGACCGCCGTTAGGTGGCTAAGGGTTAAGTCAGAGCCATCTATCGAGCCAGTTAGAACTACTTTTTTGTTTTCAAATTGAAAATCCCTCATTGAAAATTCATGCTTTGAATGAAATGCTCCACTATGAGCTTCTTAATTTTATAGAGCTAGAGAAGCGTAGAGCTGCCAATGTGGCAATGTTTTTTGCATTGTAGGGTTTTAGTGTCGACTACCGTCAGCTATTCAATCAGCGAGTTATTCGTGCGAGAGTAACAATGCACGGTGATCAATTATTATGTCTGTTTTCAGACGAATGCATGAGGGAGCTTCGTGGAGAGTTAGAGGAAGCTCACGCCAGAATAGTATCGCTCGAGTCGCGTGCGGTCGCGCTAGAGCGAGACAGGGACAGACTAGAGCAGGAGAAGAAATCCAGCGAGCAGAGAGCTCTTGAAGTAAGTGGGTAGCTCACAGTGCAGTGCACGCCACGCCATTCTGAGGGCCTAGTCTAGAAATATAATAATCAACTACACGGGCGTGTGTGTTCGTTGTGGCATTCTGTCCAGCAGTGAACTTCTAAAGACTGATGATGATGATCAGCACGCCTCCAGTCGCGTGCAGACATATTTGGCGAGCACTATGGTCAAGAAGTGACGGATGAAAAAGGTATCTACGATTCTAATATCTAAAAGGAAGGTCTTGCCCATATTTACCTGGATAGGTACCACATTTCGGTGGTCTCTGTGATGATGGAAGGTTTTATGTTCCAGGCGCTAACAGCAGCTGAAGCGACGACGGCTAAATGGCGGTCAGCGCACGAATCAGCGCGCTCGCAAGCCGCCGCGCGCGCCGAGCTGATGCTGGCGGATTGCGAGTGGAAGATGCGGGAGCTAGAGAAACGAGCCCGGGATGCCGAGGGGAAGAACAAGCAGGTGAGTGCTCCAGAAGCGTATTATAGTAGGTATCACCATCATTATCAGCATTCACTACTGTAGACATCCATTGCTGGACGAGGCTTCCCCCATAGATTACAATGGGGGGATTTGCCTTAACCACTACGCTTAACAGGCGGATTGCTGATCGCAGGTGTTGGGTGCTCAGGTGGATGCTGCTGCCCATCGCCTGGTATATGACTGCCAGCGGCAAAACTAAGCCGAGCTGCTGGCCTAACAAAAACAGTTGCTTTTTTCCTCCTTCTTTAAAATAGTTTGTCTCATTCCAGCTGACAGAGTCTGTAGAGAAGCTGCAGTCAAGTCCACCCACACCTGCACACTTGGCAGAGCTGCAGCAGCTGCACGGGCTAGCCTCGGAGCAGCAGCGTGCGGTGCAATCGCTGACGCTGCAGCTGCAACGCCTGGAGACGCGCGAGGAAGCGCTGAAGTTGGAACAGCATCGGCTGAAGGACCTGTTGCAGCGGGAGGAGGAGAGAGGGAAGGAGCGAGAGCACGCGCATGTACAGGTCAGTGAACTTCCATTTGCATATTTCGTTTCATTACGAAAATCCAAATTCTCTTTCGGTGTCAATTGCTTTTTGAAACTAACTAATTTTAAACGATTTTTTTTTAATTCTAGAAAATTCATACACTTCAAGAAACTCACTCTAAAGCTGTAGAGACACTGAAATCAGAGCACGCAAATACCCTCGCGACGACGCGCACGGCGATGGAGAGGAGTCACGCCGAGCGCACACGCGCCGCGCTCGCACAGCTGAGAGGGGAGGCTGACCAGGCGGCACGCAACGCCGAGAGGAAACTCCGAGAGGTGTCTACCAAGGTGAGTGATGAAATAGGGGAGACTTTCGAGCAGCTAAGGGGTACTGTCCAGGTGGCACGCAATGCTGAGAGGAAGCTCCAGAAGATCTACCAGGGTGAGTCATGAGCCATGTGCCATGGAACGGGAGGACGCTCGAGCAGCTACCCAGTAGCGTGAGTCAAGTGTCATGTGCCATGGAACGGGGGGACGTTCTAGCAATTACGGTTGACCGACCAGGCGACATGCAACGCTGAGAGAAATCCCCAGGGTGACTCATGTGCAGAAGGTGACACACGGACAGTCAGAAAGGCTCCGGAGCGTTGTTCTATTTAAAGAAACTTGGTACACAGCACAATAAATTAAAATTAACATTATAATGCTATACATTCTGTGTAGAATTATCTAAAGTTGAAATGCGCTTAAATTATCGTGACCCCCTATCTAATAAATAGGCTAAAATAAAAAATAACCGTTATAGTTAAACCGTGATTTGATAAGAGAATGCTACCAATGCAGACGATTCATGTCATCACCATCATCATCCTATACAAGTCCACTTCTGAACATAGGTCTCCAAAGTCCTGGCGGTCATCATGCTTTTATGGTTCCCATAAAGGGGTTGCAACAATCCCCACATCATCATCAAAAGGCATCAATCAACCATTGATAACTAGCCTATTGTGTTCTGTTCCAGTATGAAAACCTCAAGAAAGTTCTAGCGAGCAAAGAGGCACAATTTGAAGAGGCAGTCTCTGAAGCGCGGAGTAAGGTGAGTCTACGAAAAAGTGAAACCGGCATTAAGTTTCATTTAAATCAATCCTGGAGGCCAATTCTTATGACAATAGGCAGTGTAAAGTATTAAGTAGTAGGTATTTAATTAGTTTGTAGTGACAGATAGAAGACAGCGTTAAGCACAAAAGCAGGCCATTACGTGTTTTTGAGAATGCCGGTTGGTCTTGGTATAGCACCAGCGACCTTCCAACGAAAAATTCATTTTATTTACAACATCTTAGACATTCTTAGTTTCACATTTATAATATTAGTTGGATTGATAATGGGGTCAAAAGAAACTGTCCAATCCAGCAGGCTTGGAATGACGGTTTCTAAGTTTTCTCTTTCGAGCTACAAAGCTTTCTACATTCTCGAGAAATATCTCTAGTCCGAAACCATATTAATGATAAAACCCGCAAGGCCTGCTATCTCTCTGCCCCTTAACTGCTAAATTGTCAATTTTCAATATCTGTACCTTCCTACATGATGTTATTGGGTTGTTATTTATGAGTATATCAAGCGGAGTGTGTGTTGTCTTATGAACTTTTGCTAATTCTCTTTACATTTTACTTATGACTACCTACGTACCTTTGGCTAAGGTTTTTAAGTTTGTTTTCTATGTATCAGCTTCTTGTTTTTGAGCCTATCCCTCCTATCCTTGCACCTTGCACCTATCTCACCTTATATTAGGAAGGATCATCAAATCAAGCCAAGCTGTTTTTGTTACCCTGATTCTTCAGGCTTGATTGCGTTGGAACAGGTGTAATTTTAGTTTAGAAGGTGATTCAAAATGATCCTCATGATTTCAATGAATAAGATACTTTTAATTTTGACTTCGATTTTGAAATGTCAAAGATAGATAAAAAATGTTCATCTCGTGATCGCGTAGACTTTTGTCGCGAGGGAATAGCATGGAACTTTCACTTTATCCTTATGTTCCCACAGTAGAAGTGTTGCATGTCTATGCCTGAATGTAATTTTTCTCTATTCTCCCTTCAACATACCGTTATCTTAGGTGCGTATGCTAAGCCTGCTCGTAACCTATCTCTATCATATCCTCTCTATCAAATCTAATCAAACTCTGTTCAGCCGATACAATGTGATTGAGTAACAAGTAGCGGCACGAAACTCTAGCGCTGTTCGTTAGTGCGCAGAATCAAAAGTAAGGTATCTTGGGCGGGATCTCTATCTCTATCTATCTTATACTAATTATATTGCGTGCGCGACAGTAAGCATGCGCAACTATCCCCTCCACATTTCGTTTAGCGCTAGACTTACGTGCTGCTACTTACACAAATGTGATGATTCCAGGCTGACTGGGACACTATGCAGTTGCGACATCTACTGGACAAAGCGGACATTGACTACGCGAACAAAGTTGACAGCCTCGAGTGCAGTTATGAGACACAGAGAGGTAGGACTGCTTGGCTAGACCGCTCTATACAAACGAAGTTTGTACATAATTTCAAAGGTTCACCAAGATACAGGCTTAGCCTATTTTGGAATATTTTTTTTATTTGTAAATTTCACTTTGTTTGTTGTTATAGCTCAACTTGTGTTTGTTTTTAAATAAACTTGTCTTATCTAATATTATCTATCTTAATTTGGATATTATTATTACTAAGGAATCCAAGTTAGTTACATTTTGTAGACACAATCTGAACACTAATGTATACCTAGACTATGGTTTTAAAGTATTTAATTAAATTGTAAAGTTTCAAAACAATGCAGGATGAAAAAAACCATACACACACATCACACATCAAGCAGCCTTTAGACGTCCACTGCTGGACGAGGCATCCCCCATAAAATACAGGGGATTTGCCATAATCACCACGCTTGGTAGATGAATTGGTGATCGCAGAATTTGTGTAGAGTACTCAGGTGGATGCTGCTGCTCATCCCCTGCTGGTGTAATCCCACAGTCGGCTTTTACGATATTCACGGAAGGAGATGGAGAGGTCTATTCTTAAACTGGACACATCACGGCCACGGTGGCAGTGACATAAATATTCCTAGTTTATTATTTACTCTTAATTATTTCACTTGCAGAACGTCTAATAGAAGAATGGACGGAGAAAATTCAAGAAGTAGAAGAGCAAGCCGACTCAGATGCGAATGACGCGAAGCAGCTTCTAGAAGCAACCAGACTGAAGCTAGTCGCAGAGAAGATGGACCAGATAAACAAACTGAAGGAGCAACATAGACAGGAAATGGGTATGTTTTTTTATGACTGGCCTGTCTTATGACTGCTGGCATACTGCGACCGTCACAGCTGAATGGCTTGCGATTTTCGATTCCGATTTATTTGATATTTATTGACAGCTGCCGAATACGGGTAAGGTTGTTACGTAGTATACAGTAGTTATGTTCAAAAATCATTCCATCTTTTGGTCTCTTTCAGATGACCAATGGGAACAATTTATGACAGACAAAGAGAACTGCCTCGAACGAATGAAGACTGAGTGCAGACAAGAGGGAGATGAAGAGAGGGTAAAGAGAGAAAAGGAGCTTCTCGAAGAAATCGCAGGTACAAAAATCTATGTTCAGGTGTAATTTTCGCTACATCCCTTTGATACAATTTATTAATTTAACTTCAGATATATATATTTCACCAGTCTCGAAGAAAGCTCATAATATGTTTTGTCAAATTTCAATTCCAGAACTGAAATCTCAAGTACATTCAAAATCGAATGATTTTGACAATTTGGCTGTAAAAGCCGCGGCCTGTGGGCGTACCTTAGCTGTCACGGAGCAGGAACTAAGGTTAGTATTGTCATACATAAACTAAATTACTACGTAGTTATCTCTGGTAGTATATGTATGTCATCTAATTTTCATGGGATGGTGGTGTTTATGTGGATGATGTTATGATAGGTGCATGCGTAGTTTAGGAGCAGTCCGTTTTCGTGATTAATTTGTTGTATGATTGGAAAGCTATGTGACTTTTATCTCTTGATAAATAAATGTCTGTAATCATTAAAATTAATTCTAATTATAACAGACTGCTTCTTATCACCAACTTATATTTATTTCCACCCAAATGAAATTGGTAGCGAAATTTAGTCCTTACAAATCTAATACCTTCCAAGTTTTAACTAATCGTTATACAAATGCCGTCTTTTGGATTAAATTTGGCTACCAGTGCATGCGCACTCATGTATCTAATATCATAAAACTTACTAATAAAACACGAAATCATAGTATCACTCATTTATATTCACTCATTTCATTACAGTTAACAATTCAGAGAAGTCCAAAAGGCAGTATTTTAGATAAAAAATCTCAGCTGACTGAGAATTTGACTAGGATTATTCTAGGTAGATATTATAAATTAATGCTGTGCCATTCGAGACGGCTCTACATAATTATTCTCCTTACATGAATCAAACAAAATATAGTGATAAAAAATTGTAATGCACATCGAAATCTCCCCTATGCATTATATTCCTATAAGTATTCTACGATTTTGGATAGTAGTAGATATCTGAGCAAATTCTGACTCTTGAAAAAGGTACACCTGATTTTTTTATTGCATTTGGTCTATTCCTTTTGGAATTGATCAGAATTTGCTCTTAAACTATACAAAATTCTCAATTAAATTACGCAAAAATAAACATTCAAAACTACTTTTCCATAGGGATGATTTGGGTGGCTTCTTCCAGTATCAGTTGATTCGTAGTGCATAAGCTGCAGGCATGGTGTTCTTCTCAAATATACAATGTCAAATATTCCTTCTCGAATGGGCTATGTCAAATGCTCCTTCTCGAATAGGCTATGGCAAATAAGCCAGAGGTAGAAGACGTAGGTCGTCAGCCATTTTCCTTTCTCCAACAGTTGCAGCATCCTCGGAGCTGTGATGACCGTTCTCTCGTGCGTCATCACTGGCTCTCTCCGTCTCGCTCTAGCGGCGTTTCTGCTCTCGCTCGCACTCTATGTTTACCTCCACATGGCTGATAGTAAAATTAAGGCTAAAATAAATAAGAACTGAGTTTAAATAGCCCCTTTAATTACTAACAAAGATATAGGTAAAATATTAACTTACCTGCTTAAATATTTACCGTATCTTAGAAGCGACTGTCTGGCTTCCCTGCACACGGGATGCGGTATGAAGACACATTCTTACGATCGCTTTACGTTGAGTGTGTACATACAGTGGAAAAATGCGTAGTTATGCTTTCAACGGTGCATGTTGAAAGCAACTACGCATTTCTAAACCTACATTTTTTATCAAAGTACTGCCTAGAAGCATTTGGACTGAACTTTTTAGTCTGTTACCTTTGATTTTATTACCTACTTACATATATTTTACAACCTAAACCACGTAGATACATAATATGTTAATTACGTTAATAATGTACATTGTTAATATGTTAATGATTCACAATTTCATAATATCTACATCATAATAATTCATTTTAATTAAAACTTTAAGAGCGACGGATTACGTTTGAAATCGATGTATATAGGTATCAAATAATTCTCAATTCTTTATTGTACACAAAATAACAGACAAACAAACTTACACATAAGGACATGTACAAAGGCTACCATACTTAAATAGTATGGAACAAGATTAAACTATATTTATAGGTTACTTTCCTACAGTAAAAATACTTACAAAGAAAGTGGTAGCGTTTCCTTGCAGTATTATAGCTAAATCTAAAGTGCACTATTATAATCGCGTGCCCTTTTTAATAGACTGAAAAAAAAAAAGACCGCGATACTTTAAGAGTTGTGCTACACAGAAGATGCCTAGCACATACATAAAAGGTTTTATTAAATACCAGTTTGGTATTCTCTCCTCAGATACATAATATTGTAACTTATGAATAGGTAGTCTGATCAGTGAGAGACCCGTCGAGGTCATATTGTTGTTTCTATCGGCATTTTTAATTAAAAACTAAAGAAATAGTAACATAGGATCAAAAAGGAACAGACGCGCAATTGTATTGACAGCTAAACAAAAAAGGTAATTAAGTACAGCAGCGCCCTCCAATCCCACGACGGATCTCTCGCTGAACAGACTCTGCATAGTTTTTTTTTTACTTTTATACAAAATGGATTGATTAGAAATAAAGTTCTGCTTTCATAAAAAGTTTTTATTCCCATCAACACAACTATTCAACGCTATTTTTAGTCCAAACTAAGCAAAAACTAAAATAATTAATGTTTTCCCCTCTTTTACCCTTTCCTACTAACACAGAGAAGCGCTGGCGAGAGAGAAAGAATTGAGAGAGAAAAGATCGGAAGACGGCTCGAAGATCAAACAGTTGGAGAGAAACTCGAAGGACCAGATCGAGCATTTGACGAGAAAGTGCGCTTGTTTGAAGAAGCTGTAAGTACCAATCTCATCTTAATCAGCCTATACAAGTCCACTGCTGGACATAGGCCTCCCCCATGGAATGCCACGAGGAACGGTCTTGAGTCGCCTCAAACCACCGACTTCATACTTCTTTAAAAAGGATGTCGGTCCATCGAGAGGGAGGAAGACCTTCGGATCCTCTACTGCGTCGTCCGTAGGGCTATTCTCTATCTCGCGACAGGTTTACAACCGGCGTAAATTGTGCAATCAGAGGCCCAATTCACTAACTAAAAAATAGTTAAAATAGAGTTCGGATTATGTTTCGATCTCGTGTCGATGTCTTAAATTTCAGAAATGGTACTCTCCTGACATAAAATACTGTAATGTGATTATATCGAAATGTGACCGAAACTTGAACGATTCTTGGTTTTTTCGTTAATTTTAGCATAAGTAGATGGAGTCTCTCTTTACTCTTTCCAATTATATATATAACTATCCTACTTTAATGGCGGTCACCATGAATTGAAAGTAGACTAAATTGTTATTTATGAGGGACCTGAAATTCAACTTTCTGTCAATTTTCAATTCTGTCTCGATTCGGTCAACTTTCAGTGTAGTTTTAAAATAACTTAGAGAATTGGGCCTCAGGGCTGTCAAACGTCGCTTTTCTCATACAAAAGTTACTGTTTGACAGCCCTGCTATTTTAATAAGTTTGGAAGGTTGGATCGGATTCGTTAGTTTTTCATTTCGATGTGGTAAGGAACTAAAGCATTTTTTTGGGAAAATCGTTAGAAAATTGTTTTAGTTACTTACCACATCGAAATGAAAAACTAACGAATCCGATCGGAAACCCTTCCAAAGTTTTTTGAAATAGTCCTGCAGGGCTGTCAAACAGTAACTTTTGTATTAGAAAAGCGACGTTGGACAGCCCTGATTGCATAATTTACGCCTGTTGCAAACCTGTCGCGAGATAGAGGCCTGCGGGCAACTCATCTAAGAATAGGGAAGCGTGCACGCGGGGCGGAGCACCGCGGTCGCGAGTCGCGTTATAGCTGATAGCAGAGACTAGTAAATACTATATTAGTATTTACTAGTCTCTGCTGATAGAGACAGCAACAATATTTTCAAATACCGCTGGTAAATATCCGGCTCGAAGGACCAAAATGTTGGGATGTAGGGCGCTGGTAATTTAGTTTAAGTATTTTTCGAAGGACCTAAAATAAAGAAAAGAAACTACATATTACGATTTTGGATTGATCTTTGCTCGTGAAAAGAGTAGATAGTTAAGTTGTCATTGTCACCTACCTGATCCACTCCTAACACGTACTGTCCTGATGGTTCGTGGATTGGCTCAGCACAGGTGTTCTGGAGTGCTCGCGCGCGGCCAAGGGGGAGAATTCTCTTAATATAATTGTATTATGGTTCCACAAAATATTTTTCCAGTTTCGATGACATTCGCGCGCGCCTGAACGCGAAGGAGCGTGGCGCGGAACAAGATTCACGCGCTAAAGAGAAGGAGCTACATCTGCTGAGAGGGGAGGTCGCCAGGCTCACCAAGCTACTGGTGGAACAGAGGTGAGCCACGGAACCATCTCCATGTAAGCGTAGCACACACACACACACACAGAGCGTACAAGTAGCGGCACGAAACTCTAGCGCTGACCGTTATCGCAAAGTCAAAAGTAAGGTATCTCTATCTCTATCTATCTTATACTAATTGTATTGCTTGCGCGACAATAAACATGCGCAACTATCCTTCCACCTTTCCTTCAGCGCTAGATTTACGTGCCGCTACTTATACAGCGTAGGTACGCGTATGCGTACAACAGTATAGTATGCTAGTATATACAGACCGTTCACCGTAAGATGTCCATCTTATGTGATGTGGGACATCTTACGGTGAACGGTCTGTAGTAGGTACATTTGCACAGAGCAAAGTTTTATTTTTGCTAAAATTGGTAGTTACTAGAATAGAGTCAAATTATATTCTTGTCAATTTTAATAAATATAAAAAAATATATATCAAAAATAAAATCAAAAAATTTATCTTTAAAAATCTAGTGTTCCTCTAATTAGAGATACCATACATAACATAGCACGCGGGTAACGCTAAAGCAGCTTTTAGACCCGTGCTAGATTTATAGCGCGTGTGCACTGTATTATAGCACGCATCTAAAAGCGTCTTGATGGGGCTTGATGAAGGATGAGCAATATTTGATCATTATTTTACATATAATATATTATATCATTGGCTCATAGCACGTGTCTTAAATTCTTAATGCAATTAAACTTTGGTTCTTGACTTTAAAAGTTAATGGCTTTTTCAAGTTTAAATGGAAATTTATTCATATTTGATAAGTGTTTTATTTGGAAGCTCCATCGATTATGTTTATTATCTTACTTACCTATAAGTTACATTTTAAATCTACGTAAAAAAGCGGGTGGAGGTGGCTTTTGCCTGCTACGGCTTATGGTGCAACTTAACTATTGAAAATTCAATCAAACTTTTATGAAATTAGTAGATACTAATATAAGTATCTAGTACTAGGAACCGCGAGCATCTAAATAAGCCCAAATATTATCAGACTATTATCCGCATCAAGGAGTTATGTTTCCTTCATCATCAATTCAGTAGACTACATCATCAGGAGGTCTAAAAAGACACTTTATTTGTATATGATCCAAATGAATCAATCAACGCAAAAAAGAGAAATTGCTAAGAATCTGTCGTGAATTCGGAAAGTTAGTTATACCAGATGAATTGCTAAATGTGACCTTTTGAATCACACAACGAAAAAAAGAGGAATTTCTAAGGATCTGCTGGAAATTCTGAAAGTTAGTTGTTACCAGATGAATTGCTCAATGTGACCTTTTGAATCACGCAACGAAAAAATTAGGAATTTCTAAGGATCTGCTACGAATTTGAAAAATAAATTGCTACCAGATGAATTGCTCAATGTGGCCTTTTTAGTCCTCCTGACCAACCTCGGTATTCCATATGACAGTGGTTATTGAAATCAAAACTATTTTTTATAGCGCACCTAAACTTGGCGCACGCACACGGGCAGATGGCTGTGAGATGGCCTTACAAATAGAAGAGGCTAAGTCCGCGGAGCGACGTAAGGGTATGTGAGCACATGGTGAGTGTTGTGCGCATCGCTTGGATTGAAACAATCATTGTTTGTATCTATGATCTATGTTACACTACGGACGGATCATGGATTTCGATGCTGGTTTACTGATCTCCAATTAAAGTAGCAAATGGCAATGGTGAAAGATACAATGGCGATATTTTGGCAACCTTAGCGCTAAACAAATCTTTTGAAACTTGGAAGGAGGAATATTAAGATCAAGAAGTTTCCCCTATTCAAGTTTCATAACGACCAAATTGACGACCTCTGTGGCGCAGCGGGTGAAAGTTCGCCTGCGACGCAGGAGGTTGCGGGTTCGATTCCCGCCTTGGAACAAATATTTGTACGATCTGCAAATATTTGTTCAGGGTGTTCTGGGTATTTTCTATGTATAATAAAAAAAATCTGTCTATTTAATGTATTGTATTAAGTCTGTCAGTTATCTAGTAAATCGTTACTAAATAACTGCGTCTGCTTATAACTAATCGTTATAAGCAGAGCTTGTGTTATCGAACACAAGCTCTGCTTAGCTTGGGGCTAGATAATGTTGTGTGAAATGTCCCGCATTTATTTATTTATTATAAGATTTAGACAGCGCTAAGGCTGTCAAAATGATCCTCATTGTTGCGTTCTCCATTGCCATTTGCTTCTGTAATTGGGGGGCTGACTGGATTATGTTCACACGTCATTCTTGACCACGGATCTTAGTGTAACGTCCCTTTTGACCCTCGACACTTTCAAAACTCAAATGAAAAAAATCAAAGTGAAATTAATTTTGTATCTTTTAACGGCCATGCATTATTAGTTATCAATTTGATCTGATCAAGCTATAATATTGAATAGATTGGACTTTATATTCAGCGCTCAGCGAAGCAACATGCCTGCAGAGTTTTTGTTTTTTTGTTGTTCTAGACTTAGAGCGAAGTGAGTCAACTTTTTCCTGAGGATTTTGAGGCGGAGTTTTTGGTGGAGATTGGTGGAATTGTTACTGTATATTTGTTCGTCTATCTATACAATATTGTAGAATAGATTTCCGCAAAGTCAAACCTATATTCATTAATTATAAGATCAAGCTGTCTGCCTCTCTAATAATACGTGACCGACTAACAAACACACACCAATAATAACACCTCACACACACCCTCACCCTTACAAATACACACACCTATAGCACATACAGAAATGTGAAGTGTAGCTACATCATTGTGTCGGGGGTCATTTTTCTTATAGGTCGCGCAACGAGTTATGAGCGCTCGGTGAAAGTGGTGGGGTTGATTGCGTATGTGTCCTCTCTCTCTCCCGTCACGCCTCTCTATACAGACCCAAAAAATGATTACTGCGCATTGAAGGTCAGCGCTCATAACCCGTTGCGCGACCTATACCTGTGTTTAATTTAGGGAGATTTACTTTGTGATAAACTTTTTTTTTCTGTTGAACCTTCAGACAGTGGTTTGACAAGTTTAAGCTCATCCCAGGTATACCTAATTTGTATTATGTTCCTAGTTTTGGTGTGTATTTTTATGTTTAATTTACGAAACAGTTGTACTAAATGCATGCACTAGCAAAAATGTTCGAGTTGTTTCACTTTTGTTTGACTCAGTTTATAGGGGTCTAACGCCACATTCTTTGACGTTTTGATTTACTTCTTTTTCTGCGTTCTTCTTCTCTATTTTATGTAAATAGATATCTGTTATCTTCTTACCCCCCTTATTCATAATCATTTTTGAAACCTATTTTAGTTCAAATAGCTTTTGTCTTGTTTTGACGTATGCTATTTTACATCAGAGAGAACAAAAGAAAAACTATTTTAACTAAAAAAGGTTTAAAAATGATTATGAACAAGGGTTCTAATCCATATCTACCCGTTTTTTGATCTTTGGTCACTTCCAGACGCGTGCTATAAAATGTCGCGGTCATTCACACGGCGTGCTAATGTGAAAATATTTAGATGGAATTAATATTTATTTTTTGATGGTGGTATTTAGAGTAATGAGCATTATTTTATAGCGCAGGCGCGCTTGATATCATAGCGCACGTCTGAACGCGGCTTAATCAAATTATAAAGTCAATCTACGTACGCTTCTAGAAATAATATTACAAATTGTGAGACACGCAACACAACATTTCAAATTGCTATTGGGCATCCTTCACTTTCTTAGTAAGCAAATAGTACCCAAGAAAAGATTTGTCTTTGGTCAAAAACTGTTTTAACTAAAATAGGTTTAGTAAATAATTATGAATTTATTAAATATTAATTCATTATTATTAATTTATTATTATTATTATTATTATTACTTTTTTGGGTTGGGATTTTTATTTAGGTTTTTCTGTAAACTATGAGTGAGTCAGTTTTATAAGTATGTTAATTTTTGGCTTAGTATTTCCAGAGCTGGAGCTTTAATGGGCAATTTAAATATTCGCAAATTTTCTTCAATATCTTTTAAAATTATAAAAAAAAATTGTATTTCTCATAACGTGCTCTTTCATTTGATATGTCACATAATGACACAAGTATAATGATATAAGTAAAAAATAAAATAAAAAAAGTGGCTCCAAAAATTAAACCCCGGAAATCAAAGGCCCAATTCTCTAATTTAAAACATTCAATTCGCAGTATAATCAGAATTCGTTTATTTACGTTAACCGTAGGTACGTGATTGAGTCATCTAACTCTATAGAAGTACCTACCTATTATAACAAATTAAAACTATTTTGGTCCTGTAGTTTCGGAGAAAATAATTAGGTTGCACAGACAGGTTAGGTTAGGTTACAGACACCTGCCTGAGTAATGCTTTAGTCATTATTCTAAGAATCCTATAATGGTTAACCTTCAAAATAAATAGAAATGAAGGCTTTGATTTAAGTAGCTATTGGTCATACATAGATAGGTATAGTAAGTAATTTCTCCAACTAGCAACAAACCTCCTGAGGCTCCGAATATTTAGAACCAAAAACTCGAACAACATGTGCATGAAGGGAGATCAAGGCTCACTGAATCCTATCACTACACTGGTTTTTTCGCTATCTTGTTACCGACAAGGCCGTTCAAAGCCACCATACGTCAAAACTGACAGCTCGCAAGTGACAACAAAAGAATGAACGATTAATAATTTTGTATTTATAGATTCACTCCGCAATCCCGCGGTAATCCGCAAACGGACCTGTCCGCTTCCCGACCTCCTGTCAATGAAGTCTGACATCCAAGATGGCCGCCCGCGCGCTAAGAGTGTCGATCTACCCGCAGTACAGGTTCCAGTCAGAATTAAACAGTTGGAAGCAAGAAAAGTTTAATGTCTCGTATCAGGGAACAAATGTCCTGGAACACGTGTTGCCAGATAATGTGCTATGTTGCGGGACATTGCGCGATGTTGCCAGACATCTTTTCCTGCGATTACGTTCACATTCTCAGGCGATTCTATTACTTTAAGACAAGAACAAGTCGTACTAATGTCACCAGACACCGAAGGGCGTATGGTGTAGTGTTACACGGTTTTTTTTTGTGTTGAAAACTATGTTCACAGAGTGTACGCAAGTGACGTTCATTGGTGTTGCCATACAAAATACAACTACTTACTACTTTCCATCAGGTGGGCCGTATGCTTGTTTGCTTGCCAAGTAGTATTAAAAACAGTGTTAAACTACACCATACGCCCAATTGTGTGCAAATTATTTAACCTCTTATTTATAATCATTTTTTAAACCTATTTGAGTTAAAATATGTTTTGTCTTGTTTTGACGTATGACATTTTACATCAGAGAGAAGAAGACAAAAGCTATTTTAACTAAAATACAGTAAAAAAATGATTATGAAGGGCCTTAGAATCGGCATCTTGACAAGTCATGACGCGATAGTTGCACATCGTCACTATGTCCGGGGGCATTTGTACCCTAGTGAACTATACTATGCCTAGTGAACTATACTATGCCTAGTGGCTTTATACTTATTTGTATACCAATTGTTAATGTATTTATCCAATAAAGCTATCGCATTTTAATAGCCCAGATAGTTTTAATATCGTATTTTTAAGTACCTAATTATGTTTTGTGATGTATCAGTCTAATATGAATCTCAAATGAAATACCTACATACTTTGTAAAGATTTTATAATATCCCAAAAATTACCAACCAGATGGGAATCGAACCCGCGACCGTCTGCTTAAATACTTTGTTTTCTTTTTATTCAATTTGTTGGAGGTTCCATCGAAGTAAAAGAATTTATTAAGTTAACATATAGTGACTCACCTCTTTACTAGTAGAAATTCAATCAAGTTTTTTTTAATTAAAAATGTAATGTGTGTCTGTTTGTCATGGTTTCATGCCACGGCTGGGCCAATTCTGATGAAATTTGGTATATAGATAGATCAAAACCTGGATTAAAACATAGGGTACCTATCTACCTACTTTTTATATCAAAGTTCAGTTTCCTCTGAAGAAAAACACGAGTCAAACCGCGGGTGAACTGTAGTATGATGGACCTAGACTATTTTGTTTTATTTAATTAACTGTCCTACCAACTCAGCAAACTTTATGAGTCAGTAAATTATTATTTTTGTAACTAATGCCACAATGAAACAATGATTACAATTAACTATGTAGAAGTTGTATGTTATCATTCTATATATTATCTTGTAAATATTTGATTTAGTTTTTTAATAAAATGTGTGAAATTAAGTTGTTTTTTATTATTGAACGAACGAAGCGAGTTTTCCGAGTCAACTTAGAGAGGAATTGGCGTTTGTATGTATACGTATGTTAGACCGATGAAAACTTCCAAACCGTTAATCCGATCTTCATGAAATTTAGTATGGGGGTAGATAGTATTGGTACAATTTGTAGGTAAGGTAACTATATCGGTCGGGGGCTTGATATTGGGGCACTTTGGTTGGACATTTCAAAACTATTTTTAATAAGTATTTAGAACGAAAAACATAGAACTCCATTCTGTTTTTCGTCAAAAGGACGTTATCAATTAATTCGTCAGGTACCTACTTGATATTATACTAACAGGTATGTAATATGTACGCCCCGTTGCTTAGCCCTATTCAAAGGTTATTTCGATGATGTGTAGGAAATTACCTCGAGATGAAAATTTTATCTCAGTAGAGGGCTGAAGAAAGTAAAATATGTAATAAATATCTTCATTAAAAATATTTCAAGTTCTCTGGTAATGCTAAAATTTAATTCTTCCCCACATAAGTAGTCAGGGCTGATAAAGGTGCCATCGCGAGGTCTCAGTTCGGAGCGAACCACTAGTTACTATGTAAGTCACGATGTACTCACACTCGCAAAATGTTTGTTGCAATGCAAAACTCGTAATAGGCCTTCAATACAAAGGGTATCTTTTCAACTTGCTAATTTTGAGATCTACGTCGGTGATCTTGGTTCTTCTATGGATTGCCTAATTTCTGATTCCATCACGTCAAAACAAAACAAGAAAACATTTCAAAACATTTAATATAACTAAATATCTACAACTTACACTAAACTAACTTAACAACACTAAAGTGTGTCACACACGTAGCAGATGCGGTAAGATATCTGTATCTGAGCGCGTATCTGTCCATATCGCTCTCTATACTTAACTCAAGGAGCAAAACACACGTAGCAGATCACTTATATTTTACCGTCAAGCAGGTAGGCACCGACATATATCAAAAGATGGACAGATAATATCTGTGTATACAATTCGCACCAAGAAACAAGTACAGACAGTTTGAAGGTTTCTACGTGAATGTATCATTTACGTATATCTGCTACGTGTGTGATACCTTCAGATGCGATAAGTTTTTATACGCATATAAAATATTACCGCATCTGCTACGTGTGTGATGCACTTTATTCAGCTGTCTTTTCATGTCCATCTCCCAACCGTTGTCTCTCTAACAGAAGTCTTAACTGCTCCGTAGCTGTGATTGGCAGCCTATTATTCTCCCCAAACTTAACATCAGGCAATTCAACGGTGTTCAGCTCAGGTTCTTTAAATGTGAACGGAGTCCATGGACCTTGGATGGAGGGGTGATTGGTGTACTGGTACTTCCTGAGCCGTGTTGCTGAGATGTCCCCTTGCTGGGTACGGAGGTTTTCAATCCATTTGGTGATTTCGGAGTGTGTTTTATTATGCATACTCATCCATACTCTATCACCGTTTACTGGAAGAAGAGAAAATAGTAGATTGTTATACAAGGGGCTAAAAAAGCGAGGGCGTAAATAGAAACCGAGTTTTAATGGGTTTTTAGCGCCGTGTGTTACTCTTATTTTCACTACGATTGCGAGAAAATAAAATAATCCAATACAATATGAAATGAATTACGGTCACCACCGATTCAATTTGCAAATTTTGCTATTAGAGAAAAATTCGATAAATTTCGCGCCAATGTCTTTTTTTTATTTCTTCTGTAGCCGCAACGCATTGCATGCATTCTACCAAAGAGGATGCCGATTTTAGTTCCATTTTCAAAAATAAAAGTTGTTCTTTTTGTATGAAACAGTAATAAGTCGAGTCTTTATTCATGATTATTCTACTTATGACTAAAGACTTTTTCGTTTTTGTAGGCTCATTGGTCATTTGAAAGACAAAAATAAAAAATAAAAAACTTTTTCCCTAGTGGAAGAAATGCTACTTTTTAACCGACTTCAAAAAAAGGAGGAGGTTCTCAATTAGACCCGCATGTTTTTTTTTTTTTTTGTATGTATGTTACGCGATTACTCCGTCAATTTTGCATTGATTTTGATGGTTATTTTTTTGTTTGGTAGGTTATTCTTCAAAGGTGGTCCCATATAAATTTTATCGAAATTGATTCAGCACTTTTTGAAAAATTTGGTTTTTTGTGGTTCCCATAGAAAAAACCTAATATTTTACTGTGCCACTCTTGGTTCTGTCAGCGCTAGATGATACTGCTAGACGTCGACAGATGGCGTTATAGAAATACTTAAATACCTACCCGCCGATAGATAGCGGTTTATTCAAATATGAATTACCTACATTATAGGCAAACGCTTGAAGTCGGTTTATGTTTTTTCCAAAAATTTACTTTATTCTTCGCTCTGGTACGCCACAATGACGGTCTTTTTGAGCAAGAGTGAAAAATACATTAAGAGGTGGTTACCAGTAGCAAGCGCAGGTTTTCTTCTAATTTGGCTATTATATCATCAAACTCCATGACAACACATGATCAGTACACTAATATAAACATACATAGCATGTTGCATATATCCCACACTTGGATTCGCTGTGTCGTGAGACAAGAAAGCGTATTACACTCTTAATGACTATATTAATGATAAAGCCGCGTGGCCTGATGTCGCTCTGCCCCTCGACTGCTAAAATGGAAATTTGCAATATCTGTACTTACCTATTTACATGTTTGTATTAGATTATTATTATTTATAAGTATAACAAGCGTAGCGTGTGCTGTCTTGCATATTTTTGCTGATGTTTATTTGCTTTTGACTACCTTCCAAAGGTTTTTAAGTTCTCATTTACTATGTATCAGCAACTCCTTGCTCCGAGGCACCACACAGGCGCTTCTCACCTAGTGGTAAGACGGACCATTTATGTAAGCCAAGCCGAGTTTGTTGCCTGATTCTTCTAGGCTTGGTCGCGTTGGAACGGGAGTAATTTAATTTTATATAAGACGATTCAAAATGATCCTTGTGATTTCAATGAATAAAGTTCTTTTTGACTTTGACTTTAACTTCGTGGTTATCAGGAACTACAAGTACCATGGTACCATAACACGCAGACCCGTAACAAATATTTGCAGATCGTACAAACATTTTTCCCGCAGCGGTAATCGAACCCGCAACCTCTTGCATCTCAGCCGGGTACTCTCCCGCCGCCACAAAAGTCGTACTGTCGTAAGTCGTCTACCTGATAAATTGTGGAATTGCAAATGCTTGGATATCTCTACTAGGGCATCGAAACCAGAGGGCCTAGTATGAGCATCGCGTTTAACCGGCAAAATTAAAGTATACGTAAAAACTGCGGAGTCCGAGTAGTTTTTACGTGTACTTTAATTTTGCCGGTTACTCAACAAACGCGCGTTTACGCGGTTGCCACGTAAACGCGATGCTAACACTAGGCTTACCGGTCCAATTTCAATCACTATCAATCAATCTATGATACACGCGCGTACCGCGAACCACTGCTCACTTTGCTTTATTGGTTGTAAAGTACGCAGCAACGGCGATACTTTTTATGTAATAATATATCAAAACTAACGTGTCTCCAGTCTTAAACGCATTCGACACGGCTGCTTAACAAATAACGACAAGAAAACGATTTTGAAAAAACCCGAAAAATCGGGTTTTGATTTTATTAACTCTGGTTTTTCTTCGACCCGAAAACCCGGAAAAACCCGGGCTCGATGCCCTAATCTTTACTCACAGTATTCCGCGACTACTACAGGCCCACGATGCCGCCTCGGCTTCAAGTACACTACCACGCTGGGGTTCACTTTGGCAAACTCTACTAAGTCTTGTTCAATGAAGTCCCTGAAATATAATACAAGCTTTAAATGTAGAGTGCTTACTTAAACAACAAGGGTGTTATTATAAAAAATGCCCTTAGTCTGGGTTTAAACCAGGACTACCAGTCTAGGCTTAAATATCGACCCAGGGTATATACGACTGTAATACAAAAGTAGATGGTTTGTTTTCCAGAAGCAACTTTCGAGCTAGATATGCCAAAAATGACATAAGCTTGGACTATCTCTGGTTTATCTAAAACCAGGCAGCCCCCTAGTTTAGCAATGGTCTATAAATTCACAGTTGATTGCTAGTTAAGAGGTAAGAATTTGGACATCTCAATTGTGATGGGACATAATCCGTCAGTTTGATACTTTGGAAATTTGCGAAGTAGTGCGAGCATTGATTTCGTAAAACAAACCATCTGCTTTCGTATTTAAGTCGCATATGCCTAATGTTGATATTTAATCCTAGACTAGTACGCCTGGACTAAATTCAGATTTAGTCCATGTTCTGAAATAAGGCCATAATGGTTTATATTTAATATTCATTTTGACGACCTCTGTGGCGCGGCGGGCGAAGGTTCGCCTGCGACGCAGGAGGTTCGATTACGGCCTCGGGACAAGTACGATCTGCAGATAATTGTTCCGTGTGTTCTGGGTACTTTTCTATGTATAATAACAAATATCTATCTATGAAATGTATTGTATTAAGTATATCAGTTATCTAGTACCCATAACATAAGCTCTGCTTAGCTTGGGGCTAGATAATGTTGTGTGAAATGTCCAGCATTTATTTATTATTCATATTCATTTACTTATTTAGTCTTTTAACAATGGTTGTTACACTAGGCAAGTCACATAGTATGCTATTAAAAAAATCATTTCAACAAAACCTAAATATGTTAATCATAATATTACACACACAGTACAAAGTCAAGCAAATATAGTTTCATGATAATTTATAAATGATGAGTTAGTTTAAATGAAAATTCCTTTAATGCAATTCCTTTTAGAAAGTATTTTATTTTCCTTTTGAACTTGGATATAATAATGTTCCAGATTTGTTATTATCGTTGGTAATTCATTATACAATTTTAACTTAAAAATAATCAATGCTTTTGAACATTCGCTAGCCTTACTTTTGTACAAGCCTGCAAGTTCTTTGGCCCTCTCAAACACTGAATCAATATTATTCTTGGTGTCTTGGCAGAGCTATAAACATCACTCACGCCATCGATATATGGATTATTACATTGTGTCCAGACTGGCCATATAATAATAATAATAATAACCACCCCTGAAACTTATTTTGGAAATTTCTGAACGGAGATCACTTTTGAATGAAACAACCAATTTTGAAGCCACCCAGGCCCTTGTGGCCCAGTCTACACTACGTTTTATATATTAATATTGCAGTAAATATGCTTGGTTTGGGATTAATAATAGCAGTTTTGTTCGTAACTAACCTGAGTCCACGGCTGGCTCCATGGGTCTTACAGAATTTAAGAACAACTCTTTGCAGTTGACACACGTAGCGACCCACGCCATTCTGCAAGGGCGCTCGGACGAAGCCAGGCTTCATGAACAAGTTGCTGGCGGACATTTTCACGAAGATAACAGAACAACTTTTTAATGATTTTAATTTGCTCTTGTTTACAAATTATTTTGAGGTTAGACAAGATTAAAATAAAAATATTGCTGTCACTCATGTCAAATGTCAACATACAATTTTGACTAATTTCAGTGCTGCCAACAATGAGAACAAAACACATTTTAGGGCAGTTTGTCCGCATCTAAACGACCTCCTACGGGAACGGGCTCCTCGCAGAGTACCTTACCTATACCTTGTACCAGGGCTCCTGAAAAGCAGAGCTCCCGGAAGGCATCTAGCCAGTTTCTTTATTTGTTTAAATCCAAACTTTTTGCAATACTAACGCCATCTCGTGAGTAGGTAGGTAATATAGTAGATAAAGTTCTTCTTTTAGCGACAGGTGTCACTTATAAACAAAATCAAAATGTTTTATTGCATTCATGTTGTACAAATTAAGATCAACAGCTTCAACATGAGCCCGGGTTGGGCACTGCAATACCTATGGAACATGAATTCCAGGTAGTAACAATTATTTGCAAATAATAATTAATTAATTAAATTATTTTTGACGTGTTAACGTCTTATAAATCGATGGAGCCGGCTGCACGCTCGAAAAAACATGACTAATGCGTCGTTACCTCGTCATGCGTCACCTCGCAAAACGCATGCGGTGACGCTGCATATATATGCTATATATATATATATATATGCGCATGCGCTATATATATATATATATATGCGCATGCGCTATATATATATATATGCGCATGCGCTATATATATATATATATATATATGCGCGAAGCACATGCGCTAACGCCGCATGCGCATGCGCTAACGCCGCATGCGCATGCGCTATATATATATGTATATGCGCGTAGCGCATGCGCTATATATATATATATATGCGCATGCGCTATATATATATATGCGCATGCGCTAACGCCGCATGCGCGCGAGCGCGGAACGAGCGACAAAGAAGCACAATAACGACGTTGACACGTTGAACTATCGTCAGTTAACCGACTTTACAGACAACCGTTTTTTTGATTATTTTATACCTACAAATGTTTAGACTACTCACATTGCTTCTGCAAATTCAAGAGGGGCCCGTCCGTTTCGCTTACCTATTTCCTCAGAACAATAAAGCTTTTATTAAATTTACAATTCTGCCATTTTAGTTTATTAGGCACCTAATTTGATAGTTAGGATTGATCCAATTTTACTACCTACTGTGCCTATGTACCATGCACACGTGATATGGCTGGGTGTGGCCTATCATGTTTGTTACCCCGCTCTCCCTCTGCACAGAATCATATCTGGAAGGGCCCCGGATCGAGCTATTTCCGTCCATAGGTCTTAGATAATACTATATTAATGATAAAGCCGCGTGGCCTGATGTCTCTCTGCCCCAAGACTGCTAAAATGGAAATTTGCAATATCTGTACTTACCTATTTACATGTTTCTATTAGATTATTATTATAAGTACCTATACAAACGTAGCGTGCGCTGCCTTGCATATTTTTGCTGATGTTTATTTACTTTTGACTATGTACCTTAAGGTTTTTAAGTTCTCATTTACTATGTATCAGCAACTCCTTGCTCCGAGGCACCACACAGGCGCTTTTCACTTAGTGGTAAGACGGACCATTCATGTAAGCCAAGTCGTGTTTGTTGCCCGATTCTTCTAGGCTTGGTCGCTTTGGAACAGGAGTAATTTTAGTTTATAAGACGATTCAAAATGATCCTTGTGATTTCAATGAATAAAATTCTTTTTACCTTGACTTTAAGCACTATTTATTCTGTTACCTACCTTTTGTTGAGGAAATAAATGGCTTTAATATTATTATATACAAAACTTTCAAACCTAAGTGCCCTGATGTTATTGCCAATTATTTGACATTAGCGATCGTCTCGCTAGCGTCTCGATAACTTAGGTATTCGTGCTTACCTTACCCCACTGACTAATGTTAGTAACGTACAGCTTTCAGGGAAAAAAAGCGTGATATATAAATAAATCAACAAAACTCAGCATTTATACATTTTATTCACCATTTTTAATCTATTCTGCATTTTTTTCAACCTATCCTTATTAGACATTGGTAACTGCTTTTTCCTTTTCCCCACCGCACTATCTCTAGAAATGATTTTCCTCTTAACAAGATTCACTTCAAAGCATTTATTGTGACATCTGTCACAATTCTGTACAGCACCAACCTCGCTATGCTGACCGATGACTTCATAATGTATATTCTGTCTATTCTTACAGAAAGCCAGACATATGTCACACATTTTTATAACCTTACAAGTGTCTGATGTTCTAGCATCTGGCTCGATAGAGTTATCCGGGCCAGTGCAATCATGGTTCTGAAGTTGTTCCTTATCATACTTCCTCTTGCATACGTCACATGTGTATGTTTGGTGGTAGTGACTGACATGTTTTAAGTAATTGTGGTACTTGAGATGACATATGTTACACTTGTGGACCTGTAATTTCCATTCGAGCTTGCCCGGATGGGTGATCTCCATGTGTTTCCGAAGCGTTCGGTAGTTTCCGGACAGGTAGCGCTCGCACACGCAACATAGCAAGGGTCGCGTCTGTTTTAAACGCATATGTGTGCATTCGTGCCTTATTAATGCAAATCTGAAAAAAAAAAACAATAAAAAATTTAAAACTACATAACAATACCCAACAGTCACATACATAATAGAATTGGAGTTATCGTGGCTTAGTATCCATTTTAGAAAAAAAATAGTCATATACATAGTCCTGAGGGACTATTACGAGTTTTGCATTGTAACAATCACTTTGCGAGTCGTGAGTATTCAACGTGACTTACGTAGTAACCATTTATGAATCTGTGCTGTTTCTATCGACTGCGCGGCACAGAATGATGAATAGTTACTATGTAAGTTACGTTGAATACTCGCGACTCGCAAAGTGATTGTTGCAATGCAAAACTCGTAATAGTCCCTCTGATCCAATACACTGACACTGACACTAGGATTCCCTGTGTCTTGGGTTGATACCATGGCCTGATGGAACTACGAGTGCCATGGTACCATATTAACACCCAGACCCGGCACAAAAATTTACAGATCATACAAACATTTGTCCCGCAGCGGGGGAATCGAACTCGCAACCTCTCGCATCTCAGCCGGCTACGCGCCCGCCGCGCCACAGAGGTCGTTAATATATATTAATAATTTAGTTAAATATTATTAACTCTATTGTACATTGTCAAACATTAACAGTATAATATAAAAACAATTAACATTGTCCGTGGTGTTCTGGCCTGAGAATAGACCCCTCTTTCTCCTCCCGTGGATGTCGCAAAAGCCGATTAAGGGTAAAGGGGATGGGCAGCAGCATCCATTGGAGCACTAAACACTAATACTGCAATCACCAATCCGCCTGCCAAGCGTGGTGATTATGGCAAATCCCTCGTATTTAATAGAGTAGGCTTCGTCTAGCAGTGGACATAAACAAGCTGATAAAAAAAATGGAGGTACGTATGAATGTATCTACCACATAAGAGCAATAAATGAAATGAATATGAATAAAGGCCAAAGCACACCGGATGCGTATGCAGCACGTTTTAAATACGCGCGTCTCTACGCCGCGGCGCGGACCCCTGTGTCACACCCAGTTACGCATACGTCCACGCTTACGCGTTTGTTTTGTGTGACGTCCAATGGGAAATGTCATTGAATACAATGTCATCACTGCCGCGTGACGTTCCGCTCTTGACTTGACTTCTTGATTTATGGCTTTTGTGGCTTGCTGTCACAATTCTGCCAGCGTAGGGTACGCCGTCTGTTTGTCTGATGGGAGCTGCAATACGTAACTGCACGCGTTGCGGTGTTACATTCAAGTTGTTTGTACGTATAAATTAGACATTTATGACATTTTCAGAATTTGTGGGTTTTTTCCCGTGGACCCACTGCTATGACCCACTGGTGGGACCATGGGGATTATTTTTCCCCGTGATCCCACTGCGCTAGAGATGGAATTAAAAAACAAAACTATTGTAGCGCACTAGCTAAAATAAATATGAGACAAAACTTGTACACTTAGATAGCATTAAATTTATATGTATAACTAATATCAGTCTCACTTGCCGCCCATCACTTCTTCAGCAATAGAGTGGTGTACAATTGGAACGCGCTATCAGATGACGTTGTTACTGCCACTTCCGTCAATGCATTCAAAAACAAACTCGACATCTGGCTTCGAACAAATAAATCAGTGCTCAAAAAAATTTACCAAACCTAAGAGACAATATTTCAACTAAATTTTAACACTGTTGACGTAGACACATCAGCGAAAGCTGCTCGTCTATAAATAAATAATAATAATAATAATAATAATACTAGTATTAATTACACACATAAATTTAAATATGATTATAATTCATTTAAATTTTTAATTGACCAGTGGGTCATAGCAGTGGGTCCACGGAGAAAAACCCGAATTTGTAATTTAGAGGTCCGAGCCTTCGGCTTGACCCACTTTGAGAATGCACCCTTGTTTTCACTCAATTTGACGCGTTCATCAAGCCCAAACTACCATAGTCAAACCTCCGGCAACCCCAAAAGGCAACACCAATGACCGGAAGTGCCGCCATCTGCTAAACTCACCGCTCGCAGCGCCGCCGCAAGCTTGTTCCTCAGTACGCTTTGTTTTTTTCACAAGTAAAGACGTATATTGTTTTGAATAAAAACACGTGGCAACGTTGTTAACGTTTTAAGACGTGCTTATTCGAACTTCAAGCCTAAGGTAAGTAAATTGTGTTTTAAACACATTCAAGTCGTGGCCCCCACACTTGTCCGAAAAACCATTAGATAAACAGCTCCAACCGACTGTTTTATCATGTCTATTGTCTGAGCGCGCATCCCGCCTCAAACAATCTCGGGGAAAAAATATTTTGTTTGCCCGAGGTGGTTCTTTGGTAATGGTCCGTCGGACCAATCGAGCCGACGACCGACCCGACGCGACGGTTCGATCTAAGTCGACCCGACGTTTCGACTAAAATAGAACGACGGCTCATACGCTCGGTGGAATCCGTCCGTCGGGTCGTGGCCCGACGTCTGATGGAGTTTAGTCGTTCCGTTGGATAGTGTCGTGTTGCTGACATTGGTTAATTAATTGAACCGTCGCCGACCTCATTGGTCCGACGGCTCGTTTGAAAACCAATGGGGTCACAATATCTGTTGTTTTATGATTGTAATGGTGACGCTGACCATTTTATGGTTGTATTACAGATCATGCCATCCATGCAAGAATTAATAGGCACGGCTGGCGATGAAAATGATGTGTTACGACAGATCAATGAGGTGGTAACACCATTCATGCCGGAGCACTGGAAGAGCTGGGAGGTGCAGGACTTTACACCAGAGCAGCTGTTAGGTGATCCTCCAGACCCAAAAATAGTTAACAAGCTGCGTTTCGCAGTGCCGACTCTGGCATTGGCCCAGGCTTTTGGGTTATCAGATCTTTCGGAGAAGACCTACAAAAGGTTGAAACTGAAGCTCATGTGCTGGCCTTTTTCTAGAGCTCTGATTTACGCTCCGCACTCTCTGGCAATGCGGATTCACGGCGATAATGTAGACCAATTTCTAGAAGCTGCCAAGCGAATGAAGCCGAAACTGTGGTCTCGCCAAGAAGCAGACAACCATCTTAGAAGCCTGAATGGCACTAGGAATCTGTGTGCCTCATCTTCGACTTCATCAAAAAGAAGGAGGACTGCGGATAGTTTGGACGCGGACACAAGAGAAGAAGATAGCGTAGATGAAAATAGACCTCCTAGAAAAATCACGAAATCTCCTGTGAGGCCAGCTAATAGCCAGGAAAATATACTGGCGGAGGCTTTAGCTAAGCAGTCTGAAATGTTTAGTGCCATGATGGGTACTTTTACTGCAACTGTTAGCAAACTTGCAGAAAATAAAGGTGCCCATGGTGCCGCCACGGAGGACTCTTCAGTCTCGGAAGTGGACGTAGATTCAAGTTCAGATTCGGAAAGTGACACTCCTATTCGAGACGATAACTTTTCTCGGTTGCTGCCGCCGCAGAATACAGCTAGTAGCAGTTTATTTGAAGCTTTTAGTTTTGAAGCAGCTACAGCGGAAGCTGAGCCTCACATCCCAAAAGCGACTGACCGTATGCTAACCAAGGGTTTGGAGATTCAGAGGCTTAATTCTGAGAATTGGGGTAACCTCAGATACAGAGAGGCTGAAAAAGCATTACATGCCTCGCCAGTTTTTACAGCGTTGAAAGTAAATCCACAGTTGGCTAGTC
This sequence comes from Epirrita christyi, assembly GCA_951392215.1. Classification (NCBI taxonomy): domain Eukaryota; kingdom Metazoa; phylum Arthropoda; class Insecta; order Lepidoptera; family Geometridae; genus Epirrita; species Epirrita christyi. The sequence continues at coordinate 7,846,335 of OX595863.1, read as the reverse complement.
CAACTCAAAAGTGGTGTAGTTCGGATACGCTGACAAAATATGACCATACTTTGGGAGTCTTAACTCATGGACTTTTGCTGCAGCGAGAATCTTTCAAGGATGCTATTTGGTCAATTGGAAAAGAAGGCATGGCATCCGCCCACGCCATGTCAGACTCCATCCAAAGGAATTTGCTAAGTCCAGACTCAAAGTTTCATAAAGTGACGGACCAGATATTACAATATGTTTGCGGTCGGCGAGCTGATGTCTTATCCAGTAGGAGGTCGACATATTCATCGCCTATCGTAGCGATGGATAGCATCCTGCAAGCTATCCCACCATCGGCAACTCATTTGTTCAATGAGGATCAACTAACAGAAGCCTTGAGAGCCAATGGTGGTTTCCACAGATTTTTTCCCTCCAAACGAGGAACCTGGCCTGCTGGAAAGAAACATCTTGGCAAAAGAGAGTTTAGGAAATCAGATCGCGGTCGTCAGGAGCAGTCCAAAAAAGCAAAGGGACCTAAGGACAATCGCAAGAACCAACCGCATGATGGAAAGTAAAAGGGCACGGCCTTTTGCAAATAAGAAACGATATTGACTCAGGGAAGTTTCGTGCCGGGGCTCTTTGCCAGAGGCGGCAGATATGGCACAGCTTGGGTGCGAATGCAACCTTGTTAAGTATCATAAGTGGTTGCAAAATTCCCTTTATCAGAAAACCGCCCTTAATGAGACTTTGCCTCTCTGCGACCATACACTTAGAGACCAAATTCAGCGTGGAAATGGAGGAGGAGTTGAGAGACTTGCAAACGATAGGGGCACTAGAACCAGCCACAGCGCCATCAGGGTTCCTGTCTCCAATGTTCCTCATCAAGAAATCAGACCGCAGCAATCGGCAAATATTCAATTTAAAGGCGCTGAACTATTATCTCTACCCAAGGAAATTCCGACTGATCAGCCATCAAAAAATTCCAAATTTTTTGCAAACAGGCGACTACATGCTCAAAATAGACCTTTCCAAAGCCTATTTTCATGTTCCGATGGCCATGGGGCACAGGCGATTCTTAATGATGAGGTTTCGAGACAAATTCTATCAGATGACGTGCCTACCATTCGGCCTTGCTTCGGCTCCATAGACTTTCGCAAAACTGACAAACTGGGTGGCGAGCTTAATGCGCCTGGAAGGGATAAGAGTGGTCGTTTATTTGGACGATTTTTTGCTGGCGGCTCAAGATCCGGACACTCTGTATCACCAGGGCTTATGGGCCAGGGATCTTCTCGATCGCCTCGGTTGGCTTCTCAATGTAGAAAAGTCGACTTTGAAACCATCACAAAGGTTAGAGTATCTCGGGATAGTTTGGGACACCAGAAGAAATGTCAAATACATCAGCGATCAAAAGCGAGACGCAATAAGAAGTCAGATAAAAAATCTAATAAAATCAAAGAAGTGCAGTTGGTTGGGCGCAAAAAGTGTGCTAGGACGTCTGATTTTCGCAGCCTTTGTTGTCGAGCAAGGCAAGCTTCACTGTCGCTTTTTTCAAAGGGACAGCAACAGGATGAAACGTTATCCAGAATCAAAACTTTACGCCCTGAGTCCAGAAACTCTTCAAGAGTGTCAATGGTGGTTGGATCATCTGGGAATGGTAACACCGATACACCGCGATCCCCCAACTATCTTTATCACAACGGACGCTTCAGAAATCGGATGGGGCGCAGTGGTGAATGGGTTGAAGTTGAAAGGAGCTCGGAACCAGCGACAGAGGAGTTGGCACTGCAACAGAAAAGAAATGTGGGCAGTTTACCATGCGCTAAACACCAACAAAAGTGTTGTAGAGAAAAAGACGTGCCTGATCCAGTCCGACAACAAAACTGTTGTGGCCTATATTCAGAGAGAAGGCGGCACGAAGTCCTTAATTTTGCACAGGCTAGTCAAAAAAATTTTCCTACTCTCCAATCAGCTGAAGATAACACTCCTGGCGAGATACATTCCTGGTCGATTCAACGGAACAGCGGACAGTCTGTCACGCGTGAAGGGAATGCCCGAGTGGTCTCTGGCAAGGCCAGTTGTGGACCGGATATTTCAACGTTGGGGCACTCCTCAAATAGACCTTTTTGCCTCGGAGAGGTCAGCTGTAGTTCCTGTTTACGCAACGGAGAATCCCCTGGACCAAAAAGCCTTGTATGTGGACGCCTTCACCAGGATCTGGAAATGGGACCTGGCCTGGGTATTTCCCCCACCTTATCTAATGCCTCAAGTTCTAAATCACTTGAATCAGGCCGAGGGAACGTATATAATCGTGTGTCCACGGTGGGACAGGGTATATTGGAGAGCAGACTTGAAATCGAGAGCCACAGCTCCTCCGATAGTAATAGGAGACCTGAGTCAGAACTTGTTCGACTGGAGCACCAACGAGCCCCCCCTGAAAATCAAGGAGTTTCTATTGGAAATTTGGCGGGTACGGGGTGGGCTAGGCAGATAGATGCGTGGCCTGACGAAGACAGAAGTTTGCTTGTGTCGTCGTGGAGAAGTAGTACACTGAAGACGTACAATAAAGCTTGGTTGAGATGGAAATCATGGGCAGCGGGTAATAGATGCAACTCTACTGATCCGACAGCTGAGCAAGTGGCTAGATATATGTGTTTTCTTCACAGATCTGAAAAATTAGCTCCTGCGACGATACTAGTACATAAATCTGTAGTCTGCACTTTTGCGAATCCTCTAAAGTCGGAGGCTTTAGGTACTGACCCCTTAGTCAGGCATGTTTTAAAGGGAATAAGTATCAGTCGAGAAAAATCTGTAAAAAGGAGAACCATTTGGAATCTGGACTTTATTTTGGCCTGGCTAGAAAAAAGAAATGTAGCAGAAGATAGTTTGTATGACGTGTCTAGACATGTAGCTCTACTATTGTTGTTACATTCCGGAAGACGACTTCATGATTTAACTTTATTGCGAATGTCGTCAGAAGGCCTTGAGTTTTCCAGTGACTGCAAATTCTTGACGTTTTGGCCTAAATTTGGATCAAAATCTGATTCTAGTTTACACCGTCAATCAGGGTGGTTAATCAAGAGTAATGAGGTGAATTTTTTTTATTTAATATATTGGATTAAAAGATTAATTTCTGTTTCGGAATCACGACGTTCAGCTCGAGATAATTTGAACAGTTTATTTATAACAACGCGAGGTCGTGTACGCGAAGCTTCCCGGACAGTTATTGGCGGATGGATCAAAAGGTCTTTTAAGGATGCGAATTTAAATGCGTCTCCTGGAAGTATTCGAGCGGCAGTTGCAAATGATAATTTTACGGTCCGTAATCTTGACATCGATGATGTTATAAGGAAGAGTAACTGGAGGTGTATAGAAACCTTTTTGACACACTATTTTAAAGAAATAGTACAGCCTTCCTCATCTTTAGCTATTAGCGACAGACCATCTGATTATTTTAGAGCAATCTAAGGTGCCTTAATTGTTAAACATTCTGATTTTGAATAAATGTTATTTTGTTCTATTGTAAGGTATTTTGTTTTATAAGTACTCTGGTATTGACTACTCTGTTTCTACAATGGATCACAATACGCTCACTCGAGCGCCGGCAGAAAGTAGACAAATCTCAAAGTGGGTCAAGCCGAAGGCTCGGACCTCTAAATATAACCGTTTTTCCCCCGAAGGGATAAAAACGGATATTTCGAGTCCAGCCAAAGGCTTGACCCACCGGTTTTTTATGCCTTGCCGTCACAAGGTACTGAGGAACAAGCTTGCGGCGGCGCTGCGAGCGGTGAGTTTAGCAGATGGCGGCACTTCCGGTCATTGGTGTTGCCTTTTGGGGTTGCCGGAGGTTTGACTATGGTAGTTTGGGCTTGATGAACGCGTCAAATTGAGTGAAAACAAGGGTGCATTCTCAAAGTGGGTCAAGCCTTTGGCTGGACTCGAAATATCCGTTTTTATCCCTTCGGGGGAAAAACGGTTATATTTTAGGAATTTGTCATTTCAGGAATTTGCCATTTCTTAAAATTGACGAGTTTAGAATACACGTTCTCGGAATTTTTCGCTGTCACCCTGAGGGATTAGAACGTAATAGTACGTCGACGTGCACGTTTACGTCTACGCGTACGCAGCCGGTGTGCTATGACCTTAATGGCACCAAAACTCACCTATTTGAAAAGCACCGTCCACAGTATCTACAATCACACAGCTCATCTCCAATCAATTCTTCGTAATGTACACTTTTGAATTTTCCAACATGCACATTTTTTTTACTATCCTCCACACTTGTTCCATTCAACAGATGAGGTCTATTAATAAATGAAATTCCGTTTTGACTTTCATTAATAGAGTTATTCAAATTACTTTCAATGATGTATGAATTTTGTGTAGTTTTAGGAGGATATGACTTGTCGGGTAATATTTCTTCGGCCTCAAATAAATCATCATCGTCGTCTTCAAACATTAATCTGCTCCGTACAGGTTCGTAGTTAGGACTCATTATCCTGGGACTGCTAAGGTTTTTTAAGCTGCTAAATTCAAAGGAGTTTCTATAATTTGCGGTTTCTTGTTCCTTTTCCGGGGTATGTTCTTCCCATTCTGTGTTCCATTGTTCCTTTTCTGGGGTAATTTCAAATGAGTTTCTATCATCTGCCGTATCTTGTTGCATCTGTAGGGTACGTTGTTCATTTCTCGGGATACAATGTTCCTTTTCAGGGCTTTCACTTTCAGAGTCGCTACTTATTATGTATGTTGGTGTGCACACATTAAGGCTTTTTCTAGTTATATGCTTTCTTACTTCATTAAGACTTAAAGTTGAGTTTCTTTCTTTTATAGGATGTGTAACAGTGCCACTTTGTAACTTTGCACTGCTTAACGTTGTGCCACACTTGTTTAAGACATCACTTAACGAATGGCATGAAACCACAACCTGGTTTTCGACGATACTTTGAAGTAGCTCGCCATATTCATTTATACTTAGCTTCCGGGTATGTTGAGTTAAGTTAGGAAATTGAGATGTTTTGTGATTCTTTTTCAGGACATGGATTCTGAGTTTTTGGAGCGAGGTAAATTGGTACATGCATTCATCACACTGGTGAAGAATCAGTTTAATGAGAGGAATTATAATGTGCGCAGCAGTATGTTTGATGTTTGCTAACCTGTAACAAATAATTTTTTTTTAACGTTTCGCTTGTGGCTCTAAATTAAAATTTGTGTGTTTTTGGTCGTCACAGCTCATCAATACTTATTGATACAATATAAAATAGATGAACAAATATATAGTAACAATTCCGCTCCTCTCCAATGAAAACTCTGAAAGAATTCGACACGTGTGTCACCTTCTAGGTCTTCTGTTCGGCGTTCGGCGAGGCAACATGGCTGCGGAGTTTTTGCAGTAGTGTGCCTTTGTTGTTTTAGGACGCAGTGAGTCTACTGTTTCCTGAGGATGCTTTGTTGAGAGGCGAAACACGTGTCGAATTCATGCAAAGTTTTCGTTGGAGAGGAGCGGAATTGTTACTATATACTTTTTCATCTATTTTATATTGTAGAATGGATTTCCGCAAAGTCACGCTTGAATCAATTAACTAACTTATTGATACAGCGAATACAGGGTTTGCGAAAACTATGAGACCCAACACACATTTTTTAATTGATAGTAATAAATATCATTAGTTAAGTGAGACCACCACGGCACAGGGGTGGGGGGGGGGGGGTATTCATAATCAGCCTGTAGAAGTCTACAGCGGGACATAGGCCTCCCCCTTTAGAATGCCACGACGAACGATCTTGAGCCACCTCCATCCAGACTTCCTGCGGCGTTTATAATGTCTTTAGTCCATCGAGTGGATGGCCTTCCTCTACCGCATCGTCCAGTTTATGGTAGTCACTTGAGAAGCTTTATTCCCCAACGGTTATCAGCTCTTCGAGCTATATGACCTGCCCATTGCCACTTCAACTTGCTAATTCTGAGAGCTATGTCAGTGACCTTGGTTTTTCTATGGATTTCCTCATTTCGGATTCTATCATGTGGTGAAACTGCTAGCAAAAGGGGAAGGTATTACCTCGTCTTAAATACCTCGTTGCAAAACTCGCAATGCACTAACGAGCCCGTCTGCTGTTGTAAGCTGTCGTACGACATTGCATGCAAACTGTCTTCACTAGAGGTGTGTCCCTGCATCATGGTCCTAAAAAAATTAAGTTTTTTAACCGACTTCAAAAAAAGGAGGTCAAAGTTAAAAGTCAAAGTCAAAAAGAACTTTATTCATTGAAATCACAAGGATCATTTTGAATCGTCTTATATAAAATTATATTACTCCTGTTCCAACGCGACCAAGCCTAGAAGAATCAGGCAACAAACTCGGCTTGGCTTACATAAATGATCCGTCTTACCACTAGGTGAGAAGCGCCTGTGTGGTGCCTCGGAGCAAGGAGTTGCTGAGACATTGTAAATGAGAACTTAAAAACCTTAGGACTACCTTTTGACTACCTAAAAGTAAATAAACATCAGCAAAAATATGCAAGACAGCACACGCTACGCTTGTTATACTTATAAATAATAATCTAATACAAACATGTAAATAGGTAAGTACAGATATTGCAAATTTCCATTTTAGCAGTCGAGGGGCAGAGCGACATCAGGCCACGCGGCTTTATATGAGGAGGTTCTCAATTCAGTTGCTTTTTTTTATGTAAAAAAAAAACAATCTAAAATCCTCATCATCATCACCAGCCTATTAACATCCTCTGGACCGAGGCCTCCACATTGAATACAATGTGGGGAATTTGCTATAACCACCACGCTTGGCTGACGGATTGATGATCGTCTGGTGTTATGTACTCAGGTGGATGATGCTGCCTATCCCCTGGTGTAATCGCTTAGTCAGCTTTGCTACATCCACGGAAGGGGTCTATTCTTAAGCTGGACACACCATGGCACTCTATTTGCCATAATCACCATGCTTGGCAGGCGTATTGGTGGTCGGAGTGTCGATAAGGGGGCACTGAGGAAAAATTACTGACTTAGAGTTTTTTTTTCTCGGCTTATCGTTATTATTTTACACCCCAACCGTCTTTTTTTCTCAGTGCCTCCCTATCTACAGCCCAACTCTAGGTTCCACTAATCTCAGACTGAATTGAGGCTCAAACTTGGAGTTTTTGATAGTTTTTTATTGGAACCTGGCAAAAACCAAGGAAGGAATACTCTAAGACAGTGATATGTAGGGAATCCTCGTAAGGTTAAGAATATGCATAATGAAAAACTAAAATCCTTATACCTATTAGATTCATGGCTAAGCAGAGTTAAAACACAAACATGTTTGACTTAAACTTTAGGGACAGCTTAGTAGGAAAGTTTAAAGTAAATCCACAAAGAATGAAGGAATGGAAAATTAAATAAATACCTTATTCGGAAATGAGTTATTACACTAATTAGGTACTTGTTGTAGGTACACAGAATTGGAATTAAATTATGTTCATTCTATTTACATAACAATAATTAAAACAACGTACGTTGTTACAAACACATGACATGACATTAACTTTTAGCATCCATTTTTGTTTTTAGATCAAACAAAAGCGGCAAAAGACAAAACAAGCACAATGCAATGACCAACCGCCAACCAAAGAGGATGTAATCAGGATTGGATTTATTTTTGGTCTGTTGAAAACTATAGCACAATTTTTTTTTATAAGATGGTATTTGTTCGTTATTTTAGCATAATAGTCATAAAATCAAATTGTCATTAAAATTAACACCTACTAATGCAAAATTTACTCCCCGTGAGGGAAATTTCCCGTAAATAAAAAGTTCATCAATGACAATTATTTATAATCTGTGGTAATAATTAGCACTAAGCCCACCTTTTTGTTACATTATTCTAGGTGCAATAAGGTATAATTAAAATAAATGATTGACAATTGTTAGTACCTATCGACTCTGCGTTGTTCGACAGCCTAGCAACCCAATTACCTATTTATATGTGTTGGTTAGGGGATATAAATCTGAGAGTTAACATTGATAAAACACTACATACACTTTAGAAACTATAAAACACTTCCACGTATGATTAATATTGGAAATAGACGCTCTAAATTGTCAGAAATAATGAATACAAAATTCTTAGGTGTAACTATAGATGTGCACTTGAACTGGAAAGCGCATGTAAATAAAGTAAATGGCAAATTGTCTCAATATTGTTATGTTTTGTCTATTTTAGTTGGTATATCATTGAAAGCCATTGCTATGAATGTGTATTATGGCTATGTACCTATATCCTCACTTAAGCCATGGTATAATTTTTTGGGGGAACTCGGTCAATGTCCAGTCTTCCTTTTTAATTCAAAAAAGTGTCTAAGAATCATTTACAAACTCTGTGGCACATACTCACTTAGAAATGTATTCAGAAACAACAACTTTCTTACATTAGCTGGTATCTATATATACGAAATAAGTTTATTTGTGAAAAAAAAAACATAATTACTTATTTGAAATTAAGTCTAACCGTAAAACTTGTCGTCGAAATAAACATAAATATAACATAGCTATACCCCAAGTTTACAACAATATGTTTCATAAAAGTTCTTTTTACACTACTACAAGAGTTTTCAACGTCTTACCACTTAGCACAAAGTCATTAAAATAGACCAACCTTTCAACAAAATTTAACCATTTTAAATGTTTTTTATAATTTATCTGAATAATCTAATATTTGATCTCGTTGTATATAAGTACAAAATATACAGTAGGTACTTAGGTAGAATTATAGGCTTTTCTAAAATTCTGATCTCGTTATAATATAGGTATGTCTACTTGTACCTAACTAGGTTTATATAAATATGTTCTAATAGAGCATCAAATTATTGGACGTCCGAAATGGGCAAACTGTTGCAACTTTGAATATTAAGACCACATTTATATACACAGTTTATACAATAAAGAATTACTTTACTTTACTAAGTTGGATTGGCAATAAATTATGTTTATTTTGGTCTTCTAGGTGAAGTAATGAAATTATAGTATTTTTTCGCACTATCCTTAGATATGGATAGTACGTAGTATGAAGCATTAAATAGTAGTACAAATACTATAATTAGGTATAGTACGAAATCCAACCCTGGATGTAATATACTAATATAGATTGGATTTTATTTTTACGTTTTTCATTATTTCCGCCACAAATGATCAACTTTTTAATGATTGCTAGATTTGACTTAAAACAATATTATTTCTCGTTGAAAGTCACCTCATGGTACGCTTTGAGTGAACAAATTCAAATTCATTTATTTCATAATTTATAACCTAACAGTTTTGATACCAAAGCGTTATAAACAGTGTCACATTAATAATTAAATTTGAAGGGAAGTCGTTAAGATTGATTAGCCTTTGCAATAAGAAAGAATGCTTTCTTTAAATAATACTTCTATAAGAGCTCATGGTTAGACCCCAGGCCGATACTGGCTTTGCCTCGTACCGCAATGCCTAAGGCATTGTGTAATCCAACTTGATAAAGTTTGCATGTGTTGCCCAAGAAAAAATATAGGTATTTGCTAATATATTTTAGAAAGAAACTTTACGAAAACACCAAAGTAAACAAAACTTTGAAGAATTTATATTTCTCTAGGCTTTGAACGAAGGAAATCAAAGGTCACAGAGTATTAAATGAACGGATGAATGGTACGCTAATGTTGAGTATAATTTTCATACAAAATAATAAATGGTTCTTCCCATAGGGAATTTATGTAGGGAGATGGCATGCTCATCTTCTAGTACTAAATTATTTCTGCCACTTTTTGCGGGAGGCGAGGTAAACACGTACAGCACACATTTACTTACTCACACACACTCAAGCAGAAAGTTGAGGCGTCTCTATAAACGCACACGGAAATAAAAGCTGTCACACAAACATAAAACAAGCACACAAATAAATAATTTCTGTAATTACACTATTGGTTAGTTGCACACTAGCGCAAAAAGTAGTGATGGGGTGTAAAAGACTGAATGAAATTAACATTATTCATTGTCTATGGATGTATGTATTACGTTTGAATGGGTGAATTGATTCATAATGATCAATAGTAATCGCGTAACAAACATACAAAAATACATGCTAAGTTAAAAATTTATTTTTAGGATTTAAGAGGTCACCGGTAGTACGCGTACGTCCTTTTGCGCGGGAACGAAGTTTGCTTCTATTTTGGCTATTATTATATTCATAATCAGTACACAAATACATATAGACCCGTGGTGCGTTGGTTTCTTATAAAATTATATGGTTTCCAATTCACACGCATCAGGCATGTGTGATCTGCGAATATTTGTTCCGGGTCTGGGTGTTATGGTACCAGGTACTCGTAGTTCCTGATAGGTACCTACGATACAGGGAATCCTAGTGTGGGATCAAGACTACGTATGTGACTGTTGAGTGTTAAAAAAAACAATATTTTGGCTCCTGCTCGGAATGGATGTAAGGTTGGGTCCCGTGGTATTAAGGAGCTCCTCCTCATTGATATGGCCATCAGACAGAAGGTCAGGAGGAGCAAGGCAACCTCTCGGCTGCTTGTATTGATTATAAGAAGGTCTATGATTCGGTGCCACATACATGGATTTAATAATTATAAGCTGGGATTAAGACATATTTTATTGTATTTTTTTAATGAAAATATAAGCTATTAGTTTTAAAATGGATCAATTTATTGTTATGAAAATGTATTTTCGTGGATATGCTTTTTTCATACGAAACGAGATTCGATTATCAATAAGTATACTTTTGCATACCTTCCTAATTTCATATTGTGGTTGACGAAATAACCCTAAAACCGAAAAAAAACGGAAATACAAACCTCTAATATAACCTTACAACCCCTTCAAACCCCAAAAACAGCTAATCAAGCCCATTTAACCTATATTTTAGGCTAGTATTGAACGACGTAGGTATTGATATTTTCTTTGGAATCAGGTTTTTTTTACAGCTTTAGAGATCGTTTTTTCGGCCTGAATACTCCCTACCCTGTTAATTTCATAAAAATTGTTGCAGTCTCTTTCGTTCATTCATTCGTTCGTTGTTTTCACATCACTGGTCCCCGTACCAAGAAATTACGTATCGTTATTTCTGTCGTAAGCTTGCAGTAAGAAAATATATTTTACAGTGAAATTAATGGCTTAATTGTGTTGTCAATTACTTACATGTGATAAGAAACTCCATATTTTGTTAAATTTGATGTTTCCGACCGCCATTTACACGAAACCATAGCACAACCAACCATTTTTAGGAGCTCCGTATAGCGACAGGTATGAACGCAGAATGGCAAACGATCGTGGCTAAACTAGTTTTTATAAACTGACACGAACGACCGTTCATGTACTTCGGCAGAGGGCAAAGCGTATGCTTGCCATCTCCCTACTATAAATTCTCTAAGGTTCTTCCGCTCCATTTTGTTTTATTCCTCCAAGCTTGTTCCTTGCTCCAAGCTCCAAGCTAATACCTGACTGACTGACATGGCAGTGACATTGGCAGCATTGCTTGCGGCAAAGGGCCACGAAAAAAAAAAATGGTAAGTGGTGGTAAATATTATTTTGTGCTGGATTAGTTAGAAGATTAGATATATATTGTTGTTATCTATCTAATCTCTGATTATATGAAAAGTATATAAAGTTAGAAAATTTTAATTTGTTAGTAAATTAATTCTTTAGTTTTAAAACGTTTACGAAGCTATGAATAATGGAAATAAGCGAAAGGACGCTACGCAAGGTAAATAACCGGTGATAAACCAATAGCACACTGTTTTAATTTCATAATTCCTACCTTTATTCAAATATTCAATAAGTTGTCAAGTGTATGGCCGTCTTTCAGGGGGTAATGGGCCGAAAAGAGTGAAGAAGGAGTGTGAATATGGAGAAAAATGTTACAGAAAAAACCCGGCGCACTTTAGGGAGTTCAGTCATAGGCATTGTAAGTATCTATGTAACTAATGGTGAAGAAAATCGGTTATGGTCACGATTAAGTTTTCCTGAGAGAAAGAGTCCTGTGTCCTTTTAATTGATCTTGCGTCCCCGTAGGTAAAATAACACGACGAAAAATTACTCTAAAGTCATATATGCCCCATTTAATTTTACACAGTCCAGTCCATCCGAAGGTTGTCTGGAAGAAATCGCTACAGAGCGATAAGACCGCCCATTGTATAGCATAGTTAGTTTTAGTTTTCGTTTGTTAAATTGTTTTAATTTTTACTATGGTGTGCAATAAAGTATTTTCTATCTTCTATCTATCTATCTATATGACGCATATTTACTACTTACTAAAAGCAACTCTATACGAAGCGCAAATAAAAAATCCGTTTATTTTGCGCCCTTGTATGTAAAATAGCATGATGAAAAAGGCATCAAAGTCCATGAAATTTTGTACACATGATCAGTTCACTGATATAAAGACCCGTGTGTCATATGACTTTTAACTGGTACAACTACCTTGAACATATCTCAGCGTTAATATCTCAAAAACGGTAAGTTGTATGAAGAAAATGCATTTAACATAATTTGATGGCTACATGAACAAACAGCGCTACATGATTTGTAATTTTGACAAAAAATGTTTTATTTTACTTAGTTTTTACTTATTATTGCCATGTAGCGTTTTTCTCTGCCATCAATTAATACATTTTCTTCATACAACTTACCGTTTTTGTGATATTAACCCTGAGATATGTTCAAAGTAGTCGTACAGAAAGGTCATATGACACACGGATATATATACATATATCAGTGTACTGATCATGTGTTTAAGCACCCTACCGGTAACCTCTTAAGCATCAATACCCTCAGGGTCTCGCTTGCACATATTTTTTATTTCAGTGGAATCAATTCTTGACGAGTACTCTGGCAGCGGAGATTATCCGATACCCGAGAAGTACAGCATAACACGGCAATCAATCATGGAGCAATTGGATGTGATTGTGGAAAAGGAACTTTATACGGCTCGGAAAGCTGAAGATGTTCACGGCAGTAGGTGAGAGGTTTTTCTATTTAAGTCTAGGCCGTCCGTCTTTCTGTCTGCTGATTTATCTGGCTATCTCAGCAGCTGTAAGAATTAACAAAACAATATGCAAACCAAATCCCCATACTACATGACATGTGTTCTCTAAAAACAGGATATTTTTCAGAGATTATTGCTCCAGTTTTGTATCAAAACTGGTAATCTTTTTTTTTTGTTAATGGCGTCTGAGTATGTACTTAATTTTGCCAATGTCAAGTAGGATAGATTAATCAATTAATGTCAAGTCGTCAAGTCCTCTGTCAAGTCATCTTCTAGTAAATCGATGGCAGTTTACTAGAATGTTCCTGGACAATTTCTACCCCTTCTAAAAGACACGCAATACACTAATTTTATTTAAATTCACTACTATGTGCTCTTTATAAGCTACACCGGTTAAAATGCCACCAAAATTACACGATATAACTCAAAAAAACACTAGAAATTTAAATAAAATAAAACGGACGACATCTCCTTTCAAAAGAGCAGAAAAAGTCCCGAACTGATCTGTTACTTTATAGGTGGGTCCTCAGCACACGTGCCAGCACGATTGTATCTACACACTTTCTCAAAAGAGGCCCTCGCACAATTATTCAAATCGTGCTACCACAATTTTGATGTGCTGCTTGATGTGTATTGTGCATTGAGGCGAGTGGGAAGGCAGCCTTCCTCACTCACTGTGCTGTTAGTCAGTGTCGTGCTTGACGTCTGTGTCATTCTCATTCGTGTTGTGGCTTGACTTGACTGGCTTGGCTGGTTGATCTTGGAGCATGTGGTTGATTGATTGATGGTTGTAATTTTTATTACCTAATTTTATTATTTAAAGTTAAATTTACAAAACACACTAGATTACAATTTTATTTTTTATTTAAAACTCCCGCTAACCGAAGTGAGGGAGCGATAGGTAATAATAAGGTCATAGAACTTAATTTTTGAAAATCAAACCGAATAAAACAGCCAAGATATATTTTAATTACCAGTATATAAACACTACAAAACAAAGTCTTATTTGTAATAATATGATATTATTACTAATAAGACTTTGTTTTGTAGTGTAGATGTAGGTAGGTACTTGTTAGATATTATCTAAACAAGTACATCTACAATTTGAATTTCTTGAACTTCTCTCTTCTGCAAAATTTTTCCTACGAAACACGAAGTGACGCGATGGCCACCCTGTGCGTTCGTGCGAGGCAGTCGGTCGCAGAGAAAGAACACACGTGCGAGTTATACTCGCGAGCGTAGACACCTCGCGAGGCTCGCCTCAATTGTGGTAGCACAATGTGCTGCCACACTTGTCACAATGAGTGCCTCGCACGATCCTCGCGAAAAAGGTGCGTGCTACCCAAGACTATGTTACTTGACATGTCACTGGCAACATACTCCATAGGTCCATATATATTATATGCCATATGGACATATTATATTCATAAGCCCATATGGGGTTCATAGGCAACGATAACTATTTTCCATCAGGTGGGCCGTATGCTTGTTTGCTTGCCTAGTGGTATTAAAAAAAACACTCATCTTGACTTTCGTCTTGAGGATCTGCGGTATCTGAGAGATTTAGATCACATCCGTCAGATTCCACTTTCGTCAGATCACTTTTTTTTCCGTATAGGTCAGTATCTGTGATTTAGATCACGCCCGTCAGATTCCACTTTCGTCAGATCACTTTTTTCCGTATAGGTCAGTATCTGAGAGATTTAGATCACGCCCGTCAGATTCCACTTTCGTCAGATCACTTTTTTTTCCGTATAGGTCAGTATCTGAGAAATTTAGATCACATCCGTCAGATTCCACTTTCGTCAGATTACTTTTTTTCCGTATGGGTTAGAATTTTGAAATGAGATGGTGTGAAGTAGTTTCCCATGCGGTACCCATCCTAGTTGGGTTTATTGACTGACCACTAAAGATACTTTTTATTTAAACAGCTCATCATCACCATCATCCCAACTACTGCAGGCTCCTAGCTCAAGTATCCAGCATACCTTAATGCAGAATGTCGGAGTTGAAAGAAGTAGCGCATCCCCTGCTAACAAAGATTCAGGTCATCAAAATGCTGGATTGAGCAGCGGAAACGCTGCAACGAGCAGTATAAATGCTGCAACGAGCAGTAGAAATGCTGACTTGAGCAGCATAAATGCTGCAACGAGCAGTAGAAATGCTGAAATGAGCGGTAGAAATGCTGAAATGAGCAGTATAAATGGAGACAGTGTAGTGAATGAAGCCAGAGCCACTAATAGCAATTATAATAATACTATTAGCAAATTGGACTATAAGAAAGGTAAGATGAATGTCATTAATATGTGTATTGGTTTAAAAACGGTGATAAAAACATCTAAAAAAACAAGAATCCAAAGACTGGCATTTTATGGTACTCGTAGTTCCTGATACCCACGACACAGGATATCCTAGTTTGGGATCAAGACTATGTATGTTAATAGAATTGAAATTATTGTGGCTTGGTATCATTTTAGAAAAATTACGACTATACCCTACGTACTTTACTATTCTTCTGTTGACGTTTCGTTGACCATTTTGAAGGAGAGTAAAGTAGGTGGTGTATAGTCGTAATTTTTCTAAAACTACGTACTGTTTTACCCAGAAAATATGTCCGATCGACTGTTTTCGTTTGCGCAGAAAAGCGCAGACTGATATCCGACAGTAGCCGAACGTATAGTATAGCTCTATCTGATTCGTACACTGTCGGACAGAGTCGACTGATGAGCAAGATGGCGCATGACCGGCCGCGATTTTACCGCGAAATCGATTAACCAATAACAGCGCAAGATTTTTAGCGCGCAATTGCTATTGATAGAAAGAAGGTTCCCGCGCTATAGAAATTGGTCTACGGCGCGGCGACTTATATTTTGGCTAAACCTGTATGTTGTTTGTTGGGTGTTATGTTATGTTATTTATGTGTTATTCCAGCTGCTGACTACCGCCCAGTAGTTCACCCCACACGTCGCGTGGAGGACTTCTTAAATGTTGTCCGACCCAAAGGTCAGATGGCGGCCAAGCATGCCGCCAGCGCACCGTACCACATATTCTACACAACTATTACTTCGTCTAAAAAGACGCATACTCAGCCTTTTTCAATTACTTTTCTGGGTAAGGATGTAGTTTTTATTTTGTTTTAATGTCTTATAATCAAAATTTGTATCTGCCGGCGCTGGCGGGTAATTTTAGAATGCTACCTTTTTAAAACAGCCTAGGCCGTTTATCAATAGGATAGATCGTTTCTCAATGGCCTAGGCTTTTTATCAATTGTCTATTTCATTTATCAATAGCATAGACCGTTGAATAAAAACCATGCCCGTTTATCAGAATAGTCTAGGCCATCTTTTAATAGCATAGCCTTTTTATCATCAGCTTAGGCCGTTTATCAATATGTTAGATCGTTTCTCAATGTCCTATGCTTTTTATCAATTGTCTATAGGCCATTTATCAATAGCATAGACCGTTGAATAAAAACCATGCCCGTTTATCAAAATAGTCTAAGGCCATCTTTTAATAGTATAGCCTTTTTATCATCAGTCTAGGCCTTTTATCAATAATCTAGGTCGTGTATCATTAGTCTAGGCCGTTTATAAACAGGCTAGGTCGTTAATCAATAGCCTAGGCAATTTATCAATAGTTTAGGCCATTTAACAACAGCCACTAAGTAGTAAGGAACGTAGCGACGAGCGTGGTTTGACGAGTTTAAATAATACACTTATGATACTAATTTATGACATTTTTGTTAGTAATAGAACTTCTTGTGAAAGAGTTCGTCCGGGGAAGTACTACCACCGTATCTATTTCTGCCGTAAAGCAGTAGTGCTCGCATTGCTGTGTTTCGGTTCGGATTACGGGTGCCCGTGAAATTACAGGCACATGCGACTTTTCATATTTATGTCTCAGGGTCGGCAGCGCGCGTGTGATGCCTCTGGTGTTGCAGGCGTCCATAGGCTACGGTAACTGCTTTCCATCAGGTAGGCCGTATGCTTGTTTGCTTGCCAAGTTGATAAGCTCACATTTCTGATTACTAATAGGCGGCGAGCCGCCTGATTTACTTTGTGCTATTAGCGTCTTTATCATTACACAGATAGATTAGATTAAATCTTTATTGTTCACAATAGGTATACATAGGATTTATTGAAATAAAGCAGTACAATGGGTGGCCTTATCGCTGAAAGCGATTTCTTTTAGACAATCTTTGCAGAAAATTTAATTTATTTTAATCTATTGAATACTGTTAAACGAGCAATATTTGTAATATATATAAACATGTTTATTGAGATCTCAAAAACGGCTTTCGTTCGGACATTTCACACAGTATTATCTAGCCCCAAGCTAAGCAGAGCTTGTGTTATGGATACTAGATAACTGATATACTTAATACATTACATAGATAGATATTTTTGGGGTGGCGCTTGTAGTACCTATATGCTGCAACTAGAACGTGCTCAGCGGGCTATATTAAAAGTGGCTATGTTTAAGCCCTACCGGTTTCCAACTGCAGATCTGTTTAATGAGTGTGAAGCCCTTACAGTACGGCAACTGTACATCTTAAACATAATTCTCACTCATCACAAAAACGTAGATATACACAATGACCTATCAGTAGGAAGAAGGAGAAAGGATAGAATTGTTATGGCCCCAAAGTGCAACACAACTTCTGCACAACGCCAACAATTTTTTTTGGGACCATTTTTATACAATAAAGCTAATACATCTATTCAGGGCTTAATGTACTTGAATAATACTGAATGTAAAAACTCTTTGATAAAGTGGTTTATGACATTAATTAAGCTACAAGGAAACAGAGGAGTTGTTAAAAATAATAAAATAAACATAACTTTTCATTTAAAAAACCGACTTCCGCCATAGTATTTGACAAAATATTTGGATGAAAAAAAAATGATGAAAGAACCATAGTGGTGAAAGGATTATTATACTTTTTGAATGCAAATGCTTGGTTTGTTGCTGAAAATATCAAAATCGCCATATGTATGCCTACAATATTTGAGGAGTTCCCTCAATTCCTCATGGATCCCATCATCAGAACTGGATTTTGAAAAAAATGGGACCAATCTGGAAGTATATCTATACAAATAAAAAAAGAATTTTCCAAATCGGTTCATAAACGCCGGAGATATGCGGTAACAAACATTAAAAAAAAAAAAAAAAAAAAAAAATACAACCGAATTGAGAACCTCCTCCTTTTTTGGGAAGTCGGTTAAAAATATAGTGGCATACCTCACACACCTATTCACACAAATATACTGACACCGTCATATACATGAACACACGACAAACCCCTTACAAATAAACACGATAAAACACATCTCACCACCCATTCACTTAAAAAATTTTGTAAGTATGTTGTAATCGATTAGTTTTATTTCACTGCATTCAAAATAAATAAATAGTTAATTAAATTTTTAATATCATATAGAATATATTGTGTTTGATCTCATTAGATTAGCATTTTATTGGTGATTTTTGATTTGTTATTATATAAAAACTAGAAATGTAAAATTTGATTTAATTTGTCTGATCCTAATTTAATAAAAATGCCTTAACTCTTAATTCTTTAATAACAATTTAATACATTTTGAAATATTTAATTATATAGTTAATGTTATATAAACTAAATATATTTATATATATATGTATATGTGTGTGTATATATTTCATTTATAAGCAAATAAATAATAAGTAAAATGAATGTACTTACCCAATGTGTTGTGATGAATAACGATGTTATTGATATGGCTACTGATTGTAAAGTCCCTAGAAGGAAAGCAGAACCTACAACACAAGTCTCCAGACTTAGTGTAGGTTCTGTCTGTAATACTTGCTTATCCAACAAGCCATTTTATGTTATTTTAATTTGTAATTCTAATATCTTTTTATTATACATAGAAAAATACACAGAACACCCTGAACAATCTTCAGGGTGAAACGGTCTGCGGATCGTACAAATATTTGTTCCGAGGCTGGTATCGAACCCGCAACCTCCTGCGTCGCAGGCGAACCTTTGCCCGCCGCGCCACAGAGGTCGTCAAATCAAAGAAGCTAGTTTCTTTATTAACTCAAATAAAAGTTTATTTATTTGATTAATCTAGGATTCATAGTTATCTTATACTAGTTTTTATGTAAAGAAAAAAAAAACATGTAGTACCCATGAAAACCCAACCAATCATTTTATTAGACATGTTAATGGATGTATCTTCCTAGTACCTAATTAATTAGGTATTTTTTTTTTATAATTTAGTTCCCTTAATAAAGGGAACTAAATTATTTGTATGTCATAATGTATAACCGAGTATGTTGAACGTGTAAATTATGACCACCAATGTAAAATTACCATATTCAAAACAAATAAAATTATCTTTATCTTTTATTTATTTTTACAGAGATTTTAGACCCCAGTCTTGGCGAATTGAAATGTTCTTTGCAAATCAACTTTATGGTCGAACTGGGTTGGCTTCTGGCGCAGTACTACTTCGCTGGATATAGGTACGATTTTGTGTTGTTAGCAACACTGTCTCATCATTATGTCTCGAATACAAAAACTACCAAAAATGCAAAAATAAATCATCATTCGACGTCCACTGCTAGGCGAGGCCTCCCCCATAAAATACAATGGGAGGAATTGATTGGTGCTGATTACTCAGGTGGATGCTGCTGCCCATCTCCGAGTCTAATCCCTTAATCGGCTTATACTACATACATGTGAGGAGACGGAGGGGTGTATTCATAAGCTGGACACACAACAACATTAAAAGTAAATAATTAAATAAAAGTCGTAGATGGCTCGGTTTAGTTGTCGTGTGAAAATCTAATTATTTAAGAGAAGGTTTACCGGTAGGGCGCTTACGCCCGAACGCTTCGTTCGTACGCGAACGAAGTTTTCTTCTATTTTGGATATTATTTCATCAAATTTCATTAAATTTTGTACACATGGTCAGTACACTAATATCTATAACTCTGATTTATAATTTCAGACAATTTTTGTAAACAAACAAATGTTAAGATATGCCACTGTGTGTATAAGTGTCATGATTGTGTAGCATACGTGTAAATTCACATATGACACACATACATGACACTGATACACACAGTGGCATATTTTGACATTTGTTTGTTTACAAAAATTGTCTGAAATTTAAAATCAGGGTTATAGACACGTGGTGCGTCAGTTTTTTAAAAATTAGTTTTTATTAATTTATAACTTGGGAACTTTATAATTTTATAAGAAATTTTATAAGAAACTAACGCACTATGGCTCTAGATATTAGTGTACTGATCATGTGTGCAAAGTTTCATGGAGTTTAAAGAAATAGTAGCCACATTAAAATCTAAATTAATAATAATTATTAAGCACTAGCGGCCCGCGCGCGACTTCGTTCGCGTGGTCCCGGTGTTCCCGGCAGTTATTCGAATTTTTCTCACCTTTTTAACCTTCCCTAGACCTCCACGAACATTTCAAGACCAAGATAAGATAAATCCGTTCAGCCGTTCTCGAGTTATAGCGTCAGGAAGGAAAACCCGACTTATTTTTATATAGTAGATTTTTTTTTCTACTTTCTCTTTGCGCTCAAACTATATTAATTATGTTTTAGCGAGAAAAAACTAACAATACTGTATGGTGAAGACAGTGCCGACCTGAGA
Organism: Epirrita christyi; assembly: GCA_951392215.1. Classification (NCBI taxonomy): domain Eukaryota; kingdom Metazoa; phylum Arthropoda; class Insecta; order Lepidoptera; family Geometridae; genus Epirrita; species Epirrita christyi. The sequence goes on along the minus strand of OX595863.1, from coordinate 7,825,687 downwards.
ACTATAACGCAGAAGAAACCACATGTCGACGCGCATAAAGTTGCTATGTCGAATCCATTCGGCACTCATCACACGTAAGTCGTCACCAATCGTCACCAATCACCATCAATCATCATCAATCGCTATCTATTAGATTTAAGAAACCACATGTTGACGCGCATGTACTTGCTATGTCGAATCCATTCGGCACTCATCACACGTAAGTCGTCACCAATCGTCACCAATCACCATCAATCATCAATCGCTATCTATTAGGTCTAAGAAACCACATGTTGACGCGCATGTACTTGCTATGTCGAATCCATTCGGCACTCATCACACGTAAGTCGTCACCAATCGTCACCAATCACCATCAATCATCAATCGCTATCTATTAGGTCTAAGAAACCACATGTCGACGCGCATATAGTTGCTTTATCGAGTCCATTCGGCACTAACCACTTTAAAAACGTCACCAATCACCATCAATCATCATCAATTTCTATCAATCGTCACAATTTCGACGTAAATAGAGTTGCTATAAGTCCATGTAAAATATAAAATTCAGCCATAATTATCATCAATCCTCATCAAAAATTATCAATCAAAGAATTTATTTCAGTAAAAGGTATGTGTTTATGTATGTAAAATAATAATCGTATGTTAAATTCATGCGAAATCATCATCAATCATTATCAACCAATCAATCAAAGATTTTGTTTCAGTAAAATTATGAATCTATTCTTAATTCTTATTCTTTATTGTACACACATATACTATACATAATATGAACACAAGGCAGAATTAAAGGACATGTACAAAGGCGAGCTCAACCCTTAAAAGAGTTTTCTTCCAGCAAACCTCTGAGGCTAGAGAGTGGTGATTATAGAGGTAGGTTCGTGTTCACATATAAAAAGAAAATAGAAAAACAAATTAAATTATATATTAATCAAAATAAACATACTTAAACATAGATAAATATATACATATATATTAAATAGCAAATACATATCATAAATATACTAATATATATAATAAGGTAGGTATCATACATAAATAAAAATATAAATTTATGTTACGATTGAGCCATAATCATCATTAATCCTCACCAATCATTATCAATCAATCAATCAAAGATTTTGTTTCAGTAAAATTATGATTCTATGTTACGATTGAGCTATAATCAATCATCAATCCGCACCGATCATTATCAATCAATCAATCAAAGATTTTGTTTCAGTAAAATTATGATTCTATGTCACGATTGAGCAATAATCATCATCAATCCTCACCGATCATTATCAATCAATCAATGATTTTGTTTCAGTAAAATGATGATTCTATGCTATGAAGACGGCTCTCTACGCGTGGTTATATCAACGGCCAATCTATACGTAGACGATTGGGAGAATAGAACGCAAGGGTGAGTCAAGGGGAGATAAAATAAATAAATAATTAATAAATGCTGGACATTTCACACAGCATTATCTAGCCCCAAGCTAAGCAGAGTTATGGTACTAGATAACTGATATACTTAATACAATACAGTACATAGATAGATAGTTTTTTATTATACGTAGAAAAATACCCAGAACACCCTGAACAAATACCTGCAAATCGTACAAATATTTGTTCCGAGGCGGGAATCGAACCCGCAACCTCCTGCGTCGCAGGCGAACCTTCACCCGCCGCGCCACAGAGGTCGTCAGGTTATGAGTGAGGAGGAGTTTTGTTAGTAGTAGAACTTCTTGTGAAAGAGTTCGTCCGGGGAAGTACTCCCACCGTGCCAAGCAGTAGTACTCGCATTGCTGTGTTTCGCTTTGAAGGGTACGGGTGCCGGTGAAATTACAGGCGCATGACACTTTTCATTTTTACGCCACAGGGTCGGCAGCGCGCGTGCGATGTCTCTGGTGTTGCAGGCGTCCTTGTAAAAACTCAGGAAATAGAAGTGGATGTGTTGCTCATGAAGCTGCGAATCTTTATTGTTCTCTGTGTGCGTTTCTTAAGTTAAATAATGTGTTTTTTGTCAAATAAATGTATATTTATTTATTTATACATAAATATGCCAAAGTTTTCGTAAAACTGCAACCGCTTAGATGAGAACATAGTAAATTTGAACTTAAAAACCTTAGGAAAGTAGTCAAAAGTAAATAAACATCAGCAAAAATATGCAAGACAGCACACGCTACACTTGTTATACTTATAAATAACAAATCTAACTAATTGCATTCATTGAAATCACAAGGATCATTTTGAATCGTCTTATAAACTAAAATTACTCCTGTTCCAACGCGACCAAGCCTAGATTAGAAGAATCAGGCAACAAACACGGCTTGGCTTACATAAATGGTCCGTCTTACCACTAGGTGAGAAGCGCCTGTGTGGTGCCTCGAAGCAAGGAGTTGCTGATACATAGTAAATGGGAACTAAAAAACCTTAGGAAGGTAGTCAAAAGTAAATAAACATCAGCAAAACTATGTAAGACAGCACACGCTACGCTTGTTATACTTATAAATAACAAACGAATAGAAACATATAAATAGGTAAGTACAGATATTGCAAATTTCCATTTTAGCAGTCGATGGGCAGAGCGATATCTGGCCACGCGACTTTATCATTAATATAGAGTATATTGAGAACGTGTTATGTGACTTAGCTGAAAGTGACTCGGTTTTCCAGATTGTGGTTCAGCCCTTGCTGCCCGGAACTGCCTCCTGACTCCGGGCCTCATGATGGAGAGTCTCCGACTCAGTTCAAGCGATGTTTACTGCGTTACCTGGCGCACTACCAGCTCGCTTCTCTCGCTGGCTACGTGGAGCGTGTGAAGCGGGCTGACTTCTCACATATCAAGTAAGATCTTTTCATCATAACATAACATGACACCCAACAGTCACATACCTAGTTCTGACCCCATACTAGGATTCCCTGTGTCGTGGGTATCAGCAACTACGAGTACCATGGTACCACAACACCCAGACCCGGAACAAATATTTGCAGATCATGCAATCATTTGTGCATGATTGCATGATCAATGATTGCATGATCTGCAAATATTTGTCCCGCAGCGGGAATCGAACCCGCACTTCTTGCGTCTCAGCCTGCTACTCGCCCACCGCGCCTCGGAGATCATCATCATCGTTATCATCATATAGATGTCCGCTGCTATCATCATTTTATGCCTCCTCCCATAAAATGCCACGACTAATGGTTTTGAACTGCCTCCATCCAATGACTTCCTGCTACCTTTCCTGCTTTAAAATGTTGTCAGTGCGAAGGGGGCCTTCCTGCACTGCGTCTTCAGGTTTGTGGTCGCCACTCAAGAACCCCTAGTACCCAGCGGTGATCGAATCGGTGAGCTACATCCACCTGAGTATTCAACACCAATAAATACTGATATCACCAATCCGCCTGCCAAACGTGGTGATTGTGGCAAAAATCCCCCCCAATGCATTCTATGGCTGATGATGATGATGATGGCTGATGATGATGATGATGATGATGATGATTATGTATTGGAACATGTTTCAGCGTGTTTTTAGTGGCATCAGTGCCCGGCTCGCACCCGGACACGGAATGGGGCATGACCCGCGTCGGCAGCTTGCTCCGCCAGCACTGTCGGGTGCCCGCCGCCGAGACCAGTCGCTGGCCGCTGCTGGCGCAGGCCTCCAGCATCGGTAGCTTTGGCCAACATCCCGCGGTAGGTACTCGGACACTTGGCAAGACATTCACTTATGGAGTTGAGACACTTGGGAATTAATAAACACTTGGACACTTGTTGGGAGTTAAGCTACTTGGGAATGAGGGCTTTTCATCTTCGATTAAAAATAAAAAAGTAGTTAAAATTGGTTCGATAGATGGCGCTGACACAACTGTATCAATCAAGATTGTCTGTGGTGCACACGTACAAAACTATTATCTAAGTAGTCTGTGGTTATTAGTCATGATATTCTGTTTGTGATTGCTTCTTGAGTGCGCTAGTGATTTCGTGGTGTTTTTAGAAGTAGGCAATAATAAATACCACGAAACGAATAGTAGATTATGCACTAAGGGAATAAAGCAGTGTCTTATGTCGCGGGCGGCATATTGAACCCTGAGCGTAACGAGGGACTCTAAAGTTAACTCCCGAGTGTAGCGAGGGAGTTATATAGAGTCCTGAGTGAAGAGAGGGGTTCAAGCTGCCCAAGACGAAGACAAGCTTTATTCCAGAGGAGCATACTCTACTTTTCACACCTACTGCGAGACAATAAAAAGCCAGGGCTCCATAAAATAAGTATCGTCTGTTTTGATAAACTCTGGAGTAGAATCATTATCGCTCGACATTTTTTGTTAACACTAATATTGCCATTGACATAATTATATGTTACTAGAATATTGCAATAAAATTCCCTGAAAAACACAGCACCAATCATCTCTTTTGTTTCACATTATTTAAAATCGCACCTATTTCTTTTTTTTTTAGTTCTGCTTTTGGTGGCCAGTTTGATTTTCGAACAAACCTCTTTACAATGCCATATGGGCATTTTTTTACTTACAGTTTTCCACGAGTTTCCACACGAATTTGACGTTCCAAATTCAAATCACTTTATTCCCTAGGGAGTTTCATACAAAGAGATAATGCTTTCCTTTACCTTGAGGTTGCATGATATGTAATTGGACATTGTCGAGCAAGTGGTGTGAAAAATTATTTCTACGTTGTCGATGTTGACATTTAACTTTATTTTGACACTTGACTGCTACGTTACAGAGCAGTGCCATCTATTTTCAACGCTGAAAGCATGACTTGAAACGGCCGTGAAAACCCCTCATTAATAAGACACTTGTTTAACTCTTAGAAGTTAAGACACTTGAGAGTAAATAAGACACTTGGACTCTTGGGAGTTAAGCCGCTTGGGAATTAATTAGACACTTATTGAACTCTTAGAAATTAAGACACTAGGTAATTAATAAGACACTTGAACCCTTGGGAGTTAAGCCACCTGCGAATCAATAAGACTCTTTGGGGAGTTAACTCTACAAGTGTCTTAACATACTTAAAACTTGAAATACTTCATGCACATATGTGTACATAACGAACTTCAGATCAATTTCATAGTGAAAGAAGCTAGTTAGTTTATTTCAAATTTAATAACTACATTATGTGCAATTAAAATATATCTATTCAAAATAGTAATGTTCATTTGCAGCTATGGCTGACCGGTCATTTCCTTAACAACTTCTCGCAGATAAAGGATCAGACCCAGATGTTGCCAACTCAGCCGGAACTCAAGCTGATCTACCCGTCTTTAGGTGAGCTGATTACCGTTGCCGAATGGCAACAAGCCAGTATTTCAAAACTCCTCAAAAGCTTCTAAACGTCCACTGCTGGTTAAAAAATAATGGGAGGGAATCGCCATAATCACCACTCTTGGCAGGCGGATTGGTGACTGCAGTATTTGTGCTGAACACTCAGGTCACTGCTGCCCATCCCCTGTTGTAATCCCTTAGTCGGCTTTTACGTCATCCACGGGAGGAGATGGAGGGGTCTGTTTTGGATAAGGAACAACTTTTAATTGAGTTTATTTTACAGTTTTACTCAATGCCAGCGTTACAAGTGAATCTTATGTTAAAAGCAAACGTCAGCATAGCCTCATTGGCGGTTAAAACCAAAGGTCCATTGTGATTCGTGGAATTTCTCACGCAATCGTCATGACGCGGTCCTGCGATTGGACGAGTAAATCCACGCTTTATGGTTCCGGCGTGTAATAGGCACGCCGTAGCGTCGGCAGTAGCGTCGGTAGCCGTGTTCGGAGACTAGGTAGTGGCGTCGACATCTTCCCGTGCTGCTTTCAAGCTTCAAAGCTATCTGAAGTTGGCAGTAGCACCAGGCTATTGATGGCTCGCCTTATTGTGCCATTGGCTGTAGCTATATCAGTTATTCCAGGAATCTGGTGGGAGCCAAGGTAGAGCCGATTGATTCTTCCAAGGCGCCAGCATAGCGGCGGAGTGTTGGCTTCCTTTATCAGGGCTAAGTCGAGTTTGAGCTCTTTGCACTTAATTTGCTACTTAGTCCTCTATTGTAGCTTGGCGACGTATTCCGAAGACAATGTTCTCCAGAAGTGCTCCTTGGCTTGCTCTAGGCGCTGGAACCAATCGAGGCGGTGCGTGCTGGAGTCCAGGTAGCTCGTTGAGGGGAACGCTGCCATTTGTATAAAAATTGTTTTGTTTGCATTTGTTGTTGTGAAATCGTTAGGTGACGGGCTCAAATGACATAAGGGTCGGCTTTTTAGGATTGCTTCTATTTGTGCGTGTATATACGTAGGTCAATAATTCCTCAAACGTTAGGTGAGATTGACCTAGAGTTCTATTAAGGCGAAATTTTGCTGATTTGAAGCCGGCCTCTGCTAGACCATTGAAGTGAGGAGCGTATACAGGTGAGAAGTGAAACTCTATGCCCCGGCGTGCAGCAAAATCACATATAGAGTTATTAGTCAGTAGAAAGTTGTCAATTTCTTTAGCTGCAGCTACAAAATTGTGACCATTGTCACAGTGAATTAGCTTGGGCGATAAATCGTTTTAATGTTAGTATGAAGGCACTTTGTGACATTTTGTTATCTTGCATCCTCGAACCTTGGGATCTGTTATTAAGAAAGGACCGAAAAAGTCAGTGCCAACAGTATTGAAAGGAAAGTCAGGCTCTACACTATCAGCCATGTTACCCATCGTGTCGCCTATGAAGCGGCGACAGACGAAACAGTTTTGTGCGACGTCTCTAGCTAGCTTTCGACCTCTGATAGGTCAATAACTCTCGGATAGAGGCAAGTAGAAGTTGGGGTCCAGCGTGCAAGAGACGTGCATGTTCTGATTGAAAAACTAGTTTAGTTAGGTGTTGATCAGACTTAAAATAGAGGTGTATGTTTTCATAAGGGTAGGCGGAGGTGTTAATACGTCCTGCAACACGAAGAAGGCCTGAATCCTTGATAAATGGATTCAAAGAACAGAGATCTGTGCTTGATTTCGAGGTTTCTTTGAGTGTAGATCATTTATCTCTGAAAGGATTCATTTTGAGCTATTTTAGTGAGTAGGTAAATTGATGGACCTTTCTAGTTCATGAACTTTTAATGTTCCCGTTAGCTTATCATTGGGATTTTTACAATTGTGCAGAAAATAAAAAAGTACCTATACCCTGATTTTTTATTTCAGAAAATTTTTGTAAACAAACAAATGTCATGATATGCCACTGTGAGTATAAGTGTCATGATGGTGTAGCATACGTGTAAATTCACTATGACACACATACATGACACTTATACACACAGTGGCATATCTTGACATTTGTTTGTTTACAAAAATTGTCTGAAATTAAAAATCAGGGTTTAGACACTTTTTAGAGTAGACAATTTGGAATACTTTTGGAAGTTCAGGGTATAGGTAACACAGGTATATCCTACGCCACCAAAGCGGGCATCGCTTTCAATTCAGTCTATTAACTTTTCGGCTGAAATTACTGGCTAACTCGACTCTGGTTGTTTGAGTAAGGAGGGCCCATGCCACCATAGACTCGCGACTTTAACCTCTGGACCCCAAAGAGAAGCTTGCTCTCGTGAAGCAAGGTCTTCGGGATTTTCAGCAGTAGGAACGTCGCCAAGTGTTTTGTTTTGTTGTTGTTGTTGTTATGTTGTTGTTGGGTTGTTATCTCGATACGTTATTCTGTCTGGCATTTTTTTGAGAAAAGTCGCGAATATTCTTCTGTTTTCTTGTACAAAAAACCATTGAGACGTAGCGTTATAAATACTATATTCGCCAAATAGGAAGCAAGTTTACATTCAGAAGCAGAAATATTAAGACTGAGCTCATAAGCTCAAGATACCATTGGCTCTTTGAGTTTTTTCTGTATCCGCCACTGATATGAACGGTTTTTAGGGTCCCGTACCCCAAAGAGTAAAACGGACCCTATTACTAAGGCTCCGCTGTCCGTCCGTCCGTCTGTCCGTCACCAGGCTGTATCTCATGAACCGTGATAGTTAGACATTTGAAATTTTCACAGATGATGTATTTCTGTTGCCGCTATAACAAAAAATACTAAAAAACAGAATAAAAAAAAATATTTAAGGGGGCTCCCATACAACAAACGTGATTTTTTTTGCTAATTTTTGCTCGATATTGATAACGGCAACAGGTAGACGCTTGAAATATTCACAGAATATTGAGTTATATTATTCACTTTAAAAATAAATAATTCAATAAAAATAATATTTAAGGGGGGCTCCCATACTACAAACGTGATTTTTTTGCCGTTAGATAATTGTACGAAACCCTTCGTGCGCGAGTCCGACTGGCACTTGGCTGGTTTTTTATTTTAAACAAGTAGTCTTTCTCGAAAATAACAACAAAAATAGTTTGTTAATCGCGCTAATAATTTTGATCTGTGAATGTTGAACTGAATAAAGTTTGCCTCAATCCCGTTTTAAGCAGTACCGTGGTTTCAGAGAATGTGAAACAATCGCATGATGGTCTTCTCGGCGGTGGCTGCTTGCCGTACGGCGCCGCCGTACACTTTAAGCAGCCTTGGCTTAACGATTTCTTATAGTAAGTACGTTTCAGAGAAACGTGTCGTGGGTATCATTGACTAAGAGTACTTACCATGGTAGGTACCATAACACCCAGACCCGGAACAAATACTTGTAGAACATACAAACATTTGTCCCGCAGCGGGAATCGAAGCCGCAGCCTCTCGCATCTCAGTCGGCTATTCGCCCGCCGCGCCATAACGGTCGTCAATTACTATCAGTTGACAATTCTTAAAATAAAATAAATAAATGCTGGACATTTCACACAACATTATCTAGCCCCAAGCTAAGCAGAGCTTGTGTTATGGGTACTAGATAACTGATATACTTAATACAATACATTACATAGATAGATATTTTTTATTATACATAGAAATAACCCAGAACACCCTGAACAAATATCTGCAGATCGTACAAATATTTGTTCCGAGGCGGGAATCGAACCCGAAACCTCCTGCGTCGCAGGCGAACCTTCGCCCGCCGCGCCACAGAGGTTGTCAAAATTATAATTTTGAGCAATTGTTGGTCGTTTTACTTGTCTAACGTTAGTCACCGAGTGACTTTCAGTTAGGGAATAGGGGGGGAGGACTATGTGACTGTTGGGTGTTATATTATGTTAAACAAGTATTTTCTTACAGCCAATGGCGTGCGACATCGACATGTCGCAACAGCGCCATGCCGCACATCAAGTCGTACACGCGAACATCTCCCGACAACAAGATGGCGGCTTTCTATCTGCTGACATCAGCAAACGTGAGCAAAGCGGCATGGGGGTCTGTCAACAAGGGGGACGCCAAGCTACGGCTCATGAGCTACGAGGCAGGAGTGCTCCTACTACCTGCATTTGTTGTAAGTATCTATAAGGTGGCGTGGGGGTTTGTCGACAAGGGGGACGCCAAGCTGCGGCTTATGAGCTACGAGGCAGGAGTGCTCCTACTACCTGAATTTGTTGTAAGTATCTATAAGGTGGCGTGGAGGTCTGTCAACAAGGGGGACCCCAAGGCGCCTTCTGAGCTACGAGGCAGGAGTGCTCCTACTGCATTTGTTGTAAGTAGTTCCCCTTATCTTCAAAGTTCACAAGTTGCAAGATCAACCTACCTTCGTGGTGCGTTGGGCGAGTAGCCGGCTGAGACGCAAGAGGTGTGGGTTCGATTCCCGTTGTGGGATAAATGTTTGCATGATCTGCAAATATTAGTTTCGTGTCTGGGTGTTGTGGTACCATGGTACTCGTAGTTCCTGATTACCCACGACATGGAATCCTAGTGTCAGGGATCAGGGATCAGCCCCTTCTATTTCCTAACTGAAAGTCAATCCACCAATCTGCTAGCCAAGCGTGGTAATTATGGCAAATCCCCCCCTTTTGCAAGGTATGCATGTTAAGGGGAAGCATCATCCTTCAGTGGATGTAGAACAGATCAACAATCTTGACAGCTAGAGTTGAGTCAGCGCCATCTATCGAACCAATTTAAACTACTTTTCTTTTTTTAAATCGAATATGAAAAGCCCTCATTGACATTCTTGACAGCTCGAGTTGAGTCAGCGCCATCTATCCAACCAATTTGAACTATTTTTTTTATCGAAGATGAGTCCCTCATTTTATTTTTATTTCACAGATAAAAAAAGATTACTTTCCGCTAGACGGAGCGACCGACAGATTGGTGCTGGCTTACGACGTGCCACCAACCAAATACACAGACGACATATCACCTTGGGTTATGGACTACCTATCATAGTCTTAAGCAGTCCACGGCTGGGATTCGCGGCCTACTCTCAACGAGAGTAAGTGGATTTAGTCCACCACAATGTGGTCTTCCTTGCAGCCCGTATTGTGACAGGGATCTTTGATTTTGTTGGTTCTAGGACAAGCCGGTTTCTTTACCATATTTTTCTTCACCGTTTGCGAGTACTTTTAATTGTACACATACATTTTCCTGGACGTTGTTGAAATACCCATATATAATAATATGTCTATATATGTGTCAGAAGTTCAGTTTTGTATCCATATCAGTTCAGTTGTTTAACTAGATCGCTTTGTATCTATATAAGTTTGGATTTATATCTAGATCAGTTCAGTTATATATCTAGATCAGTTCAGATATATATCTAGATCAGTTTAGTTGTATATCTAGATCAGTTCAGATATATATCTACTCCAGTTCAGTTGTATTGTATATCTATATCAGTTCAGATATATATATCTAGATCAGAGAGCTGATTCTACGTTTTGACAAGCAATTGGCACAGACGTCAGGTGTAATGTAACACGGATTTTTGTATGGAAAATGAGGTTCACAGAGTGTACGCTAGGGGCGCACACTACACTACACGAGACGTCCATGCCAATTGCTTGTCGAAACGTAGAATCAGCTTACAGGGTGGTTATTCTCTATGACCTAAGAGATTCCTTGTCAATAACTATACTATTCAGCGATGATTCCACGCAGATATCGTAATGAGCCCGCGTTATGTTACGTTTGGTCATAGCGAATAAGGGGGCTGTTCAGGGGGGTTACCATGAGCTCTTATAGCGATTCAGTTTAAAAATTATTCAGTACAAAATATCGGTTCGTCCGGTCATCATTGAATAACTTTAATCGCAGAAGTCTATAGACCTTCTGCTACTGTGCCTTTGAATATAGCTGCGGACATCACGGAACCGATATTTTGTTCTGAATAGTTTTTGAACTGAATCGCTGTAAGAGCTCATGGTAAACCAGCTGATGTATGTCTAGATCAGTTTGTATTTATATTAGTTCAGTTGTAATATCTAGATCAGTTTATATCTTTATCAGTTCAGTTGTGTATCCAGAACAGTGCAGATATGATCTGCAGTTGTTATGTGCTGTGAGCTAATTCGTAAAATTTAAATTATCGTGCTAAGCTCTTCTTGTTTTTTAAATAGTATCAAAAGTATGTATAATATTGTATATTGTAGGATGTACCTAAAATTTAACTTTCGTTCGGCCGCGACCCGTCCACCCACCAGTGGGACCACGGGGAATTTCTTTTTCCCCGTGCACCCACTGCATTATGGCGGGAAAATATCGATATCAAAAGTTTCGCTTTTGATATCGATATTTTCCCGCCATAATGCAGTGGGTGCATCGATATAAACACTTTCGTTTATCAAGTAACCTACATTTTTTTCTTATTTTGTTTTTTTATATCCGCTATACTGGATTTTGTGTATTGTCACACAAAATATACAAATTCAAGACTATCTTATTTGAATTTCTCGTCATCATTATCACTTAAACCTCCACTGTTGGACGAGGCCTCCCCCATAGAATGCAATGAGAGGATGTCATAATCACCACGCTTGGCAGGCGGATTGGTGATCGCAGTATTGGTGTTGTGTACTCAGGTGGATGCTGCTGCCCATCCCCTGGTGTAACCCCTCAGTCGGCTTTTTATCCACGGGAGGAGACGGGAGGGGTCTAGTCTTGGGCCGGACACTACAGCACACACGGCTTTGTCATAGTTGGGTAAAAATTCAGTAATTATGTGTTATATTGTTGTGTTAGAAATAAGGTATTTTATTGTTGCTCATATTTTTTTTGTACCTATGTTTAATGAAAATTATTACAGTCATTTAAAATCTACAAGATTATTTTCTTTTATATAACCCGGTGAACTTCGTAACGCATCAAATTGATTTAAATAATAATAAAATAAATAAATAATGCTGGACATTTGACACAACATTATCTAGCCCCAAGCTAAGCAGAGCTTGTGTTATGGCAAATAGATAACTGATATATGTAATATAATACATTACATAGATAGATATTTTTATTATACATAGAAATGCCGGTAACAATTCGAAAATACCCAGAACACCCGGAACAACTATCTGCAGATCGCACAAATCTTCGAGGCGGGGATCGAACCCGCAACCTCCTGCGTCGCAGGCGAACCTTCGCCCGCCGTCCAATTCCAATTTGATTGTAACTCTTTAAGCAATCCGATAAAATGCCCACCCAAACGTAACCCTCTGGCCACGTGGTCCTACTGCATTTGTCCTACCGATCGGACCACATGAACTTTTTTTTCCTATTAGTTCGATTAATCGGATTATAAGGATTTGTAATTCCGCTTCGTCCTGCCGATCGGACCACATGAACTTTTTTTTCCTATTAGTTCGATTAATCGGATTACAAGGAATTGTAATTCCGCTTCGTCCTACGAATCGGACCACATGAACTAATTTTTAATGGTGCTCAATTTCTCACCTCTCAAAAGTTAATAATTTTCTAATATACATCAACATGTATCCTATATTATTTACAATATTATTTTTATTTAACAGAATCTCATTAATATACCTTTGATCCTAAGTACCTCTTTTATTAGTATGAAACGTTACATACGACGATATAGATCAGGTAAAATATTTATTGGACATCAAGGGTCACACCACAAAATAATTCAAACTCAAATTAAAAATAATTACATTCTAAATATGTAGATACTAGAGATGTGTGCTCCAACGTTACATTTTAAAAAGCGAGTCTTTCCACGCTAATCTTTCCAAAAAGAATCCGACTTCCATATCAAAATTAATGAGCAGTGTTAGGATTTGAGATAAATTCATCACGTCGAATCACTTTTTTTCGTCGTATTTCTAAGAGGTATTATTACGTATTTCATTTTGATCATATAAAAGTCCTAATCTTTTTTCAAAACATTGAGAATGCTCAACTTTGGATTCCTTCTCCCAACCAACTGATTTATTTTGGAGTGCTACCCTTCTAAACAATTTGTAGTTCGGATGATCTGCCCAAAGATGCATTAGTCGCATTACTCATGACTAGAATGCGTGATCCGATTAGCGGTACTACATGGTCTAAGAAAACGTCAGTTTCTATAGTCCGATTAGTTAATCGAACCAACAGGAAATCAAAAGTTCTCGTGATCCGATTAGTGGGACTACGTGGTCTATGAAAACGTCAGTTTCTATAGTCCGATTAGTTAATCGAACCAACCGGAAAAAACAGTTCATGTGGTCCGATCGGTAGGACAAAGGCTGTAGGACCACGTGGCCAGAGGGAAACGTAATACCATAATCATTTGTAATTCAAACATATTTTCACCGTATTATGCCATTATACGGATTTGGGCAGTATTTATCTAGGTTCCTGGATATTTCTTGTTTCAAAGTACTTACCTAAAACGAAATTTAAGCGAATTCCAAGGGTGCGATTCCCTCGTTGGATTTGGAGCTTAATTTCTACCCACATGTAAGTACAATGGCAAGTTTGGTTTCACTATCGTTTAATTCAAGGATAGGGAACTCACTTTTGGAACACATTTTTTACTCGACTGTAGAAAAACTTGTAGCTACATCATGCTTCGAAGCTCAAATTAAACCGATTCTTCAAAAAAATTAATGTAATTTATTTATTTTAATTAATCTAATTAACGGTTTTTTAGGGTTATCGATATGAATGAAAGGTAGGTCCGTACAGCACTATTTGGCTTGTTAGGTTGGCACTCTTATTATTTGACGTAGTCGAAAAGGATATGTATAGTCATTATTCTAATGCTGGGGGCCACATTATCGGATTACGGCGAATGTTTGCGTTTTGTGTCCCTAGGGCCTAGTGTGAGCATCGCGTTTACGTGGCAACCGCGTAAACGCGCGTTTGTTGAGTAACCGGCAAAATTAAAGTACACGTAAAAACTACTCAGACTCCGCAGTTTTGCGCGATGCTCACACTAGGCCTATAGGTTTGTCGTTTTACGAAAGATGCATACAAACAGAGGCGCACAAAGCGATCAGTCGCCGTAGTCCGATAATGTGGCCTAAGCATAATGTTGCTAATTAAACGTCATGGCAATGGCATTCACTTACCAACACACTAACAATTAATTAATTTGTGGCATGCGTCTGCCACAGTATTCCATCTAGGTTTTAAGATCTGTAGATTGTAGTCTGTGGTACAGGATTGAAGGATAATTTATCCTTCGTCCGAGGTAAAACCAGTTTACGCAACTTCCTGCAGTGTTGCCAATTTAGCATTTTGTTAAGCTAAATTTGGCTGTTTTTTTCTGCTTAGCATATTATTTTGTCGTTTAGCATATCAAAATTGCAATAAAATGCGAAATTAAATAAAAATTAAACGAACAAACAATGGGGAAACATAGTAAATATTAAATGGGAATGCACATCTTCCACCGTACAGTTCTGGAATGAAGTCATCGAATATAAAGATGCAGCTGGCAATAAGCCCTTTGCAGATTCATCTATGTTTGCAATATCTCTGTTGTCATTACAACAAATGCTGAATGGCTGAGACGCGAGAGGTTGCCGGTTCGATTCCCGCTGCCGGACAAATGTTTGTGTGATCTGCAAATATTTGTTCCTGCCCCAGTATTGCCTAACTTACTGGTAATCGCTTTCAATTACGATTTCGAAGTACACTGCGCTGCGTGTTTTAGCTTATTTTCCAAGAGCAGAAATATTAGAAACATAAAGCGCAATGTACTTTAAAATCGGAATCGAAAGCGATTATCAGTTCGTTAGCCAATAACGGGGCAGGTCTGGGTGTTATGGTAGGTACCATGGTACTCGTAGTTCCTGATACTCACGACACAGGGAATCTGAATTCCCTATTCTAAATTACCCTATCTATAAGTAGCATATTTTTTGCATTTTTATCAGCATTTTAGCACATTTCGTGTTAGCCTAGTTGGCAACACTGACTTCCTGGCCATTGGTTATATTAGGTTCTAGAAGTATGTTCCTTGAGCCAGTTCGTTCTAGTACTCACCTAAATCTGTAGTTTCCAGCAGTTTCACTTACGTACATTACCTACGAAACCTTTGATCGGAAATTAAATTGTGGTGTTGTCAACATAAATCAACTGTGGTATTCAGCCTTTGAAATAAAGCGATTGCGATCGGGCCGCCCGCCCGGTGAGTGACATTGCTTCGACAGCGTTCGGACCAAGCGGGCGTGCCGTTTGTAATTTATTACGATCCGTTTGTTTGTTCTGATTTCCTACCAGTTCCCGACCCATAAATGGGTGTCTGAACCCCACATTGGCGACGAGGATAAAAATTGTAAGTACCTAGTCGATAATTCGACTAAAAGTTGCGTAGTGTTGTGTTAATTGAATAATACCTGGAAAACTTTTCTAAAACTCGAGGAAGGGTACTTATTCTTAGTGATTTAAATCAGTCGTAACGTGGTCGTAGCTAGATATTTTTGACTTGATTTTTAACCGGCCACTCGAATTTAAAAGTTTTTACTTAAGTACCCTCTTACTTGAAATAAATTTATGGTGGCTATTTATCTCGCAACACGTCGCAACAATAATGAAATGACAAAACAATGAGGCAAAATGTTTCAGTTCATGTCAACCAATTTATGAGTTTATTTCTGGTACCTTGCTCATAGCAAATAACTACCTATAAAGTTCTTGTTGATGTGAACCAACTCCAGGGAATGGACAAAAGTGTTACGAGCTTCTATAAAGTTGTTTTCAATGAGTCAATTAAACTTTTACCTACTCATTGAAATTGTGCCACGTATTTATTTACGCAAGTTTGCCTAAAAGACGAATGTTAATGTCTGCAAAATGGTGACAGTATGGAGCGATAAATGGCAATAAACTCCGATACCTACACATGTTTAATGTAGGTACGTACTCTAAGGTAGTGCATTTTGATCCCTCTGTTAATCAAATCAAATGAATTTTATTCATTGAAATCACAAGGATCATTTTGAATCGCCTTATAAACTAAAATTACTCCTGTTCTAACGCGATCAAGCCCAGAAGAATCAGGCAACAAGCACGGCTTGACTTACTTTGATGATACGTCTTACCACAAGGTGGGAAGCGCCTGTGTGGTGCCTCGGAGCAGGGAGTTGCTGATATAAATTAAATGAGAACTTAAAAACCTAAGAAAGTTAGTCAAATGTAAATAAACATCAGCAAAAGTTTATAAGACAGTACACGCTCCACTTGATATAACCTAATTTCTAAATATAATGTATGACGTGACCAAGTGTTCTTAATAATTGTTCCTATGGTTTTAATAAATAAGTATGAGTATGAGTATACCTACTTATAACAATCTAATAGAACCATGTAAAGAGAAAAGTACAGATATTATATCAAATCAGATATAGTAATTATCTGACAAGGCTTATGTGCGGCCGCTAAAATGTAGTACACCATAACAAAACCAAGTGCTCCCAGTGGTCCTACGGTGAATAAATGATATGAATATGAAATTTCCATTTATCTTCGAATAAGAAATTTGGATGCACCTTCTGGAATTTAATTATAGAACTGTACAGAATTCCTCATAAAAGACCCATTTACTTTCTTCAATCGAAATTTTGGTATATTTAGTTTGGTTCTATTTCTCGTATAAATCCAAATACCATGCAAGTCACCCTTTTTCATACAACTATCCAAGTGTTTATGTGTATGTAATAATATTTCATAGATATAATGCGAAATTACTGTGAGAATATTGATTTCTTTGAAACGCAAGGCGTTCAAGGGGTCACGTGACTGCATTTTATAAATGGCACGTATTGCCCGATTTTGTAAGAGAAATTTAGCTGGAAATATAGCTGTTTTACCCCACAGCATGATACCATATGACTTAACACTATGAAGTAGCTAAAATAAACAAGCCTAGCTGTAGCTTCATCAGTAAGCTGCCTTATCATACGAACTGCATATGCAGTGGAACTAAGTCTACCAGCTAAAATCACAACAGGGTTGCGGTGCCCACTGCAATCCTGGGTCAATATTAAGCCCTAAGAAAATAGTAGACTTAACAAGATCAAGTGTCTCCCCATTTATTTTAATATTTAGTTTGATAATAATGTTTTACATTTGGCTATGTGAATTTGATGCTTTTCGTTTTTAGCGTTAATCAAAAGATTATTTACTGTGATCAAAACATTATTTACAAGAACTCGCGACAGTGAATCATTTACTCCATTGTAATTTTCTTTAGATCTGTCAACTTTTGAAAATAATAAATAATAAATAAATAAATGCTGGACATTTCTCACAACATTATCTAGCCCCAAGCTAAGCAGAGCTTGTGTTATGGGTACTAGATAACTGATATACATAATATAATACATGTATCTATGTAGATAGATATTTTTATTATAAATAGAAAAATACCCAGAACACCCTGAAAATAAAAATAAAAAATCAAAGAAGTATTGTCAGCAAACAGAACTATGCCTCATAATGTAAAAAAGGAGATTGATAGTGTAAACTAGAAATAAAAAGGGCCTAGTATTGAACCCTGTGGCACCTCCATGACAATAGTCGATCCTTTCACCACCAACATCAACTTTTTGGACTCTATTGGATATGTTAAAATTAACAAGATTAATTGCCTGATTTTGGATGCCATGATGTTTTAACTTGGAAATTAATGTATCATGCCATACAGTCAAAAGCTTTGGACGATTGCGTTCTGCGAGTTCTCCTACGCTTCAAATATGTGTTCTAAGAGCATGGTACCAGCATCGGCTGTCAAATGACCTTTAGTTATTCCAAATTAATGACTGAAGAAGTCCGTGGAGGTCGAAGTGTGACAATAACTGAGTAAGAATAAGTTTCTCGAAGATCTTACTTAAAGCAGGCAATATAGAAATTGGCCTATAGTTACCTGGATCTTTTCATTTCCAGACTTGAACAAAGGATTAATTTACTATGTTTCATAAGATCAGGAAAGACTCTTGTCAACACATCTATTGAAACAGTAGGCCATACACGGCGCAATATCAATAATTATAGCACCTAGCACAATTACTAGAGAAAAACTATCAAAGGCATTCGCGGCCTGAATATTTTTGATAACATAGTATTGTTTGTGTTTAAATTCATCTGGTTACTACAAGGTTTAGATTTACCTGTTTCATTATTAATTTCCAAGTTGTATTAATTTTATTTGCTGATTTTTCTATTGAATTTCTCAAATGCAATGATTTTAATGTATGACTAACTTTTTGAAGGACTTGGAATAGTTCTTTATGTACAAGATAAACGTTGGATCGTGCAACATTGATTCCCCAGCCATATAGAGTTAATAAAGGGTTGTAGCCCAATCAGCTAACCCGACATTCGCTCCAGCTTTACAATCTCACTATGTTCCTCACTTATCAATTTAGACAAACTGGTAAAAAGGTCCTTCGGATCATATACACACGGTACGTACAAGGGGCATTTTTAGTTCAATACTGCCGTAGAATTTCATAATGCGATTATCCGTGATAAGTGAAATTACAAGTATTTAAAGCACTGTGCTGTGACCATAGTGATCTGAGGTGAAATGTTTAATTACTGATTTATCAATTGGAACACTACTACAATAAATATTATCTAAACAGGTGGATGTTGTTAGTGTTACTCTTGTTGGTTATTCGAAGAGGTGATGTAAATTAAAACATTTAAACAAATTAAACAGCCTGTCAGACAAAAAACTAACCAAAATAGTATTTAGGTATTTTGTAAATACCTATATTGAAATTTCTGCAGACTATTAGCATTTTATTATGTACAAAAGTTTTGAGCAATACTTTTCCATAGTGGATTAAAATAACACGAAGTTTGCGTCAGGGGGACGGTAAACACACAATGATATGCATCTCTAGCTCAACACAATACAGCTCAATAGTTCTCTCAATAGTGCGATTTGCAACATCTTTACGTTTCTTGCATTTTAAAGGTTTTCGAACAATAGTTAGGAACCCTATGGCGTTCTTGCGTTTGTATGAACTTACAATATTATAATTCTCATATTAAGGGAGTAACTCAAATTGTAACATCCAGTGTTCAGTTACATACATGATAATGTACATTAAAACTGTTTTAAAATGTTTCTAATTCTAAGATTTTGCTGGGAAGGGCTTGTACATTTTATGTGGCCGGCCTTCTCATTGTCGAACTACATAGTTTAAATGACTGTCAGCTGACACTCCTATCTTTTACTCTCATTAGTACTACCTACCTACTTCTAACCACGAACTCGTTGGTGATCTGCGTGATAGTAGATACTTATAACGAGATTAAAAATATGAAATGCTAACAATTTAGCAATTATTAATTTACTATGTCTGCTGTCTGTTTTAATAAAATAATAATAAACTCAAGACTCAAGATACTGTATATCTACAGTATCTCGTGTCAAAACAAAATTTCTAATAAAATTATCAGTATTAAAATACAAAACGTCTCGACAATGTCAAATTGTACAACATTAAATTAAGATTAAAAATTATTTGATTGTCTGCACTAACTTACAACTAGCTAATAATATCATATCGCATGACACCACATTTTCACCTTATTGTATTATCAGAGTGGTGTCGTAGTATCTATAAGTTTTGTGAATGAAGGCATTTGGAAAGCAATTATTTGTGACAACTTGCCCTAACAGATCACTGAGTAGCAAACCCATCCCAACGCCTATCTTATCTGAATATGCCACAGTCTTCCAAGTCTGCCACCAGGATTTAACCTGACTAACCGGAGACTGCGTACAAGCAGAGGTGGGAACTACTTCAATCTATACAGAAGGTGTAGGCTGCTTCTGCGATGCACATGGATCAGAAATCTGGAAGGCTCTGATACAGGAAGGTCGGGAGTATCGTCGGAATATAATACCTACACTGGAAAAGAGTAGAAGGTAGTAATTGGAAGATCTGTGATCATGAAGAAATTGAGGAGGACAAATAATAGCGTACCTAGTAAAGAGATCGATAATTGTATAGGTACTTAATTAAACATCAACGGCGTAGTTTATTTACTTGTTAAAATAAAATTCGATTTAGAATAATAATTATGTTGTACAATCACTAGAGGTATATAGTGAAGTAAGAATAGTAATTTAACTTTTGGAAATAAGCAGTTGTTAATTTTTAATTTGTTAAAAAGGAAGAGATGTGGTATTCAGCCTTTGAAATAAAGCGATTGCGATCGGGCCGCCCGCCCGGTGAGTGACATTGCTTCGACAGCGTTCGGACCAAGCGGGCGTGCCGTTTGTAATTTATTACGATCCGTTTGTTTGTTCTGATTTCCTACCAGTTCCCGACCCATAAATGGGTGTCTGAACCCCACATCAACCAAAAATTGTTAGTGTGTTGGTAAGTGAATGCCCTTCTTATCATTCTTTGGCTAGTACTAAGGCCCGGCTCTTCTACGTTGTATCTATTTTCTCTGTGGTGATGACTATTTTTTTTCTTTGCTATGATGGCTACTGTGACTAGTGGGGTCGGATTGTCGATAAGGATGCACTGAGATTTTTTTTCGCTTATCGTGTAGCGTTTTTCTCAGCCATCAATTAATGTTAGATGCATTTTCTTCATACGACATACCGTTTTTGAACACTGAAATATGTTCAAAATAGTCGTACAGAAAAAAGTCGTATGACACATAATTATAAAAAAAAGAAACTCCATACGATACGCAAATAAAATTTTTAGGGTTTTTTTTGTTATAAATTCGGGAGCCCAGGCAAAAAAGGAAAAAAAAAGAAATAGGTCAAATAGAACGACAGAAAAGGTCTGACAAAATTTTTACAGAAAATATTTTTTTATTTTTTTATTTTTTTGCGCAAGACAATAAAAAGCCGGGGCTTGTTTTGATTTTTGCGGTAGTAGATTAGGTATTAATAAACACTAAAGCGTCTGCTTTGATAAACTCTAGTAGAATCACTATCGTTTGACATTTTTTATCAACATGAATATTGCAATAAAATTCACTGAAAATCACAGCACTAAATCTTTTGTTTCACATTCTTTTTGTAAACGCAACTTTTTCTTTTTATTTTGAGTTCTGCTTATGGTGGCCCAGTTCGATTTTTGAACAAACCTCTTTACATGTCTGCATATTTAGAGTTTTCCACGAGTTTCCATTCGAATTTGACGTTCCAAATTCAAATCACTTTAATCCCTAGGGAGTTTCACACAACTTCATATCCCTAGAGAGATAATGCTTTACTTTACGTTGAGGTTGCAGGACATTGTCGAGCAGGTGGTGTGAAAAGTTCATTACAGTTTGCATGAATATTTTGTTAATCTATAAGGATACTTAAAGTTATTATTTATATCATATAAATAGTAGTATACAAGTATGTACTAGTACATAATTATAATTATATTGTTGACTATGTTTTCTCTAAATATGATCTCAATATGTTTTAGCAATAATACTAAACAATTATTAATGTCATTGGTAATATTGCTAAACATACCTATACTGTACCTATTATTTTACGTCCGAAATGGCCAGACTGTTGATACCACATTACCTGTACCTACGATCTACACACACACACACACACACTCATACACACGCACACACACACACACCCAGTTAACAATAAATGCTTCATATTCTTATTTCTATACATTATAAAAGAGTGTTGTTGCAGGTTGTTGCACATTTGCTGCTATAATCCCATCTAAAGTTTAGTGATTTTTATCAGAAATTAGCTCAAACTCTACATGATAGGCAGAAAAAACAAAAGAAAAGCTAAAAAAAAAATGATTTTTGACAAAATTTGACAGTCTTTTTTCCTCAGTACTTATCGACATTCTGACCCTAAAATTGAGACTATAATGGGATAGTGAAGTTTGTAGACGTTGACAACCTCTGCAGCGCGACGCACGAGTAGCCAGCTGAGATGCAAGAGGTTGCGGGTTCGATTCCCGCTGTGGGATAAATGTTTGTATGATCTGCAAATATTTGATCCGGGTCTGGGTGTTGTGGTACCATGGTACTCGTAGTTGCTGATACACACGACACAGGGAATCCTAGTGTGGGATCAGGACTATGTATGTGACAGTTGGTTGTTATGTTATGTAGAAAAAAGTGTCTAAAGCTGCGTCCCCAGTAGGCAAAGTGTTCGCCGCCTACTGAGTTAGCGGCGCATCTGTTTAGTATGCCCTTCCATGTATATAGAAATAGAGTGTTCACAGTTTGTTAGTTTTGCGCGTAATGCTGCAAACTGCGTAGTGTGAGCGCATGACATACTCAGATACGTCGCTAACTTAGTTGGCGAACAGCGAATCAAATAATCAAAACCCTCTGGGTCTCGCTTGCACTTAACTTATATGATTTTTATTTCAGTAGAATCAATTCTTGACGACTATCTACTGCAGCAGCGGAGACAATCCGATACCGGAGAAGTACAGCCTAATAGAACAGATTGTAATCATGGAGCAATTGCATGTGATTGTGGAGAAGGATACGGCTCGGACAGTTGACGATGTTCAAGGCATTAGGTGAGAGATTTTTCTATTACTAAGTATATGCCGTCCTTCTGTCTGTCTGCTGGTTTATCTGGCTATCACAGCAGCCGTAAGAATTAAAAAAACAAAATGCAAACCAAATCCCCGTACTACATGACAATGCGTTCTCTAAGATTTGGTTATTTTCCAAAGATTTTTGCACCAGCAGTAACTTATTATAAATAACAAATATGAATTTCCTAGTTTCGGATTGTATCACATAGAACCAAGCATGCCAATGACTTTGAGCTTTAAGATTCCCATATGCACCACACGTCGGAATGACGCAACATTTTTTCGAGTTTATTGTTTCCACGTACACGGACACGTAGGTACCACGGGCCAAGCCAGGTTTTAGTTTCGGGGGGGTTCAACAAAAATGTCCACGAAATGACATTAATATTTGTTTTATAAGGGATAGGTGTGAACAGATACGGCCTTATTACAGAACATGGCCTGAATTTAGTCCAGGCATACTAGTCTAGACTTTAATATCAACACTAGGCATATACGACTTTATTACGAAAGCAGATGGTTTGTTTTCCGAAATCAATTCTCGCGCTACTACACTAATTTGGTATCAAACTGACGGATTTTGTCACATCACAATTGAGATGTCGAAATTCTTACTTCCAACAAGCAATCAACTGTCAATTTATAGACCATTGCTAAACTAGGGGGCTGCCTGGCTTTAGATAAACCAGAGATAGTCCAAGCTTATGTCATTTTTGGCATAAGCGCGAACTATCTAGCTGGAAAGTTGCTTCTACAAAACAAACCATCTGCTTTTGTACTATAGTCGTAAATAGGCTGGTAGTCCTGGTTTAAATTCAGACTTAGCTCATGTTTTGTAATAACGTTTACGAGCCTCGGTTATTTATTGAATTATTGATAAACCAACAGCGATACAAAAGCATAAACAGAAACTTAGAGATAGGAATATAAGGCTAATAATAGGTTTCTAATTTGAGCAGATAAAGAAAGAAATGTTAGGAACAAAAACTAACTGTTTGCAATCTAGTTACCGATTATACATTAGGTAGCTAATCATGCCTATGTGTAGGTCACAGACAACTTATTTAGGCAATCATAATTTAACTCAGGCCAGTAGGTACTTTCGTAGACACGGCTATCAGCGTGAGTCAGCGGCTATACCTCCAGTGTGCGCATATGTGTGCCGGCGCGATAAAAATTGTACCTACAAGTATGCACGCCAATAACCTACTGATGACCCACAGAGTTGTATGCATGTGTATAAGTAATACATACGTACATAAAAGTTTGATATATTTTAAGTGTACCTACAGCTAGACCACATTTATGGAGACCAAATAATAAATAAAAAAAAACAGCCAAGTGCGAGTCGGACTCACGCACTAAGGGTTCCGTACCATTATCTATAAAAACACACAAGACATTCTTACAAGAAAAGATGATCTGAGACCCTCACGTGGTCACCAGCTGAAGTTAAACCGTGACCCAGCTGTCTCACTTGCCGCTCATCACTTCTTCAGCGATAGAGTGGTTTACAATTGGAATGCGCTATCAGTAGACGCCGTTACTGCTACTTCCGTCAATGCATTCAAAAATAAACTCGCCATCTGACTTCGAACAAATAAATCAGTGCTTAAAAAAAATTGCCAAATCTAAGACACAATATTTTAACTAAATTTTAACACTGTGTGACGCAGACACATGATTATAATAATAATAAAATCATTTATTTGTATCTAAAAAAAACACTGATCAATACACTTGATCATGTAAATAAGTTGTCTTATGGTGCCCAGTTCGATTTTCGAACAAACCTCTTTACAAGGCCATATAGGCATTTTTTTACTTGGAGTTTTTCAAGAGTTTCCACACGAATTTGTCGTTCCAAATTCAAATCACTTTATTCCCTAGGGAGTTTCATACAACTTTATATCCCTAGAGATAATGCTTTACTTTACGTTGAGGTTGCATGATATGATTGGACATTGTCGAGCAGGTGGTGTGAAAACAAAATTTCAAACCAGGACAAGAAGGTATACCTACATAATTAGAGGGATAAAAAGAAAGGACATACATTGGATTATAGCCATTATATTATTATTATTATTATTAGTTTATACACAGGCAGCTCAAAGCTGATGCGTGTATATCGTATTAATTGTCAGTGCACTTAAAATGTTTATCGAGTCTATTTTTAAAAGAGTTCACTGATGGAGCACTTATCACTGACTCTGGAAGCCGGTTCCAGTCACTGACGACACGGTTGGGCAAAATATGCTTCCTCGGATTGCTAGTACCTGGCCGGCTCTGTAGCTTCAGTGAGTGTCCTCTCAGATTTGTGGTATTGTTCATAGTGTACATGCTTGATATTCCCGGAACATTGTAACGATTGCAGAGTATTTTGTAAGTTTCTATCAAGTCGCCACGCTTTCTGCACTGTTCTAACGTTGTCAGACCCAGTTTTTTAAGGCGTTGCTCATATGGTAGGTTTTTTAAACATGACACCATTTTTGTTGCTCTACGTTGCACTTTTTCAAGGAGCTCAACGTCTTTTTTGAAATAGGGATTCCAAACCTGAAATGCATATTCTAACAATGGTCTCAAGTATGTTTTATACAGCTTTATGAAAAGATCCCCATCTATATACGAAAATGCTTTTCTTATAATAAACATAATGGAGTTACCTTTCTTTACAACTTCCAGCAAATGACTTTCCCATTTAAGGTCTGGGGTAATATGGATACCAAGGTCCCTTTGACACTCTACTTTTTCCAGTTGGTTGTTATTTATGGTATAGTTATACCTTGGGTTTTTCTTACCAATGTGCAGCACTGTGCATTTTGATTCGTTTAGAGTGATAAGCCAGTCCTGAGTCCATTGGTATACGCTGTCAAGGTCTTTTTGTATTGTGTTGTGAGTTAACAAAGGGTTCCCCATGATTTTTGTGTCATCAGCAAAGAGGGATAATTGTGACTGGATATGCTGTCCTATATCTGTGAGGAAAATTCCAAAAAGGATTGGTCCGAGCACTGATCCTTGTGGAACTCCACTATGCACCCTATGAGGTTTCGAGTAGGCTTCTCCAACTCGAACTTTGAACGTTCTATCTGTCAGGAACTCTTCTATCCATTTCAGTACCTTGCCTCGGACACCAAAGTGTTCCAGTTTTGACACAAGCCTCTTTATAGGTACCCTGTCAAAGGCTTTTTCGTAGTCTAGATAGATTACATCTGTTGGCTGAACCTTGTCCCAGTCACTGGTCCATAAATCAATGCAGCAAAGTAAATTGGTAACTGTTGAACGACCAGGGATAAAACCATGCTGTTCATTAGGAATAACATTTTCTTCCGACAAAAATTTTCTAAGTTCATTAGCTATTATCTTTTCCATTACTTTACAAAGTAAGCATGTGAGGCTAATAGGACGATAGTTGGCCGCGATACGTTTGTTCCCTTTCTTGTAAATTGGTGTCACAATTGCTTCCTTCCACTCAAGTGGAAGTTCACCCTGGCTTAGAGAGATGGTCATTATGGTTGATAGTTGCGTACATATAACTGAACTACATTTCTTCAACAGGATAGCTGGTATTTCATCAGGTCCCATAGCAGTGTCATCTTTGAGCGTCAGGATGGCTTTTCTAACCAAGTCCGGAGAGAACTGTACATTGTCTAAAGAGTTCAAAACTCTCGGGACTCGAGATTGTGGAATAGGTAAATGTGGTGGCTCTCTCACATATGACTTCTCAAACTGCCTTGCAAAAATATCAGCAACCTGCTCATGGTTGTTTATGACTGTATCAGTGAAGTCATCAATTAATGAAGGGGGCACCGACACCTTCGAAGACAGTTGTTGTCGTATATAGCCATAAAATGACTTAGGTCCACTGTAAACTACCTTACTCTCAAATCTGCGTCTTGATTTTCTTACTTCTGATGTTAGTTTATTGTTGATCTTTCTATACTTTTCATAGTTTGTTTTTGAGTTAATAAGTCTGTAAGATCTCCAAGCTCCAGCTTTTTCAATTGATATTTTTACTATATCTGGCCCGATCCATGGCTTATTATGATTGTTATTCTTCCTCCTACGCTGCAAGGGGATGTGTGAGCTTATGATATCATGTATTCTTGTTTTAAAAGAATTCCACGCAGCAGAGATGGTAGTGGATGGATCAATTAGTAACTCTGGACTTTCAAAAGCATGTGATATTATGTTGTAGTTTGCATGGAAAAAGTTTCTTCTTGGAGTCTTTCTCAACACCTTGTGCTGACTCTGTGATGGGAGTTGCAGAGTTGCAAGAAGTACATGATGGTCACTTTTACCTATATTGGGGTGGTGTTCCACTGCAGTACATAAATTTTCTTCATTGCACATAATGAGATCTAGAAGTGATATTTCATCCCCTCGTTGTCGAGTTATTCCTGTCACTAACTGTTGAAGATTACCATCAAGAAACATCTCAATAAATTTTTCATGCAATTGGTTGCACCCTCTAGTTGTAATTAGCGGCCATTTAATATCTGGCAGATTGAAATCTCCCATAACAAAAACTATTTCACTATTGTCCGCTTCCCTAATTGTCTCAAACAGTATTCGGTCGGTGTCTTCATATATGTATAGTGTGTGGGTCGATAGACTCCAGCGATGAGTAGCTTGATGGCACCATAGGTCATGTTCAGCCAGAGAGCTTCAATATTTGGGTTGTTGTTGTGTACATGGTGAGGTGCTACATGTATTGGAAATCAAATATATATCAAAGATAAATCTTCTCATCTTTTGAGTGTGCAAGTTGAATAGAAGTTTATCATTATATTTGTAAATTGAATGTCAAATAATTACTAGAATTGCCTTCGTAGTGTATGTGGGAACTATAAGGCTATAGGGCCAATAGTTAGCTACCATGTCTCCAGGATGTTTACTCTCTTTATTTACATCCGCAGTTGCGCTTGCGGCTCCGAACGAAGAACGACCGCAAAACGTAACTTGTAGTTACTTATGTTTACTTTCGGATCGGGGTGTCCGACGCTCAACTACGATCTTCGTGTCGAAGTTTCGGTTTTCGCTTGATTAGAGTACCGATCGCACGAACCCACACGAATCAAAACACGAAATTTCGTAGTTCGGTTTATTAGAGTAGACCTCCAGTGTCTTATGTCATCACTGACAACATAGGTACTCCATAGCGTCCATATAATTGTACGCCATAACTATATATGTGCCATGTGGACATCCTACTGTCCTACTAATATGGATGGATGGATGTTTGTTACTCTTTCACGTAAAAACTACTGAATGGATTTTAATGAAACTTTACAGTAATATAGCTTTATACATCAGAATAACACATAGGCTACAATTTATAAAGATATTGTGTGAATTGTCCATAATATGACGATAAGTGTCAAGTAATTAGGAAAAAATCTACCATCTGCGAGCTATTCTGGCGTGCGCTGCCAAAACCGCTAGAGTTACACATATGTAATGTATTATGGAAATGTTATTCTTAAGTAGTCCTACAAAAAAAGCCCACCACAGTATATATATATAGGTTATATTCTTTTCTACGCCACGCTAATATAAGCTACTCGAAATACTTATCATGCGCAGACGAAGTCGCGGGCACCAGCTAGTAAATTCATAAGCCCATATGGCGTCCAATCATAGGATACGGTAACTATTTTCTATCAGGTGGGTTGTATGCTTGTTTGCTTGCATTATAGACTTTCGTCTTGAGTATCTGTTTTTTTATACTACTTACTTGGCAAGCAAACAAACATACGGCTCACCTGATGGAAAGTAGTTACCGTAGCCTATAGACGCCTGCAACACCAGAGGCATCACACGCGCGCTGTCGACCCTGAGACATGAAGATGAAAAGTCTCATGTGCCTGTAATTACACCGGCACCCGTACCCTTCAAACCGAAACACGGCAATGCGAGCACTACTGCTTGGCGGCAGAAATAGGTACGGTGGTAGTACTTCTCCGGACGAACTCTTTCACAAGAAGTTCTACTACTAACCATGATCTGCGGTATTTGAGATGAGAAAATGGGAAGTAGTTTCTCATCTTCAATGTAGTTGGATTCATTGATTGACCACTAAAGATATTTTTTATATAAATAGCTCATCCTCATCATCAAAAAGAAGAAGAAGTACATCCTCTGCTAACAAAGATTCACGTAGTCAAAATGCTGGATCGAGCAGTGGAAATACAGAAGGTAAATATAAATGCAGAGAGTGTAGTGAGTGAAGCCAGAGCAACTAATAGTAATTGAATGAGCGAAGCGAGTTCTCTGAGTCAACTGTTTCTATTAGATTATTGTTTATAAGTATAACAAGCGTAGCGTGTGCTGTCTTGCATATTTTTGCTGATGTTTATTTAATTTTGACTACCTTCCTAAGGTTTAAGTTCTCATTTACTATGTATCAGCAACGCCTTGCTCCGAGGCACCACACTGGCGCTTCTCACCTAGTGGTAAGACGGACCATTTATGTAAGCCAAGCCGTGTTTGTTGCCTGATTCTTCTAGGCTTGGTCGCGTTGGAACAGGAGTAATTTTAGTTTATAAGACGATTCAAAATGATCCTTGTGATTTCAATGAATAAAATTCATTTTGACTTTGACTTTGATAAATTGGAAGAATTGGAATTTGTATGTATACATGTATGTAGGAATGTCTGTGTGCTTATTTATTAAATTGTCACGGGTAGTTATCGCGTGTTACCTTATTATTTATTATTCCGGAAACGTCGGGAATAATAAATAATAAGGTAACACGCAATAAATACCCGTGACAATATAATAAATATGTGTTCTAATCGCGAGAGTGTAAAAAATGTCGTGTGTTTGTCCGATAAAAACTTCCCAACCGTTAATCCGATCTTCATGAAATATAGTATGGGGGTACAAGCTATATCGGTCGGGAGGTTGATGAGATATTGGGTCCAAGGGTGGAAAAAAAAAGTGAGACATTCTGATTCTAAAACTTACGTTTTTGATTTTCCCTAATATATCAGAAACAACTTAGTCTAAATACATATTCAAAACAGTTCTGAAATGTCCAACCAATGCACTTTCATTAGACACCCCACGTGATCTGATTGTCTCACTTTTTTTTACCCCCTCTTTGACCCCAATTTCTCATCAACCCCCCGACCGATATAGCTCATAACCTTACCTACAAATTGTACCAATACTATCTACCCCCATACCAAATTTCATGAAGATCAGATTAACGGTTGGGAAGTTTTCATCGGATAAACACACATACATACATTTATACATACAAACGCCGATTCTTCCAAGTTGACTCAGAGAACTCGCTTCGCTCGTTCAATTACTAACAATTTCTATCGCTAGTTGTTATCTATTAAGTTGAAAGCTAATTTATTTTGGAGATATGGATCTGTTAACCGAACATATTATCACGGTGTAACAATAAATAACAGTTTGACGACCTCCGAGAGGTTGCGGGTTCGATTCCCGCTGCGGGACAAATATTTGTATGATCTGCAAATATTTGCTCCGGGTCTGGGTGTTGTGGTACCATGGTATGGTACTCGTAGTTCCTGATACCCACGACACAGGGAATCTTAGTGTGGTATGAGGACTATGTATGTGACGGTTGGGTGTTATGTTATGTTATGTTTATTATGTCTTATTCCAGCTGTTGACTACCGCCAAGTAGATGTCCTACCCATGGCGGCTAAGCATGCTGCTAGCGCGCCGTACCACATTTTCTACACAACTATTGCTTCGGCTAAAGAGACGCATACGCAGCCTTATTCCATTACTTTTCAGGGTAAGGATGTAATTTACATTTTATTTTAATCTCATATAATCAAAATTAATATTTGCCTGCGCTGGCGTATAGTTGCCACCTTTTAAAAACATCCTAGGCCGTTTTTCAATAGGCCAGGTCGTTTCTCAATGGCGTAGGCTGTTGAATAAAAGCGTAGTTAATTTATCAATAGTCCAGGTCATCTTTCAAAAGATAGGCTGTTTGACAGCCGATTTTTTTTATGCTACTTGGCAAGCAAGCAAGCATACGGCCCACCTGATGGAAAGCAGTTACCGTAGCCTATGGACGCCTGCAACACCAAAGGCATCACACGCGCGCTGCCGACCCTGAGACATAAAGAGGAAAAGTCTCATGTGCCTGTAATTTCATCGGCACCCGTAGGTACCCTTTAAACAAAAACACAGCAATGCAAACACTACTGCTTGGCGGCAGAAATAGGTACGGCGGTAGTACTTCCCCGGACGAACTCTTCCACAAGAAACGATTACAGCTATTGATAGACTAGACTATTGATAAATGGCCTAGGATATTGATAAACGACCTAGACTATTGATAAACGGCCTAGTCTGCTGATAAACAACCTATATGCTTTTGAAAGATGGCCTAGACCAGTGGTGGGCAAAGTATGGCCCGCGGGCCGGATTAAATGCTACATGAATACATGACATAAATGCTGACATGAATAGTATATGACCCGCGATAATTATATTTTGACGTTCCAGAAATATAAAGTAGATTCTACTTAGAATAATAGACGCGTAGGTAAAGGAGCCATCTAGACTAGCCGCGTAGTTCATGATTGTTCGCAATATAGGTTAAGACGCGTGTAGTCGTCTTCTGCTTGTTTCGGGAAGTTTTGCCCCACGAACCACCGGTGATGTTGATTGAAGCCGACGGGGGTGACTCTGGTGGCGTCCTCCGCGACTTTCTCGTTGGACGGCAGCCATCTCCACTCCTTTTTCTTTGTCCAATCTGTGTGCTACGAGGTTTTGAAGGTGCAAGGTTTCGACCCGTATCCATCCCAGGAGGATTCCAGTAGATTATCAATAATCTCTAAAGCGTCTGTTTTGATAAACTTTGGAGTAGAATCACTATCGTTTGAAATTTTTTATCAACATGAATATTGCAATAAAATTTACTGAAAATCACAGCACCAAACACGCGCACTCTTTTGTTCTGCTTATGTTGGCCTGTTCGATTTTCGAACAAACCTCTTTACAATGCCATTTGGGCACTTTTTACTTACGAGTTTTCCACGAGTCTCCACACGAATTTGACATTCCAAATTCAAATCACTTTAATCCCTAGGGAGTTTCATACATCTTTATATCCCTAGAGAAACAATGCTTTACTTTACGTTGAGGTTGCATGATTTGTAATTGGGCATTGTCGAGCAGGTGGTGTGAAAAAATCAAAACAAGCCCTGACTTTTTATTGTCTCGCAGAAGGTGTGAAAAGTAGAGTAGGTATGCTCCTCTGGAATAAAGCCTGTCTTTGTCTTGGGCAGCTTGAACCCCTCGCTTCACTCAGGACTCTATATAACTCCCGAGTGTCCCTAGTTACGCTCAGGGTTCAATATGCCGCCCGCGACATAAGACACTGCTTTATTCCCTTAGTGCATAATCTACTATTATTGTTCTACCTACATTTTTTTTTGCATTTCATTGTTCAATCTCGTCACGTCGCATGTGGCATGTGTCATCAAATTGACATAATGTTTTATTTGTAACTGTACAATAAGACTGCATTGTATACAGCTTGATAAAAAGTTTAAATCACTCAGTTTGACTATCCGGAACAGAATTCCTCGTGTTCAAATCTGTTTGACCACGAGGAAGGACCGTCAAAATACTACTTTTGAGATCAGTCCTCGCCTTAATAAACCTGTAAAGACCCTTGAAAACCCATACCAATCTATTTATTTCTTTTTGTTTATTTTTACAGAGATTTTAGACCCCAGTCTGGGTGAATTGGAATGTTCTTTGCAAATCAACTTCTTAGTCGACAAAGATTGGCTTCTGGAACAGTACAACTTCGCTGGATATAGGTACGATTTTGTGTTGTTAGCAACACTATCTCGCCATTACGGTTCGAATACAAAACCTACCTACTGTTAATGAAAAAATAAATCATCATTCGACGTCCACTACTGGACGAGGCCTCCCCCATAAAATATAATGGGAAAATGGGAAGTTTTCAGAGGCAATTAAAAAGAAAAAAATAGTTCTTAAGAATCCGGTAGATGGCAGTGACTCGACATGGTTCTATCTTCCGATGATTTTGCAAAAGCACCACCGATAACAAATTCTCTTCTCTTAGCAGAGAACTTAAAAGCACACGAAGGCAAGGTCACTAGTAAAAAGCTTGTTTTTGTAGTTTATTTGTTAACAAAGTTCAACTTCTTACGCTTTTGTTCTACAAATAACACAAATAAGTAAATATGTCTTGCTTAGACGCGTTGTCTCCTCCTTAGTGAAGTCAGTGACACTGACAGTTGGTGGCTGACCGACAAAATTTAGAGAACCCATGGAAGAAGAAATCCAATGGAAGTACAACTAAAATAGCTGCTGATGTTTATAGTGTGTTGCTTCTTACACCTATACTAGAAGGCACTATGTTAGAGATAGACAAATGTATTGTCATAGATCAGTCTGTTTTCCTTTCATAACCCGAATACACGATTTGGTAACAATGACGTCATAATGGAACAAAGTACCTGGTACGATGCAAATAAAATAAGAACAGATTTCTAAATGCTTTTCTCATTCCAATACATTAAAACATTCATTTATAAGAATGAGACGGGTACAATTAAATAAGGCTTGCTTAAAATCTTACTTCCATTGACATTCATTCTTCCACATCATGACATCTATGCATGGATTTAGAACTATTTTCTTTCAGCTGTCAGAAAATTTCCCATTGCCATAATCACCACGCTTATGGCGGATTGGTAATTGCAGTATTGGTGTTGATTACTCAGGTAAATGCTGATACCCATCCTCGGGTATAATTCCTTAGTCGGCTTATACGGCATCTATGAGAGGAGACGGAGGGTTGTATTCATAAGCCGGAAACACCGACAGCATCAAAAGTAAAGAATTAAATAAATGGCTCGGTTTAGTTGTCATGTGAAAATCTAATTATTTGAGAGAAGGTTACCGCATCTGCTACGTGTGCATCACACACGTAGCAGATGCGGTAATATTTTATATGAGTATAAAAACTTATCGCATCTGAAGGTATCACACACGTAGCAGATACGATAATATACGAAAATGATACATTCACGCGGAAACCTTGAAACTGTATTGTATTTAAATTTGTATACATAGATATAATCTGTCCATATTTTGATATATGTCGTTGCCTACAGATGCTTGACGGTAAAATGTAAGTGATCTGCTACGTGTGTGTTGCTCCTTGAGTTTAGTATAGAGAGCGATATGGACAGATACGCGCTCAGTGGGGTCAGTAGGGTCAGCACGAATAATTTACGTTACCAAGACGCTAACGAGACGAGAGCAAATGTCAAATATTGGCCAATGACATCAGGGTAACTTGAAATCTTAGTAAGTTGATTGGTTCATATTTGACGTTTACTATCGTCTCGCTAGCGTCTCGATAACGTTAGATGTTCCTGCTTGGGCCTCTGATACAGATATCTTGCCGCATCTGCCACGTGTGATCCTGAATTAGGATTGGAGTAGGTAGAGCGTCAAAAGTAGCCACACAGAACCCAAATAAAATATGGAAACGTAAAAAAATGGAGTTCATGGAGTTTGAAGAAATAATTAGCCAAATAAGAAGCAAACTTCGTTCGCGTGCACAAGGGCGTAAGCGCCCCTCAAGGTGGCCTCTTAAGGTGGATCGTCTCGCATGTGGCGCGAAATTCAAATTTTATTGTGTTTTTTGCTCGTCACAGCTCATCAACACTTTTTGAAATAGCGAAAACAGGTTTTGCGAAAACTAGGAGAACCAACACAGCATATATTAATTGATACTATCTCATAAATACCATTAGTTAAGCTACGGATATCCCTAAACCAAAACAAACACTGTAAAAATCATTGAACAATATTCGTAGCTAAACTAATTATCTTTTGGAGATACTATTAACTAAAACATGTGTGTTAGGTTTCGTAGTTTTCGCAAAATCAGTATTCGCTAGCACAAGGAAGTGTTTATGAGCTGTGATGAGCAAAAAACACAAATAAATTTGAATTTCGCGCCACATGCGAGACGATTCATCTTAATAATATAATATACTTCCGTATTTCGCAGCACCAATTCTCTTTGTCCACAAACTACCTATATTAATTATGTTTTAGCGAGAAAAAACTAACGATACTATACGGGTTATTGGACAATCCCGACCTAAGAAAATTAAAGAAGAAGGAAAACCTACATGTCAACGCGCATCATATTTCTATGACGAATAAATACGGCACTCATCACACGTAAGTCGTCACCTATCATCATCCATCGCTATCTACCAGATCTAAGAAACCACATGTCGACGCGCATATACATGGTGGGGCAAATTTTTGGCCCCTTAAGGGTAGCTACCTTTTCTTTTGTTTTCTTTTGTGGTTTTGTTCTTAGGAACCTTCAGTTTTATTTTGAAGATTTTTTTTTTGTAATTTTTAGATTTAAAAAAAAAAGTTCGGTCACCCAAAAAATTACATTTGTCAAAAAAACATGTTGGTCTTAATCGACTCTATTTCCAACCAGGAACACTTTTCCCAAAGTAACATACCAAACCAAATCGTAAGTTTTGGCAATAATTAAAAAAAAAATCCCATACATTTTCTATGAAAAAAGAGTTATTTTGAAAATAAGCTTTTATTAAACTTAGACGCTGTTGAATCGTAAGAGACATTTTGCATTAAAAATTTAAAAAAAATATTTCCCGCCAATTTTTTCTAGCGGTATTGTCATTCAAAGAGGTTGTAAGTATATCATTCTACCAATAAGGTTTAATAATAAATATCAATAAATAATTTGAATTTAGAACAAATTTCCGTGTTCGAATGGTATGCATGACTTTGTTGCGGCGAATGGCGCTTCTTAGAAAAATGTATGGGAATTGTTTTTTTTAATTATTGCCAAATACGATTTGATTTGGTATGTTACTTTGGGAAAAGTGTTCCTGGTTGGAAATAGAGTCGATTAAGACCAACTTGTTTTTTTTGACATATGTAATTTTTTGGGTAAACCGTACTTTTTTTCAAAAATCTAAAAATGCCAATATTTTTTTCTTCAAAATAATACAGAAGGTTTCTAAGAACAAAACCTTCTAACTATAAAAGAAAAGGTAGCTATCCTTAAGGGGCCAAAAATTTGCCCCATCCTGTATACTTGCTATATCGAGTCCGTTCGGCACTAACCACATTAAACTCGTCACCAATCATCATCAACTATCATCAATTTTTATCAATCCATGATCCATGGGCCATGAAGAAGAAGGATGAAAGAATATTGCATGCAGCAGAGATGAGAATGTTAAGATGGATGTGTAGAGTAACAAGAATGGATAAAATAAGGAATGAGTATATAAGAGGAAGTTTGAAAATTGCACCAGTGACAGAAAAGTTGAAAGGGAATCGTTTAGCTTGATATCGGCATGTTATGAGGAGGGATGAAACACATGTAACTAGGAGAGTGATGAATATGAAGGTTAGTGGATGGAAAGGAAGAGGAAGACCTGAGAAAAGATGGATGGATTACGTGAGAGATGATATGAATGAGAAAGGAGTGAATGATGAGGTGACGGCTGACAGGAGAGAGTGGAAGAGAAAGACGTACTGCGCCGACCCCAAATAAATTGGGATAAGGGCAAGACAATGATGATGATCAATTTCTATCAATCGTCGCAATGTCGACGCGCATAGAGTTTATGTTAAGTTCATACAAAATATAAAATTCAACCATAATCATCATCAAAATATTATCAATTAAAGAATTTGTTTCAGTGAAATTATGATCCATGTTACGATTGAGCTATAATCATCAATTGCAATCGCTGACCGCTGTAATAGGTTCTTAAGTGTAGTGATGGGTTGGCTAAGATCATGAATCATCATCTCAATAATCCGTGCCTCTAGCTTGTGCATTCGTGGCCCAAGGCACAAAAAACCAATAGCAAAGTTATTCGGTTTTGATGATGGTGCAGCCCTTCCTCACAATGAACGCTAATTCATCACAATAAAAAGACAAAAGATTTGAATACATTAATCCAAATATTATATTATATTACTCTGTTGTTCAAAGAAAATCTTTTTACGTGTTTTTCAATAAATATATTTCATACAAAAAAAAATAATCATCATCGATCCTCACCGTTCATTATCAATCGATCAATCAAAGATTTTGTTACAATAAAATGATGATTCTATGTTACGATTGAGCTATAATCATCATCAATCGTCACCGTTCATTATCAATCGATCAATCAAAGATTTTGTTTCAGTAAAATGATGATTCTATGTTATGAAGACGGATCTCTACGCGTGGTTATATCAACAGCTAATCTACGCTTAATTGATTGGGAGAATACAACGCAAGGGTGAGTTAAGAGGATCTGCAGACATAAAGATGAAAAGTCTCATGTGCCTGTAATTTCACCGGCACCCGTACCCTTCAAACCGAAACACAGGAATGCGAGCATTACTGCTTGGCGGCAGAAATAGGTACGGCCCCCGGACGAGCTCTTTCACAAGAAGTTCTACTACTAACAATTGGTAATTTGGTAATTAGCCGTTTTTTCAATTTAAAATAAAGAATTACTTTACTTTACTTTGATTTTGGAGCTAATCGCCTCATCAACTGCTTTTGGACGTCCTCTGTTGGACGAGGGTTCCCCCATGGAACACAATGGGGGGATTTGCCATAATCACCACGCTTGGCAGGCGGATTGGTGATCGCAGTGTATAAATGTTGAGTTCTCACAGGTTAGATGCTGCTCCCATCCCCTGGTGTAATCCCACAGTCGGCTTTTATGAACAAATATTTGTACGATCTGCAGATATTTGTTCAGGGTGTTCTGGGTATTTTCTATGTATAATAAAAAATATCTTTCTATGTAATGTATTGTATTAAGTATATCAGTTATCTAGTACCTATAACACAAGCTCTGCTTAGCTTGGGGCTAGATAATGTTGTGTGTAATGTGCAGCATTTATTTATTTTCACACCACCTGCTCGACAATGTCCAATTATAAATCATGCAACCTCAACGTAAAGTAAAGCATTGTCTCTCTAGGGATATAAAGTTGTATGAAACTCCCTAGGGATAAGTGATTTGAATTTGGAACG
Source organism: Epirrita christyi (assembly GCA_951392215.1). NCBI lineage: Eukaryota > Metazoa > Arthropoda > Insecta > Lepidoptera > Geometridae > Epirrita > Epirrita christyi. The sequence continues at coordinate 7,787,774 of OX595863.1, read as the reverse complement.
TCAAATTCGTGTGGAGACTCGTGGAAAACTCTAAGTAAAAAAATGCCCATATGGCACTATAAAGAGGTTTGTTCGAAAATCAAACTGGCCACCATAAGCAGAACTAAAAAAAAAGAAAAAAGTCCGTTTACAAAGAAGACGCACATGAAATTTTTGTTGTTGTGTTTGCGTGTTTGGTGCTGTGATTTTCAGTAAATTGTATTGCAATATCAAAACAAGCCCTGGTTTTTTATTGTCTCTCAGAAGGTGTGAAAAGTAGAGTATGCTCCTCTGGTATAAAGCCTGTCTTCGTCTTGGGCAGCTTGAACCCCTCGCTTCACTCAGGACTCTATATAACTCCCTTTGATTATATACACACTAGATAGAGTTTCGTCCTGCAATCACTGCAAAAGAAACCGGCCAGCCTTTGCTAGCGCGTGTGCGTGTCTACACACACAAACATGCGCGCAGCTTTGTCTTACACTCGCGTCACGTCATTGCTTTTGTGTCTGTTTGCGTGCGTAAAGATAACAGCTACTGACATATTTCCCAATTTATTGGGAAAAACTGACTATGTTCAGATAAGTAAGTTTTGCCGGTTACTACAGAACAAACAGTGAAATCTGTTGATTTTTTACAGAATGAAGACTTCGTGGGCTAGTAGTAATAACAATAAATAAATAAATAAAAAGCAAACTTGCTTTTTTTTAATAATATTCATCCAGTGACTGTGAACTATGGGATCATTAGGTAGGTATTCTGAAAAAAAACAACAATTTGAGTGTTAAAATAATCTGCCTAAAAGTCGTTCAACGGACATAATATATTTTAAATTTTCAACTCACTATAATCTCATCTCAGTCATCTTTTGATTAATCATCGCTGTAGGCGTTCGTTAGAGTGGATAAGATAAAGTATGCATGCCTTCGCCCACCGCGCCCACAGAGACCGATACATACTATACTTTTCATAGGTAAAAGTGAAGTAAAGTTGAAAAGTTGAGCAGGTGAACTCAATCGACGTTCTCACTTTACAAGAAATCATTTGGTCAGTCACCATAAGGAATTTAACATTCAAAAACTGGCAACACAGACAAAAGTGCCAAGCTTGAGTTGAATAATCAGGGCTAATAAGTTCATTGTTTTTATTGAATACTTTTGAAAATACAATGAATTCTGGATACTAATCGATGGTAGGTGATTTTACTAGTCGTTTTTAAACGTCCTTTGTAATTTCTGCACACTTTTATGGCGTAACTCGTCATTGCTAGCATTAATTTCAATTTGCGTTGCGACCGTTCGCCTTGACAATACAATTGACAATGAGGAGCGGGAAGCGACTTATCAGCTAACAGTTAGCTGATATTTTTTTCGACGCATTCGTGTCATGAAGCTCTCTCTAGTGTGTATATAATCAAAGATAACTCCCTCGCTTCTCGTTACGCTCAGGGTTCAATATGCCACCCGCGACATAAGACACTGCTTTATTCCCTTAGTGCATAATCTACTATTATTTAATTTATGACTTTCACGGGAGGAGAAGGGTCTCACGCATAATCTGACTCTTCCTGCATTTTTCGAAAAGAGCCATCGTCTTCTTTTTTTTCTGTGTTTTTTTAAGTTGTGTCGTGTAATTTGGAATTATGTTTGCATTTTAACCAGTGTAGGTAATCTAACTATAGCTTATATTATTTAAAAATCACAAGTACAGTGAAATTGAAGTTTTAGTCAAAACAAATCAAATCAAAATAATTTTATTCATTGAAATCACAAAGATCATAGCAGCTCAACGTGAACAAATCCTCAACAACCCGAGGTCACTCCGCGAAGCCTGCGATGACCCCAGGAATATTCTGTGCTTCTGGACGGAGTTAGGCTGGCTAACTATCTAGCCAGTTAACCCTCACGCATAATTGACCATCATAGAGTTCGAATGCGGAAAAGGGAGTTCTTTAACATTAACATTGTCACAAAGATCATCTTGAATCGTCTTATAAACTAAAATTACTCCTGTTCCAACGCAACCTAGAAGCCTAGAAGAATCAGGCAACAAACACGGCTTGGCTTACATAAATGGTCCGTCTTGCCACTAGGTGAGAAGCGCCTGTGTGGTGCCTCGGAGCAAGGAGTTGCTGATACATAGTAAATGAGAACTTAAAAACCTTGGGAAGGTAGTCAAAAGTAAATAAACTTCAGCAAAAGTTTATAAAACAGTGCTTGATATACCTTATAAATAACAATGTAATAGAACCATATAAATAGGTAGCCCAATATTGCAAATTTCCATTTTTTTCTGCCGTCGAGGGGCAGAGAGACATCAGGCCACGCGGCTTTATTATTAATATAGAGTATATTGAGAACGTGGCTTAGCTGAAAGTGATGCGATGTTCCAGACTGTGGTTCAGCCCTTGCTGCCCGGAACTGCCTTCTGACTCCGGGCCTCATGATGGAGAGTCTCCGACTCATTTCAAGCAGTGTTTACTGCGATACCTGGAGCACTACCATCTGGATGCTCTCAATGACTACGTGGAGCGTGTGAAGGGGGCTGACTTCTCACATATCAAGTAAGTACTTTTATCTACTCTCATACTGTAATATAAAAATTAAAAACTAAAAACAAAACTAAAATGACAGTCTTTATGCACATGCCATCGAAATAAATTAAAAAATAATTGTTTATGAAACTGTTGCATAATAGGGGTTCTTGTTTTAAGACCAATTATGTGCAGTTTAATACAACTACTTTATCTAATCTCATGAAATAGGTAATAATTATATTATAGAGTCTTGGTAAAATTTATTGTAATAATTTCTTCTAGATTTCGATTTAAGAACCCTTATTATGCAACAGTTTCATAAACTACTATTTTTAAATTTATTTCGGTGGCATGTGCATAAAGACTGTCATTTTAATTTTTTAATCTTTATATTTCAGTATGAGAGTAGAAAATTACATTACGATACAGCTCTTCTATGGACAACTGTATCATAATATAACTATTTTTCCATTACGATACAACTTTAGTTGTACCAAGGATGTTGCAATGGAGTTTTTCTATACATAATCTGTAGACGCGGCGCAACACGCTCGCGCATATGGATTTTGGCGCTAAACGTTTACAAATAAATGCAAACATAAGCTGTAATTTTACGCAAATTATATTATCTATCTATTTCATGAGATTAGATAAAGTAGTGTATGAAACTGCACATAATTTGGTCTTAAAATACTCCTGTGATGCTATAAAAAAACTCGGCTATGGCTCGTTTTTTTAACTCACACTCATTGATTTAAAAGTAAAGATACGCTTGTCAAACAAAACAATATATCAATGCCTCCTTAGAGAAAAATCAGCGCCATCTCTCGGATTACATTATAACTACGTTGAAATGAACAAAAAAACCAGAACGCCATAACCTTTTTGCTTATTGGGAGTCCGGTTATTTACAACCAAGAAACTCGCACGCGTATCAATTAACACCCTTACAAAGTTATAGCGTTTTGCTTGTATGGAGTCTCTCTATTGAATAGGAGAGCGATCTACCAAGGAAATAAAATTGTTTTCTATAATTAGGGAAAGTTCAACACACAAAATTTTGCCATACCGATGATAAGAAATGCCATATTTTTTTAAGTTACACTTTGCAATGTTGTTTCTGCAGCCTTTCACCACACAGTACGGCATTTTGTGGCAAAAACGATCGCGCGCGGTGTACGTCACAGACTGATTATCGATGGTGTCACTCAACTGATTTTTACACCATTTTATTTGGCGGTTATCTAGCAAGCGTCCATGTCCATGTCATGTCCTTACGTATATGTCTATGCTCACACTCTTATTTTAAGAACCCTTTTTATGCAACAGTTTCATTTCATAAACTACTATTCATCATCATCATCTTGTAGATGTCCCCTGTTTAAGATAGGCCTCCCCCATAAAATGCCTCCACTAATGGCCTTGAACTGCCTCCATCCAATGACTTCCTGCTACAATGAAAATGTCGTCACTCCATAGAGAAGAGAACCTTCACTGTGTCTTGGGTCGTGTCTTTTGTCTGTGGTTTGTGGTCGCCACTCGAGAACCCCTATTATCCAACGGTGGTCGGTTCGGTGAGCTACATCCACCTGAGTACTTGTTGGAGTATGCGTTTGTTTATCCTCTCAATTGGTTCTGTTGGGAAGGTGAGACGTAATACCTGCAGCCTCTATGTGCACCACGTCGATCAGGTTATAAATAAAATCACCACATAATGGATATTGCGTTTGTATTACTTCATAAATACATAACTACACAATATGTACTAACACTGGTCAGATAATAAACGATTAATTAATATAATTCACATGATAGACATTTTATATCGACTTGCCCAAGCAGCCATGAAAACGTAAGAGAGAGAGAGAACAGAAACATCAAAACGTCACATTACAACTCAACTGTCATTTGACATTGACATGCAAGAAGGAAGGAATACACAGATTATAATAATATTTCTAACAGTACTCTACACCAATGAGGGGTTTTCACGGCCGTTTTAAATCATGCTTTCAGCATTGAAAATAGATGGCGCTGCTCTGTAACGTAACTGTCAAGTGTCAAAATAAAGTAAAATGTCAACATCGAGAACGTAGAAATAATTTTCGTTTCGTGGTATTTATTTTTGCCTACTTCTAAAAACACCACGAAATCACTAGGCGCACACTCAAGAAGCAATCATAAACAGAATATCATGACTAATAGCCACAGACTACTTAGAATAATAGTTTTGTACGCGTGCACCACAGACAATCTTGATTGATACAGTTGAGTCAGCGCCATCTATCGAACCAATTTGAACTACTTTTTTTCTTTTTAATCGAAGATGAAAAGCCCTCATTAATACTGAGATCACCAAACCGCCTGCCAAACGTGGTGATTATGGCAAATCTCAATGTAATCTATAGCCGATTATGATTATTTATTTATTTATAATCATGCGCACAAAACTTACAGTCGAAGCCAAAACGTTCTACAAGCTAAGTTAGTTAACTTAATAACTTTTCATTTAAAAAACCAACTTCCGCCATTGTATTCGACTAAATATCTGGATGATTTTTTTTTATGAAAAAACCATATTTGTGAAAGGGTTATGATACTTTCTGAATGCAAATGCTTAGTTTGTTGCTGAAAATATCAATATTCAACCTACAATATTTGAGGAGTTCCCTCAATTCCTCATGAATTCCATCATCAAAACTGTATTCTGAAACAAAATGGGACCAATATGGAAGTATATCTATTCACATAAAAAAATAATTTTCCAAATCGGTTCATAAACGCCGGAGATATGAGGTAACAAACATAAAAAAAAAATGAGGGCTTTTCAACTTCGATAAAAAAAAAAGTAGTACAAATTGTTTCGATAGATGGCGCTGACTCAACTGTAAATGCCAAGATTGTTAAATGTATTGTCTGTGGTGTACGCGTACTAAGCTATTATCTAACTAGTCTGTGGCTATTAGTCATGATATTCTTTTTGTGTCTGCTTCTTGAGTGTGCGCTAGTAATTTCGTGATGTTTTTAGAAGTGAGCAAAAATAAATACCACGAAACGAAAATATATCTACGTTGTTGATGTTGACATTTAACTTTATTTTGACACTTGACATTTACGTAACAGAGCAGCGCCATCTATTTTCAACGCTGAAAGCATGATATGAAACGGCCGTGAAAACCCCTCATTGAGAACCTCCTCCTTTTTGTGAAGTCTGTTAATAAACAAATACACATGTATAAATTTAGGTAGTTCTGTGTAAAAATATGATGATAATGATGGTATTTGAATATGTTTCAGCGTGTTCTTAGTGGCATCAGTGCCCGGATCGCACTCGGGCGAGGAATGGGGCATGATCCGCGTCGGCAGCTTGCTCGGCCAGCACTGTCGTGTGCCCGCCGCCGAGACCGGTCGCTGGCCGCTGCTGGCGCAGGCCTCCAGCATCGTCAACTACGGCAATGATCCTACGGTACTCAGACACTTTGGCAAGATTTACTTATGCAGTTAAGACACTTGGCCTTTTGTGGAGTTGAGACTCTTGGGAATTAATAAGACCTTTGGAAGCTAAGCCACTTGGTAATGCGAAGTTTTCTGACAGCTAAAAGAAAATAGTTCTAAACCCATGCATAGATGGGGCCTGTCCAGATTTGGTTCTCTAAATTTTGTCGGTCAGCCCCAACTGTCAGTGTCACTGACTTCACTCGCTCATGCTCGTACGCGTTCGTTGGTGAAATAACTACGTAAAAAGTTTTTATTTAAATTCTGATATTTGTTAGCGCTAAGTATGCTTCTTCGTTCTCTGCAAAAAGAATTTGTTCTCTGTGGTGCTTTTGCAAAATCTTTAGAAGACAGAACCATGTCGAGTCACCGCCATCTACCGGATTTTTAAGAACTATTTTTTCTTTCTAATTGCCTCCCTGAAATCTTCCTATTAGTAAGACACTTGAACCCGTGAGAGTTAGACACTTGTGACACGTGCGAATTAATAAGACACTTGAACCCTTGGGAATTAAGCCACTTCGGAATTAAATCAAATCAAAATAATTTTATTCATTGAAGTCACAAGGATCATTTTGAATCGTATTATAAACTAAAATTACTTCTGTTCCAACGCGACCCAAGCCTACTATGTACATGGATGATGTACTTTTGATAGTTTTAAGCCACTTAGGAATTGGAACACCTAGACTGGAACACTTGGACACTTGCAGCCTTATTAGGTAGGTACAAAACATGGTTTAAATCTGAGTTTATACCAGGACTACCAGTCTAGATTTAAATACAAAAGCACATGGTTTGTTTTCATAAAGCAACTCTTTAGATATTCCGAGCTTATGACAAAATGTCAAAACCTCGGGCTATCTTTGATTTTTCTAAAACCAAAGATTACAAAAAAATCCCTTAGTCTGGGTTTAAACCAGGACTGCCAGTCTAGGCTTAAATATCGACCTATGGTATATACTACTGTAATACAAAAGCAGAAAGTTTGTTTTCCAGAAGCAACTTTCAAACTAGATAGTCCGCGCTTATGCCAAAAATGACATAAGCTTGGACTATCTCTGCTTTATCTAAAACCAGGCAGCCCCCTAGTTACAAATTGACAGTTGATTGCTTGTTGGAGGTAAGAATTTTGATATCTCAATTGTGATGTGACACAATCCGTCAGTTTGATACTTTGGAAATTAGAGTTGTCGCACGAGAATTGATTTCGGAAAACATACCATCTGCTTTCGTATGTCTAATGTCGGTATTTAAGCCTAGACTAGTACGCCTGGACTAAACTCAGATGTAGGCCCTGTTTTGTAATAAGGCCGTGGGAATCAATAAGACTATTTGGGGAGTTATCTCTACAAGTGTCTTATACTTAAAACTTGAAATAAGTTAATCGCACTTCAAAGCAATTTCATAGTGTTTGAATTCGCCACTAGGGCACTATCGCAGAAAGATCGTTTGTTTATTTCTAATTTAATAACTACATTATGTGCAATTAAAATTGATCTATTCAAATTAATAATGTTGATCTGCAGCTATGGCTGACCGGCCATTTCCTTAACAACTTCTCGAAGATAATGGATCAGGCCGAGACGACAACTCCGCCAGAGCTCAAGCTGATCTACCCATCTCTAGGTGAGCTTGTAACATAATCAAAGTGTCGACAACGGATTCGTTTACTTCATAAACTTAACAAGATTTTATTTTATATTATTTTTATTTATTTAGGACAACAAACAATGGGAAGTTTTCTGACAGCTGAAAGAAAATAGTTCTAAATCCATGCATAGATGGCGCAGTCTAGATATGGCTGTCTAAATTTTGTCGGTCAGCCACCAACTGTCAGTGTCACTGACTTCCACGCTCATGCTGTTCTTTGGTGAAGTATCTCTAGAGTTTTGTGTTGTTTGTAGAACAAAAGCGTAAGAAGTTGGACTTTGTTAAGGTGATTGCTCTCGCATGTGGCGCGAAATTCAAATTTTATTGTGTTTTTTTTAAATCACAGCTAATCAACACTTCTTGAGATAGAGAAAACAGATTTTGCGAAAACTAGGAGACCTAGCACACATGTTTTAATTGATAGTATCTCATAAATGTCATTAGTTAAGCTACGCATACCTTTAAACCAAAAAAACACTGTAAAAATCTTTGAAGAGTATTCGTAGCTGAAGTAATGATCTATATGTGAAACTATAAACTAAAACATGTGTGTTAGGTCTCCTAGTTTTCGCAAAATCAGTTTTTACTATCTCAAGAAGTGTTGATGAGCTGTAATGAGCAAAAACGCAATAAAATTTGAATTTCGCGCCACATGCGAGAGCAATCACCTTAACAAAGAGAATTTGTTCTCTGTGGTGCTTTTGCAAAATCAACAGAAGACAACCATGGCAAGTCACCGCCATCTACCGGAATTTTAGGAACTATTTTTTCTTTTTAATTGCCTCCCTGAAAACTTCCCATTACACTCGCATAGTACTAAATATAGGACTAAAATAACACAGTGATTCTATGAGAGTAACCAGCCCCGTTGTTCATAAGTTAGGTATGTTTACATTATAGGGCAAAGAGAAAGTACACATGATGAAGTTTAGTGTGGACAATAGATAAGTATTTTAACTGCCAAAGCTGATTGACCCCTTGACAAAGTAGTGTCCCCCCTCACGCATTCCGACCACAACTACTAGAAAAAGAGGGAGCACAGCATCCAGCCAAGGCGTCAGCCAGTCAGTCAGTGGGTATATTTAGAGTTTGTTGCAATGCTATACAAATCTATGTATAAAAATGTAAGATGACAGAGGATAAATGAGTATGTAGTCAACGCTCATCAAGTGAAATCGACAGTGTCGATTACACTTTTCCTGTATTCTGTATTTTACTAGGTATGTATTTGAACGAGCGATGCGAATTTCTCCGAGTCAACTTGGAAGAATCGGCGTTTGTATGTATATATAATAAAACAGCAAAGAACAGATAATAATTTGAGTGGTCATGTGGCATGTGTCATCAAATTGACATACTGTTTTATTTATAACTGAGGAGCTTCGGAATAAAAACCGATAACAGTTTTTCGGTAAATTGAAAAAAACGATTTTATCGATGGTCAGTCTAGGTAAACAAGAATTGAGTATGCCAATTTATCGGTAATAGCAACACTAATTGGACACCTAATTCACATAATTTGTGTGTAAAGTTCCATAAGAGATAAAAACAAAAAACAAAATGGATATGTCTGTTTTTGATCAGACCAATTGGATTTATCGGTTTTTGAAAAAATCATTTGGGATTTATCGGATTTTGGTCAAATCAATTAAGATTAAACTAAGGAATGATCAGTCAGTTTGATTGTTTTTTTTTAATGATAGAGTATATTGACTTTTTGTGTGGTAACCAAACCGCTATAATTCTTCCAAAGGTCTAAATATCCACCAAAATAAATATAACCCGGGGGTCTAAAATTAATGAATTTCATAGAAAAGATAGGTTTAGGGATCTCTACCCAAATATATTAAATTTATCCCGGTTAGATTTAATGATTATCAAAAAACCACTATTGGACATACTTATATTTTGTCGGGTCAAGGAGCACATCCGAGCGGTCAAAAACGTCGACACACAGAAGTCAGCTATAGCGGAACACCTCATAGAATCTGGCTCAAACCATTGGATTGAGCTACACAATCCACAGGTAATCTCAACAGAGCGGCATTACATACCAAGACTGGTACAAGAGGCAATTGAGATTACTAAACACAGGAATTTCAATAGAGAAGATAGTTTTCAATTGTCTGGAGTCTGGAATCCTGTGGTGAGAATGTGTAGCAATCGGAAAAATTGTGTGGTACCAGTTGCTCGTCCGGATACCGTTAGTGTGGTGTGTCGAGATGGAGTTAAGTGTGACAATGAAACTGATGGTAGGGGTGTTCGTAATAAAAGAGTGAGAAAGAGGGTAGATCGTTACGGCTACCTATAACAATAAAAATCTACTCGCAAAGACTTCAGTTTACTCGTGATCATGGCGCATGAAATTGTGCCGAAATATCGGGAATCAACAAAACTCAAAAATCATGGTAAATATCCCGTTTCTAGTGATAATTATGTTAATAACCATGATAGTTTCAAAAGTTATATACTTATAAAGGACTTGTCGGTTTCAGTTTGGACATCAATTTTTTTAATGGATTTGTCGGTAGATGATTAGATCATTGATTTTTAGGTACGTTTTTGTAGTGGACGGTTTGTGTACAGGTTGAATGAGTCGTTTTGGTAGATACAAACATAGACTACAGATTCGCATCAAAAAAATAAAAAAAACGTTCCTGTCGTTTGTCGGTTTTTTTCCGACCCTCCTCAACTGTACAAGACTGCAATGTATACCTACAGCTTGATAAAAAGATTTGACTATCCGGAACAGAATTCCTCGAAAATTCGAAGAAACGGAAGAACCGGTTTTAAACAGTGCCGTGCTTTCAGAGAACGTGATACAGTCGCACGATGGTCTAGACGGTGGTGGCGACTTACTATCGTATAAAGCCGAAGCACACTCAGGGCAGCCTTGGCTCAAAGATTTCTTATAGTGAGTACGTTTCAGAGAATTCGACTATCGCTAGACGGTCTCGGCGAGCGGCAGAGGATAGGCATTTGATTTGATTGGATGATTTTTATGATTATAATAACATAACACCCAACAGTCACATTAGTAGTCCTGATCCCACACTAGGATAGGATTCCCTGTGTCGTGGGTATCAGGTGCTAAGAGTTCCATGGTACCATAATAACACCCAGACCCGTAACAAATATTTGCAGATCGGAAAGATTGGAATAAACGAAACATTTGTCCCGCAGCGGGAATCGGAACCCGCAACCTCTTGTATCTCAGACCGGCTACTCGCCCACCGCGCCACAGAGATCGTATTGTTTTTACCAGAGTCCTCATCATCAGTTATCAGACGTCCACTGTTTGACGAGGCTACCCATCATAGAATGCAATTGGTGAGTGTTTCCCAGTGGTCAGATTGGTGGTCAGACTAGTCTGGCCAACGGGAATTATTTTTCCCATTGGCCAGATTTATTTGACAGCTGGAAAAGACATAGAAAAAAGTACAATCTAAGAAAAAACTGTTTTGCATTTTTTATCAAAATTTTATCTAAGGCGTTCTAAAAAATGACCAACAGTCAATTCCATCATTTGTGAATACATTATGAATTCGTCTCTCATTATATTTTCCTTTGTCCGTTTATTTGTTATTTTGGTAAAATATTTTTTTTGTAAAATTCGATACGCCCCCCCCCCCCCTTTCTATTTATAAAATTAAGATCCATTTAGTAGGTATTATACCTATTTATTATTGTTTATTTAAACAATAGTAATATAATCTGAGAAGTCAAAGTCGAACGAAGTCAAAGAATCAAAAATAGTGTGATTGACATTTCATGACAAACAGGAAAATTTTGTTTTATACCTGCAACCATAAAACATCTAGCAAAGAGTTTCAATCAGTGCAAGTTATAAATAAAACATATTTAGAAATTTACATGACCTCTTCGTATTTTTTTGTATTCAACAGTACTTTACTAAATTAAGAGCTAATCTGAACAACGGGAAAGATAATTCCCGTTGGCCAGACTAGTCTGACCACCAATCTGACCACTGGGAAACACTCCAATTGGTGGGTTTGGCATAATCACCATGCTTGGCAGGCAGATTGGTCTTTGGTTATGAATGCTGCTGCCCATCCCGTTTTAATCCCGTAGTCAACCTATACGACGTCCATGGGAGGACTTGGAGGAGTCAATATTCTTAGGCAGAGACTACCACGGATCTCTAAGTGACTTATGACCATCAATGTAAAATTACCATATTCAAAACAAATAAATTATCTTTATCTATGCTTACAGCCAATGGCGCGCGGAATCGACATGTCGCGATAAAGCTATGCCGCACATCAAGACGTACACGCGAACATCACCCGACAACAAGATGGCTGCCTTCTATCTGCTGACATCAGCAAACATGAGCAAAGGGGCATGGGGTTACTACATGAAAAAGGGGCCAATCCGAGCCAACGCCAAGCTGCAACTCTTGAGCTACGAGGCAGGAGTCCTCCTACTACCCACATTTGTTGTAAGTAGTTCCCCTTAATTGATTCAAGCGTGACTTTGCGGAAATCCATTCTACAATATAAAATAGACGAACAAATATAAACAATTCCGCTCCTCTCCAAAGAAAACTGAAAGAATTCGACACGTGTTTCGCCTCTCAACGAAGCATTCTCAGGATACAGTTGACTCACTGCGTGCTAGAACAACAAAGACACAATAGGTACTGCATAAACTCCGCAGCCAGGTTCCCTCGCCGAACAGAAAGTCCTTTGTCTCTCTCTCTGTGTGTGTGTGTCTCTGAGTCTGTGTGAAGTAGTCTTTCTGTTCGGATATCTATTACTCCTACGAGAAATACTTTAGGAGCAATAGATGGACTTACCGGGACCGTAAGATTGTTTGCTTGCCAAGTTAGTAGGTATAAAAAAAAATTATATACTTACAATTTTATTTTGAATCCACAGATAAACAAAGATTACTTTCCGCTAGACGGAGCGACCGACAGATTGGTGCTGGCTTACGACTTGCCTTCAATCAAATACACAGACGACATGTCGCCTTGGGTCACGGACTATCATAGTATGACCTTATGATTTTTATGTGACTGGATTATACCTAATTGTCCTAAATATAATTATTATGTGTTGAAGTGTACTAAACTATGAGTTGTGTGTTATGGGAAAGTTTTCTGACAGCTGAAAGACAAATAGTTCTAAATCCATTCAAAGATGGCGCAGTCCAGATATGGTTGTCTAAATTTTGTCGGTCAGCCACCAACTGTCAGTGTCACTGACTTCACTCACACCATCCAAGACTCACACATGCTGTTCGTTGGTGAAGTAAAGTAAGTATCTACGTAAAGTTTTTGTTGAAGTTCTGACATATTTGTTAGTGTTACGTTATTTTTATAATTTTTTGTTGTTATTGTTGAAGCCGGACCAGGTAGACCGGTCTATAGTAGACTTGAAAAACGAGCTTTGGAATCACAACACGAAACATGAGGAAAAAAAGAGAAAACAAAGACAATATGTTCTCTGTGGTGCTTTTGCAAAATCTTCAGGAGACACAACCATGTCTAGTCACTGCCATCTGCCGGAATTTTAAGAACTATTTTTTCTTTAGAATTTCCTCCCTGAAAACTTCCCATAGGTACCTATACCTACCTAATTAGTGTAACTGGCATTTTTGATGCCGTTCTAATTAGTTAAATAAATAATAATAGTCTTAAGCAGCCCACTGCTGGGACTCAGGGCCCATAAAGCCACTGTATTTCTTATTTTTTTTATATTCTTTACCATATTTTTCTTCATCGTTTGCGAGCACGTATAATTGCACACATACATTTTACTGGACGTTGTTGACATACCCATATCTAATGACGACCTCTTTGGCGCGGCGGGCGAAGGCTCGCCTGCGACGCAGGAGGTAGCGGGTTCGATTCCCGCCTCGGAACAAATATTTATACGATCTGCAGATATTTGTTCAGGGTGTTCTGGGTATTTTTCTATGTATAATAAAAAAAAATGTCTCTACGACACTTTAGCTGGTGGTATAGTTTAACTTTAAAAGACCCACCGTACCACTAGAGGAACGGCCAGGGGTACGGTGGGTCTGAAGCGTATGTAATATGTATTGTAATAAGTATATCAGTTATCTAGTTGCCATAACACAAGCTCTGCTTAGCTTGGGGCTAGACAATGTTGTGTGAAATGTCCAGCATTTATTTATTTAATATTTGAACCCACTAATTTAGTTCTGAATGTGTCGGAGGTTCAGTTTTGTACCCATATCAGTTCAGTTGTAATGTCTAGATCAGTTTATATGTATATCAGTTCAGTTGTAATATCTAGATCAGTTTATATCTATATCAGTTCAGTTGTAATATCTAGATCAGTTTATATCTATATCAGTTCAGTTGTGTATCCAGAACAGTGCAGATGTGATCTGCAGACGTTTTGTGCAGTGAGCTAATTTGTAAAATTTAAATTATCGTGCTAAGCGCTTCTTGTTTTTTAAATAGTATGAAAAGTATGTATAATATTGTATATTGTAGGATGCACCTTTCGTACCATTTACATGTTTTTCTTATTTTGTTTTTGTATCCGCTATATTGGATTTTATGTAATCTCACACAAAATATACACATTTTTCATAAAAAAAAACTGATTTGTCAAATAAAGTGTTAAGTCATGTAGGAGCTACAAGACGCTATCTCATTTGGCTTTGTGTCATCATTATCAGCAGCAGCCTTTAAAAGTCCACTGTTGGACGAGGGTTCCCCCATAGAATGCAATGGGAGGGATTTGCCATAATCTTGGCAAACTTCGAGCAACACAGACTTCCTGCCGCGGGCCGGAATTAGCAGGCGGATTGGTGATTGCAGTATTGGTGTTGAGTACTCAGGTGGATGCTGCTGCCCATCCCCTGGTGTAATACTTGAGTCGGCTTTTACAATATCCACGGGAGGAGACGGAGGGGTCTAGTCTTAGGCCGGACACTACAGCACACACGTCTTTGTCGTGTTTGGGTAAAAATTCAGTTATTATGTGTTATATTGTTGTGTTAGAAATAAGGTATTTTATTGTAGTTAATAATTTGTTTGTATCTATGTTTAATGAAGATTATTAGTGATTAAAAAAAATTCTATCTTTTTTTAAAATATTTGTTTCTTTTTTAAAACACTAGATAACCCGGTGAACTTCGTAAAACATTTTATTTTTTTATTTTAAGTAGGTATGATTCAGGAATTTTACGAATGTCGTATTTTTGACATTCGCGAATACGAGTGTTTTGGGATGCGAATGTGCGAATGCGTGTTCAGCATAGACATTCAAAAAACACAATTTATTTATTCGAACAACTAAGATTCATAAATGTCAAAATTAAATGTCAAAAATTACAATACTTAAAATTACATTTCTTAAAATTATGTACTACTGAAAGCAGATACACTACACTAGTCAGTTATAACTAATTTATTTAATTTCATTTCTCAGTTATAACAAAAGAAGTTTTTTCAGTTATAACTAATTAATACAGTATATCTGAGTTGGGGTTGATAAGGGCCGATACCCAGTGCCTTTACAGACGACTGTCGTACCTGCCAGCCAGCGCCCTAAGTACACTATTGGAACTGTCCAGCATTCTGCATTTGACTGATGCTATTTTCAATAAGAAATGTTACAATTTTGTAGAATCAGTAGCCACATTTCAAAAGAGGCAAATTATATTTCAGAAATGGCAGTTTAGCCGCCTTTTTAACCATGAAAATATGCAAATTTTGGCAAACATGCTTGGTAAAACAATTACGGCCTTTTAAGAGTATATTGTGGTGTGACTAGCTGCATCAATCTTCGAAATCCAACGCCCTCAACAAATTACAATCAATCGGTGACTGAGAAACGCTATAATATAAAATAGACGAACAAATATATAGTAACAATTCCGCTCCTCTCCAACGAAAACTCTGAAAGAATTCGACACGTGTTTCGCCTCTCAGCGAAGCATCCTCAGGAAAACAGTAGGCTCACTGCGTGCTAGAACAACACTACTGCAAAAACTCCGCAGTTATTGATATTGTAACGAGAGTGAGAAAATCCTGCTACATAACCCGGTTTGGCGGCAGGAAATATTTATCCTCGTACATTACCGATCTCAACGTTGATTGTGTACAAGGCAATAATAATTCCTACTTTAAAACCGGGTATTGTATTAGGAATTTATTTTACTAGTACATAACCAGCCCATAACGAAGGTTTTGTACAAGGAAAAAAAATCTCTTTACCAAACCCGGTTTTGGAATAGGAATTATTTGTCCTCTTCCAGTGCTGGTTTTGTAACTTGGTTATGTACGGGGAACAAGGGTCTTCGTTGTGGTCTGAACCGCCTCGCAATATGGATTCTATATCTTCAAATTCTCCAGAAGAACTTGTATAACTATGTGACGGACTGTTTCCTGGACTTTGAATGCTGGTGCCAAGTGTTGTAGTTCGAGGTTGAAGGTTTGTTTTGAACATTTGATGTACTACTTCCACTCATATAACACCTCCGACCCAAAGACGACCTCTGTGGTGTGGCGGGCGAAGGTTCTCCTGCGACGCAGGAGGCTGCGGGTTATATTCCCGCCTCAGAACAAATATTTGTATGATCTGCAGATATTTCAGGATGTTCTATGTAAGTATTATAAAAAATATCTATCTTTGTAATGTATTGTCTTAAGTATGTCAGTTATCTAGTACCCATAACACAAGCTCTGCTTAGCTTGGGGCTAGATAATGTTGTGTGAAATGTCCAGCATTTATTTTACAATCGTAATTATGTGGATAGTCATAGCTATTCGCAAATCCATTTACTTATATTTTATATTTTTGATAACTTTCATAACTTCGAACCGAAATTCAAAATTCTGTTTAGCGGTCATTGTCTTCATTTCTGGTAAAATATTTAGTAGAAAATTCATATCCGGATCGTTTTCTCTTTTATCCATTGAACTAAGTAGTGCCTCCTGAAACACAGTCATCTTTTTTTGTTTTGGTGTGCTATGATTGCCATCTGAGTTATTAGAACAAATCATATTATCATTTTCATTAATCTCAGCGTCGATGTTGCTAGATGTCTCAGCCATAATGTTGCTAGATATCTCAGCCCTAATGTTGCCAGATGTCTCTGCCCTAATGTTGCTAGATGTCTGGCTGCTAGCTTTGGATACATTTAAAAACTGCAACATATCCAAGTATGGAGTTTTGCGTTTTTTTGTTGTTCCACTGCCACTTTTAAGTGAGGAATCCTTGTTTTTTTCCCTGGAGTGATAGTCGCGTAATCCTTTCCATTTTTTTTGTAGGTCTTGTTCTGAAACAAATATAGTACCTTCATATTCTTTCCGATTCCTGTCAACTGGACTAAGTTACAGAGAAATTTCCCAAGAGTTTGTTGTTAAAAAATCGACGGTAGGTATCGAAAATAATAAAAGAAACTGCTTGCATTACATGGCATGTACAGATACAGGAAATGCCAGAACCTTCTGAAGAATTGTGGCAAAAAATAGCAAAAGGAGATTATGAAAAAACAAACTATCCCAATTGTATAGGATCTATCGATGGCAAGCATATATCCATATCCGAAAACCACCGAAAAGTGGGTCTAACACAGGGACCATGGGCAACAAAGGAATACTAAAGATTTCGCGCCAATGTCTTTTTTTATTTCTTCTGTAACCGCACCGCATTGCATGCATTCTACCAAACAGATCGCCGATTTTAGTTCAATTTTCAAAGATAAAATGTTCTTTTTAACCGACTTCCCAAAAAAGGAGGAGGTTCTCAATTCAGTTGTATTTTTTTTTATGAAACGGTAATATGTCGAGTCTTTATTCATGATTATTCTACTTATGACTAAAGACTTTTTCGTTTTTGTAGGCTCACTATTATTTGACAGACAAAAATTTAAAAAAAATCTTTTCCTATAGGAAGAATGCTATGAAATTCCCCGTGGTCCCACTGGTGGGTGAAGCTGGTGGGTGGACGGGTCGCGGCCGTTTTTTTCTTTGCTCTGGTACGCCACAATACGGTCTTTTTGAGCAAGAGGAGTGAAAAGTATATTTTTGTTAAAATAATAAATATCTATACAGAAGCCACTTTGAAATGTGGACATAATCAAATGCGAAAAAATAAATGATTTATTTATACACGATGCTCGTAGTGAAACTTAAAAGTTCATAATTAATTATTGGAATGGATATAAATAATAAATAGATTAGAATGGAACTTACTCCTTTTTCTTTTAGTGCTTTCTTCTATGTTTTGCCAATCAGCGTATAGAATATCAGCAATTTCATTCCAAGCACTCTGCTTTAATAATCTGTTGCTGTTCTCTTCACTCAATATGTTCCATAAGCATGGTCTATTGTGTACTTCCGTAATGAATCTTTCCGTTTCAAAGGACATACTTGGATTTTCTGTGGTGCGGGTAGTTAAGTTACGTACCTATGTAAGCGATACAAAAAGACATGAACAGTTTGCTGCAAACTGTACTCACTACGCCGGGGAACTAAAACCTACGAAAACCATTTCGCCGCCTACTGGAACCGGTTTTCCTGAGTCCGTCGCCCTCTGAGACAGTATGCGCGCGTAACGCTGCAAATAGCGTAGAGTGAGCGCACAACTAGCAAACTATGAACAGTCACTCTTACATACGGTGAAACAGAGGAACTACTTTGAAAACGTAAATAATCCAGTAACTTAATAGGTAATTTTTTTTTCTAATGCGTCACATTCACCTACGCTCCCTCAGAGCGCTTGCAAACGTCCGTTTTTTTCACCGGATAACGGACCGTCAATAAACGGATATCCTTGTATACATATAATTTTTTTTCCGGATGGATGTTAGCTTGGACTTCCGTCTATATGCGCTAATTTTAACGAGATGGAACTCATTTTTTTTTCAATTTTTAAACCGGCAGTACGTCCGGCATCGTCAACCACCAATACACTGGCGTGGATGACCGCTCTTTCTTACGCCGGACCGGTGTCCGTCGCGCTGATGGGAAGCGGTGGTGTGGTGCATCCGGCGTAAATTGTTCGCAGCACCGATGTCCGGTGCATGTATACACATTCATTATAAACCATACACCACTGCGAATCCGGTAAAAACAAGGTCCGTTATCCGGTGAAAGAAACGGTCGTTTACAAGCGCTCTCACACACTTATAACATTTCCACGATACATATTGTCTACTGATGTCATGACTACGGTTTTATTTTCCAATCGTTATATTTATTTTTTCATATTATAAACTCTATCTTGTGCAAACTTATAGCACTGTTTGTGCTATAAGTATATTCGCAAACTTACAATTACTCCTTAGTAATAGTTTAAAAAAAATCTTGAATTTATTTTTAATATTTATTTCATAAACTGTTGTAACATTATTTGGCGCATGTTCTATGCAGTTACAATCGCAAAGGTGGGAGTTAGTGCACATTCAAATTTTTGTCTACCTACAAAAATATTATTCATAGATTTATAAAATAAATAAATGCTGGACGTTTCACACAACATTATCTAGCCCCAAGCTAAGCAGAGCTTGTGTTATGGGTACTAGATAACTGATATACTTAATACAATACATTACATAGCTAATATTTTTTATTACACATAGAAAAATACCCAGAACACCCTGAACAAATATCTGCAGATCGTACAAATATTTATTCCGAAGCGGGAATCGAACCCGCAACCTCCTGCGTCGCGGGCGAACAAACAACTGCCCGCCGCGCCACAGAGGTCGACATATATATTTACATATATTTATTGTACGTTCATACTACAACATAGTTTAGTTTTAAACAATATTTCTCTTGTTACATATTTTTTGTACCAATTTTAATAAACTTTATACTCCATTTCAAATGTACTGTTTTAGGCTGCGTCCCCAGTAGGCAAACTGTTCTCCGCCGACTGAGTTAGCGGCGTATCGGCTTAGTACGCCCTTCCATATATTTGAAATGGAGTGTTCACAGTTTGCTAGTTTTGCGCTCACTCTACGTAGTTTGCAGCGTTACGCGCGCCTACTGTCTCAGTGGGCGACCGACTCACAGGAAAACCGGTTCCAGTCGGCGGCGAAATGGTTTTAGTTCGCCGGCGTAGTGACTTAGAACACAGAGTAAGTTACTGTTTGCTGAACTGAAGATTCTGTCGGCAGCGGCAGCTCGGAACAGTTTGCTAGCGACGCCGGCAAATTAATCTGCGTTAGTCCATCTAGTTATACTACTAGTTATACGATATAACAAAATTAACAAAAAAAAACTAATAGTTATACTGAGCAGTATAACTAAACGGATCCGATTTTTTTGGATCTAGTTCGTCCATTTATTTTTAATCTCATAAGGAATACACAACCGCCTGATAAAATTTATGGATGTTTTACGTTGAGTGTGCCGCTGACTCGAATTTCAGTTCGCCACAAATTTGCGGCTGCACAGTCGGCGGCGAATAGTTTGCCTACTGGGAGACGCAGCCTAGATTTAAAAGATTTCACACAACCGCATGGAATGAATAACAGTTATACTGCGTTTCCACCAGAGATGTGCGAGATAGATGAGCGGTGCGAGGATGTGTAGCGAGGCTGTGGAACGATGTGAGTGTTTCCAGAGAGCTGATTCTATGTTTTAATTTTTGTATGGAAAATGAGGTTCACAGGGTGTACGCTAGAAGCGCTCATCGGTGTCGCCATACAAAAATCCATACTACACTACACGAGACGTCCGTGTCAATTGTGTGCAAAATACTTAGAATCAGCTCTCAGAGATGTGCAAGGTAGATGAGCGGTGCGATGCGTAGCGGGCTCTTTCCAGACTGAATGCTTGTATTTTCTCGCTCGCGTCCATCCTTTGCACACATCATTCGCAACACATTCCTCGCACGCACCTCGCTTGTATTGTACGTATAAAAACCTTGCTCCGCTAAGCCGTTTCCACCAGAGCTGCGCTGAGTGAGGCTAGGTAAATGAAGTGATTCTATTGGTTTTTAACAAACACATCCCTCGCTACGCATCTTCGCTCATCTCTGGTGGAAAAGCAGCCTTCACGAACGCCATCTATTGAAAGTAATCCGAAGTGACAAACCCCCCATACGTTACTTTGGGTTTTTTCGTAATTTTCTTTTTCGTAAACCACAACAGCATTGAGGCAAACAAAACAAAAAAAAAGGTCGATCATCACATTTGTTGCCAGCATTAAGGTACAGTTACACATGCTCATTATTAGCACAAAGGCATGCCACTATTGAGAAATTGCTACTTAGTAGCATGTGTGTCGAAACATTGCTAATAATGAGCATGCTCATTTCGAGTTTGCTCAATAATCGACGGCCGTGCTATTTTTGGGCATGCTAGCTGCAGCGCGGGTGGAAGGGAGCTTGCATTTAGCGCGTCTGAACAGGTTTGCTTATTGAGCATGCTAGTATCAGTTAGTATTGATTTTTGTAACCATAAATATCTCTTTTCATTTTTACTAGCAATCAAGTACTTGCTCCAAGTTTTTCTCTTTTACTTAGCCAATCACAAACCTAAATCGTGTTATTCCTTGGCTTTTTCTTTCTTGACAAAAGTTTTTGGACACATTGTATTGCAACCATGTATTGCTTAAATAGCATGTGTGTTCAATTGTTTGCGTATGCTTATTTAGAAGCAAATGTGTCAGTTTGAAGAGCATGCTAATAAGCATGAAATTTTATGTAACTAAGCCTCTGTGTAGGCTTTTCTCCTGGATAATTCACATAAAATTGTCTTGTCAAATACTATTTTAAATTTTTGCCTTATTCACATGCAAATTCACACTGGAGAAAAGCCATATGCCTGCAACATATGCGATAAGCTTTATCACATATGTTGCAGCCATATGGCTCTTCCCCAGTGTGAATTTGCATGTGTTTAGTTAAACTACTCTTTTCAATGTATGCTTTTTCACATTTATTGCAGGCATATGGCTTTTTTCCGGTGTGAAGTCTTAAATGTGTCACGAGCCGATCTTTTTTGGCAAACTTTTTGTTGCACATATCACAATAGAACAGAGCATTGTTAATTTTGGTATCACTGCTCCGGTTTAAACTGTCATTTATTTCAATATCTCTTTCAAGTGTGTTCTCAATTTTAATTAAGTCTTGTTCGTTTTTAGCCTCTGACTCCTCTTTCACAGCTATTTGTTCTTCCTTAACAGCTAAAGAGTGGTTTAAGAGTAAACGGTCATTCTTTTCAATATCCGTTTCGAGTGAACTCACCTCAATTTCAATAAAGTCTTCTTCATGTTTAGCTCCTAACTCTTCTTTAACTACTACTTGTTCTTCCGTAACAGTTAACGAGCGTTCTAAAGTTTTTAAATTGTCACTCATAACAATATCTGTTTCAAGTTTGTTTGCCTCTTCAATCAAGACTTCTTCATATTTATTGTCTAACTCTTCTCTGACAACTGGTTCTTCTTTTACAGTTGCTGGAGTACTTTTATTGTTTGAATAATCATTTATAGACATTATAGTGCTCTGTGTAGGGATTTCTGAACAAGTTTCTTTTATTCCCAGGTCTCATGAGTTACCTAAAAAGACAACAGTGTAACTTTTGGTTAAATTCTTACTTATCAATTCACTGTTCGGTAAAAAGTTGTTTCTTTAGCCTTACCTTACTTTAGGCCTTACCACGAGCTCTTATAGCGATTCAGTTAAAAAACTATCCAGTTCAAAATATTGGTTCATTGTTAACATCCATCGTCATTGAATAACTTTAATCGCAGAAGTCTATAGACCTTCCGCTACTGTGCCTTTAAATATATCTGCGGACATCACGGAACCAATATTTTGTACTGAATAGTTTTTTAACTGAATCGCTATAAGAGCTCATGGTAAGGTCTCAGTACTTATTATAATATTGTACCTTAAAAACCTCCAAAGGTTTGACTAGGTACTCACATTTGTCATAGTAAATAGGTAAGTGCATACACACAATCTCATAACAAAACAAAATCTGTGTTATAGCTGTATAGGTAGGTATAGTATTACAATCCTTAAAACAGCTGATTCGTACTCAAAGTACGGCTGCGTTACGAACCAACATTTAGAACATCTTGGTCACTTGGGCACACATCTTTGTTTGAATGAGTTTGCCCCGGGATAATCATACTTATTTCTGCTGCCAAGCAGTTTATGTGACCATTCTATGCTCTGGTTTAAAGAGGCCGGGGAAATTGACACATGAGACTTTACAACTGTGTCTGTGTAAATGTATTTACACCTGCATGTGGCCCTCAATACGGGGGTGTATCCAAAACGCAACATGTTTACTGACCAGACGCTAATAGGAGGCCTATCTTTACCGGTAATTATATAATTCCAGGACTTTTACTTTACTCCCTTTCCACTGTTGGTATCCATAGCTACCTCAATTTTAGAACAACATTACTCACAAGTGTTCAATGCCTTCGTGTAGGTGATAAGGTTAAAGAACTCTTTTCCGTATTCGAACTCTATAGGTGGTCCATTATGAGTGATTATAGGTGCTAAGGTATTCGGATCCCAAGTTTTTAGTGAGTATGAGTAGTGTAGGCAAGTTTTCACCCTTACGAACATTGATGTAAATAGGAAATATTTATGCTTACGACCAAACAATAGTAGTTTTCAGTTCACCTCACATCCAATCCAACAAGAATATCTAAAATAGGTTTGTGTTCCTTGATTCTTGCTACAGTACGTATAATACATAGTATTATATTTATCCTCTGGTTCTTGTACGTTTACACAATTTTATAATAATAACATAGCATGATTTGTAATTTGATTTTATGTTTCTATAGATGTAATAATAATAAAATAAACAATTGAATAAACAAAACAAATCGACCGATGATATTTTCCATGGAGATATTTGCACGTCAAATCCATAGAGAAAATAAATATCTTCTAGGAACTCATTGCATTCATTGACGTCATTTTTCAACTGGCTACATTTACCAGTCAAACAAATAGCTAGTTCCGAACACAGATTCAATGATAGTTGGTATTGTTGGTCTTAGAATATGGACTGAAGTCCTTATTCTAAGTTGTTGGTAACATAGTACCTACTCCATTGGTTTATATAAATTCCTTGCTCTCAACTCTACACTACATCTGATTAGGGCAGTTACAGACCTGCCGGTTCTATTCTATTCTACCTGAACAGCAAAGAAAATAATTGAAATAGAGAGTAGGTACTTCCGAGGAGGGGTATTCTCTATCTCGCGAGAGTGTTTCTTCCCTACTCTATAAATACCTACTGGAGATAGCCAATTTTACTCAAACAACATTCCTTTATTATTATAAAGCAAAACTGCATTCAAAGATTTTTGAAAATACGCTTGCCACACCCGGGATTCGAACCGGCTAAAATCAATAAAAAAATAATATGAATGCTGGACATTTCACACAACATTATCTAGCCCCTAGCTAAGCAGAGCTTGTGTTATTGGGTACTAGACAACTGAAATACTGAATACAATACATTACATAGATAGATTTTTCATTATACATAGAAAATACCCACAACACCCTGAACAAATATCTGCAGATCGTACAAATATTTGTTCCAAGGCAGGAATCGAACCAGCAACCTCTTGCGTCGCAGGCGAACCTTCAACCGCCGCGCCACGCCACAGAGGTCGTCATGGGGTATAACTATATAGATAATATCAACGTATAGGGTCAAAATAAGGATCAAACCTCTCTAACAAGCATGGTTTTAAATGGAAGGAAACCCATGAAATCCAAACTTATTCTAGTTGAACGAAAATAAATATATAAAGTTAATTTTTGGAAAAATCATTAACCGACTTCAAGCTGCCTATATTACAAAACTTAAACTAAAAAGTATCTGTGGTATAATTCATAGATTATAAATTATGTCTAATCTCAATTTGAATAAACCACAGGGCGGTTGTTCTGATAAATAAGGCGTGCTCGGTTTTTGGGTCGAACTGGGTCGGCTATTTGCCCGACCGAGCCCTAGTTGTAAACAATCTTGTAAGCAATAAATGAATTACTATGAAATAATGATATTTTACACAACAATGGCACTAATGTCCTTATGTTTACTCTAAAGCTCACTAATGAAACATACATTTAGAACAAAATAATGAAGCAAAACTACAATTTCAATGAAAACTGTAGAAGCACTTATGTAAAGTCAGTCCAGGCCGATACTGGCTTTGCCTCGTACCACAATGCACAATATTACACTCAGGCATTGTGAAATCCAACTCGTGTAGTAAAAAATATAGGTATTTGCTAATAAAATAGTGAAAATTTACGAAAACACAAAAAGTAAACAAAACTTTGAATGAGGCAATCAAAGGTCACAGAGTATAAAATGAATGGTTGAATGGCAAGCTAATGGTGGGCAATTTTCATACAAAATAAATGTTACTGCCGCTCCATTTTGTTCCTTGCTCCAAGGAATAAACGCTGTCTATCGACGGCTAGCAGCGGGTAGGTATTTAAGTTTTACTATAACGCCATCTATCCACGTCTAGCAGTACCATTTAGCGCTGACACTTCTTGTCATGATGCCACAGGCAAACCAAGAGTGGCTTATTCTATCTCGGTAATATTAGGTTTCATCAATGGGAACCACAAAAAACCAAAATGTTCAAGAAGTGCTGAATCAATCTCGATCAAAATTATATGGGACCACCTGTGAAGTATGACCTACCAAACAAATAAAGAATTATCAAAATCAATTTTCATAATTGACGGAATAATCGCGTAACATACATACAAAAAAAAAAACATACAGTCGTATTGAGAACCTCCTACTTTTTTTGAAGTCGGTTAAAAAACGAGTAGCTGCCTCAAGCTGCCTAAATTAAGTACCAACTAATGCTGACATTGCTGCTTGGCGGTAGAAAAGGTATCCCCTAAGGTAGTAATTCCCCGGACAAGGGGCTCTACGTCAAAAAGCTGACAGGTTTCATATCGATGAAGTACTTAGATACTATGTTATTTTTCCTTTCCATAAACCGAGTAAACCAGTAATTTTTCGGTCCAACGCGCCGTTGCCAAATGTCTATATATAGGTGCATAGTTTCTTAACTAGACTGCATTGACTGTCTGTCAGTCTCGTGTGTTGTGTGTTTTTTTCAATATGAGGGTAAGTACCTACACAAAAACACCACACTTTTGTTAGTTGTAGAACTTCTTGTGAAAGAGTTCGGCCGAGGAAGTACCACCACCGTACCTATTTCTGCCGCCAAGCAGTAGTGCTCGCATTCTGTGTTTCGGTTTGAAGGGTACCCGTACCGGTGAAATTACAGGCACATGAGACTTTTCATCTTTATGTCTCAGGGTCGGCAGTGCGCGCGTGATGCCTCTGGTGTTGCAAGCGTCTATAAGCTACGGTAACCTTACGGTTTCCCTCAGGTGGCCCGTATGCTTGTTTGATTGGCAAGTAGTAAAAAAAGAAAAAAAAAAACCGACCGTGGAAATACCATACCGTAGTAGAGACTACCACGGTAGAGCCGTGATAGTCTAGGCCTAAGAAGGACTCCTCCAACTCTTGTAGATGTCGTAAAAGGCGACTAAGGGATTAGGCCAGGGGATGGACAGCAGCATCTACCTGGGGAGTTACCATGAGCTCTTTTAGCGATTCAGTTCAAAAACTATTCAGTACAAAATATCGGTTCGTCGTTGACATCCGTCATCATTGAATAACTTTAATCGCAGAAGTCTATAGACCTTCTGCTACTGTGCCTTTAAATATAGCTGCGGACATCACGGAACCGATATTTTGTACTGAATAGTTTTTAACTGAATCGCTAAAGAACTCATGGTAAAGAGAAACTATCAAATGCTTGTATAATAATAGACAGCAGTGGTGCTGGACTCTACCATAGAATGCCACGAGAATGGTCTTGTGCTGCCCCACATCCACTGACTTCCTGCGACCTAAAATATACATCGATCCAATTACAAGGGTTGATAAATAAAATACTTTGCTGGCTGAAAGAATTAAATTAAGAGAGCATTGGAACAAAATAAAATACCTACCTAAAAGTTTACGAACAAATAAACGGACCATTGTTCATGGTGACAGATGATCTTGGTATACGTTTTTTTTTAAATGGGACAGTATGGGGATATCCGAATCCATAAGAGATACGTGAAAACTGTCTTTGGAACCATTTGCTCATTTTGTATGAAAATTATTTTGGCATAGTATTTTTTTTGGTCAAGCGTGAGTTCTCCATAAAAATGAGTAGTTTTGATCAAACATTTTTTTTATGCTTATCGACTCAGTTTCATGTAAGGATTGTTTCATTGTATCGGAAGAAAAAAATCTGAGCAGCAGAAGTTAGTAAAATTTTATAAAATGTTTTCTCATACAAATTATAAGTAATCTGGTACCTACGTTAATAAAACTATCGCAATAAATTTTCAAAATGGCCTCCCTCTTGCTGTTTCCAGGTACGGGCACGTTTCAGAACATCTCTAGTGGCATTAGACAAAGATGTGTGGTGAATGTTGTTCTACTGCTCTGATGGTCTCGTGAAATGAGAAAAATCAGAGCTGTAGAACTTAGTCAAACTTTAATAAGAAAATCTTTGTCTGAGGCCACAAGAGGTATTCGGAAGGATGCCATTTTGAAAATTTATTGCGATAGTTTTATTAACGTAAGTACCAGATTACTTACAATTTGTATGAGAAAACATTTTATAAAATTTGACTAACTTCTGCTGCTCAGATTTGTTTCTTCCACTACAATGAAACAATCCTTACATGAAACTGAGTCGATACGGATAAAAAATTTTTTTGATCAAAACAACTCATTTTTATGGAGAACTCACGCTTGACCAAAAAAATAACTATGCCAAAATCATTTTCATACAAAATGAGCAAATGGTTCCAAAGACAGTTTTCCCGTATCTCTTATGGATTCGGATATCCCCATACTGTCCCATTTAAAAAAAACACCCTGTATACATTCACCCCTTAGCTGGGTGAAAGAATTGAATTACGAGGGCTTTGAAACAATAGTAGGTTACCCCCATGTTCTGCGAGACAATAAAAAGCCAATTGATTTGAATATTGTGTTTAATGCCTAGGGAACGTACCCATACTACGTGAGCCGTTCAAAGGTGGGGGGGTCTTTAAAAATACCATGCTTGGTCACAGGGTTGGGGGGGTTTTAGGTTTTCGTCACGTAGTCAATATCCTCTGGAAAAATCTCACGCTTTTTCGAACTATATTCAAATATGGGCGCTTTTTAAACTTATTAGCACACATTCTGGGCGTCACGCATCAAGCGCCGTATTAATAAAGACAAGTAAACGTGAGCCAAAAATTTTTTTTTTAAGTTTCTGTTTGCATACATTGATTTTAAACCATATTTCTGAATTACTACGTCAAAACTACAGGGGGGGGGAGGGTGTTGTGCTTTACCATGGGTGGTCACCACCAGGGAGGGGAGGGGATTAAAAATTGAAATAACTTTTCATTTAAAAAACCGACTTCCGCCATAGTATTCAACTAAATATTTGGATGAAAAAAAAATGATGAAAGAACCATAGTGGTGAAAGGATTATGATACTTTTTGAATGCAAATGCTTGGTTTATTGCTAAAAATATCAAAATTGCCATATGTACGCCTACAATATTTGAGGAGTTCCCTCAATTCCTCATGGATTCCATCATCAGAACTGGATTCTGAAAAAAATGGGACCAATCTGGAAGTATATCTATTCAAATAAAAAAAGAATTTTCCAAATCGGTTCATAAACGCCGGAGATTATGCGGTAACAAAAAAAAAAAAAAACCGAATTGAGAACCTCCTCCTTTTTTGGGAAGTCGGTTAAAAAATGGGTCACGGGTGCATATTATGTTGGTGCATATTATCATCCCAATATACCTGACGTTGAAACAAAATAAAATAGGTACCTACCTACTTACCCTGGCTGGGATTGGGCTCATTTTGATCAGTTTTTTCAACAAAAATCTTATATTATTTCAGTTGATTTGTTTCTGGTGTTTCCTGGTGACAGCGGCGCATGCTCAGAACGACTACTATGCCCCACAAACCTTTAGACAAAATGTGAGTGAATACCTATCTAATAACTGCCAACTAAGTAATTTGATCATTGCGACCTCTGCGTGCGGCAGACGAGTAGCCGGCTGTAATTCTGCAGGTGCGGGTTCGATTCCCGTTATGAGACAAATGTTTGCATGCTCTACAATTAGTTCCATGTCTGTTTGTTGTGGTATCATGGTACTCACACACAGGACATTGGGAATCCTAGTGTGGGATCAAGAGTACTTATGTGACTGTGTTGGGTGTTATGTTATTTCACATGTGGCACGATAACCATTAATTGTCTATAGTAACATGATAGTAACCTTAAAAACCTTAATACGCTATAGAATAAATACCTTGGTTTTATGTAAAAATAATGAGATAAAAATTCCTTTTAAATTTTTGTTAGATGAATTCACTAACCTAATTTATAACTTATAAGTTACCAAATGTTCCAAAAATTTGAACGTGTTATAAGTTAGTCTAAAATTAGATTTCAATTTTATAAAGGTTAAGGAGGTACCTAGTTATCTTTGTTTATTTTTTTTTATCGAGTGGGGTAATTCAAATTGTGTAGGTACTGAATTTATGATTTCACATTATTTATTTTATTTATTTATAATTATAAATATTCTAGAGCTCATTAAAGGCATTTTGTGATATAGTCTTAAGTAAACCTTATGATATTAAGTAGGTATAGAATACATGAGCCATCGGCAATTAGTTCGGGTAATCGATTTGCTTTGCAACTAGGTTAGATTACATAACATGTAGGTAGTTCCATCTATCAACAATTAACCTAACTATCCACATGGCTAGACAAATGCATTTACCCACCTACCTAGATACCTTACTCGTATCACACTTCACTGGGTTTCGAGTGTAGGGTAATTGCTCAAAGTAATTGCATTACATGCATTATTGGACAAGGAATTTGGTCATTGAGTCTTAAATTACATAACTAGTGAGTTCTGCGAACAGTATAAGAATAAGACCTCGCGAGCACAACTTTTTTGCAACAATGAGGGGTTTTCACGGCCGTTTAATATCATGCTTTCAGCGTTGAAAATAGATGGCGCTGCTCTGTTACGTAACTGTCAAGAGTCAAAATAAAGTTAAATGTCAACATCAACAACGTAGATATATTTTAGTTTCGTGGTATTTATTTTTGCTTCTAAAAACACCACGAAATCACTAGCGCACACTCAAGAAGCAGACACAAACAGAATGTCATGACTAATAGGCTCAGACTAGTTAGATAATAGCTTAGTACGCGTACACCACAGATAATACATTTGACAATCTTGGCATTTACAGTTGAGGCAGCGCCATCTATCGAACCCCTTATGACCCTTTATGTCCGAGGTTAAGTGTGGCTAGGCATGGCTGTCGATATCAAGCGGTGAAACTTTTTAATGCTCTTCCGATCGATATGAAAGCAATAGATTGTCAATATATATTTAAAAATAAATTAAGAAAGCTTTTGTTGGAAGGGTGTTTTTACTCTGTTGACGATTTTATGACACGAAATTTATTATTATGACATTTAATTTTTGTGACATTTATATTTTTAATTCTATTGTAGTTGTAATAAAATTGTTGTGTGTTATTTAAATTATGGAGGCGTTATTTTAATTTGTGTTTGTTCTATTGGTTTTAATTATTTATATGTGCTACAATTTGATATATGTGTATAAAGAAATAAAATAAGTAATAATAATTAATTAGTTAATTAGTATGTAAGACATTCAAATACGATTTTTAAGACAATTGTTCTGAATAAATGAAATGAAATGAAATGAAATGAAAACCAATTTTAACTACTTTTTTTTTAATGGAAGTTGAAAAGCCCTCATTGTATTAGTTGGTGTTTTGATGACCGTGTTGAGTTAGAGGCACACACAATGTAAGCTTTTCATCTTCGATAAAATAAAAAAAAGTAGTTCAAATTGGTTCGATAGATGGCGATGATTCAACTCTAGCTGTTAAGATTGTCAAATGTATTAAAATAATAATAACAATAATAATAATAAATTTATTCCAGGCTTAAATGGGAAATGTACAATAAATTATACCTAAACATAAAGCCCATAGAAATATATACCATTTATGGTATATATTAGTCAGATCAGATTTATCAGTCAGATAATATGTATGTTAGTCTTTAGACTAACATACATATTATCTGTGGTGCACGCGTACTAAGCTATTATCTAACTAGTCTGTGGCTATTAGTCATGATATTCTGTTTGTGTTTGCTTCTTGAGTATGCGCTAGTGAGTTTGTGGTGTTTTTAGAAGCAAAAATAAATACCACGAAATTATATATAAACAAGTAAATAGGTAGGGGAAGGTATTAGAATAAGGACTAGTAAGTATTTAATCCAATGTTATTGATTTTAAGAAAAAAATACGTTCGGAGAGCAGCAGTTCGGATTCTGCTCTCCGAATCCTACAGAGGAACTACCTGCTCGATTCTAGCGGTTGTATATTTTCTGGCTGGCAATAACTTTGGCCACTTGTCGTTTCAAAGATTAGACACAGCATGTGTAATTTCATGGAGTTTCATGAAGTAATAGCCAAAACAGAAGCAAACATCGTTCGCGTACAAAAGGGCATAAGCGCCTTACCGGTAACCTTCCTTTAATTAAGTACCTACTTAAAAATAAAATATTTCATAATCTGTAACCCAAGCTGTAACCACAAGGAACGTTTTCGAACGTCAAGCTTGTGTCACCTGCAAAAGCGGTGGAGGGGCGTGCAGTTTTAGACTAGACGCCACCTAGTCATCAGCTGTCCACAGTTGGACGAGGCCTCCCCGCTAGAATGCAATGGGGGATTTACCATAATCACCACGCTTGGCAGGCGGATTGGTGATCGCATTATTGGCGTTGAATACTCAGGTGGTTTCTGCTGCCCATCTCCTGGTGTAACTAATCCCAACGCTTAAACAAAGCTAAGAAAAAAGCCAAAACTTAAAATAAAACGTTGTGACTTATGAATTCATCAACGGCTGAACATTCCCGTGACTCAAGATGTCTGGTGGCATTACCCAAATTTCGTGGAAAACATTTAAAATTAAAATACCCGATTGTTAGGGTTTCGAAGTGGAACAAGAAACCCTTATAGTTTCGCCATCTATGTATAAAAAGGTTTCGTCATTGTCTGTCCGTCCGTAGTCATTGCCGTTTTACTCGAAAACTGTTAGTATTATCATTCTGAAATTTTGCACGATAATACAAATAGGTGACGCCTAAAATAAAAAACAAAAAATCCGAAAAAAAAGAAACACCTAATGTGGTTTTTTTTTATTGAAATGCATCAAATGCATGGTTAACCCATATTATGGGATATCGTTGCATAGCAGGGATGTTACGAAGGTTCGCATTCGCATATTATATCTACGTTGTTGATGTTAAATTTCACTTTAATTTGACACTTGACAGCTAAGTACAGAGCAGCGCCATCTATTTTCTACGCTGAAAACATGATTTGTAATGGCCGTGAAAACCCCTCATTGATATAAATTTTGAAAGTGGCATCAGTTTATTTATTTATTTATTAGGAGGGCCAACAGCTTAAATCAGACACAGAACAAGGTAAACTAAAATAAGAAACAGAGAAGCCAATTACCGGTCCTCACGGATACATAGAGTTATAAAACGCAAAAGCATTCACACAGGAATACTAGCAGGCAAAAATAATAAAAGTCTAGATTCTAAACTGACTTGTGTATATGACTTTAATTTGGTCTAGAAGATAACAAATTAAAGTCATCATGGTACGCTCAAATAGAATCACTTACATCAAACACGCAAAATTGGTTAATTTATGTACCTACCTACCTACTACCTACTTGAAGAAATCACTACTCAGCAGCCGCCCCGTGCCGAGCTCACGCTCGTACCAAACAAATCCACAAATCCAGTTGAATCGCATTCGAGTTGAGTAAACCTCGGGACACTACACTAGGCGTGTCAACTCTACGCAAGTTTTATTCACATTTTACATCTACGGTTTTATCCCAATCCCAGGTGGGGAGATTCATAAGTCAAACTCCAGCTCTGTTCCAACCGACTCGCCGCTCTTGGGAAACTGTCACGGATAAAGTAAGATGACCGTTGTCCATTTAACGATGGGAAGTAAATATCAGTTCCTAGCAAAAGTTACGAGTAGGTACTTTAGGCCCAAGTTCACTAACAAATAAACGGGCGTTTACCATTGGTTAGGGCGACGGATAATCTTTGTATACACCTGAAAAAAGCATTGGTTAGGCTAAACAGTTGTTTAGCTGCCTATTTATTTGTTGGTGAAATCACCCCTTATTGGTATAGGTGACACCATATCACGAAGTGACGCTGCACTTTTACAAGAGATGGCGCTATTATCAAGAAGTCATAGAAAGTCTGAAATGTCAAATAATTCCGGGGATGACTGTATGATAAAGCTTTCAACAACATCCTTTGCGAATAACAGAATAGAATACATAACATACATACATAACTTAACACCCAACAGTCACATACGTGGTCTTGATCCCACACTAATTTGGCTGCTCATACTTTTTAAATATTTATACGAAATTTTCGCGGTTCGCTCCGCTCACCACTTCCTCAACTACCATGGTTTTTCGGCTGCTCTTGCTAGTAATGTAATTTCAGTAACATTTTTGTTTTTTTTTTGTTTGAACCGCTCCCCCCGCGGTAACTAAAACATGCTACGCCCATCAAATAAATTACATTCACATTACCCTCATGGTGAGCCGTCTTCTGCTTGAGGTCCACCATCGCTTCGGGCTTCACGGCGTAGTGTACCCGCGTTTTTGTTTTTTATGCTACTTGGCAAGCAGACAAGCATACGACCCACCTGATGGAAAGTAGTTACCGTAACCTATGGACGCCTGCAACACTAGAGGCATCAAACGCGCGCTGCCGACCCTGAGACATAAAGATGAAAAGTCTCGTGTGCCTGCAATTTCACCGGCCTGTACCCTTCAAAACCGAAACACAGCAATGCGAGCACTACTGCTTGGCGGCATAAATAGGTACTGTGGTAGTGTTTCCACGGACAAACTCTTTCACAAAAAGTTCTACTACTAACAAAGCTAATAGAATATAAATTTTTTGTTTATAGTTAGACGGGTACCAGAATGGGCTGTTCACCCCAGCAGGGCGTGATGTGACCCCGCAGAGTACTGCTCAGTCTTGGACACCCGCCGCGAGAGAGGCGTGGGGCGGTAAGAATCAGCAGCCCTAGACGCGTCCACTGGACGAGGCCTCCCCCATAGAATGCAGAGGGATTTACCATAACCATGTTTGGCGGATTGGAATTCAAGTGGAGGCTGTCCATACCCTAGTGTAATCCCTTTGATGGCTTTTACGGTATCAACTGGAGGAAACGAAGTGATATTCTGTACTGACCGACCAGTGAAGAATTCTGTGTGGTAGTACTTCCTCGAACTAACTCTTTCACGAGAAGTTCTATTATCAAAACATGTGCATGGTAGGAGTATCTGCGTGGCAAACTCTTAAGAATCCTTTCACCACATATTATTTCACAATTAGCTACTAAACCACCATACGATGGGCTGATCTTTGACCTAATAGAACGACCAGTAAGTGAAGAAGTTTTTTTTCTTTTTCGTTCGTTTTCATTGTTACGTCTAAATGGTCAACAAAACGTAAGCAGGAGAATAGTAAAGCACGTGGTGTATAGTCGTAATTTTTCTAAAATGATACAAAGCCACGATAATTTTAATTCCATATAAATCAAATCAAATCAAAAAATCAATCAAAAAAAAAATTCTCAGACAATAAATAGTCCATTGTGTTGGTAAATTGATTTAAGCTTGGTTAGTAAAAACAGATTGCCAAATAACTAATTTATAATAAATATGTAACAATAATTAATAAAATTAATTATGCTAATAATGGCAAATAATTATAAAATCAAAATCAAAATCTAACTAAAAACTAATTAATTTATTTGTTCAGGAATCATCCCCCCCATTAAACCATGATCTGAGATGACTCTCTGAACAAATAGTTCCTACCCAGATTTTTTCAGAAGGCAATTCACTGCCACTGATTTTATGTATATATACAATAAAGAAGTATTTCGAACACGTCTCATATGGCTTTCCATTGATTTGTGATCAGGTTCAAGTTCTACCGGGCCCGCTGTGTTCCCTAAGCAGGAACCTTGGAGGCTGCCATACCCCGTCAGCAAGGAACAGCAAGCTCATATCTTGCATCACAAACAGGCGCTGACTTCAGGTAGGTATTACTAAAGATAGAGCTAGCCTTGAATTACTAGGGGACAACGATTCAACAGTGAAACGACTAAAAAATGACTAGACGACTAAACTTATACAAAACCGTTAAAGGCCACAGCACACCGGCTGCGTACGCGTAGAGTTACTCATAGCAGCTCCCATGAGACATACAGACGGCGTACTTTACGCAGAGCGGAACGTCAACGCGGCAGTGATGATGAGTGAGTGACGTTGTATTCATTGACATTTCCTATTGGACATACCACCAAACAAACGCGTAATTTAAATTTTTTGTTAGTCAGAAACTGTGGTGTGTGGAAACTTGTAATTAACTCTCTATATTACATTTACTTGTTTTTTTTGTTTACCTAGCTGTAAGTTTTCCAAAAATTGATAAAAAAAAAAAAGGTTGGACGTATGCGTAACAGGGTGTGACGGGGGTCCACGCGCGTTTCTACGTTATGTGTTGCATACGCATTTGGTTTGCTTTGGCCTTAAAAAGGTATGTGCAGTGTGTTTGCGAAGGTTATTGTGTGAAAGTAGGCATGAGAATTAAATATGTGTGTAGTTGTTTTTGAAATTTGTCTATTGACCTAGGAGAATGGGAAGTTTTCTGACAGCTTCAAGAAAATAGCTCTAAATCCATGCATAGATGACGCTGTCCAGATATGGTTCTCTAAATTTTGTCGGTCAGCCACCAACTGTCAGTGTCACTGACTTCCCTCGCTCATGCTCGTACGCGTTCGTTGGTGAAGTATCTACGTAAAAAGTTTTTGTTGAAATTCTGATAATATTTGTTAGTGACAATATTGTTATATTTTTTTGTTGTTATTGTTGAGTCATTGTTATTGTTGAAGCCAGACCAAGATGAGCAGGGATTATGGTTCATGCATTTGATGGAATTTGTTCTCTGTGGTGCTTTTGCAAAATCTTCAGAAGACAGAACCAAGTTGAGTCACCGCCATCTACCGGATTTTTAGAACTATTTTTCTTTGTAATTGCCTCCCTGAAAACTTCTCTTTGCATTTCAGATGGAGCATTCCGATTTGAGTATGCATCGGACAACGGTTTGGCAGCTGGTGAACAGATCGAGCCAGACGGGTCGCGGGTCGGTGCCTACCAGTACAAAGACCCCAACGGTCAGCTCGTAAAGCTAAAGTATCGCGCTGGGAAGGAAGGCTTCCAGGTGATCATATTCAATTTCAAAAGTATTTTATTCATTTAAGACGCAAAAGATTCACATGCTTTTGATGAGCTATATAATATTTAAGTTTTTGATACGAGTTCTTGTAGTTTACAAAAAGAAAAAATAAAATAAATTTTTATCTAGTGAAATCATAAATTCAGTACACAATTTTAAATAACTACTCCACTCGATAAAAAAAATAAACAAAGAACCTCTTTTTTAACCTCATTAAAATTTAAATCTAATTTTAGACTAACTTTTAACAAGTTTTAATTTTTGGAACATTTGGTAACTTATAAGTTATAAATTGGGCTAGTGAATTCATCAACAAAACCTAACAAAACTTTAAAGGGAATTTTTATATCATTATTTTATTCACAAAACCAGATATCAGAGCTTGCGCTCACCTTCTTTAGTTCATACAAAAATGTTCGTTGAACCTTGAGTCATTTCTACTAGCTTTTATTTAAATTGACCTATTAGTATGTATGTTAGTTCTTTTCGTTCTTTATCAGTCTGTTTACATCCACTGCTGGACGAAGCCTCCCCCATAGAATGCAATGGGGGATTTGCCATAATCAGTACGGTTGCCAGGCATGCTGCTACCCATCCCCTGGTGTAATCCCTTAGTAAGGTTTTTACTACATCCACGTATATACCAATAAGAGCTTTTCATCTTCGATTAAAAAGAAAAAAAGTAGTTCAAATTGGTTCGATAGATGGCGCTGACTTAACTGTTTCAATAAAGATTGTCTGTGGTGCACGCGTACAAAACTATTATTCTAAGTAGTCTGTGGCTATTAGTCATGCTAATCTGTTTGTGATTTGCTTCTTGAGTGAGCGCTAGTGATTTCGTGGTCTTTTTAGAAGTAGGCAAAAATAAATACCACGAAACGAAAATTATTTCTACGTTGTCGATGTTGACATTTCCCTTTATTTTGACACTTGACTGCTACGTTACAGAGCAGCGCCATCTATTTTCAACGCTGAAAGCATGATTTGAAACGGCCGTGAAAACCCCTCATTGGTATGTGATGTGAATGATGCGTGATGTCCGGTCTAAGAATAGATCTCTCCTCCCGTGGATATCGTAAAAGCCGACTAAGGTATTACACCAGGAGATGGGCAGCAGCATCCACCTGAGTACTCAACACAAATACTGCGATCACCAATCCGCCTGCCAAGCGTGGTGATTATGGCAAATCCCCCCATTACATTCATGGAGGAGGCGTCGTCCAACAGAGTGGACGTTTAAGGCCGCAGCACACTGCGTATGCAGCACGTAACGACACGCGCGTCACTTTGTATGTACACACAAAGTGACGCGCGTGTCTACGTTACGTGCTGCATACGCGTCACTTTGTGTGTACATACAAAGTGACGCGCGTGTCTACGTTACGTGCTGCATACGCAGTGTGCTGCGGCCTTAAACGTCCACTCTGTTGGACGAGGCCTCCTCCATGAATGTAATGGGGGGATTTGCCATAATCACCACGCTTGGCAGGCGGATTGCGTGCACGTCACGCAAGCGTTGTGCCATGTCTCATACAGTTGCATACATTCCAACGTCATGGTACGACGATGTGCACGGCGACGTTTACCGCTGCCTGTGCCGCTGATTTGATGTGATACCTTTAGTATCTTATATAGTGTAGTTATATGTATAATATAAGTTGCCTTTAGAACTAACACGACTTCCCATAAACGAATTCAAGCAGAAGGTAAAAACATTCCTTGAATTTCATCAACACCAAACAAACGACCCCTGTGGTGCGGTGGGCGATGGTTTGCCTGCGACGCAGGAGGTTGCGGGTTCGTTTCCCGCCTTGGAACAAATATTTGTACGATCTGCAGATATTTGTTCAGGTTTAGTTATCTAGTACCCAAAACACAAGCTCTGCTTAGCTTGGGGCTAGATAATGTTGTGTGAAATGTCCAGCATTATTTATTTATTTTATTCATTTTACCATACTAACGAGTACATGGGGTGTTCATTTTCCGATTTGCATGCGCAATAATTATTTAATCAACAAAAAATATGTTGTAGGTATTTTTATCTTGTATTTTTTGTGTCATTGTTTTGTTGTGTTTTTAGTTTTAAATTTTTAATGCTGTATCTTGAATTGTGTGATTATTATTAAGAGTTATATAATGTATTTTTGACGTACCAATGTTATGTAATATAACGAAATGGTGAATAAATGAATATCTGAATATCTTAGATATGTCATTAACTCTATGGAGGTTTTATATCTGTATTTTGTTACCAGATCCTCGAAGGCAGTCACTTACCCAAGAGTCCTGAACCAGTAGCTCCACAAAATCAGGGTAAGGGTTACCTAAGAGAATGCCACTGGTAGCTAGCAAAAAGGAGCTTACCCTCATTTTTACGCGAACGAAGCTTGCTTCTAATTTGCCTATATTTTCTTCAAACTCCATGATTCTTTACAAGCTTTTATTTAACTTGCTATGTATGTATGTTTGTCCGGGTGGAATCTTGTAAATGAATTTTAAATCAGTTATCTTTAACCGATTGAGTTGAAATTTTTCATACCTGTCAAGTTCAGATGACAATACAATATTATGGTGACGGCGAGCTGATCTGATGATGGAGATGGGAGATGGACAAGGAAACGCTTCGATGATAAGTAGTAGCCTGGCAGTGTTTGGACTCATTTTGATCAGGTTCCGATAACGAATTTAACAAAAGCTTGTTTTGAAAAATAAATTTTTCAATAATAAACTTATTATACACATAATCAGTACCATATCGAGGGCATCAAACCATATGGGCGTATCGACTTTGGGCTACTGTTCAGGAGGAACAAAAAACTGTCTAACTTTTTTCAGAGATGTCAGATCTAACTGAAGTTTTCAGGAAAACTATCTAATTTTAAGTCTCAAATAATCATAGCACTTAAAATTGTGTAGCCCAACTCCTTCTAGTACTTTTCGTTCATACGCCCATATGGTTTGAAAATTTTCAGTGAATTTTGTGTTCCCCTTCACCATATAATTTGAGGCGTATGATAAAACATATTTTTTTAATGTGTTTTTTTACAAATAATCTGAATGGAGATGCCCACAGTATAATAAAAAACATAATAGTTTTAACAGGGAACCCTTCATCTCAGAAAAATCAAATTATACGCCCATATGGTTTGATAAAATAGTTGACTTTGTGTAAAAATTCCGTAGAGGCGTATAATATCCAGACCTATCTAATGAAACAGTATCTACTGATACCAGATTCTTCCTCCAGTAAAATACTAAGTACTTATTCTGTATTACTAATTTTTGATAAAAATCTGGAAATTATAACTAAAATCCTTAAAAAAATCTTACAAACACATTTAGGTACAATTAAAAACAACTAACACATTTACAATTTGTCTGTCTTAAAATGTAATAAAAATTCAAAAATATTAATCACTATCATCAGCCTGTCCACTGTCCATTGCTAGGCATAGGTCCAGCACCTAGTGGACTTCTACAAGCTGATGATGGATGGATGGGGTTCTAGGGGGAGTGCATAGGCATCACGACGAATGGTCTTGAGCCACCTCCACCTATCGACTTCCTGCGAGGTTGCAACGTTTATTATGTCTTTAGTCGATCGAGTGGAAGGCCATCCTCTACCGTCTCGTCCGGTTTGTGGTCGCCACTCGAGAACCTTTATTCCTCAACTGTTGTAATTTCTGTGAGCTATATGACCTGCCATTGCCACCTATTCTTGCTAATTCTGGAAACTATGTCGGTGATCTTAATTCTTCTACGAATTTCCTCATTTCGGATTCTATCACCTAGTGGAAGCCCTAGTAATAGCCCTCTCCATGAGCCAGTGCGTGAATTTGAGCTAATACGGCCAATAGTTAGCGACCACGTCTTAGTGCCGTAAGCCATCATGGCAACACATACTGATCTATAGACTTTCGTCTTGAGGCTCTGCGGTATTTGTGACGAGAAAATATGGCGTAGTTTTCCGAACACTGCTCTGGTCGACTTCAATTCATCGGTTGACCTCTTTGTCGAAGTTCAACCTTCCTAGGCGAATCGTCTGACCCAAATAGACACAGTGGTCAACAACTTCGACAGTATCGTTCCCAACGTGTACTAGTATAGGTGCGATATGGGCATTGGACATGATGTTCGTCTTGCCTTCATCTGTTGGGAGACGGTCACGGTATTGAGGTCACTGAGCATTGTGCCGACTATGACATCGGCATATCGAAGTTAGGTGATGTATTCGGCATTCTAAAGTTTTAGGGTTTATGATTATGATGTCGTCGGAATTTGAGCAGATAAAGACTATAAAGATACTGTATTACACTTATATTAGGAGTCATCTTGAGTCTCAGGTTTGGAACCCAGTCTATGACATATACATAAATCAAATTGAAAGAATACAGAAGCGTTTTCTTAGATATTTACAGTTCAGATTAAAGAAGTTTACGTCTAACTATTCCGTGCGTTGCAGAAAATTCCATATCCTCCCACATAAAGAGAGTAGGCGTGCCGCTGACTTATCCTATCTTCTCGATATTGCAAGCAGCTCGATCGACTGTCCTGAACTTCTCGGCCAATTGAGGCTTCGAACTCCTACACTATCAGTAAGAAGTCCTAACCTTCTTCACATTCCAAGAGTTTGTTCTATATACAGAAAGAATTCATATTTAATTCGATCATGCAAATGTTATAATGAAATGGCGCGAGAGGTCGATATTGACTTGTTCAATACCTCCTCCAACTTAAAAGCGCGGTCTCGACTGAATCAAAGGCTTTCTCGTAGTCCTCTAACGCTAGATTATACTTGTTAAGTCATCAGTCTTCTGTATAATCTGCCGGAGCGAGTGGATGTGGTCTACAGTAAACCCGTCTTATTTCGGAGGCTGGAAGTCGTCTAACTTACGTGTTTGGAGACGATTCGTAACTACTCTTAAAAACAACTAATAGACGTGGCTCAGGCAGCTCAAAGGGTAAATAAATTTTAAATAGGGTGTCATCAACTTTTTTGAAAAACAGTACCACTACTACTGTTCCACGCCTTCGGCGTTATGCTCTCGAGGATAGCAGTAGATAGATACATAACAGCAGACAGATGAAAATAATATAAATATAACACCCAACAGTCACATACATTGCCCTAATTCCACACTAGGATTCTCTGTGTCGTGGGTATCATGAACTAAGAGTACCATAACGGGATTAAATAGCGTCTGAAAGACTTTTAGTATCAGTTCTCTATCCGCTTTCAGTAGCACTGTTGTGAGCACACGCTCTGATACCTTGGTTTTGTGTATAAAATAATGATATAAAAATTCCCTTCAAAGTTTAGTTAGGTTTTGTTGATGAATTCACTAACCCAATTTATAACTTATAGTAACCAAAAGTTCCAAAAATAAAAATGTGTTAGAAGACTTAGAAGTTAGTCTGAAATTAGATTTCAATTTTACAAAGGTTAAAAAATAGTCATCTTTGTTTATGTTTTTAACGAGTGGAGTAATTCAAATTGTGTACTGAATTTATGATTTCACTAGATAAAAAGCTTAAGAATACGTATTTTTTTCGTAAACTATAAGAACTCATATCAAAAACTTAACTATTCTAGAGCTCATTAAATGCATTATGTGAACCTATAGCGTCTTAAGCTGTTTGAGAGCTGTTCGGATCTCGTATAGGCTGACATCCAGGATATCATCGTTGTAGTGGAGGGTCAAACGGGCTCTCTCTCTTTCTAGGCTAGTCTATTCTAGGTATACCTAGTTACATCATCAATGTTAATGTTTGTGAGGATGGGTGGATGGATGTTTGT
This sequence comes from Epirrita christyi, assembly GCA_951392215.1. Classification (NCBI taxonomy): domain Eukaryota; kingdom Metazoa; phylum Arthropoda; class Insecta; order Lepidoptera; family Geometridae; genus Epirrita; species Epirrita christyi. The sequence goes on along the minus strand of OX595863.1, from coordinate 7,745,825 downwards.
CACACAAAAACTACTGAACGGATTATGATGAAACTTTACAGTATTATAGCTCATACATCAGAATAGTATATTTAGCTATAATGCATATTTCCATTCGGGCGGAGCCGCAAGCAAATGCTAGTAAAGAATATGTCCGACCATAAAGGCGTACAATCATGCAAGCGGTTACGTTACTGTACGCCTGTATGACCCGATAATTTAACTCATAATATGTTGACGAAACGCCGACGATACGCCTGTATGGCACGACGTATTTATTTATTTGTAGTTATACGCCTATAATGTTTTGGTCGGTATAAAAAAAACTAAAACACCTAAAAATATTAGTGTTTTGCCAGATTATGGATCAGAAGTTCTCAAATCCATAGGTAAAATAAAAAAAAAATGCCATTTTGTGGATACGCCCCTATGGTTTGATGCCCTCGATATATATCTACACGTGCGTTAGTTTTTTATTTTTTTTTTATTTTTTTATGGTTTTGTAACCATATAATTCTATAAGAAACTAACACACCACAGGTCTAGATATTAGTGTATTGATCATGTGTACAAAGTTTAATGGAGTTTAAAGAAATAATAGCCAAATTAGATGAAAACTCCTTTCGCGTAAAAAAGAACGTAAGCTCTCTTTTGTTAGCTACCGGTGACCCTTAAGAGGGCGCTCCGAAAATATAATATATATGAATCGTCTTTTAGACGCAAATACTAACGGAATAAGATTGAATATCGCACGACCCTATCTTGCACAGAAGTAAAGTCTCAAATCATATATTTAATTTATTATGAGAATACTAATTAGTCTTGGTGAATTTTGGTTTGGTCCCGGATAGTAAACTATATTTTCTTTCGGTGAGTATTTATTTTGGATATGTGACTGAATTTATTTCCTAGAAATTTCAAAAAATCTAGTTTAAAGGCATAGTTTTCAAAAAAATAAAGTATCGAGCAAATGTTTGCCAATTGTGTTTCTGGCTTGGTCACGGATAGAAAAAAGTTTGAAAAATCACGTGCTTCAGTTTTTTTATTTATGCGATATCTGGTTTACTCACAATAACTAGGCAAAACAGCTTTATATTTTCGGAGCGCCCTCTTAAGGCCAAAGCATACCGGATGCGTATGCAGCACGAAACGTAGACACGCGCGTCTTTACGTATGTAGACGCTTGCGTGCACGTCACGCAAGCGGTGTGTTATGTCTCATACAGTTCCATACATTACAACGTAATGTACGTCGACGTGCACCTACGTCTATGCAGCCGGTGTGCTGTGGCCTTAAGTGGGCTACATGCCAAATCCACAATTTAATCAAATAAAAAAAAACGATGATATATTCAGAATACCAGCAAGCATACGTCCAGCAAAAGCAACAGTACGATCTACAACAGCAGTATAACCAGCAGCCGAGACCAGAGCCGCAGCAGAAGTGGACACAAGCGCAGGTAAGTTAGGAGTCATAACTGTTTATGACACGGTCGTAGCCAGGTTTTAGATTTCAGGTTCATGAAAATAAAAAAAAACAAAAATGTACACAAAATGACGTTAACACGTTCGAGCGCGGTATAATAATGTATAATAATGTAACAATAAAGAGGGCTTTTTAACTTCGATAAAAAAAAAAGTAGTTCAAATTAGTTCGATAGATGGCGCTGACTCAACTGTAAATGCCAAGATTGTCAAAAGTATTATCTGTGGTGTACGCGTACTAAGCTATTATCTAACTAGTCTGTAGCTATTAGTCATGCTATTCTGTTTGTGTCTGCTTCTTGAGTGTCGCTAGTGATTTCGTGATGTTTTTAGAAGTAAGCAAAAATAAATACCACGAAACGAAAATATATCTATGTTGTTGATGTTGACATTTAACTTTTTTTTGACACTTGACAGCTTGACACTTGAAGTTACAGAGCAGCGCCATCTATTTTCAACGCTGAAAGCATGATTTGAAACGGCCGTGAAACCCCTCATTGTAGAGTGAAATGACACGACGGCTAGTTACGTCCAGAAAAAATACTTTGTATAAGGCAGATCGTGTACACACGATGTTTCATAATGTTAAATCCTATTACCGTCATATCATATCCAAATTTCAAAATCCTACCGTTACATAAGTGTCAGTTTATGTTCACTTGTTTTTTTTTTTATGCTACTTGGCAAGTAGACAAGCTTACGGCCCACCAGATGGAAAGCAGTTACCGTAGCCTATGAACGCCTGTAACAGATACATCACACGCGCGCTGCCGACCCTGAGACATAAAGATGAAAAGTCTCATGTGCCTGTAATTTCACCGGCACCCGTACCCTTCAAACCGAAACACAGCAATGCGAACACTACTGCTTGGCGGCAGAAATAGGTACTGTGGTAGTACTTCCCCGGACGAAGTCTTTCACAAGAAGTTCTACTACTAACCAATCACTTCAATGAGAGGTGGTGTCACTGTGTGTGTGACACATAGTGTCGTATTGAAATTGACGGAACGTATTTACACGAGTCACGTGTGTAAACGGAACTGTCATAAAATGCTTATAAAGGTTTATAGAATTTATTTCTCAAAAAGGACAATAAGTCACTTACATGAGAACAATATTATAAGTAAAAATTACAGAAGTCGTTCTAGTAGGTAGGTAGCTATAGTTTAGGTACCCATCTAACACATCTACTTTTCTAAAAGTGTATGATCCTGGATTATATGGTGACCAAGTTTGGATTTAAATGTGTTAAATGAGTTTACATTTTTTATTTCTGAGGGTAGATTGTTATATAGCTTTGCGCCTTCACAAATAATCATTTTTTTGCCAAAGTTCGTTCGGGTCCTGGGTAGCACGAGAAAACTAGCTCGACGAGTGGTCTGTTTCGTTATTTGCTTTCGTGTGGTGAAGGCTAGGTTAGTATGGATTTTGTTGTTTAATATTTTTCTAACAAGAATGCATGTGTTATAAACGTACAATTGTTTAAGGTTCATTATTTTAGTCTCTTTGTAAATTTTGGCCGTAGATGTTAAATAAGGATAGTTAAAGAGTATTTTAACAATTTTGTTTTGTGTGGTCTGAAGTTTAGCTAAATTTGTTTTACCGGCGCTGCCCCAAATTTCAATCAGGTATAATAAATGTGGCTTAACAAGGGAATTGTAGACGGTGTAACGTATATGTATCTAATAAGTATCATACTACGTATACAGACGTCGTCTTAATATTTATGGGAGTTTTTAGTGTCATGTTACCTACCGCCGCAAATTAGACATCGCGCTCGAACGTGTTAATATTCATGTTAAAAAAAGGGGTTATTCCCGCTCGTCCCCACGTCTCGTCCCCACTGGGGACGAGCGGGAAGGTTTTAGTAGCCATCGTCCCCACTACGATATTAAGATGGCTATTTTTTAATTAAACCACAATAAATACCTAGAATAACCTACAATTAACTGTTTATTTATTTGACTTTATTAATTTTAGTCATTTTAGTCACTTAAGTAATTTTAGTCATTTAGTTCATTTTATTCATTATTCATTTTATTTATTTATTTATTTTATTCATTTATTTATTTATTTTATTTATTTTATTTATTTTATTTATTTTATTTATTTTATTTATTTTATTTATTTTATTTATTTTATTTATTTTATTTATTTTATTTATTTTATTTATTTTATTTATTTTATTTATTTTATTTATTTTATTTATTTTATTTATACCGCCCCCGGCTAGTGAATTTAGAGAGCCGTAAAAATTTGTATTCAAGAAGTGTAAAGAAGCAAATTTTTTGACTCACCTAACTATTATCGATTTATAATTTCAACTCCTCGTTTCTTCTTATTTCAATATGATAATAATGTAACATTTTGAATATCTGGGGAGGCGTTTGAATCCCCAAAACCCCCTGGCTACTCCCTTGGTTTATGATAGGAGATAGACTTTTGACGTGAATACGTCTTAAATTTTATTTATAGGTACATATTACACACAATTTTAATCATAAAATTATCAAAAACATTAATTTTTAAAATATTTTCTATAACTTAGACTTTTTATTCTATAACTTGTTTTTTTTTAAACCCATAAAATTTAATTTCCAATTAATTATTAAAAATGGTGTTGAGCCACATAAGAGCTAGCTCTCGGTTCAAACGTGGCTTCATCCAGACGCCCTTAAAGAATTTTGAAAACTCGGAAGGCCCCCTGTACCTTACTGACCTAGAGCCTACCCTGAAAGCTCTTTCGAGACTTGCATATTGCGTCTTTTAAAATTCACAGCCTATAATAATAATAATTAAAGTTACTAAAGGTGGTTTTATCGCTTAGAAGCAGAAGAATTTCTTCCAAACAACCTTTGGATAGAGGGATCTAAACGATAGGTTCCTTTCAAAACTTATATATTCCAGGGTACTGAAGAAGGTAACCAGAAAGGTGCTGGTGGTCAGTACTTCAACCAGAACTGGAGCCAGCAGCAGCAAGGATCTGAAGATGATGGACAGGTAACTTTCCACCATCAGCTAGAGTTGAGGAGTCTCACCAATGTGGTTCAGAGCGGAGGGTACTTCTTACAAACTGTCACAATACCAGGCCAGGGGCAGGGTACCATGGTACTCGTAGTTACTGATACCCACGACACAGGGAATCCTATAGTATGGGATCAGCAGGGCTATTCTACAATTTTCGGAATATTTCGGATCGGATTCGTTAGTTTTTCATTTCGATGTGGTAAGTAACTAAAACAATTTTTTTTAGTAAAACAGTAAAAAACAAAAAAAAATTGTTTTAGTTACTTACCACATCGATATTAATAACTAACGAATCCGATCCGAAACCCTTCCGAACGTTGTAGAATATATAAATAATTATATAAATAAATGCTGGAAATTTCACACAACATTATCTAGCCCCAAGCTAAGCAGAGCTTGTGTTATGGCAACTAGATAACTGATAGACTTAATACAATACATTACATAGATAGATATTTTTTATTATACATAGAAAAATACCCAGAACACCCGAAACAATTATCTGCAGATCGTACAAATATTTGTTCCGAGGCGGGAATTGAACCCGCAACCTCCTGCGTCGCAGGCAAACCTTCGCCCCTAATAATAAGAATAGCCCTGAAGGACTACGTATGTGACTGTTATGTGTTATGTTATTTTATGTTATGTTATGTTATGTTTTACTACATCCACCGGAGGAGATGGAGGGGTCTATACTTGCCGGAAACTCTACGGCATAATAATGATGATTAAAAATAATTCTTTACAGTACCGTGAAAATGACGTCCAGGAAAAAGGACCGCACTCTTTCGGCGGCGGATACGCTTTCTCGTTTCAAGGATAAATGATAAAATTACGCCAAACTTAACTGCGCCTCGATTAAAACCACAAAACGACGCACAGGCGCATTTAAGGCCACAACACACCAGCTGCGTACGCGTAGACATGCAAGCACACGTACTACTGCGTTGTAATGTATGGAACTGTATGAGGCATGGCACACCGCTTGCGTGACATGTTAATGTTAAAAATGTTAAAGAACTCCCTTTTCCGCATTCGAACTCTATGGATGGTCCATTATGCGTGAGAGTAAACTAGCTAGATAGTTAGCCTAACTCCGTCCAGAAGCACAGAAGTTTCCTGGGTTCTTCGCAGGCTTCGCGGAGTGACCTCGGGTTGTTGAGGATTTGTTCACGTTGAGCTGCTACTCCCACGCATTCCAGGACTACGTGGGCAGCCGATTCTTCTTCGGTCAGACACCCCCTGCAGAGTGGGCTGTCTGTGGCTCCGATGTTGTAGAGGTGTTTGTTCAGGAGACAGTGGCCTGTGAGTGTCCCCACGATGGTATGAAGGTCCGGTCTTGAAAGGTTGAGCAGACGACGCGTGAGCCGTGGTGAGACAGCCGGAAGGGCTGGCTTGCGTGACATTAAGCATTGCAGCTCCCAAGAGACAAACAGGGGGCTTAGTACAGATTTTGATAGTTAACGAACCTATATGAAGTTTCGTTTCCTTCCATACAATTAATTGAAGCGCCCCTAGCGAAAACGAGAAGAAAACTAAGGACGCTGTCAGTAAATGTATTGGATGGAAATTAAACTTTATATAGCTTGGTTGTGACATTTCCCATTGGACGTCACACCAAACAAACGCGTAAGCGTGGACATATGCGTAACCCGGTGCGTCAGGGGTCCGCGTGTGTGCGCGTTACGTGCTGCTTACGCATTGCATACACATCCGGTGTATTTTGGCCTTTAAGTTTGACTATTATTAGTACAGTTATAAGTTGGTTAAGTTTTAGGAATGAATCCTATTTATCGATTCTTTGAAGACGATGATTGACTCCGTGGCGTGGCGGGTGAAACGCAAGTGGTTGCGGGTTCGATTCCCGCTGCGTGCGGGACAAATGTTTGCATGATATGCAAATAGGTTCCAGGTCTAAGTGTTGTAGTACCATGGTACTCGTAGTTCCTTGTTCTATGTATGAGACTGTTGAGTACTATGTTATGTATGATATGTTATGTTATAATACGATTTCCGGGAAGCTTATTAACAACCTCTAAAAGCTTTTAGAATTTGTATTAGAGAATAAAGGTTTCTTGTATTGCGGAACCCTAAAAAGACGTAAATATTCAAAAGAGTATGTATGAGAGTGTTTGTGATAATAAATTACTTACAATAAATAAAAATGTTTTCATGGAATTGGATAAAAATCTTATTTCTAATGATCCTTACTTAATTTTTAACCGACTTCACAAAAAGGAAAAAATAAGGAAAGGTTTTCTTATTTTTTATTTTTTTTATGTTTGTTACCTCATATCTCCGGCGTTTATGAACCGATTTGGAAAATTCTTTTTTTGTTTGAATAGATATACTTCCAGATTGGTCCCATTTTTTCAGAATCCAGTTCTGATGATGGAATCCATGAGGAATTGAGGGAACTCCTCAAATATTGTAGGCATACATATAGCGATTTTGATATTTTCCAAGCCAAGCATTGGCATTCAGAAAGTATCATAATCCTTTCACCACTATGGTTCTTTCATCATTTTTTTTTCATACAGATAAAATGGAGGAGGTTCTCAATTCGGTTATATTTTTTTTTTAATGTTTGTTACCTCATATCTCCGTCTTTTATAAACCGATTTGGTTTTTTTTTATTTCAGGTTAAAGATATTTACTCTCAAAAGAAAATTACATTTCACTTGGTGAGAAATTACTAATATAGAAATTTCGAATTTATTATTTGAATAGATATACATCCAGATTGGTCCCATTTTTTTCAAAATCCAGTTCTAATGATGGAATCCATGAGGAATTGAAGGAACTCTTTAAACGTTATAGGCATACATATATATATATATATAATCTACTATATAAAAATTAGTCGGGTTTTCCTTCCTGACGCTATAACTCGAGAACGGCTGAACGGATTTATCTTATCTTGGTCTTGAAATGTTCGTGGAGGTCTAGGGAAGGTTTAAAAGGTGAGAAAAGTTAGAATAACTGCCGGGAACACCGGGACCACGCGAACGAAGTCGCGCGCGGGCCGATAGTTGTATATATATATAAATATATTATGCGTTATAGGCAATTTGGGTATTTTCAGCAACAAGTTATTGTTTTGTATGCCTTTAGCAAATAAAAACATGCAGATAGCCGTATTCAATTCGTATTCAATGGCGGAAGTCTATTTTTAATGAAATGTTATTTATCTTAAACTTGTACGACATCCGTGGGAGGGGACGGAGGGGTCTAATCTTAGGCTGGACACACCAATGGCACAGACACAGCTCATCGGTAATGCCATAAAATTTAAGCTTAATCCCCAGGGCGGGGATATAATGGATTTCAATTTATCCTCGAGAGCCTGTTGAATGTAAGGTTAGGTTAATATGGCGCTAATAAAAAAACTTTCAAAACAATTAATTCGATTTAATTTATGTATTAGACACATTTTTTTAAATATTTTTATATATTGCAATTCATACAAAAACTATAATTTACTAGTTGCGCCCCGCGGTTTCACCCGCGTGAATAATGATGAAAATTGATGATGATGATGATGATGATGAAAAGTAGCCTATGTGTTAATCCAGGGCGTAAAGTATCTCCATTCCAAATTTCACTCAAATCCATTCAGTAGTTTTTACGTGAAAGAGTAACAAACATCCATCCATACTCACAAACTTTCGCGTTTATAATATTAGTAGGATTTATACTAAATATTATTATATATTACTGAAATAAATGACATTATTATTATTGTCACTAATTTATTTTGAATCTCGTTAAAAAAAATTTTTTTTACTATAATGAAATACTATCTACAAAAACATAATAGTAAAAAATATGTATCAAAACAGGAAACCTCCGGCCGCGGAGCAAGGCCCAAGGGGTCGGAGGCTAGAGCTGCAGACCTTCTGACTATGCGTGCCGAGTCCAGGAGTACAGCCTTCTGAATTTGACCCTTGATCCAACCATTTAGTGAGAGCCTCTTAAGGTGTTGGTTAAGGCTCTTCGCTATCAGTCCATTCACTGAAACATTATTATTATTCTTCTATTAGGGAACAATGCTAGGAGTTTTACTACGTGATAAAAGCCGAAATGAGGAAATCCGTAGAAGAACCAAGGTCACCGACATAGCTCTCAGAATTAGCAAGTTGAATTGGCAATGGGCAGGTCATATAGCTCGAAGAACAGACAACCGTTGGGGAATGAAGGTTCTCGAGTGGCAACCACAAACCGGACGACGCGGTAGAGGAAGGCCCTCCACTCGATGGACTAATGACATTATAAACGTCGCAGGCAGTCGGTGGCCTATGTCCAGCAGTGGACTTACAGGCTGATGATGATGATGATTAGGGATTACACCAGGGTATTGGTAGCAGCATCTACCTGAGTACTCGACACCAATTCGCCTGACAATGCGAGCTTTTCAACTTCGATTAAAAAAAAAAGTAATTCAAATTGGTTCGATAGATGGCGCTGACTCAACTGTAAATGCCTAGATTGTCAAATGTATTATAATAATAATAATATTTATTTCGAACCAAAACACTGACACATCAAAAGGTTAACAAAATTACAGATTAGCTTGACTATTATCTGTGGTGTACGCGCACTAAGCTATTATCTAACTAGTCTGTGTCTATTTGTCATGATAATCTGTTTGTGTGTGCTTCTTGAGTGTGCGCTAGTGATTTCGTGATGTTTTTAGAAGTAAGTAAAAATAAATACCACAAAACGGAAATGTATCTACGTTGTTGATGTTGACATTTAACTTTATTTTGACACTTGACAGTTACGTAACAGAGCAGCGCCATCTATTTTCAACGCTGAAAGCATGATATGAAACGGCCGTGAAAACCCCTCATTGTGGTGATTATGCGTAAATCCCCTTGTTTTATGAGGGAGCCCTGTGTCCACGGAGCAGGGAGAAGCTGATACATTGTAAATGAGAACTTAAAAACCTTAGATAGGTAGTCAAAAGTTTATACTACTTAACAAGCAAACAAACATACGGCCTACCAGATGGAAAGCAGTTACCATAGCCTATGGACGCCTCCAACACCAAATGCATCACACGCGCGCTGCCGACCCTGAGACATAAAGATGAAAAGTCTCATGCGCCTGTAATTTCACCGGCACCCGTACCCTTCAAACCGAAACACAGCAATGCGAACACTACTGCTTGGCGGCAGAAATAGGTACGGTGGTATTACTTCCCTGGACGAACTCTTTTACAAGAAGTTCTACAAACTAACAAAAAAAAAACTAAGTAAGAATCAGCAAAAGTTTATAAGACAGCATACTCTACGCTTACGATGCAAGACAGGTCTAATGGGTTTCCATAATGACGTCACAAAGAAGGAATTTAATAAAGTCGTGACGTCATGTGATCCCGCCGCGACGTGCCGGCACTCACCCCCTGACCTCGCCCCCAATACGCAAAGAGGAGGCGAGTGAAGATGTCCCAAGCATTTTTTACAGTAAAGTACCTAAAGTGCCAAAAAGTACTAAAATGATAATAACGTCGTTTCGACAAACAAAAACTGAATATAATAATAATATAACTTTTCATTTAAAAAACCGACTTCCGCCATAGTATTCGACAAAATAATTTTGGATGAAAAAATTTTTATGAAAGAACCATAGTGGTGAAAGGATTATGATACTTTCTGAATGCAAATGCTTGGTGTCTTGCTGAAAATATCAAAATCGCCATATGTATGCCTACAATATTTGAGGAGTTCCCTCAATTCCTCATGGATCCCATCATCAGAACTGGATTCTGAAAAAAATGGGACCAATCTGGAAGTATATCTACTCAAATAAAAAAAGAATTTTCCAAATCGGTTCGTAAACGCCGGAGATATGCGGTAACAAACATAAAAAAAAAAAAAAAAAAAAAAAAAAATACAACCGAATTGAGAACCTCCTCCTTTTTTGGGAAGTCGGTTAAAAATAATAAATACTGGACATTTCACACGACATTATCTAGCCCCTAGCTAAGCAGAGCTTGTGTTATGGGTACTAGATAACTGATATACTTAATACAATACATTACATAGATAGATATTTTTGACGTGTTAACGTCTTATAAATCGATGGAGCCGGCTGCACGCTCGAAAAAACATGACTAATGCGTCGTTACCTCGTCATACGTCGTTACGAGCGACAAAGAAGCACAATAACGACGTTGACACGTTGAACTATCGTCAGTAAACCGACTCTACAGACAACCGTTTTTTATTATAAATAGAAAATTACCCAGAACACCCTGAACAAATATCTGCAGATTGTACAAATATTTGTTCCGAGGCGGGAATCGAACCCGCAACCTTCTGCGCTGCAGCCGAACCTTCGCCCGCCGCGCCACAGAGGTCGTCAATATGTCGTCGTTCTGACTAATAAAAACCAAAAGACGTAACATTGACCACTGAAAACCAAAAATGACGTTGTTTCCACCACCGAAACCAAAAAATGACGTAATTTTGACAAACTTAAATAATAATAATAATAATAATAGTCATTTATTTCAGGCTACATGGGAATTGTACATTAAATTATACCTAAACAATAAGCCCATAGAAATATATACTTTAAAATAATAATAGGTTATAATAATATTTACTAAAACACATAGGTAACACAAGATAAGTACTTACATAAAAAAAAATATTAAATAAAATACCTAGGTATTATTTTTGGTTCTCGCGCTGGTGCACAGAGATCCAAAACCTGTACATAGGGCTATATAGGCCTTCAGACATACATTGCAAAATGCCGTTTTTGGAATTCCTGAGCCCACCCCAAAAAGACGCTATTCGTGCTCTTATGATCGAGAAGAAATCCGGAACCCGTGCATCAGCGAACATGCCCGACGCACTACAGAATCGTGGCTTTTTCATGAGAATGCGATATGCGTCATTGTATTGCACCCTTATGGTACTATACGATTTTCTCTTGTATTTGAACCAGAGCTGACAGGTATACATGCATAAGCAATACGCTTTAAACAAGGTAATTTTTACCTCGTCACTACATCTGGCAAATCTCCTTGCGAGCATGTTGCACCTGATGGACAGGTTCCGTCTTTCACGTTCAATATCCAGATCATCCCTCAGATCTTCCGTGATAATATGTCCTAGATATTTGAATTGCTTCACAACCCTCACTGCTGACTCATTCAGGTATACATCAGGCACCCTCTCCGGGCCTTTTCCAGCTCTGAATACTAGCATTTCAGTCTTCAATACATTGTATTTCAGACCGTGGGCTTTAGCATATTCTTCACAAATAGCCAAGAGCTTTCTTAACCCATTAATCGAGGGGCTGAGAAGCATCATGTCGTCAGCGTAGCTCAGATTGTTGACACAAACTTAAACTGAAAATGACGTCGTTTAGACCATCGAAAACCGACGTGACGTTAGAACCTGTTTTACAATGTATACTTTATCTTCATAGCTTTTCTTTTTTCTATCTATCTATATAGTCAGTCGCACTGCTGGCTATGGAGAGAAATATGCTCGGAGTTGATACGTGATAGAATCCGAAACCATGAGATCCGTAGAAAAACCAAGATAATTGACATAGCTCTCAGAATTAGCAAGTTTAAGTGGCAATGGGCAGGTATAGCTCGAAGAACTGATAACCGTTGGCGAATAATGGTTCTTGAGTGGCGACCACAAACCGGACGACGCGGTAGAGGAAAGCCTACCGCTCGATGGCAATTTTAAGGTCGCTAGATCCATTGCCATCCTGTTCCCATATTAACTGAAAGTCACTCGGTGACTATCGTTTGACAAGTAAAATTACCATCAATTGGTCAAAATTACTAAGAATTGTCAATTGATAGTCTTTTTACTTGACAAACGTTGGTCACTGTAGTACAGTCAAATTAGGTGATTTTTTGCAAAAGTGTGGAAGTAATTAGATGTAGTCATGAAAACTTTTCTAATTGTTTTGTATGGCTTAAAAATCACCTCTAATAATAAGCATCAGTAATTTCACCCTCCGGAACAGGGTGAAATAGGGTGAAAACCTTAAAATATCCGTAACTTAATGGGGGAAATAGAAGTAGTCGGTGCAATTTGGCATAGACTTTGAACCGTTATGATCTACATTTGCACCAAGTATTTTTTAAATCCGACATACGTAACGTACAAAAAAAAATCATTTACAAAAAAAACTTTTTGTGGTTATTACGGCTCCAAGAATATTAAGGTGGTCGGTGCAAATTGATATACTTACCAGAAAAATGTTCGAAAAACATTACCAAGTTTGCACCATGGTGCGTCTCACGGAAGGCACTTTTCCATATTTTATTGTCGCTCTACTTCGGGGAAAATTAATGTAGTTCTGGAAATTGACTTAAACTTATTCATTTAATTAGTACTACATCCGCCGGAAGTTTTATACTTGTTTTTTTTTACGGAAGATGCATTTGTTCAACACTGTGTTCCCTACATGCACGTGGTTTTTATTAAAATCATAATGCACTAAGACAGTCTCTCTATACGTAATTTAACTTGCATCAAGTAATTTCTTTCTATTTTAAAATTTAAACCTTAAAAAAAAAAAAAAAAAAAAAAAAAATTAAATCTTTTTTTTAAATTTAAGCCTTTTTAAGTTTGTACCTAATATTTAAAAGGGTTCTGTAAGCGCCAGAAACGGTGCAAACCTAGGATAAGCGTCTTTTCGTGTCATCTAACGTTTCCATAAGAATCCACGACTACACGACTTACGTCCTCACTTTTTGCTAATTTGCCTGTACTACTGAGTGACTTTCAGTTAGCGAGTAGGGGGGGAGGTGTATAAACATTACACCCAACAGTCACATACGTACGTCTTGATCCCACACTAGGATTCATGTGTCTTGGATATCAAGAACTAAGAGTACCACGGTACCATAACACCCAGACCCGAAACAAATATTTGCAGATCATACAAACATTTGTCCCGCAGCGGGAATCGAAGCCGCAATCTCTTCCGCAACTTCTTCTCTGCCGCCTTCTCGCTCACTGCGCCACAGAGGTCATCAAATATGTGGTAGTATACCTTAAGCTATAAGGCCAATAGTTAGCCACCGCGTCTTAATGCCTTATGTCATCATTGGGACACATCTCATTATACCTAGGCTTTCGTCTTGAGGCTCTAGTTCAAGTCCTAGTTCGTATTCTAGAACATTCTAGTTTCCTCACGATGTGTTCCTTCACCGATTAATGTAAGCATAACTTTTCATTTAAAAAACCGACTTCCGCCATAGTATTTGAAAAAATATTTGGATGAAAAAAAAAATGATGAAAGAACCATAGTGGTGAAAGGATTATGATAATTTTTGAATGCAAATGCTTGGTTTGTTGCTGAAAATATCAAAATCGCCATATGTATGCCTACAATATTTGAGGAGTTCCCTCAATTCCTCATGGATCCCATCATCAGAACTGGATTTTGAAAAAAACGGGACCAATCTGGAAGTATATCTATACAAATAAAAAAAGAATTTTCCAAATCGGTTCATAAACGCCGGAGATAGGCGGTAACAAAAATTTAAAAAAAAAAAATACAACCGAATTGAGAACCTCCTCCTTTTTTGGGAAGTCGGTTAAAAATGGCGACTAACCACAGTTTTTACAAGCTTTTATTTAACTTACAATGTATTATGTATGTTTGTCCGGGTGGAATCTTGCAAACGAATTTTAAATCAGTTATCTTTAATCGATTGAGCTGAATTTTTCTCATACCTGTCAAGTACAGATGACAATACAATATTATGGTGACGGCGAGCTGATGTGATGATGGAGACGGAAGGTGGACAACGGAACTCTTCAATGATGAGTAGCCTGGCAGTATTTAGGCTCATGTTGATCAGCTCACGGTTCCAATCACTAATTTTATAAAAGCTTGTTATGAAAAATACATTTTTCAAAAAACTTATTTCTATCTTCTATTTATCTACCTTATCTTTGCCGCTCGCGATATCTCAAATTATCTTCTATTATCTGCCTCTGGTGCAGACGTCCAACTCATTCTATTAGAATACTCCTGATGAAATAAATGGGTGTTGCTCTGAATAAATATAGACTTTTAGGGCCTTATTCATAATCATTTTTTAACCGACTTCCCAAAAAAGGAGGAGGTTCTCAATTCGGTTGTATTTTTTTTTTTTTATGTTTGTTACCGCGTATCTCCGGCGTTTATTGACCGATTTGGAAAATTCTTTTTTTAATTGAATAGATATACTTCCAGATTGGTCCCATTTTTTTCAGAATCCAGTTCTGATGATGGAATCCATGAGGAATTGAGGGAACTCCTCAAATATTGCAGGCATACATATGGCGATTTTGATATTTTCAGCAACAAACCAAGCATTTGCATTCAAAAAGTATCATAATCCTTTCACCACTATGGTTCTTTCATCATTTTTTTTCATCCAAATATTTAGTCGTATACAATGGCGGAAGTCGGTTTTTTTAAATGAAAAGTTATAATTATTAAACCTATTTTAGTTAAAATAGCTTTTGTCTTGTTCTCTCTGATGTTAAATGTCATACGCCAAAACAAGACAAGCTATTTTAGCTCTTGCATTGCTAAAATTCGTGCGCGTGCATCCTCCACAGGCACCTTAGACTTTAGAATTCAAAAATTTAAATTGTGGAAAAAACAAACTTCATTGAAATCGGTTTCATTTCATTTCATTTATTCAGAAACAATTTTTAACAAATCTTTTATGAACGTAGGCACTTACTTACTAATTATGTCTACCTACTTATTATATTTTTTTATTCTATATATTAGCTTAGTTGAACGAGCGAAGCGAGTTCTCTGAGCCAAGTTGGAAGAATCGCCGTTTGTATGTATGTATGTATGTTTGTCCGATGAAAACTTCCAAACCGTTAATCCGATCTTCATGAAATTTGGTATGGGGGTAGATAGTATTGGTACAATTTGTAGGTAAGGTTATGAGCTATATCGGTCAGGGGGTTGCTGAGATATTGGGGTCCAAGTGGGGGTAAAAAAAATAAAAGTGGGACAGTCAGATCAAGTGGGGTGTCTAATGAAAGCGCATTGGTTGGACATTTTAAAACTGTTTTTAATAAGTATTTTGCCTTAGTAGTATCGAGATATTAGGGAAAATAAAAAACGTAAAAATCAAAAATTCTAGGGCACTTCCAGCTATCCCACAATGCTGAAATTTGGTATGCTTGTGGCTTTTTTGTCACAACTACAGGGAAAAGTCTGAAATTGAAGAATTTAGAAACTTGTACTCCATAAAACAGAAACCAATGTAACATCCATTGTTGACCTCCCATTTCTAGGAATTTGAATGACGTTGGAGTTCTATGGTTTTAGTCAAAAGGACGTTATCAATTAATTCTTCAGGTACTTGATATACTAACATGTATTAGTATGTACGCCCCGTTGCTTAGTCCTATTCAAAAGTTATTTCGATGATGGAAATTACCACGAGGCGAAAATTTTAAAAATAGTAATGGAAAATAATATGGAAATGACTTACTTGAGTAGTCGGGCTGATAAAGGTGTCATCGCGAGGTCTCAGTTCGGGGCGAACTACTAGTAGTACTTTAGTTTCAATGAGGGGTTTTCACGGCCGTTTCAAATCATGCTTTCAGCGTTGAAAATAGATGGCGCTGCTCTGTAACGTAGCAGTCAAGTGTCAAAATAAAGTGAAATGTCAACATCGCCAACGTAGAAATAATTTTCGTTTCGTGGTATTTATTTTTGCCTACTTCTAAAAACACTACGAAATAACTAGCGCACACTCAAGAAGCAAACACAAACAGAATATCATGACTATTAGCCACAGACTACTTAGATAATAGTTTTGTACGCGTGCACCACAGACAATCTTGATTGATACAGTTGAGTCAGCGCCATCTATCGAACCAATTTGAACAATTTTTTTTCTTTTTAATCGAAGATGAAAAGCCCTCATTCTAGAACCCCATACCACAAAACAGCCGTGAATACTTATATTAATATCGTGAACAATGTACCAGGAACGCAGAGATCAAAGGATCATACAGAATGCGAAACGGGACATTTCACGACTTTATTGAATATCTGACGCGCGCCGCATTCTTGATAGTCAGCTGTACGGTGACCATGAAGAAATAACACTTAGAAAAAGAGAGATAAGATAAGATAAAGTAGGATGGCAACGTCCCATACATTTTACGACCTAACTGTTTTGTCAATTTCACGTTACCTTCAAAATATATACTTTGATAAGAAAATGATAAAGCAAATTGAATGAAGTGTGTAGAAGTTAGGGGAAAATAATTGAAAGAGCTTATTTACATAAAAACTTCGAAATCTTCAGTTGGAATACGAAATACGTATGACACATCGACTGACATGTAACATCTATCAGCGTTCGTATTCATGTTGGTAATTGTTATTTTAGGTTAAATTGTACAAAACTACACTTTAAAGTATATATTAAAAGGATCAGAAGGGAAATGAAGATAAAAACAGAAGGCGCATAAGTACAACAATTTAATATTAGAGTTGCAATTGAAACAATCAGAATAACCGAAGGGATAATTAAACAGAATAGCAATTAGATCACAAAATACGTCTGCATAGCACAAGTCTTTAGTCGAAGAGCGTTCTAGAAAGTGTCCCAGCGCTTTTTTTTTTTTCTGAAGGACTAAATGCAGTTGGCCTCAGACGGCCGATGCTGCGTTACCGGACTTTTGGTGAGCGCGGAAGGCGCTCAACCGTTAAAATTAGGTTGGGGCAACTAGCGCAAGGGCACCACTTAGGTACGGACCTCGGCTTGGGCCGTTGCCAGATTGAGAGGAATAGGAAAACGCCCCGGAACATGCTTGTAACGGTTTAGGCGTGTGGTACAGAAGGTACTGAAAAGACTGGAGGATAGGAGCAAACGCCCCGGAACATGCTTGTACCGGTTTAGGCGTGTGGTACTGAAGGTACTTAAGAAAGTCTTCGACCCCGCCGGCGGGGTCGCTGTATCTGTGTAGTGTTTACTCTGTCGTAATTGGATGAGTGTCCCAGCGCCCGGCGCGTCGCGTGTATTTAAGCAATGCCGCTCGGCCATCTTCGTAACATCGGCTCGTATCACTGATAGGTAGTCTGTTTTCGTGGCTGCCTTCGAGATGCCTATAACAATATATAATTAGCTATAATATTGTCGAAAGTAAAACAAGTTGTTTATAAATATAGTTTACTTTTCTTTATATACTTACCACCATATTCATAATAATTTCTTAAACCTATTTTAGTTAAAATAGCTTTTGTTTTGCTCTCTCTGATGTAAAATGACATACGCCAAAACAAGACATAAGCTATTTTAGCAATCAAAGGTTTAAAAATTGATTATGAATAAGAGGGTCAGTATCTATCAAGTTTTTAGTATAAATTGAATAAGATGTAAGTTTTGATTCTCTACTTCTAAAAATATACAAGGTCTATGGAAAAATCGGCCAAAAATGCTATAACCATGAAATGTTGAATTTCGCTATGACCAAACGTGACATAACGCGGGCTCGTTACGATATCTGCGTGGAATCGTCGCTAAATAGCATGGGTGACGTCACACGTTATTGACAAGGAATCTCTTGGGTCATAGCGAATAACCACCCTGGTTAGTTTTATTTTGACCTGGGTCAAAAGTCACCTACATTCTTTATTATCTCTCATAGGGGTTCTGCTTTCCTATGTAGGGTAGCTTGCGTCTAATCTAAAACTGAACATCCCACTGTTTTACTGCGTTAAAATGATATTTCGTTCAAATATAGAGATGATAAAGGCTGCGTTTCCACCAAAGATGTGCGAGGTATATGAGCGGTGCGAGGATGCGTAGCGAGGCTGTGGACGGATAAAGCCGCGTGGCCTGATGTCGCTCTGCCCCTCGACTGCTAAAATGGAAATTTGCAATATCTGTACTTACCTATTTACATGTTTGTATTAGATTATTATTTATAAGTATAACAAGCGTAGCGTGTGCTGTCTTGCATATTTTTGCTGATGTTTATTTACTTTTGACTACCTTCCTAAGGTTTTTAAGTTCTCATTTACTATGTATCAGCAACTCCTTGCTCCGAGGCCCCACACAGGCGCTTCTCACCTAGTGGTAAGACGGACCATTTATGTAAGCCAAGCCGAGTTTGTTGCCTGATTCTTCTAGGCTTGGTCGCGTTGGAACAGGAGTAATTTAATTTTATATAAGACGATTCAAAATGATCCTAGTGATTTCAATGAATAAAGTTCTTTTTGACTTTGACTTTGACTTTTGGCTTTGACTTTTGTGTGAGTGTTTCCACCAGAGATGTGCTAGGCAGCTGAGCGGTGCGAAGACGCGTAGCGACGCTGTGAAACGGTGCGTAGATGAGTGGTGCGAGGATGTGTAGCGGGAATTACTCGCTCGCGTCCATCCTTTGCACACATCCCTCGCGTACATCTCTCGCACTCATCCCTCGCCACACATTCCTCGCACACATCCCTCGCACACATCCCACGCTTGTTTTGTACGTATAAAAACCTCGCTCGCTAAGCCGTTTCCACGAGAGCTGCGCTGAGCGAGGCTAGGTAAATGAAGTGATTCTATTGGTTCTTAACAAACACATCCCTCGCTACACATCCTCGCTCATCTCTGGGTGAAACGCAGCCTTAATTTTCTTCTTCGGAGGTCTCTTTTATGAAATTATTAACTTGTCACCCTACTGACAACCTAACTTCAGCTGTAAAACAAACTTGCTCGAATATTATCAACTCTATAATATTTACTTAGATTCTAAACTTGCTTGGCAAAACATCATCAAACTACCAGTAATTTTTCATGCAATTGTCTATCTTAAGATAGTACAAATAGAGTCGTTACGGCTTGAAAGTTTTTGTGTTTCTTCTTGTTCATTTTCATGTGATTTTATGTTTTAGCTCAGAGATAATAAGAGTGGTTTTAGCTTGGAAATTGATTTCCTATAAACGCTAGGGTGAATTCTTAACAATAGGTCCAGGGATGTCTAATGGGGTCTCAAATGCGTATAAATTCTTATTTAAATAGGTTACTGAGTTCAATCGACGGGCAGAATTAAAACAGACTAGACTCGTTTTAAAAAAGAATCATCTTAGAGAGATAAAAGCCGAGACGAGGATATTCTTACAGAACCAAAAACACCGACATAGCTTTTGTTTGTAGTAGAACTTCTTGTGAATGAGTTCGTCCGGGGAAGTACTACCACCGTACCTATTTCTTCCGCCAAGCAGCAGTGCTCGCATTGCTGTGTTTCGGTTTGAAGGGTACGGATGCCGGTGTAATTACAGGCACATGAGACTTTTCATCTTTATGTCTCAGGATCGGCAGCGCGCGTGTGATGGTTCTTGGTGTTGCAGGCGTCCATAGGCTACGGTAACTGCTTTCCATCAGGTGGGCTGTATGCTTGTATGCTTGCCCCAAGAAGTATAAAAAAAATGTCTCGTTTTACAAAGAAATCGGCTCGTCTTTTATATGCGGGACTTGTAGTAGACTTATTAATAAAGCCGCGTGGCCTGATGTCACTCTGCCCCTCGACTGCTAAAATGGAAATTTTCAATATCTGTACTTACCTATTTACATGTTTCTATTAGATTATTATTTATAAGTATGTATAACAAGCGTAGCGTGTGCTGTCTTGCATATTTTTGCTGATGTTTATTTACTTTTGACTACCTTCCTAAGGTTTTTATGTTCTCATTTACTATGTATCAGCAACTCCTTGCTCCGAGGCACCACACAGGCGCTTCTCACCTAGTGATAAGACGGACCATTTATCTAAGCCAAGCCGTGTTTGTTGCCTGATTCTTCTAGGCTTGGTCGAGTTGGAACAGGAGTAATTTTAGTTTATAAGACTATTCAAAATGATCCTTGTGATTTCAATGAATAACATTCTTTTTGACTTTATCTTGACTTATTATCTTGAGAAATCTCATGAAGTTTCAGATCTAGGAAATAATTTTAGTTTTTGTACCTAAAAAATCTTGAGACCACAAGAAAACTTCTTATCACAGGCCATATAGTAATGGCCGGCCCTCGGTAGGTGATTTTGGGGAATCATCTGTGCATTATACGAGGAAGGCCTCGTCTAGCTGTGGGGATCTACCAGTTGATGAAGACAAACAAAGAATATTCTAAGCATAAATAAGCTACGCGACGTAGCGGCCTCTACACACCGTAGCCGTCTCTACACGCCGTAGCCGCCTCTACGGGGGTTTATACCATCAAAGTATGCCAAAGTTGTACAAAGAAATACTTCAAAGATGTTTAAGGTTACTATGTACACCGCATCAAAAGGCGTCAAACTTTTTCTAAGAAGATAAAGGCTCTCTCATCTAAATATAATATCAGTAAACATGAAATAGCTGAGGTTTTTGAAATTAAAGATTTGGGAGTAGTTTTAGACAGTAAACTTAAGTACTTAGCCCAATATAATCGAATAGTTAAAAAAGCGGCACAAATGTTAGGATTCCTGAAGCGAAACACAAAAGAATTTAAGAAACCTAGTACCAAAATCACTCTTTATAACGCACTTGTGAGAAGTGTCCTTGAATATGCATCCATTGTATGGAATCCTACATATAGTGTACACACGCAGCGAATTGAAAGTATTCAGCGCTCATTTACTAGACATCTTGCATTTATTTCCTCTGGTATATCACATAGATGTCCATACCCTACTAGACTGCAATTTTTTAAGATAGATTCCCTGTATTGTCGAAGACATTTATTAGAACTGTCATTCCTCCATAAAATTATAAATGGTAATATTGATAGTGAAACTTTAGAATGTATTAGCCTTTCCGACCAAAATTCCAAGACAACCTATAACCAGAATTCTTCACACACCTTTTTGCCGCACCAAAACTGCATGCTCCAGTTGTGCGACTTTGTAGCCGGTACAACCATTTCAAACAACAAATTGATAACATAGATATTTTCAGTGATAATGCCAAAATTTTTAAAAAGAAAGTGCTGGAACACTTTCGTCAACAACAAAACGATACTGAATGCAATTGATATACTTAGTCAGTATTCTTTCACGTTTTAGATTAGTTTTTTTATTATAAAATGTTAAATTATATTCAATGTTTATTTTATTTTTATGTAGGTATAGGTAGAAGCTACTTATCTGTTTTGTTACCAAATATTTTATGTATATTAAGTTAAATAATTAATACTATGTAAGTACCTATAGTTAAAAATTATCTAAGCCTTTTAATTCGTAAGATTAAATGTCAATGTTGTGTACGCCTATAATTGGTATATGTATCAGACTAAAACTATCTAATTCTAATTCTAATTCTAAGTGGGGGTGTTAAGACCTGCACTGACGTCCCGCTGTGGGATGTATTGTGCATTGTCCCCCTGTGCTAACCCTACCCCAGCCAGCCCAGCTCCTTAAAGTAACGGAGCAGGACTTTGGGTTGGTGGCAACACCGTTGAAGTGTGTCCGAAGGCGTCGATGCTGGAGAGCAGGATAGAAGTAGCTCCTGCAAACCCATCTTGGCCCTGGTCTCTTTTGTGGCCGCACAATCCAGGATCACGTGCTCCACCGTCTCTTCTTCCTGCAAGCAGCCCCGACATAGCCCGCTGTCAGTGGCCTAAAACTATCTAACTAAGTCATGTTTTGTGAAAGTGTTAATATTTATGCTGTCGTCGTGCCTTTTATGAATAAATAAATAAATAAACTTTTCGGCTTGTTTGTCGTATTAGGCTATATTATACTCTGATTTTTAATCTTAGACATTTTTTGTAAACAAAGATATGTCAAGATATGCCACTGTTGTATATGTGTCATGTATGTGTGTGCTATCAGTATCTTAAAATATGTACTACTGAAAAAATATTTATTTTTCATATAACTTTGTAAACTCAAAATTATTCTGATTTTATTCTATTGGGGTTTGGCTAGCAAAAAATCTTACCTATTTTTTTTTGGTTAAATTTAGTAGGTAATCTACTACCTGAACGTATATCTTTTGGTATTTTTTTTTTTTTTTTTTTTCTTTTTTTCCCTTTGTTTACAAAAAACATGTCTGAGATAAAAAACAGAGTATACGTATTCTTCTAGGCTTGGTCGTGTTGGATAAGACCATGCAAAGTGATCTTTGTGATTCCAATGAATAAAACACTTTTGACTGTGACTAATATACCCTCGCTCCCTAATTAGAGTAGCTAATGGCAATGCACAACGCAAAAATGGGGATCGTTTTGGCAGGCTGACGCCCAATTCTCTAATTTTAAAAACGATTGAATACAATATAATCTCGTGTCAGTCGCACTGTCACGTAGTAACTATTACTTAATCTTCACATGCATGCGAAGATTAAGTTATAGTTACTACGTACTAATAGTGACAGATGCGACTGACACGAGATTATATTGTAATTCATCGTTTTTTAAATTAGAGAACTGGGCCTCTGAGCGCTGACTAAATCTTGTGAAACTTCAAAGGTGGAATATTTAGGTCAAGAAGTTTCCCCAATTCAAGGTTCGTAAGATATAGATAGCGCTAAGGCTGCCAAAATAATCCCCATTGTTGCGTTCCCCATTACAATTTTGCTACTGGAATTAGGCGGATGGTCTCAAAGACAAAGTTTTTCCAAGACGTAGATTGGTTTAATAGGGCATAGACACGCGTCGCTTAGCAACCGACACGGGTACTTAGGTATAGTTCACGGCTGTTGCTGTGGCACATCCAAATGGATCTTTATTTGACCTTATCTTATTTGTTTGACGACCTCTGTGGCGCAGTAGGTTGCGGGTTCGATTCCCGCCTCGGAACAAATATTTGTTAGATCTGCAGATATTTGGTCAGGGTGTTCTGGGTATTTTTCTATGTATAATAAAAAAATATCTATCTATGTAATGTATTGTATTAAGTATATTAGTTATCTAGTACCCATAACACAAGCTCTGCTTAGCTTGGGGCTAGATAATGTTGTGTGCAAATATACCAGCGTTAAAGCCTCAAAAGTCGATTCAGCCACGAGAAAGTAATGGTGGCGATTAGCTCACCACTGGTCACGTCCATATTCGTGCGATCATCATCATCATCATCATAAGCTTGTAGATGTCCACTGCTGGGCAAAAGCCTCCCACCTATAATTCCACAAGAAACGGACATGAACCGCCTCCATCCACCGACTTCCTGCGATGTTTATATTGTCTTTAGTCCATAGAGGAGGGCCTTGCTCTACCGCGATATTATATTAATTATCTATATTCCTGCGATACTCCGGGAAAAAGAGGCCTAATGACGCTCTGCCTACCCCTTCGAGGAATAAAGCGTTTGTCTATGTTTCAACTTTAACTTTGACAATAGAGAAATGACAAGAATACAAAGTCAGAACTCAATAAAAATAAAATTTCTTATACTAAATCTAGGTCCAAAGAAATAGATATGCTCTGTCTCCCTCACTCATACTGTCAGAGCCTCTCGCTCTAACACTTAACACGACCTTAGGGACAGTTGGGAATGGACAAGAAAGTTATAGAGTCTCTGAACAATAACTTTGCTCTGAATATAGAGTAGAAATAAACTATAAAAAATGTTCATTAAGTAAAACGGGAAATTTTCACGTAAATACCGATATGTTGGTGTTTAGTTAGTGTAGCCTGTCTGGCCGCTCCTGGCGCGCCCGATGGTTGTGACGGGCGTGGCAGCGACGATGATGGAGCACCGCAACCCGACCGAAATGACGTCAGCGAAGAACGCGTGATGACGCGGACACAGGCACTCCCCCCACCCCCGCTCCGGACGAGCCGAGAGGAGCGAGCTCAGAGACGCAGTGCGAGGATGGACGCGGAGGGAGTGTAGCGCGGATCCTATACCATCCTGATGATATGTTAATTTAAGACAGAATTAAGACTCTGGTTTTAACATTAGAAGGACTTCCTAGGTTAGAGTATTATCTTAGTTACATTTTCTTTTAGCATTGTGAACTTAAGGTTTTTTTTATTATTTTCATTGGTTTTATTTTCATTTATTGTGGTATTTTATAATACTTGTTGTAATTTAATCGTAGTTTTGACCTGATAACCTGCCTGTTTTGTTAATATTTGGAAAATGTGAGCCACCTAATTAAACTAAACATAAGAACCTTGAACGTACCACATTTATGCAAATAAAGAAATATTATTATTATTATTTCACTGATTTATTTTAAATCTAGTCAAAAAAAACATTTTTTACGAAATACTATCTACAAAAACATAATAGTATAAAAAACATTATAGTAAAAAATATATATCAAAACGCGAACTCTCCGGCCGCGGAGCAAGGCCCAAGCAGTCGGAGGCTAGGGCTGCAGAGAGAGGAACCTCCTGACTATGCGTGCCGAGTCCAGGAGTACAGCCTTCTGAATCTGACCCTTGATCCAACCATTTAGTGAGAGCCTCTTAAGGTGTTGGTCAAGGCTCTTCGCTATAAGTCCATTCACAGAAACAACTATCGGGACGATAATCGTCGAATTCCCATCCCACATGGCGGTAATCTCGTGGGCCAAGTCAAGCTACTTGCTTAACTTTCTCGGCCTTCACAAGATTATTATTATTATTTCAGTCATTAATTTTCAAACACAGGCTTAACCTGGACCTTTATGAGGCATTACTGGGGCCGTATTTTAGCCAACAGTAAGAGGCCCTTTTACAATTAGGATATAAAAAACAATATTGTTATGGTGGATGGAAGGCAGATGATTAAACTATTGTGGAAATGGATGAAAGTTGGGTCTATTGTATGGAGAACATGCTAATTGAATGGTTATTGGGCTATTATAATATGAGAAACGGCACCTACCAATTCTAAATGATTGAAAACGATTTAGGCAGGTAGTGACTTGCCGTTCACTAAACGGGCCCCTTAAATGTGCCGCCAATGAAGGCTGCGTAAGGGGTAACGTTGGCGTGGACGGCTAAAGGGTGTTGTGAGGTGTGCTGCAGTTTCACTAAGCGCTACTCCCGGCTTCATGCCTTTAACATTTCCACCCTTGGAGCATAGGTTTCGCTCTTGCACCTCTTATTATATTATTATTTTAATGGAAGTCTCCATAGAATTTCTGCTCGGACCATTACACAGCTCTGCACTCTGGTTTAACCACTCGTCTTAGGGTGTGCGTCCACTGCTACTCTCGGTTTAGGAGCAGGGAAACGGATTTAAAAAAAAAATCTTCAATTTAATTAGAAAGAAAGAAAGAAAATACATTTATTCACCAACCAAACTGTCTACAACATAATTATTTTTTGGAAAAAACATAAACCGACTTCGAGCCTGTGCCTATAATGTAGGTAATTCATATTTGAATAAACGCTATCTATTAGCGTTGAGATGTGTTTCTGTGTGTGTGTGTGTGTGTGTGTGTGTGTGTGTGTGTGCTCTAACTCTATAATAAAAAAAATATGTTACGCCTACACCGATTTGTATTTTTGACGACCTCTGTAGCGCGGCGGACGAGTAGCCGGCTGAGATGCGAGAGGTTGCGGGTTCGATTCCCGCTGCGAGACAAATGTTTGAAATGATCAGCAAATATTTGTACCGGGTCTGGGTGTTATGGTGCCATGGTACTCGTAGTTCCTGATACCCACGACACAGGGAATCCTAGTGTGGGATCAAGACTACGTACCTGTGTTACTCTTAGGTGTTATTTTTTTGTTTATTTATAAATAATAAATAAATGCTGGACATTTCACACAACATTATCTAGCCCCAAGCTAAGCAGAGCTTGTGTTATGGCTACTAGATAACTGATATAATTAATACAATACATTACATACATAGTTTTTTTTTATTATACATAGAAAAATACCCAGATCACCCTGAACAGTTATCTGCGGAGTGCGGATCGTACAAATATTTGTTTAGAGGCGGGAATCGAACCCACAACCTCCAGCGTCGCAGGCGAACCTTCGCCCGCCGCGCCACAGAGGTCGACAAATTTGTTTTTTTTTTGTTGTATTTAGATACCTAAGCAGGTAATATTTTCTAGAAGTCTAGAAGATAAGCATATTTGAACACCCTGTTATAAATTAAATAAATAATAATGAGTAAGGAGGTAGTGTCCGAAATTGCATTTAAACTTCCTATTCGAAGATTTAAATCCTACATAAAGATGAATCTAATTAAGAAATCGTATTACACTCTTGATGACTATATTAATGATAAAGCTGCGTGGCCTGATGTCGCTCTGCCCCTCGACTGCTAATAACTTTTAATTTAAAAAACCGACTTCCGCCCTTGTGTTCGACTAAATATTTGGATGAAAAAAAATTATGAAAGAACCATAGTGGTGAAAGGATTATGATACTTTCTAAATGCAAATGCTTGGTTTGTTGCTGAAAATATCAAAATCGCCATATGTATGCCTATAATATTTGAGGAGTTCCCTCAATTCCTCATGGATCCCATCATCAGAACTGGATTCTGAAAAAAATGGGACCAATCTGGAAGTATATCTATTCAAATATTTTTCCAAATCGATCCATAAACGCCGGAGATATGCGGTAACAAACATAAAAAAAAAAAAATACAACCGAATGAGAACCTCCTCCTTTTTTGGGAAGTCGGTTAAAAATGGAAATTTGCAATATATGTACTTACATATCTACATGTTTCTATTAGATTATTATTTATAAGTATAACAAGCGTAGCGTGTGCTGTCTTGCATGTTTTTGCTGATGTTTATTTACTGTTGACTACCTTCCTAAGGTTTTTAAGTTCTCATTTACTATGTATCAGCAACTGCTTGCTCCGAGGCACCACACAGGCGCTTCTCACCTAGTGGTAAGACGGACCATTTATGTAAGCCAAGCCGTGTTTGTTGTCTGACTAGGCTTGGTCGCGTTGGAACAGGTGTAATTTTAGTTTATAAGACGATTCAAAATGATCCTTGTGATTTCAATGAATAAAGTTCTTTTGACTCTGACTTTGAAATAAATATATTAGACTTATATAAAAAAAAAATATCATTAATATTTTTTAATTTAAGCATGATGAATAATAATTATAATTGAAGGTTTTTCTGTTATAGTTAAGGACAATTAAAAGGCTTTATTATTATTATTATGACGCTGATTTATTTATTATTATTACTAGCTGCCCGCGCGCGACTTCGTTCGCGTGATATCGGTGTTCCCGGTGGTCCCGGTACATTTAAACCTTTCTGTGACAATTATGAACACAACAAAACCAAAAACGATGTTAAAAATGTCTTACCGGTTCCACTTGGTGCGTCCAAGAAAAAAAAATTAACAAACGCCATCTGTTAGAATACTTACTCAATCCAATCAACAGATACCGCCATCTGTTAGAATCGCTTGGAGCCAGGGCTTGATACCGGTACCAATAATACCAGTACTATAGCGGTAATACCGGTATTTTCTTTTCGGTAAATTCGAGTATCGGTACTTTTGAAGTACCGATACTCGAAAAAGTACCGGTACTTCAAAAGTATCGGTACTTTAGAAGTACCGATACTTTCTATAAAATTACCGGTATTCAAAGCGGTTCTTGCGACGTTGCCAGCTCTCCTGTCCTAGCGTATCGACTCAATCGACTGGACTGACTGGGGCGGGCGCGCGTGATTGCCAGCTTGTGCATATTTCGCGCGCGGAACATCGGTCGGCAGCGGCGCGGTGTTTTTTTAATAAGTTTTCTCTCTCACTTGCACAAAATTGAATTTTTGATACCGATATTTTACGTACATAATATCGGTAAATTTACCGATACTTGTCGAAAATACCGATAATTTATTACCGGTACCAATGAAATTACCGATACCGCACTAAGTCTGATTACACCGGTTCGAAAAAAATACCGGTATAATTTATATCGATACCAATGATTTACCGGTACCACGTCAAGGTCAGTCGAACCGGTATTTGGAAATACCGCTATTCCCAGCCCTGCTTGGAGCTAACAGATAATTATGACTGTCAAATAATAAACAAATAATTTGCAATAAAACAATATTGCGGCTATAAATTGAGATGTAAGCTATCCTATCTTTTAAGTTAGATCAAACTGCACGCGGTGTGCAAATTTGATTAAAATCGGTTAAGTAGTTTAGGAGTCCATCGCGAACAAACAACGTGACACGTAATTTATGGCACCTGCCAATTCTAAATGATTGAAAACATTTTTATAACTATTTTTTTTACTTATGGTCTGTGCCAATGCTATGCTTTGCCGCTGGTACAGGATGACAAGCCTAAGGCGGAGTTCCACTAGACTCACACGAATCGCAATTAGTCAATCAATCATGACATAATTCCAGTCTTTTCCCATTCAGGACAAATAAAAATCATTATATTTTAATCTTTATCTATCATGGATGATTATAGCTCTGTGCCCATTGCTGGGCTTGGCTGCTACTGGGTGATTAGGGTCTCGACAGACAGATAATTAACAAAATTATCATATAAGTCACATGACCACACACATCCACACATCTACACACAACACTTACAAAAACTAAACTCACATATTCATTATTAAGAATAAATGTTAGAATGTTGGACACTTATTTATTTTTAAACGACTTCACAAAAAGGAGGTTCTCTATTCAGTTGTATTTTTTTAATTTTTTAATTTTATTTCATGGTATGCAGGTACGCGTATGAATACAAAATGATTAATTACAATATGTTTTGTCATGTATTATAAAAGGCATTATAAATGTCACAGAAAGTCGGTGGATAAAGGCGGCTTAAGACAAGTCGTGGCATTCTAGAGGAGGTCTATGTCCAGCAGTTGACTTCTACAGGCTAATGATGATGATTACATAAAGATGTATCTTTATTTTTATAAATTTATTTAACTTTAATAAATTCGATAATTAATATGTTCTACCCCTGTCGGTGTTGACTTATAAACAGAGTTTGGCTTTATGCGTCCGGGCATTCAAAAGATATCGAGATGTATTTTATCACTGGTACATGCTACTGTCATAAAATATAAGCAGAAGCCTATAACGAGTAAAGATAAATAGGGCCTCGTTCACGATCTTCAAGTAAAGTGTTGATTAGTTACTTCCTAAGTAGCGCTAACCAGCAAGTAAAAGTGTCGATTAATTTTTATCATTTTCACAAAAGAAAATTGAGTTCCGATTAGCAACTCGGTGGTTAGCTGAATGATTTCAAAAATCATTCAATCTAACCGTGCAATAGACGCTGTCATCAACGGCAAAATTTGTCGTTGATGACGTGATGATGTCTGCAGTCGCACGTCACAATCGTCAAATTTGCGCGGCGCGGGTAATTTCTTGCAAGTTTCGTGATACACAATACAATTCGTGTAAATTTGAAAATTATAATGGATAAAGCCAAAAGACTATATTATTATATTTATATGCACTTGGTTCACAGCATTTTCAGACAGGCGAAATCTGGCAAAACAATCATATTCATCAAGTTCGGCAAAATAATTTACACGAACATGAAATACACGAACTCTCGGAATTGTTTGTCTTGATGAATTTTCGAATTCCTCTATTTGATGATCAATTAAATCAAATAAATCCATTTCTAACACTTTCTAATATGTTTTTTCGAAACAGTTTGATACTATTTACACAAAACCAGACGAAATTTGACTTTACTCGTCAATTAGACTGGCTAATCGGCAGATGAAGCAAGAAGTAAGTTACAGGCTACTTTACTTCCTGGTTAGTGCTACTCGGCCTTTGTGAAACTCGTATGCACAGTTACATGGGACTTTAACCAACAACTAGCCTACTCGAGACTTTACTTGAAGATTGTGAAAGAAGCCCTAAGTCGTGACTAAGCACTAGTACTTCAGACGTCTCAGAGATCAAAATGATTCACACATAAATTATAGGAGCCTCCTGCCAAAGTGAAATCCTTTCATCTTCCTGGTTCTTTCCACCAACTTCGCAACGATCATATTCGGTTCAAACAAAACGACTCTGGCTAATTGACATAATATGTATTTTACGCATATATAACTTTTCATTAAAAAAACCGAATTCGGCTATCTGCATGTTTTTATTTGCTAAAGGTATACAAAACAATAACTTGTTGCTGAATATACCAAAATCACTATTTGTATGCCTATAATAACATAACATAACATCCAACAGTCACGTACAATAGTCCTGATCCCATACTAGGATCATATTTGAGGAGTTCCCTCAATTCCTCATGGATTCCATCATCAGAACTGGATTTTAATAGAAATGGGATAATATCAATCTAGAAGTATATACTATCAAATAAAAAAAGAATTTAACAAACATAAAAAAAAACTTTTTTTGAAGTCGGTTTAAAAGGCAACTAGTGCTACGCTTCCTCTACGCCGTAGATCAAGCGTAGCACTATTTACTGGTAGTGTAAGAGGAGGATTGAAGGAGCGTTTGAAATACAGAGAGTCCGAGTTTTACAGTTAACACAGTAACATAACTATTACTATCTAACGTGAAATGAAATGAAATGAAAGTTTTATTTGCTTGAATAGGTACATTGGTTCTTATTCTATGTATTATTTGGTTCACTGTACTCGACCAGATTGTCGTGCAAATGTTTAATTTTCTAATAATAATTTCAATAATTCTTATGTATAGTGTAAATAATTTCTTGCATTTAAATTAAATTTATACATAAAGCACGGTAAATATAGTTTTTAAAATGTCAATATTAAATTATACTTAGCTAAAATTTTACTTATTAAGTCAATTTTCGAATTATAAACATTTAGAATTTCAATTTAAAATATTCAAACTACTACGTACTACGTGAACTATAAACAATCTGTGCCGTTTCGGGACTTGGCAGTAAACGTGTCATAACAAGTGACAAGGTAACAAGTGCGCGTACTCGATAGCAATAGCACAGATTAATGGCAAGTTACTTCGTATAACCCCGCATCGTTCGTAGTCGTTGACGGCCTCTGTGGCGCGGCGGGTGAAGGTTCGCCTGCGACGCAGGAGGTTGCAGGTTCGATTCCCGCCTCGGAACAAATATTTGTACGATCTGCAGATATTTGTTCAGTGTGTTCTGGGTATTTTTCTAGGTATTATAAAAAATATCTATCTATGTTATGTATTGTATTAAGTATATCAGTTATCTAGTACCCATAACACAAGCTCTGCTTAACTGCTTTATTATTATTATTATATGCTCCGTCTACGGCGTAGAGGTAGCGTAGCACTGTTGCGTTTTAGAATAGCGGTCAATGGTTACGTTCGCTACGCCAGTGGGCAGTGCTACGCTTGGTCTACGGCGTAGAATAAGCGTAGCACTTGTTGGGTTTTGGTATAGCGGTCAATGGTTACGCTCGCTACGCAAACAGTAAGCAGTGCTACGTTGGGTCTACGTCGTAGACCAAGCGTAGCACTAGTTGCGTTTTGGAATAGCGGTCAATGGTTACGCTCGCTACGCAAACAGAGAGCAGTGCTACTCTGGGTCTACGTCGTAGACCAAGCGTAGCACTTGTTACGTTTTGGTATAGCGGTCAATCGTTACGCTCGCTACGCAAACAGTAAGCAGTGCTACGCTGGGTCTACGTCAGAGACCAAGCGTAGTACTTGTTACGTTTTGGAATAGCGGTCAATGGTTACGCTCGCTACGCCACCAGTGAGCAGTGCTACGCTTCATCTACGTCGTAGACCAAACTTGTTGCGTTTTGGTGTAGCGGTCAATGCTTACGCTCGCTACACTAGTGGGCATTGCCACGCTTTGTCTACAGCGTAGGGGATCCGTTTGGAAATAGCGCAAGGCTTCATACCGTGCCACCAGTAAGCAGTGCTATTGTTATTGTTGTTGCTACCCTTCATACCGAAGAACAAGCGTAGCAGTTCCTACTAGTTGTGTAGCGAACATGACAAATGACGTATCATATGAAGTTTCAAGTAAGTTAAAAAGTTTTAAGTTCTTCCCGCAAGGATTCTAATATGAAGAATATAAAAAACCATTCCATCATTTTATTATCGCGGAAGGCACTAACATGTATAAAAGTTACGAAACGTTAAACCTGTGAGGGAGACGAATGATACATACTAACGAAAGGTAACGATAGTTTGAACGTTGATCAATTTTTGCCGGACTGAGGAGGATTAAATAAATAAATAAATGCTGGACATTTCACACAACATTATCTAGCCCCAAGCTAAGCAGAGCTTGTGTTATGGGTACTAGATAACTGATATACTTAATACAATACATTACATAGATAGATATTTTTTATTATACATAGAAAAATACCCAGAACAAATTAAACAATTATCTGCAGATCGTACAAATATTTGTTCAGAGGCGGAAATCGAACCCGCAACCTCCTGCGTCGCAGGTGAACCTTCGCCCACCGCGCCACAGAGGTCGTCAATGATTGATGGATGGATTGTAAGTCTTTCGCACTGTGCGCTCAATTTTTTTCCTGGATAATTACCATCATCATC
The DNA here is from genome assembly GCA_951392215.1 of Epirrita christyi. Lineage (NCBI taxonomy): Eukaryota > Metazoa > Arthropoda > Insecta > Lepidoptera > Geometridae > Epirrita > Epirrita christyi. Next base: position 7,712,922 of record OX595863.1, on the reverse strand, counting down.
ATCATCAACAGCCTTTAGAAGTACACTGCTGGACATAGGTCTCGCCACCTCCATTGACTTCCTGCGACGTTTGTAATGTCTTTAGTCCATCGAGTGGGGGGCCTTACCCTACCGCGTCGCCTGGTTTGTGGTCGCCTCTCGAGAACCTTTATTCCCAACGGTTATCAGTTCTTCGAGCTATATGACCCGCCCATTGTCAATTCAACTTGCTAATTCTGAGAGCTATGTCGGTGACCTTGGTTCTTCTACGGTTTTTCGTCATTTCGGATTCTATCATGTAGAAACTCCTAGCATAGCCTGATAATCAAATAATTATGATTTTTATTCCACCTTGGCCTTGTCTCGGCTTAAGAATCTCTTCTAACTCTCTCCAGGATGTGAGCTGCAGCATCCCCCTGAGTACTTAATACCAAACTGCGATCACCAATCCGGCTGCAAAGCATGGTGATTATGGCAAATCCCCCCCATTTTACGCTATAGGATGTACGCTATGCATGCTATTGGGGGAGGCCTCATCCAGCAGTGGATATCTACCGGCTGATGAAGGGAAAGATAGGAATTATACTTTTGGATGGATTTTTAACCGACTTCCCAAAAAAGGAGGAGGTTCTCAATTCGGTTGTATTTTTTTTTTCTTTTTTTTGTTTTTTTTATGTTTGTTACCGCATATCTCCGGCGTTTATGAACCGATTTGGAAAATTCTTTTTTCATTTGTATAGGTATAGTTCCAGATTGGTTCCATTTTTTTCAGAATCCAGTTCTGATGATGGAATCCATGAGGAATTGAGGGAACTCCTCAAATATTGTAGGCATACATATGGCGATTTTTATATTTTCAGCAACAAACCAAGCATTTGCATTCAAAAAGTATCATAATCCTTTCACCACTATGGTTCTTTCATCATTTTTTTTTTCATCCAAATATTTAGTCGTATACAATGGCGGAAGTCGGTTTTTTAAATGAAAAGTTATATTGAATGAGGATCATGAGAGTGTGATAGAAATATGAGCTGTCACAAAAAACAAATATGGCGGCTTCCAGAACCAATAATGTCTTGCGCTCAGAATAATGACAAGCACGTCTTGCGTATGGTGTCGACTTCTGGGGCGCGGCGGGCGACTAGTCGGTTGAGATGCGAGAGGTTGCGGGTTTGTTTCCCGCTGCGGGATAAATGTTTGCATGATCTGAAAATATTTGTTCCGGGTCTGGACGTTGTGGTACCATGGTACTTGTAGTTTCTGATACCCACGACACAGGGAGTCCTAGTGCGGGATCAAGACTACGTATGTGACTGTTGGGTGTTATATTATGTTATATTTTTAAAATATCTCTCTATCGTAATGTAGAAAAGTCTCCCTTTTTAGATGGATTGTCATTTTTGAGGTAGCAGGTAGTCAGTGGATGGAGGCGGCTCATGATCGTTTGATATGTCATTCTATGGGTGAGGCTATATCCGGCAGTGGACTTCTCCAGACGGACGATGATAATGATTTCAACCACGAAACTGTCTTTGAAGATAATTGAAAATTATATTATCACGAAAAGCCAAATGAAAACACGAGTTCAAATTCAGAAAAAGGATGGAATCGCACTTACAACAGCTGACAGAGACAGCTATAACTATGTATTCATGTTAGAAAGAGACAGAAACACAAATTAAGGACCTCTTGGGACGTTCCCGGGGTAAAATGTCGTAAATAATATAATACAATATTTTAGCTTGTAATAAAGTTTTATGTTGCCACAAACTTGATTCGGTCTTTAAAATATGATGAGTTGAGATTTTGATAGACATTACACACTCGTTCGTTCGTTGTGTTACTGTTCTGTCGTGGTCAGGTATTTTTGGGTAGTGAAAGGGTTGAGATAAATGGTTTAAGTTACAATTAGAATGACTTAGAACAACATTAGATAGATAGATAGATAAACTCATTGGCACAAAACAACAGTTGATAATAATTTTATAATATAGTCTTTTTATTTCTTTAATAACACATAAACAATTCATTTATTCATATTAATTTATTGCTCAAATGTAGTATGTAATTACATTCATAATACTCATATTAGTATTGGTCTTATTTATACTAGGTAGTTAGGTACATTTATTTATTTATTTATACTTTATTGTACATATAAGTGTCCAATTTCCATTGTTCCCATATAATTCAATAAATAAAATAAATGGGCATTTATTCACTCACACTACTTATAAAACTACTTAAAGATAAAGATAGGTAGACTAGGTAGTCTAAGAGATAAGGACCTATAAAGCTAGGCACCCAAAGAGGCGTATACTTACATACAAAAGGGTAAGTTGTAAGAATTTAGGTAAGTATATTTAGATAAGATAAGATAAAATAAGTTTATTTGCCAGTACATTGTAAATACAACAAGGTCTTAAACTAGAAAAAGTCCAATATGTAATATAATAAAGATAATATTTATGTATAGATAATAAAGGGGTAACAATTCTGTTGTTATCGAAGGATAACATTGAGTCAGTTATAAACACACTATCGCACATAAATAACGATCAAACGAATAATAAAATAATAAAAAGTGCACATACGCCACTATCCTGAAACTCAACCCGCACTTTCAGCGAGAACTTATCGAAGACCTGTAGCTTTTATCTAAGTACAAACCAAAATACACCATATTCCTTCATCCACAACATGCATTTTTCTTTGATCTATCCAAATTTAGAGCAAACCTTCACACAAACGCGAAAATAAACCCTAAACCTTTACTAATAAGAGTGATTTGATTGTAAGTCCATGCGTGTAGGATGATAACAGCTACCAATTTATTAAGAGCTCCCTACCCCCGCGTGGGTTCAAATAAACGCCTGAATAAAAGGGGATTTATAGTAAAAGTCAAGGTTCAAAGTATAATGGACGAGTTCTGACTTGGCTTTTGAATTGAACAGTGGATTTCAGTCGTCAGTAGAGCGTCGTCCCTCGAAGGCTGAACACGTTTTTAGTTCCAAAAATGAAGATTGGCGGTTTCAAAATTTTTATTTAGAGTGAGTATTTTAATTATACTAATATTTCCACGCGGCATTGCTTGCGTAAAGTTAAAGTACACAGATGTTTTATACTTTATAAACCTACTGTGAAAATTGCATTCAAAATCAGTGCAGAAGACATAAATTACTTTGTACTCTTAAATTTAGGTTTTTATTGTATAAGTACTTAATATAGGGAATAAAAATAATAATAATAATCATTATCAACATCAGCCTGTAGACCCACTGCTGGACATAGGCCTCTCTATAATGCACGATGATCGGTCTTGAGCCGCCCCCATCCACCGACTTCCTGCGATCTTTATAATGTCTTTATTCTATTGAGAGAGAGACCTTCATTCGGTTTGTGGTCCCCACTCGAGGACCATTAATCCCCCAACGGTTGGCAATTCTTTGAGCTTTGATGCCCATTGCCACTTAAACTTGCTAATTCTGATAGCTATGTCAGTATTGGTCCTTCTACGTATTTCCTCATTTCGGATTCTATAACTAAGTGAAACTCCTAGCATAGCTCTCTCCATAGCCCACTCCGTGACTTTGAGCATGTGTTTACGGCCAATAGTAAGCAACCACGAAAATTAAAATAATGATAGCAGATGATTTTTCTCGATTTTGGACGGTACAATAAAATAAGCAAGTACCATATTCTAGGTACATACTTGTTATTAATATTTGGTACCTGATTAAATAAAATTACCTCCATTCAATCAATTTTTCATCATTCATTCATTCTTCTATATAAATAAATCAAACCAAAAAATATGAATTGTAGTCAACCTGTTGAGGTTCCGTACAATTCATTCAATGTACACCTATCTCGGACCAAACGAATTCACTGCTAAATAATTTAATTAAATAGGTAATTTAATTGAGTACTTATAAATTTAATAAACTAGTGGTTCGCCCCGAACTGAGACCTCGCGATAACACCTTTATCAGCCCGACTACTTAACCAAGTAATTTCCATTTTTCTATTATTATTTTTGAAAATTTTCACCTCGAGGTCTACCAGTACAGTACAGGGTCTATCAGTAACAACTGTAATTTCCTACACATCATCGAAATAACCTTTGAATAGGGCTAAGCAACGGTGCGTAAAACTACATACCTGTTAGTACCTATATCAAGTACCTGACGAATTAATTGATAACGTCCTTTTGACGAAATCTTAGAACTCCAGCGTCATTCAAATTCCTAGAAATGGGAGGTCAACAATGGATGGTATATTGGTTTTATGTTTTATGGAGTACAAGTTTCTAAATTCTTCAGTTTCAGACTTTTCCCTGTAGTTGTGACACAAAAGCCACAAGCATACCAAATTTCAGCATTGTGGGATTGCTGGAAGTACCCTAGAATTTTTGATTTTTCCGTTTTTTATTTTGTTTTTTTTATCTCAAAAACTACTAAGGCTAAATACTTATTAAAAACAGTTTTGAAATTTCCAACCAAAGCGCTTTCATTAGACACCCCACTTGATCTGACTGTCTCACTTTTTTTTTTTTTACCCCATCTTGGACCCCAATATCTCAGCAACCCCCTGACTGATATAGCTCATAACCTTACCTACAAATTGTACCAATACTATCTATCCTTATACCAAATTTCATGAAGATCGGATTAACGGTTTGGAAGTTTTCATCGGACAAACATACATACATACATACATATATACATACATACATACAAACGCCGATTCTTCCAACTTGACTCAGAGAACTCGCTTCGCTCGTTCAAAAATTCAGACTTACCAGAAATTCCAATTATTTTTTTCGGAGATTAACACGGGTAATACTGCGAGTGCTAGTATTTTATAATAGGTATTTATAAATCTTTATAAATGAAATTTTAGGTATTATAGCTTTGACATTTGTGTATTGTGCGTATAATTTTTATGTAATTTAATATTTTATTAATTTAAAGTCTGACGTAGGTATATGACATGTGTAATTTGTTTGACATTTAAATTCTTATAGACATACCTAGCTTCATTGATATTATTGTACACCAATCTTGGTAACATAGTGGACATTGTTTTTAATTTTTACCTAACATCTTAATACCTTACCTATGTTTCACAATAAATTATATTTGATTTGATTTGATAGAATACTAGCGTAATAATTACTAAATAATAATTCTACATATGATGATTTTTTCCGCCTTTTTTAATATAAGACGTACTCACTTACATTACATTTTTGTGTACTTATATTTAATTTAATTTTCTAGTTAATTTAGTTATATCTTGTAATTTTGGTGGCATTTTTATCAATGAAGTTTATTTAAAAAGCTCTAATGTAGTAAAATTTAAGAGTATTACGTGACTTTAAAACGGGTGGAAACAGTCTTAAGTTTTAGTAAAACCAACGCTTTACTTAAACATGACTGCCAAATATTTGTTCCGGGTTTGTGTGTTGAGGTACCATGGTACTCATAGTTTCTGATACCCCTAATATATCGAATGCTAAGTGTGGGATCATCCCTCTATTCCATAGCTGAAAGTCATTTGGTGAAAAACGTTTGACAAGTAAAATTACTATCAATTACTCAAAATTATCATTAATAATTGTCAGTTGATGGTAATTTTACTTGTCAAACGTTTGTCACCGAGTGACTTTCAGTTAGGATAAAGGGGGGCAGGACTATTGACTACTTGAAAGACTGTAACATTGCAAAGTGCAAATTAAACTAAAAATACTTGAAACTGGTTAATGCACAGGCATTGCAAAGTCAAATACAAAAAAAACTACATCAAAACGAATCCAAAAACTGTTCCTAGTATTTTTTAAGCTCGAACACATATAACAAATAATAAATAAATAATAAGGTAACACGCGATAAATACCCGTGACAATATTAATAAATATGTGTTCAGTATCTATTCTTATTTTCAAGTACCCAAACGTACCTAGCTATAGTATTTTATCATCATGGTTTTCCTGTATCGCACACGGATCTCTAAAGTACCATTAGAAGATTTCTCTTGGGACCATCTTTGATTGAAGGATCGGAAGTTGGAAGTATTTATTTTTTAAAAGCTTCTGTATATCATCATCATCATCAGTCTGTAGAAATCCACTGCTGTATATAGACCTTAATAGAATGCCACGACGATTGGTCTTGAGCCGCCTCCATCCACCAACTTTCTGCGACGTTTATAATGTATTTTTTTGTCAATCGAGTGGAGGGCCTTCCTCTATCGCGTCGTCCGGTTTGTGTCGCTAATCGAGAACCTGTATTCCCCAACGGTTGTCAATTCTGCGAGCTATATGACCTGCCCATTGCCACTTCAATTTGCTTATTCTGAGAGCTATTTCGGTGACCTTGGTTCTTCTACGGATATCCTCATTTCGGATTCTATCACGTTGTGATGTCTTAGCATAGCTCTCTCCATAGCCCACTCCGCGTCTTTGAGCTTGTCTATACGGTCAAAAGTTAGAATAGAATATAATAGAATAGAAAACACTTTATTGCACACCACATTAAAAATTAAAACAATCATAATTATAGTTATACGTATGGAAGTACAATGGGCGGTCTTATCGCTGAGAGCGATCTCTTCCAGACAACCTTGGGATGGACTGGAATTGACGAGAACGAACCAGGACGGTGGTGTAAAACCAATAAAAGTATATGCATACATACGTTGTACTCAATAAAATAGAAATACCTATATAACTTCATGTTAATATTATTAATATTACTTATTTGTATTTTTATGTATTATATATGTAGTTAACTACATAGTTTATTTATATATATATATATATATATAATATATATATATTTATACAACTACTATACTACATACTGTATAATACATATACAATACATAAAAATACAAATAAGTAACATTAATTATATTAACATTAAGTTATATAAGTATATATAATATATATATAATATATTATATAATATATAATATATATATATATATATAATACAAGAGCTAACTTATCAGCTAGCGACCACGTCTCAGTGCCGTAAGTCATAACTCGCAACACGCACTGATTACCTCAAGACTTTCGTCTTGAGGCTCTGCGGTATCTGTGCGTATATTTTCCCGAACGCTGCCCATCCAAGTTGAATTCGTCGGTTGGCCTCTTTGTCGAAGTTGGACCCTCCTAGTTGAAAACACTCACTCTAATTTAATACAAATAATTTTAGTTACTAATTTAATTCAATATAATTAATTATATTCTAACGTTTGTACGGACGGTTTGATATTGCAGATATACTCCGCTATGGTAGAAGCCGTTCTTGAGTTTCTACTAAACGGTAACTCAAAATGTAAACAGCTAATCATTATTTATCTATTTGTCAAAAATGACTTATAAATGGCCATCTATGCTTAATACAAAGTGCGACTTTAAAATTGCACAAATTAATAAAACCACAACCAAAAGCGCCAACCGGAAACGCCGCCATATTGCGTGGAAGCGCGTCGTTAACGGCCTCATTTCCGCCCGCCATCTTGAATTGTCTGTGGTGCTATTGTACTTTTAATTGGTGTATTTAGTGCTTTTTAAGCTGAGGACCGTTCGTCGTAGCATTGTAGGCTTATGTCCAGCCATAGATATACACTAAGAACATGGCGGTCGCTCTAGCGATAACCGCCAAATAAAATGGTGTAAAAAATCAGTTGAGTGACACCCTCGATAATCAGTTGGTGACGTACACCGCGCGCGATCGTTTCGGCCACAAAATGCCGTATTGTGTGGTGAAAGGATACAGAAACAACTTTGCAAAGTGTAGATTAAAAAAATATGGCATTTCTTATCATCATGGTATGGCAAAATTTTGTATATTGAACTTTCCCTAATTATAGAAAACAATTTTATTTCCATGGTAGATCGCTCTCCAATTCAATAAAGAGACGCCATACAAGCAAAACGCTATAACTTTGTTAGGATGTTAATTGATACGCGTGCGAGTTTCTTGGTTGTAAATAACCGGACTCCCAATAAACAAAAAGGTTATGGCGTTCGGGTTTTTGTGTTCATTTCAGCGTAGTTATAATGTAATCCGAGAGATGGGGCTGTTTTTTTTCTAAGGAGGCATTGCTATATGGTTTTGTCTGTCAAGCGTATCTTTACTATCTAAATCTATGTGTCCAGCAGTGAACTTCTTCAGGCTAATGATGATAGGTTATTCCTGAAATCCCCTTTAGAAATCCCCTTTGAAACTGCTAGTTCAAAATCAAGGGGATTTCAGGAATAAAATAAAATATTTAATACAATTCCCGAAATCCCCTTTATTGTGTTTATAAGCAAAATATCATCTCGAATGTCAAATCTCGCATTACGTCTGAAATATCTCGAATGAAAAATCTAAAATAAAGCTCTTAATTAACAGAGAATTCGAGATATTTCAGACGTAATGCGAGATTTGACATTCGAGATGATATTTTGCTTATAAACACAGTAAAGGGGATTTCGGGAATTGTATTAAATATTTTATTTTATTCCTGAAATCCCCTTGATTTTGAACTAGCAGCTTCAAAGGGGATTTCTAAAGGGGATTTCGGGAATAACCCAATGATGATGAATCTATCTTTAAAGTCTCTTCCTTGCTCACTGGTTCTTTGACTGGTTTATGACATGGAATGGATGTATCTACTCTAGTACCTACTTATGGGAACTAAATTATTTATATGTCATAATGTATGACTGAGTATGTTGGACGTGTGAATTATGACTACCAATGTAAAATTACCATATTCAAAACAAATAAAATTATCTATATCTTTATCTTTGTAGATCATCACCATGGGAGCGGCATCAGACGGCTTCTCGAGCGGCTTCGGCTGGCGAGCCAAGATCGCCGCCTGCCGGGAGAGCAGGAAGTTGGTGCTGATCATCGTAGCCATCGCTCTGCTGCTAGATAATATGCTGCTCACCACTGTCGGTGAGTTAATAGAGCAGGGCTGCAAGTACGTAGGACTCGATTCGACAAATTTGACATAAAATTCGACAAAGCGGGAATATATGTAGAGTCAGGGGTTCCCAAACTTATTTTGCCTACTCACTTTTCTCACTTTGAGAATAAATAATTTTCTAGCGCCCCCATTTTTCACCTACTTAAAAACCACTATGCCTTTTTATTTGTTTGTTTGAGACTACTTTCATTTTGAAACGGAGCGATCGATAGACATTATTTTTATTTTATTTATTCAATAAAACAGGACAGATATATGAACTTCACGGAGAGAAATATTGAACCGTGTTAGTTTGAGCAATCTCTTAATTAATATTAGTTGATGTTCACAAGTTGTAGTCGAGAGTCGAGAGCTCAGTCAGTGTCTAAGAGTCCTCCTAGCTAGAAGAAATTACAAATCACCCCCTAAGCCTCTACAAATCTACACAACGCTCCCATCTTTCTGGGTCTCTTACTTGATTTATCTCCCTTTAGGCCTGCAGCGCTCACAAGGGGGCGTTATCGCCCACTTTGGGAAAGGCTGAATTGAAGAGGTATAAAGTCAAGTTTTGTCGAATTTTTATGTCAAATTTATCGAATCGATAGTCTTATATACGTACCTACTTGCACTGCAGCTATGATATGGTCACATTTTAACCAAGAGAGCATTGATGGTATCATTCATGTTATATTAAATAATTATTTGCATTTATTTATAAAAAAAATATGTTTATTTCGGTATTTTACCGTTTGATTTTTCGGCTGTGTTTCTGTTTGAAGGGTACGGGTGCCGGTGAAATTACAGGCACATGAGACTTTTCATCTTTATGTCTCAGGGTCGGCAGCGCGCGTGTGATGCCTCTGGTGTTACAGGCGTTCATAGGCTACGGTAACTGCTTTCCATTCGGTGGGCCGTAAGCTTGTATGCTTGCCAAGTAGCATAAAAAAAAATTGGTATCATTTATTGGTCACATGTAAAAAAGATAAAAGATAATTTATTTGTTTTTAATATGGTAATTTTACAATGATGGTCATAATTCACAAGTCCAACATACTCAGTCATACATTTTACATACAAATAATTTACGTACAATATTGTTAGTAATCTTCTTTTTCTTATTCTACTGTTGGTCAGGTCGCCCGTCAGGGCGCACCAACTTGGAGTCAAGAGGGCCTAGCCAAGTGGCATTCGCTTCGAAGCGATTCCATTTCTAAAGTCGTAATTCAATACAAAAGACCACGTGACATATCGAAAGCTAACGTCAATCCCATACATTTTGGACTTTTCTACTGGCGACATCGCTATTAGAATGTTACTTTGTCTACGGCCCAAGATCTTGATCAAATTAAAAATTAACAAGACAATACTTATGTTAGTGACCTGTGCTTTTCATTTAAAAAACCGACTTCCGCCATTGTATTCGACAATATATCTGAATGAAAAAAAAAATATGAAAAAACAATAGTGGTGAAAGGGTCATGATACTTTCTGAATGCAAATGCTTGGTTTGTTGCTGAAAATATCAAAATCGCTATATGTATGCCTACAATATTTGAGGAGTTCCCTCAATTCCTCATGGATTCCATCATCAGAACTGGATTTTGAAAAAAATGGGACCAATCTGGAAGTATATCTATACAAATAAAAAAAGAATTTTCCAAATCGGTTCACAAACGCCGCAGATATGCGGTAACAAACATTAAAAAAAAAAAAAAAAAAAAAATACAACCGAATTGAGAACCTCCTCCTTTTTTGGGAAGTCGGTTAAAAAAGTTGATACCTCTAGCTGTTCGTGGGAAAAAGGGTCAAATCAAATCAAAATAATTTTATTCATTGAAATCACAAGGATCATTTTTGAATCGACTTATATACTAAAATTGCTCCTGTTGACAGACAGATATAGACAAATAGACAATAGACAGACGGATGGACACAAAGTGATCCTATCAGTGTTATGTTTTTTCCTGTTGAACAAAAAGTACACAAAAATGAAAAAAAATCTCCTTTCGAAAAATGCGGAAAGAGCAACTCATTTCCACCAGCAACTCCTCAGATCGAGTGCCTCATTTGCAATTCATAAAGCTACCACCGATTCTTGCTGAGTTTTATTTGCTGACAAAGAAGTTAGGGTAGGTATAGGTGAGATTTTTCTTGAATACAAAATTTTGTAAAATCTTTAATTTAAAATAACCCTTAGCAATCGGAAAGTCTAGAACTTTTTAAGTAACAAACATTTTTATTTATCTTGGCCTGTTAGTATATATATAATATATATTTTATATAACATGTAGCACTCAACAGCCACATACGTAGTCCTGATCCCACACTATAGTATATATATATACAACCTATATTTTTTTAGCAAACAAGCATACGGCCCACCTGATGGAATGTATAGTTACCGTAGCGTATGGACGCCTGCAACACCAGAGGCATCACACGCGCGCTGCCGACCCTAAGACATAAAGATGAAAAGTCTCATGTGCCTGTAATTTCACCGGCACCCGTACCCTTCAAACCGAAACACAGCAATGCGAGCACTACTGCTTGGCGGCAGAAATAGGTACGGTGGTAGTAACTACTTCCCCAGCCGAACCCTTTCACAAGAAAATCTACTACTAACAATGTGGTGTCGTTTCAAAGGGTTTTTCCCGGTGTTGTTGATTTTCAATATTTTCAAGACCTCAAGGTTAAAATATGACCCCCAAATTGAAAAACAGGGTTAAAGGAGGTTGTAGGAGTTTGTAGGGGTTATTAGAGGGTTTGTTTGTTTCACTGCGGCCATATTATCTTCTTCCACGTAAACGGGTCAGCAAGTAACATATATTATATATAACATATAACACCCAACAGTCATATATACGTAGTCCTGATTCAACACTATATACATATTTATATAACCTATATACATTTTTGCCTTTGCGACAGTCTATGAAGGCATTTTGTACCGCTTTCTGAGAACAAATTTTTACATTTATTTTTCCTTAGTGCCTGGTTCACACATGGTTCATTTAAGTTAAAGTTTCCACTACGAAAGCGATTAAATCAACGCTTTCCAAGTCCAAACGCATCTGCGATAGAACCACGTTGGAACTCTTAAATTCTAAAATTAAATAAATATTTGAGGTCTCCATGTTTAACTCAAATACTGAACTGAATGTGAAAACATTCGAAAGTCAAACAATAGAATGTCATATAACTTTTGAATTTAGAAGGTTTAACTTTTTGTTGGGACCATGCAGTTTTAATTTTAATATTTAGTGACACTATATCTTGTTTGTGAAAAAAAATGTTTAAATGACGATCGAGGACCATGCAGGTTTCACAACAGAAAAACAAATTAAATTTTTGAATTTAGAATGTTTTGCTTATTGTGTAAAAAAGTTTTAATGACGATTCGTGGGCCATGTATGTAGGTTTAATTTTAATTGACATGGCCACTCTATTAAAATGCAAATTGTATACATTAACCATTATTATCTATGGATATAGTTTAGGTACTATATCCATCCTATTATCTAAGGACCTTATTCATCATCATTTTTGAAACCTATTTTAGTTAAAATAGCTTTTGTTTTGTTCCCTCTGATGTAAAATGTCATACGTCAAAACAGGACAAAAGCTATTTTAACTAAAATAGGTTTAGAGAATCATGAAACAGGGGGTAACTCTCTAAATCTAGTTTTATAAATCGTTACTTCATCGGCGTAGGATATAGTGTAGGTAGGCAAGCTAATGAATTGCAAATGAACCACTCTCACGATTGCTCTTATCTGGAAATGTATTTTCTCTTTGTTAAAAGAAAATCTTTTGTTAGGAACTTTTACAAGTCTTCTGGAGTAAAATGTCCATCGCAAAATTTACGAATTTAGGAAGGTAGGTATGTATTTGAACTTTTGTCAATCATAGTACCTATACCCTGATTTTTAATTTCAGTCAATTTTTGTAAACAAACATATGTCAAAATATGCCACTGTGAGTATAAGTGTCATGATTGTGTAGCATACGTGTAAACTCATATATGACACACATACATGACACTTATACACACAGTGGCATTTGACATTTGTTTGTTTACAAAAATTGTCTAAAATTAAAAATCAGAGTATACCTATAAAATTATTATAATTGTTTGACGACCTCTGCGGTGCGGCGGGCGAAGGTTCGCCTGCGACGCAGGCGGTTGAGCGTTCGATCACGCCTCGGAACAAATATTCGTACGATCTGCAGATATTTGTTCCAGGTGTTCTGGGTATTTTTGTATGTATAATAAAAAATATCTATCTATGTAATGCATTGTATTAAGTATATCAGTTATCTAGTACCCATAACACAAGCCTGCTTAGCTTGGGGTTAGATAATGTTGTGTGAAATGTCCAGCATTTATTTTATTTATTTATTGCTGAATTGCATGTACGTATGTACCTATATGTTTTTTGTAGAATTCCGGGCCTTCATTAAACTGCTGTCATGAATCTTGTTTAGCAACAAACAAACCACAAAGACATAAATTCTGCGAAATTCTGTTGTGAAGTCTTTGTGTTGAGGAAACTTGCTTTTACTGTAATTAATGTTTTTTTATTAAACGCCAAATGTTTACTATTATTTTCTATAAACAAGTAATCCTATCCTATCCTACTAATCCTACAAATATTATAAACGCGAAAGTTTGTGAGTATGGATGGATGGATGTTTGTTACTCTTTCACGTAAAAACTACTGAATGGATTTTAATGAAACTTTACAATAATATAGCTTATACATCAGAATAACACATAGGCTACAATTTATAAAGTTGTCTATAATATGACTATAAGTGTCAAGTAAGTAGGAAAAAATCTACCATCTGCGAGCTATTCTGGCGTGCGCTGCTAAAACCGCTAGAGTTACACATATGTAATGTACAATGGAAATGTTTATCTTAAATAGTCCAACAAAAAAGCCTGCTACAGTATATACCTGTATCTTATGTGTAAGCCATTATAGCCAAAATAGTGAACCACAACTACAAGAAAATAACGCTAATATAAGCTACTCGAAATACTAATCCTGTGCCGACGAAGTCGCGGGCACCAGCTAGTAAGTAATGTTATTTGTAAGTGCCGTGGTGTGTCTGGCCTAGAATAGACCCATCCCTCTCCAAATCAAATTAAAATGAAATCAAAAGAATTTTATTCATTGAATTAACAAGGATCATTTTGAATCGTTATATAAACTAAAATTACTCCTGTTCCAACGCGACCAAGCCTAGCATTTTTTTACTTAGAGTTTTCCACGAGTTTCCACGCGAATTTGACGTTCCAAATTTAAATCACTTTATTCCCTAGGGAGTTTCATACAACTTTATATCCCTAGAGAGATAATGCTTTACTTTACGTTGAGGTTGCATGATATGTAATTGGACATTGTCGAGCAGGGTGGTGTGAAATAGCAGATTATGCACTAAGGGAATAAAGCAGTGTCTTATGTCGCGGGCGGCATATTGAACCCTGAGTGTAACGAGGGGCTCTAAAGTTAACTCCCGAGTGTAGCGAGGGAGTTATATAGAGTCCTGAGTGAAGCGAGGGGTTCAAGCTGCCCAAGACGAAGACAGGCTTTATTCCAGAGGAGCATACTCTACTTTTCACACCTACTGCGAGACGATTAAAAGCCAGGGCTCCATAAAATAAGTATCGTCTGTTTTGATGAACTTTGGAGTAGAATCATTATCGCTCGACAATTTTTGCTAACACTAATATTGCCATTGACATAATTATACCGGGAGTAAAAAGACTACTCCCGAAAACTGAAACAGTGCATTCAGACCATGATTCTGAAAAAATGTAAGCTGAAAAAACACGAAAAAAAAATGCTTACTTTTGGTCCGCTTTTTTCGTGTTTTCTTTATTAGTATCCATAAAATATCGTTAAAGGAACACAAAAACCTATTTTCCATCATTAAAAACACGTTAATAAATAAAAACGTCAAAAAAAGCAATGAAAAGCACATGAGAAATATTAGCCCCACGGGTCGATCAGCTGACCGGGAGCGTTGAACTCGCGTGGCCGGAATAAATGCGTACATTGCTGGCTGACAAATACGATACGCAACGAAAAAAAAAGTTTTCTCCGGTATGAATCACCTCTCAGGCGAAAGCTATTTTATATAGCTATGATATAGGTAGCTTTACTACCTACTACTACTTACCTTCAGTATTCGGGAGCTGTCTTTTTACACCCCGTATATTACTTGAATATTGCAATAAATTTCACTGAAAAACACAGCACCAACCTAACATCTCTTTTGTTTCACATTCTTTAAAATCGCGCCTATTTCTTTTTTTTTCTCAGCTCTGCTTTTGGTGGCCAGTTTGATTTTCGAACAAACCACTTTACAATGCCATATGAGCATTTTTTTACTTGGAGTTTTCCACGAGTTTCCACACGAATTAAACGTTCCAAATTCAAATCACTTTAATCCCTAGGGAGTTTCATACAACTTTATATCCCTAGAGAGACAATGCTTTACTTTACGTTGAGGTTGCATGATATGTAATTGGACATTGTCGAGGTGGTGTGAAAATTCATTTAGCTTATAAGTCGGGTGAAAATCGTCTGTGTGTTTTCAATGAATATTATACTATTGTGTGTGATTCCTCCTCCAGTCCCATCCCTCGTCTGTTCAATTTCAGCTCGACGTCTCGTTTATATCATAATAACATAGACGGGAACACGAAATAGCATTATTTCGAAGTGCTATATCAAAACACGAGTAATTCTACTCAAAACTGGACCTAATCTGATTTTGAGAGACTCTTCAAGTTCGACTAGTGATGCGAAATTTCGATGAAATTATTTCGACAGAATTATTTCCGCGACTTTTTTGACTTTATAGGTTTGGTTGTCATGAGTTCTTTTAGCTGTCAATTTTTTGCACAATTTATAAAGGTAAATTAAATCTCGTACTTAAATTTATGTCGTCCTTTATATATTTATTTATTAACACGCACAAAACACATTACAACCACAAATAAAAATAAAAAAGAGATAACAAAATTATTGTTTCGATCTTGGAAGCAACATAAACATATTGTGCGCACATCAAAAATATGTTACCATACCGAGCAAGCTGGGAAGGTTCGAGGGCTTATAAAGTTATACAAATAAAAAATATACAAGTTTGACAACAAGCACTTTAGTTTAGTTGTCTAACAGTCATCATCATCATCAGCCTGTAGAAGTCCACTGCTGGACATAGACCTCACCCTTAGAATGCCACCCGGACGAACGATCTTGAGCCGCCTCCATCCACCGACTTCCTGCGATGTTTATAATGTCTTTAGTCCATCGAGTGGAGGGCCTTCCTCTGCCGCGTCATCCAATTTGTGGTCGCCACTCGAGAACCTTTATCCCCCAACGGTTATCAGTTCTTCGAGCTATATGACCTGCCCATTGCCACTTCAACTTGCTAATTCTGAGAGCTATGTCGGTGACCGTGTTGTCTAAAAGAACATACTTTAAAAATATCATCGATAACTTTATGTCACAGCACTAGCGCCGCCTTTGATGAGGCGACTAAGTGAATTTCACTTTGATCACAGTGGGGAAATTGCTCTCGCTTCCGTTCCAAACTAAATGCAGGCCTGTGTCACTTAACATCAGGTTAAAGTCTCTAATAAGGTTTTAAGTCGATCTCTGTGGCGTGGCGGGCGAGGGTTCGCCTGCGACGCAGGAGGTTGCGGGTTCGATTCCCGCCTCGGAACAAATATTTGTACGATCTGTAGATATTTGTTCAGGGTGTTCTGGGTATTTTTCTATGTATAAAAAAACGATCTATGTAATGTATTGTATTAAGTATATCAGTTATCTAGTACCCATAACAAAAGCTCTGCTTAGCTTGGAGCTAGATAATGTTGTGTGAAATGTGTCCAGCATTTATTTATTTATTTTTAAAGCTTGGTATTCAATATAGATTAAAAACATTTTGCTTTTTTTCAGAATATTTTTTTAAACCTATTTTAGTTAAAATAGCTTTAATAGAATTGAAACATTCGTGGTTGGGAATCATTTTAAATTGAAAAAACGGCTAATTACCGCTGTTTTTCGTCACTCTTGCTGACGTTTCGAGACTGAGTTCAGAAGCCTCTCCTCCTCCCGTGGATGCAGTTAAATAGTAGTTAGTTAGTAGCAGCTTAGTAGTGTAGTTAGTTAGTAGTGTAGTTAGTTAGTAGTGTAGTCTTACTAAGGGATTACACCAGGGGATAGGCAGTAGCATCCTGAGTACCCAGCACCAAACTGCGATCACCAGTGACGGATTAAGTCTACTTGATGCCCTAAGCAATCCACGCCTGTGGGCCCCCCTATCCGTATGTCAACTAGAATCGGTCTTTACACACACACACAGCACCGTCGATTTTTAGTTTACTGAAACTATTGACTTACTTATTTTTAAATTACAATTTCTTTAATTTTCAAATTAGTCCTAGAAACTTTTTTTGGTGTTGTTTTTGGTGACGTGAGAGTGAGACGTGATGACCTGGTGCCCCCCGCAGACGTGATGCCCTAGGGAATTGCTTAATTTGATTAAGGGTTAATCCGTCACTGGCGATCACCAATCCGTCTGCCATGTGTGTTGATTATGGCAAACCCTTCCATTGTATTCAATGGGCGGAGGCCACGTTAACAGGCTGGTGATGATGATGATGATGACTACTAAAAAATCAAAATAAATCAGATACGTAGTCTTAATCCCACACTCGGATTCCCTGTGTCGTGGGTATCAGGAACTACTAGTATCATGGACTAGTATTATTTACTTTTGACTACCTGCCTAAGGTTTTTAAGTTTTAATTTACTATGTATCAGCAACTGCTTGCTCCGAGGCACCACACAGGCGCTTCTCACCTTGTGGTAAGACGGACCATTTATGTAATGTATGTATGCCAAGCCGTGTTTGTTGCCTCATTATTATTTCTAGGCTTGGTCGCGTTGGAAAAGGAGTAATTTTAGTTTGTAAGACGATTCAAAATGATCCTTGTGATTTCAATGAATAAAATTATTTTTGACTTTTGACTTTTTTGACCATGGTTCATAACACCCAGATCCGGAACGAATATTTGCAGATCATACAAACATTTGTCCCGCAGCGGGAATCAAACCCGCAACTTCTTCCATCTCAGCCAGTCTCTCACCCGCCACGCCACAGAGGTTGTCAAAAACTAAAGTAATAACAAACAGTATCGCTCGAGCGTCGGTTTTAGTGCCATCTTGTGTATCAAAGTGAACTTTCATCGTTTATAATTGTAAGTACTATGCTTAAAGCTGTAATGAGCTAGGCAGGCACTCTTCACTCTGTAACGTTTCAAGTTTTAAATTAAAGGGTAGAATGATGCAAGATCTTTTTGTGACCTGACACTTTTTAAAGAGACTCATTTTCAGTTCTTTGCCTTTGTTAATTGTGTCGATTTTAGCGTTCTCTTAAACTAAGGTTGATTTAATTAATTCAGTCGATTTGAAAAGTGCAAATGTTTAATTGCCAACTATTGGGATAAGCTGTTAGTAAATTCATCTACCTATCTACTCAATACCAATAGCTTTGCGCGTGTATCAGAAATTTTTGATTTAGCAAACTGTCACAAAATTATGAACGATAAAAATTTAACAACAGATCAGCCTCTCTATTCCCTAACTGAAAGTCACTCGGTGACTAACATTTGACAAGTAAAATGACCATCAATTGTCAATTTTTAATGATCATTTTGAGCAATTGATGGTGAATTTACAAGCCAACGTTAGATCACCGAGTGACTTACAGTTAGGCAATAGGAGGGTTGAGGCCATATTCTCTTAATTATTTTTATTTCAATTTATCAAATAGACAAAAAACTATGATAACTGAACTAATTAACTAACTAAACTTAGATTTTTTTAAATATTTTCAAAAACATCATAGTAGTCATCATGCATGACAATTCAAAATATTTTTCGTGGTTAGTCAAAATACATATGAAATATATTACATTTTGCGTAAAAAATTTAGACAAGGCGCTGTTATTAGATCTTAATAATCTGTCTCTATAGGAACCGAGCCAAATGAATGTTGTAAAAATAAATTTATCGATAAATAGCAATCAAAAAGCAATCTACCGATACACCACTACTCGGAATGAGCTGTCGTTTTCACGCGCGGAGTGAAGCCCACTTGAAATCAAATCGAGCAATGACTATGCTATTAGTAAGCTAGCATAGGCAGCTAATATATATAAGCGCTATGCTAGAACGGGGCTATGAGTTTCATTCGGGACTTTTTCTGCTTTTTCGAAATGAGACGTCGTCCATTTTTATTTTATATAAATTTCTAATGTTTTTTTGAGTTATATCGTGTGATTTTAGTGGCATTTTAATCGGTGTAGCTTGTAAAGAGCACAATGGTAGTGAATTTAAATAAAATAAGCGTTTCGCGTATCTTTTTGAAGTGGAAATTGTCCAGGAACATTCTAGTAAGCTGTCATCGCTTTACTAGAACATGACTTGACATTATTTGTATAAATCTATGCTATTTGACATAGGCAAAATTGAGTATTACCTGAGAGGCCATTAAAAAAAAATACTATGCTATTACTAAGCTAGCATAGGCATTGCTAATATATATATATATATGCGCTATACGGGGCTATGAACTTAATTCGGGGCTTTTTCTGCTTTTTCGAAAAGAGATGTTGTCCATTTTTATTTCATTATAATTTCTATTATTTTTTGAGTAATATCGTGTAATTTGAAGAACTCTGTAGCGCGGCGGGTGAAGGTTCGCTTGCGACGCAGGAGGTTGCGGGTTCGATTCCCGCATCGGAACAAATATTCGTACGATCTGCAGATATTTGTTCCGGGTGTTCTGGGTATTTTTCTATGTATAATAAAAATATCTATCTATGTAATGTATTGTATTATATATATCTTGTACCCATAACACAAGCTCCGCTTAGCTTGGGGCTAGATAATATTGTGCGAAATGTCCAGCATTTATTTTATTTTTTATTTTTAATACATTGTACTTATCTAATTTATTTTAAGACAAGGACTTATCTCTTTGAACGCCCAGTGCGACGTAACGAGATTAAAATAATGAGATGCAAAAAATAGTATAGCTAGAACAATATACTAATAATAGTTGTAACCGAACAGAAATTAGAAAAAAACTTTGATTTTGCAAAAAAAAAAACACAAATGACCACAACTTTAGCATTCAAATGCTTTTAATTCAATATATTCAATAGATCACTCAGAGAAGGAGTCTTTCCGCAAAAATGGAAGGAGGCTCATATTGTGCCTGTGCACAAGAAAGGATCAAAGCTAAAAGCGGAACATTATCGTCCTATATCTATTCTTAACGTATTTAGCAAGGTGTTTGAAAAACTGGTTTATGGTCATATTCTCCATACTGTATCTAATGCAATACCGCCTGAACAGCACGGGTTTTTGAGAGGTCGGTCTACTGTTACCAATCTTTCCATATTCACTAATTTCATACTGAATTCTATGGCTAGACACAAACAAGTTGATGTGGTCTACACGGATTTCGAAAAAGCTTTCGATCGTGTGGATCATTTTATATTGTCTAAAAAACTGCAGCACCTAGGCATTCATGGTGATTTATTGAGATGGGTGAAGTCTTACTTATCAAGACGTTCTCAGGCTGTTGTTGTTGGGGGTTTTCGATCTGAATTCGTGCGAATATCATCCGGAGTTCCCCAAGGTTCGCATTTGGGACCTCTTTTTTATGATATTTATCTTTATGACATCTACACATGTTTTAGACATTCTAAGTATCTCATGTATGCCGACGATACAAAAATTTTCCTTGACATTGGCAATTTGGATGATTGTAATAGACTCCAGGCAGATCTTAATAATCTATCCGACTACTACAAGAGAAACAGAATCAAAGTTAACGTTAATAAATGTAAAATTATCACATTCTCTCGGAAATTACGCTCGGTTAATTTCACATATTGCATTCAAAATACTCAAATCGACAGAGTTAACATTGTTCGTGACTTAGGAATAAATTTTGACTCGAAACTTGCCATGTCTGAACATGTGGATACTGTCGTGAATAAAGCGTATAAATGTCTAGGTTTCATTAAGCGTACATGTCAAACAATCAACAATGTAAATTGTATCAAATGTATATATAACGCTTATGTTCGTAGCAATCTTGAATACGCTTCTTGTATATGGTATCCGTACTACATAACGTATACTCAGCGCCTTGAACGTGTCCAAGAGAGGTTCATTCGTTTTTTAAACTATAAGACCAGGCAGTGCTTTGAAAGTTACGAGGAAGGCTGTCGCTTTCATAAATTAATGACTGTTAGTGATCGTCGGACGGTCATGGACATGTTGTTCTTATATGATGTCATAAACTCGCGGATCGATTGCCCAGCCATAGTTAGTCAGATAGGACTACTGGCCCCGTCTTACAGAACTAGACACACAAGCTTATTTAGTATACCCTCAAGTCGCACTAATTATTTGAAAAATTCTGTTTTTATTCGTATTGTCACAACATACAATAAAATTTTCAAAGATATTGACATATTTGATTGTTCAAAACCTACCTTTAGAGGTAGGATTATGAAAGCATGTAATCAACTACAATAATAAGGCATGGTGGTGGGTATTTTTGAATTACCCACTGGTTATTTTTTTTTTTTTGATGGTCTTTGTTTAATATGGCATTTTAGTTAATAAGTAACAAGTTTCACAAGTTAATAAATAGTTTTCTATGACCTACACATAGGCATGATTAGCTTCCTAATGTACTTAAGTACCTTACTAGATTGCAGACAGCTATTGTTTGTTCCCAGCATTTCTTTTTTCATCTGTTCAAATGTAGAAACCTGTTATTGGCCCTATGTTTATATCTCTAAGTTTCTGTTTATACATTTTGTATCGCTGTTGGTTTCTCTCAATAAATAAATAAATAAAATAAAATAAAAAAAAAAAATTTTGAAAGGTAAGGTTTTGGTTTTGGTTCTGTAATTTTGTTTGCAATAATGAATAAAGAAAAAAGAGTTCGCATTCACGCTTCCAGTACAGGATGGACCCACATGAAAACCAACGAACCGTGGCGAGATAACGTTACAGTTAAATTAGTTATCAAGCTACCTATTTATGCAACGGCTACCTATCTATAAATACAGCTATAATAATAGCTGTGCTGTAATTTCGTACGGCTTACGTAGCTACGTAGCTATGTATTTGCTATTTCGTCTGTGATCAATAATTGTGGCGGTATATTTACGTAGCGCTGTGCTACGCGCGTAGCAGGGTAGCTACGTGCGTAGCCGGTGGCTAGCGCATTGCACGTTATGGGTGAAAAACTAAAATAAACAAATCGGTCGAGCCATTTTAAATTTTGCGAAACTAACGCAAGTAATTGAACCACTCGAGAACCTTTATTCCCCAACGGTAATCATTTCTTCGAAGCCATATGACCTGTCCATTGCCACTTCAACTTGCTAATTCTGAGAGCTATGTCGGTGACCTTGGTTCTACATGGATTTTTTCATTTCGGATTTTATCACGTAGTGAAACTTCTAGCATAGCTCTCTTTGTGTTTGTCTATACTGCCAATAGTTACCATATATAGTGACCACGTCTCAGTGCCGTAAGCCATCACTGGTATTACGCACTGATTATAGACTATAAAGTGCATCACGCACGTAGCAGATACGATAATATTTTATGTGCGCATAAAACTTATCGCATCTGAAGGTATCACACACGTAGCAGATACGATAATATACGAAAATGATACATTCACGCGAAAACCTTCAAACTGTCTATACTTGTTTCTTGGTGCGGATTATATACACAGGGGGCTTAGTACGGGTTTTGATAGTTTACGAAACTACATGAAGTTTCGTTTCCATCCAATACATTTACTGACAGCGTCCTTAGTTTTCTTCTCGTTTTCGCTAGGGGCGCTGCAAGTAAATGTATGGAAGGAAACGAAACTTCATATAGTTTCGTAAACTATCAAAACCCGTACTAGACGTGCAGATATCATTCGTCCATCTTTTGATATATGTCGGTGCCTACAGATGCTTGACGGTAAAATATAAGTGATCTGCTACGTGTGTGTTGCTCCATGAGTATAGAGAGCGATATGGACAGATACGCGCTCAGATACAGATATCTTACCGCATCTGCTACGTGTGTGACACACTTTTCCGTCATTAATATCACTATAATATATAGACAGTAATATTAGCCGTTACTATTTTTGTCGACACCTATGTCTAAATATATGTATCAGCAACTCCTTGCTCCGAGGCACCACACAGGCGCTTCTCACCTAGTGGTAAGACGGACCATTTATGTAAGCCAAGCCGTGTTTGTAACCTGATTCTTCTAGGCTTGGTCGCGTTGGATCAGGAGTAATTTTAGTTTATAAGACGATTCAAAATGATCCTTGTGATTTCAATGTTTAAAATTCTTTTTGACTTTGACTTTTTTTTTTGAAGGTTCGCCTGTGACGCAGGAGGTTGCGGGTTCGATTCCCGCCTCGGAACAAATTTTTGTACAATCTGCAGATATTTGTTCAGGGTGTTCTGGGTATTTTTCTATGTATAATAAAAAATATCTATCTATGTAATGTATTGTATTAAGTATATCAGTTATCTAGCACCCATAACACAAGCTCTGCTTAGCTTGGGGCTAGATAATGTTGTGTGAAATGTCCAGTATTTATTTATTTATTTTATTTTTGATATATATTGTGCTTCATAACTTTGCTGATAATAACACAGGCTTTTCTCTCCACAGTGCCAATTATTCCCGAATTCCTGTACGACATACGCCACCCTGACGCGCCCCTCTCAATGTCTCTGGATGAGATCACCACCATGCCACCACCACCAACCCCTTATTGCCCCTGTCTGGAGAAGAATATAAGCACCGTCATCTCTGAAAACGTCACACACGGTAAGTGAACCATATAGTATCATCATTAGCACCCTGTAGATGTCCACTGCTGGATGAGGTCTCTCCCTAGGAACACAACTGTTTTTGTCAGTAGTAGAACTTCTTGTGAAAGAGTTCGTCCGGGGAAGTACTACCACCTGTTTCTGCGGCCAAGCAGTAGTGCTCGCATTGCTGTGGTTTTGGTTTGAAGGGTATGTGCCGGTTAAATTACAGGCACATGAGACTTTTCATCTTTATGTCTCAGGGTCGGCAGCTCGCGTGTGATGCCTCAGGTGTTGCAGGCGTCCATAGGCTACGGTAACTACTTTCCAGGTGGGTCGTATGCCTGTTTGCTTACCAAGAAGTATAAATAAAAAAAACAATGATTGATTTGCCGTAATTATCACGCTTGGCAGGCGGAATGGTGATTGCAGTATCGGTTTCGAGTGCTCAGGTGGATGCTGCTGTCCATCCCCTGGCGTAATCTATTAGTCACTTTCTACGACATCCACCGGAAGAGTATTGGAAGAGTACTACTCTATAGGTCTAGACTACCACGGCTATTAAATTTAGACAAACATTTAACCGAGCAATATTTGTATGTATATATGTTTTGAGATCCCGAAAACAGAGGCCCAATTCTCTAACTTAAAAATAGTTAAAATAGAGTTCGGATCATGTTTCGATCTTGTGTCGATGTCTTAAATGTCAGAAATGGTATTCTCTAAACATAAAATACAACACTGTAATGTGATTATATCGAAATGTGACCGAAACTTGAACGATTCAACGTTTTTTCGATAATTTTAGCATTGTAGATGGAGTCTCTCTTTACTCTTTGCAATTATATATATAACTATCCTATTCTAATGGTAGTCACCGTGAATTCCAAGTAGACTAAATTGTTATTTATAGGGGAGCAGAATACCAACTTTCTGTCAATTCATAATTCAGTCTCGATTCGGTTAACTTTCAGTGTAGTTTTAAAATAATTTAGAGAATTGGGCCTCTGGTCTAAGTATTTCGAAATTTGCTTTAGGGGGGTTTTTGGGGATAAAAATCGGTCTAACTAGGTTTAATGATAAAAAATTGTAGTCCATGCATTTCGTTGAATTTTTGCATGTAAAATTATAATGAATATTATTATTCCTTTTTAAAATGTGTATGCCTGAATGAAGGCAAAACAAAATGGTGAATCCATAAATTAAATAACATCTGTATTAAACTGTACCTACCTGTGTTTCTAACAAATTAATATTTGTATTTGTATTAATCTCACGAAATACGCGTTTTCTAAATTTTCCGAGAAGCTTTGTCACTCAAGTACTAAGTAAAAGCTCAAGTAGTAAGTAGTAAGTATTAAGCTCTTATGAAGTTTTTTTTTGTAAATTCTGCAGCCAACATCACAGCACAAAAAGAAGCCCGCCACCAGGAACTAATTCACGAAACAGTTGCTGTCGGAGTCATGTTTGCAAGCAAAGCGCTGGTACAACTCCTGGCGAACCCCTTTGTAGGACCACTGACGCATAAGTAAGTATTTAGATACTTAGATATATATATATATATATATATATATATTAGATATATATATATTATACTTATTTACTTACTTTATTTACTTACTTAGTATTTAGACCTTATTCTTAATTAACAAGCTATGGCGAGCGACATGCTCTGAGTAACGTGCGAAAGGAACCAAGGTCACCGACATAGCACTCAGAGTTAGCTAGTTGAAGTGGCAATGGGCAGGTCATATAGCTCGCAAAACTGACAACCGTTGGGGAATAAAGGTTCTCGCGTGGCGACCACACAGATGACGCAGTAGGTAGACGGCCCCAACTTAATGGATCGGTAAAATTGCGTTCGCGAGAACCTGGTGGATGGAGGCGGCTCAAGCATTCTATGATAGGCCTTATGCCCAGTAGTAAACTTCGATCGGCCGTATTCTGAAAGAACGCATACAAGTAAGCGGGTTTTAACAAACTCTTTATTATTTTTAACCGACTTCAAAAAAGAAGGAGGTTCTCAATTCAGTTGTATTTTTTTTATTTTATTTTTTTATATTTGTTACTTTTATCTTCGTCGTTTATAAACCGATTTGAAAATTTATTTTTTTATTTGATAGGATATACTTCCAGATTGGTTCCATTTAAAAAAACCCCAGTTCTGATGATGGAATCCATGAGAAATTGAGGGAACTCCACAATTATTATAGGTATACATATAGCGATTTTGGTATTTTCAGCAGCAAGTTATTGATATGTATACCTTTAGCAAACAAAAACAGCCGAATTCAATGGCGGAAGTCGTTTTTTTTAATGAAATGTCAGTAAGCATTTTAATGTACACTGACGTCCTCTGTGGTATGGTGGGCGAGTTACCGGCTAAGATGCAAGAGGTTGGGGGTTCGATTCCCGCTACGGGTCAAATGTATGATCTGCAAATATTTGTTCCGGGTCTGGGTGTTATATAGTACCATGGTACTCGTAGTTTCTGATACCCACGACACAGGGAATCCTAGTGTAGGATCAACTACATATGTGACTGGTTGGGTTGTGTTATGTTATTTAATTCTAGCCCTAACATTAATTTATTCTAATCCTAACGCTAACTCATTCTAGCCCTGACTCAACTTTTCTTGTAGGCCTAACGTGAATGTATTCTAGATAGATAGACAGATTAACACTTTATTGATCACCACAGAAACAATAAACAAGTAAGGCAATACAATGGGCGGCCTTATCGCTGAAAGCGATCTCTTCCAGGCAACCTTTGGATGGAACGAAATGAGCAACGCTATAATAGACTGCGGTGTACCTTCAAAGCAAAACTAAGAAGTATTCTAAATTAATTCAAATATATAAGAAGTTATGAACAATATTGACTAATACCCCTAACCCATCCCCCCCTAACTCTAAGTTATTCTAGCCCTAACACGAATTTATTCTAATCCTAACGCTAACGTAAGTATTCTCTATGTTTTAACAGGATCGGATACAGCGTACCTATGTTCACCGGCTTCATCTTGATGTTTTTATCAACTTTGAGTAAGTAATGTTTTATTACAATTGAGTAGCCTACCCCTCCGGGAAACAGGCGGGATTTTATGTATGTATATGTTTGTAATTTATAGATGCACTAGAAATTTTTTTTTATGCTACTTGGCATGCAGTCAAGCTTACGGCCCACCAGATGGAAAGCAGTTACCGTAGCCTATGAACGCCTGTAACACCAGAGACACGCGCCGAACCTGAGACATAAAGATGAAAAGTCTCATGTGCCTGTAATTTCACCGGCACCCGTACCCTTCAAACCGTAACACAACAATGCGAGCACTACTGCTTGGCGGCAGAAACAGGTACGGTGCTAGTACTAAAAATAAAATGGCAGTGGGCAGGACACACGGCAAGAATGAATAAAGGAAAGTGGGCAATAAGGTAACCATCTGGAAAGGACCGAGAGGGACAAGAAGAGTAAGTAGGTAGACCACTTGCTCGATGGCCATATGATATACTAAAGGTTTCGAATACCCCAAACTGGGCAGAACTAGCTGAAGACCGCAAGCAATGGAAGGAGCTGGAGGAGGGTTCCTAGTTATAATCTTCAGTACAAAGGAAAAAATGTAAAACACATGTATGTAACTATGGAATAGTTGAATATGGAAATAGACTTTTTTATTTTATTTATATGCATGTACAAGTTGAGTTTTATTTCGAGTGTTTGAGTGTTTCATCATCAGTTTGCGATGGCACAAGATCAGGTCTCCAATTATAGTAGGAAAAGGTCAATGGGGATCGCAACAATGGGTATTATTTTGGAAGCCTTAGCGCTATCTAAATCTTATGAAACTTGTATAAGGGAAACTTCTCGACCGAAATATTACTCCTACAACATTATTTTGTACATTTTTATATTCAATCATCAAGCAAATGTTACGGAGAAAATCTCTAGTTGGAATCTTTCTGCGCCTTAAGAGGGCGCTCCGAAAAATATATTATGTATGAATCGTCTTTTAGACGCGATTGAATATCGCACGACCCTATCTTGCACAAAAGTAAAGTCTCAAATCATATATTTAATTTATTATGAGAATACTAATTAGTCTAGGTAAATGTTGGTTTGGTCACGGATAATAAACTATATTTTCTTTCGGTGAGTATTTATTTTGGATATGTGACTGAAGTTATTACCTAGAAATTTCAAAAAATCTAGTTTAAAGGCATAACTTTCAAAAAAATAAAGTATCGAGCAAATGTTTGCCAATTGTGTTTCTGGCTTGGTCACGGATAGAAAAAAGTTTGAAAAATCACGTATTTCAGTTTTTTTAATTGATGTGATATCTGGTTTACTCACAAAAACTAGGCAAAACAGCATTATATTTTCGGAGCGTCCTCTTAAGTTAGTTCCTTGTTATATAGTATCTATATTTCATGGTTTTGGGAAGACGTGGCTGAAAAGAAAGCCAGAATTGCTGTGTATACGATTAAAAAACTGACGCACCACAAGTCTAGAGATTAGGTGTACGTGTACAAAGTTTCATGGAGTTTGAAGAAAATATAGCCAAATAAAAAACAAACTTCTTTCGCGTTCAAAAGGGCGTACAAGCGTTTTTTAACCGACTTCCCAAAAAAGGAGGAGGTTCTCAATTCGATTGTAATTTTTTTTTTTTTTTTTTTTAAATGTTTGTTACCGCATATCTCCGGCGTTTATGAACAGATTTGGAATTTTTTTTTTTATTTGAAAAGATATACTTCCAGATTGGTCCCATTTTTTTCAGAATCCAGTTCTGATTATGGAATCCATGACGAATTGAGGGAACTCCTCAAATATTGTAGGCATACATATGGCAATTTTGATATTTTCAGCAACAAACCAAGCATTTGCATTCAAAAAGTATCATAATCCTTTCACCACTATGGTTCTTTCATCATTTTTTTTCATCCAAATATTTAGTCGAATACAATGGCGGAAGTCGGTTTTTTAAATGAAAAGTTATTTGTTAGCAGTTGGTTCCTTGTTCTATAGTAATTATTTTTAATTTCCAGTTTTTGCATTTGGACGGTCCTACAGCGTGCTATTCATAGCACGTGCTCTTCAGGGCATAGGCTCTTCGTGCTCTTCTGTATCCGGTATGGGCATGCTGGCGGAACGGTATCCGGATGACAAGGTGAATTCACAATCGCTATTATTATTTTAGTACTAGCTGGTGCCCGCGACTTCGTCTGCGCAAGATTAGTATTTCGAGTAGCTTATATTAGCGTGGCGTAGAAAAGAATATAACCTATATATATACTGTGGCGGACTTTTTTGTAGGACTATTTAAGATAAACACTTCCATCATAAGTGTAGTGGCTTTGACAGCGCACGCCAGAATAGCTTGCAGATGGTAGATTTTTTCCTACTAACTTGACACTTATCGTCATATTATGGCCAATTCACACGATATCTTTATAAATTGTAGCCTATGTGTTATTCTGATGTATAAGCTATATGATTGTAAAGTTTCATTAAAATCCATTCAGTAGTTTTTACGTGAAAGAGTAACAAACATCCATTAGTTAGTAGGATTGAGCTCCTATTAGTAGAGTTTTAAGCTAATATCAGTAGAGATCCTAGTAGTAATAGAACTCCTACTAGGAGAACTAAGAGCTTCTAGTAGTAGTGGAGCTTCATTATCAGCCTGTAGAAGTACACTGCTAGGCATAGACCTCCCCCTTAGAATGCCACGACGAACGGTTTTGAGCCGCCTCCATCCATCGACTTCCTGCGACGTTTATGATGTCTTTAGTCTATCCTTTATTCCCCAACTGTTATCAGTTGTTCGAGCTATATGACCTGCCCATTGCCACATCAACTTGATAATTCTGAGAGTTATGTCGGTGACCTTGGTTATTTAACGGATTTTATCACGTAGTGAAACACCAAGCATAGCTCTCTCTATAGCCCGCAACATAGCTCTCTTCATAGCTCGCAGTAGTCCCACGTAGTGGAATTTAGGCCCACATAAATAAATCGGACTTGAAGAGTTAAGTTCTTAGAGAAGAAC
Source organism: Epirrita christyi (assembly GCA_951392215.1). NCBI lineage: Eukaryota > Metazoa > Arthropoda > Insecta > Lepidoptera > Geometridae > Epirrita > Epirrita christyi. The sequence continues at coordinate 7,682,982 of OX595863.1, read as the reverse complement.
AATCTTGAGTGTGAACTTTCAATTTAAAATTCCCTTACACAAATTTCATGTTTGATCGTTTATAAAGTTCAGTTTGGTCTATTAATACGAGCCTTAGAGCTCCTAATAGTAGTAGTTGGCCTAGTAGTAATAGAACTTAGAGTTAACAGTTGTAGTAGTAGAGCTTAAAGCTCCTAGTAGCAATAAAGCTTAGAGCTTCTAGTATTAGTAGAGATCCTAGTAGTTGTAGAACTTCTGGTAGGAGAACTTAGAGCTCCCTAGTAGTAGTGAGTTTCTAGTAGTTAGAGCTCCGTGTGAAGAGTTCGCCTTAGGAATTACTACCATCACACCTATAAAATCTTCTCAACCAACAGGAACGTGGTAATGCGATGGGCATTGCCCTAGGTGGTCTTGCCCTGGGCGTACTTATAGGACCACCATTCGGGGGTCTAATGTACGAGTTCGTCGGAAAAACAGCTCCCTTCCTGATGCTATCGGCTTTGGCTCTTGGAGATGGATGTAAGTACCGCAATAGGTACCTACATTAGTACCGCAATAAATAAATAAATGCTGGACATATTTCACACAACATTATCTAGCCCCAAGCTAAGCAGAGCTTGTGTTATGGGTACTAGATAACTGATATACTTAATACAATGCATTACATAGATAGATATTTTTTATTATACATAGAAAAATACCCAGAACACCCTGAACAAATATCTGCAGATCGCACAAATATTTGTTCCGAGGCGGGAATCGAAATAGGTACTTAGTACCAAAAATAATAGGTACCTACATTAGTACATTAGTAGCCCTACGTACTCTTAGTTCCTTAATACTCTTAGCAAGAAACTACGAGTACCATGGTACCACAAATATTTTAAAAAATATATACAATCATAACTTTACATAACACCCAACAGTCACATACGTAGTCTTGATCCCACACTAGAACTCCTTTTGTTGTGGGTATCAAGAACTACAAGTACCATGGTACCATAACACCCAGACCCGGATTTGCAGATCATACAAACATTTGTCCCGCAGCGGTAATCGAACCCGCACCCCTATGCGTCTCAGCCGCGCCATGGAAGGCGTCATAATATATTATTTTTATATCTATGTAACGTATTGTATTAAGTTTTTCGCATTGTTATTATTTTTACTCTGTGCACCGCCGTTTCGTTACTGCTTCGCTCGTTACTGTCCATCCAAAGGTTGCCTGGAAGAAATCGCTTTCCGCGATAAGGCCGCCCATTGTACTGCTAATTTTAATAATTCCTGTTATGTTTTCCTGGTGTACAATAAAGTGTTAATCTATCTATCTCAGTATATCTGTTATCTAGTAGGTACCCATAACAGAAGCTCTGCTTAGCTTGGGGCTAGATAATGTTGTGTGAAATGTCCAGCATTTGTTTATTATTATTATTAATTAATGTTTTTATTGTAAAACTATTTACAGTGCTACAGCTGATGATATTGCAGCCTGGTGTGGTGAGGCAGGAGTCAGAACCTCCTTCTCTTAAGGCTCTGGTCACCGACCCCTATATCCTCGTCGCTGCCGGTAAGGAACCCTTAAATACGCATTTTTAGAGCCATGTACAACGAAAACCTTTTTGAAATAAATTATTTTTATTATTATTATTGCACTAATTTATTTTAAATCTCGTTAAAAAAATATTGTTATTATTATTATATTCCCAGCGTTTCACCTATCTGGCCCACTGGGATCCGTTGGGAGAAAAAGTGCCATCGTCCCCCACTCGTGACAACGCCAGAGACACCTTTAATATTTGCATATACAGAATGGCTCAGAATGTACCACCAATATGAACTTGCCATCTTGTATACATAGGGTGTCCTTATGTACCTGTGCTATTCCGAAAGCATATAGTTTTATGTCACCTTGTATAGAGTAATATTTTACTTATGCTCTGATTTTTAATTTAGTAAATTTTTGTAAACAAAGAAATCTCACTGTGTGTATAAGTGTCATGTATGTGTGTCATATGTGAATTTACACGTATGCTACACAATCATGACACTTATACTCACAGTGGCATATCTTGACATTTGTTTGTTTATAAAAATTGTCTGAAATTAAAAATCAGCGTATACTTAATTTTTACTTATATCTCCTGCTGAGTTTTACTTGGAACTTCTAGGTTTTTTTTATAATATAACCTTCAAAAAGTAATTGGGAGGATAATCTTCCAATCTGAAGCTTTGAAACTTCCAAAAGACTTCTTAAAAACTTCCTTAGACTTAACTTTCGAAAGAGGAATAATCCTCGATCACTTTTTCACTAATTTATACCGTTACTTAGGAGCCATCACCTTCGCGAACGTGGGTATAGCGATGTTGGAACCGAGTCTGCCCATATGGATGGCAGACACCATGGAGGCTCGCCGCTGGCAACAGGGCGTGGCCTTCCTTCCCGCTAGCATCTGCTACTTAATCGGTCAGTATTCATATTTATGTTAAAGAACTCCCATTTCCGCATTCGAACTCTATGGATGGTCCATTATGCGTGAGAGTTGTCTGGCTAGATAATCAGCCTCACTCCGTCCAGAAGCACAGACGTTTCCTGGGGTCTTCGCAGGCTTCACGTAGTGACCTCGGGTTTGTTTTAAAGAACTCCCTTTTCCGCATCGAACTCTATGGTTGGTCCATTCCATTATGCGTGAGAGTTAACTGGCTAGATAGGTTAGCCAGCCTAACTCCGTGCAGAAGCACAGAAGTTTCCTGGGGTCTTCGCAGGCTTCGCGTAGTGACCTCGTGTTAATTTTAAAGAACTCCCATTTCCGCATTCGAACTCTATGGATGGTCCATTATGCGTGAGAGCTGTCTAGCTAGATAGTCAGCCTCACTCCGACCAGAAGCACAGAAGCTGCCTGGGATCTTCGCAAGCTTCGCGTAGTGACCTCGGGTTAATTTTAAAGAACTCCCTTTTCCGTATCGAACTCTATGGTTGGTCCATTCCATTATGCGTGAGAGTTGTCTGGCTAGATAGTCAGCCTAACTCCGTCCAGAAGCACAGACGTTTCCTGGGGTCTTCGCAGGCTTCGCGTAGTGACCTCGTGTTAATTTTAAAGAACTCCCATTTCCGCATTCGAACTCTATGGATGGTCCATTATGCGTGAGAGCTGTCTAGCTAGATAGTCAGCCTCACTCCGACCAGAAGCACAGAAGCTTCCTGGGATCTTCGCAAGCTTCGCGTAGTGACCTCGGGTTAATTTTAAAGAACTCCCTTTTCCGTATCGAACTCTATGATTGGTCCATTCCATTATGCGTGAGAGTTAACTGGCTAGATAGGTTAGCCAGCCTAACTCCGTCCAGAAGTACAGAAGTTTCCTGGGCATGGCAGGCTTCGCGTAGTGACCTCGGGGTTTTGAGGATTTGTTCACGTTTAGCGACTACGCACGCATATCGATCGGATCGGTCAGTATTGTGCAAGGCAGAATGAGGTGGCCAGCAGACGTCGGACAGGCAGCAAGGCTTTGGTGTTCCTGCGCACCAGCATTTGCTACTTGATTGGTACAACTACTTGATTGATAATATAGGATGTACAAGTTATGTGTTCTGAGGCCCAATTCAGCATTCAATTCACAGTTTAACCAATAGAATATAAACCATAGTACCTTTAATTTGAGATACTATGTAATTGAGAAGGAATTGATCCTTGTAATTTACTCTTTCAATAGGTATCATAAAAATCCATTTTTTTTGTAATTTATCGGGTTTGAGTCCCAGCTTAGGCAGGACTTAAATAAATATCTTTAAATGCAGTATTACTGACTTTAAAAAATAAAGGAAAGTCTCCATTATGTATAAAAATAAATTCTGGACACATTCCACACAACATTATATCTAGCCCCAAGCTAAGCAGAGCTTGTATTATGGGTACTAGATAACTGATATACTTAATACAATTACATAGATAGATATTTTTTTTATTATACATAGAAAAATACCCAGAACACCCTGAACCAACCAGAACTCGAACTCTCCAGAAATGTATTATTATTTTCCTTACAGGCACCAATCTGTTCGGACCTCTCGGCCACAAGATGGGACGATGGCTCGCTGCTTGTTCTGGTCTCGTCATTATTGGTATCTGTCTCATTTTGGTGAGTTCAAGCATCATTATAAAACTAAAGGGCTTCACACACGGCAGCTATATATATATATAGGAGTATGTATGGAATGTAATGTAATGTACATTACATAAAGCTGCCATGTGTGAAGCCCTTTACTCAATACAATACAGGACAAAGCACACCGGATGCATTTGCAACACGTAACGTAGAAACGCGCGTCCCTACGTATGTACACAAAAAATGATGATGATTTGATTAAAATATTCTCTATATCCCTCCAGATCCCGATGGCCCGTAAGCTCGAGCACCTGGTGATCCCCAACGCTGGTCTCGGCTTCGCCATCGGCATGGTGGACTCGTCCATGATGCCGGAGCTAGGGTTCCTCGTTGACATCCGCCACGCCGCGGTCTACGGTTCCGTGTACGCCATCGGCGATACGGCATTCTGCCTCGGCTATGCCGTCGGTGAGTCATTTTACTACAGCTATGCCGTAAGTGAGTCATTCTGCCTCGTCCATACTGTTGGTGAGTCATTCTGACTCGGCTATGCCGTCGATGAGTCATTCTGCCTCAGCTATGCCATGCCGTCGGTGAGTCATTCTGCCTCAGCTATGCCATGCCGTCAGTGAGTCATTCTGCCTCGTCCATACTGTTGGTGAGTCATTCTGACTCAGCTATGCCGTCGGTGAGTCATTCTGCCTCGTCCATGCTGTTGGTGAGTCATTTGCCTCGGCTATGCCATCAGTGATTGAACGTATGATATTTTAGAACGATTAAGTGTAAAAGTATAATCATTTCTCCTAATCATTAAAAGTTTAGCTGGAAGAAAACCCTCTTCAAGGTAAAGCTCGCCTTTGAGAGTGCTTATTATAGAAACCCTCAGGGTAAAATGTTCTTTATCGTGAGAAACTCGCTTCGCTCGCAATTAACTTGTAGAAGTAAGAGACTGGATTCCTATGTACTGAATATAGCGGATAATCAGGGCCGTATTTAAATTTGTGCCGCCCTGGGGCTCGAAAATGCCGCCCTATGACTTAAATTTTATTTTAATAGTTTTGATATCTTATTTTTTAAGACTTAGAATAACTAATTGATTGCAGGAAATTTATTATGTATTATATAGCATTTATTATACATTATGTTTTATTTATATTAAATAATATATATACAAAATTTTAATGTGATACATAATACTTGAATTATATTTCTTGAAAGATAAAATGTTTATTTAAAAGAATTAGTTAATTATATATTGTATAGAAATTTTTTTCTCACTTTCCAAATTTTGCCGCCCTAGAAAATTTGCCGCCCTGGGCACTAGCCCCGACTGCCCCTAGTATAAATCCACCACTGCGGATAATACTTACTAGAAATGGTATAAATCTCTTAGTCGGCTTTTATGAAATCCACGGAAGGAGACGAATGGTTATATTCTTAGGCCCATAATTATTTATTTAAATACTGGTATGAAAATCAAAGCAACATGGTTCGATGGGCGGGCTCGTATTCCGATGAGTATGTATTGAGGTGTGGTGTGAGGCAGGGGGGGATCACATCCCCAAGGCTCTTCAATCTGTACATCAATCGTTTGATTGAGGAGCTCAGCAGAACTAAAGTCGGATGCTCGATTAACGGTACCGTTGTTAACAACATGAGCTACGCAGACGACATGGTTCTGCTGAGCCCTTCAATCAATGCTCTCAGGCGGTTGCTGGATATTTGTGAATCCTATTCGGTGACTCATGGGCTCAAGTATAATGCTAAGAAGAGTGAGGTAATGTTGTTCAAGGCCGGAAGCAAGACTTATGCTGTCTCTCCGGTCTCACTAGGGGGAGCTCCTCTCACTTGGGTTAAGCGGTTTAAGTACTTGGGCCACTGGGTTACTGAGGATATGTGTGATGATTCTGACATAGAGAGGGAACGTAGAGCGTTGGCGGTTAGATGCAATATGTTGGCTCGCAGGTTTGCACGGTGTTCTGCCCCGGTCAAAGTGACCCTGTTCAAGGCGTTTTGTCAAAATTTCTACACGTGCAACCTGTGGTTCCAGCATACGCAGAAGGCCTACAACGCTCTACGAATCCAGTATAACAACGGTTTCAGGGTGCTGATGGGGCTGCCGCGGTTCTGTAGCGCATCAGGCATGTTCGCTGATGCGCGCGTTGATGACTTCTATGCCATCATACGCAACAGAACTGCATCAATGATGAGTCGCGTCCGCGATAGTTCCAACAGCATGCTGGCCGTTGTGGCAGACCATTTTAATTTTAATTCCGGCATTATAGCTCACTGGGTTTCGAAACATCAGCCAGTCGCCCAGCTTGTGACTCAATAAGTACCTGACATCATTATATATTGACTATTTTTAATGTGACTGAATTTGAATTAATATGTTTGCTATTTATTATAATTTTGTATACTTACTAACATTATTTTTAAGACGTAATTGCTAACAAAATGGATGACATGTGAATTACTCTGTGTGAAATCTGATGAATAAATAAATTATTATTATTATTATTTATTATAATGTGTGTGTAACTGTAATTAGGAGCTGAACATTGAGTTGAATCATTGAATATGTGTATTCTCTAAGTGAGAAGCTCAATGTCGTCTTATAGGGTCAAGCTATAAGCACACGTCGTCATAGTTGCCAATGGCTCGATTAGCTCGCCAGATAATATAGGAAAGTTTATTTGCACTCTTACACTAAGTTCTATATCTCCAGGACCCGCCTTCTCCGGAGCTCTGATGAACAGCATCGGCTTCGAATGGATGCTGGTCATTATAGCAATCCTGAACTTCGCGTACGCACCGATGCTGCTTATACTGAGGTCTCCACCAGCTACCAATGAGAAGCAGGTATGAAGAACCAGGGTGATGAATGGTATGCCCTGCGAGGCTCTGTTAACGTACAGGAGAGTTTGTAATAATTTTGTCGTTGCTGCTTCGAATAATCCTGTTCGTAATAACTTTGTCGTTGCTGCTTCGAATAATCCTGTTCGTAATAACTTTGTCGTTGCTGCTTCGAATAATCCTGTTCGTAATAACTTTGTCGTTGCTGCTTCGAATAATCCTGTTCGTAATAATAATGTCCTTACTGCTTTGAATAATCCTGTTCGTAATAATTTTGTCGTTGCTGCTATGAATAATCCTGTTCGTAATAGTTTTGTCGTTGCTGCTTCGAAAAATCCTGTTCATAATAATAATGTAGTTACTGCTCTGAATAATCCTGTTCGTAATAATTTTATCGTTGCTGAGGTCTAAACTGGTAAAGACATAAAAAACCAGTGTGGTGATTCATAGCTCGAACACATCGTCTCTCGCTGAACAGATTCTACCCTCTCCACGGCATTGCGACTCGCACTTGACTGGTTTTTGTTTTATTTGTAACTTTGCATTTTTCAGAGCCTTATTATCAGCGAGAAGTCATCAGTTCGCTACGTGAGCTACCAAAACGAGGATGAAGAGTAAGCCCGCTAATTCGACGACGCCATCTTGAAAACCACCATTTTGTTTTTAAATTGTAGGTAACTTGGGAGTGGTAATTTAGGTATTAAGTAATTGCCTAAAATGAGGTTCGCTTAGTAATGAGTGCCAACGTATTGTGCCGAATTTAGATATAATCTATATTTATTCAATGTTCTAATTTATGACCAATATATACCGTATACTGTAGTTGACAAAGTATATTTTCCATTGCATATCCACGTATAAAGTTTACTGATTCTCTATGTATACTGTTTCCTGACCAATTTTCCAGAAATAAAACCTTATCAACATGGTATATTTTATAATCTTCTTTTATCAAGCTTTATAAATATATAATGTTGCCGTTTACGTGTGTTAGTTATTATAAAATATATTTACATTAATATTATATTAATATTTATAATAATTTAACCAAGTTTGATATAAATTTATCTATAATATTTTTCAAAAGTATATACATTGTTTTATGTAAATTATATTAACAACGGCTTTTGCAATAACATTAGTCGTATAATTTTGCAAATGTGACTTTGACAATATATTTTATTGTATCAATATCTAAATTTGTAGGACAATAATTTTGTATATTTCGGCCGTTTATAATATGACAATAATATAATTTTAATTCACATGTTTTTAGTGCACTTTTTGGAAAATCTTAACCTGGTTTTGAGTATAGGACCAAATATGTAGAATTTAATTTTTTGAAGGCTTAAATTATCGTGTATATAAATATGCAATAATAGATGTATATTCCTGCAAATTAATGTAGGTACGTATTTAAGTACTAGAATTATTATAATTCTTAATTTAAATACTTATATTTTTTGTTTATTAACTATTAACAATTTTCTTATCTCTTTAATTATTTCATCGTAAGTAAATGAAATTGATTTTCTTAAAATTATCATTACTCTATGTGAAGTTATTATATGTATATCTAGTTATCTGGTAAATAGGCTTAATTTATATATAACACAAATATCATAATATTACAACATTTTAAACATTTTTGTTTGAAAATCATCAATTATGAGTGATTATACATACGTATATATAGATTACAGATAGATGTGCACATTAGGTGTATTTATAAAAACATTTATATCATAGTGTAGTAAATTTGTGACACGATTAAATTTATAGATTTTAATCTTAAAATCTTTAACATCTATACTATTTATAATTATTAATGTTAACTTGAGCTTTTCCTAATTTAAAATATTTTTGTCTCTGGTTTCCTTCTGACAGTTTTGTTTTAGTCAAATGCTTCATTACTCTTTACATAATAGTTAGAATGTTCTTTATGGTTCTTTATGTGTCATACTGTTTAGAAATTATCTATATGGACAATAATAATAATAATATAAAATTTGATCTTTTCTTAATTCTAAATCTTTTTGACTCTGGTTTCCTTCTGTCAGTTTTGAATTTAGTTAAATACTTCATTACTCTTTACATACTGGTTAAAATAATAATAATCAAATATAAAATTTAAACTTTTCTTAATTTGAAATCTCTGCGTCTGAGTTGTAATCATGCAGTTTTAAGTTTCAAAAAAACTTTAATTATTTACATAAATGTATATTTGGATAATAATAACTGTCTTAATATAAAATTATATATGTCTCTCATTCACATTATATAATTTAAGCTTGTAGAAATACTACTTAGATGTTGTTATGTAGGAATTTTAATAATCTAGTTTCTAGAGATAGTCTTTTTGAGGCCATAATTTTCAATAGGAATTACGGTGGATAATATTTCTTCAAAATGTGTCTTTTATAAGTATTCAAAACATCAGAAAGAAAACTTAATTTATGTAATGAAGTTTAATCATAATTATTTTACCTACAGACACTTAAAAATGTATAACAATAATTGTTAAACAAACTTACAAAACATTGTTATTTTCAAATAACATTGAATGTAATGAAGTTTAATCATAATTATTTTACCTACAGACACTTAAAAATGTATAACAATAATTGTTAAACAAACTTACAAAACATTGTTATTTTCAAATAACATTATTGGTATGTTCACAAAGACACAGAAGGACCCATTCATGTATGGCTGCTTGATTGGTGTCCAGTATAATTTGATGAAAATTATCCACGTATTTCTTCAATACAAGGTAATATGGATAACATTTATTTATTATTTTATTTTCAACAAACTTAACCTCTACAATGTCACATAAAAGTACATTTTTATAAACTATTTCGAATCTAAATATTTTATCACATACTCTTCCAATATTATAAATATAATAACATATACATAATAAAAAAACATAATCAACAAACATTCTCACTATCTAATTGTTACGTATATCAATATTCACTATATCATAAGATTATAAACAGTCATAATTGATGATAGTATTATTTATATGATTATGTTGTATGTAAACATATCAATATTAAAAATAGTAAATATTTACAATAGCTGGGTTTGGGTCCTCTAAAACGTACTTTAGTGCTCTAACTTGAAAAAGTATTATTTATAATCACTATTAGATTATTCAAATTTTATTTTTATTTAATTGAAAATTAATGTTATCTTATAAGTAGTTATAAAAATCAAAATATAAATTAGTGATATCAAGAAAATGAGCTGAAAGTGTATCCTAGTAATAAATTGGAAATTTGTAATATACAACATTATATTTCTTCGAATATATTCATATATTTTAATATTAAGTAGTGGATTTTATCGCTGAATATGCTATTCTTAATATAAAAGTTAATAATATTAATAAATGTGATAGTCGTTTAGTGATATTTTGATGCTTGTAGATTTGTAGGATTTTTAAGGCTTAGTTAAATAGATGTTACTTAGCACGTACTAATGCTAATATTATCAACACGCGTGTTAACATTTACGTAACAGTAAAGCTGGGTCCGCTACGCTAGCAAAATAAATTATTGTTTGTAAAACACCAAAACATTGGCGCAGCGGACCCGGTTTTACTGTGTTTTTGCTAACAAAACAGTTAGGCCACGCCCCCTTTCTGTTACAAAACAATGTTATATGTTTGTAAAACATCAAAACATGGCTTAGCGGACCCGACTTAACAGGGACAGTTCTAAGGATTTCTATGGAACTTAGTAACCTCTATTTATCTCAGTCTAAGAGTCGCAGCCTGAATTGTGTGCTTTGAAATATAAATTAAGATATTTAATTGATTCAAGCGTGACTTTGCGGAAATCCCTTCTACAATATTGAATAGACGAACAAATATAATAGAGTAACAATTCCACTCCTCTCCAACGAAAACTCTGAAAGAATTCAACACGTGTTTCGCCTCTCAACAAAGCATCCTTAGAAAAAAGTTGCTCACTTCGCCCAACAAAGAAACAAAGAAACAACAATGAACTCTAGCGCGCAGTGTTTCAACTGTTTCCTGAGGATGCTTCGTTAAGAGGCGAAACACTTGTCGAATTCTTTCAGAGTTTTTGTTGGAGAGGAGTGGAATTGTTACTATATATTTGTTCGTTTATTCAATATTGTAATATAAATTAAGTAAAGATTTAAAAATGTTTTTTTTTTCTGTTTACTACAAACTTTTTTCTAATTATTTTTTGCTGTAGGTACAGTTGTTTCTTATGTTAGATGGAAACCATCTATAATGATGAAAACTAATCTATTTGGTTATGTTAACAAACTTAATAATCGATAATTAACTCTAATATTCATTGTTAAATTCATTAGTGTTATTGTTATTAATAAATATGTTAAAAATAAATTATTATTAACATCAAATTTATCACAACTAATCCTGTCCCGATAAAACGATTAACTTCCAAAATAGTTGATTTAATATTTTTAACCAATATTATTAAATATTATTAATATAATTATATAATTGTGTTAATATTGTTTAAAGTATCTATGTTATGAAATGTTGTTTTAATAAAATGTGGGTGTATGAACTAAGATTTATTGTTTAATTATTATTATTATTTGATACCACGTTAAATCTATTTATGAAAAACAACAGTTAGCACACAGAAGCACAAGACAACAGTTAACACAAGAGATCGTCGTGGGTACGCGTCTATGTGTGCGTGCGCATGTTATCGCTTGCTGTACTGAGGTGGTCTTCTGTACCTATATATTTTTTGCTTTGACTCACCAACAGATTTTTTACGACTGACAGGAGAAGTCAAAGTCAAAGTCAAAACCAAAGTCAAAAATAATTTTATTCATTGAAATCACAAGGGGAGGACTTTTTCTGCTCTTTCGAACGGAGATGTCATCCTTTTTTATTTTATTTCAATTTCTAGTGTTTTTTTGAGTAATATCGTGTAATTTTGGTGGCATTTTAACCGGTGTAGCTCATAAAAAGCACATGGTAGTGAATTTAAATAAAATAAGTGTATGCGTTCTTTTCGAAGGGGTGGAAATTGTCCAGGAACATTCTAGTAAACTGCCATCAATTTACTAGAACATGACTTGACAGAAGACTTTGACGACTGGACATTGTTTGATTATATCAATAACTTGACATTGGCAAAATTGAGTAAATCCTCAGATGCCATTAAAAAAAAGAAAAAAAAAAAAAAAAAAAAAAAAAAATCACAAGCATCATTTTGAATCGTCTTATAAACTAAAATTACTCCTGTTGCAACGCGACCAAGCCTAAAAGAATCAGGCAACAAACACGGCTTGGCTTACATAAATGGTCCGTCTTACCACTAGGTGAGAAGCGCCTGTGTGGTGCCTCGGAGCAAGGAGTTGCTGATACATAGTAAATGAGAACTTAAAAACCTTAGGAAGGTAGTCAAAAGTAAATAAACATCAGCAAAAATATGCAAGACAGCACACGCTACGCTTGTTATACTTACTCGTATAAATAATAATCTAATAGAAACATGTAAATAGGTAAGTACAGATTTAGCAAATTTCCATTTTAGCAGTCAAGGGGCAGAGCGACATCAGGCCACGCGGCTTTATCATTAATATAGTCATCAAGAGTGTAATACGCTTTCTCTTTATGTAGGATTTAAATCTTTGAATAGGAAGTTTAGATGCAAATAGGAAGTTTAGATGTAAGAGTTAGTTCAGTACAATTTTAGTACAATGTCTCTGCACTATCCAGCACCGGCCGGTAGTGTTTCATACACAGAGTTTGGCTTCGCGCAACCGAGTGTGGTGTGTGGGTGTGGAAATTCATGAAAAGCATTTTATCAAAATGGTGTATTCACATCGAAAGCAGGTTAAGCATTAAATATTACAAAACTCATGATATACAAGTTACATGCTATAATTATCATAACCAGAGGCCGTGGACAAAGTAACATTCTAATAGCGATAACGCTAGTAGAAAAGTCCAATATGTATGAGATTGACGTAAGCTACCGATATGACGTTTGTATTGTATTACGACTGTAGAGATAGAATCGCTTCGAAGCGAATATCGCGTTTGTCTAGGCCGGCCACCACACCAGTGGCTTAGTCAGCCAGATGTTTTTCAATTGAGGGGTCTCATTTTAACCTTCAGGTCCTGAAAATGTTTTTAATCTCAACAACTACACTGTGAAACTGACTTTTACTGAAAACTTACTTTTTTTACTTTTTTTTTAAATAAACTTAAATCAGGCCGAAACGTAAAGTGTATTTTTTTCACAAATAAAACGTTCCGTTGCCTGTTTTCAGGAAAATTTCAGGTACCGCTAAAACATTTGTTTGTTAATTTGAGAAATCCACATGTGAATTTTCAAGGATCTACTACCAAACGTTTCCGAAATACAGAGCATTTTTGTTTTACATTAAAAGGCCTTTTTGGACCCCAAGTGCATCATACACGTAGCAGATGCGGTAATTTTTTATATGCGTATAAAAACTTATCGCATCTGAAGGTATCACACACTTAGAAGATACGATAATATACGAAAATGATACATTCACGCGGAAACCCTCAAACTGTATTGTATTTCAATTTGTATACACAGATATCATTTGTCCATCTTTTGATATATGTCGTTGCCTACAGATGCTTGACGGTAAAATATAAGTGATCTGCTACGTGTGTGCTACTCCTTGAGTTTTAGTATAGAAAGCGATATGGACAGATACGCTCTCAGATACAGATATCTTACCGCGTCTGCTACGTGAAGGGTGAACTTTCGAAATTCCTTTCTTAGTACACCCTTAAACTCTAAAAAATTGGTTGTCTGTAAAGTCGGTTTACTGACGATAGTTGAACGTGACAACGTCGTTCCGCGCTCTCGCTTGCACTTCAAGCCTTACATGGAACGCCTCAGAGCGAGGTAACGCCGCATGCTGCATGAGTCATGTTTTTTCGTGCGTGCAGCCGGCTCTATCGAATTATAAGACGTTGTCACGTCAAAAGAACACACCCTTCAAATTTCAAGTCTCTACGGCCAGCTGTTTAGGCTGTGCGTTGTCACTCGGTCGGTCAGTCAGTCAGGACTTTGCCTTTTTATATTTTAGATAAACTTTTTTACTTACGTCGTACTATCTACAGTCGGGCCGATATTATAATGGTGAAAACAATATACAAATACGATTTTTCTTACCGGTAAGTGTAGGTAGACGCCGACGCCGGTAGGCACCTGTTTTATGCGTAAATGCATACCCTTATCAGTTACTAGAGCTTTATCTATAGCTAATCAATAATTATCTAGTTTATCAATGCGTTTATTGATAACGTCTATATATTATATTATTCAGTATGTAGCCGGTGAAAAAAGTGTTAAGTACCTTTTTCGTGTTATGGTAACTTTTTAGTTTTGTTGCCCTAATTAAGTGTATTTAAGTAGATGGGTGGGTAGTTTTAGATTTATGGACTATACAGTATGTGCCTATTTGGATTTTTACATAGTGTTGTTTAATGGTGAGTTTTTTCAATTTTTAATCGACTTCACAAAAAAGGAGGAGGTTCTCAATTCGGTTGTATATATATTTTTTTTGTATGTTTGTTACCTCATATCTCCGTCGTTTATGAACCGATTTAGAAAAATTCTTTTTTTATTTGAATAGATATACTTTCAGATTGGTCCCATTTTTTTCAGAATCCAGTTCTGATGATGGAATCCATGAGGAATTGAGGGAACTCCTCAAATATTGTAGGCATACATATGGCGATTTTGATATTTTCAGCAACAAACCAAGCATTTGCATTCAAAAAGTATCATAATCCTTTCACCACTATGGTTCTTTCATCATTTTTTTTTAATCCAAATATTTAGTCGAATACAATGGCGGAAGTCGGTTTTTTAAATGAAAAGTTATAACGATTTGTCTTATTTAAACTCATCACAAAAGTAAATTATATAAAAACAAAACATCACTAGAAGCAATTGCACCGTAGGCGTTCCTTCGTGGAAATATTTTAAATATTTTCTACTATTTCACGAAAGCACCAAGCGAAAACATTGATAAGTGTTCATCGTGGAATAGCATCGGTGCAATTCAGAAGCTGCTCTTGAGATTAGTGCTATTCGTGGAATAGCATTGGTGCTATTCGGAAAGCGCTTTTCAGATTAGGGCTCTTGGTGGAATGCCTTAATGTACCAATCCCATACAAAATATGGTATATTTGACATCATAAAAACTGTTGTATTAGTTCTTGATTATGTATATATGTTTGTAGAGGATAGATTTAGTAAGATTGTTTTTACATCTAAAGAGGTTTGTTGACGTGTCAACGTCTTATAAATCGATGGAGCCGGCTGCACGCTCGAAAAAACATGACTAATGCGTCGTTACCTCGTCATGCGTCACCTCGCAAAACAAGCAGCGTCACCGCATGCGCTATACATGCTATATATATATATGCGCATGCGATATATATATATATATATATTTATATATATATTTATATGACGAAGCGCATGCGGTAACGCCGCATGCGCGCGAGCGCGGAACGAGCGACAAAGAAGCACAATAACGACGTTGACACGTTGAACTATCGTCAGTAAACCGACTTTACAGACAACCGTTTTTTTTGAGTGTATAAAAGTCAAATTTTGTATTAATTTTTTATAAAATAAATATTAAAAAACCTGTCAAAAGTGACTTATTAGCGTGATGCTACGCACATACGTAGGATGCCACCTTCTGATCAACTTATTTCATAATTATTTTTAGCCAATAGCGATTCAGCGATATCATTATAAATCGCGCGATAAATTATTTTTGATATCAAGACGATAACATAATTATTGTATTTATATGGATGGAGCATAGCAGATTACTGAAATATATTTTACCAGACGGATACAAGTGAGTAAAATTAATATTAAATTTCCTAATGCATTTGGTTCGATTCCCGCTGCTGGACAAACGTTTGCATGATCTAAGGCTCAAATCAAATCAAAAGAATTTTATTCATTGAAATCACAAGGATCATTTTGAATCGGCTTATGAACTAAAATTACTCCTGTTCCAACGCGACCAAGCCTAGAAGAATCAGGCAACAAACACGGCTTGGCTTACATAAATGGTCCGTCTTACCACTAGGTGAGAAGCGCCTGTGTGGTGCCTCGGAGCAAGGAGTTGCTGATACATAGTAAATGAGAACTTAAAAACCTTAGGAAGGTATCAAAAGGCTGAAATCTGTAAATATAACAAGCACCGTGTGGTGTATACACTACACGAGTTTTTGTCTCAAGGACGCTATTCAGTATTGCTTTACAAAAATCCACGTAGTGTAGACCTCAGGTGTAGACAAAGTAACCAAAGTTTTTCTCCGACTTTCAGCTACCAAACCAAGATGGCGGAACATGTCAACATCAAATTCGAATATGAAAACCCGAGTACCGTTGAGGCTGAAGTACCAGGAGCCCAGAAAATCAGAGAATCAGTGAACAGTGATAATGGAGAAAATGATGTAAGTAAACAAGGCTCTGAAGTCATGCCAGATACTTTTTATGAGGAGCCAGTGATAACGGTGACGAAAAAAGAGGCAACATTCACAAAGGGAGATTTGAAGTTGCAAAAAGTGACAGTGACAGAAGATATTTCGATGAATTTTCAGCATCTTTTTAAGAAACAAACGATGCCGGGAAAGACTGTCGTTACTCAGATACAAAAGTTTGAATATAAATATTAAGATGGCTGTAGATCTTAAAAGGCGCAAATATGTCTTTACAGAGCTTACATATTTGAGCCTTTTGGGGGTCTAGACTCCTGCCCCCAATCACAGTAGCGAATGAGGGGAACGCAACAATGGGGATTGGTTTAGCGCTTTTTAAGTCTTTTGAAACTTGAGGGAGGAATATTTAGGTTAGTTTCCCATATTCGAGTTTCATAAGATTTAGATAGCGCTAAGGCTGCGTTTCCATTGACGCGGAGTTGGGCGGAGCGGTG
Source organism: Epirrita christyi (assembly GCA_951392215.1). Classification (NCBI taxonomy): domain Eukaryota; kingdom Metazoa; phylum Arthropoda; class Insecta; order Lepidoptera; family Geometridae; genus Epirrita; species Epirrita christyi. The sequence goes on along the minus strand of OX595863.1, from coordinate 7,666,069 downwards.
CTTAGCGGTGCATGAATTGACCAATCACTATGCTCCAAATCTCTGCTCCGCTTCAATGGAAACAGCACGAGCGGTGAGGGGCAGAGCTGAACGGATATTCATATAAAATAAGCGAGGTGATGCGGAGCGGAGAACAGCGGGGCGGTGCGTTGCGGAGGTTAGCTAGGAGAGCGAAGCGGCGAGGTGCGGACCGGGGTGCGGGGGAGGGTGTGACGCCACGACTCGCGCGCAGTACGTCGTAGTAGTTATCAACGTTACATAGGTGCAATACGTATCAAAATGGATGACACTGAAAGATGGAGACAAACTGAGCTCAAAATTGCGCAATTCCAAAGTTAGCTCCGCTCCGCTCCTCTCCTCTCCTCTCCGCTCCTCTCCTTTCTGCTTCAGTGGAAACACTTACCACTTTTCACCGCTATTCTCCGCTCATCTCCGCGTCAATGGAAACGCAGCCTAGCTGCCAAAATGATCCTCATTGTTGCGTTCCCCATTGCCATTTGTTACTGTAATTTGGGGGCTGGTCAGGGGACCGTTCGCGTTTTCAAAATTCTTTTATGGCGTCTGGTCAAAGCGACGCATACTCTTATTTGGCTCAAAGCATTGCCATCCAGCGTAGCAATGTATGCCAGCGTCTTTGAGGACGCTTCCGTTCGATAGTGATTTGGATCAGTTGAGCTATCATTAGATCGTTTGTTGTCTTTAAAAGCTCAACTATTACATTTGTATTTTTAAATTTTGTTTTTTTCTTGTATTAGTTGTATTAATCTTTCTTTAAATTGATATTAATTTAAAAATCTTTATACACAGTTGACTATTAAATTTTTTAAGTAAGAAATAATTATGTAGTTAGTAAGTATCAATAATGTTTAAAGTTTTGGATTATATTGGCCTATTATTATAAATTGTTATTTGTTACATTGTTTAAAATATAACTCAAAATTAATAAAATGGTGTTTTGTATTTTGGAAAGTTTTGAAATTTAAATAAATTATTTTTACGAATTCTATTATTATATCTATGTTTGAGTCATTATTTTTACAAGGCATATAAAACACAGGTTGGACAAAAACAAAATGGACAAGTGCGAGAGAGACTCGCGTCCTGAGGGTTCCGAATTCCAATCCGTAAATTATTTCGAAATCAAAAATCATAAGCCTTTTTTTGAATTACAGCCTCTTTTTCCTACAAATTTAATTATCCCATTTAAAGGTCAAAATTCCTCAACTATAGACTAGCATGCTAAACGAGACATTTTAGCTATTTGTGTATAACATTTTTAGACATTATTGCCATATCTGTTCCGGGTTGGTTGTTCCGGGTTCTGGCTGTTGGTACTTGTAGTTCCTGATACCCACGACAAAGGTCCTAGTGCGGGATCATCAGACCTACGTATGTGACTGTTGGGAGTTAAGTTATGTATATGTTATGCATATCTCTTTGATACATCTAGTTAGAAGCTTAAATTTTACAACACTAAAAGCTCACAGAACTTTATATTTGATACAATACAAATTTCAAGTTCAACCTTCAAAGCCGTACCTGAGAAAATTGTTTTGACAGACAAATATACAGAAACTAGTTGCGACCCGCGGTTTCACCCGCGTGAATAATGATGAAAATTGATGATGATGATGATGAAAAGTAGCCTATGTGTTAATCCAGGGCGTAAAGTATCTCCATTCCAAATTTCACACAAATCCATTCAGTAGTTTTTACGTGAAAGAGTAACAAACATCCATCCATACTCACAAACTTTCGCGTTTACAATATTAGTAGGATACAGACGGACAACATTTTCTTCTTTTTTTTTTTCATTGATCTTGGTTCCTTTTTTCCTGTTGAGGTGCGGAACCTTAAAAACAAAGTTAATTACCTACTGGTTATTTTGAATTACCTACCCGCTGGTTATTTTTTGATGGTCTTTGTTTAATATGGCAGTTGTTAATAAGTGTGGATTCTCTATGACCTACACATAGATATGATTAGCTTCCTATTGTATTTAAGTACCTTACTAGATTGCAGACAGCTATTTGTTTGTTCCCAGCATTTCTTTCTTCATCTGTTCAAATGTAGAAACCTGTTATTATAGCCTTACGTATGTTTATATCTCTAAGTTTCTGTTTACACATTTGTATCGATGTTGGTTTCTCTCAATAAATATGTAAAATAAAGTGAGACGCTATTAGTTTCAACGAAAATTTTTGTATGAACTAAAGAAGGCGAGCGCTCGCTCTGTTACCTTGGTTTTGTGTACAAAATAATGATATAAAAATTCCGTTTAAAGTTTTGTTAGATTTTGTTGATGAATTCACTGACCCAATTTATAACTTATAAGCATAGACATATATTAAGGACACGGCGGACGCTCGCTAGATTACCGCCAACTCAATTGGTGTCAAAATCAGTAGATTGCCACCGACGATAATCAGTCTATGACGTACATCGCACGTGATCGGTGGTGTTTATGTCAGTAACAAAATGCCTGATTGTGTAGTAAAAACCTGCAAAAACTACGTCAGATAGTGCAACATAAAAAAAGGTGGCATAATATAATGTAATCCGAGAGATGGCGCTGATTTTTCTCTAAGGAGACATTGCTTTATTGTTTTGTCTGTCAGGCGTATCTTTACTTTCTAAATCTATGCTTATAAGTTACCAAATGTTCCTAAAATTCAACAAGAAGTTTGTCTAAAATCAGATTACAATTTTAAAATGGTTAAAAAGGAGGTCTTTGTTTATTTTTTTTTATCGAGTAGAGCAATTCACATTGTTTACTGAATTTATGATTTCACTAGATAAAAAGCTTAAAAATACGATATATTTTTTTTCTTTTGTAAAGTATAAGAACTCATATCAAATACTAAAATCAACTAAAGCTCATTAAATGGGCAATACGGGAACTGAGGCCTTACCATGAGATAAAAAAAAAATGTAAATTAATTTAAAAAAAAAATATTTTAAATAAATTTAAAATTAAAATTTTTATTCTAAAATAGCATATAATTATTTATCGAAACTTAAATAATTTGGCGGTATATAGCGATTCAGTTCAAAAACTATTCAGTACAAAATATCGGTTCCGTGATGTCCGCAGCTATATTCAAAGGCACAGTAGCAGAAGGTCTGTAGACTTCTGCGATTAAAGTTATTCAATGATGACGGATGTCAACGACGAACCGATATTTTGTACTGAATAGTTTTTGAACTGAATCGCTATAAGAGCTCATGGTAAGACCTCAGGGTCCGATATCGTGGTTAGTCGATAAAATAATGATTTATGTTACAGGTCATGGTCAAAAACTCCATCACCGAGATCACCAGCTCACACACAGTCCAAAGTGAAGTGATGATGAACGATGGGAAACTTATCAGAACACATCACATCATCAGCAACAAGAACAGCGAAGGTAAGATATTATCTGCTTCCCTGATGATGATTACATAACATAACACCCAACAGTCACATTCATTCATTCATTCATTCGTTCATTTATTTAGTCTTGTAACAATGTTTGTTACACTAAGCAAGTTATATAGATCCCACACTATAGGATTCCCTGTATCGTGGGTATCAAGAACTACGTGTACCATACCATAACACGCATACCAAATATTTTCAGATCATAAACATTTTTCCGCAGTGGGAATCGAACGATTGAACGTAATAGGTGATGGTTCGATTCCCGTTGCGATTTTATGGAACTAAGTGAAATCGACTTTCTGTCCCTGTTGGTCTTCACGAGTCAACACGCGTGCTCTATCTCAATTTCAAACTCGATTTGGTTCAAGAGTGCTAAACAAGCGTTATTAGGATTGGAACTGGATTGCGATTAGAACTGTTTTCAAGAGTAGCCCTGCTGATCCCGCACTAGTGGTGCGGCGGGCGAGTAGCCGGCTGAGGTACACGAGGTTGCTGGTTCGATTCCTACTGCGGGACAAATGTTTGCATGATCTGCAAATATTTGTTCCGGGTCTGGGTGTTATGGTACCATGATACTCGTAGTTTCTGATACCCACGACACAGGGAATCCTAGTGTGGGATCAGAGGTGCGTTTTTTTAATGTCCTCGAGTGAGTAAACGTCGGTGGTGTTAATCCCCGTTTTTCAAATTTCATCATCAATGACATCATCATATCATATATCAATGATATATTACATCAAAAATTATTATACCTACTAGTTGAGCCCCGCGGTTTCACCCGCGTGAATAATGATGAAAATTGATGATGATGATGATGATGAAAAGTAGCCTATGTGTTAATCCAGGGCGTAAAGTATCTCCATTCCAAATTTCACTCAAATCCATTCAGTAGTTTTTACGTGAAAGAGTAACAAACATCCATCCATACTCACAAACTTTCGCGTTTGATAATGATGATGATGATGAAAAGTAGCCTATGTGTTAATCCAGGGCGTAAAGTATCTCCATTCCAAATTTCACTCAAATCCATTCAGTAGCTTTTATGTGAAAGAGTAACAAACACACACAAACTTTCGCGTTTATAATATTAGTAGGATAGTAGGATGATATCAATATAAATGCCTCCTCCAGTAAATCTCCTGAAAAACGGTGATTTGCGGCCTTTTTAATAAATAAATAATAAATAAATGCTGGACATTTCACACAACATAATCTAGCCCCAAGCTAAGCAGAGCTTGTGATATGGGTACTAGATAACTGATGATATTTTTGTTATACATAGAAAATACCCAGAACACCCTGAACAAATATCTGCAGATCGTACAAATATTTGTTCCGAGGCGGGAATCGAACCCGCAACCTCCTGCGTCGCAGGCGAACCTGTTCTGTCTGTGCGCCACAGAGGTCGTCAAATGAATAATCATATTTATTCACTGAGTTTTTTTTTTCACACGCAAAAATCGCACCCCTGGACTATGTAAGTGACTTTTGGGTGTTACGTTAATTCTAGGCCTTCAACCTACGGTTCCAATAACAAATTTTAAAATATATTTAAAAAAAAAACTTATTTACAGATAAAACCGATGACAAGAAGGCAAAAACCAAAATTCCAGTGTCGAGGTTTAGACAAACTGTAGAAAAAGTAAAGGCTGAGAGACGAGACTCGAAGGAGAAGAAGGAAAAGGAGGTAATTATTATTATTATGCCACTATTATTATTATTATAATGACACAATTTTTTTTAAAGATAAGGTAAGATAAAGTTTATAAGTTTAACAAACACAAATTGAGCTATGACATCAAACAAAGTGAAATTTACAAAAATAAAAATACTTATATTTATAACGTGCAATGATGAGGTACAGATTTTACGAAAGAAGATTCTGAGAATTCATTTTAAATCTAGTTAAAAATAAATTTTTACTATTAAGAAATACTATCTTCAAAAACATAGTTTACCTAAATATTACAAAAAAACATTATAATAAAAAATATATATCAAAAAAATATACCTCCGGCCGCAGAGCAAGGCCCAAGCGGTCGGAGGCTAGGGCTGCAGAGAGAGGAACCTCCTGACTATGCGTGCCGAGTCCAGGAGTACAGCCTTCTGAATCTGACCCTTGATCTAACCATTCATTATTATTATTATTATCCCTTGATGTACTGCTGGGACTATGTATCAGCGAGAAACTTTTTGACCAAGGGTACCAGTCTAATGCCAGACAATGTTAATGCCAATGAACTGTAACAACTCCTTATACTTAATTTTGTAATTAAAATTCTTTTAATTTCAGTCACACATTCCTATCCGACGGTCGTCAATCCCAAAACAGACTAACAGCAAGATACCACCCACAAAACCAGTTAGAAAAACCATTACTATCACAAAAACCGAAGTCACAGAACAAATAACTGGTCCAGAAGACGAATTTGACAAACTTTATGAAGAAGTAGTCTGCAGTACACCAACTCCAGTTAACATTGATGTTTCCTTACTTAATCCTAAGGTAGATGATCCTGAAAAACTTGAAAGTAAGTTTGAAGAGATAATACACGATTATGACGAAAATAAAGTACAACCAATTGATGTTGAGAAAATAAAGAGGTCGAAAATACCGTTCTTGAAACGCAGAAGCCAGCAGGAAATAGATGTTAATGGCGATAGAAGTAGTAAACTAATTGCTGCTAGGGACAAATTAAGATTAAGACATAGTTCATCGAAATCTGATGAGCAAACCGATAGCAAAGAAGTGAAATCAGATGATACATCCCACAGTAAAGGGGACGTCAAAGTTTTAGACACTAAATATCAATCAGATAAGCCTCTTCAAACGAAAACTGAAGTGGCAAGTCAATACACAAAAACAATCGTTACAACATCTTCAAAAGACAATGAAGAAGACGAATCTACGAAAGTGGTTGGAACTACAACTGTCACAGAAGTTAAAAAAAGTGAAAGTAAAGATAAAATAGAAAATGAGAAAGGACATATGATCGAAGAAAACATTTACAAAGATTATATTAAAGTAGGAATACCAGTATTTGATTCTTATGTACACGAGTACACAGAGAAAAGTGAAACTGAAAAGACGGTTGAAGTTAAAAAAATACTTTCTTATACGTCTAATAACGGTGACTTAATACATGACAAAATCGATGCTAGCATCGAAACTGTTGAAATGAATAAACCAATAGTCACAGAAGTTATCGATTTAAGCGAAAATTATTTTATTAGTTTGACACCTGAGGAAGTTTTAGCTGAGAATCATAAAGAATCAGAAGCTACAATGGTAGTAATGAGAGAAAAAGACGGCACTATAGAAGATATAGCAAAACTAAGAGGAAAAGTAGGGAGATTAATAAGTAAAATTGATTCACAGGAGGATATTGATAAAAAAGCTCATAAAATGAACTTGGGAAATGAATTGGCGAAAAACAAATCTGTCATGTCCAAAATAGCTATGTTTGAGGTAAGACAATACAACTAGATCGGTTGCGGTATATACATTTAATTGGATAGTTTTTAAACAACCCTATTTTTTTTCAGCGTCATGAAGTAGAGCCAGTGAATAAGTCCAAAATAACTAAGAATGATACAAAATTACCAAAACTGCTTACTACAGATACACTAAGAACTCAACATGTCCATGTTCATACACCTTTGATAGTTGATGAAGTATTCAAGCCATTTCAAGCAACAACAGAACTTAATGACAATGTCAACAAGGCTGTAGGTAATGAAGAAAACCTTACACATACCGTAAGAGCTGAAATGGTTATCATTGAATATCCTGAAACTGTGCGTTATGATGTAGAGAAAAAGGTTCAAATTGAATCTAATACCTTGTTTATCGAACAGTCGAAAATTACAGAAAAGGTGTTAACACCGGTACCGAGGAAATTTGAGTTTAAAGATGAAGACACTACGAATGAATATGACAAAAAAGAAATAACTAAAGATAAGAATAAAGATGTAGATGTTCCAGTTGTAATACCTAAATTTATACCAGTCAGAGAAGTTCTAAAAAGATATGAATCTCTCAAAGGTCCCAATGAAATTAATGGTAATACTAAAACCATTGAAGATCTACCAAAAATAAGACCTATCAGTGAAATAATTAACAATTTAAAGCCTGCAGAAAATTACAAATCATTAGACACAAAGTTCCCTCATCAAGTTAGACCAACTAGTGAAATCTTAAACGATTTAAAACCTGAAGAAAATTACAAACCTTTAGACGCCATGTTTGTGCATCAAGTCAGACCAATCAGTGAAATTTTAAACGATTTAAAGACTGAAGATAATCACAACGATGAAATTGAAAACGAAGTTTTTGTAGCAGAACAAAATGATTTAAAATCTGATGATTCAAAAAGCAATGAAGTTTTCCAAAACTATGACCAAACAAGACGTGGATTGAAATCTTTCAAATCAAGAGACTATGATTTCAAAACCCTACAATCAACAGAAGATGGTGATTTTAAAAGTCTACAGTACATACAAAACTATCATTCTCATAAAGCTAAAGATGATATGAAAAGAGCTAAATCACTAGCAGAGTTAGATTTGGGTGATGCAGTGAAAGGTAAAGTGAACAGAATGATTGTCAGGATAAATTCTGTAGAGAAAATCGAGGCGGAAATTAAGGAAGTACCGATCAATATAAAAGAAATGCCGAGGAAAAGGTCAGTTTCGGAGAAAATCGCGCTATTTGAGGTAAGTGTTACAGCTAGACCGTAAGCCGATTAGCTGCACACTAGATAGATAGATTATAACTTTATTGTACACCATAAACAACAAAAGAAGATACAAAGTTTCAAATCAGAGGTGCAATGGTCGGTCTTATCGCTTAAGAGCGATCGCTTCCAGACAACCTTTGGATAGACAGAAACTATTTAACAAATAAGGAAGGTGGCGTACATCTTAGTAATAATTACAATGACAAGTAGGTACAATAAAACAAATTGATATTAAAAAACGAAATATTCGAATGTCTCAAAAACTACAGTCTAAAATAAAATTAAAAACAGTTTTATAACGTCCAAATAAAGCCACTTCAAATGACACCCCGTCCCTTTTCGAACCCTAATATCTTGACAACCCTCCGTCCAATTCAGCTCATACATAACCTGACCTAAACATTTTACAAATACCATAAACTTTTTATGCATTAATGCTGATACTATCTACACACCTAACTAATTTTATGAAGATCGGACCGACAGTTCGTAAGTTATCTAAGATAAGATAAGATAAATAATTTATTACCAGAAAATACAGTACTTAATACAGAAATATACATGAAATAAATTAGGAAAAATTGAGTATCTATGAATTTCTATAGATAACAGAAACTATGGTCCCATACTAGGCTCAGACTAACATGCATATAGATAACACATATACGTACATACAAATGCCGGTTCGTCAAAGTTAACAAAGAGACTCGCTTCGCTCGTTTAATAAAAAAGTAACCGACAAAGTTTAACGGCTCACTGTATCGTCTGATTTCGTGTCATAAATCTTTGACTAAATAGGTGAGTCTGGTAATCACAGGTAATAAATTACATTTGCAAAATTAGGGTAAATTTTTGAGGGTTGTCTCTGTATTGTACTATTCAGGTATATTTATATACTCTTTGGTAACAGTTCAAAAATAGCAGTGGTTGTGTTTGGACGTCTAATAACGTAGTGTTGTGACTTAAAATCGTAGAAAATGAAGTTTTTTGCTATAGTTCTGTGGATTTCAATGATTGTATCTGTATGTACTATATCTATATCTTCTTCTTTATTAGCCGGTAGATATCCACTGAGGTCTCCCCCATAGCATGTTTGGCGTGCAATGGGGGAAATTGCCGTATCTTGGCAGGTGGATTAGTGATCGCAGTTTGGTGTAAAGTACTCAGGTCAGGTTCCCATTCCTTTGCATAATCCCTTAGTCGCTTTTACGAAATCCACAGGAGGAGTTTGAGGAGTCCTATGTATATAAATGTAGATACATTATGTACTGTGTATGTATTACAATGTCTTATTGTAGTCTATATAATTTCTTAGGTCGACACCACCACAGCTATAATCTTGGCTATATCTACCAATAATATCTTTATTTTGGTGATTCATTAAATTCCGTTTTCGAAATATCCGTTAAGTTATTGAACGAGCGAAGCGAAAGGGACGGCGTTCGTTCATTTATTTTATTTATTGACCGAGCGAAGCGTTGTCTTCAGCTAAGACGAAGCTCAGTATTAACTTGGGGTTTGTATGTATGTATGTGGGTTTGATGAATTAGAATCAGAAGCATAATATTTTATTCCATTTACTTACATCACACTTGGAAAAATCATATCTACAAAATTATTACAATTTCAACACTTATAACATAACATAAAATTACATAAAACCCAAAAGTCACATAAATAGTATGTACCTAGTCTTGATAGATTCACACTAGGATTCCCTGTCTCATGTTATCAGGAACTACGAGTACCGTAGTACCATATCACCAAGACCTGAAACAAATATTTGCAGATCATACAAACATTGGTCCCGCAGCTGGAATCGAATCCGCAACCTCTCGCATCTCAACCATAAATTAAACAAAAACTAATATTTAAAAAACTAATGCACCACGTGTCTTGATATTAGTGTAATGATCATAATGTACAAAATTTCATGGAGTTTGATGAAATATTAGCAAAAACAGAAGCAAACTTCGTTCGCGTACCTACAAAATGGCGTAAGCGCCTTACCGGTAACCTTCTCTTAATGGTTCAGGTGTTTGTGTCTCGGACTCATTTTATTATTTTATTTTATTTTTGTTTATTAGACGATCAACAGCAAATACAGTTTAGATTGTTATATATAACTTATGCTATAAAAAGGCCAATAATAGATCTTCCTAAGGTAAATTACAATTCAAATAGATACTTTACAGCTCTCTAGCTTAGGTATACGTGAGTTAATGTGAAATTATGAGTGATTGTGTGAGTGTGTGATTGTGTGAGTGTGTGATTGTGTGATTGTGTGAGTGTGTGTAAGTGAGGGAGGGCACTCCTGTTACCTCCAGTCTCATAAGAGTCTGGTTATCACAGGAGTAACCCTCGTGTGAAGGTGAGTAAGTGTATGTGAGGAGCTTGTGGTTGTGTCTCATAATAACTTCATGCTGCTGAGTTATCAGTGTAAATATTCAGGAATTGAAGTCGATTCATAGTTTTTTGTAAAAACTATGGCTTATTATAAAAGTGTATTTCTTCTTCCCGCAGAGAAAACTTACAACAGCAAAGGAAGTACATCCGCCCCGCTTCCATAAGCAAGATACGGCAGAGCAGAAACAACCAGAGAAGCTGACAGCTGAACTCCAAGAGAAAATAGCTGAGCTGTCAAACGCTAAGCTAAAATACGGCAAGATAGAGAACATACCATGGATTGAGCTGGCAAATAAGATTAAAATGCCTGTGTTAGCTATTGGTACTGCACTGGTAAGTGGGGTGTAGATAGAAACGAACGTTTGTTACTACTTGTCAGCTAGAAAAATAAATAGCTTTATTTTAAAACAGAATAGAACCTCGGTGTCCAATATACTACGTTGGAACTTATTGTATATTCTGAGCGCCATCCCTAAACACTTTTTGAGAGAAGCTTCACTCTAGCTAGCCAATGCTCTACAAAAGCCGGGCTAACACACTACCTTGTGGTACACCACACGCTCGGTTTCGATGCAGAACTCTTTTGTGTAAATGATTTATTATGCAGACTTTCAATGAGTTGTTCGTTACCTATTTAACGAATAAGATCTGGGTTTATTAACATTTCCTTACACCATATTTATCCGATTTCATCAATAAAATTTTATGATCTACAAGGTCAAATGCCTTGGTCATATCCATGTATGGAGTTAACACAGCCAAAATTTATTTTCTACTTTCGAGATGGCTTTCTGGAGTTAGTTCAGACAGACATATTTATGTTTTTTTTCAAAAACCATGCTATTCAAAAAAAAAATTTATAAGAAGTTGTAGACTCTGTTATTAATATCACTTTTTCAATAATCTTTGATAAAATAGGTATAAAGGCAACTTAAAGCTACTTCTACTAATGGAGACGCTAACAGAACTAGACTAGTGTCATGACTGGCGATATCTGTGGCGCGGCGAGCGCTTAGCTGGCTTAGACGCAAGTTCGATTCCCACTGCGGGACAAATGTTTTTATGTCATGTGTTTACTCGTAGTTTTTTTATACTAGTTGGTAAGCAAACAAGCATTCAGCCCACCTGATGGAAAGCAGTTACCGTAGACTATGGACGCCTACAACACCAGAGGCATCACACGCATATAGATGAAAAGTCTCATGTGCCTGTAATTTCACCGGTACCCGTACCCTTCGAACCGAAACACAACTATGCGAACACTACTGCTTGGCGGCAGAAATAGGTACGGTGGTAGTTTCACCCGGACGAACTCTTTCACAAGAAGTTCCACAACTAACGTAGGTAAGTTTGAACCCACGACGCTGGGAATCCTATTGTGGGGTCAGGACTATATAATATGTGACTGTTGTTCTCTGCTCTGTTCAATTTCAGTCCCCGAAACGTAAAAACGTCTTGCCTTCCAGCTGGACCCTCGTCTCACCTTCCACATCGTGACAGCTGCGATAGACCTCGGCTACCGCGCTATAGACACCGCCTATATCTACGGTAATGAGAACATCATTGGAGAAGCTATCAAAGCTAAGATCAACGACGGTACTGTGACACGGTGAGTCGCAAGTCTTGACGCAGATGTGATTAAAGTCACAAGCTAAAAGCTTTCAGGGAGGTCTATTACAAGTTTTTTACTGTGTTATTCTCGTTGTCTCCCACTTTTTCGGACCCGCTGGACAGACAGCGAACAGTGATAAAAAGCTGTGCTATAGTATAGTGGGGGACATCAGTACTAAAGGTTTTCTGGAAGAGATCGCTTTTAGCGATTAGACCGCCCATTTTACCTACGTTATTTTATTGTTAATGTTTCCTTTGCTTTTGTATTTTTGTTTGGTGTTTAATAAAGACTTTATCTATATCTAAATTATTCCCACTGTCACCCGGCTTCGTTTTGTTTGACTAAATATTTTCATGCGTCGGTCCAGACGCAACATTTTGGTCGGATCGCGGGATCGATTCTCACCCATTTGGTAATTTTTGGATGTTAAAGAATCTTGACATTTTTTTTTAATTCACTCATAAATTTATTTGTCAAAATTTATTATAAAATGCCATCACATTTTCAGGAAAGAACTCTTCATAATCTCGAAGTTATGGAGCACATTCCACCGGACCGACCTGGTGAAGGGTGCCTGCGAAGCCTCTCTGGAGGCCATGGGCCTTGATTACTTTGACCTGTATCTATTACACAACCCTATGTCATTCAAGGTAAGATAAACTTCGAACAGGATGAACGCGTTGCTCACGAGAGTCACCGTGGCTAAGTCACGTTTGACGAAATGACTTAGTCACGTTTGATGCCATGACTAGATCACGTTTTACTTCGTGACTAAGTCACGTTGGACACCCAGACTAAGTCACGTTTGACTCCATGACTAAGTCACGTTTGACTCCATGACTAAGTCATGTTTGACATATGACTAATTTCCATTTACCAATACTTAACGGGACTATTAGTCAACCAAAACATTTATACTCTTCACAAATATTTTCGTTTCCCGTAGAAATTTAAGGACTTAAGATTTTCGTTCAGGTTTTCTTGTAAGCCAGGAGTGAGGAGGGCCTCACTCCTAGTTTACCCTCGTCATCGACGACGAAGCCTCCCCCAACAATGGAGGGGTTGCCATAATCACCACGCTTGGTAGGCGGATTGGTGATCGCAGTGTTGTGTGTTGTGTAGTTGACTACTCAGGTGGGAAGTAGGTGGATGGAAGCGGCTCAAGACGTAGTGGCATTCTAGGGGGAAGACCTATGTCCAGCAGTGGACCAATGGACTTCTACAGGTTGATAATGGAATATTTTAATATCTGACATAACAAAACGCAACAGTCACATGCGCAGTCATGATCCCACACTAGGATTCCCTGTGTGAGTATCAGGAAATACAAGTACCATGATAGATAGATTAACACTTTATTGATCACCACAGAAACAATAAACAAGTAATATTACGATAGAAAGGCAGTACAATGGGCGACCTTATCGCTGAAAGCGATCTCTTCCAGGCAACCTTTGGATGGACCGAAATGAGCAACGCTATAATAAACTGCGATGTACCTACAAAGCAAAACTATGAAGTATTCTAAATTAATTAAAATATATAAGTACCTAGTTATGAACAATATTGACTAATACCTACTAGGGTATGTAAACCGGTTAACCGATTAACCGACTGATTTTAGGTCGGTTTTTTACCGGTTTTTTTCTTAGAAAATAACCGGGTTTTCGGTTTTTTTTAATGAGTAATAAATCACAAATTCATTTCAAACTACGCCTTGCAGACTTTATTTAGAACGACCATTTTAATCCATCTAATTATATTACAACATAATACGTTAAAATTGCAAAAATACAGACAAACACTTCTCAGAAAACTTTATCATTGGACCACATAAAACGTCGTTATACCTACCTAAGTATTATATATTCACATAATTAACTAATACATACCATGGTACATGGTACAATAACATCCAGACCCAGAACAAATGCAGATCATACAAACATTTGTCCCACGGCGAGAATCAAATCCGGAACCTCTCGCATCGCTGCCGGCTGCTCGCCCACCGCGGCACAGAGGTCGTCACAAAGGTCGATGAATGATGGCTTATTGTGTATTTGCAGGAAGGTGGGTCGCCTATCCCAAAAATTGCAACCGTTCTCCAGTATTCGGAGTACGATTACCTGGACGCGTGGTTTGGAATGGAAGCCCTGGGGTCAAGGGTCAAATCATTGGGCGTCAGTAACTTCAACTCGGCACAAATACGACGGGTATTGGACCGTGCTAGAATTAAACCAGTCATCAACCAGGTAAGGTAGTGACTAGTTGAACGAGCGAGCGAAGCGAGCTGTCCTTGCAATAACTGGCAAAAGCTTTCATCTGTCCGGATGTATGTAAAGTTTGCTGCGGCCCCATTTACCGTCAAGTGGATCATAAGATTGATATTATTAGGTTATTATTTTTGAAGAAACTGCAAGGGACAAGAAAAGGCTCAGTAGTTGCTTAGATGTCGATGTTATTTTCGCTATTAATCCACTGTTTTCTTCGACCAAATATGATTTACCGCAAATAAAGAGCAATACGACAGTAATTTCGGTGTAAAAATATGCTCTCTTTGCCCATATTTGTGAAAATAAATTAGTACGAAAAAGCAACCACCTAAAAGGAACTATTGAGAACAAACGTTCGATTGAAGGGCTCTAAAAAGCTAGAGGTTCCGCGCTAGAGCTATAGGTTCTGCGCGGAGGACTCTCATCTCCTGCCGTGCCGAAAGCTGCCATCTCGGTTTGAATGAAGGCTTATAATAATAATAATAATAAAAACCTTTATTCAGATACGTACATAATACAAAAAATATAATGATTAGACATCGACACAAGAATCTGTTTGCCCAAGTTTGGCAAAGGCCTCCACCAACTTCTTCCACTCTTCCCTTACTCTGGCTGTTCTGGACCATGTCTTTCCAGCTAGAGCTTTTATTTCGTCTTCCCATCTTCTGAACTGTTTCCCGCGTTTCCTTCTCCTGTTTCTTGGATACCAGTTCATAATGTTTTTGCTCCACTTCTCCTTTCCGCGCAGTGTCTCCAGTCCATCTCCATTTGTGCTTCCTTATAGTGTATGTGACAGTCTCTATTTTTGTTATTTCCCTGATCTTTGTATTTCTTACTCTTTCTGATTTCCTAATGCCCAACATACTCCTTTCCATTGAACTCTGACAGACTTCCAGTTTTTTTAACCGACTTCCCAAAAAAGGAGGAGGTTTTCAATTCGGTTGTATTTTTTTTTTTTTTTTTATGTTTGTTACCGCATATCTCCGGCGTTTATGAACCGATTTGGAAAATTCTTTTTTATTTGAATAGATATACTTCCAGATTGGTCCCATTTTTTTCAGAATCCAGTTCTGATGTTGGAATCCATGACGAATTGAGGGAACTCCTCAAATATTGTAGGCATACATATGGCGATTTTGATATTTTCAGCAACAAACCAAGCATTTGCATTCAAAAAGTATCATAATCCTTTCACCACTATGGTTCTTTCACCATTTTTTTTTCATCCAAGTATTTACTATTTATTATTAAGGAGATTTTTTTTTTTTTTTTGTAGTCGTATACAATGGCGGAAGTCGGTTTTTTAAATGAAAAGTTATTATGTGCACCTTCGTGAGGCCCCAAGTTTGGCAACCAAACTTGGCTGAATGAAGGCTTATTTAACCCTTAAATCCTTTCCTTCTAGGTGGAATGCCATCCATATCTCTCACAACAGAGACTTAGTAACTTCTGCAGTGAGCGTAACATCACATTGAGCTGTTTCGGCGTCCTGGGTTCAAAGGTAATTAATAAATTATCATTTACGTCATCAATTTAAAACAATTCTTATCACCTGCCAAGATTATACCGCGTGTAAAAGGACAGCTCCCGAATACTGAAGATACCGGTAAAGCTACCTATATCATAGCTATATAAAATAGCTTTCGCCTGAGAGGTGATTCATACCGGAGAAAAGCTTTTTTTTCGTTTCGAATCGTATTTGTCAGCCAGCAATGTACGCATTTATTCCGGCCGCGCGGGTTCAACGCTCCCGGTCAGCTGATCAACCCGTAGCGCCAGTATTTCTTATGTGGGTTTTATTGCTTTTTTGTTTTTGTATTTCTTTAACGATATTTTATGGATATTTATAAAGAAAACACGAAAAAAGCGGCCCAAAAGTGAAAAATTTCACGCTAGTTCAGTTGGCATGCTATTGTAGGTAATTTTAAAATTTATTTTTAATTTTAACTAAGCATTTTAGGTTAAACTTATTAGTCATAACTTTATAATAACTTACGTATCATTTAATTAACTTTATCTTAGTAAATGTTACGAATGAGTGAGATCTAACACAGGTATCAATATAAACTTAAAAAAAGGGTCTCAAACACCTGATTATAAATTATAATTAACTAAAAGTTAAAGAGAATAAGATAGATTACTAACTCTTTATTTTGAGCTATAATCTATCGGATAAATTGTAGAAAAGAAGAAAGAGAGCCGTCGCTGTCGTGGGCAGATTGTGAACTACATAATTATTAAAACTATATTTAAGAGCTGGTTTCTTTCTGTCGGCATTTTGAATCATAAACTAAAGAAATACACTCGAGAGCAATGAATCCGGGTCACTTAAAGAATCCTAAAAATCTCGGAAACTAAAAATGCTAGGTTAATGCAATAAATTGTATTTAATAGACAATGTAATACTCCTTAAATGAAGGTATTAAAACTTCTTAGTTATTGTAAAGTTATATCATAAAAAAATCAAATTTGAAAAAGGGCCACTTTCGAAGATGGAACTACGAAATTACAGCATTTGGTTTTGCTTTTGTTTGTAATCTGTCATTTATCATTGTTTGATTTCTGTTTTTTTTGTTGTTTTTTTTCTGCGTAAACGCAGTAATGGAAGCACGAGGAGGCAATACGAAGTATTAAAATTCAAGAAAATCGTAATAAAGTTCAAAAATTTCATGTTTCCTATTTTTGTTTTAAGGAGAGATCAGCAGTTTTTTTCTTTATGTAATTTTGTGTTAATAAAATGTATGGTGACTCATATTTTTTTTACCTTCATTTAAGGAGTATTACATTGTCTATTAAATACAATTTATTGCATTAATCTATCATTTTTAGTTTCCGAGATTTTTAACATTCTTTAAGTGACCCGGATTCATTGCTCTCGAGTGTAGTAACAGTTGTAATATGATCAAAACGGAGCAGACGCGCTTTTGTATTGCCCGCTTAGCAAAAAAGGTAATTAAGGACAGCAGCGCCCTCCAATCCCACGACGGATCTCTCGCTGGACAGACTATATGTTTTGAGTATTCAAATTTCATTCATTTATATTATCTTTTTCTCAGGGTACTCCATTGGAATACACAAGTGGCCAGCCAGCCGCCATAGATGATGCACTGGTGCAGGTCATGGCATCAGGATTGAACGTATCACCAGCACAATTGCTGATTAGGTACGACCAAGCCTATAGCATAATACCCAACACAACTCAAAATATATAATATTTATATTTACACAAATATTGCATTAGCTAGACACTTTAGAAGTATACTTCTACAAATAATGACACTTTTACACAAACAATATTGTTATCTGTACCATTTCTGTCTTTTTGAGAATCTGTCCTTAAAATTAGGGTATTAGGGTATATTCCCAGCGTCCCCCACTCGTGACAACGCCAGAAATTTTATGGGAGGATACCCCTCCATAAGAGGTGACCCATCAACGGAAGGATATCCATCCGTGGTAGGAGACCCATCTATGGGAGGATACCCATCCATGGTAGGATATCCATCTAAAGCAGGTCTCCCATCCACGGGAGGATATCCATCCACGGGAGGATAACCATCCATGGTAGGAGACCCATCCATGGGAGGAGACCCATCCACGGGATAAGACCCATTCCATGGGAGGATACTCTTCCGCGGATGAGGCCCATCCATGGGAGGAGACCCATCCATGGAAGGGATCCACGGGAGGATACCTGGGAATATACGAAAATTAGGGTGTTAGTCTCGCTGGGGTAAACAGTGTCATGTACTTTTCACATGACCAAATTATTATTACGTAAGCCAAGCCGTGTTTGTTGCCTGATTCTTCTAGGCTTGGTCGCGTTGGAACAGGAGTAATTCTAGCTTATAAGACGATTAAAAATAATCCTTGTGATAGCATTCGAAACGTCGGGAATAATAATAAATAAGGTAACACGCGATAAATACCCGTGACAATATAATAAATAAATCCTTGTGATTTTAATGAATAAAATTATTTTAATATATTTATTTATTAAAAAAACTATTATAACACCTTAACAGAGGACCCAAAGTGATGTTATTTAAGATTATATAAAAAAAAAACAAAGAACTAAGCTTAGAAATAAGTATATAGGCACCTAATGAGAAAGACCTATAATAATACTAATAGATTACTATCTACTACTAGGTTTTGATTTATATAATGTCCTTACAGATACCAAATTGAGTGTGGGCACAGCGTAGTGGTCAAATCCTCTTCCATTGCTCACATGTGGGATAACCTACAAGCGTTATCCTTTAATCTAACTTCAGCACAACTTGACGCGTTACACGCTTTGAACAGGAATAAAAGGATTTTCACTTTTAAAGGGTAAGTACAAAACACCAAACGGTCACATGCATTGTCCTGCCTCCCTATTCCTTAACTGAAAGTCACTCAGTGACTAACGATATGACAAGAGAAATGAATCCATCCATCAAGTCGATGTTTTGTGCTGAATAGTTTTTGAACTGAATCGCTATAAGAGCTCATGGTAAGGCGTCTGATCATATTTTTCTATTACAGAATGGGAGACACACACAAAAATTATCCATTCAACACGGCGTATTAAAATGGTATCTCGGATTTTATAAAATTAGTTACCGAACTACTTTATTTGTGCGTATTAGAAATTGTATCTTAGATTTTACAAACTTAGTTACAAAACAAACCATTTATTTTTGTGCGTATTAGAAGTTGTATTTTAGATTTTACAAACTTGGTTACCGACCAACCATTTATCGACGTTTTAGAAGATTTTACAAACTTGGTTACCGCCCAACGTACATATTTTTTGAAATACATACTTTTGGAATGCTGTTGTGTCGTTTTTGTGTTTGCCAAAAGTAGAACCGATGGTTTTCACGCCATAATTCGAAAGAAACCCGCATTTCTAATAAGTAGAGTATGTGACAGTCACAACAGCATTCAAAAAACAGTTGCAGAGAATTGTCTTTACCCTACCTGGGTACGTTTTGTTCAGAGAATCGTCTCTGAACATGGTTTGTTGGGGGATTCCTAAACAAATCGGATTTTACAAGAATATATTATTTTAATGTTCATTGTTGCTAACCTAGTTTAAACAAAACTAACACTACTGACCAATTGAAATAATAAACGATTTGATTTGATATTTTTATAGGTGTGTAAGAAAATGTATCGTAGTTTTTACAAACTTAATTATTATTTTGTGAGTATTAGAAGTTGTATCTTACATTTTACAAACTTAGTTATTATTTTGTGAAAATTAGAAGTTGTATCTTACATTTTACAAATTTAGTTACCGACCAACCATTTTATCGACATTTTAGAAATTGTATTTGTTTTACTTAAATTTTTGTTTTATTTTTAACGGAGTTTTAGAATTTCCACATCTTGATTTTACAAGCTTACTTACCGACCACCGTACATACCGACCGGGTGGAGAACTAATCAATGACCCTCTCTAAGAAAGGGACTGTGTTAGCCAACAGTGCCAGCGGTCCGAACACGTTAAGAGGGCGCTCCGAAAATATAATATGTATGAATCGTCTTTTAGACGCAAATACTAACGGAATAAGATTGAATATAGCACAACCCTATCTTGCACAGAAGTAAAGTCTCAAATCATATACTTAATTTATTATGAGAATACTAATTAGTCTAGGTAAATTTTGCTTTGGTCACAGATAGTAAACTATATTTTCCTTCGGTGAGTATTTATTTTGGATATGTGACTGAAGTTATTTCATAGAAATTTCAAAAAAATAAAGTATCGAGTAAATGCCTGCCAATTGTGTTTCTGGCTTGGTCACGGATAGAAAAAAGTTTGAAAAAACACGTGCTTCAGTTTTTTTATTTATGCGATATCTGGTTTACTCACAATAACTAGGCAAATCAGCATTATATTTTCGGAGCGCCCTCTTAAGTCAACCATTTTAAGGATAGCATCGCCACAAAGCTGTTGGTTAGCACAACACGTATAAGGAGCAGAGGCCCAATTCTCCAAGTTATTTTAAAACTACACTGAAAGTTAACCGAATCGAGACTGAATTATGAATTAACAGAAAGTTGGTATTCTGCTTCCTTATAAATAACAATTTAGTTTACTTTCAATTCAGGTGACTACCATTAGAGTAGGATGGTTATATATATTATATAATTGCAAAGAGTAAAGAGAGGCTCCATCTACTTAAAAAAGCTAAAATTATCGAAAAAACTTCGAATCGTTCAAGTTTCGGTCAAATTTCGATTTAATCACATTACAGTGTTGCATTTTATGTTTAGAGAATACCATTTCTGACATTTAAGACATCGACACAAGATCGAAACATGATCCGAACTCTATTTTAACTATTTTTTAGTTAGTGAATTGGGCCTCAGGTACGGTACAGTCCGTCCGGTATTTTTATGAAATAATACAATCTTGTATCTTTGATTAGATATTAGATGTCTTAGATCTTGTACAGTACAGACTCAAGATTGTTCTTAGACCTAAGTTTTGTTTATGAATACGGTTTAATAATACAGTCAGTAGTGCGTCAGTCAGTCAGGCACGCAACGATTTTATTGTATTGATGATAAATAATAAATTAACTATTTTAAACTGCTGGTTTTAATTTTAAGCTTTTATTATTTATTTAAATTTAAAAAAAAGTTCTTTCCAAAATTAAAACTTTTTATTACTAGGAATTACATTTTATTCTTAAATATTACAACATAATAACATGCTGAAATCATAATCTAACAACATTTGAAAAAAACATAGTTAAAAATAAATATTTATTTAGATTTTGGCGCTGGTTTTTTCTGCAACCCTGAAAATAAACAATAAATAAATTTAAAAAAACCGTAAATTTGGTAGAATTTGAATCTGTTTTCTTCACGGTTCGCTTCGCTCGCTATTAATGGCAATATAATCTACACCTTAACAACTAAAATTTTGGCAATATATCTATCTACACCTTAAAAACTGCGTCCTGGCTGTTTTTTTTTTAAATGATATTTATTAATAATATTTATTTAATTGTTCTTAATTGTATAGATTGTTAGAAATAATCGCTGTAATATCACCTTATTGTAATTATACCTTAAAAAGAAACAGAAAAATATAAAAACACCATTTACAAAAAGTACTCATGAATATGTCGTGGTGTGTCCGACCTTAAAATAGACCCCTCCGTCTCCTCCCGTGGATGCGATTAAAAGCTGAATAAGGGATTATACCAGGGGATGGGCAGCAGCATCCACCTGAGTATTCAACACCAACACTAAATAAATAAATAAATGCTGGACATTTCACACAACATTATCTAGCCCCAAGCTAAGCAGAGCTTGTGTTATGGCTACTAGATAACTGATATACTTAATACAGTACATTACATAGATAGATATTTTTTATTATACATAGAATAACTTTTCATTTAAAAAACCGACTTCCGCCATTGTATTCGACTAAATATTTGGATGAAAAAAAATGATGAAAGAACCATAGTGGTGAAAGGATTATAATACTTTATGAATGCAAATGCTTGGTTTGTTGCTAAAAATATCAAAATCGCCATATGTATGCCTACAATATTGGAGGAGTTCCCTCAATTCCTCATGGATTCCATCATCAAAACTGGATTTTGAAAAAAATGGGACCAATCTGAAAGTATGTCTATTCAAATAAAAAAAGAATTTTCCAAATCGGTTCATAAGCGCCGGAGATATGCGGTAACAAACAACAACCGAACAACCGAACCGGAACCAATTCGGTACAGCCGAATTGAGAACCTCCTCCTTTTTTGGGAAGTCGGTTAAAAATACCCAGAACACCCTGAACAATTATCTGCAGACCATACAAATATTTGTTCAGAGGCGGGAATCGAACCCGCAACCTACTGCGTCGCAGGCGAACCTTAGCCCGCCGCGCCACAGAGGTTGTCAAACAAACACTGCGATCATCAACCCACCTGCCAAACGTGGTGCTTATGGCAAGCCCATTGCTTGGAAATTACCTTGCCCACGTCATTTCGATTTGATCCATACTTCCAGGGACACCCTGTATAGCCTGCCCATTGCCACTTCAACTTGCTAATTCTGAAATAATTATTTCCTTACGTGGAATATTGGTGACTGGCTTGAAGATTTTCGACTGGACGTTAGGGTCGGAGGGACTCTTGAATTTAGACATCATCTCTGTAAACAAAAAAATTTGCACAGTGACCGACCCGTGGTACAACTGCAGAGTTCGACTGGTTGTACCACGGGGAATAAATATTCGCCTACATCTAGTTGCCACCACAAGCTACGCCACTGTAAACATCGCAGTCAATGCCACGACTGGTGGCGAACACGAATTATTGTATATATTTAGTAGTAGAACTTGTGAAAGAGTTCGTCCGGTGAAGTACTACCGCCGTACCTATTTCTGCCGCCAAGAAGTAATGCTACGGGTGCCGGTGAAATTACAGGCGCATGAGGTTTTTCATCTTTATGTCTCAGGGTCGGCAGCGCGCGTGCTATGCATCTGGTGTTGCAGGTATGGACGCCTGCAACACCAGAGGCAACGCACGCCGACTACGGTAACTGCTTTCCATCAGGTGGGCCGTAAGCTTGTATGTTTGCTAAGTAGTCTAAAAAAACTTACTGGGGCTGATTCTGACTGGATTTTGTTTCAAAACCGCCGCATACGCAGGAGATAGCTTCTTTTGCGGTATCTTAGATATTTTTCCGCTCTCTTTACTGATATTAGGTTTCAAAGTCGCTGTAATAGTACTTTTCTTATGTGGTTTATTTACTGAATTTCTATGGTTCTTGACAACCATTTTGGGTTTTGATTTATTCTTAGTAATATCTTGATTTCCGAATGATGTTTTTGCGTCATTGACTGTATTTTTCGTTGATGCAAGGTTTTTTGCGTTATGGACTGTATTTTTCGTTGAGGCAAGGTTTTTTGCGTCATTGGCTGTATTTTTCGTTGAGGCAAGGTTTTTTGCGTCATTGACTGTATTTTTCGTTGCGGCAAAGTTTTTGGATAGTGTTTTCATCGGGTCACTGTCGTTACCTAAACCTTCTTTATTTGCTGTTGCACTTTTAGGATTTGAGAGGACATTTATGTCGTTACCTTCTGATAGGTCTTCATTTGGGGCAACTTTGCTAGCCTTAGACCTTTTTTCTGTAGTGTCTTTTGGGTTGTTAACGCTTTTCTTAGCAGTATCTGACTTGACGTTTTTTTTAGCGTTAGCAGGATCTGACTTGACGTTTTTCTTAGCGTTAGCAGGATCTGAATTGATGTTGTTGTTAGCGTTGGCATTTATTTGAGTTTCTTGGTTAGCGCTAGTTATAGGTTTTACCGGTTTTATTTTCGTCTTGTTGTTTTTGGCGTTTTTTGAGTTCACATTTTTTACTTTTTCAATATTTTCTGACATTTGGTATTCGTTCTCAGTATTTTCTGTCGTGGCTTTGCTACAAGCAGTAGTTTCTTCATGGATTTTTGCCTTCGCTTTATTCTTTGTACCAATGACCTTTTGAATGTTTTTATCAACATTGTTAATTTCATTTGTTTTAGTATTTTTATTTTCGTTCTTATTTACAGCTTCATCGATTTTTGTTTTTGTGATTTTAGTATTTTGTGAACCATTTTTTTCAGTCTCTTTTACTTTTTTGACTACTTTTGGGTCAGAACTTTTAGGTTTATTTTGTTCTGTTTTATCGTTATTATCAATTATTGCATCAGTATTCTTATCAATCTCAATGGATTTCACTTGACCAGTTTTATCTTTTTGGGTCAGTTTCTTCGTGGGTTCTTTATCCTTACTATTTTTCATATTTACTTCTTTAGTCGTTTTATCGATATTTTTTGAAATGCCAGCATTTTTATTATTGTCTCCCACTTTCTCTGTAACTTTATTTTTTTCAATGTTCTCGCTGCTTTTTGGTTTATCAATAACTTTCTTTGTAAGTTTACTCTGTTTTTGAGTTTTATCTGAGTCCTTTTCTACGTTTTGATCTTTTTCAACCACTTTTTCGATATTTTTCTGTTTAGCGACGGTCTTAACTTTATTTTTGTCACTAACACCATTCTTAGCTTCCTTTACGACTTGTCTAACGGCGTCAGGTTTACTATTTCTTGCATTTTCAATATCATTAACACTATTTCGTACATTTTCGTCTGTCCCGTCGGTTCTAGCTTTCTTCCCACTGGTACTAACGACTTGGCCACCGGTCCTTTTCATCGTTTTGCGATTCTCATTCATATTCTCCTTGCCTTTAGGTTTAGCTTTCTTCGGGATGGTTTTAGGTGGCGCCATTACTTCGTCATCTCTTTTTCTCTTAGGTTCTGGTTTATCGTCGTCCCTGTCTCTTGTAGTTGATTCATCATCAGTTAGTGTAGTTTTTTCAAGTTTTCTGATCGACTCTGTGTCTGATTCCATGCTTTCGTATAGTTCTTGAGTTGGGCCTTGGGCTTCAAGACAAGTGCTTATGATTTTGGCTAGGAGGCGGGTCCGTTCATCAGTTTCGAGTGAAGGGTTTGAGAGCTGCCTGTGCGCTTGTTTTATTATCTTAAGATAATACTCATCTGTAAGAATAAATACAAATTATATTAACAGTGCGAGTGCGAACTGTTTGACGAGCGGGTGAGCTAGTTAACTAGCTCATCCGCTCGTCATTTCATTTGTATAGCCTAAAACCATGTCGCTGCAATGCATGTGTTACCCAGCTATCCAATAGTGAAACCCCTTCTTTTTTTTTATTACTACGTAAGCAAACAAGCATACGGCCCACCTGATGGAAAGCGGTTACCGTAGCCTATGGACGCCTGCAACACCAGAGGTATCACATGCGCGTTTCCGACTGTTAAGAACTTCAAAACGCCCTTTTCGAAGAGCCCCATACTGTAGTCACTAGAGAAAACCCCGGCAGGGAGATCATTCTACAACTTAAGTGATCGCGGGAGGATATTCCTCTGGAACCTCGCGGTGCGCGACCACATAGTTTCCAAGGTATGAGGATGAATACCCTGCCAACGGCGAGCGGTGCGATGGTAGAAGGAAGCTATAACCTTATTCATTAATTCATCTATTCATTAGAGAAACAACGGGAAAAGCTACTCTCATTTATTAGTAGTATTTTAAATAAATTCTTATCAGAATAATATCGAATAGACATTCAAAGTTTCACGATATCATTAAGCAGGATGAGATGCTTTTATAGCATTAGCAGGATCCGAATCGAAGTTTTTCTTAGCTTTAGCAGGAACGGTTTAACGCTTAGCATTAGCATTGCATTAATGGCAGCGGGACTTTTAACCTTGTAAACGAAAATAGAAAGATTTTTGAAGCCCAAAATATTACAAATAATTTGCAGATAGAACACCTCAGGGTGCGAGTCTTTCAAATTCGATTTGAACATAACACCCAACAGTCACATACGTAGTCTTACTCCCGCACTAGGATTCCCTGTGTCGTGGGTATCAGAAACTACGAGTATCATGGTACCATAACACCCAGACCCGGAACAAATATTTGCAGATCATACAAACATTTGTCCCGCAGTAGGAATCGAACCAGCAACCTCGTGTACCTCAGCCGGCTACTCGCCCGCCGCACCACTAGTGCGGGATCAGCAGGGCTACTCTTGAAAACAGTTCTAATCGCAATCCAGTTCCAATCCTAATAACGCTTGTTTAGCACTCTTGAACCAAATCGAGTTTGAAATTGAGATAAAGTCAAAGTCAAAGTCAAAAAGAACTTTATTCATTGAAATCACAAGGATCATTTTAAATCGTCTTATATAAAATTAAATTACTCCTGTTCCAACGCGACCAAGCCTAGAAGAATCAGGCAACAAACTCGGCTTGGCTTACATAAATGGTCCGTCTTACCACTAGGTGAGAAGCGCCTGTGTGGTGCCTCGGAGCAAGGAGTTGCTGATACATAGTAAATGAGAACTTAAAAACCTTTGGAAGGTAGTCAAAAGTAAATAAACATCAGCAAAAATATGCAAGACAGCACACGCTACGCTTGTTATACTTATAAATAATAATCTAATACAAACATGTAAATAGGTAAGTACAGATATTGCAAATTTCCATTTTAGCAGTCGAGGGGCAGAGCGACATCAGGCCACGCGGCTTTATCACGCGATAGAGCACGCGTGTTGACTCGTGAAGAACAACAGAGACAGAAAGTCGATTTCACTTAGTTCCATAAAATTCCACCAATCTCCAATTCCAAATTGTGCGCTAGTATTGTATTCAAGAGAACCAAATGACCAAGGAATCTAGTACTCTCTGACAACAAATGACACTAAATCCTGAATAAGGATTGGATTAGAGCATCAAGAGAAGCCACACAGGACTATTATGTGACTGTTGGGATATTATGTTATTTTTCTTGTATTTCTGGGACTGCTGTTTTGCTCATATCTATCCATCATGTATATTTATTACTAGTTGCGCCCCGCGGTTTCACCCGCGTGAATAATGATGAAAATTGATGATGATGATGTTGAAAAGTAGCCTATGTGTTAATCCAGGGCGTAAAGTATCTCCATTCCAAATTTCACTCAAATCCATTCAGTAGTTTTTACGTGAAAGAGTAACAAACATCCATCCATACTCACAAACTTTCGCGTTTATAATATTAGTAGGATACAGGTTGTAAAAGGACAGCTCCCGAATACTGAAGGTACCGGTAAAGCTACCTATATTTTAGCTATATAAAATAGCGCGAGTTCACAGAGCGCACCGGCGCTGCGCGAGTTCAATGCTCCCGGTTAGCTGATCGACGCGCAGCGCCAATATTTCTTTGTGGTTTTCATTGCGTATTTATTAACCTGTTTTTAATAATGGATATTAGGTTTTTGTGTTCCTTCAATGATGTTTTATGGATATTATAAAGAAAACACGAAAAAAGCGGCCCAAGAGTGTTCATTTTTTTCGTGTTTTTCAGCTTAAATGTTTTCAGAATCATGATCTGAGTGCACTATTTCAGTTTTCGGGAGCTGTCTTTTTACACCCTGTATAGATACATACTGACATACCTATACATATGTGCATACTGACATACCTATGTGTTCAAGGTCAAAGTTCATCTTATGATGGAAGGGAGCTATGGTTGATATCTTGTTGTCCAGCCTCCACGACATCTCCAGGAGATTGGCGCATTTGAGCATGAAGCCACCTTCAGGCTGTAATTACATAAACTGAAGTTACATAATGAAACTCCGAGCATAGTCCTCTCCATAGCCCGCTGCGCGACTCAAAGGTTGTGTGTAAGGCCATCAGTGTATATGGTCACTGATTATATACTTTCGTCTGGTTTTGAGCCTCTGTGACGAGAAAATTTATCTTTCTCTTAAGGGTGAACTTTCCGCCGTTATAAGAAGAAATTGTGGTACAGAATCTAAGTAATTTTTTGTCGTACAAAAACTTAGTTTACTGCTAAATCAATTAGATTAAACAGATTCGTGCTTGGTGATCACAAGGACCCTTACGTACCAATATAGAAAGCATTCAGAGCATTAACGAAAATGTTCAAAATAGCGGCCACTAGTAATCAATAAAAAAAAAGTTTTTTTTTTCATTGGGAAGTTATCAGTGACTAGACTATTGCCACCAGTGGTGTCAACTGGGAAGTTTTCAGTGACTATTGCCACCAGTGGTGTCAACTGGGAAGTTTTCAGTGACTATTGCCACCAGTGGTGTCAACTGGGAAGTTTTCAGTGACTATTGCCACCAGTGGCGTCAACTGGGAAGTTTTCAGTGACTATTGCCACCAGTGGTGTCAACTGGGAAGTTTTCAGTGACTATTGCCACCAGTGGCGTCAACTGGGAAGTTTTCAGTGACTATTGCCACCAGTGGTGTCAATTGGGAAGTATTCAGTGACTATTGCCAGCAGTGGTGTCAACTGGGAAGTTTTCAGTGGCGATTGCCATCAGTAGAGATAGTGGTGGCAACTGGGAAATGTTCAGTTTAAACTTACCAACGGTTCCATAAACAGGCTGTTTGCATATTTTTCAGCGAGGCGCGCCATGGTCGTACGGCGCGAGCGATAAGCGACTGAGTAACTCCGCAACACCTGCAAATATTCAATCATTAAATCAAATCAAATCAAAAGAACTTTATTCATTGAAATCACAAGGATCATTTTGAATCGTCTTGTAAACTAGAATTGCTCCTGTTCCAACGCGGCCAAGCCTAGAAGAATCAGGCAACAAACACGGCTTGGCTTACTTTGATGATCCGTCTTACCACTACGTGAGAAGCGCCTGTGTGGTGCCTCGGATTAAGGTCGAACGTTAGCACGTTAGTTAGGTGGGATTAGTGGCGCGAAATTCAAAATTTATTGTTTTTTTGCTCATTACAGCTCATTTATTTAATTAAATAATTCATAATCATCTCGGCAATACAGTGCCGTGGTGTGTCAAGCCTAAAAATAGACCTCTCCACCTCCTTTCGTGGATGTAGTAAAAGCCATAACTAAAAGATTACACCAGGAAATACCTCCCCAATAAAAAATCGCCGAAAAAATTTGGTATACTAAAAGTGTCAAAAGTGTCAATTTTGAGATAATTCATTAGCAATTCAAACACAATTCGTTTAGTAGAATTGGGGCCCAGGTCGCATTTTTCAATGAATCTTGACGAAACTTGACATACAGGATCTGCAAAACCATAGTTTTTTTTTGCCGTCGGCGATTTTTTTATTGGGGAGGTATTTCCTGGTGTAATCTTTTACTTATGGCTTTTACTACATCCACGAAAGGAGGTGGAGAGGTCTATTTTTAGGCTTGACACACCACGGCACTGTATTGCCGAGATGATTATGAATTATTTAATTAAATAAATGAGCTGTAATGAGCAAAAAACAATAAATTTTAAAGCCCTGTGCTCGAGTACATACATACTTGACGTACGTATACATACGTGCAATAACCACTGAAAACTTCCAAGTTGACACCACTGGTGGCAATAGTCACTGAAAACTTCCCAGTTGACACCACTGGTGGCAATAGTCACTGAAAACTTACATACATACATACATCCAGACAGACGAAAGCAAATTTTGCCAGTTATCGCAAGGACTTAGCTCGCTCTGTCAAATATTTACCTCAATAGCATCGCTCGGGTGGCAGAGTCCTGTTAGCACGGATTTTGACAGCTCAATTTCATGCGTTGTCTTCACGGGCAGCACGCGCAAACCGCGGTATGACAACTGCGCGAATTTTCTACTCTATAATGAACAAATTTTAAATATATTTACATAATGTTTTTTACTTCGGTGAACTAGGTTTGTTATTAGTAGAACTTCAAGTGAAAGAGTTCTGGGAAGTACTACCACCGTACCTATTCCTACCGCCAAGCAGTGCACGCATTGCTGTGTTTCGGTTTGAATGGTACGGGTGCCGGTGAAATTACGGGCACATCAGACGTGTCATCTTCATGTGTCAGGGTCAGCAGCGCGCGTGTGATGCCTCTGGTGTTGCAGGCGTTCATAGGCTACGGTAACTACATTCCATCAGGTGGGGAGTATGCTTGTTTGCTTGACAAGTGGCATAATTTTTTTCTTCTACTTTTAGTCCTCGTTTCAGATTCTAACACGTAGTGCAACTCTGTGCATAGCTCTCTCCGCAGCCCGCTGCGGGACTTTGAGCTTATGTATGGGCCAATAGTCAGCGATAGTGCGTCTCTATTACGAACTGGACGACGCAGTGAAGGATCGCGCCCCGGTGGACCGATAAGAAAGTCGGTGGATGGAGGCGGCTCAACACCGTGTCGCCGTGTTATTTTATGGAGGCCTCATCCAGCATTGGATGTCTACCGAATTGTCTTACTGCTTTGTATTGTGTAACTGTTTCTGTATTGTGTTACTGTTTCCATATTGTCTTACTACTGCTTTGTATTGTGTAACTGTTTCTGTATTGTGTAACTGTTTCTGTATTGTGTAACTGTTTCTGTATTGTGTTACTGTTTCCGTATTGTCTTACTGTTTCTTTAATGTCTTACTGTTTCTGTATTGTGTAACTGTTTCTGTATTGTGTTACTGTTTCCATATTGTCTTACTACTGCTTTGTATTGTGTAACTGTTTCTGTATTGTGTAACTGTTTCTGTATTGTATTACTGTTTCCGTATTGTCTTACTGTTTCTTTAATGTCTTACTGTTTCTGTATTGTGTTACTGTTTCCGTATTGTCTTACTGTTTCTGTATTGTCTTACAGTTTCTGCATTATCTTACTGTTTCAGTACTAAACTTAACCTTAGTTGCCAGTATACGATCCTTTTAACATTAAGCCCACTGCATACAACTTCATCATCATCATCATTATCAGCCTGTAGAAGTCCACTGCTGGGCATAGGCCTCCCCCATAGAATGCCACGAAGAACGGTCTATTTTGGTACAATTTATTTTGGAGTTTTGTGCAAATAAGTATTATATTAACTTACTGGTTGGTGTGTGAAGAATGAAATAGAGAATGGAACCATATCAATCCGACACTCCGCAGTCACCTCCCTCCATAATCCTGGCTCACTTACCGGCTTTTCACTGGAACAAGTTTTTTATTTGTTACATTCCATGACTTTGAGCAGTAACATTTCAACTACTTTTTCAACTCATTTGCATAATTTCCATTATTATTTTTTTAAAATTTTCGCCTAGAGTTAATTTCCTACACATCATCGAAATAACCTTTGAATAGGACTAAGCAACAGGACGTACATACTACACACCTGGTAGTATATCAAGTACCTGACGAATTAATTGATAACGTCCTTGACGAAAACCATAGAACTCTAATGTCATTCAAATTCCTAGAAATGGGAGGTCAACAATGGACGTTATATTGGTTATTGTTTTATAGAGTACAAGTTTCTAAATTCTTAAATTTCAAACTTTTCCCTGTATTAGTGTCACAAAAGCTAGAAGCGTACCAAATTTCAGCATTGTGGGATTTCTGGAAGTACCCTAGAATTTTTGATTTTCCTTTTTTCATTTTCCCTAATATCTTGGAAACTTCTAATTCTAAACACTTATCAAAAAGTTTTTAAATGTCCAACCAAAGCGCTTTTATTAGACACCCCACTTGATCTGTCTGTCTCACTTTTATTTTTTTACCCCCTCTTGGACCCCAATATCTCATCAACTCCCCGACCGATACAGCTCATAACCTTACCTACAAATTGCACTAGTACTATCTACTCCCATACTTAATTTCATGAAGATCGGATTAAGGGTTGGGGAGTTTTCATCGGACAAACATACATACATACAAACGCCGATTCTTCCAAGTCGACTCAGAGAACTCGCTCCGCTCGTTCAATACAAATAATAATAATATCTTACCCATCCAAAATAGGATCTTCAACTATAACATTGATTTCAGATTGTAGCAATCCAACACCAGTTAACTCCTGTGTAGCTAGGAGACATATCTTAAGCAACCTCGCCTGATGTTTCAACTCAGGCATAGGCTGGCACGGTTCCAGGGTTGTGGGGTAGTCGTCTTCTGAGTCTGAGCTGAAATTTAATATTTAAAAATAAATAATGCTGGACATTTGACACAACATTATCTAGCCCCCGCTAAGCAGAGCTTGTGTTATGAGTGCTAGATAACTGATATACTTAATACAATACATTACATGGATAGATATTTTTTACTATACATAGAAAATACCCAGAACACCCTGAATAGTTATCTGCGGATCTTGCAAATATTTGTTCAGAGGTGGGAATCGGACCATTACAAGCATTGTCTTGTCTTCTGTGTAAATTAATTTTCTGTGTTAATCTTTGTTGTTTGTGTGTGTGTTTCCCATGTCATTCTTATCATCTGCATTAGTGGCACAAATAAATGGCTTTTTCTTTCTTTCTTTCTTTAATGTATCTACCAACTTTCCGAGACTTTTACAATAACATTAGTCCATTGGAATAATCTTGCACTGTGTCTGACGACCTCAGTGGGGCGGCGTGCAAGCAACGGGCTTAGATGCAAGAGGTTGCAAGTACAATTCCCATTGCGGAACAAATGTTTGTATGATCTGCAAATATTTGTTCCGGGTCTGGGTGTTATGGTACCATGGTACTCGTAGTCTTGACCCACGACACAGTGTGGGACCAAGACTATGTATGTGACTGTTGGGTGTTATGTTATATCTTCTGGTTCATGGACGCAACTCAAGATCTTTTAACCCTCTTTCGACAAAGGGCCAGAATTTTTTTTTTAAATATTTTTCTTTGCAGAGCTGCTATATATTTTACAATATTTTACAAGCCAAGGCTAGGCCTCATAGTCAAATACAATTCAAGAAAACCGTGTATCGGAGAGGTAGGCAGGTAATTTTAGTGGCAATCTTTTACGCTTCTAGTGATAATGCTATGCTGTGTAACCGTAAAATGTACTTACTACATGCATTTGGAAGGGTTTAGGAGTAAACAAACATTTTCTAACTTTACAAATGCTTTAAAAGCGCTATTTTAGGATAGTGTAGTGATATTTGTGTACCTGTTATTTACGTTAAAGTAATCACTTGAACTATTATTGGGAAAGTCTTGGATTCTCTTCTCATAGTACTGTAATTCTTGAAGAATCTTCTCTTTTTCCGCCAGTAAAGCCTTTTTATTGAAGCTTGAGGCATTATTTTTCAACATTTTGGAGAAAATTCACAACACAGCACCAAATTCAAAACAAAAATAAAACTGCCATGCCATTTCAAATTATTTTGGCTTGAAAAAGTCCTCGGTTTTTTACCGGTAGTTTCCGAAATTCCGAAGGGAGACAATAATGCACAGCATGAGTTTGCACGGCCTGATATTGTACAGCCTGTTAATGTATACCCCAATTATTGGAAGCCAGTGGCAAGAATAAATAATCAGGGTCACAGCAAGTGCAATATTTGGTTGTACAAAACCGTCACATGGTGATAATGCACAACCTGATGATGCACAGGCTGTGTGCAGCACAGCACGTTTTTTGTGACCACCTTGTGATTGGCCGAAAGTCTATATAATCCCTAGCCCCCATTGGTCAATACGAAAGAGCCTTGTTTGCACTGTTTAGGTCAAACATTTATCTTGGTAAGTTAAAAGGTTTTTTTATTATTTTCAGAGCCGTTTCACACACAAACTTTAAACATTTTCAGTCCCTCGGTAGGTTGTTAGATTTTTTTACTAGTTTAAGCGCCGTTCCACACAAAAACTTCAAACATTTTCAGTCCCTAGGTAGGTTGCTTTGTGTTTTTTAAACTCTTTGTGAAAAACAAAAACTTATTTGAACTTACAACTTAAACTTTGGCACAAGAAAACAAGGCATTGCTACTGTTGCCTTCGTACAATCGGGATGTACATAATCTTGCCGTGCAATAATCATGCCGTACAATAAATATATCATTACGTGTTGATAATGCAAACCAATTTTGCATTTTTTGCGCAGCATGATTTTTGGAAGCCAGGTTTTGGAAAACTGGCCAGGAAAAGTCATGCTGTGTAATAATCGGGCTGTTTAACGATATTTGATATTAAAACCTAACCATGATCACGTCATACTGACACCGCCAATGTCAAATTAAAATGACAACAAATCACAGGGCGGTTGTTCTGATAAATAAGGCGTGCTCGGTTTTTGGGTCGAACTGGGTCGGCTATTTGCCCGACCGATCCCTAGTTGTATACAATCTTGTAAGCAATAAATGAATTACTATGAAATAATGATATTTTACACAACAATGGCACTAATGTCCATATGTTTACTCTAAAGCTCACTAACGAAACATACATTTAGAACAAAATAATGAAGCAAAACTACAATTTCAATGTAAACTGTTGAAGCACTTGTGTAAAGTCAGTCCAGGCCAATGCTGGCTTTGCCTCGTACAACAATGCACAATATTACACTCAGGCATTGTGAAATCCAACTTGTGTAGTATAAAATATAGGTATTTGCTAATAAAATAGTGAAACTTAACGAAAACACAAAAAGTAAACAAAACTTTGAATGAAGGTAATCAAAGGTCACAGAGTATTGAATGAATGGTTGAATGGCAAGCAATGGTGGGCAATTTTCATACAAAATAAATGTTACTGCCACTCCATTTTGTTCCTTGCTCCAAGGTTTGAGTTGAGTGAGAGCACGGAAGAATGCTTCTTCCATGAGTGAGAGTGTTACTTGCTCCAAGCAACAAATAAAATTCGACTTGACTCAAAGCTGTCAACCAACAACCAACTGTCAAACAACAACAAATAGCTTGCAATGCACGGCTGGTCAAATAATAAAGATTTTCTAACGCATTCTATTCTATGTTGTAATTTATCGTAATTCGCTGTTACTATTAGCATTAATAAATATATATCTCTTGCAATAACTGTGACGCAATATCTAGCATAATTTTAGACAAGTTTAGCTAATATGTAATGAGGTTTTAACTAGACAAAGTAACGTGAATTTTCTAGCTCCAATAAAAATAAATAATTGGAATAATTCAAAATACGAAGTGCATTAGGTCAAGCTTATGTATTATGGACGAATAAGACTGTGCAGTACCATGTTGTGAACTCTAAAAATTGTGTAAACACAAAACAAAACTCGAAGCTGTTGCAAGTGGAGAAGTCATCGAAAATGGGTCAGTCTGGCAGTGCTATGCCCGGTAAGTGTTTTTTAATTACTGATAACTAGTTCTAATTGGGTTCTAATTGGATCGCGAACGCAGTTTCCTGGTTATAACCTTTTTTCCAGTGGTACACTTTGCATAATGAATTTGTTTGTGTTATCAAGGGTACTTAAGTGATGAATAGGTGATGTTTTGTGTAATGTCTTTAGAACATAGGTACGATAAATTTGAGAAACAAATGTTTATTCAAAAACACGTGAAAAGTTTTTTTTTGAACAACAGAGTAATATGAATGTTTGGACTAATGTATTCAAATCTTTTTTGTCTTTTTATTGTGACGATTAGTGTTCATTGTGAGGTAGGGCTGCACCATCATCGAAACCAAATAACTTAGTTATTGGTTAAAATTTATGCCTTATGCCACGAATACACATCTGTGTAACTCTTGTATACAAATAATATATTCTATTCTTCTATTCTACATGCTAGGTAAAATAAATTATTGTATGGTGATTGTATTTGACAGTATAATCAAACATGAATCTTCTATAAAGACTAGTATCCTGCCTACAGTTCGTAAAATATAGCTTGATAGCTGTTATGGCTGTTATGGAGATCATTAAGAGTCATAGCGTTGTCTAACTTTTGAAACTTAGAAGGGAAATATTTATGTAATTATATTTGAGAGAGTCACCCTGTATGTCTTGTATTTAGAATTGTTTATACAGTCGATAGATCAGTGGTATGATTTATTTATTTTATGTCAGAAAAATGTCCATAAAAACTTAAACTAGTACACACACATAAAATTAACACATTAAAAATAAAAAACATAGTTAAACAATATGAAGCCTAACCAAATGGCCCAGTATGGGACAGTCAACCCTGTCAGCTACAACGCGCAGGATAGCGTTGTTGCTGCCGCGGACACGGCTCAGCAGTGAGGCGACTCTCTTGCGTAGGATGGCATGGAAGCCATCAGCTCGAGCGTCAGCAAATATGCCTGAAGCACTGCAGTAACAACAAAACTACATACTACTCAAAACTATTTATAACATAAAATTGGAACAAATTAAAATAAATATATTACTATTGGATTATACATCTGCAAACGAGTATTAGAGCAATGAGCTGGGGTATTGCCTATGAAACTGGTAATGTCATTCGATCACAATTTTGAAGTACATTGCGCTGCGTGTTTAATCTTCTTTTCCAAGAGCAGAAATATTACAAGCTTAAGCCATCTAGAGAATAGGCGATTGAATTTCCTTAACCTTTGCACTATTGTCAATAAAGAATAATTTTGATAATTTTTGTCATTTTGATGGATACGATCGTATCTTCCACAAGCCTACTGGTTAAAAAGGTTTTGATATTGCTTAGCCTTTGCTTGATCCCCATAACAACTGTTACAGCTATCAAGTTATATTTTACGAACTGTATGTTTTAATTGTTAGTTTGTGGGTATCCTACTAATACTATAAACGCGAAAGTTTGTGAGTATGGATGTTTGTTACTCTTTCACGTAAATACTACTGAATGGATTTGAGTGAAATTTGGAATGGAGATACTTTACGCCCTCGATTAACACGTAGGCTACTTTTCATCATCATCATCATCATCAATTTTCATCATTATTCACGTTGGTGAAACCGCGGGGTGCAACTAGTAAAAAATAAACAGCTGTTATATCAACTATTGAGTTCCCGAAAGTATTATCTAAATGCCGCTGAGACAAGATTCTTTCAATAATGTGCAGTGGTAAAGAAAGAAAATAAAATTTGTTTATTTTTCCCCTATAAACATAACATAAGATTAAACCCAAATTAAAAGACCTCCCTCTACTAGCTTGTAGAGGTTTGTACAGCCTTGTAGAGGCGCACTCGCTTGTGGTAGAGTGTAGGAATAGTGGTGGGGGCAATAGGGTTGTATACCTTTCCTGGTGCATATGTTATTTGAGCCCCCATTCAAAAAATGCTGCGTGGTTTGTATTCTTGTATGTCTTCCTTTGCTTGTTTTTCCAACCATGGGATCATTATCATCCTCAGCCTGTAGAATACCACTGCTGCTGACCTCCCCCATAGAATGATGATGATGAACTCCGGGGGTGATCTTGATTGGAAAGTAGAGCCCATGATTGTGTTTCAAATACAAAATTCCCATCGGTAGATGGCATTTTTGTGATCTCAAGATCGCTGTTACAGTTGAGTTTGATTTATTAATACAGGTCTTATGCCCATTTTCACTAACCAATTGTTATTTTATGGGAAACCTAACGTTTGTCAAATTGACAGGTTTCTATAAAAAAATAACAAAGAAGGTAGGTTTGTCCGATTTTTCCATAGACCTTGTATATTTTTAGAAGTAGGGAATCAAAAGTTACATCTAATTCAATTTATAACATAAACTTGATGAATTCTGTATAAAGAAGAGTAACCTATATATAAACAACTTGTTTTACTTTCGACCGTATGATAGTCAATAAATAAAATAAATAAATAAATGCTGGACATTTCACACAACATTATCTAGCCCAAGCTAAGCAGAGCTTGTGTTATGTGTACTAGATAACTGATATACTTAATGCAACAACATTACATAGATAGATATTTTTTATTATACATAGAAAAATACCCAGAACACCCTGAACAAATATCTGCAGATTGTACAAATATTTGTTCCGAGGCGGGAATCGAACCCGCAACCTCCTGCGTCGCAGGCGAACCTTCGGCCGCCGCGCCACAGAGGTCGACAAAAAAAAACAAAGGGAAGGGCAGATTTGTAAAATTTAACCTAAAAAAAACTATTACCAACTTGAAAAGGAACGTGTGATGGAACTTCGATGGTAGATAATATAAATAATAATAAATTATTATTAATTTTCCCCCAACTTCTACACACTTCATTCAATTTGCTTTTTCATTCTCTTAGCATAATATACCAATAACCAAAAGTATCACAACTGAAGGTTGCGTGAAATTGACAAAAAAGGTGGATCAGAAAATGTATGGAACGTCACCATCCTTCTTTGACATGTGTTATGACGACCTCTGTGGTGCGGCGGGCGAAGGTTCGCCTGCGACGCAGGTGGTTGCGGGTTCGATTCCCGCCTCTGAACAAATATTTGCGTAATAAATATATATATATATATTTATAAAAAAAATATTCTCTGAAGCGTTAGGTAGCCCATTAGTGGTTGGTGAAAGTAAGCATTAAACTACCTAAAGTTCTGGAAACAAGAGTCCTTTGTACTTCCTTCTATTTACTGGCTGAATATAAATAAAATTCACAGCCTTTCTCTTCAGAAAAAAAAACATTCATGCTTTACTAAAAAAGTTCCTAACAGATAGGTTCTAAAGCTTATTTTTCATCAGCATACAAAATATAGCTAAATTCAAATTTGGAACTTTAAAATTTACCACCATTTAGACTTAAAATGAACTCTATTTCTTGGCATTTAAAAGTCAAGGTAAGATGGATGGATAATAATTGCGAACAGCTGACTATCAGCTGTCTACCTGTTATTTACTTTTTTAAGGGTTCCTTAGTCCAGGAAGTAAATCTTTTAAGATCGTTTGATCCAATATAAAATAGATGAACAAATATATAGTAACAATTCCGCTCCTCTCCAACGAAAACTCTGAAAGAATTCGACACGTGTTTCGCCTCTCAAAGAAGCATCCTCAGGAAACAGTAGGCTCACTGCGTGCTAGAACAACAAAGACAGACAACAAGAAACAGACAAAGAAGAAAGAGAAGAGACAAGAAGTTCTAGCACGCAGTGAGCCTACTATTTCCTAAGGATGCTTCGTTGAGAGGCGAAACACGTGTCGAATTCTTTCAGAGTTTTCGTTCGTGAGGAGCGGAATTGTTACTATATATTTGTTCGTCTATTTTAAACTGTAGAATGGATTTCCGCAATCACGCTTGAATCAATTAATTATCGTTTGGTCCATTCTCCGTCACAGCGTCATAACTTTCATAGCAAATGCATTAAAGGTGTCTTTAAATATAGATCTCAATTCAACAACAATAAAACGTTAAAGATTTTTAGGTGGTGTCGTTAAAAAGGTCTTGTTAAATAAGTTAAGGCTGTTAAGGCGTTAGCAATGATAAAAATTGTTGATAATGATTCTGAAAAGTAGTTTGTGTGTTAATCCAGTGTATAAGGTGTCTTCATTCCAATTTCACTCAAATCCGTTCATAGGTTTGAGCGTGAAGAAGTAAAAATACATACTCACAAACTTTCGCTTTTATAAAATTATAGCTGACACGACGAACTCTGTTTAATTCAATTTTCTATTAGGAAATACAAATAATTGATAGATAGGTACACGTTATAAATATGAATTTTTAATTCAGGTTTTTTTTTCTATGTCCGTCTGCTGGTTCTAAGCTACCTCCCCACCAATTTTCAGCAAAATCGGTTCAGCTGTTCTTGAGTTATAAATAGTGTAACTAACACGACTTTCTTTTATATATAGAAGACTAGCGGCCCGCGCGCGACTTCGTTCGCGTGGTCCCGGTGTTCCCGGCAGTTATTCGAATTTTTCTCACCTTATAAACCTTCCCTAGACCGCCACGAACATTTCAAGACCAAGATAAGATAAATCCGTTCAGCCGTTCTCGAGTTACAGCGTCAGGAAGGAAAACGCGACTTATTTTTATATAGTAGATTATATTATATTATTATTGAGATGAAAAAACTTTTATGTAGGCTAAATTGGGATTGTCTTCGGAACCCTATGTTATGCGTGGTACACGCGCTTGGTTTTTTTCGCTCCAACGCAAATGACA
This sequence comes from Epirrita christyi, assembly GCA_951392215.1. Taxonomy (NCBI): domain Eukaryota; kingdom Metazoa; phylum Arthropoda; class Insecta; order Lepidoptera; family Geometridae; genus Epirrita; species Epirrita christyi. The sequence continues at coordinate 7,626,245 of OX595863.1, read as the reverse complement.
CGTGCATTCAGCCGACTTTGTAAAATGGCCATTGCTAAAATTCAACATCGTTTTACAAGGAATTGTGTACTTTATGCAAAACACAAATAATTATTCGAAAAAAAAATGTGTACTTCGCGTTTCAGGTAATTTGAACCCTAAGTTGTTGGTCGTAAAATCTTTTTTGAATGATGAAGCAATTTTGACAGATTTTTTTTTTAAACGTTTGTTACAGCTAGGACGTTGCATACCTGAGGCCCAATTCACTAACTTAAGGTTGCGGTGATGGCCGCACGCTAAATCAACTCGAGAATAGCGCAAAAGTCGGCCTGCATATTGCTGTCCCTGTTTGGCTAACGCAGGCGCGCGCGGGGCACAGCCGAACACTTATTTCTATTCTGTGGCCGTTACCATTCATAATTCGAAGCTGGTATTTATTTTTTATGCAAACTAGCATTTGACAAAAATATTTTTTTGGCATATTTGGCATTTGTCACAAACTTTTTACATTTATATATCTAGCAATAAAAACTCCTTGGTACCTAGTTCTGCGAACAGTTAGAACTCGCGAGCACAAACTTTTTTCCAATAATTGTGATCAGGGTGGTTATTCGCTATGACCTATGAGATTTCTTTTCAATAACGTGTGACGGCACCCATACGATTCAGCGATGATTCCACGCAGATATCGTAACGAGCCCGCGTTATGTTACGTTTGGTCAGAGCGAATAAGGGGGCAAGTTGGTGCTTTGATGATCGTTGAGTTTGGCTCAACTTTCCAATAGCGACTGTGAGCTAGGAGGTTCATATTTTTATCACATGTAGACACAAGCCTAAATATGAAATGGCGTACTGCGGAAACCAATAGTTTTAGCATTGTGAGCTATGACAAAAAAATCAAAGAAAAATATTTCAAAGTAAACGCTCAACTTTCCTTTAGCTACTGCTAGCTAGGAAGTTCACATTTTTATCACATGTAGGTTCACATAGCACAAGCCTAAATATGAAATGGCGTACTGCGGAAACCAATAGTTTTGGAGCTATTCATTTTTAAAATTTGCTAATAACCGCTTTCCGAACGCCATGTTTTGGTGATATTTTACTTTTTATCAGTGTTCCCATACGATTTTCGGCTTTTGACAATGACAGTGACAGACCAAATGGTATATTTTGCTAAAAATTGGTGGTTTCTCAATTTTCAACTAGTCGTGTTTTTTGCTCTTACGGTCCAGTCGGTTACTTATTCCTTGAACATCAATGAACTCTGTCATCGTTTGTGTTCTCAGAGTTGAGATTGTTTACGTGCTTACTCCTGTTTGAGAATTCATCGAAGGACTTTCCTTTAGCGACTATAAGTATAAGGCTTGAGGGGGGAGGGGAGGGGTGGGTTGTCAATGTCAAAAGCCGAAAATCGTATCCAAACACTGACAAATAGTAAAATATCACCAAAATATGGAGATCGGAAACCAGTTTTTAGCAAATTTCAACAATGAATAGCTCCAAAACTATTTTTTTCCGCAGTACGCCATTTCATATTCAGGCTTGTGCTATGTGAACCTACATGTGATAAAAATATGAACCTCGTAGGTCACAGTCGCTAAAGGAAAGTTGAGCATTTACTTTGAAATATTTTTCTTTGATTTTTTGTCATAGCTCACAATGCTAAAACTATTGGTTTCCGCAGTACGCCATTTCATATTCAGGCTTGTGCTATGTGAACCTACATGTGATAAAAATATGAACCTCGTAGGTCACAGTCGCTAAAGGAAAGTTGAGCATTTACTTTGAAATATTTTTCTTTGATTTTTTGTCATAGCTCACAATGCTAAAACTATTGGTTTCCGCAGTACGCCATTTCATATTCAGGCTTGTGCTATGTGAACCTACATGTGATAAAAATATGAACCTCGTAGGTCACAGTCGCTAAAGTAAAGTTGAGCATTTACTTTGAAATATTTTTCTTTGATTTTTTGTCATAGCTCACAATGCTAAAACTATTGGTTTCCGCAGTACGCCATTTCATATTCAGGCTTGTGCTATGTGAACCTACATGTGATAAAAATATGAACCTCGTAGGTCACAGTCGCTAAAGTAAAGTTGAGCATTTACTTTGAAATATTTTTCTTTGATTTTTTGTCATAGCTCACAATGCTAAAACTATTGGTTTCCGCAGTACGCCATTTCATATTCAGGCTTGTGCTATGTGAACCTACATGTGATAAAAATATGAACCTCGTAGGTCACAGTCGCTAAAGGAAAGTTGAGCATTTACTTTGAAATATTTTTCTTTGATTTTTTGTCATAGCTCACAATGCTAAAACTATTGGTTTCCGCAGTACGCCATTTCATATTCAGGCTTGTGCTATGTGAACCTACATGTGATAAAAATATGAACCTCGTAGGTCACAGTCGCTAAAGGAAAGTTGAGCATTTACTTTGAAATATTTTTCTTTGATTTTTTGTCATAGCTCACAATGCTAAAACTATTGGTTTCCGCAGTACGCCATTTCATATTCAGGCTTGTGCTATGTGAACCTACATGTGATAAAAATATGAACCTCGTAGGTCACAGTCGCTAAAGGAAAGTTGAGCATTTACTTTGAAATATTTTTCTTTGATTTTTTGTCATAGCTCACAATGCTAAAACTATTGGTTTCCGCAGTACGCCATTTCATATTCAGGCTTGTGCTATGTGAACCTACATGTGATAAAAATATGAACCTCGTAGGTCACAGTCGCTAAAGGAAAGTTGAGCATTTACTTTGAAATATTTTTCTTTGATTTTTTGTCATAGCTCACAATGCTAAAACTATTGGTTTCCGCAGTACGCCATTTCATATTCAGGCTTGTGCTATGTGAACCTACATGTGATAAAAATATGAACCTCGTAGGTCACAGTCGCTAAAGGAAAGTTGAGCATTTACTTTGAAATATTTTTCTTTGATTTTTTGTCATAGCTCACAATGCTAAAACTATTGGTTTCCGCAGTACGCCATTTCATATTCAGGCTTGTGCTATGTGAACCTACATGTGATAAAAATATGAACCTCGTAGGTCACAGTCGCTAAAGGAAAGTTGAGCATTTACTTTGAAATATTTTTCTTTGATTTTTTGTCATAGCTCACAATGCTAAAACTATTGGTTTCCGCAGTACGCCATTTCATATTCAGGCTTGTGCTATGTGAACCTACATGTGATAAAAATATGAACCTCGTAGGTCACAGTCGCTAAAGGAAAGTTGAGCATTTACTTTGAAATATTTTTCTTTGATTTTTTGTCATAGCTCACAATGCTAAAACTATTGGTTTCCGCAGTACACCATTTCATATTCAGGCTTGTGCTATGTGAACCTACACGTGATAAAAATATGAACCTCGTAGATCACAGTCGCTAAAGTAAAGTTGAGCATTTACTTTGAAATATTTTTCTTTGATTTTTAGTCATAGCTCACAATGCTAAAACTATTGGTTTCTGCAGTACGCCATTTCATATTCAGGCTTGTGCTATGTGAACCTACATGTGATAAAAATATGAACCTCGTAGGTCACAGTCGCTAAAGGAAAGTTGAGCCCCTACTATTTCTCGCAAAAACTAGGTACTGAATGGTAAACAAAGCACAAGTCGTAGGTATGTTAGTTACCTAGGTTACTTCATTCCAAATCACAAGGCAAATCTAAATAAAATTACAAAAATATTGCAATGTCATATATAACAAACAAATAGGTGAACAAACACAAGAGCAAGCGAAGCGCGGGGTTACACAGTGTACTAGTGTGAGTGCCTGTCGAGTTGTCAAACATCACACAACCGTAGTTCCCCGACCGGCCCTCGGTTCTGACGCGATAGCAATATGGGCGTTCAGAATTTTTTAGAAATTTGTTCAAGTTCCGTAATACCAAAAATGATGAATAAAAACTTGTTGTTTTTTTTATATCGTGTTGTTATTCTGTTACTTGACAATATAAGCTATGTTCCTACACATAAAATACGTAACATATCGTTGTTTTTCATACGAAACAAATAAGATGAAAACATGTCGTTTAGGTCGTAAAAATATACAAAAAGTAATTCGCTTACATTTCATTTTAGGTATATATTTTGATAAAAAAAACTATCTGGGAACATAGATAAATACTATCCGAATCCGAATAATAGCATAATATGGTGGAAATATGCTCGAATTACAAATGACGTCGGTATTACGTTTGTATGGGCAGTCCATCCTTCGCTGGGTTCTTAAAAATAGTTAAAATAGAGTTCCGATCATGTTTCGATCTTGTGTCGATGTCTTAAATGTCAGAAATGGTATTATCTTATCTTAAAATACAACACTGTAATGTGATTATATCGAAATGTGACCGAAACTTGAACGATTCAAAGTTTTTTCGATAATTTTAGCATTGTAGAGTCTCTCTTTACTCTTTGCAATAATATATATAACTATCCTACTCTAATGGTAGTCACTGTGAATTGAAAGTAGACTAAATTGTTATTTATAAGGGAGCAGAATACCAACTTTCTGTCAATTCATAATTCAGTCTCGATTCGGTTAACTTTCAGTGTAGTTTTAAAATAATTTAGAGAATTGGGCCTCTCTATTTACTCGACTGCTGCAAAAGCGAACGGAAGGTTATGATTATAGTTTATAAGTTTGTTTACGTGTAGCTCCAAAACTTGTTGACGGATTTTAATTGATGGGGTATCATATGAAACGTCTTGACGTTCCGCAGGTAACGCACCACTAGTCTGAATCTGAATATTAGTGTACTGAGGCCCAATTCTCTAAGTTATTTTAAAACTACACTGAAAGTTGACCGAATCGAGAATGAATTGTAAATTGACTGAAAGTAGAATTTCTAGTCCCTCATAAATAACAATTTAGTCTACTCCCAATTCATGGTGACCACCATTAGAGTAGGATAGTTATATATATATAATTGGAAAGAGTAAAGAGATACTCCATCTACTTATGCTAAAATTATTGAAAAAACTTTGAATCGTTCAAGTTTCGGTCACATTTCGCGATATAATCACATTACAGTGTTGTATTTTATGTCAGGAGAATACCATTTCTGACATTTAAGACATCGACACAAGATCGAAACATGATCCGAACTCTATTTTAACTATTTTTAAGTTAGTGAATTGGGTCTCTGATCATGTGTACAAAGTTTCATGGAGTTTGAACAAATAATAGCGAAATTGGAAACAAAGTTTCCACCAAAGATGTGCGAGGTAAATGAGCGGTGCGAGGATGCGTAGCGAGGCTAGGTAAATGAAGTGATTCTATTGGTTCTTAAAAAACACATCCCTCGCTACGCATCCTCGCTCATAACACACGTAGAATCGGTGGAAACGCAACGTAACACCAATTTGCTAGCTACCGGTGACCATCTCTTAAAATTACACATTTAACTTCCGCAAGAATGGAATACCATACGTTTGCCTTTCCCACGGTAGGATAAAATGTTATGGAACTGTTAGTTACGCTCCTTGCTTTCATAGACTCCTGGTAGTCGGACATAGAAACGGGGCTTTTGCAGTTGGACGAGCCATCTCTCTTGCATTCATTCATACATGGAGTACCCTTTGTTTAACTTTTCTAAACGAGAAAAGGGTGGGGGAGGTCTAAGTCCAGCATCGGACTGTACATCGTACAGAACCCGGTTACATTGGGGTAGTAAAAATAGTTTTTTCTCAAACATGCATGGAAATGTTTTCATTATTTTTGTAAAAAGAACACGCGAAGTATCGAATTGACGGACAAAGAAAGTCAAATCCATTGCTGGAGCGTTTTTTGAATTTGGAACATTACAACGCTCCTGCAATGTTGTATGAAACGGCGCATACTGGGGTTATTAAATACTCTTTGATTGGATCTCTTTTATTATTCTTGGCATACCAAAGTACAACTTTGCTTAGTACAAATTGCGTTCACGTGGCTGTATAGATAAATGCGTTTGCCTTTCGACACAGGTGATAAATAAACAAATTGGCGGCAAAGCTGAAAATTCATCTTGATTTGTTATTTACATACTTAATAAATATAAATTTAATAATTAAAATGAGTTCCAACGGTTCAGAGAGTGAAATGGAGATTGATTGTACTCTACCAGATTTAAGATCTGCAGGGCGATTCTAAAACGTCGGAAACGTTTCCGATCGGATTCGTTAGTTTTTCATTTCGATGTGGTCAGTAACTAAAACCCTTTTTCTATCAATTTTCTCTAGGAAAACACAGTAATATACAATATTTATTGTTTTTTTACTGTGTTTTACTAGTGGTAATTGCTTAAGTTACTTACCACATCGAAATAAAAAACTAACGAATCCGATCGGAAACGTTTCCGACGTTTTAGAATCGCCCTGCAGGAAACCAAATTGGCAATGGAAAACCTGCTTCCAGCGAAGTTAAAAGAAAAATACATGAAAGTATATGAAAATTTTATGAGTTGGAAAAACGAGAAAAGAAGTATGTTTTATTTCCCTGCATTCTTTGGAGAAAAGCACTATATATGCCTCGGCGGAAATGGCTATTGCCTGTCTCGTATTAGTGAAGTCATACTCGACCTGCAATTGCCTATTTCCCGGCCTTTGCAATAATGTGCTATTAAAGTGTCTACAATGCTGTACTACTTGTAAAAACATTTTGCCAATACCTAGTTCCTCCGTGTTACTTTCTACTAGTTTCTGAGAGCCTGGTACTAGATGAGTCAGTTGACCTGGTATCGGTAGCCTTCAAGAATGTAAGCAATGTAACGTCACCGTGTATACCTACTACTCCCTCTGTGTCGTCACGACATCGTCAGAGTGTTACGACTTATCCAGCGTCTGCCTTATTATGCTAGCCTGGTTAAAGTGTTCTGTACTACCTGTTTTGCTGGGAAACCCTTCCTATTACGGTCACAGTGTGACGTCATATTAAGCGGGAACCGGCATGATACGATCTATATACCTTCTTGCGATCATGTACGCCTGGTATAACGTTTGCCTAACTACCTGTTCGAGTTCAAATTCCAGCCCAAATGGAGCCACTTGTTGTGGGCGGAGCTAGGATAACAGATAAAATTGTATTGAGCCACCTTCTGTTCCGCTATGTGCTCCTAGTATATTCTGAGTCAAACTACCTGTTTGGTAGTCGGTCGATGCTCTTTTGGGACCATAATAACATCTTGGGAGACGGCAGCATATCGATTCATTCATGCTTTTGACACAGCACAGGCGCACTCTCTCTTTACTCTTTCTGTGGAACTGAGTAAGCAAAGAGTTCAAAATGTGACAACATTATTATTATGTAGTACAAACGTTCCACCAAGTGCCGTACCCAATACCTTCCATACGTTTATGAGCTCCTAGTATTTTGCGTGGAAAACTACCTGCCATACCAGTCCACTATCTCCCCCCTTCCTGATGAGAAGTGAGAATAATTTATGGTGAGAAGGAATTTTGAAATTTTATTTTTATTGTTTATTCATGTAATTTTTTTTACCTCTGCTCTGAACCAAGAACAAGAACCTCTTCGTCTTCTTTAATTATGGCCTCTGAGGAAAGTCTTCTCAATTTTGCTAGTCAAGTAAAAAAAAAAAAAAAAAAAAAAGAATGATGTGTTTGGTAAAACTCAGTCAAGTCATGTTAGCAGTTGCGGTGGCAGTTTTACTAAAATGTTGGTGAACAAACTTTCCACCCATTTCAAAAGACACGCAAATACACTTAAATTTAAATTCACTGGGTACCATCTACAAATAAACTACACCGGTTAAATTGCCACCAAAATTACTACTACAAAAAACATAAAATAAAAATGGACGACGTCGCTTTTCAAAAAAGCTGAAAAAGATCGTAGCAAGAACCTCCCCTCGCGCATCCTCCGACGTTCCTTCCAAGACGCCTGTTACTAAACTCACAGCAAACACAAAAACAATCGGGCGCAGCCTTCATAGTCATTCTTGTAGCTTTCAAGTCATGATAGCCTGGTAGTATAGACGTGAAACAACCTGTTGTAGAGGTCAAAAGATCTAACTAACCCAGCACAAAGTCATACATTCCTTATTAATTGTTAAAATAAGGATCATTATAAATCGTTACTACCTCGTCGCGTAGCGGTGAGCGCGTCATAGTTTAGGCGATCTCTTTGTATTGATCGTACTCTGCCAACTTGTTAGAGTGACTGGATCCTATTGGTTGGCTTAGCATTAATTGTACGTTATCTAGTTCCTGCGTGCCATGATGTCCTGGTACTCTGGCGACCTGTTGCTGCTGTGACGTCATTCGGAGTATATTGGAATAAGACTTGTTGTGCGCTTATGAGCGCCTGGTAATGTTTTGCTTCTCACCCACGTGACAGTACCGTAAGATCAATAGTAGTTTAAACCAAAGGAGAGAGTTTAATCTCTACCATGAGTAGCTTAAACTATCGATCAGTTTAAACTCGGCCCACATGGTAAGGTTAAACTCTCACGCGTGTTGACGTATTTTTGAGGGGTTTTCACGGTCGTTTCATATCATGCTTTCAGCTTTCAAAATAGATGGCGCTGCTCTGTTACGTAAATGTCAAGTGTCAAAATAAATTTAAATGTCAACATCAACAACGTAGATATATTTTAGTTTCGTGGTATTTATTTTTGCTTACTTATAGAAACATCACGAAATCACTAGCGCACACTCAAGAAGCAGACACAAACAGAATATCATGACGTAGCCACAGATTAGATAGATAATAGCTTAGTACGCGTACACCACAGATAATACATTTGACAATCTTGGCATTTACAGTTGAGTCAGCGCCATCTATCGAAACAATTTGAACTACTTTATTTTTTTAATTGAAGTTGAAAAGCCCTCATTTACACGCGCGTAGCGGTGTGCCATGTCTCATAGAGTTCCATACATTACAACGTCATGTTACGGCGACGTGCACGACGACGTCTGCGCGTACGCAGGCGGTGTGCTGCAGTCTTTACCCTGCGATTAAGTTTAATCATAGATTACGAAATCCATAGTTTTAAGTTCAATTTATCTTTCATTAGCTCACACAGATTTTATGACGGTCATAGGAAAGTAGATGGAGGCAAATTGAAAGAGGACAATTAATTGATTCAAGCGTGACTTTGCTGAAATCCATTCTACAATATAAAATAGACGAACAAATATATAGTTACAATTCCGCTCCTCTCTAACGAAAACTCTGAAAGAATTCGACACGTGTTTCGCCTCTCAACGAAGCATCCTCGGGAAACAGTAAAGAAAGTCGCTCAATGCTCGATGTGAAGAAGCGGATGTTGCTTTCTGTTCGGCGTTCGGCGAGGCAACATGGCTGCGGAGTTTTTGCAGTAGTGTGTCTTTGTTGTTCGCAGTGAACCTACTGTTTCCTGAGGATGCTTCGTTGAGAGGCGAAACACGTGTCGAATTCTTTCAGAGTTTTCGTTGGAGAGGAGCGGAATTCTTACTAATATATTTGTTCGTCTATTTTATATTATTGAAAGAGGACGTAATTGACAAAAAAAAATTACATACAATTTTTGATGATTGTATGACAATCGACACTATTGTCGTGTCGTGCCTATAACGGGCGCGCCAGGATTGTGGGGTGCATGAAACACCGCGTGACTATTAGTAGGTTTATTAAATTACTTAACACGTTCACTGCTGAAAGCATAAAGTCTGTGTTTTAAGTTTGGTGATTTCAATAAAAAAAAATCCTTACAGACGGTTGTGTTTGACGCGACCCTACTACTAAGACCGAAGTCAGTAAGTCAGGGAGTTTTATAAAGCAATTTACATGGACATATAGTGTAGTGTTACACAGATTTTGTATGGAAAATTAGGTTAACAGTGTCTACGCTAGGGGCGCTCATCGGTTTGCTCAACATTTGCAAAAAAAACTTAGATTTAATTTTGAACCAGTTCCACCCAACCGATTGAGCTGAAATTTTGCATACCTGTCATATTCCGATGACAACGCAATATTATGGTGACAGCGAGCTGATCTGATAATGGAGACGGAACGTGGACAACGGAACACCTCGATGATTAACAGTAGCCTGGCATTGTTTGGGCTCATTTTAAATCAGCTCACGGTACCGATCACAAATTTCTAAAAGTTCAATTCGGCGGAAAATAAAAGCAATTTTCTAACCTCGATTAAAATATAAATATAATGAGTTTGGTATCCAATGAAAGGGCGTATATAATAATAATAATATATTTATTTATTCGAACAACTAAGATTCATAAATGTCAAAATTAAATAAAATTAAATGTCAAAAATTACAATACTGTAAGGCGAGGTTGGCGGGAATAATAACGCGCGTTAATTTTGACGTCCGTTTATTTCATTCACAAGGGCGAACGCGTTTACAATTTATATCCGTTCGAGTTTGGATATGTACAACGGAGAATCCGCTCTCTTGCCGTGGGTCAGGGTCCGGGAGCCGGTCCGCAAAACGCACAGTTCGAGGGAGGATTTTAATTGAGAGAGAACTAACTAGTCCGGGTGCATCCGTATCTGTATTAGTTCTGTAATCTCGTATGGCTCAACACAAATAATATTTACAGAGAAGTCATGCATTTGGTAAAACACAACGATAGCGCGTTCTAATCTACTAGTGGCGACATCTAGTTTTGAATGGAGTAAATTGGTTCACGTAAAGTTCTTGCGTTACAATACTTATTTTTATATTACATTTCTTAAAATTATGTATCTACTGAAACTGTATAAGTGTTTAATTTTGGGTATTTTCTCATCAAGACCTTTCATAAGATAAAAGCTTGTTTTGAAAAGTATATTTTTAAACTAAATACCTACCTACTTGTTTTTTAAAGGCAATCACCAAAAAAAACACACATGTTTTTGCAGTGAACGTGTTAAACTATTCAAAACCGATAATCTAAAGCAAATACAGTCCCGCCTTACTTCCGGGCACATGTCACGATTGCATCTGGCTTAGACGACCTCTGTGGCGCGGCGGGCTAAGGTTCGCCTGTAACGCCGGAGGTTACGGGTTCGATTCCCGCCTCTGAACAAATATTTGTACATTGCAGATATTTGTTCAGGGTGTTCTGGGTAATTTTCTATGTATAATAAACATATCTATCTATGGAATGTATTTGTGTTAAGTATATCAGTTATCTAGTACCCATAACACAAGCTCTGCTTAGCTTGGGGCTGGATAATGTTGTGTTTGTTACCTCATATCTCCGTCGTTTATAAACCGATTTGGAAAATTCTTTTTTTATTTCAGTAGATACACTTCCAGATTGGTCCCATTTTTTTTCTGAATCCAGTTCTGATGATGGAATCCATGAGGAGTTGAGGGAACTCCTCAAATATTGTAGGCATACATATGGCGATTTTGATATTTTCAGCAACAAATCAAGCAATTTGCATTCAGAAATTATCATATTTCACCACTATGGTTTTTTCATCCAGATATTCAGTCGAATACAATGGCGGAAGTCAGTTTTTTAAATGAAAAGTTATTTATTGTCCAAAAAACAAAAACCGACATTTGGTTTTAAATCATTCGAATTTGTTGAAAATAGAATTGTCACAGCTTACGTTGAGGTAGTCGACTTCTGTATATATTGAAAACTTTATGCACCACAGAATAAGGTAGAATTTTGATGCTATTTTTAGCCAACATGTGTTGAAAAGGTGGTGTTTCTTTTTTCACAACAAGGGTGTGGAAAGTTCAATGAAAAGGGCACGTGTTAGATTGTACTAGTACTTATTCTGTGGTTATAGTCGAAAGGTGGCGCGTGCCATCTTTAAGAGTAATTTTAGATAGTTCATCATCATCATCATTATCAGCCTGTAGAAGTCCACTGCTGGACATAGGCGCCTCCCCCTAAAATGCCACGACGAACGGTCGTGAGCCGCCTCCATCCACCGACTTGCTGCAACTTTTATAATGTCTTGATTGACCACCGATTTGGTTTTTTTTTTTTTTTTATGTACATTTTCCTATAATCGTAATAAATAAATAAATAAATAATACTAGACAAATCATTGTCTAGCCCCAAGCTAAGCAGAGCTTGTGTTATGGCAACTAGATAACTGATATACGTAAATAATACATTACATAGATAGATAGTTTTACTAAACCTAGAAAATACCCAGAACACCCGGAACAATTATCTGCAGATCGCACAAATATTTGTTCCGAGGCGGGGATCGAACCCGCAACCTCCTGCATCGCAGGCGAACCTTCGTCCGCCGCGCCACAGAGGTCGTAATCATAATCATTTATTCATTTGCATATTCATTTTTCCTCGGCGTTTGGTGGCACCTATGGTCCCATAAAATGGCCAACACGTTCACCGGAAATTAATTATATAATGATAATCTATGGCAAGCATGTCAAACATGCGGCCCGCGGGCCGCATGCGGCCCTTTACAGCTTTGACTGCGGCCCGATTCAATTTTAAGAACATATTATAGTATATCTTTCTGTAAATTTACTACATATTAGGTAATGATTAAATAAACGATTAGCGTCCTGCCTCCCTATTTCCTAACTGAAAATCACTCGGTGACAGGTTTGACAAGTAAGAATATGACTTATCTTAAAGAATTGTCAATTGATAGTAATTTTGCTTGTCAAACGTAAGTCACCGAGTGGCTGTCAGTTAGGGAATAGGGGGGCAGTACTACCTACTAGGTATAAATATATATATTTAGTAGATAGTACTGCCCCCCTAAACCCCTAGAGTTTTTAGAGTCCCTAGAGTTTGTTTTCTTTATGGTTGGGTTTTGCGGCCCACTGATTCTATAGTCTTTAGGCATTTGGCCCACCAATGACTTTGAGTTTGACATGCATGATCTAAATGAATGAATGATCTTTTTACTGAAATCGACTAATTAAACGATTTGACAGGAAGCTATTAACCTTATCACTTGGCTGATTCACTAATTGATACTAATTAAAGGTTGTATGACGTGGGTTAGACTAATATACAGGGTGTACGTGAGTTAGACTAATAAACAGGGTGTAACGTAAAGAGTTGATAATCTACCTACGGGTAGGGGGCATCAATGTTCAGAAAAAAAATTTAACCCAATAAAAGTATCACGGTTTTCGAGTTATTGGACATTTTCGAAATTTTCAATTTTTTTTACCTTTGTCCATTCTTTTCGATGCCAAGATCACAAATCAAGGAATTGTGTTCTTGCTGGAGCTGGAAATACCGTGTGCTGTACCATTTCTGAATCTCAATAAAGTGGGCAAGTTATTTATTAGTTCTATATCTTCATCTGTTGATGTTCTATCTCTATTCTTTCAGTTTTATTTTGTCAATGCATGCGTACCTACCACAGACTGCCACTGTATAAAATATCTGCCTATAAAATGTGGATTCGATTTGGTTTAAGAACGGCATATATTTAATTGCATAAAAATTAGTATAAGATAACTGTGAATCCTAGATTAAATAAATAAATAAATTAGTTGGCCACTCAGGTGACCCAAAAATTTTTTACACCACAGGAGGTTTTCAACAATTTTTTTTGCTACTAAACATTTTTCTAAAACCAACTTCCTTTGGCACACAAAAGGCAGTAAGCATTTCATAGCACAGTTATCTAAGAATGCCATACAAAAACAGATTGAGAAAATTCCTTGATTTGTGATCATCGAAAAGAATGGACAACAAAAAATTGAAAATTTCTAAAATAGCCAATAACTCAAAAACCATGATACTTTTACTGGAGTACATTTTTTTTCTGAACAGTTATGGTGCTCCCTAACCGTAGGTAAAGGATTATCCACTCTTTACGCTACACCCTGTATATGCCAATATGGTACGTATGACTCATGTAGTCATTGCTGTAAGATTCAAATTAGACAGGCAAATGAGCGCTTAAATTATTTCAACAATAAGTGGAATAATAGAAGACTTAAGAGAAGAATTTTGGCCTAAGAATTAGGAATCCTTAGCTATGGTGTGTCCGACCTAAGATAGACCCAACCAAGATAACCCTACCTAACCCAACCTACCTACCTAGACCTAAGATAGACCAAGATAAGATTGTTAGTTGTTAGTAGTAGAACTTCTTGTGAAAGAGTTCGTCCGGGGAAGTACTACCACCGTACCTATTTCTGCCGCCAAGCAGTAGTGTTCGCATTGCTGTGTTTCGGTATGAAGGGTACGGGTGCCGGTGAAATTACAGGCACATGACACTTTTCATCTTTATGACTCAGGGTCGGCAGCGCGCGTGTGATGCCTCTGGTGTTACAGGCGTCCATAGGCTACGGTAACTGCTTTCCATCTGGTGGGCCGTAAGCTTGTCTGCTTGCCAAGTAGCATAAAAAAAAAGACCCCTCCTTCCCCTCCCATGGATGTAGTTAAAACCTTACTATGGGATTACTCCAGGGGATTGGGCAGCAGCATCCACCATGCGATCACCAATCCGTCTGCCAAGCGTGGTGATTATGGCAAATCCCCCCCATCGCATTCTAGTGGGGAGACTTCGTTTAGCAGGGACGTCTAAAGGCGTGGAAGATGAATGTATCTACCATGAGCTCTTATAGCGATACAGTTAAAAAACTATTCAGTAAGTAAGTTAAAAATCATTTAAAAAACCGACTTCCGCCATTGTATTCGACCAAATATCTGCATGAAAAAACCATAGTGGTTAAAGGGTTATGATACTTTCTGAATGCAAATGCTTGGTTTGTTGCTGAAAATATCAAAATCGCCATATGTATGCCTACAATATTTGAGGAGTTCCCTCAATTCCTCATGGATTCCATCATCAGAACTGGATTCTAAAAAATGGGACCAATCTGGAAGTATATCTCTTCAAATAAAAAAAGAATTTTCCAAATCGGTTCATAAACGCCGGATATATGCGGTAACAAACATAACCGAATTGAGAACCTCCTCCTTTTTAACCGACTTCCCAAAAAAGGAGGAGGTTCTCAATTCGGTTGTATTTTTTTTTTTTTTTTTTTTTTTTTTTTTAATGTTTGTTACCGCATATCTCCGGCGTTTATGACCCGATTTGGAAAATTCTTTTTTTATTTGTATAGATATACTTCCAGATTGGTCCCATTTTTTTCAAAATCCAGTTCTGATGATGGGATCCATGAGGAATTGAGGGAACTCCTCAAATATTGTAGGCATACATATGGCGATTTTGATATTTTCAGCAACAAACCAAGCATTTGCATTCAAAAAGTATAATAATCCTTTCACCACTATGGTTCTTTCATAATTTTTTTTTCATCCAAATATTTTGTCAAATACTATGGCGGAAGTCGGTTTTTTAAATGAAAAGTTATTGTGAAGTCGGTTAAAAATATCGGTTCGTCGTTGACATCCGTCATCATTGAAACTCACTTTTAACTTGAGTTCTTCTTAACTCAACCCAATGAAGGTCAACCCATTTAGGTATATTTATATCAACTCAACCCATTTAACAATAATAAATTAATCGCAGAAGTCTATAGACCTTCTGCTTCTGTGCCTTTAAATATAGCTGCGGACATCACGGAACCGATACTTTTAACCGACTTCACAAAAAGGAGGAGGTTCTCAATTCGATTGTATTTTTTTTGTTTTTTTTTTATGTTTGTTTCCTCGTAACTCCGGTGTTTATGAACCGATTTAGAAAATTCTTTTTTTATTTGATTAGATATACTTCCAGATTGGTCCCATTTCAAAATCCAGTTCTGATGATGGGATCCATGAGGAATTGAGGGAACTCCTCAAATATTGTAGGCATACATATGGCGATTTTGATATTTTCAGCAACAAACCAAGCATTTGCATTCAGAAAGTATCATAATCCTTTCACCACTATGGTTCTTTCATCATTTTTTTTTTCATTCAAATATTTAGTCGATTACATTGGCGGAAGTCGGTTCTTAACCGACTTCCCAAAAAAGGAGGAGGTTCTCAATTTGGTTGTATTTTTTTTATTTTTTTTGTACGTTTGTTACCGCATATCTTCGGCGTTTATGAACCGATTTGGAAAATATTTAGTCGATTACATTGGCGGAAGTCGGTTTTTTAAATGAAAAGTTATGTACTGAATAGTTTTTGGCTGACTCCAAGAGCTCATGGTAAGGCCTCAGGTCTTTGAACCTTCAAAAAAAGAGCTCCAGATGTCGCGAAAATTAGGAGGTAAAAAAAAAAGGCGCGTGCGCAGGCGCAGTCTTCATGCAGGTGCGCTCTCGCATCTGGCGCCATGTGGCATAGTTGTGGAAATAAGAATAATACTAGAATTTGAAGTTATGCAGCAGGATAAAGGTCCTTCTATTAACTCAATTCAATTGACTACCTCGGTGGCGCAGTGGGCGAGTAGCCGGCTGAGATGCAAGAGGTTGCGGGTTCTCGATTCCCGCTGCGGGACAAATCCTACTTAATATTATAAACGCGAAAGTTTGTGAGTATGGATGTTTGTTACTCTTTCACGTAAAAACTACTGAATGGATTTGAGTGAAATTTGGAATGGAGATACTTTACGCCCTGGATTAACACATAGGCTAATTTTCATCATTATTCACGCGGGTGAAACCGCGGGGCGCAACTAGTAATAAATAAATAAATAAATGCTGGACATTTCACACAACATTATCTAGCCCCAAGCTAAGCAGAGCTTGTGTTATGGGTACTAGATAACTGATATACTTAATACAATACATTACATAGATAGATATTTTTTGATTATACATAGAAAAATACCCAGAACACCCTGAACAAATATCTGCAGAACGAACAAATATTTGTTCCGAGGCGGCAATCGAATCGGCAACCTCCTGCGTCGCAGGCGAACCTTGGCCCGCCGCGCCATAGAGGTCGTCAAATGTTTGTACGATCTGCAAATATTTGTTCCTGATACCCATGACACAGGGAATCCTAGTGTGGGATCAGGACTATGTATGTGAATGTTGGGTGTTATGTTATGTTATTTTTGAAAGTTCCTTAAATTATTTAACTTTTTTTATTGAATTAAACTGTTTGGTGGATTAAATCCTATCCAAGCTTAAAGTTGGAGTTAAATTATCGTTTTTTTCGTTTAAGGCTAGTTATATGCCTCTAATCATTTTAATTACATTATACTTTTCAATAAAATAATTATTAATTCATTCATTCATAATTATTGTTAACGTTATTAATTATTATATATTTTTAACCGACTTCCCAAAAAGGAGGAGGTTCTCAATTCGGTAGTATTTTTTTTTTTTTTTTTTTTTTTTTTTAATGTTTGTTACCGCATATCTCCGGCGTTTATGAACCGATTTGGAAAATTCTTTTTTTATTTGGATAGATATACTTCCAGATTGGTCCCATTTTTTTCAAAATCCAGTTCTGATGATGGGATCCATGAGGAATTGAGGGAATTCCTCAAATATTGTAGGCATACATATGGCGATTTTGATATTTTCAGCAACAAACCAAGCATTTGCATTCAAAAAGTATAATAATCCTTTCACCACTATGGTTCTTTCATCATTTTTTTTTTCATCCAAATATTTTGTCAAATACTATGGCGGAAGTCGGTTTTTTAAATGAAAAGTTGTGGTACTTTTATATATACTTCATGAAAGCAATGTATGTACCTATTTTTCCTGAATTGACAAGTCGTAGTACGTAGCACTTAATTTAGTACTTATTATTTCATAATAATCTTGTTAATGTGTTACTACTGTGCCTATAAATGATTCTATTCTATTCAGCAAAAGTGACGAAAAAGAGTGGTAATTATCCATTTTTTTCAATTTAAAATAATTATTTCTGCGAGGAGAATTGAATCCTTTCACCACACTGGTTCTTTCACGCATGGTGCCCAAGAATAAACCAGTGATACTACTAATAAATAACAAAATAATTGCCCGCTCATCTCAACACAATGAACAGCAAAATTAGCACAGTAAAACAGAAAGCCCTTGTACAATTCATTACTAATTACTCTGAACAAAAACCTGTCAAGTGGGAGTCGGACTGTCGTGGAGAGGGTTCCATACAAGTACATTACCATGGTAACGTCTAGCTAGACCAGGGGTTCCCAAACTTATTTTGTCTACAGCCCACTTTGAGAATAAATTATTTTTTAGCGCCACCATTTCTTTTAAACCACTATAACTTCAATTTAATTTAATTATTGTGATCTATATTAGCGGAGAGTTAAACATTCATTCTAAACGAGACTTTTACTATAGCCAAGAGTTAACTTGAGACCTGAGACCCAATTCTCTAAGCCACTGTTCACCAACACATAAACAGATTGTTAAACGACTGTTTAGCCTAACTAATTCTTTTTGACAGATGTTTTCATACATTATCTGTCACCTTGACCATTGGTTACGGTAAACTCCCGTTTATTTGTTCGTGAACATGTACCTTAGTTATTTTAAAACTCCACTGAAAGTTAACCGAAGCAAGACTGAATTGTAAATTGACAGAAAGTTGAATTTCTGATCCCTCATAAATAACAATTTAGTCTACTTTCAATTCATGGTGACCACCATTACAGTAGGATAGTTTAGTTATGTATATAATTGGAAAGAGTAAAGAGAGACTCCATCTACTTATGCTAAAATTAACGAAAAAACTTTGAATCGTTCAAGTTTCGGTCTCATTTCGATATAATCACATTATTACAGTTTTGTATTTTATGTCAGGTGAATACCATTTCTGACATTTAAGACATCGACACAAGATTGAAACATGATCCGAACTCTATTTTAACTATTTTTTAGTTAGTGAATTGGGCCTCTGAGCGCAGTAGGTAGTACACAACGGCGCTCTCAAGTTAACCCTTACGGGCTACACCTATGCCAATGAGAATGAGAACTTTATAGTATTCAGACAGAGTATCTTTTATGCAAAATAAATTGCCCCCGTTTTTTTTCTAGGTCTCTTACTGCCCCCCTTTAGACCTGCCCTGCGGCGCCCACAAGGGGGCGTTATCGCCCTCTTTGGGAAAGGCTGAGCTAGACCAATTTAACTTTTTAACCGACTTCCCAGAAAAGGAGGAGGTTCTCAATTCGGTTGTATTTTTTTTTGTTTTTTTTTTAATGTTTGTTACCACATATCTCCGGCGTTTATGAACCGATTTGGAAAAATTCTTTTTTTTGTTTGAATAGATATAATATATTGAATAGATTGGTCCCATTTTTTTCAGAATTCAGTTCTGATGATGGGATCCATGAGGAATTGAGGGAACTCCTCAAATATTGTAGGCATACATATGGCGATTTTGATATTTTCAGCAACAAACCAAGCATTTGCATTCAGAAAGTATCATAATCCTTTCACCACTATGGTTCTTTCATCATTTTTTTTTCATCCAAAATTATTTAGTCGAATACTATGGCGGAAGTCGGTTTTTTAAATGAAAAGTTATATTCATTGAAATCAAGGATCATTTCGAATCGTCATAAAAACTATAAATATATTTGACACAAGTTTTTATTTTTTAATTTTCTTGTTTGCCCCCCAAATTTTACCCCCGAAGTCAGAATTCGTTTATTTACACTATCCGTCCGTGATCGGGTCACTTAACTGTATACAAATTTCTGTTGGTCCAGTACATTCGGAGATAAGCTATAACAGACGGACATACAGACACCATTAGTGATCATATAATGGTTTCGTTGTTACCTTTTTTAGGTACGGAACCTTAAAAAGCTACCAAACTCTATGTTAGCGTCTAGTTTCAGTTTGAGTTTTGGAATACTTACGGGCTTTTGAGCACGTTGATGGTTTGCTTAGCTCTTCGGCGAAAAAGACGTGTTTCTATTTATGTAAATGTACATGTATGTATGTAATTACATACACTTGTCCTCCTCTCATACACTTGTTTAACTTATGTTTTTTTTTGTGTAATGCGTTTAGGGTATGTGTTATTATGTTGTTGTGTACAGTTTATATGAATAAATGTCTTCCTTCTTTCTTTCTTTATTATAATGGTTCCGTTGTTACCTTTTTAGTTACGGAACCTTAAAAATCTACCCTTGTTGACATTCTTCAAATTCTATCTCTCTCTAACCTACATTGGAAGTAGGGACAGCTGTAAGGGCTGGTTTTATGCGCGCGCAGGTTAGGGCTTAGCTCGCATTCAGTGTAGACGTCACTCCGCCGACAGGCCGCGTCGCGAGCGGTCGTTTCTGCGTCGCGTCTCCGTGTCTGCGTTCGGCGTATCGTGACAAATACAAACGTGACAATCGTGAATTCGTGACTCTTGTGTGATATGAATTAAAGTTTTGCCACAAAAGGGCTATAACAAATGATGGGAGTAAGCAGTTGTATGAGCGTGCGGCAGGCTAGAGGCCCGTGCCATTGTCCAGCGTGCCCTAGGGCTTCGGGGCATGGTGCGATGCCGCCACAGACTCTCGTCCTTCCCCCCATGGCTCTGGAGCCGGAGATTACCCCAGTTAAGGATAAGAAGGGGTCAAAAATGAAGGTTTTGAAGAAAATTAAGAAGAAAATTGGCCTTGGTAAGTTTTGTCATAAAAGTTTAGCTCGGTTGACGTTTAACGGTTTTTTTGCTATCTCAGATAATGTATCTTGATATGAATGTCGGGCAATTTTTTTTAATTTCATTTTTAGGGTATTTATTTTTTCTCTTATCGGTAATGGAAGTAATTTTTGTTAGTTTATGGGGTTGTGACAATTTGTGCGCGGTCGTTGTTTTGGTGTTTGATTTACGGAGTTTTTGGAAATTGTGTGTTGGTTTATTGTTAGTTGCTGTCAAAGTATAGCGGTTGTTTCTTTTTCGTTATTTTATGATAAATGTTTATGTCTGGAAGTGGTATTGGCTCGTTTTTTATATACTTACGGGACTTGCTGTTGTAGACTTGTCACAGGTACATAGTATAGAAATATTTGCAAAACGTAACAACAATACAAGATTTTTAAAAAATACTTTAAAAAAACTGCATTTATTAAACATGCCTCATGCGGGGGGCATCTCCTCCCCCTCCTCATCCCCTCCCCACCCTCAATTATATAAAAGTCCTTTCATGGTTTTACTCGCGTTATACCGGGATTAAACTATCATAGAAATCTTTGAAGCCATTACTGCTTGATGGATTGATTGATTAATTGAAAATACTTCATTGTACACCTTAGAAACTAATAAAGAATTACACGCATCAACAAAATAAAAGAAAATGTACAATGGGAGAACTTATCGCTAAAAAGCGATGTCTTCCAGACAAACTTTGGATGGAGGGCTTTGTAACACACAAATAAAGGGAAAAGTCATAATCTTTAATATCAATCTTGAATAAAGGAATCCTTTCATCACACTGGTTCTTCACCATTGTCACTAAACCCTTTTCAAGGCTACTAGGCATAACTACTTATAGGGAACTCGTGAAATTACGTAGGTATTAATAATTTTTCCACCTATTAAGTTTCGGCGCGTGCCATCTGTCCTTATGTGTTGATAATGATCCGGTTTCGGCGTCTGCGCTGCCACCTGTCTTTGCACCTTGGCTCTGAACACTGTAGTACAATAAATTAAATTACAAAATGCAATTACTTTTTGCTCTGACCGTAGTTAAGGCCGCTGAGAGCTGGGCCCCAATTCTACTAAACAAATTGTGTTTGAATGAATAATGAATTATCACAAAATTGAAATTTTTAACACTTTTTATAAATAAAATGTGTCAAAAGTGACCATTTTTAACCGACTTCCCAAAAAAGGAGGAGTTTCTCCATTCAGTTGTATTTTTTTTTTAATGTTTGTTACCGCATATCTCCGGCATTTATGAACCGATTTGGAAAATTCTTTTTTTATTTGAATAGATATACTTCCAGATTGGTCCCATTTTTTTCAAAACCCAGTTCTGATGATGGGATCCATGAGGAATTGAGGAAACTCCTCAAATATTGTAGGCATACATTATGGCGATTTTGATATTTTCAGCAACAAACCAAGCATTTGCATTCAGAAAGTATCATAATCCTTTCACCACTATGGTTCATTCATACATTTTTTTCATCCAAAATTATTTACTCGAATACAATGGCGGAAGTCGGTTTTTTAAATGAAAAGTTATTTTAAATCAAAGGTGTCAAAAGTGACCATTTTGAGATAATTCATTAAAAATTCAAACACAATTTGCTTAGTAGAATTGGGGCCCTGATTCTATGTTTTCAAGCAATTGACACGGACGTATGGTGTAGTGTAACACGGATTTTTGTATGGAAAATGAGGTTCACAGAGTGTACGCTAGGGGCGCTCATCGGTGACGCCATACAAAATAATTGTTACACTACACCATATCAATTGTTTCCAAAATACTTAGAATCAGCTCTCAGCACACCGGCTGCGTATGCGTTATAATAATCAATAATACGTAATCACACTAGGACGTACTACGAGTACCATGGTACCAGCACTTTGTACATAGTACTTTGAAGTAAAAACCTGGTTTGTTACCAATATGCTACAGCGTTTTATGACCGTGTTAAAAATTAATAAAACTGAAAGTAAAGCTCATTTATAACATTAACCTTAATGTTAAAAGCTTAAGAGCAATTAACTAAATTATGAAATAATTATTGTTACTTTTGAAACTGCGTTAAAATATGTAGAAATAGTCTTACAACCGGTGTCCTATTAAACACACAACAGAGGCCCAATTCTTTCAATTATTTTTCTTCACTGAAAGTTAACCGAATCGAGATTGAATTATGAGTTGACAGAAAGTTGGTATTCTGTTCCCACATAAATAACAATTTAGTCTACTTTCAATTCACGGTGACTACCATTAGAGTAGAATAGTTATATATATAATTGCAAAGAGTAAAGAGATCTACAATGCTAAAATTATCGAAAAAACTTTGAATCGTTAAAATTTCGGTCACATTTCGATATAATCACATTACAGTGTTGTATTTTATGTTTAGAGAATACCATTTCTGACATATAAGACATCGACACAAGATCGAAACAT
Source organism: Epirrita christyi (assembly GCA_951392215.1). NCBI lineage: Eukaryota > Metazoa > Arthropoda > Insecta > Lepidoptera > Geometridae > Epirrita > Epirrita christyi. The sequence continues at coordinate 7,603,353 of OX595863.1, read as the reverse complement.
GATCCGAACTCTATTTTAACTATTTTTAAGTTAGAGAATTGAGCCTCAGAGAGCTGATTCTAACTGTCTGTCTCATAATCGTTCTCTAAACCTATTTTAGTTAAAATAGTTTTTGTTTTCTTCTCTCTGATCTAAAATGTCATACGGCAAAACAAGACAAAAGCTATTTTAACTAAAATAGGTTTAGAGAACGATTACGAAACAGGGGGTAAGTTTTTAGCATACAATTGACACGGACGTATATGGTGTAGATAGCGTAAGAAGAATTTTTGTATGGCGACACCGATGAGCGCCCCTAGCGTACACTCTGTGAACCTCATTTTCCATACAAAAATCTATGTTACACTACACCATACACATAAAACACACCCAACAGTAAAGTACACACGTAGCAGATGCGGTAAGATATCTGTATCTGAGCGCGTATCTGTCCATATCGCTCTCTATACTCAAGGAGCAACACACACGTAGCAGATCACTTGTATTTTACCGTCTACCATCTGTAGGCACCGACATATATCAAAAGATGGACAGATGATATCTGTGTATACAAATTGAAATACAATACAGTTTGAAGGTTTCCGCGTGAATGTATCATTTTCGTATATTATCGTATCTGCTACGTGTGTGATACCTTCAGATGCGATAAGTTTTTATACGCATATCAAATATATCGTATATGCTACGTGTGTTAGACAAAACTCAGAATCAGATAGCTGATTCTACGTTTTGACAAGCAATTGGCACGGACGTATGGTGTAGTGTAACACGGATTTTTGTATGGAAAATGAGGTTCACAGAGTGTACGCTAGGGGCGCTCATCAGTGTCTCCATACAATAACTTTTCATTTAAAAAACCGACTTCCGCCATTGTATTCGACTAAATATTTGGATGAAAAAAAAATTATGAAAGAACCATAATGGTGAAAGGATTATGATACTTTTTGAATGCAAATGCTTGGTTTGTTGCTGAAAATGTCAAAATCGCCATATGTATGCCTACAATATTTGAGTAGTTCCATCAATTCCTCATGGATTCCATCATCAGTACTGGATTCTGAAAAAAATGTGACCAATCTGGAAGTATATCTATTCAAATAAAAAAAGAATTTTTCAAATCGGTTCATAAACGCCGGAGACATGCGGTAACAAACATAAAAAAAAAAAAAACAACCGAATTGAGAACCTCCTCCTTTTTTGAGAAGTCGGTTAAAAATCCACACTAGTACGCACGTGTAGTGACACGAGACGTCCGTGTCAATTATGTGCAAAATAGTTAGAATCAGCTCTCTGGGGGCTTAGTACAGGTTTTGATATTTTAGATAAGATAGATAAACTCTTTATTGCACACCAAATAAAAAATACAAAAATAAAGGAAACATAAGAAAATAAAATAACGTACAATGGGCGGTCTTATCGCTAAAAGCGATCTCTTCCAGACAACCTTTGGATGGATAGGATAGTAAAAAATCAAAAAGATGGCGGTGTACAATTAAAACATACCTACTTAAATATACCTACAACTATACTTATACAAGTACCTAAAAATTACAATTATATATTTACATAATATACTTAATATACCTACCTACATAAATTAAAATATAATATATAATAACATAACAATAACCTAGCAGTTCACGATAAGGACAGGTAGTGATTGTATACCTTGGATTTAAATATACAAAGAGTTTTAGAAGATCTTATTGAAAAAGGTTTACGAAACTATATGAAGTTTCGTTTCCATCCAATACATTTACTGACAGCGTCCTTAGTTTTCTTCTCGTTCTCGCTAGGGGCGCTGCAAGTAAATGTATTGGATGGAAACGAAACTTCATAATAGTTTCAGTAATAGTTCAGTTCAAAACCTGTACTAAGCCTCCAGATGGCATGGTTCCGGAAATAAACGGAACTATGCGAACAATCGGAGAGCATCTGGCGTCAATGGCTTTAGGTGAAAAGGCTGCCAGATGTCGCACCTTTGTTTTAAAGTCATAAGCTTTGGGAACAATAGATTAATATTTCTTGGAAGTGTTTTTACATACGCGCGTCTTCCGTCTGTCTCACAGGGGTCTTTGCGTAATCCTCTGGGCAGTGGCGGATTTACACATTTGCCGCCAGTAGGCTATTCAAATTTTGGCGCCCCTACCGACCTCTACAATTTTATACCAGGCAAAGATTTCGGGGGGGTCATCATCAGGGTGTCCTTTTTCATATTTCCCTGACGAACTATTCTTACCTAATTAAGAAGTGTGAACAGCCAAATTTTTGAGATTTTGGTATCCAAACTAGCCGAAAAAGTAGCGTAAGGTGTGGTAGCGGCGAGCGGAGCGAGCCGCGAAAATTTCGTATTCATATTAACAGCAAAATCAGTTGAGCAAATTGGAAATTCATTGCACTAAAAATAAAGTACCGAAATCACAAAACAAATGGCAGTCTTCTATTCTTATTGCCAAATCAATCTTTTAGATTCAATTGTTAAGAAGTTTTAAGCAGGAAGTCTAAAATTTATTAAATTTTTTCGTGAATTGAATTCGAATCTCGAAGACAATTTTGAAAAAGAAAAAAATGTTGCCCCCAAATTTGCCGCCCCTAAAATCTGCCGCTCTAGGCTCCAGCCTACTCAGCCTGCTGGTAAATCCGCCACTGCCCCTGGGGTAATTCCTTTGTTGGCTTTTACAACATCCACGGGAGGAGACGGAGGTGTCTATTGTAATGCTGGATACACCACGGCCATTGTAAATAATGAGTGAAGTTCATAATATTTCTTACGATTCCAACATAAATATTAATAGTTGTTAGTAGTAGAACTTCTTGTGAAACAGTTCGTCCGGGGAAGTACTACCACCGTACCTATCTCTGCCGCCAAGCAGTAGTGTTCACATTGCTGTGTTTCGGTTTGAAGGTTACGGGTGCCGGTGAAATTACAGGCACATGAGACTTTTCATCTTTATGTCTCAGGATCGGCAGCGCGCGTGTGATGCCTCTGGTGTTGCAGGCGTCCATAGGCTACGGTAACTGCTTTCCATCAAGTGGGCCGTATGCTTGTTTGCTTGCCAAGTAGTATAAAAAAAAAACGTTTCTTCCTTAAACCATTCGTAACCCAGAACTTTGCTCCTGTCATATCCTGAGTTAAAGATCAATATTCATTCGTCGTCTCAATGGTATTTTCTTTGCCCCCTTGAGCCTTGTGGCCGATGGAAAAGAACCAGTGTGTTGAAAGGGTTGTATTGGACTTTTCTGTAGTTTAGTGTACCCTGTACACTCGTATCACAAACATTATCATTTGCATAAAAATAAAATATTTATTAATTTATTTTATAACTTATCAGAAGGAAGTATGTTTTTTATCATATCCGTTTATTATTGTTAGTGTGTGAATTTCCCATAGTTTTATTGTTTACTAGTTGCGCCCTGCGATTCCACCCGCATAAGTTTCGATCGCCACCAAGTAGCAAATGGCAATGGGCAACGCAACAATGGGGATCATTTTGGTAGCCTTAGATAGATAGACAGACACTTAGAACTCTTTTCACACCACCTGCTCGACAATGTCCAATTACAAATCATGCAACCTCAACATAAGTAAAGCATTGTCTGGATATAAAGTTGTATGAAACTCCCTAGGGATTAAAGTGATTTGAATTTGGAACGTCAAATTCGTATGGAGACTCGTGGAAAACTCTAAGTAAAAAAATGCCCATATGGCATTGTAAAGAGGTTAGTTGGAAATTCGAACTGGCCATCATAAGCAGAACTCAAAAAAAAAAAAAAAGGTGCGTTTACAAAGAATGTGAACAGCGTGTGGTGCTGTTATTTTCAGTGAATTTTATTGCAATATTCATGTTGATAAAAAATTACAAACGATAGTGATTCTACTCCAAAGTTTATCAAAACAGACGCTTTAGAGATTATTGATAATCTACTACCGCAAAAATCAAAACAAGCACTGGCTTTTTATTGTCTCGCAGAAAGTGTGAAAAGTAGAGTATGCTCCTCTGGAATAAAGCCTGTCTTCATCCTGGGGCATATTGAACCCCTCGCTTCACTCAGGACTCTATATAACTCCCTCGAGAGTCTCTCGTTACGCTCAGGGTTCAATATGCCGCCCGCGACATAAGACACTGCTTTATTCCCTTAGTGCATAATCTACTATTATTGCACACAAAAAATAAAAAATAACGTACAATGGGCGGTCTTATCGCTAAAAGCTTAGCGCTATCTAAATCTTATGAAACTTGAATAGTTTCAAAACTTCTTGACCTAAATATTCCTCCTTTCAAGTTTCAAATAATTTGGATAACGCTATTATTATTATCTGTATTATCCCCATTGTTGCGTTTCCCATTGCCATTTGCTACTGTAATGGGGAGCTGCCTCCCAATTACAAAAACTGACAATATTAATTTTTCGAAATCATACAAATTGTACAAAATGGTTGAACATTCTGGCGCTTACGTAGATAATTTTTTCTTACCTAACTTTCAAGCTTATCAATTTGCAAACACATGCCAACTACCTTTCTCATTCTAACTTACCTGAAGTTTCAAGCTGTCTCTGTCACACATATTTTCAACATGGAACAGCTGCTTCGCAACGGGATCTTGGCGTGCGCCGTATCGGCGTATGTGCTAGGGTTGTCAAAGTCATAACATAATTTTTTTTTTTTTTTTTTGACTTGGTCCCTATGCAGCTGTAAAATAAATACAATAATAATTACAAAAATGTTATAGTAGAAATTTTAATTATACTAAGTCAACACATAACTTTGTCATAATTTATTTTGTTTCGTTTTGTGTTGTTTTATAGAATAGCCTAGAAAAGATTGTAATAATAATAAATAAATAAATGCTGGACATTTCACACAACATTATCTAGCCCCAAGCTAAGCAGAGCTGTGTTATGGGTACTAGATACTGATATACTTAATACAATACATTACATAGATAGATATTGTTTATTATACTTAGAAAATACCCAGAACACCCTGAACAAAATATCTGCAGATTGTACAAATATTTGTTCTGAGGCGGGAATCGAACCCGAAACCTCCTGCGTCGTAGGCGAACCTTCGCCCGCCGCGCCACAGAGGTCGTCTCTAACTATGTAACAACGTTATCTTTTAAGTCATTAATTATAATCAACCTAAGTGGTATTACCCAAAGATATCTAAAGTAATATATAAATATAGCGTGCACAAAAGTACTCATAAACTCCTACTTAATATTATAAACGCGAAAGTTTGTAAGTATGGATGGATGGATGTTTGTTACTCTTTCACGTAAAAACTACTGAATGGATTTTAATAAAACTTTACAATAATATAGCTTATACATCAGAATAACACATAGGCTACAATTTATAAAGATGTTGTGTGAATTGTCCATAATATGACGATAAGTGTCAAGTAAGAAGGAAAAAATCTACCATCTGCGAGCTATTCTGGCGTGCGCTGCCAAAACCGCTAGAGTTACACATATGTAATGTATGATGGAAATGTTTATCTTAAATAGTCCTACAAAAAAAGTAAAATATTCGTTCTTTTCTACGCCACGCTAATATAAGCTACTCGAAATACTAATCCTGCGCATACGAAGTCGCGGGCACCAGCTAGTTTCTTATAAAAATTCCAATAAGTTAGAAACTGTCGCCATTATTACTTGGGGGTACTATTGTGATAACGAAAAAGGTCACTTGATAAGCTTTCGTGTACATTTATGTGACTCACAATTTAAAATAATTTACCATCATCATCATCATCATCATCAACAGCCTTAGACGTCCACTGCTGAAGCCTGCCCCATAAAAAAACAATGGGGGGATTGCCATAATCACCTAGCTTGGCGGATTGGTGATTGCAGTATTCCTGCTGAATACTCAGGTGGATGCTGCTGCCCCTGGTGCCGTGGGGCCCAATTCTCTAATTTAATAACTTTTCATTTAAAAAACCGACTTCCGCCATTGTATTCGACTAAATATTTGGATGGAAAAAAAATGATGAAAGGATTATGATACTTTTTGAATGCAAATGCTGAAAATATCAAAATCGCCATATGTATGCCTACAATATTTGAGGAGTTCCCTCAATTCCTCATGGATTCCATCATCAAAACTGGATTCTGAAAAAAATGGGACCAATCTGGATCTTATAAAAAATATCTATTCTAATAAAAAAAGAATTTTCCAAATCGGTTCATAAACGCCAAAGATATGCGGAAAAAAAAATTGAGAACAAAGGTTCTCAATTTTTTTTGTTCCCAAAGGGGAAGTCTGTTAAAAACATTCAATTAGCAGTATAATCTCATCTCAGTCGCATTATCACGTATAGTAACTATTACTTAATCTTCGCGGTTCTTGCTAAGAATATGTAATAGTTACTATACGAGACAATGATGAATTCATTAACGCAATTAATAATTAATTATTTACCAAGTTTTTCAAAAATTAAAACGTGTAATTAGTAAGTCTAAAATTGGATTTAAATTCTAAAAGGGTTTTTGTTTTGTTATAGAGTTATATTCAATATAATTATTGTTATGTATTGAATTTTTGATTAAAAGCTTTCTTAAGCTACTAAGGTTTTCTTATACCATATATTTTTTTAAACTCACCTTTTGAGTGACAACCCTAGTATGTCAGCTGCTCTGACATTTAAAATTGTCCCGAACATCTGGTCTATTGTCATCTTTTTTCTGCATTCGACCTTCTCTAGGCTGTATGGCGAGCGGCCATTGCCTTTTGCAATTCTTAAAAAAAACCTTGTCTGTGAAGTTTTGTTGCGTACTTCGAAATTCGAAAAAGTCTTTTCATTGCATCAGCTGATATTTTACGAACGCTTTCAACGGTTTTGCAAAAAAATCTCTAACCCGTGAAATTTTAGTCCTCTGGTTCCAAATTCAAATTGCTTAGGATCATGATAGGGATTGCATGGGCATTTTTTTTTTGCTGCCAGCATTTCGTAGTTTTGTTATTGAATTGGAAGTTCTAGATTTTTGGGACTCTTCCCGCGCCTTCGTCGAAAGGTGACGTCGCTTATATTTAAAATAAAAACTTTTTTTTTGACTCATGTCGTGTAATAAAGTGGCATTTTAATGTGTCTTATAAAAGCGAGAGTGTAGAAAAATTAAGTCAGTTTTAAAAAACATACCTAGCTTGTAAACCGACCTCAAAAAAAAGGAGGAGGTTCTCAATTCGGTTGTTTTTTTTTTCTTTTTTTTTATGTTTGTTACCTCATATATCCGTCGTTTATAAATCGATTTGAAATATTCTTTTTTTATTTGAATAATTTGAATAGATACACTTCCAGATTGGTCCCATTTTTTTCAGAATCCAGTTCTGATGATGGAATCCATGAGGAATTGAGGGAACTCCTCAAATATTGTAGGCATACATATAGCGATTTTGATATTTTCAGCAACAAATCAAGCATTTGCATTCAGAAAGTATCACAAACCATTCACCACTATGGTTTTTTCATAAAAAAAATTTCATCCAGATATATTTTCGAAAGCAATGGCGGAAGTCGGTTTTTTAAATTAAAGTTATTAATATATGATTTGGTAACCTTATATAATTTTATAAGAAACTAACGCACCACGGGTCTAGATATTAGTGTACTGATCATGTGTACAAAGTTTCATGGAGTTTCAAGAAATAATATCCAAATTAGAACCAAACTGCGTTCGCGTGGACAAGAACGTAAGCGCCAATTTGCTAGCTACCGATGACCTACACGATACCACAGCAGCATAATTTCAAACAGCTGCTTAGTAACTCCACGTATGAATGAACGAGATAAAAGATAAGTCCATTTGAACGCTAGAAGAGGAAAGAGCATTTTAAATTGCGGAAAGGTGTGTAAGGCCAGCTGATGCGTTTTTACATTAAAGGAGATGTTTCATCCTGGGCCTGCTCTAAGTACATTACAGAGAAAAATATAAAAAAAACAGGTGATTTTCATTAAAATACAATTATATTAATTTGAAGTATAATACAGCGGTATGTTTATTTGTGAGTTTTTTAATATGGTCACCCGATTTTTAGGGCAGCCATGACAGTCGAGTGACTTTAGAAAACTGACTCTTGGTGATCTCCTTGTGTGTGATTGCTCTCATTGGCGAAGATAATCTTGAATGTACATTAAAACGACGTAATATTATGGAAAATAAACAATAACTAATGGTTTCTTATTGCTTAGCTATATTTATATATACTGTACATAGTGCAGGCCCAGGCTCCATACATTCATGAAACATCTCCTTTATGGTCCAGCTGCAAAGAACGTTTCTTAGACTCCATCAAGCTGATAAAAATAAAAAATAAAATAAATAAAAAATAAAATAAATAAAATAAAATAATAAACAAAAAACTTCATTTTTGTGCACGACACTCGCTAGCGCGAGCGAGACGGCGCGCGCGGGTTATCGCGTGCGTTAAAGAGGGAGCCTAAATTGTAGTATAGTGCCCTCTTAACGACTTGACCTACCTTTTTTAACCGACTTCACAAAAAAGAGGAGGTTTTCAATTCGGTTGTTTTTTTTTTTAAATATTTGTTACCTCCTATCTCCGTCTTTTATAAACCGATTTGAAAAATTATTTTTTATTTGAATAGATCTTTGATTATATACACACTAGATAGAGCTACTTTTAGGCAGATTATTTTAACACTCAAATTGTTTTTTTTTAGAATACCTAATGATCCTATAGTTCACAGTCACTGGGTGAATATTATAAAAAAACAAGTTTACTTTTTATTGACTTTTTTCCCACACGCTATTGCCAACGAAGTCGTGGGCAACAGCTCAACATAATCATAATATCGCTAGTCTATCTATCTCGATTCTGTAAAAAATCAACAGATTCCACTGTTTGTTTTCTAGTAACCGGCAAAACTTACTTACCCGAACATAGTCAGTTTTTCCCAATAAATTGGGAAATATGTCAGTAGCTGTTATCTTTACGCACGCAAACAGACACAAAAGCAATGACGTGACGCGAGTGTAAGACAAAACTGCGCGCATGTTTGTGTGTGTAGACACGCACACGCGCTAGCAAAGGCTGGCCTGTTTCTTTTGTAGTGATTGCAGGACGAAACTCTATCTAGTGTGTATATGTGTATATAATCAAAGGAATAGATATACTTCCTGATTGGTCCCATTTTTTCAGAATCCAGTTCTGATGATGGAATCCATGAGGAATTGAGGGGACTCCTCAAATGTTACAGGCATACATAATAGCAATTTTGGTATTTTCAGCAACAAGTTATTGTTTTGTATGCCTTTAGCAGATACTAGTGACCACTAGTGCTAACTAGTCTTAAATAAACAAAATTACGGGGTTTTTTAAATATATCCATCGCGAAACAAGCCCAGATTAACATATTTACATTAAAAATAAATAAGTTAATCTGGACTTGTTTGCTTATTGCGATCAAAAATCTCGCGTGTGATTAACAGTGGACGGGGTCGAGCGAAATCTCACGACATCTCACCAATGGGCGAGGGGGGGTCAAAAAATCGCCAAAATTACCTCACGTAATGAATGGAAGCCCCCTTATCAAAATAATATACCTACTTGACATTGTCCAAATTGAGGAGGCTTTCCTCGAAGGCCATGATTAAGAGGGCACTATACTACAATTTAGGCTCCCTCTTTAACGCAGGCGATAACCCGCGCGCCGTCTCGCTCGTGCTAGCGAGTGTCGTGCACAAAAATGAAGTTTTTCGTTTATTATGGCGAAAATAAAGTGTTTATCAAAAAACTGATTTTAGCATAAGAATAAATAGTTATTACCTATTTGTTGTAGTAAAATTTATCTTAAAACACCGTAGGGTTCCTGAGATTTCTTTCAAAACGTGTGCGAAACAAGGATTTTTCATTAAATAAAACTATCGAGTTTTTTTTTACATATCGTGTTTTCAACTTTACACAATAAATGCAAAAATATAAAATTTTCATATTCCAAAATATTTAACTCGTAGAACCCGTAAATACTGAGTTCTAGATCGATTTTGTTAGGCAAAATCACATAGTACGCCTTTTAAAAAGAAGATGTGAAGTCCTTAGCATAATATCTCATACATTTCTCAAATCGTGACTGTCTAAACAGTTTTTTAATTGAATAAAAACGGAACTTCAAAAGATAATTTCGTAACGTAGTATGGGGCATTCGCTGTCGGTTCCCAGTTCTCACGGTCATTAGTGGTCAAAGGCCTTACCATGAGCTCTTTTATCGATTCAATTCAAAAACTATTCAGCCCCCTTTTTCGCTATGACGTTACGATATCTGCGTGGAATCATCGCTGAATCGTATGGGTGACGTCACACGTTATTGACAAGGAATCTCTTAGGTCATAGCGAATAACCACCCAGTACAAAATATCTGAGGACCAATTCTCTAACTAAAAAAATAGTTAAAATAGAGTTCGGATCAAGTTTAGATCTTGTATGGATGTTTTAAATGTCAGAAATGGTATTCTCTTAACTTCAAAAACACCACTGTATCGAAATGTGACCGGAATTTGAACGATTCAAAGTTTTTTTGATAATTTTAGCTTAAGTAGATGGAGTCTCTCTTTACTCTTTCCAATTATATATACAACTATCCTACTCTAATGGGAGTCACCGTGAATTGAAAGTAGACTAAATTGTTATTTATGAGGGAGCAGAATACCAACTTTCTGTCAATGAGGGGTTTTCATCTTCAATTTAAAAAATAAGTAGTTCAAATTGGTTCGATAGATGGCGCAGACTCAACTGTAGCTGCCAAGATTATCAAATGTATTGTCTGTGGTGTACGCGTACTAAGCTATTATCTAACTAGTCTGGGGCTATCATGATATTCTGTTTTGTGTTTGCTTCTTGAGTGTGCGCTAGTGATTTCGTTGTGTTTTTAGAAGTAGGCAATAATAAATCCATGGAACGAAAATATACCTACGTTGTTGATGTTGAAAAATTTTATTTTGACACTTGACAGCTACGTACAGAATAGCGCCATCTATTTTCAATGCTGAAAGCATGATTTGAAACGGCAGTGAAAACCCCTCGTACACAATTCAGTCTCGATTCGGTTAACTTTCAGTGTAGTTATAATTTAGAGCAGCGATGGGCAAAGTACGGCCCGCGGGCCAACTCCGGCCCGCGAAAGCATTTAATCCGGCCGTCCTTTGCCATTAATAGTATATGACCCGCGATAATTATATTTTGACGGTCCAGGAAGTATAAAGTAGATTCTACAGTAGAATAATTGATGCATATAGGTAAAGGCGCCACCTAGACTAGCCGAATAAAAATTTTCCAAATCGGTTTGTAAATGACATAGTTATGAGGTAATAAACAAAAAAAATACAACCGTATTGAGAACCTCCTCCTTTTTTTGAAGTCGGTTAAAAATTCAACACAAAATGCATTTTCCTATAATTCTGGCCCTACTCGGAAATTTCTTAAATTTTCTGGCCCCCAATTAAAAAAGTTTGCCCACCACTGATTTAGAGAATTGGGCCTCAGTTCATCCGTTGATATCCGTCATCATTGAATAACTTTAATCGCAGAAGTCTACAGACCTTCTGCTACTGTGCCTTTAAATATAGCTGCGGACATCACGGAACTGATATTTTGTACTGAATAGTTTTTGAACTGAATCGCTATAAGAGCTCATGGTACGGCCTCTGTGCGTTCTCGGACGCATAGAGTTATACTGATGCTTTAGATCTGTTTAGAATGGTGCATTCCTGTTTTGGGGAGAGTGGTGCTTTGGTTGCTTGCGATTGCGAATGAAGCCAGAGTAGCCTCGCTGCATAAATCCTCCTCCATAAATAATGCGGCTCGGAACAAGTATTTGTACGTTCTGCAGATATTTGTTCAGGGTGTTCTGGGTATTTTTCTATGTATAATAAAAAATATATATCTATGTTATGTATTGTATTAAGTATATCAGTTATCTAGTACCCATAACACATTCTTTTTAAGGTAGGCAGGTACCAAAGTAGGTATGACATTTTGATTTGGAGTATAGAAAGTAACTTCGTAATCTTATCTTCAGACGTCTTGTGGTAACTTTTGCCAGCGTTGACACTTTATAAATCTAAATTGGTGATATTTTATGCAATAGACATTATATAAACCATAAGGTTACTATATACTAAGTAAGCTGTTGGTTCTCCAAAAAAATAAAAAAAATAAAATAAATAAAATAAATAAAATAAATAAAATAAATAAAATAAATAAAATAAATAAAATAAATAAAATAAATAAATAAAAATAAATACGCACTTTGGCTAGCGCACATTTTTAACGTTAAGATTTTCAAGCGTTCACTAAGGTACTAGGTACCTAAGTACCTAAATATTAATTAGGTTACTTAATTATTAAGTGTAACAAAACTTGGTCAAGCATTACAAAACATAAAACATAATAAAACATTGTTAACATAAACAGGGGTACAAAAAAGATCGTTGCGAACAAACGGCATAGGTACTCAATGCTCACTCAACCTACCCGCGGACCGAGCCAGAAACGGCCAGCGCCGGCTCGCAGCTAGCGCGTAGCAACCAAAAGTTAAAATACTAATTTTGTTCAAAAACTTTTATAGGCGCCCTAGCCTGCCGAGTTGTTTATAAGTTTAGATATATTTTACTAAACTGTGTTTAGATATAATATTTTTCTGTATTTTAAACAAACAAACAAACAACCCATAACACAAGCTCTGCTTAGCTTGGGGCTAGATAATGTTGTGTGAAATGTCCAGCATTTATTATTTATAAATGGTACAGATACATTCATAAAATTCATTATTTTATTTAAAATCATTACATAATGTACCATTGTATCATAACCCAGACCCGGAACAAATATTAGCATGCAAACATTACGGTTAAAGATATTTATTTCTCTAAAAGAATTAAAAATTCACTTACAGAGAAAACTTAAGATAATGTATAACATAGAGTGCAGCGTAATAGTATTTAGTAAATAGGTAAATACACGATTAAAGGCTAATAATAAACCAGCTAGGAAGGAAAAGAAAGAGTCAAGTGGGTAGATATGGCTAAATTCTAGCGGACAGCAGCGCACGCGCTGGTGCCGTATCTGCATAAGGTACGTCATCCACGGGAGGAGATGGAGGGATATATTTTTAGGCCGGACACACCTCGGTTGTTATGTTTACTTATATGCCTACTTCATGTGAATTATTTTAACGTAACACCCAGCTAAACAATGTAACGCAGGAGGTTGCGAGTTCGATTCCCGCCTCGGAACAAATATTTGTACGGTCTGCAGATATTTGTTCAGGGTGTTCTGGGTATTTTCTATGTATAATAAAAATATCTATCTATGTAATGTATTGTATTAATCAGTTATCTAGTTGCCATAATACAAGCTCTGCTTAGCGTGGGGCTAGATAATGTTGTGTGAAATGTCCAGCATTTATTTATTTAACTTACATACTTACGTAGTTTTGATCCCAATCTAGGATTCCCTGTGTCGTGGGCTCGTGGGTATCTGGAACTACGAGTACCATGGTACCATAACACCCTGACCCGGAACAAATATTTGCAGATCATTAAATTGTCCCGCAGCGGGAATCGAACACGCAACCTCTCTCATCTCAGCCGGCTACTCGCCCGCTTCACAACGGAGGTCGTCCTCCGTGTTATAATAAAACTTACAACAATGTCTAGTTCGAATCGATATGATAACCTTTAAACTGGTTGTATAAAGGTGTTATAGCGGGGCATATAGCGTGAGGTCACTGGTTATATAAAGGTGTTATAGCGGGGCAGTGAGGTCATGAGAAATCTCGAATCACTGAGGTAACGAGTAGAGAGTACAAACAAACAGCCATATAGAAAACACAGTAACAACGTATTTATGTATCATCATCATTTAGCTATCAAAGGTTTCAAAAGGTGATGTCCACTTTTTGTATGGAGGTTGGTTTTTTATTCCGAATAAAATCTAACCAGCCCAAAACGTTAATGATTTGGAACATACAAAAATTATAAACGTAATAGTGCAAAAAACATATTTTTAGACCCCGTTTTTTTTTAAATAAATTAATATGTTCTTTGTTAGTGGTACACTAAATATCCTGCAAATAAAAATTGTTGGCAACACAATAAATACAAAGTTAAAAAAAACAAACATTTTGACATAACTCTGCTATATGTCGTTGTCAGTAAATGTCAGAAATGGGGTGTGCAGCTTATTCTGAGGCAGCGATGCATGTGCAAATTGTGTAATATTGTTTTTTTTAATGTACTGTCAATTTTTAACCGACTTCCCAAAAAAGGAGGAGGTTCTCAATTCGGTTGTTTTTTTTTTTTTTTTTGTTTTGTTTTTAATGTTTGTTACCGCATATCTCCGGCGTTTATGAACCGATTTGGAAAATTCTTTTTTTATTTGAATAGATACACTTCCAGATTGGTCCCATTTTTTTCAAAATCCAGTTCTGATGATGGGATCCATGAGGAATCGAGGGAACTCCTCAAATATTGTAGGCATACATATGGCGATTTTGATATTTTCAGCAACAAGCCAAGCATTTGCATTTAAAAAATATCATAATCCTTTCACCACTGGTTCTTTCATAATTTTTTTTTCATCCAAATATTTAGTCGTATACAATGGCGGAAGTCGGGTTTTTTAAATGAAAAGTTATTGTAGTAGCCAAACTGCCATTATTCTTCTAAAGGTCTAAATATCCACCAAAATATAAACATTATTTTCTCCTAAACGGGGGGAGGTCTAAGAATGTTTGGTTTTCATAGAAAAGATAGGTTTAGGAACTGACTCATGACAAATACAGGTAGCCCTATAGTTTAGGAGTCATAGTTTCATTTTGAAATGTATATTAGTTTATTCAATAAATGCTTTATTATTGTTATATTCGGGCCACAGTGAAAACAAACCCTGGGTTCAAGGGGAATGCTCTTTATTCCTTTATTTTACAAAAAGAATTGTAACTTTATATGTCACTAGTACACCCGTAAAATACATAAAAGCCATATTAAATCAGATAAGCTTGGAAAGCGGTGTGGAAGTATCACGTGCTATTTATATTCTGTGGTATCACGTATAAGCTTCTTTCTGTATTTTATGTATTATATTCGTGATCCGAATAAAAATTGTATCAAGTTCTCAGAAAATTGAAGCCTTCCACTAAAGAGCACCGATCCTATTCCACTTTGAGCACCGATTCGGGGGACGATGGCACTTTTTCTCCCAACGTGGGAACTCCCCAGTGGGGCCAGACAGGTGGGGGACGCTGGGAATATACCTGCATGGTTCTGCATGCTCACTAGATTTAGAAATTAAGTTTAAATTAGTAATTTCTGACCGAATTAAATGTAATTTCTTTTGAGAATAAATACACTTTTAAGTTTATGTGTTTAATCGTTTACTCCCAGCGTCCCCCACCTGTCTGGCCCCACTGGGGGACGTAATGGATGATTAGAAAAATAATGTAATAAACAGGGAAAAAAATTGTCATATAACAGTAGGTAGTACAAGGTAAAGATCCGCCAGCAAATATAATGATTGCTTTTAAAAAAAAAAAACAATTTGTTGCCAGAAAGAAAATCTTGGTAGTGTTTCGATTTTTTTGATGAGAAGTGTCAGTCGCACTGCCACGTAGTAACTATCACTTAATCTTCGCATGCGAAGTACGAGACAGTGCGACCGGCACGCGATTATATTGCGATTGGTTTTTTTTTTTAGATTAGAGAATCATTAGGGCATCTGGTTAAAGATAAACCTGATACCCGATTCTCTAATTTTAATAACCAGAGGCCCAATTTTCTAACTTAAAAATAGTTAAAAAAGAGTTCGGATCATGTTTCGATCTTATGTCGATGTCTTAAATGTCAGAAATGGTATTCTCTATACATAAAATACAACACTGCAATGTGATTATATCGAAATGTAACCGAAACTTGAACGATTCAAAGTATTTTCGATAATTTTAGCATTGTAGATGGAGTCTCTCTTTACTCTTTGCAATTATAACTATCCTACTCTAATGGTAGTCACTGTGAATTGAAAGTAGACTAAATTGTTAAATAAGGGAGCAGAATACCAACTTTCTGTCAATTCATAATTCAGTCTCGATTAGGTTAACTTTCAGTGTAGTTTTAAAATAATTTAAAGAATTGGGCCTCTGATGCCCAATTCTCTGATTTTAATAACATTCCAATCACAATTATAATCTCGTGTTAGTCTCACTCTCTCACTGTCTCGTACTTTGCATGCGAAGATTAAGGTTTTTTTTTTATGTTTGTTACCGCATATCTCCGGCGTTTATGAGCCGATTTGGAAAATTCTTTTTTTATTTGAATAGATATACTTCCAGTATCATATGCCTTTCACCACTAAGGTTCTTTCATAATTTTTTTTTCATCCAAATATTTAGTCGTATACCATGGCGGAAGTCGGTTTTTTAAATGAAAAGTTATTCCTACTAACTTCAACTTATTAGGTAAAAAAGTCGAAATTAGTCAATGTTAGACTTGTGTCTTAGGCCGGACACGCCAAAACTAAATTACAGTGATAAAAACAAATACAATAGGCAAATGCACTTGGCATCCAGATGTGAGAATTGTAAAACAATTTCAAAATTTCTTTGTAATATTTCCGTGGGAACGCATTACGGATTGTAATCCGTAGAAAAACGAAAGACTAATCTTGTAAGATTAGTCTTTCGTTTGTCTAATGATCTATTGCGATGGAATAAGATTGATTTTCCATTAAACGAAACTTTAAATTATTTTGGTAGCAGTTAACCGGTGCGAATTCCATTTCACGTTCTGTTTATGACCTTTATTGCCTAAAAAATATGTGTAGCGTTTTCAATTGTACCAGACGAAGTGAATTTCACGCAAAATTTTGAAACTAAGGGCTTATAAAAAAACAACTGAATTGAGAACCTCCTCCTTTTTGTGAAGTCGGTTAAAAAGTAAATTTCGCGCTAGCTTTGTATTCACAAGTGTTTGGAGTAACAAGTTTAGCTTCCGGGGCTTGTGGTGCATAGAATCTATTATTGACAATCACCTGTCTTATATGGGATCTGATTGTAATATAGCTGTCCATTTCCGCGGGAAACGATAGCTAATCCATAGTTTTGATGACTGTATTCAAATGAACACAGTGACAATTTAGGCTCCCTCTTTAACGCACGCGATAACCCGCGCGCCATCTCGCTCGCGCTAGCGGGTGTCGTGCACAAAAATGAAGTTTTTTGATAATTATAGCGAAAATAAATTGTTTATCAAAAAACTGATTTTAGCATAAGAACAAAGAGTTATTACCTACTTGTTGTAGTAAAATTTATCTTAAGACACCGTAGTGTTCCTGAGATTTCTTTCAAAATGTGTGCGAAACAAGGATTTTTCATTAAATAAAACTATCGATGTTTTTTTTACATATCGTGTTTTCAACTTTACACAATAAATGCAAAAATATAAAATTTTCATATTCCAAAATATTTAACTCGTAGAACCAGTAGATACTAAGTTCTAGATCGATTTTGTTGGCCAAAATCACATATCCTTCCGTAAATTACTTTGAAATCGACAGAACCCTTATTGAGATTCAGCCACTTTTTCCTACAAACATCACCATCCTAATATGGGTAAAATAGTCGAAATTCCTCAATTGTAGACGGCAGAAATAGGTACGGTGGTAGTACTTCCCCGGACGAACTCTTTCACAAAAAGTTCTACTATTATTAATCGATATTTGATTTTGATTTTAATATTGTAATAATATCGTTAGAATTATTTCAATTGTTCAAATTATAATTTAATGGTTATAAGCAACATATATTTTTTAACCGACTTCCCAAAAAAGGAGTTCTCAATTCGGTTGTATTTTTTTTTTTGAATGTTCGTTACCTTAATCTCTGGCGTTTATGAACCGATTTGGAAAATTCTTTTTTTATTTGAATATACTTCCAGATTGGTCCCATTTTTTTCAGAATCCAGTTCTGATTGTGGAATCCATGAGGTATTGAGGGAACTCCTCAAATATTGTAGGCATACCTACATATGGCGATTTTGATATTTTCAGCAACAAACCAAGCATTTGCATCCAAAAAGTATCATAATCCACCACTATGCTTATTTCATCCAAATATTTAGTCGAATAAAATGGCGGAAGTCGGTTTTTTAAATGAAAAGTTATTTGTACAGTTATATTCACTCAACAAAGAAAAGTTACATGGATAAAACGTCTAGTTGGCATCTATCTACGCCATAATTAAGTAGTTTAATGCTACAAACAACATCTAACCAAATCTAACGTAACATTACTCGTATTGTAAGTTCCTTATGACTCATTATTGCAGTAAATTTCGACGGCCTTCAAAAACTAAACTATCATTATCCAAAGCAGTCCATCTCGCTCTTTCACATAGAAATGTCGCAATCACGCATCGACCGTCCCTCTCTCGGATTCTCTCGCTTCGCCGTTCTCACGGTTACCGTGGGAACATCACCTTTCGATGAAATATATCGATTTGTCGCTACAATCGATTCTGTTTGTAAACATAGCAGTAAGATCGATATTGAGATGTTCATTCATTCATTCAATTTGATTAGGAGAATGTTTTTTTTATGTTGCCTGTATTTGAATAAAAAAAAGTTGTCTATGGTTAGTTTACATTTTTATCGTAAGTGAATGTCTTGTTTATGTTCATTGAACGAAAGTTAATTTTGAATTTGTATTTAAATGTTATATCTTATTTCTTATCTTTTCAATTTGTAAAGTAGCTTGTATTGGAGTTGATTAAATAGCCGCAGAGGCTCAAGACGAAAGTCTATAATTATAATTGCCAGTGATGACTTACAGTAGCGGGCTATTGAGAGAGCCATGCTAGAAGTTTTACTACGTCATATAATCCGAATTGAGGAAGTCTTTAGATCACCAAGATCATCGACATAGCTCTCAAAATTAGCACTACTGACATTTCTTGGCTTTTGCTTAGTATTTGTTTAACGGGAGAACTAATTTCTATGGAGAGAGCTATGCTTGGAGTTTCACTAGGTGATATAATCCGAAATGAGGAAATCCTTAGATCACCAAGATCACCGACATAGCTCTCAGAATTAGCAAGTTGAAGTGGCAATGGGCAGGTCATATAGCTCGCAGAACTGACAACCGTTGGGGAATAAAGGTTCTCCGAATCGGACGACGCGGTGGAGGAAAGCTGTCCACTCGATGGACTAAAGACATTATAAACGTTGTAGGAAGTCGGTGGATGGGGGCGGCTTGAGAGCGTTCGTCGTGGCATTCTAGGGAGAGGCTTTTGTCCAGCAGTTAACTTCTACAGGCTGATGATGATGATGATTAAATAAACTAAAATATGTGTGTGTGTATGTGGGTGGGGCTCACAAAAAATGTACCTCATCCAAATTTTTCGTGGACCTAACTTTGAATTAAGAAATGAGTATTTTTTTCATTTTTAGGATAAGATTTTCTGTTTTCTGTACATGCTTATATTCACTTGTAATAGTATCAGGCCAATGCAGCAGTTTAAACATTTGAAATAACAACAGAAATATTTGCAATCAGTAGGAATAATTTCTAGTTCTATAGAAAAAAACAAGTGTCTCAGCCCCTAGTAAAAATCATTATGTTCATTTTCCATCATGTATTCTGTATTTATAGGGCCATCGTTTTTGTTATACAAAGGTATTGGAATGAATCTAGAAATAATGCGTCAATAAACAGATATTATACAGATTAAATAATAAAAACGTAAAATTTAAATATTGTCCCTATTTTATTTCACGTGTGTTATAGTCACTTTGTTACATGGTAGTTTTTTTTTTTGATGAATGTTAACACTTCCCTTATTTTTTATGTGCTAGCAACATTTCAACCATCAAATAATAATGTCAGTGATCAGACAGCCATCTTAGTTTACACGAAAAAAAGCGCTACTCGGTGTGTGTTATGAGTTCGTCATTGGATTTTCTTGACTTTTTGGAAGCAATTTTTCTAGGTAAGTAATAAAATAGCTTGTTTGAAGTCTGTAGACTTAAAACAAATACTGAATAGGACTGAATAATGTGGTTGTTTACTGAATTACATTGCATTTGAAGTTGCTACATGACTTTGAGGTTACTTTTTTCACGCGTGTTTATTCACGTGTGTTACGTGTGTTACGATATTGTGTGACGTGACACACGTGAAAAATGTAAAGCTAAGTGTACATTTAAAGAATTCTTATTTTTAACTATAAAAAAAATATTACTTACGTAGAGGTAAATGTTTTGTTGAAAAACACATTACCTATTTAAAAAGTGATTCAGATTTTCTAACTCACCATTTGATTTCACATGTGTGCGTAAGCTAAGCTCGATAGCGCTCGTAAGGTTGCGTTTCCACCAAGGATGTGCGAGGATGTGTTGTGAGAGATGTGTTTGATAAGAACCAATAGAATCACTTCATTTACCCCTAGCTTCGCTCAGCGCAGGTCTTCTATTGGTGGAAACGCAGCCTTACGAGCTCGCGCCAATATTGGTTTGTCACTGAGTAGCATAAATAATATAGTTTTACCTGTTAAAGGGGCTGTAGCATTGTTTACGCTTTTGCAGATGCCACTAACACCTGCTGAACGGCAAAAGCTCTATCGAGAGCGGTTAAAGGAGAAAAACCCTGAGAAATTTTTGGCACAAAAAATAAAAAATGCTGACAGAACTCGAGAAAAAAGAAAGAAAATTGCAGAATACGCTCCGTCTGAGCAAGAAAATATTAGAAAACAGTGGAGAGATAGGAAGAATAAAAATAAAGAAGAACCGTCATCATCCATACCTGAAATTATGCCATCTGCAAAAGACCCTCAGGTTTTAAAACAGAAGAGAAATCAAAATAGAAGAGTGCTTTATAAATTAAAACAAGAAAATATCGCATTAAAAACACAGCAAACGCATATGCAAAAAATATTAAAAAAAATTAAGAAAAGATTAAACAGATGCATACAGAAAAATAATAAGCTACTAGAGATAATCAAAGAAAAAAACAACTTGATTCGTGATTTAGAAGAAAAGTTAATTCCTGGTGACATAATAGAAAGAAATCTTAACGAAATGACCCCTGCTTCGAAGACAGATGCTTACATTCAACAAAATTTACCGGATATCCTTCCCGAAGAAAAGGAAAGAGTGAAAAAAACATTACTAGAACATCACGTTATGGTAGAAACTATGAAACAGAGTTACCAAAGTAAAGACACGAAACAAAAACAAGTATTAAAAGATATTGTGAAAAGAAGTGAAATATTAGACAAATATAGAATGAAAACAAAAATGGCTACCTATTTGGGCTTGAAAGGAAAAATTCGACATACATTAAAGAAAAATAGAGGTATTATAATACGCACTCAGTTGAAAGACTTCTATGAGAGAGACGATGTAAGCAAAATGACGGCAGGTAAAAATGAAATAAAAACGCAAAACAAACAAAAACAACAGAGAAGGTATTTACTTGGAACTCTTCGTAAGCTACATCAAAAATACTGTCAAGAAGGAGGAAAGCTGTCATTCGCTACATTTAAAAGATACAGACCCTTTTATGTATTGCCGCCGAAAGCCGAGAAACGTGAAACGTGTGCATGCAAGAAACATGAAAATTTGCAAATGAAAGCCACGCTTCTTAAGTCAATTGGTTTAGTAGGAACAAAAGATCTCGACGATTTATTAGCTATGATTGTTTGCGATACAAAATCTAATGTTTGTGCTTACGGAGAGTGTGAGTTGTGCACAAATAAACGTATTGATTTCACGACTTGTGGAAAAAACTTGAACGATAGCATTTCTTGGCATGAATGGAATTTAAAATCTCATGAATACAAAGGAAAAATCAATAGCGAAGAGACGAAAATAACAAAGAAAATTGTAAAGGAAAGAAAAAGTGGCTCCTTGAAAACTTTACTCGACGCGTTTCAAGAAGAATTGCAGATTTTCAAAACCCATTCCTACAATATCGTCCATCAGTACAAAGAATACCGTCGGTGCACGAAAAACCTAGATGAACGTACCATAGCATTACACATAGACTTCTCTGAAAATTATTCCTGTAAATTAAGCACAGAAATACAGGCAATGCATTTTGGAGCTTCAAGACAACAGATTACTCTGCATACGGGAATCGTGTATACTGCAAAAGGTGATAAATGTTTTGCATCTATTTCTCCAAACAATGAACACGGGCCAGATGCCATTTGGGCTCATCTGTTGCCAGTACTAAAACTGATAAGAGATACTTTTCCAGACGTAGACGGGATTCATTTTTATTCTGATGGTCCCACAGTTCAATATAGGCAGAAAAAAAACTTCTACTATTTTGCAAAAATTACGAAGGAGCTCGGGTTCCCGTTCTCGACGTGGAATTTCTTTGAAGCTAACCATGGCAAGGGAGCGGCTGATGGTGTAGGAGGGGCCATAAAGCGACGTTTAGACTCGTTCGTCGCTTATGGCTTCGACATCACGGACGCAAGTACAGCTTTTAAACTGCTCCAAGAATCAGAAACTAAGATAAAACTCTTTTATATTCCTTATGACAGCATATTAAAAGACTCAACAGATCTTGTACCAGTTCCAAATACGATGAAAATACACCAGATTATCAATAACCCTGACTCGGAAAATAGTATTTTATACCGCAATCTAAGTTGTTTCTGCCAAAAAACTAGACCAGGTTTCTGTGACTGTTTCAATGTAAAACCAACAAACTTACTAAAACAAACAGCTGGGAAGAAAGTTTATGCGCCTGAAAGGAAGGTAACAGTACTATCTGATATAAGAAATACTGAAGAAAATAGGCGATTTTTTGACATGACCAAATGTTCTCTATTCAACATGAAGAAAGTAGAAAATATTTCACCATCTGCCAAAGACATTAATAAAAATCAAAATACACAGAAGAAAAGAAAACTTGTTGACAAAAAGCAAAAGCCTGAAAAAAAGCAAAAAACAAAACATGAAAGCAGCACAGATGAAGATGCATATTCATTGCATGATTCATCGGAATACTGCATTTCAGATGAAGGAGAATATACAGTTACTAACCAGATGGAAGAGTTAAGAGAAAATAAATACGCAAATGAAATCAAACAAAAACAGGCAGAAGGAGAAAAAAAGGAACAGTCATGTTATCAAAACACAGATAGAAGTAGAAAAGGGACAGACACTGAGGCAATGATAGAACCAAACCTGACTGAACCTGTTATTTTGGCTACTAAGTCTCAACTGAATTACATAAAAGACTTTGATAATTCAAATGACTTGGATATATCATCTAAAACCGAAACAGAAATATGGAGGCTATGTTTTAATGACAGTATAATAGTCAGATACTACCAAAGAGCCTCATGGAAATACTTTATTGGATTTATAGAAGATATCAGTGTTGAAAATGGAGAAAATTATTACACAATTAACTTTTTAAAAACAGTTAAACACCCGACATTGAAATTTGTTATTTCGAAAATTAAAGATAGAGACACAGTCACTGAAAATTCAATAGTAAAAAAAACTGAGATAACTCAAAATCCCGAACGGCCAAAAGAATACTTTTTAGCTGCTGATAGTGACTCAATTTATTTTAAGTAAATTTTATGTAGATATTTAAGTATAATGTGTAATTTTACAATACCTTGAAGTACAAACTTTAAACTAATTATATAATGTTCAACCTAAAGAAAATACGAAAGTTCGTTTTGCTTAGTAAGGCAGGAGCCCGCCTTACTAAGCAAAGCGAACTTTCGTATTTTAGTGAATAAAATTACTAATTTTGTTGTCATTCGTTGACTGTGTTGTGCATTAGAAGTTTTAAATTGTTTTGTTTTGATTTCACTAAGAGACTATCTGACGTTACTTGTGTCGTGAATTAGAAGTTTAAAATTATTAACAGAAATAGTCGTTTTTTCGTTAAAATTGTTGTACTCATAATTTGAGGGATTAAAAAAATTATGATCAAAGAAATAATTTTTATAACTCAAAACCGAATTTTCCCTTCGTTAGAGGTCATAAAATCATGGCTATTCATACGCTAAATACTTTAAATCAACACACACACACACACACACAAATGCATATATTGATTTTGAGAGTTGTTATTTTAGTATTCTTTATGATTCAATGATTCATTCTTAGTAATCTTTCTATTTTTTTATAAATGTTCTCGTGTATACTTACCTTAACATTAATTCCTGTGTGTTACACATTTCCCGTGTGTTATCGTGTGTTACGATTTCCCGTGGGTGATGGTACATTTTTTGTGAGCCCCACCCATGTATGTATGTATGTATGGGTGTATGTATGTATGGGTGTATGTATGTATGGGTGTATGTATGTGGTTTGCTTGGAATTTATCTTAAATGGAATAGCAGTGGCCTATTTATATTATCTTGTGTTGATAAGAATTAAGAACTATATATAGATGGGTTGAGATTGCTGAAAATCTATCAGATTCTGAAATCCGCGCCCATTTTTAGGGTTCCGACGTAATGAGGAGTAATGACGGAACCATTGTCGGATCGCTTGGGAGTTTGTTTGTTTTGTCTGCCACAGCCTATTTACGAGTGCTTCTTGTTTCAACCCAATGACGTTCAAACTATTTAGGTATTAATATCGATTCGACCTTTTTTTAAAAATTTCTATCTCCGAATCTAAAAACAGCAAAGTAATCCAAATACGGATATCAAGCGTAAATATAAACGATTTTATTTATTTTTGGGGGGTAATCATTTTAAAATGCTTGGTTTAAAAGACCTACCCAATTATAATCGGGCAATTTAAAAAAAAAACAAAACAATAATAATAACAATAAATTAATAAAAATAAGTACAAATTACCAATTAAACAAAAAAAACTAGTTGATATTGGGCCTCAGTCATAGTTTAATAACTTACAAAATGACTTACTAACTTACTTACTTTAATAACTTACTAAATGTTTTGTTTTTGTTTTTACATTCATATCATAACATAACATACGTTTACTCCCAGCGTTACCTGTCTGGCCCAACTGGGGGACGCTGGGAGAAAAAACACACAACAGTCACGTAGTCTTGATCCCACACTAGGATTCCCTGAACACAAATGAGAATCCCCCCCATAAGAAGCTTTTGAATTCCCACGGGAAACGGAAAATACTTGTGATGTGAAAATGCCTATAAAATGCATTGATTGGCTAATAACTTTAATTGGTCTAATGTTTTCTGTGTTAGCCTACTTGTACGAAGCCCACTCCCTGCGAGCCCAACTCACACTTGACCGATTTTAGCTTTTACATAATCTTGTATCCTACTGCCATGTTCTATTCTTTCATATTTCCATAGACAAACGTACTTGTAGACCTCATTTACAATTAAAATAAATCTCATACAATTCAAAGTTGGGGTTGCCAAATGTGTTAGAATAAAAAACCGGACATTTTTTCTTAATCATGTAAAAAAACGTATTGTTTTTTATTGTTGTACTTATATGCAAAAAAAATACGTATTAACATATTTGGCATCAGACATGCTTTCAATAAACGTTAATTTAAAAATTGTTTATTTTGTAATAAAAGCTTTAGCTCTGTGATACTCTCGAGCTTGAGTTATATAGATCGCATATTTAAAAAAAACCGGACATTCTATTGTCCGGTTTTCCAAAACAAGACAGGAGAACCGTTTGAAAAACCGTACTGTCAAGTCCAAAACCGGACATCTGGCAACCCTAGTCAAAGTAGTATCTTTGTCTACATAAGCTTTTCAAAGTAGCGATAATGATTCACAGAGCCTTGTATTAAATCGTGCCCTATTCATTATACTCCATGACGCAAGTGTTAATTTAAAAAGAAATCTGATTAATGTACCTTTTCTCGACTTGGCGGGGCACTACCGTGCCCTCAGATGATCGTTGTCGATGGTCACCGTGGGAATATTACTCGGTGTTCTTTCGGTGATTTGAATTTCGAAGTGAAGTTCAAAAGTTTGTTAGCAGTAGAACTTCTTGTGAAAGAGTTCGTCCGGGGAAGTACTACCACCGTACCTATTTCTGCCGCCAAGCAGTAGTGCTCGCATTGCTGTGTTTCGGTTTGAAGGGTACGAGTGCCCTGGTGAAATTACAGGCACATGAGACTTTTCATCTTTATTTCTTAGGGTCGGCAGCGCGCGTGAGATGCCTCTGGTGTTACAGGCGTTCATAGGCTACGGTAACTGCTTTCCATCTGGTGGGCCGTAAGCTTGTCTGCTTGCCAAGTAGCATAAAAAAAACACACCGAAATATTATGATTTTTATTTTAGTGGCTAACGGCACTGAGAGATCGCTGACTATTTTGGCCGTATAAAAGTCGCACAGCGGGCTATGGAGGGAGCCGGCTACTCGGCCGCCGCCATAGCATAGTTTTCAAAGTACATCTGTTTACATCCGATCTAAACAAGTTATTAATAAACCAGATATATGGTAGCGCATCCGCTGCGTCCTATCCTGTGGTCACCATCTCACGGGAAAGTTAGTTTAAGAACCACTTTCCTATAGCTTGTAGGTGTAGATTGAGGTCATACATACATACATACATGACATAACACCCAACAGTCACATACGTTGTCTTGATCCCATACTAGGATTCCCTGTCTCGTGGGTATCAGGCACGGGCGCTAGTTTCGGGAGGGGTTCAAGAAAATAAAACAACAAAAATCTACACGAAATTACATAAAAACATTCACCACACTGGTGTTTTCTTTAAAAAGTATCAGATTTTGTCAACATTTTGAATATTTCGGGGGGGTTTGAACCCCCAAAAGCCCCCCGAAATATTCAAAATGTTTTTATCATTTACATTGGCTACGCCCATTGTATTAGGAACTACGAGTACTATGGTACCATAACACCCAATCTATAGGTACTTATATCTTTCTTAATTTCTTAATAAGGCCCAATATAGTAGAACATTCAAACGTCTTGCATTCTATAATCTCTTGTCACACTGACAACTGACAGGATATCGATATTTGTTCTCTTTATTTATGTCGTGAGAAACGTTAAATCAGTCTAGTCTTATTGTTTTGTTTACCGTTATGGGAGACTTGTCTTGAGACTGAAATTGGATGATTACATGCCTTTTTACCTCACTGTGCAGAGCAGCATAAAAGAACCCATTTATTGTTGACTCGTTCAGGAGGCATGTATGAATATACGGGGATTCCTTTTGGGTTTTACGTTTCCCGAAAATGAAAGTTTGTCGAAACTTTACGCCCTTGCTTGCACGACCTTTCTGGCGCGGCGGGTGAGTAGCCGGCTGAAACACAAGTGGTGCTGGATTGATCCCCGCTGCGGGACAAATGTTTGTATGATCTGCAAATATTTGTTCCGGGTCTGGTTGTTATTATTACCATAGTACTTGTAGTTTTTGATACCCACGACACAGGGAATCCTAGTGTGGGATCACAGGATTATGTATGTGAATGTTGGGTGTTATGTTATGTATGTATCCCTTCGCCCGTCTACGTAACCGTAGTTCCGTAACTATCTATCTTTCTATGTGCAAAGATACTTTTGCAATTTTTCAGCGTTGAAAATAGATGGCGCTGCTCGGCACCTAGCTGTCAAGTGTCAAAATAAAGTTAAATGTCAACATCAACAAGGTAGATATATTTTCGTTCCGTTGTATTTATTTTTGCCTACTTCTAAAAACAACACGAAATCACAAGCGCACACTCCAGAAGCAGACACAAACAGAATATCATGACTAATAGCCATAGACTAGTTAGATAATAGCTTAGTACGCGTACACCACAGATAATACATTTGTCAATTTTGACAGCTAGAGTTGAGTCAGCGCCATCTATGGAACCAATTTGACTAACTTCAATTTTTTTTATCGAAGATGAAAAGCCCTCGTTACATACAAATATAGCATTTATAAAAAACTGCTCGACTAAAAGTATAGGATTAAATAATTACTTTTAAATGCCAGCAAAGCTGTACCAGTTGTAAAAGACAATTTGAAAATAGTAAAAACTGAGACGAACAAAAAGACGATAGTTCGCGTGGGAAGCGGGATGCTGTACCGTTATAAGAACAGCCTATAACGTCCTGTTGTTTACTATTTTTAGGGTTCCGCGGTAAGTATATTAAAGTCTTGTTTTTACAATGTAGGCGCCAATTAAATTTCCATCATCGCCAAGCCTGTTTATATCCGAGACCTTCCTTATTGACGATCCCTTTTCATCATCAGCACCGCTTGCGCCTGCGACGGTTCTTTGGTTGGTTGTTTCTCTAGTTTTTATTTTCTATACCCTGATTTTTAATTTCAGACAATATTTGTAAACAAACAAATGTCATGATATGCCACTGTGAGTATAAGTGTCATGATTGTGTAGCATACGTGTAAATTCATATAAACACACACATACATGACACTTATACACACAGTGGCATATCTTGACATTTGTTTGTTTACAAAAATTGTCTAAAATTAAAAATCAGAGTATAGTTTGTTTTTTCATTTGATGTAATTTCGCTTGTTTGATGTTTGGTATCGGCATTGTATGTCGTTTTTTTTTGTGCCAAGTTAACGTTTTCTTTCTTTTTTTTTTCTTTTCTTATTGAATACAATAGTCCCCCCATTGTTAGGTGTTTAGTACTCAGGTAGATGCTACTTCCCCTCTCAAAGTCTAAAGTCAGAAGTATTTTATTAATTGATATCAGAAATATCATTTTGAATCGTCTTATAAACTAACTAATTACTTACTTACTTTATTACTTTTAAGGTATGTATTTGCTATTTAATATACATAATATATTTATCTTTGTGTTTAGTGTGTTTATTTTAATTTATATATCATGTTTAATTTGTTTTGTTTTGTGTCTCACTTTTCTTTTTATGTGTGTACGCGAACCTACCTCTATTATCACCACTCTCTAGCCTCAAAGGTTTGCTGGAAGAAAACTCTTTTTAGGGTTAAGCTCACCTTTGTTCATGTCCTTTCATTCTGTGTTGTGTTCATATTATGTATGTGTACAATAAAGAATAAAGAAACTAAAATTACTCCTGTTCTAACGCGAACCTGAGCCTAGTGGAATCAGGGCAATAAACACGGCTTGGCTTAATTTGATGATCCGTCTTACAACTACGTGGGAAGCGTCTGTTAGGTACCTCAATTACTAAAAATCTCCTGGTTTAATCCCCTAGTCAACTTTTACAATATCCTCTGGAGTTGACGAAGATTCCTACAATATTTGAGGAGTTCCCGCAATTCCTCATGGATACCATCATCAGAACTGGATTCTGAAAAAAATGGGACCAATCTGGAAGTATATCTATTCAAATAAAAAAAAGAATATTCCAAATCGGTTCATAAACGCAGGAGATATGAGGTAACAAACATAAAAAAAAAAATACAACCGAATTGAGAACCTCCTCCTTTTTGTGAAGTCGGTTAAAAAACATAAACATTCTTCAACTATTGAAGATTGAAACATATGAAACACAAACTACAGAACCATATTCAATCGATCCTATAAATAAATACTACATCTTTACTACATACATACAATTACACCAGCAAACCTGATTTAGTATCAATGATTCAACTATAGCGTGAGAAATTGAGGTTTCTTGCGATTTGTATTCTTATTTTAAGGTTCTAAAGTCTACATTTAAAAGTTCAATTTTTTTATTATAAGACTTGGCTCGATTGGTTTTGGAACTTTTTATTCGATTATCGACTCTATTTCTGAAGTAGGTATTATGTGTTCGTATCACGGGTGAATCGATTCAAAAACCAAGACTAAATTCTAGTGATCTCTGAAAATAATGAAAAGCTGTTATGTTAACACGTTGACTGCTACAACACAGAAGTCTGTGTTATTGTTATTAGAATGCATGACTTTTTTTTTTGCTAGTTTTTTCCTTCTTCAGTTGCCGAAGTCGTGAATTTTAACAAGCATTGAGGAAAAATACTTCGACTAAATAAATATATTTTGATAATGTTTGAATTTTACAATATGAAACGGAAATTTCATACTTTAACCCCTAATGTGACCAAGAAAGAACCGATATACGACGAAAAAATTTTTCTTTCTTTCTTCATCAGCCGGTAGTCAAGTCATCCACTGCTGGATGGAGTGGAGGCCTCTCCCACCGCATGCATAGCGCGCAATGGGAGGGGATTTGCCATAATCACCACGCTTGGCGGACAGATTGTCGATCGCAGTTTGATGTTAAGTACTCTGGTGGGTGCTGCTGCCCATCCCCTGGCGTGATCCCTTACTCGTCTTTTACGACATCCACAAGAGGTGTTGGAGGACTCCTATTCTTAGAATGAGACTACCACGGCCTATCGCATTTGTCAAATAATCAAACATCTTACTAAAATAACTTTTCATTTAAAAAACCTTCTTCCGCCATTGTATTCGATTAAATATTTCGATGAAAACAAAATGATGAAAGATAAAGATTAGTGGTGAAAGGATTATGATACTTTCTAAATGCAAATGCTTGGTTTGTTGCTGAAAATATCAAAATCGCCATATGTATGCCTACAATATTTGAGGAGTTCCCTCAATTCCTCACGGCTCCCATCATCAGAACTAGATTCTGAAAAAAATGGGACCAATCTGGAAGTATACTACTATACTATTCAAATAAAAAAATAATTTTCCAAATGGGTTCATAAACGCCGGAGAAATGAGGTAACAAACATTAAAAAAAAAAAAAAAAAAAAAAAAATACAACTGAATTGAGCACCTCCTCCTTTTTGTGAAGTCGGTTAATGAATAGCTGTCGGAGTACAAAATGAATTAAATTTTCCCCACTCTAAAAATAAAAGAAAAACAAAAATAAATAACGCCAGTACTCGATCCCCGTGGGTCGAGTACTGTCCAACTGTGCGCAACATTTGTTACAGAATTAACGCATTCTCAATGGCTTACTCCCCCGCACGTAGCAGACAAAGGTTATTTTTAAAGATGGCTGCTCACGCGTTGACATTATTTTTGGAGGGAAAGTTTAGGGAGGTATCCTTGAACTTATCAATAAATCGTTTGAATGGTAATTTCAGCAGAGTTTACACGGTACCAGTATAAAAATTGAATCATAAGAAAAAATATGAGTGGTAGTCTCTGCCTAAGAATAGGAGTCCTTCAACTCCTCCTGTGAATGTCGTAAAAGGCGACAGCATTCACCTGAGTACACCAAACTGCGATCACCAATCCAGCTGCCAAGCGTGGTGATTATGGAAAATCTTCCTCGTTACACGCTATGCATGCTATGGAGGAGGCCTCATCCAGCAGTAGATGTCTACTGGCTAATGAAGAAGAAGAAGACGATAGATTGTTTCTTAGCAGGAGCAAGATCTAAGGAAACCACGACCAATTTTCCGTAACCAATACTTAGACGACAATACACGAAACGAGGGAAATCCGTAGAAGAACCAAGATCACAGACATAGCTCTCAGAATTAGCAAGTTAAAGTGGCAACGGGCAGGTCAAATAGCTCTCAGAACTGACAACCTGTGGGGAATAAAGATTCTCAAGTGAAGACCACAAACCGAACGAGGTGGTAGAGGAAGGCCCTCCACTCGATGGACTATAGACATTATAAACGTCGCAGAAATTCGGTGAATGAAGGCGGGTCAAGGCCGTTTGTTGTGGCGTTCTACGGGGAAGGCCGATGTCTAGCAGTGGACTTTTACAGGCTGATGATGATAAAGTAAGAGATTTCTATTCGAAACTGTCAAATTTGAAATGCCAAGAGATTTTGACAGACAGATAAATTGACAATGACGTTTGTCAATTTATCTGTCTGTCAAAATCTCGCAAAAATCTGAAGTGTGCAATCAATTTACTAAACAGAACCTAGGGCGCGATTTTTTAAACTCATCAATTGACTAAACTTCTGTAAAATTGCCGTTTACTCCACGATTTCCAAATTTCTATACATCTGAACCTCATTGATGACTAAAATTCTGATACCTATGATATCAATACAAGTGTCTCGTCCATCTCCTGAAAAACGCGTTTCTGTAGAAATTAAACCTAGCTAAATCGATTTTTTGCCCCCAAAAACCCCCATATATATACCAAATTTCATCGAGATCGTTAGACCTGTTATCGAGATCTCAAAACATATATACCTACTTGTATACAAATATTGCTCGTTTTAGTATAGGATAGCATTATTAGGCCGTGTTTAGTTTTCGATTTTAAAACAAAACATTCTCTCTAGCAAATTGTCTATCACAACACTATCCAAAGGTATCATTATCTTCCTTCTCTATATATACCTGTCTCTATCACACGTTTATTGCGTGCGTCACGGCCCACGATCCGACACGCTTCTTAGGTTTTGAGATCATACATGACTGTAATTTCACTATTCAAATCATTACTCTTTATTTCTATAGCTATATGAGATAAATTCCCATGGCTAGTTAATAAAGGGTTCTAGAACAGGCGAGCAATGTTGAAAGGAACTTAAAAACTAACGTTACTAGACATGGTAACTACGGAAAGTGCATCCACTTTAATAAGAGAAAAAAGTTCGATTATATAAATACTTTTTAATTTAAAAGAAAGGTGAATATGTTTGTAGAATAAACACGGCTAATAGTAGCGTCGAAAAAAAGATCCACCCTCGCGTCATTGAAAAATAAAAGTTTTTATTCCACTTAAGAGTCAAATGGTTTCTGGGACCCCTCAAAAATATACCCTCTTTTAATAGTATCAACTTTAATGAATTCCTTTACAGGCTTAGAGAGTAATTTAATTCGCTTTGTATGACTCATTGGCACTCTTTGTGCATCTTTGTTCATCAAAAGCTCTTTTGTTTTGTTTCTTAAAGCTATATTAATCTTGTCTGTCTTTCTTTGCTTTGTTTCGTCATCGGATAGGCATAAGAACAAAACACGTGGAACATTTACGTCACAGAAGAATAAATAGTCTTGTTCAAGTTCATTTTTAACAAGCATTTACGGGATACCTAACGTACCATCATCATTAGCCTGTCCACTGTTCAAGTCCACAGCTAGGACCCCCCCTCCCCTCGGGGGGCCTCCCCCTTAGAATGCCACGACGAACGGTCTTGAGCCGCCTCCATGCACCGACTTCCTGTGACGTGTATAATCGAGGCCTTCCTCTACCGCGTCGTCCGGTTTCTGGTCGCCATTCGAGAACTTTTATTCCCCAACGGAAATCAATCAACGATCTTTCAAAACTATTCTACTTTTCTAAGATTGAAACGAGATCAGTTTCGGAAATCGTGTCAATACCCACCGAAACTAATGTAATAATTGACAGAAAATTGTATCAAACGAATTAGTTCGTTTTTTACGCCGCTTATAGCTGGTCACGGCTTTTGAGCAAGGTCCGTGACCGCAAAGCGTTCCTGACTTCATGAGCGTACCTTTGCTTCGTTGAGGATGATAGGAAACTATTTAGAAAATGTTTTAAAAGTATTTTTAAAACTACCATCGGTCTACAGACAAGGCAATATATAAAAAAAAACCATTGCTTTGTGATGTCTATCATTTTAAGGTGGAACGTTAGCAAAGTGACGTGAAATTCAAAATTTATTGTGTTTTTGTTGATTACATCTCATCGACATTTCTTGAGATAGCGAATATTGCTTTTGCGGGAATCAAGAGACCTAACACTCATGTTTTAATGAATAGTATCTCATAAATATCATTAATTAAGCTTCGGATATCCCTGAACAAAAAAAAAATACAAAAAGCACTGAACAATATTCGTAGTTAAACTAATTATCTTTATGAGATACTATCGCTAGATAGCGACACACTGATTTTGCGGGAATCAGGAGACCTAACACATATTTTAACTGATAGTATCTTATAGATATCATTAGTTTAGCTACGAATATCAATCAAACCAAATCAAATCAAATATATTTATTTAGGAACAAGAAATATTGGCATAAAAATACAATTGAAAACGATGATAATCTACAGAAAGGTATAAAAACTGTGTCGCAGACACCAACGCCCTCCTCCGTAAAGATAAAATCAATGAACCACAACAACACTATACAAATCATTAATTGACATTCGTAGCTAAACTAATGATATTTATAAGATACTATCAGTTAAAATATGTGTTAGGTCTCCTGATTTCAGCAAAATCATTGTTCGCTATCTAGCGATAGTATCTCACAAAGATAATTAGTTTAACTACGAATATTGTTCAGTGATTTTTGTGTTTTTTTTGTTCAGGGATATCCGTAGCTTAATTAATGATATTTATGAGGTACGATCAATTAAAACATGTGATTTGGGTCTCTTAGTTTTCGCAAAATCTGTTTTCGCTATATTTAGAAGTGTTGATGAGCTGTGACGAGCAAATAACACAATTAAATTTGAATTTCGCGCCACATTCGATACGATCCACCTTAACTCGCATTTCTTAGGTTGCGTCAGGTGAAATGTAGTACTTATGTCTCGATAATCAATGTACACTCACTAACAGCGTTTGTTTTTCTTATCCACCTCATCATGTCTCATGTCCAAGCATATTTTTATTTGTTTGAATGTAATGTAAACTGTCAGTGGTTATATGACGTAAGAATGATACCACTATTGTTTGTGATATGGCAACAATCGCATGACGCCATTATGGAACGCCATTGTCAAATTCTGACTGCGTTGTGTTATTTTCAAGAACATCAAAGTTTTATTATTACCTCTTGGAAAATGGCATCATCATCAACAGCCTGTAGAAGTCCACTGCTGGACATAGGCCTCTCCCTTAGAATGCCACGACGAACGGTCTGGAGCCGCCTCCATCCACCGACTTCAAGCGACGTTTATGGACTAAAGAGCCCATCGAGTGGAGGGCCTTCCTCTATCGCGTCGTCCGGTTTGTGATTGCCACTCGAGAACCTTTATTTCACAACGGTTATCAGTTCTTCGATCTATATGACCTGCCCATTGCCACTTCAACTTGCTATTTCTACGAAATTCCTCATTTCGGATTCTATCAAAATGGCAGTGCATTGAAATTGATTCGATTTTATTTCATCACTAGCAATTGCTCGTGGGTCAATGCGCGTGGAACCTCTATTATAAATTCTGATGTTTATGCTATAATACTGTAAAGTTTACTAGACTTTTCCCCCTTTATCATTAAACTTATTAATAAACTTCTTCCTAAGATCCCTCATCCTTTTTCTTCGAAAAACCTCCTTTTTCTTCCCTATCCTTTGACATTTCTCCCTTTTTAGTGGCATTATTCAATTTATTAAAAATAAATTTGTAATATTTATCTAACATTTATCTATGTTTCTTGTATTTGTGTTGTGTGTTGTCTCTAGCTTTTCAGGTTTTTCACCTTTTGCTGTCTTAAATTCTGGTCGTCATTCATGATTACCGCGTAATAGTAATTTCAACAAAATATCAGTCAAATCACTACCAAATTGTTTTTAATCAAGAAGCTATAATCCCGTTACCCAAATCCAATATCCAACGTCCCGATATGCCGCAACCTCTAAACGCATCGGAGCGAGAAATAGCCTGAATTTAGACCATCTGCAACCGTTATTAAAACCGAATCGAAATCCATCTCGGGGGAAGGAAATATAGAGGGCCGAGAATACCCTGCGGCATTCCCGTGTCTTTAATCATGAATTAGATTAATAATTACGTTTATAGATTGTAGCGTCACAGGGGAGTGTGTATGAGTATTTGTTGTACGGGCAATATCATCATCATTATCATCATCATCATATTCATCATCATCATCATCATATTCATCATCATATTCATCATCATCGTCATCACAATTAAGCCTGTGGGAATTCCACTGCTAGACATAGGCCTCTCCCCTAGAATGCCATGACGAACGGTCTTGAGCCACCTCCATCCACAGACTTCAGATACAGATACAGATAATTTATTGATAAAATATATACCTAACTAGGTACATAGTATTAGGTACATTATAAAATAATATATACTTACACTAAGTACAAACTTATTTATACATATGAGTTATTTATCTTCCCGCGACGCTTATAATGTCTTTAGTCCTGAAATAACAATAAAGTAGCAATTCTCAGAAAAAGAACAAGATCTCAAAATTAGCAAGTTGAAGTGGCAATGGGCAAGTCATATAGCTCCTATATGACCTGCACATTGCTACTTGGTACCATAACACCCAGATTCGGAACAAATATTTGCAGATCAAACATTTGTCCCGCAGCGGGAATCCAACCCGCAACCTCTCGCACTCCACGCCACAGAGGTCGTTACATTATGCATTTGATGCATCCTGCCGGCTACCAAACCGAAGACTTTTCTGTTCAGTCATCGCTTCAATGGCTCTAAGCATTCCCTACAAGGGTATGTAGATGGATGGATAGTACAAAGGAAATGCAGTATTGTTTTCGTAATGCAACCAACTGTGTATCGGTTATGACGTGTGATTATAGGGCTGCCACTTCCATGTTAACTTTCCTCCTCGCGACTACGTCCGCGTGGTACCTCCCGCAGGGCTATTCTCTATCTAAAAATTCAAATGAAATTCAAATTATTTATTTATAAATTACAAGGTGTGGTTACATGGGTTGGGAATTAGGGATCTCTTCTTTTAAGTTAGAAAAACCTGTATTAGAAGAGTCCGTCTTTTCCGTGGTTCAAACATTTTTTAAACTTGTTGGACTAGTATTGATGTCTATCTGATATTGGTCACTGACAGTGACAGCCCTATTTGTGGAGATGCGCTCGGATGCGCCCGCGCATCCTGCCCTATTCAAAAAGCGGAAACCTGATATTTACGTTTAATTACACTAAGTCGGTACGTACTCTGATTTGTTTCTGAACTGTTCTACCGTTACTAGGAATAATTATAGGAAACCATATTATAGTAACATCCTGTAAACGTTTATTTGAACTTGAAGGATAAATACATTTAAATCTATACCAAACAAAAACCTTTGTTCTTTTTATTTAAGTTTTTATTTAAAAGAAGGTTACTGGGGCTTACGCCTTTTTTGTACGCAAACAAAGTTTCCTTCTATTTTGGCTATTGTTTCATCAAACTCTATGAAATTTTGTACACATGATCAATATACCCGTGGTGCGTTAGTTTCCTACAAGATTATACGGTAACCAAATCATAAATTTAAAAAAAGGCAATTTTTAATAATAACTTTTCATTTAAAAAACCGACTTCCGCCTTTGTATTCGACTAAATATTTGGATGAAAAAAAAATGATGAAACAACCATAGTGGTGAAAGGATTATGATACTTTCTGAAAAAAAATGCTTGGTTTGTTGCTGAAAATATCAAAATCGCCATATGTATGCCTACAATATTTGAGGAGTTCCCTCAATTCCTCATGGATTCCATTCCATATATCTATTCAAATAAAAAAAGAATTTTCCAAATCGGTTTATAAACGACGGAGATATGCGGTAACAAACATAAAAAAAAATACAACCGAATTGAGAACCTCCTTTTTTGGGAAATCGGTTAAAAAACTGACGCACCATGAGTCTAGATATTAGTGTACTAACTTTTGAAACTATCATGGTTATTAACATAATTATCACTAGAAACGGGATATTTACCATGATTTTTGAGTTTTGTTGATTCCCGATATTTTGGCACAGTTTCATGCGCCATGATCACGGGTAAACTGAAGTCTTTGCGAGTAGATTTTTATTGTTATAGGTAGCCGTAACGATCTACCCTCTTTCTCACTCTTTTATTACGAACATCAGTTTCATTGTCACACTTAACTCCATCTCGACACACCACACTAACGGTATCCGGACGAGCAACTGGTGCCACACTGTGCCGAAATATCGGGAATCAACAAAACTCAAAAATCATGGTAAATATCCCGTTTCTAGTGATAATTATTAGTGTACTGATCATAAGTACAACATTTTATGTAGTTTGATGAAATAGTAGCCAAAATAGAAACAAACTTGGTTCGCGACAAAAGGGCGAAACCGCCCTACCGAAACCTTAAGTACTCAGATGGATGCTGGTACTCAGCCCCTGTTGTAATCCCTTAGTAAGGCTTTTACTACATCCACGGGAGGAGAAGGAGGGATCTATTCTTAGGCCGGACACCACGGCACAAAATATTTATTTATTAATCTACCGTTAATTAGCCAATTAGACACACATATACAATATGTTGTTTTGTACACTTGCCATACTTGAAGAGCGCGTGATATAATGTATACGTAATCATCTAAAAATAAAATTGAAATCCTACAGATAACTATAACCGATTTTTTTATGAAAACAATCTTAGGTCACACAAGAATAAACCCCTAGTAAAATTTGAGAATAGACCCCAAAGAACGTAGAAGTCAAAGTACGCTGCGGCGACCACGCCACGCGGCTCGTGCCACAGGGGTTGATTTTGTGCGGTGAATTAACACGGGTGGATATTTTTAAATGGCAAAATTTTTACTAACTATGTAATTTTTCAGCTATTTGTAATCGGTGTCAGCAGTATAGTAACCTCCGTAAATATGGCAAGTGTACAAAACAACAGGTTGTATACGGCCTTATTGCAGAACATGGACTAAATCTGAATTTAGTCCAGGCGTACTAGTCTAGGATTAAATATCGACATTAGGCATATGCGACTTTAAATACGAAAGCAGATGGTTTGTTTTCCGAAATCAATTCTCGCGCTACTACACTTTCCAAAGTATCATATTGACGGATTGTGTCACATCACAATTGCAATGTCCAAATTCTTACCTCTAACTTACAATCAACTGTAAAATAGACCATTGCTAAACTAGGTGGCATGCCTGGTTTTAGATAAACCAGAGATAGTTCAAGCTTTGACATTTTTGGCATAAGCGTGGACTATCTAGCTCGAAAGTTGCTGCCGGAAAACAAACCAACTGCTTTTTTATTACAGTTGTATATACCCTAGGTCGATATTTAAGCCTAGACTGGTAGTCCTGGTTTAAACCCAGACTAAGGGCATTATTTATAATAACACCAATAGTGTCTATCTATCTATATTAACATTAATTTGTAGTTTAAATTTACTATTGAAAATTTAAAGCTCCAACATAAGAGGTAAAACATTTCGTAAGATATATAATTATTGACCTCGCAAAAGTTAGTTAAAAATGAAAGCATTCGTAGGCGTTTGAGTGGGAAGATTACAGCCTACATAATTATGTTACTTTCGTTGTAAAATTTACGTTACATTATGTTATGGTATTATGTAACAAGATAGGTATAATAATTAAAAAGAATAATGGTCTATTAAAGCTACCTGCAAATGTTTTCACAGACGTCACTCTAAGTAACCGATGTCTGTCATTAGAATGTAATTTTACAACGCTTGAGACGACCTATATTATTATTATTTAGTTTTTTTTTGTTTCTAGGTTTTAAAATTTTTGGATATTTTAATATTTTTTTTGTTTTCTCCGCGTTAAGTACTTATCTCTTTGATGAGTGAATATAAATGTACA
This sequence comes from Epirrita christyi, assembly GCA_951392215.1. Taxonomy (NCBI): domain Eukaryota; kingdom Metazoa; phylum Arthropoda; class Insecta; order Lepidoptera; family Geometridae; genus Epirrita; species Epirrita christyi. The sequence continues at coordinate 7,563,890 of OX595863.1, read as the reverse complement.
AAACATATATGTTGCTTATTATGCATGAAATTATAATTTGAACAATTGAAATATTTATTTCAATTTATATTATTACAATATTAATAAAATATCCAAAGTGAAGCAACTTTTGTTTATAAATTTGTAACTCCTAAACGGCATTGAGTTTTAGTATTTTTCTCTCACACAAATGTTTGTCAAGGTTTTTTTTTCATAATGTATACAATTGTCGAGTCAAATTAATTATTTATTAGCCTGCAAATATTTATTTTTCTTGATTTTCACTCCACTTTTTGTTTCTCGAGCGCTATTCTGTCACCATCTAACTGAACTTTAAAAAAAAACAAAAAGTATAGAATCTTTATCGTCTTAGAAAATAACTAAATATCACGTAAAAAAATTAAAGTTTAAAAACTAAAACTCTACGCGAAAATACAACGCGAAAGCTGAAAATATGATCTCAATAGAATCATATTTTCAGCTTTCGCGATGTATTTTCGCCATACTGTCTGTAAATGTTTTTTCGCCTATTATCTAAACCCCAAACGGACTTTAAAAAATTTCGGTTGGGGTGTAGATAATAGACGAAAAAAAATTATAGACAAAATTTGTCTTCTTTCCTCTTTGCCCCCTTATCCAAATCCATGATTTAACTTAATATATAAATACATGACACATATGTACATGATAAGTTACAAAATTTATATTAAATACGTGATCGATATTGTTATAATAACTTGACCTTCTTCGACCCAGTTACACCCTCCGAATTAACACCCTCGACGTCGCTACTATTTATTCTGTGCGATACATCTGTGCTAATGCCGTGAATATCTCAAGGGGATCTACGAAAATCCCATTGTGCTAGGGACGTCTCTTGCACGGCTCTGATGCCCTGAGGCCCAATTCACTAACTAAAAAAATAGTTAAAATAGAGTTCGGATCATTTTTCGATCTTGTGTCGATGTCTTAAATGTCAGAAATGGTATTCTCCTGACATAAAATACAGCACTGTAATGTGATTATATCGAAATGTGACCGAAACTTGAACGATTCAAAGTTTTTTCGTTAATTTTAGTATAAGTAGATGGAGTCTCTCTTTACTCTTTCCAATTATATATATAACTATCCTACTCTAATGGTGGTCACCATGAATTGAAAGTAGACTAAATTGTCATTTATGAGGGACCAGAAATTCAACTTTCTGTCAATTTACAATTCAGTCTCGATTCGGTTAACTTTCAGTGTAGTTTTAAAATAACTTAGAGAATTGGGCCTCTGGTAATTTGAGATTGGATCTATAAGAGGAGGGTATATATCGTTATTTTTTGTACGAGCGAGCGTAGTCCTTGCAGTAACTGGATAGCGAAGAGCATTAACCATCATCTTAGGAGGCTCTCACTAAATGGTTTGATCAAGGGTCAGATTCAGGAGGCTGTACTCCTGGACTCGGCACGCATAGTGAGGAAGTTCCTCTCTGCAGAGAGAAAGCAAGCTCTCTGCCCAAGCGCAGACCGCTTGGGCCTTGCTCCGCGGCCGTTCTGTTCTTTTTACTATAATGTTTTATACAAATTATGTTTTTGTAAATAGTATTTCTTTATAGTAAAAAAAATATTTTTTAACCAGATTATAAATTAATTAATGTCATAATAATAAAAACACTTACTATCTCTCACAAAAAAGTCTTATGTAGGGTTGAGCAAATCGCTAGGTAGAACAGAATTGAAGACCTGTTTTGTGGTACCTGAGATAGGTTTGTAAAACCTTTATTGCAGGGCACCTGGTGGTGGTGTGGTGTATGTTGGTACTTCGTGTACAGCATCTCAATCACAAAAGCAAACGGCATTGGGAAACGAATCAATGGAGATCATTTTGGTAGCCTTAGCGCTGTCCAAATCTTTTGAAAATTGAAAGGAGAAACATTTAGGTCAAGAAGTCTCCCCTATTCTAGTTTTATTAGATTTAGAAAGTGCTAATGCTGCCAAAATTATCCCCATTGTTGCAATGCCCACTGTTATTGGGGGGCAGGACGTATTTTTGAATAAATCTTGACTATACTTGAGATACACATTCTACAAACTCATAGAATTTTTTGTCATAAGCGATTTATGACTGTATATTTTTCCCAAAAAATGGGAAAGATTTGTTGCAGCGCCATTTACCATCAAATAGGGTGTCATAAGAAAAGGGGGACATTTAAGACATCGAAACGTGATTCGAACTTTGTTTTGACTAATTTTTATTACGAGAAAAGGACCTATTAGTAACTCCAAAGTTTACAGGATCATAACCAAGGGATCTATCAGTAACTACTCAGAATTTTGGATTTGCACGACTAATGTCAAAAAAAGAAAAATGTCCAAAACTAATGTCCAAAAGTAATAATAACCAATTATAAAAATGTCTAATTATTAAAATGTCCAGTACTAAAAATATCCAATATTAAAATGTTCAATAATAAATATGCCTAATTATAATAATGTCCAATTGAAAAAAATATCAATTTTAAAAATGTTCAATTAAAAAAAAGGCTAGTTCGTTTTGGTTAGGCTTTGAGTTAAATACAGGGTACCACGGTATATACGGTAGGTAAACGTCTCTTTAGTTGGTAATTTTTCTGGTTGGTTATTTTTATTCTTGGTCAGTTTTCTAGAGGGCCTTTTCTGTATCTGGTCATTTTTCCGATGGGCGATTCCATAGTTGGGTGTTATTAAGCTCCTGATTTTTTTTCTTTTTTGACATTAGTCGTGCAAATCGAATTTTGGTGCTCTGACTTCGGATTCTTTCCTCGAAATATTTTACATCAGACAATTTGACGTTACAATTTATATGTCATAATAAAACTACGCATGCGTAAATGTCACTGTTTACGTCACAGGCTTCCTGGTGCAATCTAATCTGGATTTAGACTAGATTGACGTCAAAACTGATCTAGATTAGGAATAGATGTGTTGTGTAACGCATTGATGCGCGCATAACTGATGGCGGTGTGAATGAACCTCTGTGTTTATCGCCCTGGAACGAATAATGGTTCTGAGGCAGCTCATACAATTTTTACTTTTCTTAGAACATTTTTAGGGTAACCAAATGGCAAACGGAGCCCTTAAGACGCTATAGGTTCCACTAAATTATTTGTATGAACTAAAGAAGGCGAGTGCACGCTCTGATACCTTGGGTTTGTGTATAAATAAATTATATAAAAATTCGCTTATAAGTTTTGTTAGATTTTGTTGATTAATTCACTTACCCAATTTATGACTTATAAGTTACCAAATATTTTAAAATTAAAACGTTTAGAGTAAGTCTAAAATTAGATTTCAATTTTAAAAAGCGTATAAAGGAGGTTTATCGTTGTTTATTTTTTTTTATCGAGTCGAATAATTCAAATTGTGTACTGTATTTATGATTTCCGCGTTGGAACAGGAGTAATTTTAGTTTATACGACGATTCAAAATGATCCTTTTTAAAATGATTTCAATGAATAAAATTCTGTTTGACTTGACTTGACTTGACTAGATAAAAAGCTTAAGTATACGATGTAATTTTTTTCATTTTGTAAACTACACTCGAGAGCAATGAATCCGGGTCACTTAAAGAATCCTAAAAATCTCGGAAACTAAAAATGCTAGGTTAATGCAATAAATTGTATTTAATAGACAATGTAATACTCCTTAAATGAAGGTATTAAAACTTCTTAGTTATTGTAAAGTTATATCATAAAAAAATCAAATTTGAAAAAGGGCCACTTTCGAAGATGGAACTACGAAATTACAGCATTTGGTTTTGCTTTTGTTTGTAATCTGTCATTTATCATTGTTTGATTTCTGTATTATTGTTGTTTTTTTTCTGCGTAAACGCAGTAATGGAAGCACGAGGAGGCAATACGAAGTATTAAAATTCAAGAAAATCGTAATAAAGTTCAAAAATGTCATGTTTCCTATTTTTGTTTTAAGGAGAGATCAGCAGTTTTTTTCTTTATGTAATTTTGTGTTAATAAAATGTATGGTGACTCATATTTTTTTTACCTTCATTTAAGGAGTATTACATTGTCTATTAAATACAATTTATTGCATTAATCTATCATTTTTAGTTTCCGAGATTTTTAACATTCTTTAAGTGACCCGGATTCATTGCTCTCGAGTGTATATGAACTCATATCAAAAACTTAAATATTCTAGAGCTCATTAAAGGCATTTTGTGGACCTATAGCGTCTTAAATACCTTTTTTGTTGAGTGGGCAATACAATAGCGCATCTGTTTCATTTTGATCCTATTACAATTGTAACTATTCCTTCAGACTAAAGATTCTGTCGATGGTGGAAGCGGTCCTGTGCATTGCATGCCACTTTATATATATCGCGGGTAGAAGAGGCCCTAATTGACTAATTTATTTATTTACTCACGTCACTCAACACACCTCACGAATTTATTTTGGATGCTAAATGAAACTAAAATATCGTTCGGAAATAGCCGCCACGTGCCGCATATTAATTTTCGTTCAGAAATAGATTGGTGTAACTAATTGTTTGTTCTAAGTTCGGGAACTGTTATTGAACGATGCGATATTGCTTTTAGCCGACAGCGCGACGGTTTGAGAGGGTATATGTCAAGTATCATCAAAGTAAGCCAAGCCGTGTTTGTTGCCTGATTCTTCTAGGCTTGGTCGCGTTGGAACAGGAGTCATTTTAGTTTATAAGACGATTCAAAATGATCCTTGTGATTTCAATGAATACAATTATTTTTATTTGATATGATTTTTTATTTAGATATTTTGAAAAACGCTTGCAAAATACACAATGGTTCTCGTGTGAAAAAATAAATGCTAATTATGAGATACCATTTCGAAAGTGAAACATTAAATAACCTAGTGTCGTTATACACCATCTTCCGATTTCAAATTATCATTTCCGTAAAGTCGCCCCCAAATGCTGGAAAGATCCGATCGATCCACTTCCGGCGGAAGTCGCCCCCTCGAGATCAAAATGGCAACCCTCTGTTGGGACACCTGGCTTTAGAAAGCAGAGTACTTCATGATTTAACTGATTTCAAGATTTACTGAATGATTTTAAACGGCTGATACACCAACCAATAGCTTACGGGACACTTAGGACTTCATCACCATCATCATTAGCCTGCAGAATAAATAAATGATGGACATTTCACACAACATTATCTAGCACCAAGCTAAGCATAGCTTGTGTTATGGGTACTAGATAACTGATATACTTAATACAATACATTACATAGATAGATATTTTTTATTATACATAGATAATATCCAGAACACCTTGAAGAAATATCTGCAGATCGTACAAATATTTGTTCAGAGGTGGGAATCGAACCCGCAACCTCCTGCGTCGCAAGCGAACCTTCCGCCGCCGCGCCACACAATGGAACGATTGTATGGAGAGGGTCGGACATAGCCAATAAAAAAAGTTGATGTCAAAATGTCTTGGTCTGTTGTTCGTTTGGGGTGCCATGTTTCGAGTGCATATTGAAGATTCCGAAAACGTAGGGAAATAGGAAGTTATGGCAATTTGAATATTCGTTTTCATACAAAATAATTTAAAAAATCAACGTTTCCCCAATTATTCATTAAATAGTGCACTTACGGCAAAAGTCCCGAGAATAACTATAATAGAGAATACAGTGGATTTCGGGTATAACGACAATGAAGGGACCACTCTGTTTTCGTCGTTATATCCGGAAGTCGTTACAGGCAAAGGTAAAGAGATACAGACACGTACACACTTATTCAAAAGTTTACTAAACCCAGTTGCTACTCAGAATATCACTTTGTAACTCAACCATAAAAGCTCCGAAACGTACACGCTTCCCTACCTACTTAGTTGATATCTATAAACAAAAGGTAAAGGTCTCCACACTTGCTGACCATCTGTGTGCAATGGATGTAAACAAAAGATAAGAAATCTTTGTGTCTTTGGCGGCCGACTCCGGTCGCAATATCTGCATGGGATTTCTAGGAATCTGTTACAAATGATTCATTAAAAACAGTCGCTACACCCGAACTCGGCGTTACATCCAAAGTCGCTATAGCCACATGAATTTTGTACTAAAGTATGCTTTAAATTCAAGGGACTTAGATCTAACGTCGCTATAGGTAAATGGTCGCTACAACCAAGGTCGTAATAAATTAAATCCACTGTACTTAGTTGAACACGATAGCATTATTAGATTAACACATTTTGACAAAAACTTTTTTTATTGGCTATGTCCGACCCTCTCCATACAATCGTTCCATTGTGCGCCACAAAGGTCGCCAAACCACAGCGGTGTAGAAATCCACTGCTGGACATAGGCCTCCCCTTTAGAATGCCACGGCGAACGGTTTTGAGCTGCCTCCATCCACCGACTCCCCGCGACGTTTATAATGTCTTAATACTTTTACTTACTTTGTTTAAACTTAGGACTTACGCATGTTAAAAATTGACAAGTTTTTACTAAAAACTGCCATGGTGTGTCAGGCCTCTTAGAACCCTCTGTCAGTTCCCTGGATGTTTTTATTTCCGACTAAGAGATTACACAAGGGGGATGAGCAGCAGCATCCACCTGAGTCAACATCAACAGCAGCCTGCAGAAGTCCACACTGCTGGACATAGCATTTAAACTTCCTATTCGAAGATCCTAGATAATTCGATAATCCTAGATAAATCCTACATAAAGATGAATCTAATTAAGAAAGCGTATTACACTCTTGATGACTATATTAATGATAAAGCCGCGTGGCCTGATGTCGCTCTGCCCCTCGACTGCTAAAATGGAAATTTGCAATATCTGTACTTACCTATTTACATGTTTGTATTAGATTATTATTTATAAGTATAACAAGCGTAGCGTGTGCTCTCTTGCATATTTTTGCTGATGTTTATTTACTTTTGACTAGCTTCCTAAGGTTTTTAAGTTCTCATTTACTGTGTATCAGCAACTCCTTGCTCCGAGGCACACACAGGCGCTTCTCACCTAGTGGTAAGACGGACCATTTATGTAAGCCAAACCGAGTTTGCTGCCTGATTCTTCTAGGCTTGATCGCGTTGGAACAGGAGTAATTTAATTTTATATAAGACGATTCAAAATGATCCTTGTGATTTCAACGAATAAAGTTCTTTTTGACTTTGACTTTGATAGGCCTTTCCCCTAGAATGCCACGACGAACGGTCTTGAGCTGTCTCCATCAACCGACAGCACCGATGTTCATCATGCAAACATTTGTTCCGTCACGGGAAGCGAACCCGCTACCTCTTGCACCTTAGCCGGCTATTCGTCTGCCACGCCACGGCTGTAGTCATTGCATTAACATAGCATACATAAGAAAGAAGAAGAAAGAAAAGAAAAAAAAAAAAAACATTTACATAACATAACACCCAACAGTTACATACATAGTTCTGATCCCATACTAAGAATCCCTGTATCGTGGGTATCGGGTACTACGAGTACCATGGTACCATAACACCCACACCCGGAACAAATATTTGCAGATCATACAAACATTTGTCCCGCAGCGGGAATCGAACCCGCAACCTCTCGCATCTGAGAGCTACTCGCCCACCGCACCATAGGTGTCGTCATTCTATAATCAGTGTATTAACAAGTAATGCACGTCGCCCCTATATTCAGTTACCCTCCGCTAACCAAGTGGAACACCCCAAGAGCTAGTAGACCCCCATTGTGTTGACACGTGCTCAGACTTCCTTCGAAGGGAAGTGGAGGAAGTAATAGGTTATTGTATAACGAGCGGCCGCCACGTAATTTGACGCGTCATTAGACAGTTTTTCATATTGTCAGGTTTTGCTTTTAGGGTTCTGTACTCAAAGAGTGCCAAAGGAACCCTATTAGTAAGTCTACGCCTACCATTCGTCCGTCTGTCTGACCATAGAATAAAGGTTCTCGAGTGGCGACCACAAACTGAACGACGCGGTAGAGGAAGGCCCTCCACTCGATGGACTAAAGGCATTACCTCTGATCTGACGACCTCTGGTGGCGCGGCGGGCGGGGTATAATAAAAAAAATATATCTAACTATGCAATGTATTGTATTAAATATATCAGTTATCTAGTATCCATAACACAAGCTCTGCTTAGATTGAGGCTAGATAATGTTGTGTGAAATGTCCAGCATTTATTTATTTATTATAAACGTCGCAGGAAGTCAGTGGATGGAAACGGCTCAAGACCGCTCGTCTATGCATTGTAGAGTGTAGGCCTATATTTAGTATCTACAGCAAAATAGATACGAAAGCTTCTTTTTGGGTATTTAAAAAAATAACGGTTTTTCACAATGTTTTGTCTTCCATGGACTGTTCTTTACCTCAAATAACAGCTATGTTCTGCTCTATATATAACTAACGGTTAGTAGTTCAAGATTAGTGACTAACCTTTAGTTGACCACAGAGCAAGTACAGTAATTTACACAATTAAAGTTAACATTTGACATTGGCGCAAGCTGCGCGCGCATCTGTCGCGCAGGTGACGTCCGCCATCTTGGATTTTAACGCAGGGGGCGATTACAATAGATGTTTCTTGGGGTGAGGACCAGAGATATGCATTTAGAAAAGATATTTTAGGGAATGTTCTAGTACTTATGTAAATTTATGGGGGGGAATCTAACACTAGACCCCTCCATCTCCACTCGTGGATGTAGTTAAAGCCTTACTAAAAGGTTACATCATATAATATAGGGATTGGCAGCAGCATCTAACCTGAGGCTCAATTCTTAAAAACATTCAATTCGCAGTATAATCTCGTTTCAGACGCACTGTCACGTATAGTAACTATTACTTAATCTTCGCGTTTCTTGCTAAGAATATGTAATAGTTACTATACGAAACAGTGCGACTGACACAAGATTATGTTGTGACTGGATTGTTTTTAAATTAGAGAATTGGGCCTCTGAATTCGGTAATCACTAACCCATCTGCCAAGCAAGGTGATTAAGGCAATTATCCCATTGTACTTTAAGGGGGAGGCGACGATCTCCGTGGCGCAATGGGCGATAACCCGGCTGAGACGCAAGAGGTGCGGGTTCGATTCCCGCTGCGGGACAAATGTTTGCATGAGTTGCAAAGTTGCTGGGCGGGGCTTGTCACTTGACACGTTAGGACAGGCACAATATTAGTTAAATGCATAAGTGTAGTAACGCGCTCGGTTTCAATTGTTCATCGTTTAGGTATTTCTTATTGTAAAATGTCGAAGTGGACGGAAGATACGAAAATTAAGTTTGTCGAAGAATATTTAAAGAAAGAGTGCTTGTGGAATATAAGATGCACGAATTTTAGAAATAAACTAGCCAAGCAACGCGACGAGCGATTCTCGATATAGTATCAGCTATGGCAAAATTTATCCAAAACCTCACTTATAACAAATTTAAGCACAGAATTCACGACTGCATTACGTTGTTGAGCGTCCATATTGAGTGAACTAAAGAGCTTAACTACTTAAATACGTATGGACATGTACTTAAATATAAGTCACTTAAAGTTAAGTTAAAATTTAGTTACCTACTTGACAACTTAATACGTGTAAACCAGCCTTAAGGCCCAGCAGTGGACGTCTTAAATGCTGTTGAAGATGCTTGTCTTGAATGATAGTAACTGTAGTTTGATAGATATTTTCTTTCCTTGTTACAGCTCCCCGTACATCCTGCACCGGCGGCACACCCAACAACCTGCCACCACTTGGATTCCACAGCATCCATGGAGAGAACATGAGGATATCACGCGACGGCTCCACTGCCAGGAGGGTGGAGTCATTCTGCAAGGGTGTCGCGTTCAGCGCCAGGCCTGTCCGCGTCAATGAGAAGGTCAGCCTCTTTTAACTAGCTCTTAATTAACATGGAGAATATACCCCTCCTCCATCCGTGGAGGGGATGGGTAGCAGCATCCACCTGAGTACTCAACACCAAACTTCGATCACCAAGCGTGGTGATAATTTAACATGGACTGTCCATGTTTGGGCCGTGAAATCTAAAAAGATGATTTGAACCTACTACTCGATTTTCGATTCAGTTGAACTTCCACAAACGCAGCCATTCGCTCGTATATCTACGTAAGATTATGGTTTGGCGCAAACGTGCCACCGGCCACAGCCACAGGTGGCCAGCGATAAGCAGTTCACACGCCGCACTCACGCGGCCACTCGCTACGGCCGCGACTCGCCACTTGTAGCCGCCACGGGCCACACAAAACGCTCACACTCGCCACTGACGCGCTGCTCCGCCACTCTTTTACCCTCACTCAGTTAACCGCCAGGCATTCTACGCATTGGACGTGAACCTCGGCCACTGAACACTGCTGGCTGTGTCAGGTGGCTTATTTGCGCCGAGCCTAAGGCCAGGGCCACAGTGCGGGCCTAGCGCGGGTTCGTCGGCGGGCGCGAAATATCAAACATATGACACTGCCGTTTGCGTTCATAGTGTAGTGGCTAAGGCGGGCGCCTAGCGCGACTGTCATGAGCGAGTAGCGCGCGTTTTTTCAAAAGTTCCTATCCGCGCGTTATGGCCACACTACGGGCCTAGTAGGCAAGCGTCTCAATGCGCGGGTAGCGGAGATATCAAACCAGTTTGGTCTTATCCGCGTCTAATAGCTCGCGCGTCGCGCCCGCAAACGCCCCCGTCCCCACGCATTCACTGGGGACGCGCACTAAGAGTGACTCGCTTTCGTAGTGACCTCTATCTATGGAAATTCTTCACCAATCACATAGGTATAAACCCTGTTCCTATTTTAACCTATATTTCTTTTTTCAGGTCTGCATCCGTTTCGTCGAGATATCAAACAGTTGGAGCGGCGTCATTCGCTTCGGTTTCACAACACACGACCCAGCCTCCCTCGCTCATTCACTACCCAAATACGCCTGCCCAGATTTAACGAATAAACCGGGTAACTGGGCGAAGGCTTTGGGCGAAAGGTTCTGCGAAAAAGACAATATTTTATACTACTATGTGAACTCAGCGGGTGATGTCCATTTCGGGATCAATGGAGAAGAAAAGGGTTTGTTCTTCTCAGGCGTGGATACCAGAAATCCTCTATGGGCGCTGGTGGATGTATACGGGAACTGCACAGCGGTTCAGTTCGCTGATCCACGAGCGCCGAACCAAGTTAGACGCGCAAATCACAGCCCGGTCGAAGATGAAAGGCTTGTTAGTTCAATGAGGTCTCTAGCCGTAGAAGAGCCATTACCAGCGCCAAGATATCAGAACCCGCTTGTCCCTCTAAGCTTGCATAGGACCAAGGGAAGAAATGTACAGTACATCAATGATAGAGGCGTAGCAGCAAGGTCTGAGAACGAATTCTGCCAAGGATACGTCTTCACAGCCCGGCCGATGCGCCCAGGACAAACCATTGTCGTTCAGGTCCTCGTAACGGAAACAGCATACGCAGGAAGCTTAGCGATCGGTCTGACCTCCTGTGACCCAGCGACGCTGCGACCGTGTGATCTGCCTGATGACGCAGAGCTTTTGTTAGACCGTCCCGAATACTGGGTGGTCAGACGTGACGCAGCGAACGGGCTGAGGCGTGGAGACGAGCTCGCTGTGACCCTGACCTTGGACGGAGAGGTTCGGGTCAGCCGGAACGGATCAAACCCGATCACAGTCATGCATGTAGACCACACTTTGAGACTGTGGGCGTTTGTGGATATATACGGAGCGACGCAGAAAGTTAGGATGCTAAGTTCACAGTTAACGCAGACGCCTCCTCAGCAGCTGAGGGTTATATCGGGATCAGCTCCGATTTCGGCGGGTGCTGGCGGCACGGTGCTGGTCGTTAGTCTGCCGCCGCAGAACGGCAACCAGAATTCTGGCAACCATCAGCAGATGACCTTGGCGAGCGCACATTATATTGAGGTGAGTTTGTTTTCGTAATTTTTATTTGAGGGTCACTAATTCATACATAACATAACACCCAACAGTCACATACATAGTCTTGATCCCACACTAAGATTCCTGTGTCGTGGGTATCAAAACTACGAGCACCATGGTACCCTGAACTGGGACAAAAATTTGCAGCTCATGTAAACATTTGTCCCGCAGCGGGAATCGAAACCCCGAACTCTTGCGTCTCAGCCGGCTACTCGCCCACTGCGCCACGGAAATCATCACGCCTTCCCCATAAAATGCAATGAGGGAATTGCCTTAATCACCCCGCTTGGCAGGTGGATTGGTGTACCGTATTCATATAGATGCTACTGCCCATAGCGCCCATCCCCTGGTGTAATCTATGAGTTGGCTATTAAATCCATGGGAGGAGATGGAGGAGTCTATTCTTAAGCTGGATACACCACGGTCGAATCTCTTCATCAGCCGGTAAACATCCACTGCTGGATGAGGCCTCCCCCATAACATACATGGCATAGAAACCATAGCGTGCAATGAGGGAATTTGCCATAATCACCACGCTTGGCAGGCGGATTGGTGATCGCAGTGTTGGTGTTAAGTACTCAGGTAGATGCTGGTGCCCAACTCCTAGCGTAATCCCTTAGTCGGCTTTTACGACATCCTAAGGAGGAGTTGGAGTCCTAGTCTTAAGCCGAACCCACCACGGCACAGACCACCATAGCACATACCACCACGGCACAGACCACCACGGCACAGACCACCACAGCACAGACCACCACGACACAGACCACCATAGCACATACCACCACGGCACAGACCACCACAGCATAGACCACCACGGCACAGACCACCATAGCACATACCACCACGGCACAGACCACCACGGCACAGACCACCACAGCACAGACCACCACGACACAGACCACCATAGCACATACCACCACGGCACAGACCACCACAGCATAGACCACCACGGCACAGACCACCATAGCACATACCACCACGGCACAGACCACCACGGCACAGACCACCACGGCACAGACCACCATAGCACATACCACCACGGCACAGACCACCACGGCACAGACCACCACAGCATAGACCACCACGGCACAGACCACCACGGCACAGACCACCACGGCGCAGACCACCATAGCACATACCACCACGGCACAGACCACCACGGCACAGACCACCACGGCACAGACCACCACGGCACAGACCACGGTCGAATGAACTCTACTAATCAATACTTTTTGTCCACAGCCGATACAGTCATCGCAGCTCTGCCTCAGCAGCCTTCCCATGAGTCAGCCAACCTGCTCCTCAATTCCACCACCAGCATACTCCAGACCACCCTGCGCCACCAGGAGCGACGCGCAATGCTCATCCAACCAGAACAGCCAGAACGAACAGGTTCAAATACCCAATGGACATGACCTCAGATTGGAACGGACCGCTGCCTCTACCAGCCGTCAAAGTCTTCAAAGCCAAGCACCGGTCACCACTCCGATATATTCTGTCATAGGTGAGGGTAATTTGACAGGTACAGAGTGTACAATCTGTTACGAAAATCCGATTGACAGCGTGTTGTATATGTGCGGTCATATGTGTATGTGCTATAGGTGTGCTGTCCAGCAATGGAGGGGTAAGGGAGGCGGCCAGTGCCCCCTATGCCGGGCGCAGATAAAAGATGTCATACGCACTTATAAATCCTGAATGCCAAAGGGTTTATCCCAAATCTGTAAATATATGTCAGAATAATAATATATAGTAAAATAATATAGTAACATAGTATCGCTTTTAGGTTATTTATTACATGACATTTAAGTTTGACATTACTACGAAACTGTCATTGATTTTGTGTATTAATTTTGTATTTTGGTTAAACGCTCGTATTTACAAACAATTGTACCGATATTTGACTAAAAACTACCCCTTAGTTAGACTTATAAATTTATCTAAAGACAATGATTCAGAGCATCAGGAGTAGGGGGTGGGGGGGGGAGGTATTTAACCAATGTCAAAAGCTTAGGATCGTTTGTGAATACGGTTGCGTGTTCTGCGATGCTGTATCTTCAAGATTTGTATTAAAATTGACCTTCAAGATTCCCAAGTTATTAATTTATTTACCGTTTTTCCAATTACCGGAAATATAGTAGTTTTTTTTAACTGAATCCTGGCAATACTTTATTTGATTCATTGCAAATCATGCCTTATTCAAAGTAGGAATTAGGTCTTAAAAACATATCCCGTCTAACAAGAGGTTGTCTAAACTTAAACATGGTTTAAAAGTGTTTCAGTGCAAAAAAGTCAAGCCACGTCTAACGTTAGACAACGTCTCGTTAAGGCCTATCTTTAACAATGGTGTAATTGAGGCTCTGTATAAATTAGTTATGCTAGATTATAGTACGGTTCCTAGATTTAGGTGTTAAAAAAATATGACAGTGTTACCTGTTAATACAAACTTGGTTTCATTATAACAGAACTCATAATTACTAGGGGTTTCTCGTTAAATATTGTGGCGGATAAACTAACTTGCAGTTACCGGTCAATTTTGTACGTGACGCCGCCGACCAACTCTCCAATGGGGTGCATCTCAATTTCAATGGCGCACATATCTTATTCGGAGTAGAATCTGAATCAATAAATACTTACGGTCAATTTTGTACGTGACGCCACCGACCAAACCTCCAATGGGGTGCATCTCAATTTCAATGGCGCACATATCTTATTCGGAGTAGAATCTGAATCAATAAATACTTACGGTCAATTTTGTACGTGACGCCACCGACCAAACCTCCAATGGGGTGCATCTCAATTTCAATGGCGCACATATCTTATTCGGAGTAGAATCTGAATCAATAAAGAATTCCGATCAATTTTGTACGTGACGCCGCCGACCAAACCTCCAATGGGGTGCATCTCAATTTCAATGGCGCACATATCTTATTCGGAGTAGAATCTGAATCAATAAATACTTACGGTCAATTTTGTACGTGACGCCACCGACCAAACCTCCAATGGGGTGCATCTCAATTTCAATGGCGCACATATCTTATTCGGAGTAGAATCTGAATCAATAAAGAATTCTGGTAAATTTTGTACGTGACGCCGCCGACCAAACCTCCAACGGAGTGCATCTCAATTTCAATGGCGCACATATCTTATTCGGAGTAGAATCAAAAACTAATTCTTATGTTAGAATGGAGGTTTTTGCGACCCATCCTTAGTACTACTGGTTCTGTTCCGGTCTCCCAATGGACCTTGGCTTTTGGTATAATGAAACCTAGACACGTTAGGCTGCAAACGGAAAATTGTCCATGCAAATATTTGGTAATAGTTTTAAATTATGCATTTATTAATATGAAACACCATATCAGTAATTTTAATATTTTTTTTTTCAACGGCCCTTGTTTCAAACTTCGTCTTTACCACAAGATGTTTACGTAAGTTTAGACAACGTTTTTTGGTAGGAGAGAAAATTTTATCATTCTATTTTGATTCATTTTCTTTTAATATAACGAATGACAAATTAAAAAACACACAATGAGTGTAAGAGACGGTATGCAAACTTAGTTGACGTAAGATTGATTCTTTACTGGTGCGCGTTATACCTAACTTTAGGTACTTGATGCGCCTTTTACCTAACCTTGCCTAACTTTCGGTAAATGGTGCGCCTTATACCTAAGTACCTAACTTTTGATACCTGGTGCGTCTTATACCTAACTTTAGGTACTTGGTGCGCCTTATACCTAACTTTAGGTACTTGCTGCGCCTTTTACCGAACCTAACCTAACTTTCGGTAAATGGTGCGCCTTATACCTAAGTACCTAACTTTTGATACCTGGTGCGTCTTATACCTAACTTTAGGTACTTGGTGCGCCTTATACCTAACTTTAGGTACTTGGTGCGCCTTATACCTAACTTTAGGTACTTGCTGCGCCTTTTACCGAACCTAACCAAACTTTCGGTAAATGGTGCGCCTTATACCTAAGTACCTAACTTTAGGTACTTTTAAACTATAGAGTTTAAATGTTTTTGGCCCTAAAAAGGGCATTGGATGGTAAAATTACCACTGTGGTGAAAGGACTTTATCGTTTTAAACAAGAGCCGTTTGAAATGTTACCATAAGAATGACGGAGTTCCTAGCTGTATTAATGTTTTAATCGATTTTCTCGCAAAAATATCGTATATTTAGCCAGAACACGAGGGTAGATTTATAAAGCTACCATACAGTGTTGCCAGCGCTAAATATAACAGATTGTTGTGGTAGAAAATCGTTAAATACATTTACATCCATTCGACGAGAGTTTTGTGCTTACCTACTATCTGGGGGCCGATTTTCGAATTGTAGACATAATCGAATTCAACTTATTGTAGGCAATAATGTCGAATTCGACATTTGCATAGAAATAGCTGTCAGTTTTGACAGATTTTGTATGAAAATATAGAGTTGACATTATGTCTATTAGCGCGAGAATTGGCCTCCTGATCTTATGTCTATTTTCACCAGCCAATTGTTATTATACAGAACAATTAAAGCATGTGAAATGACAGGAAGTAAAAACTGTCAAATTTGACATTCGTTGACGTCTCATAGAGTTATGTGGTTGGCGCAAGTGAGAATTACAAATATTTTAATTTGATTTATCTAAATTAGGTCCAGGGGCATTCAATTTTAATTATATTTTTGACTAGGCTGGTGTTTACCCACGTGACATGGCTCTCGGAAGAGCACACCATACCATGCCTCTAACCACTTAACTTATTAACTGTCAACCGACTATTTTGACAGATATCTTCGCTGTCATTCTACTTAGCACAAGACATCCTATTTGACTAAAGTTTTTCTATCATTCCTTCGTTGCTCAATCTAAAATATGATTAATTATTGGTTTAAAAATGTTAACCCGCACTGATGGGAGATATTAAGATCTTATTATATCCCAAAATTTACCAACCAGCGACCGACTAGTCGGTCGAACCTGCGACCGACTAGTTTAGTATATAGTATTTATATCTTGTATCGATTAGTCGGTCAGTGACGCAGTGGTTAACGCATCTCCGTATTAAGGAGACGGTCGCAGATTCGAGCCCCGCCTGGTTGGTAAATTTTTGGATATTATAAAATCTTTACAATATGATTCGTAAAAAATTATTTTATTTAACAAGTTCTATAGTCTTTTTTTTATTTCTACGTGTATTTATTTTGTCGTTCATATTAATTTGTTTACCAATAGTGTTATTTGTACCAAACTTTGCAGCCAGTTTTAGGTATTTTTTTTTATGTAATAATCCTTTATTTATTCGTATGATTAGTTAGTTTTTTTTACTTGTATTAAGTTATTTTTGTTATCGGACGCCATGTTTGAATTGTGACAAAACAAAATGGACGTCAATCAAAAATGGCGGCTAATATATTTATAAGACTTTTAACATTTCTATACCAAAACAGAGGGACAGTTTAAAAGAGATTAAAATTTAATAAAAAAACTTTTGAAGCCAAATCTATGTTAAGTAAACTGTAAATATTATGGTAACATTATTTTTTTCGAAAAATTGTTACTATATGACAATTTGACATTACAAATTAAAGATTGAGAATTAAAATTATTTTAAGTAGTTTATATAGTTTTGTCCGGTTTATTTAAAAAAAACTCTACACATTATATATTTTATGTATATCAATTTTCCAAAGAGCACATGCATAATTTGTCTAATTGTTAAAATAAATAATTTTCATAACTCAATTAAAAACAATTGTATTTATTAACAATTAGGCTTGTGATAAAGATTTTCTTAATTTTCTTTATAAAAAAACAGTTTTTGAACTCGGTCCTTGTAAAATGACCGCCACTTACTTTGCAGCTCTGATATTAGTTACATTGTTGGTAATAGAGTTGCCAACTTATCTTATCTTATCAATGCTGCGATCACCAATCCGTCTGCCAAGCGTGGTGATTATGGTAATTCCCCCCATATCATTCTATGGGGGGACGCCTCGTCCAACAGTGGAAATCTGATGATGATGATGATGATTGGTAACAGAGATCGTGGCTAATCTGGATTGTAGACTAACCCCCTTACTTAAAAACGTTATTTAAAGGAGATGTTTCATGAATGTATGGAGCTTGGGCCTGCACTATGTACAGTATATATAAATATAGCTAAGCAATATATAAACCATTTGTTATTGTTTATTTTCCATAATATTGCTTCGTGTTAGTGTACATTCAAGATTATCTTCGCCAAAGAGAGCAATCACACACAAGGAAATCACACAAGGAACCAGTTTTGTTGAGCGTCAATGACACTCACAAACTGTCAGTTGTCAAAGTCACTCGACTGTCATGGCTGCTCTAAAAATCGGGTAATCATATTAAAAAACTCATAAATAAACATTTTTGTACCGCTGTATTATGCTTCAAACTAATATAATTGTATTTTTATGAAAATCCCCTGTTTTTTTTATATCTTTCTGTGTAGTGTACTTAGAGCAGGCTCAGGATGAAACATCTCCTTTAGGCATTGTTTAAAATTAGACCTGTACCATGACTGTTCGACATTATCCAATAGAAAGGGATGGTATAATTTGCAAATGCCATTAGTTTAAGATCCGAGCCCCAAGCACGTATTGACATTGTCAAGACACTAGACGATCCTAAATGCCAAATATCAATCTATTTCTATCTATACACTGATTTTTAATTTTACTCAATTTTTGTAAACAAAGAAATGTCACTGTGTGTATAAGTGTCATGTGTGGGTATCATATGTGTATATACATATATGATACACATATTTGACACTTACACACACAGTGGCATATCTTGACAATTCTTTGTTTACAAAAATTGTCTAAAATTAAAAATCAGGGTATATTTACAAACATTTCAAGCTGTCATTGGCCAATATTTGACATTTGCGATCGTCTCGCTTTCGACACGGTGAAGTTAGTTATTTGTGCTAGCTTCACAGAACTCTGCGACACCTGTGACTATATTCAAAGATGCAAAGTTACGTGGCGAGAACTACATGGACATCTAGTCGTTTGTATTTTATTTTTATTTGAGATATAGCAGCTTTAGTGGACTATGTTGGTTATTTAGATTAAGTTTTCGAATAAAAATGGTTATAATCATCTGTTTTTTATATTTTTTTCACCTTATACCCAATGATGCCAATTTGTAGGGAATTCCCAAATTCGAGGAATCTCAAGATGATCGGGGATTTTTACCTCTCATCGTGGAATAGGGGGCTGGACTGCGTTGAGGATGGCAACATCAAAATTATCCTTGTGATTTCAGTTAGCAAGTTTGGAAAAGTATTGATTGTCATTCGAACTGCGTGCAGGTGCTTTTATTGGCCAGCGCGTAAAGGGTTTTTGAAATTACAACCTTTCCATTCAAAAAGTTTTTGAATATAAAGTTTCGAAGGAAAAGGTATTTTGGTTGTTTATCATTCGAAATCTGTGTCTAAAAAGTTTTGAATTTTAAATATCTTTTCCACTTCCACTTCCAAAAAGCACTTTTTGCACGCATATTTCGAATGATAAACAATACCATTTCCTCGATGTAGTGCAAGATGGTGCGAGGTAAAAAATTGTGCGTTACGTTTGGCAGCAAAGTTATTTGCGTCTCATAAGCTCACGGGCTGCGAGCTCACCGGTCGCTGTCCTCGTGGTTCAAATACAATACAATACAATACAATACAATACAACATCTTTATTGATAACACCAAGTTATAAGTCAAAAATAGTGTACATTTAAATGCAAGTACTCCCGCCAAATAACATCTTTGCAGCCTTGCATAACAAACAGCTATTGACTTTTGAGCCCTCAGGGTGACAACGACAACTTCCTAAAACGACAACTTTCGAAAACGACAACTTTCAAAAACGACAATTTAGCGCCTCCAGTGTGATTAAGTAAAACAAGTAAGTATTTTTTACAAAATCGTAATTTATTTACATAATTTTACAAAAATCTTTTTCATCTTACACAATGGTCTACATCTATGGAGTATTTGTTTTAGTCTTGCGTTACTATTCTATAGGAGGGTAGGTTCAAAAAATACTGTAGGTACTAAGGCATTGAGGTCATGTTAACAGCTTGTATACGCGTAGTATGACGGTGGCGTAGACAACTAGTTAAGACATTTACGTCGATGTAGACAAAGTTTTTGTAAACGCAGACAACGTACTGTCAGCGTATAACATTTTCGCCTACGTAGACAACGTATTTGTAGGCGTAATATAACGTTTTCGCCCACATAGGCAACGTGTTTATAGATATAGTATAACGTTTTCGCTTACGTAGACAACGTATTTGTAGACATAATATAACGTTTTCGCTTAAGTAGACAGTTTGTAGATATAATATAACGCTTTGGCCTACATAGACAACATATTTGTAGACATGGTATAACGTTTTCGCCTACGTAGACAATGTATTTGTAGACGTGATATTACGTTTTCACCTACGTAAACAACGTGTTTGCAGACGCAGACAACGTCGACAAAAATGTTTCTGTTAACTAGACAACAAATTTTCATCGTCAGCTCATCTATCAATGTTAATTAATAAAAGAACCGTCACACTATGTCTAAAATCAAATCCTATTATAATTTTGCTTGCGTATAACATAATACCAAAAATACTTAAAGTGTCATCAAAAACGCCGTCTAAAACTCTGATTTTTAATTTCAGACAATTTTTGTAAACAAACAAATGTCAAGATATGCCACTGTGTGTATAAGTGTCATGTATGTGTGTCATATGTGAATTTACACGTATGCTACACAATCATGACACTTATACTCATAGTGGCATATCTTGACATTTGTTTGTTTACAAAAATTGTCTAAAATTAAAAATCAGGGTTATATGTACGAAAAATTTCCATGCACTCTTTTAACATAATTTGAGACATTTCGATAAATTACAACTTGAGTTATATGGTTAGAATATAATAAAAATACATACATAGAAATACGTAGGTTATTTTGACAGCCATGATGTAAATAATCGATTTTACGTTGTCAAACGTATTTAAAAAATAGTCATTTTGGACACAAATTTTATTTTTATCAAAATATATGTACAAATTGCTTTAATAAAATTCGCGTCAGTTTTTACAATGAAGTCTTAACTACAGTCTTAATAATATTGAGGCACGTATATATATATAATATAATTAATGCTTATAAATACAATTTGATCATGATGGCGATATTTATAATGTAATACTTAAATAGAGATAATAAACAATCAGTAGAGCAAATTTAAAAAAATTTTTGATCAACAACTGTTGTTCACTGTTGCGACGAAAGTTTAAAGTATTTTCTACATGTATATACTTGCCGCACTATATTTAAAAAATACTTAAAACGAATAGCTGCCTATTTACAAACTTAAAACTATCCACTCTTTACCCGACCGCAACAAAATAGAGGTAATATTTCAGCTGCAAAAATCATCCATCGAGAATCGTTTTTGTCTTAAACTAGCAATCGGGTATTTTATAAAAAAATTGCGACATGTAACAGCCCTGCAAACTTATCTAGCCCGGTGGTCAAAAGTGGAACTAAAAACGTACTTTCTAAATCAGATAACTATTCGAACTCTTAACTGGATAACAACACCGACGTGTCTGTGTCAGATAAGTTTGTAGGGTTGTACCAACCTAAGAACTGTCGTTTTTTTTATTAAAAAATTACGACATCTACAGCCCCAAAAACTTATCTGGAGTGGTGGTCAAAAGTGGAACTAACAACGCACTTTCTAAATCAGATAGCTATTCGAACACTTAACTGGATAACAACACCGACGTCTCTGTGTCAGATAAGTTTGTAGGGCTGTACCAACCTAAGAACTGTCGTTTTTTTGCTAAATTCTAAGTTATTCTAATTGTTTGCTAAATGAAATAGCTACATGTATTCATAATACTGCTAAGTTTTGGTCTTTAAGTTACATTAAGCTACAAAGGGTGTCCTATCATCATCATCATAAAGATAAGATAAAGATAATTTTATTTGTTTTGAATATGGTAATTTTACATTGGTGGTCATAATTCACACGTCCAACATACTCAGTCATACATTATGACATACAAATAATTTAGTTCCCATAAGTAGGTACTAGAGTAGATACATCCATTCATCATTACCAGCTTGTTTACGTCCATTGTTGGACAAGGCCTCCCCCATTGAATACAACGGGGGGATTTGCCTTATCACCACGCTTGGCAGGCGGATTGGTGATCGCAGTTTGGTGTTGAGAGACTGATGCCTGGTACTGGTGTAATCCCATAATCCAATTATGTAAGGCTTTTACGCATCCACGTGAGACGGAGAGGTATATTTTTAAGCAGGACACACACCACGGCACCTTTATGTTATATTATATCAATATTATGTACCAGGGTAGCTTTGCTAGGAAAATTCGGAAAACGCGTTTACCTAGAGATTAAACCTAGCTAGACCAGTTTTTTTGCCCCCAAAAGCCCCCATATAGCAAATTTCATCGAAATCGTTAGACCTGAGAATCGTTAGAATTGCTTCAATTAATTTTTTATTTTGCATTGTTATAAAAATAATTATGTTTAATACATTGGATACTTTTTATCCCAAAATTAAATTCCTCGGGAAATGAACGCGAGTGAAATCGCGAAGAAAATGAAAAGAGCGAGAAAGTAATGTAAGGATGGATCATTCACCACACTAGTTTCCTCGTAAAAGCTGACTAAGGAATTACACCAGGCGATTGGTAGCAGCATCTACCTGAGTACTTAAACACCAAACTGCAATCACCAATCCGCATACCAAACATGGTAATTCCCCCCCATTGTATTTAAAGGGGGAGGCCTCGTCTAGCAGTGGACGCGTCAAAGGCTGCTAATAAACACTTACTGATAAATTACCTGACAAGTCTTATCAAAGCTATTGACAGTCATTCATATCTGACAGATAAATAGTAGGCAACGCACGGAAGAATGAATGTCAAAGGCAACGTAGGTATCACTTATGGGTAGACCCTTAAGGCCCACGTTCACGAACAAAACCAAACCCCTGGTTTATTTTAACCATTGGTCAATTTGACAGATAATGTATGAAAACATCTGTCAAAATTAATTGGTTAGGCTAAGCCTTCGAGCAACACGGACTTCCTGCCTTGGGCCGGAAGGGAGTAGCCTTAGCGATATATTACCATTCAAATAGTTCTGTCATTTTTTGCGGGGGGAAATGTGCACACAAGCCCAATTCCACATATACACATCCAAATACAACACTGTAATGACAACACTCACACTAACAAACCTTGCACAGAATAACAACTAGTTTTATTAAACGCATATGCCTACTTTGGCTTGTAGTTTGACAGAGGGGAACGCTGCGAATGGCTACTCCCTTCCGTGTTGCTCGAAGAGCTAAACAGTCGTTTAACCATTAGTTATGTGTTGGTGAACAGTGGCCTTAGTGTAAGTATACTCGGTAACTGAATACCACTGCTGGGCTAATTGGCTACAATACAAACGATCTGGGGGCCAATAAGACCTGTCAGTTTTGTCAGAACTGACACTATCTTGAAAACATACGAGAATGACACCCTTTTACAAAATTAAAACTTAATTTAAAATTAAATGCATTAAAACTCCTATAAAAATACTGGTATACTTCATTTGTACATTGTTTAATTTAATCTATACAAAACATTAAGCGTGTGTCTATATTAATAGATAGGGTTCCGTAACTAAAACTTAAAAAAGAAACTTAAAATTGAAGACAAAATATTATAACATATAAAAATAAGAATAAGAAATGACGTAAGTAATATAAGCTGTAAGTATGGATCGTTGAAACGTTAAAGATTGACAATAAAATCCGACAAAACTGGACTATAAAAAAAAAAAAAAAAAAATGCTGGACATTTCACACAACTTTATGTAGCCCCAAGCTAAGCAGAGCTTGTGTTATGGGTACTAGATAACTGATATACTTAATACAATACATTACATAGATATTTTTATTAAAAATACCCAGAACACCCTGAACAAATATCTGCAGATAGTACAAATATTTGCTCCGAGGCGGGAATCGAACCCGCAACTTCCTGTGTCGCAGGCGAACCTTCGCCCGCCGCACCACAGAGGTCGCCAAACTATGCAGAGACTATTTAGAGGTATAGTCCCGTTTTGTCGAATTTTAATGTCAAATTTTAACGATTCAACGATCCATACTTGCAGCCAAGATATTAATATCTGCTGTTTTTGGAATTAAGATAAAATAAGATAAGATAATCAAAAAATACTTTAAAAAGCTGCCATATCAATAAAAGGCGAAATTTATGAGAAAATTTTATCAAAATCAGTTCAGCTATCCTATAAATTCAAAAGTTCACTAAAAACGAGCGGATAAACGGTTAAAACCTGACCAATTAGTTTGACAGATGTTTTTATAATAATATATCATATATATATACTGACAGCTCGTTTATTTTTTGGCGGATTTTAATCTCTGCCAACTTCGGTAGGCTTATAGATATATAGAATATTATATATTGCACATAACATTGTACATAGACGGACTTAATGCTAGGAAGTATTCTCTACCAGCTAAATTTTGTGTAATGTTGATAACATTTATGTAGGTGGTGCAAAATATGTACACAGAAAAGAATTGGTATGTATAGCTTATGAAATATATAATTATATATATATATATATATAAATCTGTCAAAATCTATATATCTATATATATATATATATATATATCTATATGTTTATGCCATTTATGTCGATTTTGGAACAGCCTTTAAAAACAAATAATAACATCCCTCTATTTCAACCAGCCGTGGAGTCGGTCAGTGGCGCAGCGGTTAACGCATCTTATCAATGACGATCGCGGGTTCGATCCCCGCCTGGTTGATAATTTTTGGGATATTATAAAATATTAACATTTCTTATAAATGCGATTAATAAATAAGAATGGACACATGAAACAAAATTAAAAAATATGGCATTTTATAGAAACTCATCAATTATTTATGATTTGAGGTAATCATTTTGTGATAATTAATAAATAAATAGGTTAGTTAAAATATTATGCATTTTTCGTAGTTTTTCTAAATCTACTGGCACTTACGCCAAAAAAGTAGTTCCGCATACAAATACAAACATGTATAAATAAATTTTATAAAAGTACAAAATAAACATGCGAAATTAAAAAAAATATGTATAACAGATTTGAAAATTATAATAGTTAAAATAAGCTACCAGCTTTTTTAAAATACATAATATGACAATCACAAACAATATGTTACATAAGATTTTTATGCTAAAAACTATTTTTATGCTTTCATCTCTTAGTAATGGAGTACGTACGTTTTTGAATGATACGCATTTAACCCTAAAACTTATTGGTGTTGCCAATATTAAATTATTGCCAGCTAAAAATCACAATTTTCTAACAACTATCTTAAGGGCACAAAAAGTCTTTTAAGCTTTCATACATACGAATTGGCTGATGTTTTTCAGGGACTTTCCCACCAAGACCTGCCCCCCCAATTACAAGTAGCAAATGGCAATGGGGAGGGCAATAATGGGGATCATTTTGGCAGTCTTAGAGCTGTACGAATCTTTTGAAACTTGAAAGGGGGAATATTTAGATCTAGAAGTTTCCCCTATTCAAGTTTCATAAGATTTAGATAGCGCTAAGGCTGCCAAAATGATACCCATTGCTGTTTTCCCCATTGTGATATGCTACTGTAATTAGCCGCGTACTGACCAAGCGAGCGGCTTCGCGAGGCAGCCTCGGACATTTGCCGCAGTACGCATGCCGCGCGAGGCGGCCTCGGTCTGTAAGTTTTCTAATCCGAGGCTGCCTCGCGTGGCAAGGCCGAGCCACCGTGAGCATCGACGCTCAGTTTAATAAGCGAGGCAAAACACTACCGTCTTGAGTGAGCGCGGAAAACTTACTGAGGCGCCTTTGAGCATCGACAAAAACCGACTACGCTCGGCTCGGGCCGCGGCACGCTCAGGCGAGGCAGCGCGTGCGTTTGCCTCGGGCGAGGCACGTCTTGACCGACCGAGGATTTGCCTCTGCTCGCTCAGTCAGTACGCGGCTATTGGGGGGCTGTTAACACGTTCCCTGCTGATCGTTGTTTGATTCTAGAGAGTTTTTTTTTGTGTATTTTTGGGCGAATTTTTACCTTAATCAGTGCTTCGATACGCAGACGTGTTTGACGCGGCCCTACTAGCGCAGCACACCACGTCTGTGTTTCAATTCGAAAAAGCGTATATACACGCGAATCTCTGAACACGGTCCGCATTCAAAGTCTCAAGTTTCAAATAGCTTAACGAACTAAAAGCCAGATAGCAAGGCTTGGAGCCAATTTCACCAAAAATAGCAGTTAGTAAATTGTCTTGTTAAATTTAACCATTGGTCAAGGTGAAAGATAACCTTTGAAAATACCCATCAAAAAACATTGGTTAGACTAAACAGTTGTTTAGTCATTGTTATTTATTGGTGAAATCAAACCTTAGTGAGAGAGGCCCTAATAATAATTACGTTTGTATGACCCGCGCAATATAGTCTTAACCCTAAATGGAATAGCCAACTTCATACAAAAATACTAAATACATTACATACACAAGACACGTCTATTTTACCCGACTGCGCGCGCAAAGGGCTATCACGAATGTCATAAGTATAGTTACTTCTTAGACTAAAGTTCTAAACTAACATAATTATTGCTTAAATGTCTACGATTTGACAGTACTTGCTTGGACAATTTCTTTACGATTCTATTTCTGAAGATCGTTTTCCTATTTCATGATCAGAGACATGTAGACCTAGGATGAGCTATAAATTTCACGTTTCACAGATTGAGGATTGACATACGGAGTCAGTTGAGGTTTAACATACGGAGTCAGTTGAGGTTTAACATATGGAGTCAGTTGAGGTTTAACATACGGAGTCAGTTGAGGTTTAACATACGAAGTTAGTTGAGGTTTAACATACAAAGTCAGTTGAGGTTCGACATACGGAGTCAGTTGAGCTAAAACCTATGGAGTCAGTTAAGTTTTAGCATACGAAGTCAGTTGAGGTTTAACATACAAAGTCAGTTGAGGTTCGACATACGGAGTCAGTTGAGCTAAAACCTACGGAGTCAGTTGAGGTTTAACATACAAAGTCAGTTGAGGTTTAACATACAAAGTCAGTTGAGGTTTAACATACGGAGTCAGTTCAGGTTTATCAGCCTAAAGGCTACAGCCTTCATTCAGCCTAAAGGCTACAGCCTTCATTCAGCGACGTCTACTAAGAAACCGCGGCAGCAAAATGCGTAGTGAACTATGAACTATTGAACTATGAACTATTTTCTTTTAAAATACGTCCAAAACTTAATTTGAACTACTGCAGTGACCAGTCTGGTACGTTAAGTTAAGGCGATGCCACACAGGCGTTGCGACTGCGCTGCGTCGTCGCAACGCAATGATTTCAACGCAGTGAATGCCACACGAGCGCTGCGTCGGCGCAGCTATGCTATGCTTCGATATGCTATTAAGAAGGCGTACTATGTGATTTTGCCCAACAACATCGATATCTACGGGTTCTACGAGTTAAACATTTTGGAATATGAAAATTTCATATTTTTGCATTTATTGTGTAAAGTTGAAAACACGATATGTAAAAAAACCTCGATAGTTTTATTTAATGAAAAATCCTTGTTTCGCACACGTTTTGAAAGAAATCTCAGGAACCCTACGGTGTTTTAAGATAAATTTTACTACAACAAGTAGGTAATAACTATTTATTCTTATGCTAAAAAATCAGTTTCTTGATAAACACTTTATTTTCGCCATAATTAACAAAAAACTTCATTTTTGTGTAAGACACTCGCTAGCGCGAGCGAGATAGCACGCGGGTTATCGCGTTTGTTAAAGAGGGAGCCTAAATTGTAGTAAACTGCGCTGCCGCTCCGTCGTGGCAACGCCCGTGTGGCGTGTCGTTCAGATTCGTATTTAGAACTACGGAGCGTCACCGCTGCGTCGTCGCAGCGCCGACGCAGCGCAGCCGCAGCGCCCTTAAAGCGCATTATAACAAAAACCTGTGAATACGCTAATGGCATCACATAGGTAATACATTCCGACCGTCACAATTTTTATTATGGATTAATATTACATATTTACTGTGAATTTTCTTACTCCTAGCTGTTAGCCATCGAGTCTCGCCAAGTACTGAACCAGTTTTGGTTGAACATGGCGGAGTAAGGGTGCTTCCTCTTCTTATGGAGTCGGAGGGACTCCTCGGAGGCGTACCAGTATTGGGGGCACTTGTCAAAGGGGTACTTTTCAGACTCCTTCACGTACGGTGCCGTTTGGTCCACTGAAACAATAAAAGTATACATATATTGCTACACCATTTGTACATGGTGGTATAACGGGACATTCTGAATAGGAGATGAGAGATAGATAGAGAGAGAGATATGAGAGAGCGAGAGAGAGAGGCATGAGACTTTTCATCTATATGTCTCAGGGTCAGCAGTGCGCGTGTGATGCCTCTGGTGTTGCAGGCGTTCATAGACTACGGTAACTGCTTTCCATCAGGTGGACCGTATGCTTGTTTGCTTGCCAAGTAGTTTACATTTTTTTTTAAATAGGAACATAAGTTATGGCCCTACTTATAATATATAAGCTATAATGTAATTATAAAGGCACTTAAGTGTTACATGAGCCATATAAATGTGACATAAACCCCATATATGACACACATAGCATAACATAACACCCAACAGTCACATACGTAGTCTTCCCACACTAGGATTGCCTGTGTCGTGGGTATCAGGAACTACGAGAACCATGGTACCATAACAGCCAGACCCGGAACAAATATTTGCAGACATTTATATGGTTCATGTCACACTTATGTGGCTTATGTGTGTCACACTTACATGACTCATGCCAAACTTACATGGACCAGGTACTTGCCATGACAAACATTTACAGACAATACAGGCAGAAATGACGCTTGCTCCCATGCGTATCTACGTGCTTTTTGGTTCAAGCCACACTTATATGGCTCATGTCACACTTGTATGGCTCATGTCACATGTATGTAGCTTATGACACACTTATTTGGCTAATTTCACACTTATGTGGCTCATGTATGTCACACTTGTGGTTTATGTCACATTTATATGGCTCATGAGATGTCACACTTAAATGACTCACGTCACACTTAAATTATTTATGTCACACTTAAATGGGTCATTACACAATTATATGACGCATGCCACACGTATATGACTCATGATACAATTATATGACTCATGACACACTTATATGGCTCATGACACACTTATATGGCTCATGACACACTTATATGGCTTATGACAAACTAATATGGCCTAATGAAGACGAGACACTTACATGGTGGCAGACAATACGGGCAGAAGATTCTATGTCGCTTGCCTCCATGCGTCATTAGATGCTTATTGTGATGTTTCTTGCACGTGGACACGTGCGGACAGCACGGACACGGTATTGCCAGCTGATTGGGCACGGTGCCGTGTCTTTCTGCTGCGTGAGTGAGGAGGGTTGATGCCACTCTGTAGCCCTGAAAACGAAATACCATTTTTATTATTTTGACGACCTCTGTGGCGCAGCGGGCGAGTAGCCAGCTGAGATGCAAGAGGTTGCTGGTTGGATTCCCGCCTCGGAACAAATGTTTATAGGATCTGCAGATACTAGTTCCGGATCTGGGTGAAGTAGTACCAAGGTACTCGTAGTTCCTGATACCCACGACAAAGGGAATCCTAGTGTGCGATTAAGACTATAAATATCACGTTTCACAGATTGAGGTTTGACATACGGAGTCAGTTGAGGTTTAACATACGGAGTCAGTTGAGGTTTAACATACGGAGTCAGTTGAGGTTTAACATACGGAGTCAGTTGAGGTTTATCAGCCTAAAGGCTACAGCCTTCATTCAGCAACGTCTACTAAGAAACCGCGGCAGCAAAATGCGTAGTGAACTATCAACTATTTTCTTTTAAAATACGTCCAAAACTTAATTTGAACTACTGCAGTAGAAAGTGACTGAACTGAGAACTGCTGCTGAAAACGAAACACCATTTTTATTATTTTGACGACCTCTGTGGCGCGGCGGTCGAGTAGCCGGCAGAGATGCTAGAGGTTGCGGGTTCGGTTCCCGCTGCGGGACAAATATTTGTATGATCTGCAAATATGTGTTACGGATCTGGGTGAAGTAGTAGCAAGGTACTCGTAGTTACTTATACCCACGACAAAGGGAATCCTAGTGTGCGATCAAGACTATGTTTGTGACTGTTGGGTGATATGTTATGTTTACCTTAAAGCAGTGTTCGCATCGGAAGGGGAACAGCTTCCACTTGGGGTTTTTCTTCCGGCTGAAGGTCATCTTGTAAGGGTCCGACGGAAACCAGTCTGAGGGGTCCAGGGTTAGTTCCACCAGCTCCACTCCTGAAAACATCTTGTCTTTAGACACAAAATAAAGATAGTATAGAAGACTCACTTCACGAACAAAGGTGTTGTTCCAAGATGTATGGAGCCTAGCCCTTGTCGGTGTACACTTGTGTAAATGTGGCTAAATATATGTAAAACCTTTTCCCATTGTAATTTTTTGATTATTTCGCTTCATTTAATGCAGGTTCCTAAAATATCTTTCTCACGGAGAGCAACACAAGACAAAACAATATGGCGGGGCGGATACAATTTACTCTGTGGTAAAATGTTTCGACAGCTGTTGATAACTTTGACCAGAACTGCATTTCGTTCTCGTCTTGACTCCAAGGTCTTGGAGCAGGCAAAATATTTTCGCGTAGAATCGAAATGTTGAATTGAAGAACTCGTAGGTACTGATGTGATGATCGTAATAAAGCTAGCGTAGGCAACGCATTTTATGTAGACACACTACTCCCAACGAACGAATAAAGCAAGCAACCACAGAGCAATAAACGTGACATTCCCTGTCATGACTGCTCAGGAAAATATGTTACCATTGTAATTTTTTATCGAATTTTAAATATTTCTGTGCAGTAAATTATGATTAAGAGTATTTTTACGATAATCACTGATTTTTTCGCCATTCTCTGTCTGGTGTACATCGATATAGGCCATTTTGGAACATGTCCTTTATGTAAATAGCGACTTTTGCTGGGACGCAACAAAGTGCAATTCAGCTCGCATAAGCGCTTAGTGCCTATCGCGATATACACCTAAACATTTCCGCTCTCTTCTAACGCGTAACTCTGTCGCTGTCTGGCGCGGAGTGACGTTGCTCGTAAGGGTTGACGACTAGTGCTATGTGCTTAAGACAACATAATTATCTAATGGCATACATTAGTGTGTACCTTGCCAATTAAACTAAATATCTCTTTACAGAATAAATAATAGTACAAGATAAGTACTCGAACTTAACAACTTTTCATTTAAAAACCCGACTTCCGCCATTGTATTCGACTAAATATTTTGATGAAAAAAAATGATGAAAGAACCATAGTGGTGAAAGGATTATGATACTTTTTGAATGTAAATGCTTGGTTTGTTGCTGAAAATATCAAAATCGCCATATGTATGCCGACAATATTTGAGGAGTTACCTCAATTCCTCATGGATCCCATCATCAGAACTGGATTTTAAAAAAATGGGACCAATCTGGAAGTATATCTATTCAAATAAAAAAAGAATTTTCCAAATCGGTTCATACACGCCGGATATATGCGGTAACAAACATAAAAAAAAATACAACCGAATTGAGAACCTCCTCCTTTTTTGGGAAGTCGGTTAAAAAGCTATAAGAATTACTTTTTAGTTAGCGTAAGGCGCGCGTCAGGTCGAGCGCGCGCGACACACCTTACTGAATAAACCCGGCTTGCCGGGCGGCCCGGGTACTTGTAGCTTCATACCTAAAGCGCGGAGTGCGCCACGACTGCCACGGGTCTAGATATTAGTGTACTGATAATGTGTTTCAAAGTTTCATACAATTTGAAGAAATAACTTCGTTCGCGTGCGTTTGTTAGTAGTAGAACTTCTTGTGAAAGAGTTCGTCCGGGGAAGTGCGTCCCTATTCCTGCCGCCAAGCAGTAGTGCTCGCATTGCTGTGTTTCGGTTCTAAGGGTACGGGTGCCGGTGAAATTACAGGCACATGAGACTTTTTATCTGTGTCTCAGGGTCGGCTGCGCGCGTGTGATGCCTTTGGTGTTGCAGACGTCCATAGGCTACGGTAACTGCTTTCCATCTGGTGGGTATATTGTATATACTTAACTCATAATTAGGTCATGTTTTGTAATAAAGCCGAATGAACCCCATATTGATAATATACATACCATCAGGTACTTTAATAGGCGGTGGTATAAACACTGGAACCTCCTTGGGTTTAGGGACAGGCGGTGGAGGCGGCACTCCCAGCACTGAAGTGTTATTCGCAGCCAGTAGACTCGTTAATATTGTATTTTGTGTCTGAAAATTTATTTTAATTAATTAATAAAACAACAATCGTTTAGTTCACTAAAATTGATTGAAAAAATTTAAAGTAGAACACACACACGCACACAAACACACACACGCATACACAAACACGCGCGCGCACACACATAAACGCACAAACACACACACGCACGCACACACAAACGCACGCGCACACAGACACCCACACGCACACACACAAACACATGCGCGCGCGTACACGCACACACACACACTTATTCCATACATTTCATGTAGTAAGTACATGAAATTACACTAGGGTTAGAGTCAAATAAAAAATAAAAGAAATTAAACGGTTATAACAAAAAAAAATTAGATAAGTTCATCAAATGAACAACTTTATGAAAAATCATGATTTTCATAGTCAACTTTATTTAGTAATGTGTACTTTGTAAATCTAAGAAACCTCAAGTGCGCGAGTTCGACTCGCACTTCGGCGATTTTTATATCATTGTTTTATTATAACCGTGGTGTGTCCGGCCTATGAATAGACCCCTCCGTCTCCTCCCGTGGATTTCGTAAAAGCCAACTTAGCGATTACACCAGGGGATAGCCAGCAGCATCCACCTGCAGTGTTGCCAGATGGCTTTGTGTATTTCCCCCCAAACCTCGCCAAAAAACCCCCGAAAAACTGCTTTTTTGAAAAAATAACCCCCAACCTATTAAATTTTTTTTTCTAATCCAATTTCAGTTTTTTGTATTAATTTGAAGGGAATAAAAATACAACATGTATTTTTTCTGTTGCTTTTTAATTATAATTGTTTTTTACTCAGGTTAATTCAGCCAGAGCTTACATCATCATTCTCACCTTCAACTTCAGTTACATTCATATTAATATTAGTTTTAATATACATTTTTTCAACAACAATCCAGAATTTCGAGGATGAGGTAAGCTAGTTAGCGTTGTACTTAGCTAACGTTCGATTGATTCGATCGATCGACTCGTATCATTATTTCGCGATGAATTAGTAGGTTTAAAACTCCTAAAAAACCCATATTCGAATTATTTCCACCCGGAAATCCCCCCAAAGGATTTATCCCCCCAAAATTCCCCCCGGAGGCTTAAAAACCCCCAAATTTGCAGGGAATCCCCCCCATCTGGCATCAGTGTCCACCTGAGCACTTAATACTAATACTGCGATCACCAATCAGTCTGCCATGCGTGGTGACCCATCCTCCCCATTGTCGATGTTGACCGAAACCCCCAGGTGTTCGAAGTCTGGGGTGCAAGCTAGAACCGTGAGTTCAGCCTAGGTGCTGTTCCACGCTGGTGGCTTGATGTGTGAAATTGAAAATTTGAATGATTTGATTAACACTGGATGACCGCTGATATTTTGAAACACACTGAATATTGAATAAAACTGTTTATTACTGAACAAATTGACTTATTTTAAATTATGAAAATGAATGACCGTCCGTCTACATCGCTGACCGGGGCGCAAGAGAGAGCTGCCCGCTACCACCTTTCTTAAACTACCACAAAAGTGTGACCAACTAAAATTCCATCATAGATTATAAAACATGTGATTTTTCAACAGTCCTCTGTGGCGCGGCGGGCGAAGGTTCGTCTGCGACGTAAGAGGTTGCGGGTTCGATTCCCGCCTTGGAACAAATATTTGTACGATCTGCAGATATTTGTTCAGGGTGTTTTGGGTATTTTCTATGTATAACAAAAAAATATCTATCATGTAATGTATTGTGTTAAGGTGATTGCTCTCGCATGTGACGCGAAATTCAAATTTTATTGCGTTTTTGCTCATTACAGCTCATCAACACTTCTTGAGATAGTAAAAACTGATTTTGCGAAAACTAGGAGACCTAACACACATGTTTTAGTTTATAGTTTCACATATAGATCATTACTTCAGCTACGAATACTCTTCAATGATTTTTACAGTGTTTTTTTGGTTTAAAGGTATGCGTAGCTTAACTAATGACATTTATGGGATACTATCAATTAAAACATGTGTGCTAGGTCTCCTAGTTTTCGCAAAATCTGTTTTCTCTATCTCAAGAAGTGTTGATTAGCTGTGATTTACAAAAAACACAATAAAATTTGAATTTCGCGCCACATGCGAGAGCAATCACCTTAAGTATATCAGTTATCTAGTACCCATAACACAAGCTCTGCTTAGCTTGGGGCTAGATAATATTATGTGAAATTATCCAGCATTTATTTATAACATTGATTGTAGTTATTGAGATATGGGATATTTTCGGTTACACACTATGAACTTTGAATTCACGAGACGCATTTTTTTTTAATTTTTTTAGTTTAGTATATAATATGCTTTATATCCTACTATCCTATCCTACTAATATTATAGACGCGAAAGTTTGTGAGTATGGATGGATGTTTGTTACTCTTTCACGTAAAAACTACTGAATGGATTTGAGTGAAAGGAATGGAGATACTTTACGCCCTGGATTAACACAGGCTACTTTTCATCATCATCATCATCAATTTTCATCATTATTCACGCGGGTGAAACCGTGGGCGCAACTAGTATTAATATAAAATTGTTTGTATTGTATACTGCAGTAGTATATTGTCGTTTTTTTTATCAATATGTATGTATATAGCTACACGTCATCGTATCAATATTTAAAAGTATGTAGATAGGTACACAATCAATGCCCCATGTTCATTTTATATTGTCCATTCCATTCATAGGTTGTCTTAAAGAAATCGCTACAGAGCGATAACACCGCCCATTGTATAATATAGTTAGTTTTAGTTTTTGATTATAAAATTGTTATTTTTTAGTATATTATAGCAATAAAGTATAAATAAGCAATAAGTATTATAGCAATAAGTATTTTCTATTTTCATTTTGCAACTTATTTACCTGTAAGCTGGTTCCAATATTGAAACTCTGGGAACCATCCGTTTTTGGTTTTCGTTTGTACCCTTTCGGGGGTCCTCTCTTTTTGGCAACTTCTCCATTTTTTTTATATCTGTAACATGTATTTCTTAATTAAAAAGTCTCTATCTAATTAAATTCAGAAGTCTGAGGATCAAGGGAAAGCAACAAAATTAAAAAAAACCTTACAGTCGAATTGGGGATTCGTTTTTTTTTTAATGTTTGTTACCGCTTTTAATGTATCTTCGTCATTTATAAACCGATTTGGAAAATTCTTTTTTTATTTGATAGGATTATACTTCCAGATTGGTCACATTTAAAAAAACCCCAGTGCTGGTGATGGAATCCATGATAAATTGAGGGAACTCCACAAATATTATAGGTATACATATAGCGATTTTGGTATTTTTCAGCAACAAGTTATTGTTTTGTATACCTTTAGCAAAAACATGCAGATAGCCGAATTCAATAGCAAAAAATCTTCTTAGAAATAGTCTTCAAAAAAGGAGGAGGTTCTCAATTGAACTGTGTTATTTGAAGTCTGCAAAAAGTTTTTTTTTTATACAACTTTGCAAACAAACAAGCTTACGGCCCACATTATGGAAAGTAGTTACCGTAGCCTACGGACGCCTGCAACACCAGAGGCATAACACGCGCGCTGCCGACCCTGAGACATAAAGATGAAAAGTCTCATGTGCCTGTAATTTCACCGGCATCCGTACCCTTCGAACCGAAACACAGCAATGCGAACACTGCTGCTTGGCGGCAGAAATAGGTACGGTGGTAGTACTTCCCCGGACGAACTCTTTCACAAGAAGTTCTACTACTAACAAAAGCTTTTTTCACAAACTTAAAAACCTTATATAATACAAAAGATAGCTTACAAACTAATTTGCTTAATATTCCTAATGTGACCAGATTTACCTTATCACTTCTCCAGTTTCTGTGGTAAATGGGCTTTTAGCATGAACCGGTGTTATGCTCAACTTAGCCGGCAGCGAGAACCTCGTCTGAAGATTCTTCACAATATTATTGGCTTCGGAGGCCAAAGCCAATGGATTTGCCAGATTCAATGGATTATTCACAAATTTTGGGAGCGCTGGGGAACTAGGAAATATGCTAAGAGATTTGGGAGTATTGAACGCTGGGATTTGGTATACTTGGAGGTTGAGGGAGTTGATTTTGATCCGTTTAGATGCTGGTTCGTCAGGTTCATCGCTATCAGACTGGCAGTCTGTATCGAGGGGATCAGAGTCATTGAAGGGATCCTGTTCTTTCTCTTGTAGGCAAAACATCTGGAAAATACGTTTTATCTTGTTAATTATGTATTTGCTATACGTATGTGTGCGTGGAGTACAGTCGTCAAAAGTCGATAAATCAAATTAATTTTTATTCATTGAAATCACAAGGATCATTTTGAATCGTCTTATATAAACTTAAATTACTCCTGTTCCAACGCGACCAAGCCTAGAAGAATCAGGCAACAAACTCGGCTTGGCTTACATAAATGGTCCGTCTTACCCCTAGGTGAGAAGCGCCTGTGTGGTGCCTCGGAGCAAGCAATTGCTGATACATAGTAAATGAAAAATTAAAAACCTTAGGAAGGTAGTCAAAAGTAAATAAACATCAGCAAAAATATGCAAGACAGCACACGCTACGCTTGTTATACTTATAAATAACAATCTAATAGAAACGTGTCAAAATTCAATTATTATTTAGTCAATAGGTTTTTTTTTTTATATCTCTTTGATACGTAATTTTTAATAAAATAATATAATTATAGTTTGCAATTTTAATATTAGTTATACATTTGTTTTGGCTGTGTTGGAGCAAGTTCAGTTCCAAGCTTTATTATCATCCAAATAATCTTAGATTTTTAACCGACTTCCCAAAAAAGGAGGAGGTTCTCAATTCGGTTGTAATTTTTTTTTTTTTAATGTTTGTTACCGCATATCTCCGGCGTTTATGAACCGATTTGGATTTTTTTTTTTATTTGAATAGATATACTTCCCGATTGGTCCCATTTTTTTCAAAATCCATTTCTGATGATGGAATCCATGAGGAATTGAGGGAACTCCTCAAATATTGTAGGCATACATATGGCGATTTTGATATTTTCAGCAACAAACCAAGCATTTGCATTCAGAAAGTATCATAATCCTTTCACCACTATGGTTCTTTCATCATTTTTTTTTCATCCAAATATTTAGTCGTATACTATGGCGGAAGTCGGTTTTTTAAATGAAAAGTTATACAGTGTGTTTTTTTTAAATGGGACAGTATGGGGATATCCGAATCCATAAGAGATACGGGAAAACTGTCTTTGGAACCATTTGCTCATTTTGTATGAAAATGATTTTGGCATAGTTATTTTTTTGGTCAAGCGTGAGTTCTCCATAAAAATGAGTAGTTTTGATCAAAAATTTTTTTTATGCGTATCGACTCAGTTTCATGTAAGGATTGTTTCATTGTATCGGAACAAAAAAATCTGAGCAGCAGAAGTTAGTCAAATTTTATAAAATGTTTTCTCTTACAAATTGTAAGTAATCTGGTACCTATGTTAATAAAACTATCGCAATAAATTTTCAAAATGGCCTCCCTCTTGCTGTTTCCAGGTACGGGTACGTTTCAGAATACCTCTTGCATGCTAGTACGCTTTTTTAGAAAGTTTAGTTTTAATTAAGTTTTTAAAGTTTATCGAATCATAGTATTACTGAAGACAGGAGCTACGGACAGTGGGCTATGTCGTGGCTATCTTCAGGACGAGGAGACAGTGGAGCATTATATTGCACAGCCACAAATGAAGCTAGGAAAAAAAACCGGACTCCAGGAGCTGATAGTCCTGTTTAACTTCATCCATTACTCATTTGGGAACACTGGAACAGTGCTGCCATCAACCCAGGGTCCTTCTCCGATTTTTTAAGGAATTGGGCTGGCTGGGGTAAGGTTAGCAGGGGGACAATGCACAATACACCCCAATGCGGGAAGTTAGTGCAGATCTTATCTCCCCCATTTTCAATTAGAATTAGAATTATTAGTATTACTGAACAGAGTGCAAGATTATTAACAATTTTTTTTAACAGACTTCACAAAAAAGAGGAAGTTCTCAATTCGGTTGTTTTTTTTTCACCACTATGGTTCTTTCATAATTTTTTTTTCGTCCAGATATTTAGTCGAATACTATGGCGAAAGTCGGTTTTTTAAATGATAACTTTTCATTTAAAAAACCGACTTCCGCCATTGTATTCGACAACAAAAAAAAATGATGAAAGAACCATAGTGGTGAAAGGATTATGATACTTTTTGAATGCAAATGCTTGGTTTGTTGCTGAAAATATCAAAATCGCCATATGTATGCCTACAATATTCGAGGAGTTTCCTCAATTCCTCATGGATTCCATCATCAGAACTGGATTCTGAAATGGGACCAATCTGGAAGTATATCTATTCAAATAAAAAAATAATTTTCCAAATCGGTTCATAAACGCCGGAGATAATATGCTGTAACAAACATTAAAAAAAAAAAAAAAACAACCGAATTGAGAACCTCCTCCTTTTTTGGGAATTCGGTTAAAAAGTTATTGTTATTATTTTTTTTTATTATTTTTACATTATTAGTATTATTATTGACGATCATTGTGGTGCGGCGGGCGAGTAGCCGGCTGAGATGCGAGAGGTTGCGAGTTCGACTCCCGCTGTGAGACAAATGTTTGTATGCTCTGCAAATATTTGTTCCTGGTCTGGGTGTTACGGTACCATGGTAGTCGTAGTTCCCGATACCCACGACACAGGGAATCCTAGTGTGGTATAAGGACTAGTACCATGGTACCATAACACCCAGAGCCGGAACAAATATTTACAGATCATACAAACAATTGTCCCTCAGCGGGAATCGAACCCGCAACCTCTTGCATCTCAACCGGCTAAATAGCTTGTAGAGGTTTGTGAACGCTCAACCCTTGAGGAAAAAAAAAGATCAGGACGTGTCCAGTCACAAACTTAATCCTGGATATTAAGATTTCCTGGGATAATTAAATTGTGACTAAAAATCACCGATGACAAAAAGGCCACGACTTAGTCCTGGAATGCATAGGAGTTGCAGCTCAACGTGAACAAATCCTCAACAACCCGAGGTCACTCCGCGAAGCCTGCAAAGACCTCAGGAAGCTTCTGGACGGAGTTAGGCTGGCCAACTATCTAGCCAGTTAACTCCTACGCATAATGGACCATCCATAGAGTTTGAATGCGGAAAAGGGAGTTCTTTAAAACAAACCCTAGGTCACTACGCGAAGCCTGCGAAGACCTCAGGAAGCTCCTGTGCTTCAGGACGGAGTTAGGCTGGCTAACTATCTAGCCAGTTAACTCTCACGCATAATGGACCATCCATAGAGCACGAATGCGGAAAAGGGAGTTCATTAACAGATGACTTAACTCAACACCCAACAGTCACATACATAGTCTGGATCCCACAATAGGATTACCTATGTCATGGGTATAAGGAACTACGAGTACCATGGTACCAACACCCAGACCCAAAACACAACATTTGCAGAACATACAAACAATTGTCCTGCACAGGGAATTGAACCCGTAACTGATGATAATTTCCTCATTTCGTATTCTATCATGTAGTGAAACTCCTAGCGTAGCTCTCTACACTTGTCGATTGGCGATGCAGTAGAGAAAGGTCTTGATGGACTAAAGACATTATAATGGTTGCAGAAACTCGGTGGATGGAAGCAGCTCAAGACCGTTCATAGAGGGGAGGCCTATGTTCAGCAGTGAACTTTCTACTATCTGATATTGATGATGATGTATAAACCAAAGCTTTTAACACAACATCAGGAAATTCATCATAATTTATAGGTTAGAAGCAGCCATACTCTAAGTGTGTTCCGCGGAACCCTAGGGTTCCGCGATACCCCTGTAGCGGTTCCGCAATAGACTGGACGCCGAACCCGATATGAGACTTCAACTGTCCTCTATCAAACCTGATATCAATCAATTGATGAAAAATAAATAACAGTTTCATACCTCCCATTAGTTAGATTTTTTTTTCAATGTCTTTTATTATTATACTTGTTGTGTAAGTAAATAATAAGTAACTGTTACATGGTACTTTTATTATGCTTATTAATGAAGAATACACTTTTAAAAACTATTGTTTTATTGTAGGGTTCCATCAAGTTATTTCGCTTTCCAAAAGGGTTCCGTCACCAAAAAAGATTGAGAACCGCTTGGGTTAGAGTAAAAGTTCAATGTCAAAAAAAACATGGAGTCATTTCACATTTTGTAAACATTGAGCCGTTTTGTGTCCAACCTGAGAATAGACCCCTCTTTCTCCTCCCGTGGATGTAGTAAAAGCCTTAATAAAGGAATTACACTAGAGGATGGACAGTAGCATCTACCAGAGTACACCGGTAGAGTGTTAAAAGTGACAATCTGAACTGTCAAAACGTATGTTCTTTATTGAAACTAGCTCAAAGTCTAGGGAATTTTTCTTCTTCTTCTCGAAAGTCTAGAGGTTAAGCCATTTTGGTAATAGACAAACTAACAAACCTCAAACACCAAGCTTATTATATATTGGTTCCTTTCAAAATTATCTCTTAGCTTCTTAAATACAAAATGTGATTAACACACATTTATGTACGTATATTTACTTACTAGAAGATTTACCAACTAAGTTTACCTATTATGTTTGCCTACTAAGGGATTACTCCAGGGGATGGGTAGCAGCATCCACCTGAGTATTCAAAACCAAACTGCGATCACCAATCTGCCCAAGCGTGATGATTATGACAAATCCCCCCATTTTATTGAATGGGGGAGGCCTCGTCCAGCAGTGGATGTAAACAGGCTAGTGCTGATGTGATGGTGTATATTTAGGTTACAAAATTTATTACAATAAACTGTAGTGAAAAATATATCTCTTTTAGTTAGAATGTAACGAAGGAAAGTTTTGGTTATGTGTTAATTTAGTTAGTAGTCTTTGTGCAAATATATCAGTTAGCGATTCTTGGAAGTTTTTGAATAATTATTGACTCAATTAATAAGCATGATTCATTATTATAAACTGTATTTTGAATGTAATATTTTGGACTATTGTGAAATGGTTGTTATTGAAATAGAAGCTCTAAAAAGTATAAAAGGGCTATTTAAAAAGAAAAATCTCACTTACGATTCGATTTTCAAATCTTCACAAACACATCGGAATTTCTTACGCCAAGTTTACCGGAATATGTATATTAACACCGAAGATGATAAATTACCACGTAAAGGCACTTACAATCACAAAATGGCGTTATAATTCATAAAAGAACGAAACAATAGGAGCGATCTCATAAAATAACTGCACATGCCACTAAAAACCTAACGCGTAGGTACGTAAAGTTGAACTAATTATCTACTGAAAATGAAACTATACTGAATGAAGAACTCACTTTTTTCGTGTTTTCTCAATAGATTTTTGTAGATTTATCACAAGATTACCACATTTGTATAGATTTAAACAATAGTTTATCGTTTATTGGGTAAAATATCCACGAAACATGAAAAAGAAGGTTAGGTACACGAATATAATAATAACAAGTATTTGACTTTAGTGATGTCTGTAACGAGTTACGAACGAATCGATGGCATAGAAAAATGTTTGTTCGATTTTGACGATCGATTCTATATAAATGCCATATTTTAATCGGCCTAGTCCTTGTGCTATAAAATGTATTTACTGGGCAGGCATTATAAAATTATACAATCAGCATGTACTCTAAGGAAGTTTCCTTCCTACTAGGGAGGGCGAATGACATCGATTGATATGTCCAGCAGGTATATTGTTCTCGTATAGGCAACACGACGGATTTGCATGGTATTTTCACTGTGTTCTCGTTTAAAAAAATTGAACTTATCAGGATTTATAGAAGTGTTGACAAACAGTCAACGACCACCTGTTGCCACGCTGCGTTACTGCGCAGTTCACCCCACTCAGCACTGGACCAAGATGCACTCAATTATGGGCAAACATAATTACTGAGTATATTTTTAAGCCTAGACTGGTAGGCCTGGTTCAAACACAGGGTTAATCTATCCTTCGTAATGACAACGTCAGGGACCGCTTTAATTTGAACGTGGTTTATCATTCGCCTGATTCGTAGAGTCGATACACTTTGATAAATTAAGCTTGCGAATCATTTAAAATATATTGTTGTCTAATCTACATTTGACACTCTGGATAATTATGAAGGATTCCGAATAAAACCGTACAATCACTATAATTTATGAATAATTTGTCTATCAAACTGCATTCGATTCAACATCGTTAAAGAAATGTGTATAAGTTTCCCAACACTAGTTACCGAATTGTCCACTGTCCTCAGCGGCATTTATAAAAGTGTAAATGAATCTGGACTTTATTTCTTAAGCTTAA
The DNA here is from genome assembly GCA_951392215.1 of Epirrita christyi. Lineage (NCBI taxonomy): Eukaryota > Metazoa > Arthropoda > Insecta > Lepidoptera > Geometridae > Epirrita > Epirrita christyi. The sequence goes on along the minus strand of OX595863.1, from coordinate 7,521,253 downwards.
CGATCAACAATAGTTTGGATAGCCGGAGACCGCGGAGGCGTCACTTGTTTGACATTTAGGAAAAAGTTGCCCATTCCCATAATTATTTACAAATTATTATTAGCAATAACGTTGCTAAGGGTAAATTAAATTGTTCTTAAAATAAAGGAAACATTTTTTTTGAGAAATTTTATACGTACATATCACTAGATCTATTTTGTATTTGTACAAAATAAATGTAATTCTGTTATTTTTATTTGGATATATACCAATAAAAGGAATGGGTACACCGCCATCTAGTGGGTAAGGAACGAACAACTACATAAGTGGGCTCAGAGGAGACATTAAATTTCCTCTGAGTAAGTGGTCATTGTAATACGAGATACGCTAGCGACATCTACCGGATTTTTAGAGAACATTTGTTCAGAATCAGGAGGAATTTTTGAAGCTGGCAAGGAAGGGACTTTTAATTTTGCTGAACGGCAATACTAAGGATAGTGATGTGATTACATTCCGTCTCTGTTGGCGCCAAGCCCATAGTAATAAATCTGACTTGCTGTACTCTGAAAACAATCTTGAGTGTGTTCCAAATACCCATCCAAAAATGAAAATGACCGAACTCAACTCTGAGAGTTGATAGGGAGTCAGGGGCTTACCCTCTTATTCATAATCAATTTTTAAACCTTTGATAGCTAAAATAGTTTTTGTCTTGTTTTGACGTAGTAATCGTAGTATGCCATTTTCAGAGAGAACAAAATAAAAGCTATTTTAACTAAAATAGGTTTAAAAAATGATTATGAATAAGGGGGTTTGTCTTTTTCTAAAAAAAGGAAAGAAATCAACGCACGCCGTGTATTGCCATAATTCTTCTGGACTTTGGAACAAGAGTAATTTTAGTTTATACTTAGGACGGTTTAATAATCCTTGATAGTTCACTGAATAAAATACTGACTTTGAATAAAACTATGGTTGGATTAAAATCGATTTTAATTTCTTACATTACTATTCTTATTATTATATTATATGATATTATTACTATTTATATTAATATCAAATAACCTACACAGTTAAGTGTTGATAACCTATTTATAGGTAGAGTTTGTTCAGCGAGAGAGCCGTTGGGATTGGAGGGCGATACCTGTTTTGTTTAGCGGGCAATACTTTGATAATTGTTTATCAAAGGGGCAATACAATGGCGCGTCTGTTCCGTTTTGATTCTAGGTATTACGACTGTTAATTTCTTTAGTTTTTACTTCAAAATGCCGACAGAAAGAAACTAGCTCCTAATTATAATTTTAATAATATATTTCACAAAGTTATAGTTCACAATTTGGTCACGACGGGTCTCTCGCTTAACATAACATAGGTACATACATATTTCTCATACTAAACAACATCCTCTTTTAAACTGTGTTAAAGTTATCACGAGCCCACAAAAAATACATATACAGGGTGTCCCACGGGTATGCCACATGGAGGGAAAGTACGTTAAATATTGTAGATGGAACATTTTACTGAAAGAAGACATTATTTGAATTTAAAAAACAATTTAAACTGCATTCATAGATATTTAAATAATTGCATGGTTGAACCGGGAATCGAACCCGTTACACGAGAAAAATAATCATTCTGTAGCTTTATCATACCGATCGAAAGGCTTCATCATAAGGATTATTTTTTGCTCAATAACATAGTGTCAAAAATAAAAGGAAGACCAAGAGTTTTAACATTTGATGTGAAATTTTGTTCAGAAAAATGAAAAGCTGACATTGCCGTAAGGACATACAACTGACATTATCATAAGTACCTATTACTAATAAATGTACCCACTTGAAATGTACGCATCATTTCCCTATTACTAATTTAGGTGCATGATAAAATGGTAAAGAGATACGTAATTAGTAGGTACCTGGTTGTATGCAATAAATCGAGCCGTATCCTGAGTAAAAATTTAGTTTAAGTACAAGAACCAGTATGAAAGTGTTCACGAGCTACAAGCAGAAGTTTTTCTAAATATCCACAACAAGATCAAAAAATCGACAGGGAGCGAAATAATCAAAAGAAAGTATTCAACAGGAAGGGACTCGTTTTGAGCATTTGATAAATTGATTAAGTTTGTATTATAAATGTTAAAATTCATGGTCTTACTTTTATTTCTGACACTATGTTATTTAGCAAAAAATAAGCCTTATGATGAAGCCTTTCGATCGGTATGATAAAGCTACAGAATGATTATTTTTCTCGTGTAACGGGTTCAATTCCCGGTTCAACCATGCAATTATTTAAATATCTATGAATGCAGTTTAAATTGTTTTTTAAATTAAAATTATGTCTTCTTTCAGTAAAATGTTCCATCTACAATATTCAAGGTACTTTCCCTCCATGTGGCATATCCGTGGGACACCCTGTACATGAACATAATAGGAAGTTTTTTTAATTTTTAGTAGGTAGAAGAACTTCTTGTGAAAGATTTCGTCCGGGGAAGTACTACCACCCTGTAGGTAGGTACCTATATTTCTGCCGCCAAGCATTAGTGTTCGCATTGCTGTGTTTCGGTTTGAAGGGTACGGGTGCCGGTGAAATTACAGGCAAATGAGACTTTTCATCTTTATGTCTCAGGGTCGGCAGCGCGCGTGTGATGCCTCTGGTGTTGCAGGCGTTCATAAGCTACGGTAACTACTTTCCATCAAGTGGGCCATTGCATGTTTGCTTGCCAAGTAGTTTAAAAAAAAATATAAACTTTTCGTATTGAGAATAAAGATTTTCTCATCGCATCGTACAAATAACCCAGCTATCTAAGATTTTAGTTGTATTATTAATTTAATTAAGTAAGTACATTTATCTCGATCTTGTAAGCAAGATATAATGACGAGACAGTGTCGTTAACAATACTAAATTGGTAAAGCAATTCCACGGCCATCATCCACACTATTTTTTTAAAAATTCTGAAATATTATTAGTTTTTTACACGGGCCGTAGCCAGGTTTTTGTTTCGGGGGGTTCAAGAAAATAAAACAACAAAAATGTAGGTACTTACACGCAATTACATTAATATTCATGTAAAAGAAATTGCCGGTCTCCTCAGCGAGTGAATGTAATATTTTTACCGGCGAGCGGAGCGAGCCGTAAAAATTTTGCATTCAAGAGTGTGAACAGCCAAATTTTTTGACTCAAACAACTTTTTATCGATTTATAATAATGTAAAATTTCAACTACTCGCCTCTCCTTATTTCAATATGATAATAATGTATGGCTACATATACCCCCCGGCTACGCCCATGGTTTGTTAGCTTATGAAAATAATAAATAAGAGATATCATTATAAATACACCAAATTCACAGTTTTATCTCTATAATGGTATGAAATAGATTTAATTTAGGTATTTCTTTACTCGTTAAGATTTTATTTTTACGTTTACTATCGGCCACAACGATACAATGTTTTTAAACGAAGGCCATATCGAAACATCAAGATTACGGGCCACATCTACCACGGCCACAACAAGAACGACCCAAACTGGGGTTTATTCCTGCACCACCTAGGTGGACCACGGGATCAAATAATCAAGTGTTTTCTAGTGCTCTCAGGATTAAGTCCCATTAATGGGACCACGGAGGAGATATATTTCTGGTTCCATTGCTTTCTGTAGCCTACTTGTAGGTTGTTGTATGTTTAAACTTTAAACGAATTGTTACAAACAGTGTGGAAAGTTTCAAAATTAGAGAAAGCATTGGGACTACAAGAGATATATATGTCTCATTATATAGTCCTTCATGGACAAAATTCTAGAACCACGAGACAATAGCACCCGAATATATTTCCCATGGGCGTAGCGTCCCCCCAGAGGGGGGGTTTGGGGGTTCACCCTCCCCCCCCAAAATATTCAAAATGTTGTAAAAATCTGATACTTTTTGAAGGAACACCGTGTGGTGAATGAATAATCAATGTCATTTCGTGTACATTTTTGTTGTTTTATTTTCTTGAACCCCCAAACCCCCGAAACTAAAACCTGGCTACGCCCGTGATATTTCCCGTGGTCCATAATTATACAAGTTTTCTGTTAAAATTAAGACGCAATTTTAGCCGCAGCAGCGGCAGCGACCGCAGCCGCCTTCTTCTTGACGGCAAGCGCGGTACGCTGTTTCGCTTGGATCTTCGCTTTCTGGCTTTTGGACAGCTTGCGCTTCTTCATTTCTTCTTTGGACGCTGCTGCTGAAACCAATGTAAGAAGTGTTGAACATGTAGCAGAACCAGGGACCCATTTGACCCCATGCGGCCCCATAGCTGCACCAGGGACCCATTTGATTGCTTAGGATTGAGAGTGAATAGTAGATTGTATCATAAGGGAGCAAAGTTATATTTTTACGGCGAGGGCGCTTTTTTGAATCCAGAGCGAAGTGAGGGATTAGTAGAATCCCGAACGTAGCGAGAGATTCAAAGTACGTCGCCCGAGCCAAAAATATATTTTGCGCCCGAGTGTTACACTCTACTTTTCATCACCCACCCATGAGAAAATAAAAGGCGCCTCATATTTTGTTGAACGAGCGAAGCGAGTTCTCTGAGTCAAGTTGGAAGAATTGGCATTTGTATGTATGTATGTATGTATGTATGTATGTTTGTCCTATGAAAACTTCCTAACCGTTAATTCGATCTTCATGAAATTTAGTATAGGGGTATATAGTATTGGTACAATTTGTAGGTAAGGTTATGAGCTATATCGGTTGGGGGGTTGATAAGATATTGGGTTCCAAGACGGGGTAAAAAAAATAAAAGTGAGACAGTCAGATCAAGTGGGATGTCTTTAAAGCGCTTTAGTTGGACATTTCAAAACTGTTTTTAATAAGTATTTAGACAATATAGTTTTTGAGATACTAGAGAAAAACAAAAACGTACAAATTGAAAATTCTAGGGTACTTCCAGCAATCCCACAATGCTGAAATTTGGTATGCTGGTAGCTTTTGTGACACAAATACAGGAAAAAGTCTAAAATTGAAGAATTTAGAAACTTGTACTCCATAAAACATTAACCAATATAAAACCCATTGTTGACCTCCCATTTCTAGGAATTTCAATGATGTTGGAGTTCTACGTTTCGCCAAAAGGACGTTATCAATTTGATTTGTCAGGTACTTGATATACTTACAGGTATGTAGTATTACGCCCGTTGCTTTGTCCTATTTAAAGGTTATTTCGATGATGTGTAGGAAATTACCTCGAGGTGTTTAAAAATAAATTGGAAAATATGTTATGACTTATAGTCGGGCTGATTATGGTGTCATCGTGAGGTCTCAGCTCGGGGCGAACCACTAGTTTCAAAACAAAACCATGAATTTCTAACAATCCGTGAAATTTTACGAAAACGCGTTTTTCATTTGTTTTTTTTTATTCAGCCAGCGCGGGGCGCGACTATGGGCGGTCGTACACCAGCCAGTATTTATTCAAACAGTATTTGTCTTCGAACACTAAGATGTTCCAAATTCAAAAAGTGCGCCGCAAAGTTAATTGCGGCGCACTTATTTGGGTTCGATATGTTCCAAATTCAAAAAGTGCGCGGCAAAGATAATTGCGGCGCACTTATAGAAGTTTCATAAAGAAAACACCACCTTTGGGTACACTTACAGGCGAACCAAGTCGTCCTTTTCGAATAGATGGGATGAAAAATTCTTTTTGACTTTGACTTTGACTTTTGATATGTATGTAATAATATTGAACGTACCGCTTGCAAACGCCTGTTTGTTCGCCGCTGTTCGCGCAAGATCGCCGAGCGTGTTCGCGAGCACCGCACCGAGTCGCAAGCAATCCGACCGCGTTGCTGAGTGGGCGCGTAGCGCTAGGGTTGCTAATCTGGAATAATTTCATACTCATATATTAAAACCTGTGTGTAATTCCGTACCTACATGTATAAAATGTGCAGGTATAATAATGTAAGTATATTTATACCAGCCAGCAGTAAGCTACTTATACTACGTCTTAAGACAAAGAAGTAAGTAGCTGGATAGGAACCGAGCTACTAAATTATTATTTAGGTACAGTTTTAAGACAAATGTGGTTTTACTTTTTATTTGGAAATTTTGTTTTGTTGCCGTTCAATAACTTTTCATTTAAAAAACCGACTTCCGCCATTGTATTCGACTAAATAATTTTGGATGAATTTTTTTTTATTAAAGAACCATAGTGGTTAAAGTATTATTATACTTTCTGAATGCAAATGCTTGGTGTCTAGCTGAAAATATCAAAATCGCCATATGTATCCCTACAATATTTGAGGAGTTCCCTCAATTCCTCGTGGATCCCATCATCAGAACTGGATTCTGAAAAAAATGGGACCAATCTGGAAGTATACCTATTCAAATAGAAAAAGAATTTTCCAAATCGGTTCATAAACGCCGGAGATATGCGGTAACAAACATTAAAAAAAAAAAAAAAAAAATACAACTGAATTGAGAACCTCCTCCTTTTTGGGAAGTCGGTTAAAAAAGAGCATTTGCATGCCAAAGCTTTTTTAGGGTGGTCATTAGAAAGATTTTTATTTGCAAACCAGTTTTTTTTTCAAAATTCTGTTCGGTTACAACTATTATTAGTATATTGCTCTACCTATACACTATTTTTGCATTTCATTATTTAATCTCGTCACGTCGCACTGGTCGTTCAAAATACTACTTTTGAGAACTTCTGTGGCGGGGCGGGCGAATAGCCGGCTGAGGTGCAAGAGGTTGCGGGGTCGATCCCCGCTGCGGGACAAATGTTTACATTAAGTATCTGCAAATATTTGTTCCGGGTCTGGGTGTTATGGTACCAATGGTAGGTACTCGTAGTTTCTGATACCCACGACACAAGGAATCCTAGTGTGGGATCAGAGGTTGTATACCATGAGCTCTTATAGCGATTCAGTTCAAAAACTATTCAGTACAAAATATCGGTTCCGTGATGTCCGCAGCTATATGTAAAGGCACTGTAGCAGAAGGTCTATAGACTTCTAAGATTAAAGTTATTCAATGATGACGGATATCAACGATGAACCGATATTTTTTACTGTATAGTTTTTTAACTGAATCACTATAATAGCTCATGGTAAGGCCTCAGGACTGCGTGTGTGACTGTTAGGTGTTAAGAGGGCACTATACTACAATTTAGGCTCCCTCTTTAACGCACGTGATAACCCGCGCGCCATCTCGCTCGCGCTAGCGAGTGTCGTGCACAAAAATGAAGTTTTTTGTTTATTATGGCGAAAACAAAGTGTTTATCAAAAAACTGATTTTAGCATAAGACTAAATAGTTATTACCTACTTGTTGTAGTAAAATTTATCTTAAAACACCGTAGGGTTCCTGAGATTTCTTTCAAAACGTGTGTTCAAAACAAAGGTTTTTTCATTAAATAAAACTATCGAGGTTTTTTTTACATATCGTGTTTTCAACTTTACACAATAAATGCAAAAATATAAAACTTTCATATTCCAAAATATTTAACTCGTAGAAACCGCATATACCGAGTTCTAGATCGATTTTGTTGGGCAAATTCACATAGTACGCCTTCTTAAGTGTGTCACACACGTAGCAGATGCGGTAAGATATCTGTATCTGAGCGCGTATTTGTCCATATCGCTCTCTATACTAAACTCAAGGAGCAACACGCACGTAGCATATCACTTATATTTTACCGTCAAGCATCTGTAGGCACCGACATATTATATCAAAAGATGGACAGATTATATCTATGTCTTTGATTATATACACACTAGATAGAGCTTCATGACACAAACGCGTCGAAAAAAATATCAGCTAACTGTTAGCTGATAAGTCGCTTCCCGCCCCTCATTGTCAATTGTATTGTCAAGGCGAACGGTCGCAAAGTGAATTGAAATTTGAGCTAGCAATGACGATTTGCGCCATAAAAGTGTGCAGAAATTACAAAGGACGTTTAAAAACAACTAGTAAAGTCATCTACCATCGATAAGTATCCAGAATTCATAGTATTTTCAAAAGTATTTAATAAAAACAATCAACTTGTTAGCCCCGATTATTCAACTCAAGCTTGGCACTTTTGTCTGTGTTGCCAGTTTTTGAATGCTAAATTCCTTATGACTGAATAAATGATTCATTATAAAGTGAGAATGTCGATTGGGTTCACCTGCTTTTACTTTACTTCACTTTTATCTATGAAAAGTATAGTAGGTATGTACAATATATCGGCCTCTGTGGCGCGGCGGGCGAAAGCATGCATACGTTATCTTATCCACTCTAACGAACGCCTATAGCGATGATTAATCAAAAGATGAATGAGATGAGATTATATTGTGAGTTGAAAATTTAAAATATACAGGGTGTTTTTTTTGAAATGGCACAGTATGGGGATATCCGAATCCATAAGAGATACGGGAAAACTGTCTTTGGAACCATTTGCTCATTTTGTATAAAAACGATTTTGGCATAGTTAATTTTTTGGTCAAGCGTGAGTTCTCCATAAAAATTAGTAGTTTTGATGAAAAAAAATGTTTATGCGTACATTTTTTTTTGATCAGTTTTATGTAAGCATTGTTTCATTATATCGGAAGAAAAAAATCTGAGCAGCAGAAGTTAGTCAAATTTAATAAAATGTTTTCTCATACAATTTGTAAGTAATCTGGTACATACCTACGTTAGTAAAACTATCGCAAAAAAAGAAGTTTTTTAGAATACCTAATGTTCCTATAGTTCACAGACACTGGGTGAATATTATAAAAAAAACAAAGCTTTTTATAGACTTTTTTCCCACACGCTCGACATAATCACAATATCGCTAGTCTATCTATCTCCATTCTGTAAAAAATCAACAGATTCCACTGTTTGTTTTCTAGTAACCGGCAAAACTTACTTACCCGAATATAGTCAGTTTTTCCCAATAAATTGGGAAATATGTCAGTAGCTGTTATCTTTACGCACGCAAACAGACACAAAAGCAATGACGTGACGCGAGTGTAAGACAAACCTGCATGCATGTTTGTGTGTGTAGACACGCACACGCGCTAGCAAAGGCTGGCCTGTTTCTTTTGTAGTGATTGCAGGATGAAACTCTATCTAGTGTGTATATAATCAAAGATCTGTGTATACAAATTGAAATACAATACAGTTTGAAGGTTTCCGCGTGAATGTATCATTTTCGTATATTATCGTATCTGCTACGTGTGTAATGCACTTTATGTTATGTTACATTGATTGATTTGGAAGGATCACTTACCTTACCTTATATTATCTTTTTAGAAAAATTACGACTATACACCAAGTACTTAAAAAAAAAACCAAGCCTTGAATGTAAATTTTATTATAAGTTACTGATATAAACATTTTTAATTTGTAATTTTTTTAACTTTAATTTTTTTTTTCTAAAATGATACCAAACCACGATAACTTCAATTTTTAACCGACTTCCCAAAAAGGAGGAGGTTCTCAATTCGGTTGTATTTTTTTTTTTTTTTTTTATGTTTGTTACCGCATATCTCCGGCGTTTATGAACCGATTTGGAAAATTCTTTTTTTATTCGAATTGATATACTTCCAGATTGGTCCCATTTTTTTCAGAATCCAGTTCTGATGATGGGATCCACGAGGAATTGAGGGAACTCCTCAAATATTGTAGGGATACATATGGCGATTTTGATATTTTCAGCAAGACACCAAGCATTTGCATTCAGAAAGTATCATAATCCTTTCACCACTATGGTTATTTCATAATTTTTTTTCATCCAAAATTATTTAGTCCAATACAATGGCGGAAGTCGGTTTTTAAATGAAAAGTTATATCTTATCTTACCTGCCAGGCAACTCCAGCTGTTCGGTGTCGAGGTCACACGCCGGCGCGGTGATGTTCTTGTTCTTGGCTCCAAGCGCCATCTGCGACCAGCGAGACTATTTGCAAACAACAACATTTGTTTTACGGACTCGATGTAAATTTTTGGGTATCGTTGAAAGAAAGAAAGAATTTCTTTATTTGCTTGAAATAGACACATACACACACAGATACAGGCTGTTCAATTAAAATATAAGACTCATATTGACGACCTCTGTGGCGCGGCGGGCGAAGGTTCGCCTGCAACGCAGGAGGTTGCGGGTTCGATTCCCGCCTCTGAACAAATATTTGTACGATCTGCAGAGGTTCAGGGTTTTCTGGGTATTTTTCTATGTATAATAAAAAAATATCTATCTATGTAAATTGTATTAAGTATATCAGTTATCTAGTACCCATAACACATGCTCTGCTTAGCTTGGGGCTTGATAATGTTGTGTGAAATGTCCAGCATTTATTTATTTATTATATTTATTAATATATTCCGCTAGGTGCAACTTTGAATCGGGTGTCGCTGTCATACACGTAGAGAATAATTTAGCCGTCATACGTAAAACAGTTATTTTTTATACTGGATAATTTAGGATTACTACCATTTTTTTATATATAATCGAAATTTTCTACATAACAATACAGTAAATTACTAGGTATGGATAAAATATATCAAAAAAATTATATTACATAGTCGTTATATGCAAAAACATAATTGAGGTTGCATACAAAATAGGTTAATGTACCTGTGTTATAGTTTTTGATACCATTTTTATAATATAGGACTTTTTTGAAAATTAATCGCAACAAGACGCACTGCGCAGGCGGAGCTAGTACCAACATTAGAATTACTTTAATAAAAGTTTAAATGTATGTTTCAAAACAAGCTTTTGTTAAATTCGTTATCGGAACCTGATAAAAACGAGTCCAAACACTGCCAGGCTACTACAAATCATCGAGGAGTTCCGCTGTCCACCTTCCGTCTCTATCATCAGATCAGCTCGGGTCACCATAATATTGTATTGTCATCTGAACTTGACAGGTATAGATAGATAGATAGATTATAACTTTATTGTACACCATAAACAAAAAACAAAAAAAAATAAGGATACAATCAAATCAGTGGTACAATGTGCGGTCTTATCGCTTAAGGGGTATGCACAAATTTCAGCTCAATCGGTTAAAGATAACAAAAGAAGATAACTGATTTAAAATTCAGTTGCAAGATTCCACACGGACAAACATACATAGAAGCTTTTAATTTAAAAAAGCCGTTCTATTAATAGTTTTTCCGGACAAAATGATCAAAAAAATGTGGAACGCTTCACGATTTTGCGTGTCATCCTTGCGCAGGGGCCATGCTAATCTTCTCTGTATCGTTCCAATTTTAGTATATGTACTGCCGAAGCAAGTACAACAGTATATACATTTTGGTGGTATATAATGTCAATAAGCCAAAAAACTTTGCTTGCGCGATCTAGAACTTTAAGCCATAGATCTATAATGATGTAATTATTTCATAATATTTTATTTGAAATAGATACTATAAATTTATTTTAGTTCTATAAGATTATTTTAATTAAAATTTTATGAAGATTTAATTAAAAAAAAGCTCAATTATGAATTTTAACAATAATATTGCCAACCTGGCGCCATCTAGTACGTTCGGTTGTAAGGTTGCTCTTCGCGAAGTCGTAAAATTATTCCGCAGTAGCGCTAGTGTCTCTTCTCCGTTACTAACTATGCCTAATATGAGGCGAGCCATAGCGTATTTCATCCTTTCGCCACACTGGTTACGTACGTAGTACTCTCCTTAGTCTGTGGTTCCTTCATTATTGGTCAGTAGACCCTATTCTGGGCTACCGGGCTCACATAGCAAATACTTTATAGATTCAAAACATTTTTTTTTACATGCTTAATCACTAGAGATGATTTCCAGTTTCACCCACTTTTTTGTAAAAACTTTACCATTCCATTTTAGGGGTAAAAAAAGTCGAAATTCTTCATAATTAGACTTTTTCCTTTATTTGTTTTAAAATGCCTTCTGGCATTCCAATTCTGGAAGTATATGTAGCGGCACGTAAGTCTAGCGCTGAACGAAACGTGAAGGGGATAGTTGCGCATGTTTACTGTCGCGCACGCAATACAATTATTAATATAGATATAGATAAGAGATCCCGCCCAAATACCTTACTTTTGACTTCTACGCAATAATGGTCAGCGCTACTTTCGTGCCGCTACTTGTACCGTAGAGGTTTTTAATTTTCCTGACTTCCATACCATTCAAAAATTTTGTACATTTTGGTAATAAACTGCCGTGTTATGACCAGCACGCATGCTGATCAAAATTGTTTAGTCTGGCGTGTATAACAGTCGTATATCACCTTGTCTTAAATTATCCAATGTCTTGCATCAGACAGGTTAAAACACACAATCAAAATTCTAAAATTGAAGGAAAGATTTAAGCGATTTAAAAAACGTATTTCATTTTACCTGACATTTTGTTTAGTCTGTAGATTTTTCAATTTGAACTCAAAACAATTTCACCCAAGCTTATCGGCGTAAATGTAGAGCCCATTTTAGCCCAATTTGCCTCGTCTGTTCTAATATGTCTTGGAATCCTCACACAAAGCATGTAATTAACATAGGCCCAATTCTCTTAATAATTTTTTAACTACATTGAAAGTTAAACGGATCGTGACTGAATTTTAAACTTCGTAGACCGGTTTTTGCATTGTCAAGGAGGAGGAATATAAGAATATGATGATGCTGAACACTTACCTTGTAGCTCTGCGGGCAGATTCCGAAGAGATACCGCTCCAGGGTCTGCTTAAAATCATCAGCGAACATCAGCGCTGCGCCGCCTTCACTCTGGAACTGAAAAGAAAGAAAAAAAAATAAAGAAATGCTTATATACTTCTTTGATTAATATAATCAAAGATATACTTATATATTTGCCCCCAAAACCACGTAGGTGACATGATTTTAAAAAACAAAAAACGATTAATTCACAATAAAAAACTAGTTTACATATTAAAGGCCAAAGCACACCAGAGACGCGCGTATTTGTCACGCAACCTGTGTACCATGTCTCATATACAATACATTGCAACGTAATGGTACGTCGGTTGACGTGCACGTCACGCATACGCAGCCGGTGTGCTGTGGCCTTAAGAGGGCACTATACTACAAATTAGCTCCCTCTTTAACGTACGCGATAACCCGCGCGCCATCTCGCTCGCGCTAGCGAGTGTCGTGCACAAAAATGAAGTTTTTTGTTTATTATGGCGAAAATAAAGTGTTTATCAAAAAACTGATTTTAGCATAAGAATAAATAGTTATTACCTACTTGTTGTAGTAAAATTTATCTTAAAAAACCGTAGGGTTCCTGAGATTTCTTTCAAAACGTGTGGGAAACAAGGATTTTTCATTAAATAAAACTATCGAGGTTTTTTTTACATATCGTGTTTTCAACTTTACAAAATAAATGCAAAAATATAAAATTTTCATATTCCAAAATATTTAACTCGTAGAACCCGTACATACCGAGTTATAAATCGATTTTGTTGGGCAAAATCACATATTACGCCTTCTTAAAAGTAGATACGGGCGTAGTGCGCCCTCAAATTCCACGATGGGTCTCCTTCTGAACATACTCTATTTGTTTTTTTTTTTTATTTTATCTTGACAACACCTATGTACTTACCTATCTGTAATGACGAAAATAGTGTTGCTTACAAGGTAGTAGAACTTCTTGTGAAAGAGTTCGTCCGGGAAAGTACTACCACCGTACCTATTTCTGCCGCCAAGCAGTAGTGTTCGCATTGCTGTGTTTCGGTTTGAAGGGTACGGGTGCCGGTGAAATTACAGGCACATGTGACTTTTCATTTTTATGTCTCAGGGTCGGCAGCGCGCGTGTGATGCCACCGGTGTTACAGGCGTTCATAGGCTACGGTAACTGCTTTCCATCTGGTGGACCGTAAGCTGCCTGCTTGCCAAGTATCATAAAAAAACCCAAATGCTAGGTGGCATGGCAGTGCAATTATCAATGTTGTGTCATCATCATCATTAGCTCGTCCACTGTAGGACGAGGCCTTCCCCCAATGGGGGGATTTGCCATAATCACCACGCTTGGCAGGCGGATTGGTGATTGCAGTATTGGTTTTGAGTACTCAGGTGAATGCTGCTGCCCATCCCCTGGTGTAATCATCCACGGGAGGAGACGGGGGGAGGGGGGTCTTTTCTTAGGCCAGACCGACCACGCCCCAAAACCTTACTTATCTTCAATAGTACCAGTAGTATCTTATCTACTAACCTACCAAATTGTAGAAAGATCTGACGAGCAGAGGGCCTATTACGAGTTTTGCATTGCAACAATCACTTTGCGTGTCGTGACTAGTCGTGAGCATTTAACGTGACTTACATAGTAACTATTCATCATTCTGTGCCGTGCAGTCGATAGAAACAGCACAGATTCTTAAATAGTTACTACTTACGAGTTAAATGAGTAACAAATAAATGTATCATTATCATTAACAGCAGCAGCCTTTTTTTTTTTTTACGCTACTTGGCAATTAGACAAGCTTACGGCCCACCAGATGGAAAGCAGTTACCGTAGCCTATGAACGCATGTAACACCAGAGGCATCACACGCGCTGCCGACACTGTGACATAAAGATGAAAAGTCTCATATGCCTGTAATTTCACCGGCACCCGTACCCTTCAAACCGAAACACAGCAATGCGAGCGCTACTGCTTGGCGGCAGAAATAAGTACGGTGGTAGTACTTCCCCGGACGAACTCTTTCACAAGAAGTTCTACTACTAACAAAATATCCTCAGACAAACAAATGCCGATTCGTGCAAGTTGACTCAGCGAACTAGCTTCTCTCGCTCAATTAGTAGGTACCTACATACCTACTTTAGTTCTATTAAAAACCTTTTTGGCGCAAAAGCGCGCAATATTGCGGTTGATCGACCGAAAGTAAACACTACTTTAGTCTTGTTGATCTTGAAATGCAAAATTAGTAAACACTGAGTTGAATCATCCATTCTATTATATTGAAAGTTGTTTTTCAATTGTTTTTTGGGATGTTTTTAGAAAAGATTCTTGATGGTGCAAAAGTTTTGAATTATTTAGGTAAACCGTTTCGTAAGACGGATGTTTTGAACATTGTTTAAAGTGGGCACTTATAAGTAGCGGCATGAAACTCTAGCGCTGACAGTTATTGCGCAGAAGTCAAAAGTAAGGTATCTTGGGGTTCTCTATCTCTATCTATCTTATAATAGTTGTATTGCGTGCGCGACATGCACAAATAGTAAGACGCCAAAAAAACCGTTGTTAGTTTGTTCAGGGTAAAATTGTTTTCACACCACCTGCTCGTCAATGTCCAATTAAATATCATGCAACCTCAACGTAAAGTAAAGCATTGTCTCTCTAGGGATATAAAGTTGTATGAAACTCCCTAGGGAATAAAGTGATTTGAATTTGGAACGTCAAATTCGTGTGGAAACTCGTGGAAAACTCTGAGTAAAAAAATGCCCATAAATATGGCATTGTAAAGAGGTTTGTTCGAAAATCGAACTGGCCACTGCAGAACTCGAAAGAAAAAAAAGAAAAAGGCGCGATTTTAAAGAATGTGAAACAAAAGAGATGTTTGGTGCTGTGATTTTCAGTGAATTTTATTTCAATATTTTTGTAATATAATATATGTCAGTGACAATATAATAATATTTGTTAACAAAAAATGTCGAGCGATTATGATTCTACTCCAGAGTTTATCAAAACAGACGATACTTATTTTATGGAGCCCTGGCTTTTTATTGTCTCGTAGTAGGTGTGAAAAGTAATATGCTCCTCTGGAATAAAGCCTGTCTTTGTCTTGGGCAGCTTGAACCCCTCGCTTCACTCAGGACTCTATATATAACTCCCTCGCTACCTCAGGGTTCAATATGCCGCCCGCGACATAAGACACTGCTTTATTCCCTTAGTGCATAATCTACTATTGTATTGTAATACCTCCGCGCGGATGAAGTCACGGGCTAGTTTAACTAGTTTTATGTAAGTATTATTACGTAAAGAAAACATAAAAGTAACCCGCAATAATAACCACAATATTGCGCTCATGCTTGCTTCCTCGTAAAAACATCAAAATATAATTTTTAATGCATCAAAGTTTTTTCGTGACAGCTGGCAACATTTATTTTACTTTTTTTCGCACTTGTGGCTTGCCAAATGTCTGGTGTTTTTTTTTTGTCCTACAGATTTCTATGGGTGGGTGGATAGATTGTTTTTAAGTATTATACGATTCAAGATAAAATCGTTTTGCTTATTTGCTAAAATACTCATAATTTTACACGCAGGGTGGTTGTTACGTATTCTATGACGTAGGTCTATTAATGCTAGTCAATGTATTCAGCCTTTGGCCACGAGACCATTTGGTAAAATTATTAGTTGCTTGTATAGTTGAAGTTAGAGGGAAATAGCGCAAGCCAAAGACCCTCACTGTTAAGAGGCTCTGACAAACGACTCGATTTAGTAGTTTTAATTGAATAAAAAAAACATTGTGATAAAACAGTAATATTAGGTATGGTATCATAGTATTAACACATTTCAGAATAAGTAGGTCTTGGTACGTTGACTTTCGGCAACAAAGGAGAGTTCCCAGCGAGTAACACCCAAACAAGTCACAGTGTGACTCTGCAATTTTTTTCCCGCTGAACTGGGTGTTACCCGTTAGGAATCATCCCGGACAAAAAGTTGCAACAAGTAAACAATATGCATTTGAGTGTTTACAATTTTTTCTCAGTACACTGTGGATCAATGTAAAGATTTCGTTAATACTTTCGTTACATAGGTAAGTAAATGATGTCTTAATATGTTATAATATAGTACCTACCACCGGTCGCCTGCGGTTCCACCTGGGTTATTCTCACGAGGAAACTGAATTTCGAGGTAAACTATCCTATGTTTATATACAATATACATTACAAATGTATAAGTTTGAATAGATCTAGATGATGCTGAACATGAATATTTTAAACTAAAGCAAAATTATTTTAGTTAAGTATTTAGGAGCCCAGCAAGTTTCGAATTCTAAGGTAAAAATTTTCGGTAAGTATCGAATATTTAAAAAAGCGTCTAAAATTCGTAAATAAATAGTCGTAAATATTTAAAATATCACCGTCGGAAACTTCCGAATCCACCATTTGCAGGCTTTCCGAACGTTTTAAATCAGCCATGTTATCGAACGAAGCTCAGTCGTCGAACATTCATCTTGACCTCGCACACGTCGTTTAGATAATCTAAAGGTGTTCGTAAATTCGCTTGTCCATGCAAATAGGTTGGCATGTTGCCAAGTATTGATTTGGTATAGGTCATAATTTATGACAATACCGCGTCATCTTTTACCACGCGTTATTGCCGCGGCATGTTTTATAAGAAACTTAGATGTGCGCGGCAAAGCTTAACTATTAAACTGTGGATGTTTATCGTGCCTAAATGGATTATGAGATAAGATATAGGCTAGCCGTTTTTATCTCCGTACAACGAGAGTAATAACGACTAGTTAGGAATAAAATGGGCAGTTGCCAAATGGCAACAATGTATTAAAATTAACCCAGTTTCAAAGATCTAAAAAGCGCAACTATCCTTTCCAAGTCTCGTTCAGCGCTAGACTTACGTGTTGCTACTGGGCGGTCTTATCCCTAAAAGCGTTCTCTTCCATTCAACCTTTGGATGATTTTTTGAATCTCGACAATTCTATAGGTATTGTAATTAAATTTTTGATAAAATTGCAACTGCAAAAAATATTGTCGTTCCCTAGTAAGTCATCTACTTAAGTAATAATTTTAAACTTATTGTAGGTATCTAGGTACTAAGCGTAGGTAGGTAGGTACATGTTTTATTTGATATAAGTAAGTATAAATAGAATAGAAACAGAATAAAAAATATTTAGCTCAAACAACACATACCAGACCGATAATAAAAAAATAATAACAGAATAAATTAACAAAAAAAAAACAATAAACTAGACCAAGTAAGTAGGTACCTACATTATTTAAAACTAGTTCACCCACAAATAACCGAGAGTTAAGACAACAAAAAAATTGTATTGAAAACATGGTAATTTATATGCCTCTATTTAATATAACCAGCCAAGAATTATAATTCAAATCCCAAATTATCTTATTCATTAAAATGTACGTTCAATGAATCACGTCTGTTTTCAAGTATTTCTATAATGTTTGTATGAGTGGGGCGGCTTTATTCTAGATTCATACAGTTAGCTAGTTAAATAAAAAGACGGCAAGTACGAATAACACTCACGCCCTGAGGCTTCTGTACTACCATAATTTTAGCCAATTTTATAAGTATTTAATAAGTAAGTAGTTTTTTAAGTTTTAATTTGATTGTACAAATATTTGTACAATCTGCAGATATTTGTTCAGGGTATTCTGGGTGTTTTTCTATGTATAATAAAAAATATCTATCTATGTAATGTATTTATCTAGTACCCATAACACAAGCTCTGCTTAGCTTGGGGCTAGATAATGTTGTGTGAAATGTCCAGCATTTATTTATTTACTAAGGAGTGAATATAGGTAGGTACAGAAAATAGGTAATATTGGTAACATACCTGTTGTTCAGCTTAAAAATAGACAACTCCGTTTGCTCTCGTGGATGTCGTAAAAACTGACAAAGGGATCAAACCAGTGGATGGGCATTAGCATCCACCTGAGTAACCAGTACTTGATAAAACAAGCCTTCTATTCGGTCAGTGAATTCGTAGAAGATAAATAAATAATAAATGAATAACTCATATATAAATATAAATAAGTTTGTATTTAGTGTATAGATTATTTCATAATGTACCTAATTCTATGTACCTAGGTATGTATATATTTTATCAATTTCACCATTTGTTTTGTAAAATAACATTTTAACAGTAAATAATCTGTAAGTATCTGTATCTGTATCTGTACCTACTTAACACCAATACTGCAATCACCAATATGTCTGCCAAGCGTAATGATTAGGTATAGAAAATCCCCCCATTGCATTCGATGGGGGTGGCCTTGACTATCAGTAGAGATCTAACAGCTGATGACAGTGTTATGTCATATGGTATCATACTGTGGGGGAAAGCCAGCAGCACAAAAACGGGCAATAGGTGCCATTTATAAAATAAAGTCGCCTGACTCCTTGATTGACAACCTTTGCAGCACGGCGAGCAGCCAGTTGAGATGCGAGAGGTTGCGGGTTCGATTCCCGCTGCGGGACAAATTTTTGTATGATCTGCAAATTTTTGTTCTGAGTCTGTTATGGTACCATTGGTACACGTAGTTCCTGATACCCACGACACAGGGAATCCTAGTGTGGGATTAGGACTATTTATCTGTAGGGTGTTATATTATTGATGCAGGAAACCTAGTACACTGTGCGAGACTGGGGTCTGTGTCTGCGATACCATAGAGAATTTCACTATGCTGTCTACCTACCGCAGAGAGATGCAGAAATAACTATAGTGACGTGACGCGACGAACGAACGATAATTTTTGTTTCATGTTTTGTATGTTATCGTTCGTTTCAAGTGCACGTCGGTCGAGAAAACTTTGAACTACGTGGGCGTCTTAGGTTATTTTTAGAAGTTTAATTAGATGTTTTCAAAACTATACCTAGGTAGGTAACTACATACGTCATAGTACATCATCATCATGATACTTTTCATCTTTGTCTCAGGGTCGGCAGCGCGCGTGTGATGCCTTTGGTGTTGCAGGCGTCCATAGGCTACGGTAACTGCTTTCCATCAGGTGGGCCGCATGCTTGTTTGCTTGCCAAGGAGTATAAAAAAATCATAGGCGTAGGCCTCCCCCTTAGAATGACACGACGAACAGTCTTTAGCCGCCTCCATCCAGCGACTTCCTGCGACGTTTATAATGTTTTTAGTCCATCGAGTGGAGGGCCTTCCTCTACCACGTCGTCCAGTTTGTGGTCGCCACTCGAGAACCTTTATTCCCCAAACGGTTGTCAGTTCTGCGAGCTATTGCTACTTCAACTTGCTAATTCTGAGAGCGATGTCAGTGACCTTGGTTCTTCTACAGGTTTCCTCATTTCGTATTCTATATTATTGGTATTGATTGTTGTTTCGAAAAAAAAATAGAAACAATACAGTAAACGTAAATACTCAAAAGTAATTGGTAGGTATTAACCTCCTTAGTCAACTCCATCACTTTGTTGCTTATTGACAACATTGCATTAATAATAATATGTCCAGCGTAACCAGTGGACAGGAAGTTTTTTTGAACACCATATTTTCTACCAATAGAGCTATTTCACAATAAAAAGTATTTTAATAATTGAAAACCCAAAGATAATTTTTAATTGTCTTATAAACTAAAATTACTCCTGTTCTTACGCAACCAAGCCTACAAGAGTCAGGGCAACAAACAACCTAAATGGGTTGACCTTCATTGGGTTGAGTTAAGAAGCACTGGATCCTTCTAGCTGTGGAAGCGCCTGTCATGTTATTCTAATTAACAAAAACCTAATGCTTGTGAAACTTTTTAGAACATTTCTAGGTAAATTAATAATTATGTACCTACCCGGTCAAAAGTACGAAGCATAAAAGTTACTATTAAGTACTTATTTTTGTATAATGTTTTTTTTTTAATGTTATGTTCCATTTAATTAATTTTGTGTTGTTTTTGGGGGAAAATAAATTAATTTTCTTTCGTTCTTTGTACGTTATGTATGAAGAAAGTAATGAGAGCGAATGTATTTCAAGTCAGGATCGTAGCAAGTGGAAATCCGTGGTCTCTGCCTACCCCTTTCGGGGGACAGGCGTGATCTTATGTACTTATGTATGTAAGTAAATTAAACCAAGGATTAGGGATTAAACCAAGGAGCCGGCAGCAGCATCCATCGAGAACTCAACACCAATACTGCGAGCACCAATCCGCCTGCCAAGCGAATGAATTTGCCATGATTATGGTAAATCCCCCCATTGCATTCTATGGGGGAGGCCTCCTCCAACATTAGGCGTCTAAAGGTTGATGATGATGTATGTAAATGAATTGATTTTGACCTCGCAAATTTGCTAAAATGTAGGTATTTTCAAAGATATCTTTGGGTATTTTAGCAAATTTGCGAAGTCAAAATCAATTCATTTATTTCATGCACATGGGTTGGCTCGCTGCCAGTCGTATTGATTTCCACTCCAGACTTTGACAGTGTACTTACCGTTTACACATAATATACAAAATCGTAAACGTGGGTGGGTGGTGAAAATTTAATGAAAAGTAAATTGTAGGGGATTTGTGCATTTGTGAGTGCATTCGTTCCAGTTCCTATTTATAACTGCACCGCGTACATTATTATTCCTATTATTATTATTATTTATTTATTATAAGTGACGACCTCTGTGGCGCGGCGGGCGAAGGTTCGCCTGCGACGCACGAGTTCGATTCCCGCCTCTGAACAAATATTTATACGATCTGCAGATAATTAATTGTTCAGGATGTTCTGGGTATTTTCTATGTATAATAAAAAAATATTTATCTATGTAATGTATTCGTATTAAGTAAATACCTAGTACCCATAACACAAGCTCTGCTTAGTTTGGGGCTAGATAATGTTGTGTGAAATTTCCAGCATTTATTTATATTTATTTATTCACTTTGTAAAACGGGAAATTTTCACGTACCGATATGTTGGTGGAAGCACCAACATGTTTCAACCATAATGACCAATGATAATAACCATAACCAAAACGTGTCCTTTCTCACAAACGCACACACACACACACACACACACACACACACACAGTGCACTACTTGCACAATGAGTTTCAATGTTTTTTTTTGATATTCAAAATTCGCACCCCTGCCTACTACCACTTCAACTTGCTAAATCTGAAAGCTATATGTCGGTGATCTTGTTTCAGATTCTATCATGTAGTGATAGTTAGTGATAATAGGTATAGCAAAGACAAAAATATTTTATAAGTATGATCTAAGCGGCTAAAAATCGTGTTTTATAGAACAAAGTTGTCACTAACAAACGAATCTTGACCCATAAATCCGAAACGAAATTGCCCATCAAACAAATTTATGACTACTAATATTCAGCGACGAATTTTAATATTAAAATGTGTAGAAATAACCTCAATGTCGTGTTGTGAAGACAATTTAAATTCGCTGGATGCTGTGTAATCCAGTGACATGAATGTAAGCTTTTTAGTATGCTGAGGGTATACACAAACAGGAATGCTAGGATGGGGTAGGGTGGTGTGGGGTAGCTAGAAGACAGACGTAATCTTCACCCACTTTGAGAATGTCTATCCCCCCGGCTAGCAAAAATAATCGACGAACAGACGAAATTTAAGGCAAGCCAAGTTCGCAACTTTATTATGTAATCATCGTTTTTGTCCACTGCCGGACGAGGTCTCCCCAATGACACACAAATGGGGGAATTTTCCTTAAGGCTGATAGGCGTCAAATTTTGTCACTATCTTACTCATTAAGGTTCAGCTAAGTTAGAAGGTGTTAGAATTGCGCTCGCGAAACAAAAAGTGAGCGAAAATCACGAAAAACAAATATTTTCAGCCTTATAAATAATTAATTTGACTCAGCAATTGTATACAATTTGTGAAAAAACCTTGACAAATATCTGTGTGAAAGAAAAACAGTTAAACTCAAATGCCGTTAAGGACTAGTTATAAATTTTCAAACAAAAAATGCTTCACTTTGGATATTTTTTTATATTGTAATAATATAATTAGAATTAATTTAATTGTTCAAATGGAAGCAATATAATTTTCTTTGTACATTTATATTCACTCATCAAAGAAGAGTTATATACTTGGAGAAAACCTCTAGTTGGCATTATCTACGCCATAATCACCGCCCTTGGCAGGCGGATTGGTGATCCCAGTTTGGTTTTAGACCAAGGTTTAGGTAGGTATATAATAAGTTTTTCACACCACCTGCTCGACAATGTCCAATTAAATATCATACAACCTCAACGTAAAGTAAAGCATTGTCTCTCTAGGGATATAAAGTTGTATGAAACTCCCTAGGGAATAAAGTGATTTGAATTTGGAACGTCAAATTCGTTTGGAAACTCGTTGAAAACTCTGAGCAAAAAAATGCCCATATGGCATTGTAAAGAGGTTTGTTCGAAAATTGAAATGACCACTATAGCAGAACTCGAAAGAAAAAAAAAATAGGCGCGATTTTAAAGAATGTGAAACAAAAGAGATGTTTGGTGCTGTGATTTTCAGTGAATTTTATTGCAATATTTTTGTAATATAATATATGTCAGTGACAATATTAGTGTTAACAAAAAATGTCGAGCGATAATGATTCTACTCCAGAGTTTATCAAAACAGACGATACTTATTTTATGGAGCCCTGGCTTTTTATTGTCTCGCAGTAGGTGTGAAAAGTAGAGTATGCTCCTCTGGAATAAAGCCTGTTTTCGTCTTGGGCAGCTTGAACCCCTCGCTTCACTCAGGACTCTATATAACTTTAGAGTCCCTCGTTACGCTCAGGGTTCAATATGCCGCCCGCGACATAAGACACTGCTTTATTCCCTTAGTTCATAATCTACTATTCTTCAAAAATTTATATTACTTACTGTCAGAATATTGTATCCTCTAGGAATCACGTGACTTCGAATATAACCAGTGGTTCGCCCCGAACTGAGACCTCGCGATGACACCTTTATCAGCCCGACTATTTAAGTAAGACATTTCCATAATTTCCATTTTTTTTTTAATTTTCACCTCGAGGTAATTTCCTACACATCATCGAAATAACTTTTGAATAGGACTAAGCAACGGGGCGTTCATACTACCAGAGACAAGTAACTTGTCTCTGATACTACATACCTGTTAGTATATCAAGTACTTACCTAACGAATTAATTGGTAACGTCCTTTTGACAAAATCATAGAACTCCAATGTCATTCAAATTCTTAGAAATGGGAGGTCAACAACGGATATTATATTGGTTTTGTGTTTTATAGGGTACATGTCTCAAAATTCTTCAATTTCAGACTTTTCCCTGTAGGTGTGACACAAAAGCCACAAGCATACCAAATTTCAGCATTGTGGGATTGCTGGAAGTACCCTAGAATTTTTGATTTTTACGTTTTTTATTTTCCCTAATATCTCGGAAACTACTAAGTCTAAATACTTATTAAAACCCGTTTTGAAATGCCCAACCAAAGCGCTTTCATTAGACACCCCACTTGATCTGACTGTCTCACTTTTATTTTTTTTACCCCCTCTTGGACCCCAATATCTCAGCAACCCCCGGACCGATATAGCTCATAACCTTACCTACAAATTGTACCAATACTATCTACTTCCATACCAAATTTTATGAAGATCGGATTAACGGTTTGGAAGTTTTCATCGGACAAACATACATACATACATACATACATACAAATGCCGATTCTTCTAACTTAACTCGGAGAACTCGCTTCGCTCGTTCAATAATAACAAACTAATAAAAAAACTAGTAAAATGTTTAAGTACTTAATTAAAAATAAGTTTAAAAATCTTTTTTTTTATGTAGTGTACCTATATAATCATGCCAAAAAAGTACTAAGCCATACTAAAACTTTTTCCTAAGAAAAGTAAACATTACTTATATTTAAATAAAAAAACAAATGACTGGCCCACCTGCGGTAACCCATTACAAATAATAAAGTACTAAAGTATCAGTAGGTAAAAGTTGAATACAAAATCATAAAAAAGATGAAATACCTTTTTGGCTGATGGCATCGATTTTACTTCAGCTGAATCTTCATTTGTCCTGTTATCAGATAACTTTGCGTTTGTTTCTAAGCACAGGAAAATCAGGAAAATCATCACTGAAAGTCTCGTATGGCCCATTTTTTTGGACGCCATTTTTATTATTTTTTCCTCGTAAAAAACAAGTCCTTGCACTACTTTTAAAAAAAAATGTACGTAAATAGTTAAATGTCAATTATGTCACTTTCGATTTTGAAGTAAAAAAGCGCGGGATAAACCACCAGTCAATACGCAATGGCGGTCTCCAGATCACTGGAATCAGATAGACTGCAAGTCGCGTATATTTTTAGTAAAATCGATGAGGCGTGTTTTACGTCAAATGTGCTCTCGACAAAATTATTTTGGGTGAAATTTTGTTTTATCTGTTTTGTGTCGGGGCTATTAAAACTAATTTATTGTAAAGATGAGTCAGTGAGTCGCCAACATGATTTTCGTAGGTAATTTTTTTGTCATTTATTTATAAAAATAAAAGTTCAGACATCCGGCATTTGTTCATAATTCCCCGTCTCCGAAATATGTATGTACTTCATTTTACAAATTGCAGCTCAAAATGTGGTGTTTGCTCTTGAAAATAGCAAGAAAGTCAAGGTAATATTCCCGGCTACATCCATGAGAGGAGAAGGAGGAGTCTATTTCAGAATAGACTATATAGATAGGCCCAATGCTCTAACTTAAAAATAGTTAAAATAGAGTTCGGATCATGTTTCGATCTTGTATCGATGTCTTATATGTCAGAAATGGTATTCTCTAAACATAAAATACAACACTGTAATGTGATTATATCGAAATGTGACCGAAACTTGAACGATTCAAAGTTTTTTCGATAATTTTAGCATTGTAGATGGAGTCTCTCTTTACTCTTTGCAATTATATATGTAACTATCCTACTCTAATGGTAGTCACCGTGAACTGAAAGTAGACTAAATTGTTATTTATATTGGGGAGCAGAATACCAACTTTCTGTCAATTCTTATTCAGTCTCGATTCCGTTATCTTTCAGTGTAGTTTTAAAATAATTAACCGACTTCCCAAAAAAAGGAGGAGGTTCTCAATTCCGTTGTTTTTTTTTTTAATTTTTATGTTTGTTTCCTCATATCTCCGGCTTTTATGAACCGATTTGGAAAATTCTATATACTTCCAGATTGATTCCATTTTTTTCAGAATCCAGTTCTGATGATGGAATCCATGAGGAATTGAGGGAACTCCTCAAATATTGTAGGCATACATATGGCGATTTTGATATTTTCAGCAACAAACCAAGCATTTGCATTCAAAAAGTATCATAATCCTTTCACCACTATGGTTCTTTCATCATTTTATTTCATCCAAATATTTAGTCGAATACAATGGCGGAAGTCGGTTTTTTAAATGAAAAGTTATTAATTAGAGAATTACTTATTGTTACTTATTCTTTATTTGTTTTTTTTATTTCTGATTAGGCAAGTCACGCATGTTTTTTTTTAACTATCGCGTTTATTATAGTTTTCATTTGTTTAAGTTCTCAAAAAGTAGTTTTGTTTTAAAACTGGCGATAGATACAACAAAAAGTCATACCACCACTGACGTAATTTATCACCCGTCACTGTCTAGAATAGAAACCCATAATAAACGTGCGGTATGGAGCTATAAAACTGTCTGTTACAATGCTGGAGCTTCCTCAGATCTGACACAAGAAGTTATAAACAAGCGACTGACACTGGCGCCAGATATTATTTTCCCACAGCTAGGAATCGCCATGTAACATTGACAGACATTGGCGTATCTAGAGCTTTTTTCCAGGGAGGGCTTGGCTTCCTGGCCCCTTAGTTGTACCAATGAAGCCGAGTCAACGGCCAATGTTACTTATGTAGTACCTATAAGTAACTCTACAGACGCGGTCACAGCCAAAGATTTTGGGGGAGTCATCTTAAATCACCCTTAGGTAGGGAAAGATTCCTACCGGCGAGCGGAGCGAGCCGCGAAAATTCCGTATTTAATAATTGTGGCAGCCAAATTTTTTGCGATTTTAGTAGCAAGACCAGCCGATAAACTCAAATATTGTATTAATAAATAACAAATATTGTATTAATAGCGAAAATATTGTATTTCAGAAGTGTACAACACAACAGCCAAATTTACAGGCTGATTGGCAGCAATTAGAGGCAGTGGCGAGCGGAGTGAATTTTTTTTAAACGTAATCAGAAATTTTAATGAGAAATTTTGGGACTGCAACAGAGTAAAATCAAAATTTTTCCCTGACTTTCTAGATGGCCCCTCGATTTCACTGACTTTCCCTGACCACCTTGCTAATTCTGCTATGTCAGTGATCTTGCGGTTTCTATTCTTATTGGCAAATCAATATTTTTAATTTAAGTACCTACTTAAATGTTAAGACCCTTCCGGAGCCATGGCACAGATGTTTAAGAAAGAAGTCAATAATTTATTAAACTTTTTCGTGAATTGATTTTTTATGTATTTCGATTGATTGATCGAATATTATAATATTAATTACTTAATTAAACTTACTTTAATTTGCTTTTCTTCTCTGCAAAAATACTTAAAACTTTTTCTGGCGTGAAGTACCTAACCCGGTAACTTAATATCCTGGGGTGGGCACCAGATCATTCTGGGGTGGGCACGGCCCACCCGGCCCCCCCTCTATATACGCCTATGTTGACAGAGACGGCTTTACTCGAATTCATAACTACATACATAACATATCTTAGTTCCACATACATTAGTCCTGATCCCAAACTAGGGCCCATATTAATAAAAATAAATTGACTCTGAAAACGAATTTGAGTGTAGATTTGAAATTTTCGTAGTTGGTAATCATTTTAAATTGAAAAAACGGCTAACACAACGAAAACGACGAAAAACAATGGTAATAAGCCGTTTTTTTTTTAAATTTAGAACTTGAGTGTGTTCCAATTTCAAAATTCCCATACCAAAATTTTAATTTTTGGTGTTCTCAATATCGTTCTCAGAGTTCGAGTTTGGTCTCGGTGGTTTGTGTCGTGGGTATCAGTAACTACGAATACCATGGTACCACAATTTCCAGAATCATGCAAACATTTTGTCCTTCTAACTAAACTCTTGCGTCTCAGCTGGCCACTCACCCGTTACACCACGTAAGTCGTCCGTATATAGGTAATAACGTCGGTACCTAGTATTAAAAAGTAAAAGTCAATTCTTAAAAAACAAATATACAATTGTATAGGTACTACAGTTTTTGCTGGTTTTTAGGATTTTTGCAACATATCACATTGTTTTATCGAACGAGCAAAATTGTTTATTTTTTCTACCAGACGAGCTTCAACTGCTCGTTTGTGGTTTGAAGCGAATGTAAAAATAGTGTTTGAAAGGCCGTAAAATTGAGGATAGGATAATAAAAAGTCTTAAAATAATATGAAAAACAATGATAGGAGTAATTATGATGGAAAATGTGCAAATATTCCAGTCGATATTTAAAGATAAACTTTACAAACCTTACTTCATTTTTGTTGAATGAAAGTTATAATAAACCCAATTATTATTAGGTACCTACTTTGTAGACTTTTGGCAACAACATGCATTTAGAGGTTAACATTTTCATTGAAAAAAACCACAAACAGAATATACTCTTCTGTTATTTTGTAGACATTCACAAGTTCGATTTTCAAATAAATTATGTTCCAATTTAGAATTTTTTTGTTCATTATTTTTTCATGCATTTTCGGTCATTTGCGTTCGATGACATGATGACGCATCGGTCGAAGTGTTGCCAGTCATGTAATAATACAATTTAAAATACATACCTGTTCCGAACGACCGACGTAGCGCTAGATTTAAGTTAGAAAATAGAATTAAATTAAAATAGATTTAAAAACTAATAGTAGGGGTAGGGAATAAATATTAATCCGATCAGTCGTTTCACTACCCAAATAGATAAAAATACATAGATAGAATAGTAAACACAAATAAACATTGGTCTGTTCCTTCGTTTTATTACCCTGAACATACAAAGGTACTTAGGTAGGTCCCTATACAGATCGACAGGCTGCCCGGCAGAAGTATTGTCCATGGAAAATAGCCACAATGGTGTTTTCCATGGACAATAGCCACCAAATAGAATAGAAAGGCCCTGTAACACATAGGTAGAAAAAAAGGTAATAAAAACCTCGAATAGTCTAAAAGGTACCTTTGTTTAATATAGAAAAATCGTATGGGTACAAAATAGGGTAAATGTATGTATATAGAAAAATAGGTAAAACATACATGTACAAACAGGCAAAATTGTATAAATTTGTAAATAAATCGCGCTTATTCAGTCACCCGCTAGGGGAAGGATCGACCGCAATATAAGTATTCGTCAATTTCAGTCAGTCGACACAGTCTATTTTTACACCTCGCGTTATTCGGTCCTCCCCCGCGCTCCAACTGAAGAAGCCTCAAGAAGTAACAAGGCTTTCTTTCACACCCCCCGGAAGGCATCCCCAGGCAGGCAGGCGGCACAGGAACAGGCGCCCCACATCGAAGATCTCAAAGCGACCGTCCTCGCTCTTCGCTCTACAGATTCCGGCGCAACAGTACGCTTCAGGACGCCGGTCGGAACCGGGACCATCGAACACATTATAGCATACAGTCCACGAGGTCCGTCACACACAGCCTGGTTCCGGCTGAGCCGCGTCCCGTACATCGTGGTCCTTCGAGCCGGATCAGAAGAACAGAGGATGGTCGTAACAAGATCACAGAACGGCGAGACTACCCCCACGGAATCCAGGGGGTCGGTCGCCCAACCACCAGCGCCGCCTGCCGCAACCATGTCTTCCAGGACACCCGCACACTCAGCGTCCCGCATCACGTCCGCACCACACGCCGAGGACACCGAGTCCCGTGTTCCGTTCACGTCCCACGCCGCGGGACCCTCGTTCCGTGCCGCGCAGTCCGCGTCCCGCGCCGTCCCCACGCCCGTGAGCGTGCCTAACTCGGCGACCGCAGCCGAGTCGTCGCGTACCGCACGCGCACCGAACACCACAGCCGGGGACGCGCCGCCCACGTACGCATGCACAAGCGCATGCGCATCATCAGACGGGACCAGCAACTTGACGGAGAACACACCGGCAACTTCGAGCGAAGACACGTCCGAGAACACAGCAAAAGGCGCCAGCATCAGAACGGCCCGACCGTCCAGAACGTCCAAGAAGTCCAAGGCTAAATCCAAGAAGGAGAAAATACTGAAAGCCGAATTGGACCTCCTTCGGATCCGGGAACAGCTGGCCGCCGCCGAACTGAAGAGGCTGCAAGAAGAATCGGACTCGGACGACGACCTCGACACCATCGCCAGCGGACCTGATGACGCCTCCAGAGTCGAAAACTGGGTGTTGAACAGCACGACGGTGCTCGCCATCGCCAACGAGCCACACGAAGCAGCGGAGCCGAATCACGTTCCGACATTGGAACCATCGCGAGCCGCCCCCTCCGCACAGCCGACGGAGGAGCGGACACAGAAGACGGGAGCCCCAGCGGCTCCACTCGCCCCACCGGTTGCAATCCCTGCCACAGCCGCCAAAATAGTACAGGGATGGCCAGCGACCACAGGAGTGAATGGAGCGACGCACAACACAAATAGTACCCCGGATTGCAGTGATAAAAATAGGAAAAACCCTTTGGATTGCAGTGTTAATAGGAACAACCCATTGGATTGCAGTGTTTTGGATTGCAGTGATAACCCTAAGGGTTGGAATGGAACGGGAGTACCGGTTACACAAAGGTATGAGAGTGCAATTTATAATAGTGAAGCTTTACAGTCTGGTACTTCATACCCCGGTGCTCCCACACCGGCGGGAGTCATAGCGAAGCCCGAGCAACGTACAGAGATGTCAGAGCTTGCTTCAGCTATAGCGCAAGCTATACGCGCCGGGACACAATCGACTCCTCGCCGGTTCATAGAGCTTCCATTTTATAGTGGCGCATACCAAGAATGGTTAGCGTTCAAAGCGGCGTACGTAGAGTCAGTCACGACGTACACAGAAACAGAGAACGTCGCTCGCTTAAGAAGATGCCTGAAAGGCAAGGCCAGAGAGGCCGTAGATAGTCTGCTTATTTATAATGTTAAGTCAGAAGAAATAATGAAGGCGCTAGAGATACGCTTCGGGCGACCAGACTCGATAGCGCTCGCCGAGCTAGAACGACTGCGAGGTTTAGCTCGGCCGACGGACGCCCCGAGGGAGCTCTGCGTCTTCGCTAGCAGAGTAGCTAACGTCGTAGCTACGCTTCAAGCATTACAGAAAGTGTATTATCTCTTTAATCCAGAAATAACTAAACTTACAATAGAAAAGCTGACGCCTGCGTTGAAATATAGATGGTTCGACTTTGCATCAGAACAGTCGCCGGACGAGCCTGACTTAGTCAAGCTGGCTCGTTTCCTTGACAGAGAGGCGAACATATGCAGTCCTTACGCGCAGCCTGAAACAGATAGAGCAATAGAGACGACGGGATCGGGAAGGAACAATAGAAATAGAACCTTCACGGTGAATAGTGATAGAACAGAACCCAAGCTCACCGTGAAAGCCACTTGCCCGATCTGCGAAGTAAATTCCCACACACTAATCGAATGCAGAAAATTCATGAATGCTGAATGCAACGACAGGTGGGACATTGCAAAGAAACATAGATTATGCTTCAAGTGTTTGAGATTCCGAGCAAGAAAACACACTTGCAAACAGAAACAGTGCGAGCAAGATGGATGCAAATACACGCATCACAAACTCTTGCATTTCCGTCGTGAGAATCGAGAAAAAGCGGATACGTCAACAGAATCGATAACTTCAACTTGGGTCCCGAACAGCAGAAGAACATTTTTGAAGATTATACCCGTAACAGCTACAGGTCCCAAAGGAGAAATAAACACGTATGCCTTACTTGACGACGGATCTACAGTCACCCTCGTAGATGAAGATGTAGCTTCAGCGATTGGAGCGCGAGGACCGAGAGACCCTCTACGCATAGAGGCAATAGCGAACACGAAAGTTCAAGAAATACAGTCGAAAAGAATATCGCTCACGCTACGAGGGGCCAACGATCAGGTGGTACAAGCACGCACCATAAAGGGACTGAAGCTTTCTCCACAGACTGTTAGTTATGAAGACATCAAGGGATGTGACCATCTGATAGATCTAGAACAATACATCGTACATCCTAATGCCAAACCAAGAATTTTGATAGGACAGGATAACTGGCAGTTACTTGTGGCAAGCGCCATGAGAACCGGATCAACGTCACAACCGGTGGCATCTCTCACTCCTTTAGGATGGGTACTTCACGGATCGCGAACAAGAGGACTCGGACAGCAAGTACACTATACGAACACCGTGAAAACAGATGACAACATGGACGAAGAGTTACGCCGTTACTTCGCCACCGAATCACTCATGATCACGCCGAAACGTCCTAAGAGCGACCCTGAAGAACAAGCCCTCAAGATCCTACAGACCGGAACCCAACAGCGAGCCGATGGCTATTACGAAACGGTTCTACTGTGGAAGGATGAGAAAATAGAAATGCCAAATAACTATCAAAACGCCTTGACACGACTAACAAGCACTGAGAAGAAAATTGATAAAAGCGAGCTTGTTAAGGAAAAGTACGTACAGCAGATGGAAAACTTAACAGAAAAAGGATATGCAGAGAAAGCACCCTTACAGAAAACAGCCAATAGAACATGGTACTTACCGCACTTTGCCGTGGTAAATCCGATGAAGCCTGAGAAGCTCCGTGTGGTTCATGACGCCGCAGCGAAAACAAGAGGTACTTCGCTGAACGACCAACTGCTAACAGGGCCTGATCTTCTTCAATCGCTACCTGGTGTCTTGATGCGCTTCAGACAACACCGAATAGCAGTTTCAGCCGATATTGCTGAAATGTTTATGCAGGTGAAGATAGTAGAAAAAGACAGAGACGCGCTCCGATACCTATGGAGAAGTGATCACCGCGATAGTACACAGCCAGTTGAATACCGAATGACGTCACTAATATTCGGAGCGACTTCATCACCTGCGACAGCAATATTCGTGAAAAATCTGAACGCAAGTAAACATGAACAGAAATACCCGGAAGCAGCCAAGGCTATAGTGTCCAACCATTATATGGACGATTACCTACAGAGTTTTCAGTCCATTGAAGAGGCAATAAAAACTGCGAAAGAGGTGAAACAGATCCACGCCGAAGCCCACTTCAACCTACGACAATGGACTTCCAACAGCACACAAGTATTGGAGGCAATCGAACCAGGGCAGTCGCAGACAGCGCGGCAGCTAGACGATGGATCAAAAGCCGAAAGAATCCTGGGACTCATGTGGAATCCAACCTCGGATGAACTAGCGTTCAATTTAGATATGGCCCGTCTTCCTCAGCACCTATTGAAGAAAGGTAACCCGACAAAAAGGGAAATGTTGAAAATAGTAATGTCACTTTTCGATCCTCTAGGTTTTGCATCACCAGTAACGACGCGTGCGAAACAGATCTTGCAAGAGGTATGGAGACGTGGCACCGGATGGGACGAGCCGATCCCGGCAGACCTAACTCCCCAATGGATAGATTGGATGAACCATCTCGAGGCCCTAAAAAAGGTTGGAATCCCCAGGTGCTACGAGAGCTTGAGCGACGCGACGAGATTAGAGCTGCATACTTTCACCGACGCATCAGAGTCCGCCTACGCAGCAGTGCTCTACTGGCGAGTAATAAGGCCGGATGGAAGCATTGCCACATCGCTCATCTCAGCCAAAGCGCGAGTCGCACCATTAAAGGTTCTATCGATCCCTAGATTGGAGCTACAGGCAGCGGTAATGGGAAGCCGCATGGCAGAAGCCGCGATAGAAGAGCACGACATGAAGCCGCATGAAAAGTTCTTCTGGACAGACAGCCGTACTGTTCTCACATGGTTAAAAACAGGTGCGAGATCGTATAAACCCTTTGTAGCGCATCGGATTGCCGCCATTGAAGAGAACAGCAACCTCAAGGAGTGGCGCTGGGTGCCGACCAAGATGAACGTCGCAGATGACGCCACCCGCGACGTACCAGCCGACCTAAACCGTAACCATCGGTGGTTTTGTGGGCCCGAGTTTCTTCGTGCTGACTCGTCGACATGGCCGATAGACTCGCCCGCTCTGATCCCGACTACAGGCGAGGAACGAGTGCAGACTGCCACGGAAGCGACCTCGAAGACCTCACTTTCATCAGCACTGCCAGATCCGGAAAGATTCTCGAAGTACGAAAGGCTGCTGAGAACCACAGGTAGAGTTCTACAATTTATAGAGAACCTCCGACGGAAAACAGAAAGGGTTGAAGTAAAACGGACAAGACGGAACAAAGAAACGGATCCAGATTGGCGTAACAAAACGCCAAAGTTCGTCACCCACAAACAGAAAATTCTCCGACAAACCGTTGATAAATATCAAAGGCTAGAACCGACAATGTTACGCCGAGCAGAAGACTTACTGGTGAGAGCAAGTCAAGAAGACACTTTCAGTCAAGACGTGAAGGCGCTGTCTGATGGAAAAGAGATCGCGAACAACAGCAGACTTCGTCCGCTAGCCGTTGAGTTGAAGAACGGAATAATCACCCTAAAGTCCAGAATAGGGGCGGCGACAGGCATAACCGAACGGCAGAGATCGCCTGCCGTACTAGACGGCAACACTGTGTTCGTAAAGTTATATATTGATAAAATCCACAGAAACTTGCATCACGCCGGAGTAGAAACCACCATCAACGAGTGCCGACAGCACTTCTGGATCCTGCGCCTTCGCCCGGTGGTCCGTATGACCATCCACCGGTGCCTGGCCTGCAGGATCCGGAAGACACCAGCCCCGCAGCCGCCGACGGGTAACCACCCATCGACCCGTCTGGCGCATCACAGCCGGCCGTTCTCGTACACGGGGGTCGACTACTTCGGACCGATCACCGTCACCGTCGGACGTACTGCGCCCAAGCGGTACGTCGCCCTGTTCACCTGCCTGACCACCCGGGCAGTCCACCTCGAGCTCGCGTCGGACCTATCTGCGGGAGCCGCCGTGATGGCCTTGCGACGCATGATAGCGCGCCGCGGCTGTCCCACCGAGATATGGTCCGACAACGGGACCAACCTCCGGGGAGCAGACAAGGAGCTCCGGGAGGCAATCGACTCGAGCACCGCAGACGAGGCGACCGCCAGAGGGATATCCTGGCGCTACATCCCACCTGGAGCGCCCTTCATGGGGGGCGCCTGGGAACGCCTGGTGCGCAGCGTAAAGACGGCGCTCGCCACCACGCTACACGAGCGTCATCCTCAAGAAGAAGTCCTGCGAACCCTGCTCGCAGAAGTCGAATTCACTGTGAACAGCCGCCCACTGACCCACGTCTCGGTGGATCCAGACGACCCCGAAGCCCTGACGCCGAACCACTTCCTGTTGCTGGGGCCGGCGCTGACCCCACAGCTCGGCCCCTTCACCGATGCCGACCTCGTCACGAAGTCGCGCTGGCGAGCATCGCAGCGCCTCGCCGACCTCTTCTGGGCCCGGTGGCTCAGGGAATACCTCCCTGAGCTACAACAGCGCCGTGACCCGCATGGCAGGGGTCCCCCAATCACTAAGGGGGACGTCGTGCTGATCGCCGACCCGAACCTGCCCCGCAACGTCTGGCCCAGGGGGCTCATCACCTCCACGTATCCCGGAGTGGATGGCATAGTACGCGCCGTCGACGTCCTCACCAAAGGGGGCATCCTGCGAAGACCGACCAAGAAGCTGATCCTGCTACAACCGAGCCAGTCGTCCTACACTTCGGGAGTTCCAGCGACGCGTCACTGAACGGCGGGAGGATGTTCCGAACGACCGACGTAGCGCTAGATTTAAGTTAGAAAATAGAATTAAATTAAAATAGATTTAAAAACTAATAGTAGGGGTAGGGAATAAATATTAATCCGATCAGTCGTTTCACTACCCAAATAGATAAAAATACATAGATAGAATAGTAAACACAAATAAACATTGGTCTGTTCCTTCGTTTTATTACCCTGAACATACAAAGGTACTTAGGTAGGTCCCTATACAGATCGACAGGCTGCCCGGCAGAAGTATTGTCCATGGAAAATAGCCACAATAGTGTTTTCCATGGACAATAGCCACCAAATAGAATAGAAAGGCCCTGTAACACATAGGTAGAAAAAAAGGTAATAAAAACCTCGAATAGTCTAAAAGGTACCTTTGTTTAATATAGAAAAATCGTATGGGTACAAAATAGGGTAAATGTATGTATATAGAAAAATAGGTAAAACATACATGTACAAACAGGCAAAATTGTATAAATTTGTAAATAAATCGCGCTTATTCAGTCACCCGCTAGGGGAAGGATCGACCGCAATATAAGTATTCGTCAATTTCAGTCAGTCGACACAGTCTATTTTTACACCTCGCGTTATTCGGTCCTCCCCCGCGCTCCAACTGAAGAAGCCTCAAGAAGTAACAAGGCTTTCTTTCACACCCCCCGGAAGGCATCCCCAGGCAGGCAGGCGGCACAGGAACAGGCGCCCCACATCGAAGATCTCAAAGCGACCGTCCTCGCTCTTCGCTCTACAGATTCCGGCGCAACAGTACGCTTCAGGACGCCGGTCGGAACCGGGACCATCGAACACATTATAGCATACAGTCCACGAGGTCCGTCACACACAGCCTGGTTCCGGCTGAGCCGCGTCCCGTACAATACCTAAAGTACTACTATGGATAAATAGATACCTATATAAGTACTTACGTAGTAGGAAAGTACTGACCTTACCTACCTCTATCATAACATTACATACATAACATATATATTATATACAGGGTGTTTTTTTAAATGGGACAGTATGGGGATATCTGAATCCATAAGAGATACGGGAAAACTGTCTTTGGAACCATTTGCTCATTTTGTATGAAAATGATTTTGGCATAGTTATTTTTTTGGTCAAGCGTGAGTTCTCCATGAAAATGAGTAGTTTTGATCAAAAATTTTTTTTATGCGTATCGACTCAGTTTCATGTAAGGATTGTTTCATTGTATCGGAAGAAAAAAATCTGAGCAGCAGAAATTAGTCAAATTTTATAAAATGTTTTCTCATACAAATTGTAAGTAATCTGGTACCTACGTTAATAAAACTATCGCAATAAATTTTCAAAATGGCCTCCCTCCCTCTTGCTGTTTCCAGGTACGGGTACGTTTCAGAATACCTCTTGTGGCCTTAGACAAAGATTTTCTTATTAAAGTTTGACTAAGTTCTACAGCTCTGATTTTTCTCATTTCACGAAACCATCAGAGCAGTAGAACAACATTCACCACACATCTTTGTCTAATGCCACTAGAGATGTTCTGAAACGTGCCCGTACCTGGAAACAGCAAGGGGAGGCCATTTTGAAAATTTATTGCGATAGTTTTATTAACGTAGGTACCAGATTACTTACAATTTGTATGGGAAAACATTTTATAAAATTTGACTAATTTCTGCTGCTCAGATTTTTTTCTTCCGACAGTATGGACTGTCCCATTTAAAAAAAATATCCTGTATATAAATGCTCTAAGTGTCAGATGCTTTCATGGCTTCAGATGGTCCTAAGCGGGACTTTTAGGTTGGCCTCATGATGGTGCATGTTGCAACTCACTTCGCTCCTATGAGGAGTAGGGTGAACCCTATGGACATCCTCCTAGCGTAATGGGGACCTCAGTGGCACAACGGACGAGTAGCCGGCTGAAGGCAAGAAGTGCGCTATCGATTTCCGCTGCGGGACAAATGTTTGCATGATCTGCTAAATATTTGTTCCGAGTTTGGGTGTTATGGTACCATGGTACTCGTAGTTCATGATATCCACGACACACGGAATTCTAGTGTGGGATCAACCCCCCTATTCCCTAACTGAAAGTCACTCAGTGGCTGACGTTTGGCAAATAAATAAAACTACCGTCAATTGCTCAAAATTATCGTGTGTGTGTGTGTGTGTGTGTGTGTGTGTGTCTGTGGGTGGGTGTAGAATTGTCAATTGTTGGTCATTAACCGACTTCCCAAAAAAGGAGGAGGTTCTCAATTCGGTTGTATTTTTTTTTTTTTTTATGTTTGTTACCGCATATCTCCGGCTTTTATGAACCGATTTGGAAAATTCTTTTTTTATTTGAATAGATATACTTCCAGATTGGTCCCATTTTTTTCAGAATCCAGTTCTGATGATGGAATCCATGAGGAATTGAGGGAACTCCTCAAATATTGTAGGCATACATATAACGATTTTGATATTTTCAGCAACAAACCAAGCATTTGCATTCAAAAAGTATCATAATCTTTTCACCACTATGGTTCTTTCATCATTTTTTTTCATCCAAATATTTAGTCGAATACAATGGCGGAAGTCGGTTTTTTAAATGAAAAGTTATTTTACTTGTCAAATGTTGGTCACCGAGTGACTTCTAGTTAGGGAATAGGGGGGCAGGATTATGTATGTAACCGTTGGTTGTTATTTAATGGCCGCTGATAAATCAAATGTAGGTACTTATACTTCAAAATCCACACTGTCGTTAGCGGAGCGAATCTTTGGCAGACGTCCAATCTCTTTTCTGTCTATTATTT
Source organism: Epirrita christyi (assembly GCA_951392215.1). Classification (NCBI taxonomy): domain Eukaryota; kingdom Metazoa; phylum Arthropoda; class Insecta; order Lepidoptera; family Geometridae; genus Epirrita; species Epirrita christyi. The sequence continues at coordinate 7,483,061 of OX595863.1, read as the reverse complement.
ATTTATTCTACACCTTAAGATTTGTTTTGAAGATAAAATTGTAACCGTTGACAAAATAAACAGCTAATTTGAAATAGATTTGTGTTTCTGTTACTATCCGATTGTAAACAGACCAGCCCCTCTATTACCTACAGTAGCAAATGGCATTGGTGAACGCAAAAATGGGTATCATTTTGGCAACCTTAGCGCTGTCCTTATCTTTTAAAACATGACAGGAGGAATATTTAGGTCAAGAAGTTTCCCCTGTTCAAGTTTCTTATGATTTAGATAGCGCTAAGGCAGGACCAGAGACTACTACTCCTTTCAAGTCTCAAAAGATTTGGACAGCGAAGATTTTGATAGCGCTAAGGCGCTGGCAAGACAGAAGAGCTGTAAGACGAGGACGGGACGCAGACAAATGTCTCTTCCGCGTCCTTTTCATACAAAATGTATAGAAGCGTCGCGACGCAAAACAAACAGAAAAGACGGGGCGCAGGCGTAACGCTTTTACCTCTGCTCTGCTGCCGTATTGTCTAATAATCTGATAATCGCTTTCGATAACAGTTTTGCAGTACATTGCGCCGCGTGCTTAAGCGTCGTTTCAAGAGCAGATATTATCCAAAACTAAAAATGCAATGTGCGTTAAACTGGTAATTGAAAACGATTATCAGTTCGTTAGACAATAAGGGACCTGGTCGCGACGCGTCCTCGTCTTACGTCTCTTCTGTCTGGCCAGCGCCTTAGCGCTATCTAAATCATAAGAAACTTGAACAGGGGAAACTTCTTGACCTAAATATTCCTCCTATCATGTTTTTAAAGATTAGGACAGCGCTAAGGTTGCCAAAATGATACCCATTGTTGCGTTCCCCATTGCCATTTGATAACTGTAATCGGGTGGCTGTTCAAATCAAAGATCAAACGCCTCGTTGTAGCTTTGTCAATATTTCGCAATAGGTATGATTCTGCTACGTAATGTGTCTGGTCTGACCTAAGAATAGACATAGTCGTTATTTTTTTTTATACAACTTGGCAAGCAAACAAGCATACGGCCCACCTGATGGAAAGTAGTTACCGTAGCCTATGGACGCCTGCAACACCATAGCCATCAAACGCGCGCTGCCGACCCTAAGACATAAAGATAAAAAGTCTCATGTGCCTGTAATTTCACCAGCATCCGTACCCTTCAAACTGAAACACAGCAATGTGAGCTGTACTGCTTGACGGCAGAAATGGGTACGATGGTAGTACAGATCGCGCGGCGAGAGTTTGGCTTTGACCGTTATTGCGCAGAAATCAGAAATTGGGTATCAACGGGCAATTAGCGGGGTGCGGGGCGGGTGTGTAGGCGCATGCGGTAGGCCCTTACGTAGGTAGGTTCTTACGCCTACACACCCACCCCGCACCCCGCTAATTGCCCGTTGATACCCAATTTCTGATTTCTGCGCAATAACGGTCAAAGCCAAACTCTCGCCGCGCGATCTGTACTTCCCCGGACGAACTCTTACACAAGAAGTTCTATTACTAAAGTCTCTTCCCGTGGACGTCTTAAACGTAAAACGTAAGGTTGGCAACACTGTCATTACAAGGACTAGGTACTACTTCCTTTTCCCCGTTTGGATAAACTTCCGAAAAGCGCATACCGCCGATCGATCTGAAATTTGGTATACTAACGTATTCCTTCGGGTATGTTTCCTCTTAGTCTAAGTTTTTTATGTGTCTCTGTATAACTCTGGTATACAACTAAATTATATTCTATTCTATTCTGTTCTATTCTATTCTATTTTGACCCTCTAATCACGAATATCATAACGAAAATTGGCGCAAACGCCATTTTGAATAAAAAAAACGAGAACTTCTTTTCGTTCGGTGTGCATAATCGCGCATTCCTAACCGATTTAGACTATTGTAGCTTTCCCCAGAAAGGGTATGTGTTCATTCACAGAGTTCAACTCGAATAACGAAAAGTATTCAGCGAGTTTATGTTCTACAGCGGAAAATCATCAAAAAGTAGAAATGATAAAGCGGAAAATCATCACAAAGTTCAAAAGCTAAAGCGGAAAATATTCAGAGCTTGCGTTATTGTAATGTATTATACACATACCTACACACACACATAACCTTTCTGGGGAAAGCTACAATAGTCTAAATCGATTAGGAATGCGCGATTATGCACACCGAACGAAAAAAGGTTCTCATCCGTTTTTCTTATTCAAAATGGCGTTTGCGCCAATTTTCGTTATGATATTCGTGATTAGAAGGTCCAAATCGTCCAAATACGTTAGTAGAGCTTTTTAATATTAAATCGGGTGACCATATGGTCACCCGATTTCTAGAGCAGCCATGGCAGTCGAGTGACTTTTGACAACTGACAGTTTTGTTGAGTGTCATTGACGCTCAACAAAACTGGTTCCTTGTGTAATTTCCTTGTGTGTGATTGCTCTTTTTGGCGAAGATAATCTTGAATGTACACTAACACGAAGTAATATTATGGAAAATAAACAGTAACAAATGGTTTCTATATTGCTTAGCTATATTTATATATACTGTACATAGTGCAGACCCAAGCTCCATACATTCGTGAAACATCTCCATTCCCTCATGAAAATGGAATTTAAAGAAATAATAGCCAATTTAGAAACTAACTTCGTTCGCGTACAAAATTTCGTAAGCGACCGTTTGCTAGCTACCGATTACTTCATCTTACGTATCTTTTCTTTATTTTCGTAGTTATTTTTTGGCGCAAAAATAACTTGAGAACGTCGAATCGTCGAAGTGCCTTTATCTAAATAGCTCTAAACACGAATATTTATGGAAGACGCGCGTACTACTGACTTATATGAGACAACTTGATCGACATGTTGAGAAAAGCCAGTCTTTTAACATAAAATAGACGAACAAATATATAGTAACAATTCCGCTCCTTTCCAACGAAAACTCTGAAAGAATTCGACACGTGTTTCGGCTCTCAACGACGCATACTCAGGAAACAGTAGAGTCACTGCATGCTAGAACAACAAAGACACACTACTGCAATAACTCCGCAGCCATGTTGCCTCGCCGAACGCCGAACTGTTGTCTCGGCGAACGCCGAACTGTTTTCTCGCCGAACGCGAACAGAAAAACTTTCAAAATAAAATAACAGAACTAGAAACTGAGATCTAAAACGTAATTATTTACTTTTGACTACCTTCCTAAGGTTTTTAAGTTCTCATTTACTATGTATCAGCAACTCCTTGCTCCTCGGAGCAAGGAGTTGCTGATACATAGTAAATGTATGTGATACATAGTAAATGTATGGACATGTATGCGCCTGTGTGGTGCCTCGGCACCACACAGGCGCTTCTCACCTAGTGGTAAGACGGACCATTTATGTAAGCCAAGCCGAGTTTGTTAACTGATTCTTCTAGGCTTGGTCGCGTTGGAACAGGAGTAATTTAATTTTATATAAGACGATTCAAAATGATCCTTGTGATTTCAATGAATAAAGTTCTTTTTGACTTGACTTGACTTTTTGACTTGAATTATTTCACACCCTCAAACTTCGTAGGCAGTGCGGGATTCTGGCGTAAGTAAACAAGCATACGGCCCACCTGATGGAAAGTAGTTACCGTAGCCTAAGGACGCCTGCAACACCAGAGGCATCACACGCGCGCTGCCGACCCTGAGACATAAAGATGAAAAGTCTCATGTGCCTGTAATTTCACCGGCACCCGTACCCTTCAAACCGAAACACAGCAATGCGGGAACTACTGCTTGGCGGCAGAAATATAGGTACCACAAGAAGTTTTACTACTAACAAAAAATATATAACTAAGTAAGTAATGTTACATGGCCTAGTTAGGTACGTTTTTTTTTATTATTCATATTTATTAAAGGACCTTTATAATTTGATTACATGCCGATCCTGTGAAATGTACAACTAAAGCCTGAACAAGATATATAACACATATATTATTATATTATATACATATATTATCAGGGCCGCGCCGCCCCTGTGAGCGAAGTGTGCGGTGCACACAGGGCGCCAAGACAATGAGGGCGCCGCGCCACCACGAGTGGTGGATTTGCCCTAAGGCCCAGTAGGCCCGGGCCTAGGGCGGCCAGATATTCTAATATCTGGCCGTGGCGTGACAAAAAAATCAGTGATGATACAGATTTAGATAATAGTTGGCAATGAAGTAAATTCATTACAGGGGCGGTTTGGTGGGCGTTGACGTTTCCAAAATTTTGCGACTCGCTTCACTTTTACTAAAATCACAAGAAATTTGGCTGTTTACACTTCTGAAATACTAAATTTTCGCTGCCTCAATCGTGCTTGTTTTTCGGCTAATCTAGCTACTAAAATTACAACAACTTTGGCTGTTTGAATAAAATTTTCGCGGCTTGCTCTGCTCGCTAAAAAATACGTTGAAACATGAAGATTCGTAAAAATAAGAGGCGCCTCATGGGTTTCGCATCGCACACAGGTGCTGCCGGGGGTCGGCGCGGCCCTGTATATTATTATACTACATATATCCTATTGTTGCCCAGTGCAGTGCCCTTCCCTTCTCTGCATATTCTCAAAATAGAACATTTAATTTAGACGGGTAACCTAAATGCGACAAATTCAGTAATTTGGCCGTGTACATTCTATTTTCTGGCATGAATGTTGTTTTGGAAATCTTGTAGGCATCTATGTTAAGAATTAATTTTTCGTGACGTAGCAACCTCTCCACGCAAATACAACGCGCAATAGACCGTTTTCAGGGTTCCGTACCCAAAAGGTAAAACGGACCCTATTACTAATGTTAGTCCGTCTGTCTGTCACCGGGCTGTATCTCATGAACCGTGATAATTAGACAGTTGAATTCTTCACAGATGATGTATTTCTGTTGCCGCTATAACAAACCATAATCAAAAAATGAATAAAATAAATACAACTTTTCATTTAAAAAAACTTCCGCCATTGTATTCGACTACATATTTGGATGAAATAAAATGATGAAAGAACCATAGTGGTGAAAGGATTATGATACTTTTTGAATGCAAACGCTTGGTTTGTTGCTGAAAATATCAAAATCGCCAAATGCACAATACACTATTTGAGGAGTTCCCTCAATTCCTCATGGATTCCATCATCAGAACTGGATTCTGAAAAAAATAGGACCAATCTGGAAGTATATCTATTCAAATAAAAAAAGAATTTTCCAAATCGGAGATATGCGGTAACAAAGATAAAAAAAAAAATACAACCGGATTGAGAACTCCTTTTTTGGGAAGTCGGTTAATTAAAGGGAGCCCCCATGCAAAAAACGTGATTTTTTTGCCGTTTTTATAGATAATGGTACGGAACCCTTCGTGCGCGAGTCCGACTCGCACTTGGCCGGTGACTTGACTTTGAGATCATTGTGGGTGCGCGTCTTAGGTGCATGCATTCTGTCCTTTGGTCCATTTTCATAACTGTTATTCATAACTAGCTACGAAAAAGGCAATTTCCTTCACTGTTTCATAACTAGCAGTTGAATAAAATGTATTTCATTTAATTTCATGCGCCTGTTACCGCTTGTATTGTACCTACTGAGCTTGACTTCTGTATCTATATATTGTGTGCTATCGTCTTGTAGTATGTACTATGCAACACTATGTTACGGCGATATAATGTGCCAGTTGGCTGTTCATGTTCAATGGAAAGTTTCGGTCAACTTGGAGCAGATCTGTGGGTCTATTACGAGTTTTGCATTGCAAAAACCGGAATTATGCGAAACGTGAGCATTCAACGTGACTTAACATAGTAACTATTCATCATTCTGTGCCGCGCAGTCGGCAGAAACAGTACAGATTAGTAAATAGTTACTACGTAAGTCATGTTGAATGCTCACGTTTCGCTTTCCGGTTTTTGCAATGCAAAACACGTAACATTTTTTTTTTCTGATGACTAAATGCAGTTGGCCTCAGACGGCCGATGCTGCGTTACCGGACTTTGTAAAACTCGTAATACATCCTCAGAAACATTTTATAGGTATATTTTTAAGCAGATACTTATGGCTGCTCAATGGTTAACTCTCAATCCAATCGGCTCGTTAATCACTATACCGTAGGTATCAACATCAATCACATGACAATAGAGTCGAACTCGTAAGTATGTAAGTTAGTTTAAGTAAATATCATATGACTTACATAATTATTATCAGTTATAATAAAATAATGATAAGAATCGATAACCTATTATTTACTGGGTCTCTTCACTTCTCTGTCCATAGTCGAGCGAAACGGTTGTGTGGAAACAAAATGTCGCGAGTTCCGGTTATAACTTTCAACAATGGAAAAACAATTCCTGTGCTTGGATTGGGCACTTGGAAGGTAAGTTCCATAGATTACAGTAATGTAAGTTCACTCACAGACAAAATAAAAATTGTGAACTGAATTTTGGTATTTATTTTTTTGGCTGTTAATTCTAGATCTTATAGTACGGAATCGCATGAATGTTGTAAATCAACACGGCCATTGACTTCCGGTTCCGGGGCTTGTGTTATTGTGCCTCCAACCTTCTCATGAGAGTATTATTTTCTTTGGCCTCCAACCATGCTCCAACCAGGGATTTTGACTCCCTCAATATTCTAAATCACACTTCATTCAATCACACATTTACATGTAAGAAACCATGTTTTGTTCGAAAAAAACTCCAGATAAAGTGGCAACCTGAAAAATTCTAGTAATAGATAGTAACAAATCGATCCTAATCCAAGTACTAGGATTTATTACTTACTACTACTACTGTACTAACTGTAGAACTAGGTATTTATGGGATGCTAGGTAGCTCGAGAATTTGGTTTCGAACTTGGACGTTGTGATAATTCGTCCAAGGTTTCGAACAATCAAAATAATGTTAATGTCAAATGTCAATGACTTCAGTTTGTTATGTCATTGTCATTGTCAATCAATCAATCAATCTTGCTTGTTTTGTTTACCGCGGCCGGCATTCGCTCGCTTTTCGTTTCGTTTTCGTTTCGTCAAATATTTTCAGTTCATGTAATTTTCTTCAAATTCACACAACAGCTCTAAAAATGGCTTCAGAAGTTCCGAACGTGAAGTTTGATAATGGCTACGAATGTCCTATTCTCGGCATTGGAACTTGGAAGGTATGTCCATTAGCTAAACCCATTCTAGAATAACTTCATTCATTCTTCATGTCCACTTCCTGGTTGTAGTTATAGTAGGTAGGATATGCCCAATTAACCAATAGCAGACACAAACAATGACGCTTGTTCTAGAAAACTTATATCAAAACATAGGTGTACATTATAGAATGGCTGGTGGTAACTGTGGGCTTATTGGGAAATTTTCGTTGATATAAGATTTGCCGTGGCTGCTGGCTTATTTAGGAGTGTATTATCACTGGAAGAAAGCGTTAGCCGTGTTGTTCATGGAAAGCAATGGCGGCGATGAGCTCACCACTTGTCACGTCTTTATTCCTGCAACTGTATAACCCACAGTGAAAAGTGGGCCTTTGAGGCCCTGCCTACCCCTTCGTTCCTGCTTAACAGTTGCATTCATCGCCAGCCTGTATACGTCACAGTCCACTGCTCAACGAGGCTTCCACCATTAAATGAAATGGGGGGATTTACCATAATCACCCTGCTTGGCAGCTCAAGCAGGGTAGCTGCTTCCCTATTACTGCCCATGACTTGGTGTAATCCAATGTAATAAATGTACAGCTTGTACTATGCTCACGGAAGAAGGCGCCACAGCAATTACATTCCCTATGGCCATTAAAAATGGAGGGCTGATGCCACTTAACACTACGATTTAGTGTTAGAAACTGTAAATAATACTTTATACTGGTTTCCATTGATCCAAACTGTTTTGCACTAGATCAGTGAACAGAGGCCCAATTCTCGTAATAAAAATAGTCAAAATAAAGTTTGGATCACGTTTTCATCTAGTGTCGATGTCTTAAATGTCAGAAATGGTAGTCTCTTAACTTAAAATACAAAACGTTTATGGGATCGTATTGAAACGTGATACAAACTAGAATGATTCAAAGTTTATCTGGTAATTTTAGCTTAAATAAATGGAACCTCTCTTTACTCTTTCCGATGATATATAATATCCTACTCTAATGGTAGTCACCGTGAATCGAAAGTAGACTAAATTGTTATTATGAGTAGAATACCAACTTTATGTTAATTCACAATTCAGTCACGATTCGGTCAACTTTCAGTGTAGTTTTAAAATAAATAAGAGAGTTAGGCCTCAGAGGCCCAATTCTCTAATTTTATAACAATTAAATTACAATATAATCTCTTGTCAGTCGCACTATTTAGTATACATTGTATTATTAGTCACTTTGCATGCATATGCAAAGATTAAGTAATAGTTACCACGTACTAATAGTGACATATGCGACTGACATGAGATTATATTGTAATTTAATTGTTTTTTAAATTAGAGAATTGTGCCTCAGGTATATGGTGGTCCTGAAAAGGTCCTTTTGACCGATGTTTGTTTTGTTAGTAGTAGAACTTCTTGTGAAAGAGTTCGTCCAGGGAAGTACTACCACCGTATCTATTTCTGCCGCCAAGCAGTAGTGTTCGCATTGCTGTGTTTCGGTTTGAAGGGTACCGGTGCCGGTGAAATTACAGGCACATGAGACTTTTCATCTTTATGTCTCAGGGTCGGCAGCGCGCGTGTGATGCCTCTGGTGTTACAGGCGTTCATAGGCTACGGTAACTGCTTTCCATCTGGTGGGCCGTAAGATTGTCTGCTTGCCAAGTAGCATAAAAAAAATAAAAAATGTTCACAGTATTGCTCCCTCTCCCTATTGGTGTTAACTATTAAACTCTATTTTATTAGCCCATATAACCACTTTTGTGATACTATAGGCATTTCACAATAATTATCTTATCTATACTGTCAAATTTAAGACCATCAACCATTATCTATTACAATAAACACTTTACTTATTGTCATATCAGCTGTATTTGTTAGTGGTACCCACTTATCTGAGTTACTAGCTGCGCCCCCCGGTTTCACCCGCATACGTCTCAATCCAGTGGGAATATCGGCATAAAAGCTAGCCTGTTAATTGAGGATTAAAGCTATTTCCATACAAAATTTCAACCAAATCGCTCCAGCTGTTTCAGCGTGAAGGAGTAACAAACATACAAACATATAGTGAGATTATATAAAAAAATATTATGTTCATGTATGTACCTATGATCCTTATGTATATAAGCGAAACCATTATAAAATATGGTGATCACCAAGCAAAATTGAATCAAAATTAAAATCACAAGTGAAATTTGAAATGTAATTCCATTTGGCTTTAAGAAAGAATTTTAACGAAATTCAATCCCTAAGGGGGGAGTGTTTTATGTTTGTGCTATCGTCACCAGCCTGTTTAAAGCCACTGCTCGACGAAGCCTCTCCCATTGGATACAATGGGAGGCAGGCGGATTGGTGATCGCAGTTTAAGACGCTTTAGGTTTAAAGGAAATGTTTTGTATGAACTAAAGAAGGCGAGCGCACGCTCTGAGGCCCAATTCACTAACTAAAAAATAGTTAAAATAGAGTTTGGATCATGTTTCGATCTTGTGTCGATGTCTTAAATGTCAGAAATGGTATTCTCCTAACATAAAATAAAACACTGTAATGTGATTATATCGAAATGTGACCGAAACTTGAACGATTCAAAGTTTTTTCGATAATTTTAGCATAAGAAGATGGAGTCTCTCTTTACATTCATCAACAAATACACTCGAGAGCAATGAATCCGGGTCACTTAAAGAATGTTAAAAATCTCGGAAACTAAAAATGATAGATTAATGCAATAAATTGTATTTAATAGACAATGTAATACTCCTTAAATGAAGGTAAAAAAAATATGAGTCACCATACATTTTATTAACACAAAATTACATAAAGAAAAAAACTGCTGATCTCTCCTTAAAACAAAAATAGGAAACATGAAATTTTTGAACTTTATTACGATTTTCTTGAATTTTAATACTTCGTATTGCCTCCTCGTGCTTCCATTACTGCGTTTACGCAGAAAAAAAACAACAAAAAAACAGAAATCAAACAATGATAAATGACAGATTACAAACAAAAGCAAAACCAAATGCTGTAATTTCGTAGTTCCATCTTCGAAAGTGGCCCTTTTTCAAATTTGATTTTTTTATGATATAACTTTACAATAACTAAGAAGTTTTAATACCTTCATTTAAGGAGTATTAATGTAATACTCCTTAAATGAAGGTATTAAATACAATTTATTGCATTAACCTAGCATTTTTAGTTTCCGAGATTTTTAGGATTCTTTAAGTGACCCGGATTCATTGCTCTCGAGTGTAATTTAAGTGTACCTACTAACAAAAAATGGATTTTAAGTATCTGACTCAATAAATAAATTATTATTATTATTATTTTACTCTTTGCAATTATATATATAACTATCCTACTCTAATTGTAGTCACCGTAAATTGAAAGTAGACTAAATTGTTATTTATAAGGAAGCAGAATACCAACTTTCTGTTAATTCATAATTCAGTCTCGATTCGGTTAACTTTCAGTGTAGTTTTAAAATAATTTAGAGAATTGGGCCTCTGATGCCTTAGTTTTGTGAATAAAATAATGATATAAAAATTCCATTTAAAGTTTTGTTAGATTTTGTTGATGAATTAACTAACCCAATTTATAAATTATAAGTTACCAAATGTTCCAAAAATTCAAACGTGTTAGAAGTTAGTCTAAAATTAGATTTCAATTTTAAAATGGTTAATTGTTAATATTTTTATCGAGTGGAGTCATTCAAATTGTGTAAGTACTGAATTTTGTGATTTCACTAGATAAAAAGCTTAAGAATACGATATAATTTTATTCATTTGGTAAACTATTAGAATTCATATCAAAAACTTAAATATTCTAGAGCTCATTAAAGGTATTTTGTGAACCTATAGCGTCTTAATTTGAGAGATGACGACCTCTGAACGTGGTACGAGGTCTTATTAGATTCGTCTTCATAACATAGTTTCGTAATTTTTGCCAATAATTCCATCGAAATGATTCTGTTATCACAAAGGTGCCGATGTCAGATGTTATCTGGCGTTTAAGGTTTATCAGCGCCATACTATTATGGGACAAACAAACAGACATATGGCTTATCAAAGACTTAGGTTCAAGTAGGTGCTTTGTAAGATATGGGGTTACATATAATAATAACAATAATTTGTTTTTCATCCCATCTATTCGAAAAGGACAACTTGGTTCGCCTTTAAGTGCACCCAAAGGTGGTGTTTTCTATAAGAAACTTCTATAAGTGCGCCGCAATTATCTTTGCCGCACACTTTTTGAATTTGGAACATCTTAGTGTTCAGCGCGAAAGAAATCGAACGAAAATATTGTTTGAATAAATACTGGCTGGTAAGACGGCCCATAGACGCGCCGAAAGCTGAATAAAAAAAAATTAAAAACTCGCGAACTACAGCCCGCGTTTTCGTAAATTTTCACGGATTGTTAGAAATTCATGGTTTTGTTTTTAAGTAAAATATGAGGCGCCTTTTATTTTCTCATAGTGGGTGATGAAAAGTAGGTATCACTCGGGCGCAAAATATATTTTTGGCTCGGGCGACGTACTTTGAATCTCTCGCTCCGTTCTGGACTCTACTCAAAAAAGCGCCCTCTCCGTAAAAATATTATTTTGCTCCCTTATGATACAATCTACTATTTCATCACACCTATTCGAAAAACAACAATTGCCTATACAGAATAGCGGGAGCAAAATTCAATTTTGCTCCCTTGGGAGTTTGGACTTTCTCTCTTCTGATTGGTCCGCTCCGTGCTTCTGACACATTTGCGTAGTTAGGTTGGAGGCGCTCGCACTCGCGTGAAGGTTTTATGTAAAAAAAAATATCACTAACTAACATTTAATTCTCTGTGGTGATAAATTCATTTTTGTGATTGGTTAGCAAGTTTATCGTGCGTCGTATATTGAATTTCTCGCTACGCTCAGGATTCTAGTACCAAGCCCAACCAACCCAAATACACAAGCTCTGCTTAGCTTGGGGCTAGATAATGTGGTGTGAAATGTACATTTATTTATTTATTTTATTTATAATTCATCTCTCTTATTGTGCAGTCGAAACCCGGCGAAGTGACCCAAGCAGTGAAAGATGCTATCGACATTGGATACCGTCACATCGACTGCGCGTACGTTTACGGCAACGAGAAGGAAGTCGGTGACGCAATCACTGCTAAAATACAAGAGGGGGTAGTAAAACGGTAAATTACATTATTCATGGTAATTGTGTGTATGTAACTTGGGTTATATGTTAATTACTTGTTATCGCTAATATATGATTATTCTATGTGTATGCATACTATTATGTTCGCCTGTGTGTATAATGTGACGACCTCTGTGGTGCGGCGGGCGAAGGTTCGCCTGCGACGCAGGAGGTTGCGGGTTCGATTCCCGCCTCGGAACAAATATTTGTACGATCTGCAGATATTTGTTCAGGGTTATCTGGGTATTTTCTATGTATAATACAAAAAATATCTATCTATGAAATGAATTGTATTAAGTATATCAGTTATCTAGTACCCATAACACAAGCTCTGCTCAGCTTGGGGCTAGATAATTTTGTGTGAAATGTCCAGCATTTATTTATTTATTTTATTTATAATACTGTTATGTGACTTAACACTTTAAAACTTGTCCAAAACTTCATAAACCTTTGTGGTTTTTTACAGTGAAGACCTGTTCATCACATCAAAGATCTGGAACACGTTCCACCGGCCGGATCTCGTCCGCGGTGCCTTGCTGGAGACCCTGAAGAACTTGAATGTGAAGTATGTGGACCTCTATCTGATCCACTGGCCTCAAGCTTACAAGGTACGTCCTTTAAATATTAGGAGTTTTTGAATTATTTCAGACCCCCTACTGCCCCCTTACAGGCAGGAGATTGTCCAGTCTAAGCGGGAGGCTGCCCCCTTATGCCTCCTCACTGACACGAGATTGCTCACCCCTAGGTAGAAAGGCTATCTTATTAAACTGTCCACTTGTCTATAGAACAGATTTTTTTAATGCTAGTTGCATTAAAGTCAAAGTCAAAAAGAATTGTATTCATTGAAATCACAAGGATCATTTTGAATCGTCTTATAAACTAAAATTAGTCCTGTTCCAACGCGACCAAGCCTAGAAGAATCAGGCAACAAACTCGGCTTGGCTTACATAAATGGTCCGTCTTACCACTAGGTGAGAAGCGCCTGTGTGGTGCCTCGGAGCAAGGAGTTGCTGATACATAGTAAATGAGAACTTAAAAACCTTTGGAAGGTAGTCAAAAGTAATAAACATCAGCAAAAATATGCAAGACAGCACGCGCTACGCTTGTTATACTTATAAATAATAATCTAATAGAAACATATAAATAGGTAAGTACAGATATTGCAAATTTCCATTTTAGCAGTCGACGGGCAGAGCGACATCAGAACACGCGGCTTTATCATTCATATAGTCGTCAAGAGTATAATACGGTTTCTTAATTAAGTTGGCCAGTCTAAGCGGGAGGCTGCCCCCTTATGCCTCCTCACTGACACGAGACTGCTCACTCATAGGTGGAAAGGCTGCCCTCTTAACTTATTAAACTGTTCCCTTGTTTATAGACTACTAGGTTAAGTACTAGTAATAGAAGTACTACTTCTGTTATTGGTAGTACTAGTAATAGAAGTACTTCTATACATGCTGAGTAGTACTATACACGCTTTGCAAAGGTTTAGACGCTACTTATGATTGTATATTTTGCTTATAATTTTAATTTTTGTTCAATATATATACTATTATATATATTTTGACGGCTTCTGTGGCGCGGCGGGTGAGGGTTCGCCTGCGACGCAGGAGGTTGCGGGTTCGATTCCCGCCTCGGAACAAATATTTGTACGGGCTGCAGATATTTGTTCAGGGTGTTCTGGGTATTTTTCTATGTATAATGAAAACATCTATCTTTGTAATGTATTGTATTAAGTATATCAGTTATACATACCAGTTATACCCATAACACAAGCTCTGCTTAGCTTGGGGCTAGAATAATGTTGTGTCAAATGTCCAGCATTTATTTATTATATACTAGCTGGTGCCCGCGACTTCGTCTACGCAGGATTAGTATTTCGAGTAGCTTATTTATTAGCGTGGCGTAGAAAAGAATTTAACCTATATATATATACTGTGGTGGGCTTTTTTGTAGGACTATTTAAGATAAACATTTCCATCATACATTACATATGTGTAACTCGAGCGGTTTTAGCAGCACACGCCAGAATAGCCCGCAGATGGTAGATTTTTTCCTACTTACTTTGACACTTATCGTCATATTATGGACAATTCACACAATATCTTTATAAATTGTAGCCTATGTGTTATTTTGATGTATAAGCTATATTATTGTAAAGTTTAATTAAAATCCATTCATTAGTTTTTACGTGAAAGAGTAACAAACATCCATCCATCCATCCATACTTGCAAACTTTCGCGTTTATAATATTAGTAGGATTTATTTATTATGCAAATAGTGTTTAAGGTAGTGGTATGAACAAATTCTACTTCTTCTTTTTCTTCTACTAGTACTAGTATTGTGATTATGTATAGGTACTAATCTCAAACAATGTTATTTTTTAGGAAGATGGCCCCCTCTTCCCCGCTGATGAAGCTGGACAGATCCAATACTCTGATGTGGACTACGTGGACACGTGGAAGGCGCTAGAACCACTCCTCACTGAGGGTCTGACCCGCAGGTATACCAGCTGCCTATTCCATCATCATAACACCCTATAGATGGGCTTTCGTAGACTGCGTCGTCCGGTTCGTGGTCGAACCAGAGAACCTTAAGTCCCCAATGGTTGTCAGCTCTGCAAGGTATATGGCCTGCCCATTGCCACTTAAACTTGCTAATTTTGATAGCTCTGTAAGTGACCAAAGACGAGCGAAATAACTTTGTTAGGAATCAAGAAAGAAAACTATAAAATAAAATTAGTTTTCGATAGTTAAACTAGATGGTGCCAGTTGTAAGTTTTTTTTTTATACAACTTAGCAAGCAATCAAGCATACGGCCCACCTGATGGAAAGCAGTTACCGTAGCCTATGGACGCCTGCAACAGCAGAGGCATCATACGCGCGCTTCCGACCCTGAGACATAAAGATGAAAAGTCTCGTGTGCCTGTAATTTCACCGGCACCCGTACCCTTCGAACCGAAACACAGCAATGCAAGCACTACTGCTTGGTGGCAGAAATAGGTACGGTGGTAGTACTTCCCCGGACGAACTCTTACACAAGAAGTTCTACTTCTAAGTTTCATCATCATCAACCCGTAGAAGTCCACATGGCCTCCCCTCTAGAATTCCACGACGGACAATCTTGAGCCGCCTCCATCCACCGACTTCCTACGACGTTTTTGTAAGATTATGGTAAGTGCTTTGGGGTAAGATCGTAGGTGGGGTAAGATCGGTTAATTCATATTACCGCCACGCCACAATGAGGGCTTTTCATCTTCGATTAAAAAGAAAAAAAGTAGTTCAAATTGATTCGATAAATGGCGCTGACTCAACTGTATCAATCAAGATTGTCTGTGGTGCACGCGTACAAAACTATTATTCTAAGTAGTCTGTGGCTATTAGTCATTATATTCTGTTTGTGATTGCTTCTTGAGTGTGCGCTAGTGATTTCATAGTGTTTTTAGAAGTAGGCAAAAATAAATAGCACGAAACGAAAATTATTTCTACGTTGTCGATGTTGACATTTCACTTTATTTTGACACTTGACTGCTACGTTACAGAGCAGCGCCATCTATTTTCAACGCTGAAAGTATGATTTGAAACGGCCGTGAACAACCCTCATTGGCGATATTTTTTTTATTTTTTTTTATATTACCGCCACAATTGGCGATATCTTGAACGCGGGGCAACATAGCCCCACGCGCCATTTTGTTGTGCCCCTACCGTCAGTCTGCGTCTGCCGCTGCGCCCAGCCAGCCATAGTATTATATTACCATACACTGACAAAAGTAGCAAAAAAAAAAAATTACTTAACAAAATGTCTACAAATAGTCGTCGGGGGTAAGATAGAATCTTCTAAAAAAGCACTTTTTTTCCATTTCACACTATCCTGCCCAAATAACGCCGGAGTAAAATTGAATTTTGCTCCCGCTATCCTCTATAGCAGTGGTGGGCAAAGTACGGCCCGCGGGCCAGCTCCGGCCCGCGAAAGCATTTAATCCGGCCCGCCCTTCGACATGAATAGTACTTATATGGCCCGCGATGATTATATTTTGAAGGTCCAGAAGCATAAAGTGGATTCTACTTAGTAGAATAATAGACGCATAGGTAAAGGAGCCAGCTGGACTAGCCGCGTAGTTCATGATTGTTCGCAATTCGTAACAAGGTATGTGTAAAGTCGCACTCTAGTTTTATGTATCTCTGGTCGTTATGTCTTCAGCGAAACTCTCCTAGCAAGCACAAAATGAAATAGGGAAGAATTTGACCTAGAGACATCCATCAAATCGAGTTCAAAGTTTTACGATTTCTCATACACTGTTATGTTTTGTAATGAGGTTACAAACATAAAAGAAAATACAACCGAATAGAGAACCTCCTTTCTCCTTTGTCTGGAGTCTGTTAAAAATTCAACACAAAATGCATTTTTCCTATAATCGGCCAGGATTATAGGAAAAATGCTCTTCTGAACATTCTTAAACTTTCTGGCCCCTATTAAAAAAGTTTGCCCACCACTGCTCAATAGGCAATTTTCGTTTTTCGAATAGGTGTGATGAAAAATTGTTTTTTTTTCAGCTTGGGTCTCTCCAACTTCAACTCTAAGCAAGTGGCCAGAATTCTGGAGGTGGCTAAAATAAAGCCCGTCGTGAACCAGGTGAGGAAACTGATCAAAGTCAAAAAGAATTTTATTCATTGAAATCACAAGGATCATTTTTAATCGTCTTATATAAAACAAAAATTACTCCTGTTCCAACGCGACCAAGCCTAGAAGAATCAGGCAACAAACACGGCTTGGCTTACATAAATGGTCCGTCTTACCACTGGATGAGAAGCGCCTGTGTGGTGCCTCGGAGCAAGGAGTTGCTGATACATAGTAAATGTGAACTATAGGAAGGTAGTCAAAAGTAAATAAACATCAGCAAAAACTAGTATGTAAGACAGCACACGCTACGCTTGTTATACTTATAAATAACATTCTAATAGAAACATGTCAAAAGGTATGTACAGATATTGCAAATTTTAATTTTAGCAGTCGAGGGGCAGAGCGATATCGTGCCACGCGGCTTTATCATTCATATATTCATCAAGAGTGTAATACGCTTTCTTAATTAGATTAATCTTTATGTAGGATCTAAATCTTACTAGGTTTTATATTACTATACTTCTATTAGTAGTCCTACTAGTAGTATTACTACTTCTATTAGTAGTAATACCAGGAATAGAAGTATTACTAGTAGTAGTAATTGTGATTATGGTACTAATCTCAAACAATGCTATCTTTTAGGAAGATGGCCCCCTCTTTCCTGCTAATGATGCTGGACTTTATCAAACAATAGCGTTGGCATAAGTCATATACACACCCCCCAATGCATTATGAGGCCTCCCCCATATAATGCAATGGGGGGAACTGCCATAATCACCACCCTTGGCGGATTGGTGATCGCAGTATCCGTGTCGAGTACTCAGGTGGATGCTGGCCAGCCCCCCTTATCATCGTCCATCATCGCTTAGTTGGCTTTTACGACATCCACGAGAGGAGAAAGAGGTATATTCTTAGGTGAGATACGCCACGAGCCCTCCTGATCCCTGATTAATATAGGCAGGGAGGATGTTTGGGGGGGGGGGAGGGGTCAGTTTGGTCAACCACAAAGGTTGAATTATACTTAAGGTGATTACTCTCGCATGTGGCGCGAAATTAAAATTTTATTGTGTTTTTTGTAAATCACAGCTAATCAACACTTCTTGAGATAGAGAAAACAGATTTTGCGAAAACTAGGAGACCTAGCACACATGTTTTAATTGATAGTATCTCATAAATGTCATTAGTTAAGCTACGCATATCTTTAAACCAAAAAAACACTGTAAAAATCATTGAAGAGTATTCGTAGCTGAAGTCATGATCTATATGTGAAACTATAAACTAAAACATGTGTGTTAGGTCTCCCAGTTTTCGCAAAATCAGTTTTTACTATCTCAAGAAGTGTTGATGTGCTGTAATGAGCAAAAACGCAATAAAATTTGAATTTCGCGCCACATGCGAGAGGAATCACCTTAAATAAATAAAATAAATGCTGGACATTTGACACAACATTATCTAGCCCCAAAGCTAAGCAGAGCTTGTGTTATGGGTACTAGATGGTAACTGATATACCAGGGGTTACCAAATGGCGGACCGCGGTCCGCATTCGGACCGCCCTGACCCATTTTGTGCGGACCTTGAATTACCTGAACCTTAAACTTTGAGGCCAAAACAGGAACAGGAAAGCCATGGGTAAACATATATTTGAAGCAGCATTTTCGAAGATTAAATTTCGATCTCGACATACTTATGAACATCTTCAGGATTTAATTATTATTATTATGTAATTTATTATTAAAACAACAAGGATCACTGGGTTAGTAAAATACACCTGCCTGCCTATTCTATGGTTAGTGAGAATATTTACAATTATTTAAATATGCCATCATCAACACC
The DNA here is from genome assembly GCA_951392215.1 of Epirrita christyi. Taxonomy (NCBI): domain Eukaryota; kingdom Metazoa; phylum Arthropoda; class Insecta; order Lepidoptera; family Geometridae; genus Epirrita; species Epirrita christyi. The sequence continues at coordinate 7,464,369 of OX595863.1, read as the reverse complement.
CGCCTTTGGAAGTCCACTGCTACCATACCCAACCATTTGATCAAAATAAAAATCAACACAGGTACTTAATTAAATTAAAAATGTCAATACATGGCATGTCATTATTAAAATTACTTATAAATGTCATATTTGAAGTGATTGTCATTGGTGAGGGCATGCATCATAGTGCAGTGGTACATGTATACACAGTCAGACCTATTTGCAAATATACTCAGAATACCGTTGGAGCTGGCCCGAACCCTGCGCACCAGAGATTAATGTCAATAGCTTGCGCCAATTTTACTCCAAACTTCAGACAGATAGTTTGCAACAAAAAATGACAGTTTTCTCATTGATATGTAAAAAAATACCTTTGTTATTTCCGTAATTACATTTGTTTAATAAATATTTTTCTCTATAACATATTGTGCGGACCGCGATGGTAATTTCAATTCATAAAACGGACCCCGAGCGAAACTAATTGGTGACTCCTGTGATATACTTAATACAATACATTACATAGATAAATATTTTTTTATTATACATAGAATAATACCCAGAACACCCTGAACAAATATCTGCAGATCGTACAAATATTTGTTCCGAGGCGGGAATCGAACCTGCAACCTCCTGCGTCGTTGGCGAACCTTCGCCCGCCGCGCCACAGAGATACATTATTGTATTTTCTACATTTTATTTTCTAGGTCGAATGCCACCCCTACTTGAACCAGCGTCGTCTTAAGGACTACTGCGAGGCGCGTGGTATCAAGGTCACCGCGTACTCGCCTCTGGGGTCGCCCGACCGCCCCTGGGCCAAGCCTGGTGACCCCCAGCTGATGGAGGACTCCAAGCTGAAGGCCATCGCTGATCGTCTGAAGAAGACTGTCGCTCAAGTACTGATCAGGTGAGACTACCTACTGCGTGCCACTCATTCCTATCACCACACTGGTTTTAAATGGATGGGTAATCCTCATGTAGATGGGTCACCTTTTTATTCCCTATACTATTTATTTACCTTCATACAACAGAAAAAAAAGATCTACCGTTTAAACATTTAATTTCTGATGTTGTCACGAGTAGAAAAAGTACCAACGTACCCCGTTGGTACTTTTTCTCCTAGCGTCCCGCAGTGGGGCCAGATAGGATGGGGGACACTGGGAACCCCCCCTTTCTTGATGAACCGAAGACATTTTAAAGGTTTCAAGAAGTCGATGCATGGAGCGAACAGAAGCTCGTTCGTAAACCAAAAATAATAGCTAGCTTTCTTGTTTTAACTAAATGTCGTACGAACATACATACATAAAATCAAGCCTGTTTCCCGGAGGGGTAGGCAGATACCACGGATTTCCATAACTACCCACAGATATAAAAAAATCATAACACATTTTTAACTGCAATACTTAGCGACATCTGTGGCGCGGCGGACGACTAGCCGGCTGAGATGCGATAGGTAAGCGGGTTCAATTCCCGCTGCGGGACAAATGTTTGTTCCATCTAAAAGTATTTATTCTGGGTCTGGGTGTTATGTTACCACGGTACTCGTAGTTCCTGATACCCATAACACAGGGCCATCCTTGTGTGGGAACAGGGGTGGATTTTCGAATGTCACTGAGTGACCTAAATACCACCTCTGGCCACGTGGTCCTACTGCCTTTGTCCTACCGATCGGACCACAGATCACAAATCGCCGTTTTTTCAGTTGATGTACTGGAGGAGATACTTGTATTGATATCATATGTATAAGAATTTTAGTCATAAATGAGTTGAAAATCTGACAAACGTGGAATGATCTGACTGTCTCAATTTTTTTTTTACCCCCTCTTGGACCCCAATATCTCATCATCCCCCCAACCGATATAGCTCATAACCTTACCTACAAATTGTACCAAAACTATCTACCCCCATACTAAATTTAATGAAGATCGGATTAACGGTTGTTAGGAAGTTTTCATCGGACAAACATACATACATACAAACGCTGATTCTTCCAAGTTGAGTCAAGTCAAGTCAAAAAGAACTTTATTCATTGAAATGACAAGGATCATTTTGAATCGTCTTATAAACTAAAATTACTCCTGTTCCAACGCGACCAAGCCTAGATTAGAAGAATCAGGCAACAAACACGGCTTGGCTTACATAAATGGTCAGTCTTACCACTAGGTGAGAAGCTAGTAGTTGACTAGGTTGAATCGGAGAACTCGCTTCGCTCGTTCAATAAAATAAAATACTATCTATATGAGAATAAATTATTATTAAACTTAAACAATACATTCTTTTTAATTGCAGATACCAGATCGACAGAGGGAATATCGTTATCCCGAAATCCGTCACCAAATCTCGAATCGCGTCCAATTTCAACGTTTTAGACTTCAAACTATCTCAAGAGGATATGGACCTTATTGATAGCTTCGACTGCAACGGACGCCTTGTCCCTATGACTGCGTAAGTAGACAAGAACCGCCACACAACTTTGCGGCTCTGCTGGGTTCACTATGATCTCTTATAGCGACTCAATGAGGGCTTTTCACCTTGGATTAAAAAAAAAGTAGTTCAAATTGGGTCGATAGATGGCGCTGACTCAAATGTAGATGACAAGATTGTCAAATGTATTATATGTGGTGTACGCGTACTAAGCTACTATCTAACTAATCTATGGCTATTAGTCATGATATTCTGTTTGTGTCTGCTTCTTATTTATTTATTTATACTTTATTGCACAAGAAAAATGATACAAAAAAGTGGGCTTAAAGCTAATGCTAAAAGCATTTTCTTCCAGCCAAACCTGGTATGTGAGAGCTGGTGGTTGGCGTGCAACTTAAAAACTAACACAAATACCGGAATACATTAAAAATAAAATATAATAATACATACCAAATTCCTATATAATATAACACACCTACATAATAATAAACTAAATAAATACACAGAAATATAATTTCATAGAACCAAAATAGAGATAATATGATGTACATACATTACGAGTATAATTTTCTATAGAGATGTTCTCGAAGTCTTTTGAAGCATTCTTTAGTGCCAACTTTCCTCAACTCAAGCGGGAGATTGTTCCAGAGTCGAACCGCTTCAACAGAAAAAGAATTTCCACGAAACGAGGTGCTATGCGCAGGTGTATCTAATAGGAGATTGTCAGATGACCTCAATTGTTTGTCATGTTTGTCAGTACGAAATTGAAAGCGACTCTTCAGATAGACAGGTGTGAGAGGAGAGAGTGCGCTAGTGATTTCGTGGTGTTTTTTTTATGTAAGCAAAAATAAATACCACGATACGATAATATATCCACGTTGTTGATGTTGACATTTAACTTTATTTTGACACTTGACAGCTACGTATCAGAGCAGCGCCATCTATTTTCAACGCTGAAAGCATGATTTGAAACGCCCGTGAAAACTCCTCATTCAAAAACAATTCAGTACAAAATATCGGTTCCGTGATGTCCGCAGCTATAATACATTAAATGCACAGTAGCAGAAGGTCTATAGACTTCTGCAATTAAAGTTATTCAATGATGACGGATGTCAACGACGAACCGATATTTTGTACTGAATAGTTTTTGAATTGAATCGCTATAAGAGCTCATGGTAAGGTCTGTGATATCACTACAAACACACAACAAAAAAACGCAACGTTGTAGTTTTACCCAAAATACAAGTCGCCCCGACGTACCTGCGCCGTAGACCAATTTGCTATAGCGCGGTATCCTTCTACCAATAGCAATCGCGCGTTAAAAAACCTTGCGCTGTTATTGGTTAATCGATTTCGAGGTAAAATCGCGGCCGGTCGTGCGCCATCTTGTTCATCAGTCGACTCTGTCCGACGGTGTACGAATCATGTCAGCGGGACAGAGCTGTACTATACGTTCGGCTAACTGTCGGATATCAGTCTGCGCTTTTCTGCGCAAACGAAAACAACCGATCGGACTTATTTTCTGGGTAAAACTGTACACGTTTGAAAGATAGATAGATAGATAGATAGCTAGATAGATGGATAGATAGATAAACTCTTTATTGAACACCAAATAAAAATACAAAAGCAAAGGAAACATTAAAAATTAAAATAACGTACGATGGGTGGTCTTATCGCTATAAGCGATCTCTTCCAGAAAACCTTTTCAGTTCTCTTCAGTTTTTTTGAAAGCTTCAAACTGTCTCAAGAGGACGTGGATCTTGGTTCTTACGGATCTCGTCATTTTTGATTAGTGTAACTCCGAGCATAGCTCTCTCTATCGCCCGCTGCACTACTTTGAGCTTGCGTTTGAAGGCAATAGTTAGCGAGCATGTCTCAGTGTTTTAAGCTATGACTGGCAACACGTGCCCTAAGTCATTGGCCACATCAAGCTATCAAGTGTCAAAATAAAGTGAAATGTCAACGTCAACAACGTAGATATATTTTAGTTTCGTGTTATTTATTTTTGCCTACTTATAAAAAAACCACGAAATCACAAATTACTTTTTTTGTTTTCTTTTTTTTTTAATGTTATGGCTCGACAAACTGGCATACGGCCCGCCTGATGGTAAGCGGTTACGGTCACCTATTGACATCTGTACCACCCGAGGTATTGTCAATGCGTTGCCTGCCTTGGAGGACCCTTTTCACATTTTTTTTGAAGCTATGTACGTTGTTGTTTAGCGGAAAAACCTCAGAAGGGAGCTCATTCCACAATTTGCACGTATGTGGGAGAAAAGATCTCGTAAAGCGAGCTGTACGGGATACCCACACATCGATGATGTGTGGATGAGCTCCCAACCGATGTCGAGAGGTGCGATGATAGAACCTGGAAGCGGGTACAAGCTCAAATAGTCGAAAAAAAATAATCTATTGACTATTTTTTTTTTTGCTATTTGAGCTTGTCTTTTGTCTATTGCCACAGACTAGTTAGATAATAGCTTTGTACGCGTACACCGCACAGATAATACATTTGTCAATTTTGACAGCTAGAGTTGAGTCAGCGCCATCTATCGAACCGTTTTGAACTACTTTTTTTTTATCGAATATTAAAAGCCTTCATTAATATAGTAATATTTATATTGTTTCAGATCTCTTGGCCACAAGTTCCATCCGTTCGAGAAAGACGAATTTTAATAACAAAGTTATAAATAATTGTTATATATTACAATTATTTAGAACTTGTAGAGTTTATTGTTCACATTCAAAGCTATTTATGTATAAATAAAATTTATGTTAGTACATAATTTTTTATTATTTTTTTGCGTTAATTTATTGATTTATTTAAGAGCCTCTCAGGGCCTTACCCCCTTATTCATATTAATTTTTAAAATTTTGCAAAAAATAGCATTTGTCTTGTTTTGGCGTATGACATTGAACAAAACAAAACTAAAATAGGTTTCAAAAATGACAACCTCTGTGGCGTGGAGGGCGAGTAGCCGGCTGACATGCGAGAGGTTGTGGGTTCGATTCCTGCTGCGGGACAAATGTTTGTATAATCTTCAAATATTTGTTCCGGGTCTGGGTGTTATGGCACCATGGTACTCGTAGTTCCTGATACCCATGACACAGGGTATCCTAGTGTGGGATCATGACTACGTATTAGACTGTTGGGTGTTGTGTATGTTGTGATTGTGAATAAGGCCCTTGGAGCATTTCGGTAAATATGCTCTTAGCTAGAAGTATTTAAATAAGTGATTGTTATACTCTGCCTCTAGCTAGGTAAGTCAATTAATAAGGAATTACCTAATTATTTTTATAACTGTGATGAGTATTCGTAATAAATTAAAATTATTTTTCATTAGTATTAGAATACTCGTAGGGGCCCATATTTTTTTTTTGTAATTTTTGCAACAGCATGTGGGTCGTCTCGTATACATCGCTCATTAACACTTCTCAAGATAAGTTTATTTGCCAGAATATTGTAAATACAATAAGGTCTGAAACTAGTAAAAGTCCAATATATTCTACCTTATACATGGGTAATATGATTAATATAAAAACAATAAAACTAGAATAATAATTGAGATTTAAACAATTAACTAAGTAAAACAAAAATTACAATAATTTGGTTAATCACAAAAAACTATAATTGAAAATCGCTGTATTGTAAGAATTGATTGAAAGCTTACAATACAGGGATTTTCAATTATAGTTTTTTGTGATTAACCAAATTATAGTAATTTTTGTTTTACTTAGTTAATTGTTTAAATCTCAATTATTATTCTAGTTTTATTGTTTTTATATTAATCATATTACCCATGTATAAGGTAGAATATATTGGACTCAAAGTCAAAGTCAAAGTCAAGAAGAACTTTATTCATTGAAATCACAAGGATCATTTTGAATCGTCTTATATAAAATTAAATTACTCCTGTTCCAACGCGACCAAGCCTAGAAGAATCACGCAACAAACTCGGTTTGGCTTACATAAATGGTCCGTCTTACCACTAGGTGAGAAGCGCCTGTGTGGTGCCTCGGAGCAAGCAGTTGCTGATACATAGTAAATGAGAACTTAAAAACCTTAGGAAGGTAGTCACTTTTACGCTATCTCTAGGATGCTATTACTCTTTAGTAATAGCATCCTAGAGATAGCGAAAACTAGGAGACCCAACACACACTTTTTGATACTATCTCATAAATATGACCATAAATTTCATTATTTTATTATTGCCTACGAATAAAAAATAAAAAAAATAATAAAAAAAAATATCAATATTGAAATATTGTGTTGATTATCCATGAACCTAAAAAACACTAAAAATAATTGAAGAATATTCGTAGCTTAATCTTTAGGAGACACTATCAACTAAAATATGTGGTAGGTCTCCTAGTTTTAGCAAAATCAGTAGGTATATGTTATCAACACTAAAACCACGAGCATATATTAATTTCGCGCCACTTGCGAGACGATCCACCAAAGTAATAAATAAATAGAAACTTCTATGGAAACAAAACTCTATAGAAATACGCAGGTTTGGCTTCAGCCAGCACTTAGCGGCGGACTTAACCTATTTCGAAAATGGATTATTCGATTAAAACTTTTTGGGCAAAGCAAATGAGATTTTTTGTTTTTTAGGGTTCCGTACCTCAACAGGAAGAAACGTTACCCTTCTACAATCACTTTGTTGTTCGTATGTATGTCTGTCTTTGTGTCAAGACCATTGGTATAAATATGGTACGCTAGTAATATATGTATAATGTCAATGGTCAAGACCATACTATACTTATAAATCTGTGGTCAAGACCATTTTTCTCAGAGAACGACTAAAGGTATAAACTTGAAAATACCACAGATAAAAGTCTGTGAGCTTACAGTTCCGTATAAAAATCAAGCTTCTAACTCAATGCATTAAAAATATAGGTACCTACTCAAGGCAATGTCAAACTTTTGTATGACAATCGCGAAACTGAAAAACCTCTAGGGTAGGTACTTCCAGTGACGTCACAATTCTGAAATTTGGAATGCTAAGAGGCGGTAAGACATGAATGAAGGAAAAAGCCTAAAATTGAGGAATTTAGACTTTTCTAGGAGTAGAATTGACCGTGGCCCAGCCTAAGACTTGTACCTACTTGTACTTGTAGCGCAGACTCTTTTCCGCAACTAGCCACCAGTGGGCACTTTTTGCGTGGCGAATGGAGGCTGCTAATCCAGCCACCCGATGTCCTCCAGGAAGGCCAGCAGCTCGCTAATGCCGGCGCAGGCCTGCCTGGGAGTCCTCGGCGACCCGAGGAAAGCTCTTCTTTGAGACGCCACACTGTTGCACTCCAGGAGCACATGCGCCGGCGTCTAGTCTGCTACTCAGCCTAAGAATAAGACTCCTCCAATTCCCCCTGTGGGTATCGTCAAAGTCAACCAAGGGATGGGCAGCAGCATCCACCATCCCAAACTGCGGTCTGGTCACCAATCCGCCTGTCCTATTATCATGCCATATAACTTGCACGGGGAACTGTTAGTTAGACCACAGACCGTAAAAGATTTAGGTGTCGTATTTGACCCAGAACTTACATTCCACAATCATATTAGTAAACTTGCTGTTGATAGCTTTAAAAAATTAGGATTCGTAACCCGAAATTGCAGACTTCACAAACATAAGCGCTATTAAACTACTCTACACTTCTCTTATAAGGTCGAAACTTGAGTCAAGCGCGTGCGTGTGGAATCCCCATGAAGTGACGTATGAAGGTACAGAATAGTAGATTGTATCATAAGGAAGCAAAATAATATTTTTACGGCGAGGGCGCTTTTTTGAATCCAGAACGAAGTGAGGGATTCTAGAGTAGAATCCCGAGCATAGCGAGGGATTCTTTAGTAGAATCCCGAACGTAGCGAGGGATTCAAAGTACGTCGCCCGAGCCAAAAATATATTTTGCGCCCGAGTGTTACACTCTACTTTTCATCACCCACTATGAGAAAATAAAAGGCGCCTCATATTTTATTTCAAAACAAAACCATGAATTTCTAACAATCCGTGAATAACTTATCATTTAAAAAAAATACTTCCGCCGTTGTATTCGACTAAATATTTGGATGAAAAAAAAATTATGAAAGAACCATAGTGGTGAAAGGATTATGATACTTTCTGAATGCAAATGCTTGGTTTGTTGCTGAAAATATCAAAATCGCCATATGTATGCCTACAATATTTGAGGAGTTCCCTCATTTCCTCGTGGATTCCATCATCAGAACTGGATTCTGAAAAAAATGGGACCAATCTGGAAGTATATCTATTCAAATAAAAAAAGAATTTTCCAAATCGGTTCATAAACGCCGGAGATATGAGGTAACATTAAAAAAAAATACAACCGAATTTAGAACCTCCTCCTTTTTGTAGTCGGTTAAAAATGACGAAATCGCGAGCCGTCGTTTCTAATTTGTTTTTTTTTATTCAGCCGGTGGCGCGACTATGGGCCGTCGTACCAGCCAGTATTTATTTAAACAATATAATATTTGCGTTCGCCTTCTTTGGCGCTGAACACTAAGATGATCCAAATTTAAAAAGGGCGCGGAAAAGATAATTGCGGCGCACTTATTTGTGTTTGATTCTTTTCAAGATGTTCCAAATTCAAAAAGGGCGCGTAAAAGATAATTGCGGCGCACTTATTTGCGTTCGATATATTCCAAATTTAAAAAGTGCGCGGCAAAGATAATTGCGGCGCACTTATAGAAGCTTCATACAGAAAACACCACCTTTGGGTGCACTTAAAGGCGAACCTAGTCGTCCTTTTCGAATAGATGGGATGAAAAAGGTTTTTACGATTCCTGTACAAAAGGGTATACGGCTACTACCCCTTTATGTATCCAACCAAATACCTTCAGGGTACTCTGGGGTTCAATTAATTGGAAACGCGAAGACTCTCCGAGCAAATGGTCATAATCTGTCGCATTATACGGGGGCTTCTCAACTGCCCTGATCTTTTGGCCGAGGTGAGTAGGCTATGTGTGCCGGAGCATCGCGCCAGATTCCGCCCAGGGCGAGTGCCGCTGTTTGCTCCGAGGTCCGCGCACACAGTAGCGCGTCAGCAATCCCCAGTCTGCCGCGCGCAACGTCACCTAAATGCGCTAGTCGCTGCAAATACAGATTTTGATGTATTTGCAGATAGTTGGCCAAAAACCGAGGAATATTGTTTGCGCTATTGTGAGAAACCTAGCTCACTAGTACCGTGACGGATTCATAATAGGTCTAAAAATGAAGATACAGCTCATGTAATTTATGGTTTTATTTGTTTTAAATTTAGTTAAGGAAGTGTTGAAATTAAGTTTTTAATTTTAAAAAAATATATATGTTTGTATTAGTATTAGATAGCTTGGTTAGTAGATGTAACGCATTGGATTTTTGTCTATTTGTGATGTTACTCTGTTTTTTGTGAATAAATTTGTAATTTGTGCGCTATATGCAAGCTATAGTGAAGGCCTCATTCAGCAGTGGATGTCTACCGGCTGATGGGGGGGTTTGTGTCTATGCTTTAATAGTTGCACTGCCTAGCTTGCACTTTTTGCTTTTCTGGTGTCTCTAGTTTAGCTGCTTGCATAGTATAGATAAAAGCCTGCCTTACTTGCCTCCTCAAGTCAAGTAAGGTGCGAATGGTCTTGGGGGAGAGTACAACAGTTGCCGTGATCCCCAAGGCAAGCCTGGTGGGCAAGCCTTCTCGTGGTTGCCCCCTGTTATTGGTCTAGTTTGTAACTCCCCCCCCTATACACCCCACTACTTCTCACATCTACTTCTCACGTCTTTTGTTTAATGCTGACTGATTAGGTATATGAACCTATAAACTTTCTATTTAAGTTAACCCTGTTTGATGATACCTACCTACTTAATTAATGTGGCCAAAATGATCGTCTAGTCTAGTGGTAGGAACGTACATTGTGTAGTGTAATAACTCAGATCCTTTAAAGTTTTAAAAAGTCCTGTGCTACCTAATGACATAATTAACTAACCTATTCTTATTTAGATCACTGATATAATTACCTGTTTATCTTATTGAATATTCTTCAAATCTAACAGAAGGTCTAATTATTAAAATATTACAAAGCTTAACTATGAACTGTAAGTACAATTAGGAATGTTAATGTAAACTCAATATCTCAAAATAATCTATAGTTATTTAAACTGACTAATTTCTATAAATTGATCTAGGTAATCTATTGCAAGTTAATAATCCTAACATGAGATAGTGATCTAGGATTTAATGTCTTTCTATCTATATAAAAAGGTAATTCACTTGTATATTAGTTCAAGATCGCTTCATCATACCTATCTATGAAAGAGTTAGTAAGTTGAGACTTAATTATGATTATCCTACCTCAAGAATAATGATACTACTCTACCTATCTTTCTTTTGACAATATTGATTTGATTCCACGTTCTAGAATAAGATATATTAACAGAGGTTTTTAACATAACATTATAGTAATCACTTTCTTTACATTCTGAAATTACTCTACTGTATGATTTAATCAAAGCAAGAGACATTTCATTAATGTCTGAATTATTCTCTAATAGTTTAGTCTCTGTATTTCTTAACAAAACAATAGATTTCCTTTAAATGTTGATGTTGATGAGTCATCACTAGGGGGCATCAATTTAGCAGCTTTGATTTAAGGCTCCTCCTTCGCCTTAAATAATAATTTTCTTCCCGTAAAGTCATGGATAAATTCCTTCTGCTTTTATATAGATTTAACTATATATAATGGAGGACAATCAGAATGATATTCTACAAAGCAAACTCTTTCGGTACTTTACTGCAAATGACAAGAGGAATTTTACTTGAGTATGTCGGAAGTAAGTCATTCTGTTTCATTCCAAATAAAGTTACATTTACATCATGAACGCAAAATCAAATATTACCTCCCTAGTTAAAGTGGAACCTAACGGTTCCGTAAGGCAGTCCTGATCACACCGCTGGCCACTGGTCTAAACTATGTGTTCTTATTCTAAATAAACTTAATCAACATAGATTCGAACTATGATTCCGCGTACAATGAATGTATGGTTATGTAGGCAATTATTAAATAGCCCTTTTAGCAATTTTACTTCTGATTCTAATAATATTGAAAAGAAATATAGTACCCATTTTATTCTGAACTAACTAATCTCTGAAACATATACTTATCTAAATCAAAATCTTCTAATTTCTGTTAAAATAATAATCTATAATAACTACTCTTTTTGGTAGATACCTATAAATAAATCTGATAAAGCAAGAGTCCTGCTAGGTACTCAAACTTATCTCTAGATAACATGAAGTATACACAACTTGTGAATTTCTTCATACATTTTCATTATAAGAATTATTCTTCTATTATTTGAAGTTACTATATGTTTATTTGTATAAAATCATCTCTAGAATGCTATTGATTCTATCAGATATTTCGAATAATCTATTAGATATAACCTGGAATCAAGCTGAACTAAAACATGAGGTACCTTTTTTTTTTGGTTCCTGGTTTTAAATATTATAATTATTTTAATCTAAAATCCCTACTTTACAAAGAATAGATTTAATTTGAACTTTTTGAACTTCTAGGCTGAATTTAGACTCCACAATCTCCTTAAAATAATACAAGAGATAAGTAGATATTCACCTTAGATATCTTGGATCATTGACTCAAGTTTAATCCTCTTTTCTAGTCAGATTTAACTTTAGCACTTGCTCTTGCTTGGCTATAGAGTTTGCATCACTGGTATCGAAATTGAACACCTTTATTTGTCAACTTATTCGTATAAAATTAAATAGAAACAATTTCCTTTTGAAATCAGCTCAGAAGTTCATATTACTTAAGTATCTCACGTAATAAGTTGGATTTAAGATTCAATGAACTAAAATTCATAAAAAGTAATGACTAACTTTCGAATTTGTAGTTAATAAAGACGAAGTAGATAAAGGTTACGTAGGTATTTAGATGGTACAAGTATTTTCATTCTTGTAAAGTAAATTTTGTAGAATTAATTGAAATTAATCTCATAATTAAGAAGAGCACAGCTTAAAAATGTTATGCACACAAAATGTAGTAGAACACATGAAAATATCAGTCTAGAGCATATAAAAATTTCAAAGATAAAAGCTGAAAGGAAACGGATTAACTTAAATACAACAATATAACACACATATGGTGTAGTGAAATTAAGTCTCGTAGATAATCTGTAAGAGAGCGGGTTAGATACCTACTTCAATAAATTTAAGGTTCCTAAGTCCATAATGACACACAACAACAAACAGGTAAACGCTTCTTTATCATCATCAGTATCTCGTAGAAGTATTTCAAGTCGTAATGACTTCATAATGACTCTAGCAAGTACAACATCTTCAGCCTGCAGAAGTCCACTGCTGTACGGAGCCTTCACTATTAAAATGCCACAACGAACAGTATTGAGCCGATATAATAAAATAGGTAAGTATCTTCAGATAAGTGAAGTTAAATCTCAAAGACATAAGCTGAAAGAGAACGGGTTAAACTTACAAGTCGCAATGACACATTCATTAATAAAATAGATAGTCAGGTGAAATTCAGTCTCGAAGGCCGCTGAAGAAGTCTATAATCTAGGAAACCTAGAACCTAGAATTTTGAAAGTAAACTCTCATCCTTTCTCAGATAATCACTAGTAAACAGATGTATGTAACCCTTTTGAAATTATCTATTGAAATCTGTAAATAAATCATCATCCATTAATCAGTATTCACTGAATTGAAGTCTTCCCATAGTAGATATAGATGTAGGTATCTACTATTATTTAAGTAGTTCCAACAATAAAATTCTATCTGAGATTTTACTAGATCTTAAAAATTCTGTCAAGTCCTAAACACAAGTTACACTAGATAAATCAAACACACTGATAAAATAAAATACATAAACACTTACCAGTGATGCACCAACTATATCCAAATCACTGAAATCCAAAATTAGGGCACTCACGTCACAGCACTTTTTATCGGAACTAGGGTTCTGTACCCATCCGCGACTCTAGCTTCACTTTGTTGCCCGTAACCGCCCGCGGTTCAATAAAAACTCAGTAGCCCGTAGCCGCCCGCGACTCAGTCATAACTTCGACTTCCGCTCCTGCCCGCGATTCCATAATAACTCAGTAGCCCGTAGCCGCCCGCGATTCAGTCATAACTTCGACTTCCGCTCCTGCCCGCGATTCAATAATAACTAACGCTCCCCCAGAGCCCTGCTTTATTTATATCCATTTCCGAGATGCATTCCCACATCATCTGAACCTCCCCTCCCCCCAACTTTTACAGCAAACCTACATCAATTCGCACGAAATTTCTTCAGTGTAAATTTTTGTCACAGCTTGCCCATCTAACAACACAGCTCGCCACGACGTAAAACACGCAATGGCTTGGGTGTACAAACTCTTGGTACACTCTGTGATATCACAGCCACGCCACACGCATTGGCTTGGCTGTACCGATTCTTGGTACACTCTGTGTATCACACACGTTACCATCACACCCGTGCCACATTACACACAAGCCAAACTCAATTCCATTCACTAGAATACTTTCGGTTTTCAGTTCAAACTGTTTAACTCATTATTTTGAATGATTTTTTCCCCTTTTCTTTTTTTTTAAATAAATTTATATACATATTTTTTTAACATTTTTCTAAATTTTAAATATTATTATTTATTTATTTTTTTAATTATTATATTTTTTTTATGCCACGGAAAAAGTAACTAAAAATCATCCATGAATATTTGTTGAGATTTTGCTGCTTATGCCCAATTATTGTGAAATCTTTATTTTGTGTACTTAATTTTTCTGCCGTAAAAGTTAATAATTGTGCAAAATATACTGCTATCTCAAAGTAATTTTTGTATGTTTACGTCGAAATAATTTATGATTTTTAGTGAAACTAAATTTGAAGTGACGCAACTTGAATGATTATTTTACCTACATTTTTTTATTTTATTATTTGAGAAACTCAAACAATAAAACTGACCGACTGACTGATTGACGGTTTGCGCATCTTGCATCATCAACTTATATTTGATTTTTCTTAACTTTATGAAATAATTTGTAGAAGTACCAGAAACATTTTCTGCAAAACCTTTAATCTTTGTCATGAACGAATATAATTTTCAAGCTTGAATCTGATTGCCAGGTAATTGAATCCCTTTCAGCATTGTGATTCGTTACAGCTCGACCCCCTGCAAATTTCCGCAGTCAATTTTCCCAAAATTTACCAAAGGAAAGTTGTCAAAATCCATTTTTAAATAAAAAAATTAACTCTATTAAAATCAGATTCAAACAGTTTGATAGGCATGTGTGTCGGTGGGTGTGTAACTTATGTGAGTGTATTTATACCCAAATATTAACAACCGTACTTCGTATCAATGTTCAAATCGATTACATGATACAACATTATTAGCTTGTACCCCCATCCAAGGATGATTAAACTGCACGAGGAAAAGTGAGTCGTGAATTCACCGCATCCCTAATGGAACTAAGAGCCTATTGCCTGGCCAAGCCCTTGCTCGCCAAGTTGTTTGTGCCTACTCAATAGTATCCCTGTCCTCTACAGTCCACTCCGCCCTAAAGTCCAGAAGTATATGCCAAGCATGCTCCATCACATCTCGATCGAACCTCGATATTTTGTTACAATTGCTTATATTTCGGAGCATGTATAGTGTGCTTAGTTCGAACCTAACCACGTATAATAGATCCGCTAATGAAGGCACCTTGTGTCGAAGATAATTGTCTGCTGACGTAACCTAACTCCAAATCTCCTCCTTCATTCAACGTTCTTTGTAAGTGTGCTGTCTATCTGAATCTGGTCTCAACAAAGCGTCTCACAATGAAAAGGTCATTAGGTTCCCAGAGCTCCTCATATCATTCCACATCGTGCCTACTCATAATGTAAACATCCATACTTTCATCCTTTTAATATTGTAATAACCAATTTTTCATCTCTTGTCATACATCATCACAACCTATCTGTTAAATAATTATTCAAATTCATTCATACCCCTTTTTAATTTCCCCCCATTTAAAGTCATTCATTATACCCTAGAATTCTAAAGACCCTTAATTCATTTGAAACTGTTTAATTTTTATTTATTTTTTCTTTAAAATTACTAACACTTTAGTAATTTCCCCATTGACGATCTACTCATTAATAGATTCCCCCTTTTCAACCATAATCTCCCTGAATATTATTATTACTATTGCAAAACGCAATATATAATTTTTATTTTATTTTTATATATTAGTAGCTAGTCCGCTGCTGGATCAATTTTCTACCAAACAAATTATTATCCATTTATCTAGTGCAAACTAAACCCAATTCACACGGCAAATGCAATTAAAATGCACGACAGATAGATACCTTTAAGCCGCGTAATTAAGTAATTTCCATTCGCTCCTTCATCATCATCATCATCACCAGTCGTACAGCAGCTTTAAAACGCGTGTCTAAAATCCATTTATTCCATCATCATCATCATTATCTTCAGTCGTAGGTACTGCAACTTCAGGCCGTGTATAAAGAATCCATTTATCCCATCATCATCATCACCAGTCACACTGCTACTTGAAACTGCGTATTTTAATATTATTTACCTTCATCATCATCATCAGCAGACGTACTGCTACTTCAAACAGCATATCTTAATATTATTTACCTTCGTCATCATCATCATCATCACCAGACTGCTACTTCAACCTGAGTATCTAAACTCTTTCAACTCCATCAACATATCAGTCCGTTGAGTAACTTCAACCTGTGTATCAAAATCCAACCCCACCATCATAACAGTCCATAAAGTAACTTCAACCTGTGTATCAAAATCCTTTTGACCCCATCCTCTTCATCAACAGACCTCTGATATCCACTACTAAACAAGGCCTAGACTTATGTTATCTCGTTTTTTTTTTAAAAGTCACGTTTTAATATTGGTTGAGTTAAAATCTTGTTCAGTTCTTGTGCTATTGGAAAAGTTGTTCGTACGATGATAAATCTTAGTAGGCGTGTGGCGTAAATATTACCAATTAAAATAAAACATAACATATCAAACAGATGTTTATTCATAAGTCAAAAATGCTTTTACTTATATTTTCATGCATTTAAAGTTTAATTAACCTATATTTCAAACTTGCTCCATTCCATTTTACGTAAGTAACCTTTATCTTTCATCTGAATAAATATTAAATTACTGATTTCAAACACCGTTGAATAACCAGAACCTTTCATACGAAAATTAAACATACGCTCTAGTTTTTTTTTTTTCAACAACGCTACTTAGAGTTGAAACTATGAATATAACAACAATTAGAATAATTGATCTAATCATTAAATACTTTTCTTATTATGAATCTCACCTATCAAAATTTAAATTATTCTAATTCTAGTTCTCTCATTACATTTTTTTTTGTTTTTATTTAAGTACCTAGGTATTTTTATTTTATTCAATATACCTAAAAGTGACTCTTCTTATTTTTTTATTTTGTTATAGTTTACAAAAGTTTTAGTTTGCTGCCTTAAGTAATTAGCTAATCTAGTATTTTAGAAGTAAAACTTGAATTGTTTAAATTTTAAATATAGTCGAAAAAGTTCTAAAAATAACCTAATTGATGATAAGTGATTATGAAAATAACGATAATTCATCTAAAACTAATTTTGATTTTACTAGTAGGTACTCAATTTTTAAAACTTTTTGTTATACCTACCTAGCTACATTTTTTTTGTTAAAATTTATATGACTAACCCTAATTTTGCTTCTAATCATAGTTCTATTTACCTACTCTACCTGGGATGTTTATTTACACCATGATGAAATCTCTTAAATCAAAAATGTATAAGTACCTAAGCAAAGTTTTATTCCATCTGGTCTCTTTGCAATACACCAGATTAAAGAACACATTATTATAAAACTGGCCATTCTACTCATGAATTTTCCTGTGCATATAGACAGCTAAATATGAATGCACTTTCCATAGCTACCTATTATTAAACAATGTTAATTAGTTTGTGAATTTTTTTGTTCCTTTTAGGTATGTCATACCAAGCTAAAACCCCAGCTAAGTTTATCAATGCAGCAGATTCCATTATAGATCACACAAACAAGTGGCCCAAGACAGACCGTTCGTCCTGACACATTTTTATAAGCCCTTCTCTATATTTAGCACTAGCTGACCCGCTCGCGATTTCGTCCGCGTGGAAGACGATAACGCAGCCGCAGTGAAACAAACAAACAAACGTCTAAAATAATTACAAAACCTCCTATTTAAACCCTGTTTTTCAGTTTGGGGTCACATTTTAACCTTGAGGTCCTGTAAATATTGAAATATCAACAACCACACCGTGAAACTACATTTGAAACGACACCACACTTGAGTTGTTCAATTTAGTGGTCCTATTTTAAACTTAAGGTCCTGAAAATATTTCCATCTCATCAACTACACCATGTACTTAGTTACCTAACTTTTACTGCATCGAAATAAACTAAAATCAGGCCAAAACGTAGTGTATTTTTTTTACAAATATACCGTTTTCATGCCTGTTTTCAGGAAAATTTCAGGAATTGTTGAATCACATGTTTGTTAATTTCATTTAAGGAATCTACATGTAAAATTTCAAGTATACGCTATAAACCGGTTCCGAAATACAGAGCACTTTTGTTTTACATTATAAAGATGCCCCTTAGAAGGCGAACTTTCCAAATTCCTTCCTTAGTAGACCCTAACACTCTAAAAGGAATATACACTCCAAATTTCAAGTCTCTACGACCAGCGGTTTAGGCTACGCGTTAAGACTCAGTCAGACAGTCAAGACTTTGTCTCCTATTATAATAGATTAGACCCATCCCAGATGACGATGAATATGACAGTTACGAGACAACTCGGTCGCTACGCACCTATCAATCATCTCCCTTCCATTGTTAACCATCGAAGAGAACCATTGCCCCTCCCGCTTACATCTTCGGTCACTGGCTACCTATCAATCTACCGAAATACATCCTAAACGAGCCTTAACACGATTATTCTAAGTAAGTATTGCAAATCGTTGAGGAGTTCAGTTAACGCTTTCCGAGACCATCATCAGATCTGGTATTTGAGTAGGCATCAGCCTTCTAAATGACGCCGTTTTGAATCATCATCATCAGCCTGATGAAAACACCATTGGCTATAGGTCCTGTTGTATATGTAGACTTAAATATATATAGTGAGTTATTGTGGGTATTCGATAATAAAACAGTCTCGATTAAATGGTGGTTTGATTCACATAGCGTGTCCGCATACAAAACATTTGGCGACGATTTAAGAACCCCAGCGTTTGTTTTGTGAACAAAATAGGAAGCCAGTAGTGCAATAAAAGTGATTTGCTAAGAACTATAATGAATCTCAACCAGTTACAAGAATTCAAGATGAATGTCGATCGATGGCCAACTTACGTCAGCAGATTGCGAGCGTGGTTTGCTATACACGACGTCAAACCAGCGCAATGGTCCAAGTATCTGGTTGCAGTTGTGGGCACAGAACCATTAGACATCATTATTGATTTGTGTTTCCCGGAAAAGCCTGAGAATACCGATTTTGACGTGTTGGTGAAGCTAGTAGAAGTTCATTTGGCACCAAAACGATCGGTCATAGCCGAACGAATGATTTTTAGAGCTTACAAGCAGACGGAGTCCCAATCGGTAACTGAATATCTGGCTCACCTAAAGAAACTCAGTAAAACGTGTGTATTTACTACAACGGGAAGTCTCAAAGAAAACTTGAGAGATCAGTTTGTGTTTGGTTTAAAGAGCGACAAGATTACGCAGAGGTTGTTGACAGAGACGGAATTGACATTCGACCGAGCAGTGGAGTTGGCATTGTCATTGGAAGCCGCCGTTAGAGACTCACAGGCGACGGCAGAGGCCGTCAGCATTGCTAACTACGCAGAGAAGGTACACGCAGTGGACGGAAGCAGGTACGGAGCGGGTCGCGGCTGGGTGCAGCGTGGCCAGCGGCCGCGTCAGGGTGCATTCGCAGGCAGGAGCGGCAGCCGCGCAGGGCAGCAACGGGGAGCGCGCGCCGGCGGCGCTGCGGGTAGCAGCGGCCAGCAGCGTTCCGGATGTTATCGATGCGGTCAACCGCATCGTCAGGAGAACTGTCCTTTCGCGAATGTGGAGTGTTTTGTGTGTGGCAACCGTGGGCATGTAGCCAAAGTGTGCCGCTTCCGTAAGAGTGGTAGTGTGCACAAAGTGAACTCAGAGGAGGACTACGACGACCGTACCTCGAGTGAAGACGAGGGGGACCAGGTTTATCAGTTGAGTGATAATGAACAAGACAATAAATGGATCATGAAAGTGGCCATCAACGGCAAGTTGTTATCCATGGAGGGCGACACCGGCGCGGGCATGAGTATCATAAATAGAAGTATGTATTATAAATACTTTAGTAATATTAAATTATCTCAAAGTAAATCATATTTGAGGATGTATAATGGTCAGAAAGTATTACCAAAAGGTGAATTCAGATGTACTGTACAGTGGAACAACAAGGTTGTACACAATTTGCGATTGGTTATAATTGATAATGATGATAGCAATCCGTTGTTCGGTCGTAAGTGGATGCGAGCATTCGGCATAAAATTTCCTCCTGCATTAGAAACTAAAAATTCGATAGCATATGTTGACAATAGCAATTTCAACAAGTCGGTAGCTATTAATCAGGTGTTGAACAAGTTCCCTGATGTGTTTTCGACGAGTATAGGTGCGTTTAACAAAGGCACGATCGACTTGGAGCTGAAAGCGGGCGCGGTGCCGGTGTGGCGACGCGCGCGGCCCGTGCCCTACGCCCTGCGGCCCGCAGTAGACGCAGAGCTGGAGCGCCTCCAGAGGGAGGGAGTCATCTCACCCGTCGAGTGGAGTGAGTGGGGGACACCGGTGGTCCCCGTCATAAAGAAGAATGGGGAGGTAAGACTTTGCGGAGATTTTAAAACTACTCTCAATCCGGTGCTGGTGGATGATAAGTATCCACTCCCTAGAATAGAAGATATTTTTGCGTCACTACAGGGGGGCAAAATATTCAGTAAGATCGATTTAAGCCGGGCGTATCAACAGCTGATTCTCAGCGATGATGCAAAGAAATACTGCACCATAGTCACGAATAAGGGCATGTTTACCTATAACAGATTACCATTTGGTATTAAATGTGCAGCCAGTAAGTTCCAAAGGGTGATGGAAAAGTTGTTCAGAATGCCATATGTAGCCGTATACCAAGATGACCTTCTCGTCAGCAGTAAAAATGAAACAGAGAATATGGAGAGGTTATTGCAGGTGCTTCAAATACTGTCTGAGAGCGGTCTTAAGGTTGAACAGAAGAAATGCAGTTTATTTAAAAAGTCTATTTCATATTTGGGTTATGTGATCGATGCCAGTGGACTGAAAACTGAAATTGCCAAAATAGACGCCGTAAACAAAACGCCACAACCGACTAACGCTAGTGAGGTAAAGGCTTTTTTAGGTTTAGTTAACTATTACGGTAAATTCGTTCGAAATTTGAGTAGCGTTCTAGAACCGCTGTATGGATTATTAAAGTCGAATATAAAATTTGTATGGTCCACTGAATGCGAAAAGGCATTCCAGTCCATCAAGTTGTTACTACGCGAAGCGCCAGTGCTCGCTCACTGGGACCCGTCCTTAACAACTTATGTGACATGTGACGCGTCGCCGTACGGCGTGGCAGGCGTGCTGGCGCAGCGTGCGGCTGGCGGCGGCGAGCTGCGGCCCGTGCTGCACGCTTCACGCACGTTGTCGCCGGCTGAGCGGAACTACTCACAAATATGTCGAGAGGGGCTGGCGATCATATTCGCAGTGAATAAATTCCACGACTATTTATACGGTAACAAATTCACATTGGTGACGGATTGTAAGCCGTTAGCGTCTATTTTTCATGAAAACAAAGCTATACCAGCCATGGCAAGCAACAGATTACAAAGATGGGCTGTGATATTGAGCGCATATGATTATCAGGTTAAATGCATAGGATCGAAACATAATTGCGTGGCAGATAGCTTATCGCGCATTCCGGTAAATGATGAGAATAGGGAGTATAGAACTGAATCTTATATCAGTTTCATATCGGAGCAGGCACCGATTGACTATAAGAAGGTGGCCCAGCACACGGCGAGCGATAAAATATTACAAAAATTGGTGCAAGCTATAAAATCTAATTGGTTATATTGCAAAGATGAAGATTTAAAAAATTATTTCACTATTAGGGATTTACTTAATATTGAGTCGGGATGTGTGTTATTTGGTCATCGCGTCGTTATACCACACTCGTTACAAAACGCAATATTGAAAATGCTACACGCGTGTCATCAGGGCATCGTGAAGTGTAAAAGTTTAGCTAGGGGCTATGTGTATTGGCCCGGCATCGACGCTGACATCGAGCGGGAATGCCAGGGCTGCGAGACGTGCGCGAGCACCCGGCCCTCACCAGCCGCGGCGCCCGTGCATCCGTGGGCGTGGCCACAAGTGCCGTGGTACCGAGTCCACGTTGACTTCTTTTCGCTAGAAAATCACACATATTTTGTGCTTGTAGATGCTCACTCCAAATGGATTGAAGCGCACAGCATAAGTACAACGTCCGCGAAACTCACCATTTCAAGGTTGAGACGAATTATAAGTTGTTTCGGGCTACCACGTGAATTAGTATCGGACAATGGTCCACCGTTTAGCAGTCATGAATTCAAAACATTCATGGAAAGTTGTAATATAAATCATATTCTGGTGTCACCATATAAACCAAGCAGCAACGGAGCTGCAGAGAGTACAGTGAAAATAATAAAGAATTGTTTAAAAAAAGCACTCATTGAAAAGAAAGACTTGCACCTAGCTCTAGACAAATTTCTACTATACTATAGGTCAACTCCTCACAGTTTAACAGGAAAAACTCCAGCACAGTTGTTATTCGGTCGGAATATACGCACTCATTGTGATCTTATTCGTCCGAATATAGAAGACAGAGTGCGTGAAAGTCAAAATATTATGAGACAAAAAAGGAATAGTAAGGTGCGTAATTTTGAAGTAGGTAATGAAGTTCAATTTAAACAATTCAGAAACAATAAAACTTTCTGGGAGAAGGGTGTCATAATAAAAAGGTCAGGCCCGGTTTCATATCAGGTGCGCCAGAATGATAAAGTTTACAAGAAACACGTTGATCATATCATATCACATAGTACTGCACCCACAAGCCAAAACCCGGTAAGCGAGAAGAGAAATATCGATTATGATATATCTGACTTTAACATTGCCCCTTATAGTGATCCTATCGATGTTAATGAGGGCGTAAAAGATGTGGAGAACAGGTTGGAAGCCAACGACATTGGTGGTCCTGTAGGCTCAAACATAGTACACGACAACAGGCTAGCCGTGGACGAACAGGAGGAGGTAATTGTGCCGAAGCGCATACGCAGACCCGTTCAACGTTTTGGTTATCACATAGGTAACCTATAAGTACCTATAATAGTTAGTATACCCATTGTGTCACATGGTCATTTGGGTCTATATTCGTTTGATATCTAGTTTTAGCGTAATATAGTAAAGTATGTATCTAATAAGGTGTTATAATTTAAGCTGACTGTTGTAGTTGATAAGTTATTATTTAGTTAAGTACTTAGCCTACTTAAGTTAGTCAGGCTGACTGTTGTTAGCAATAGGTATTTGAGTATGTGAGTTCAAATTGTTTGAAACAGAGGTAAGAAGATGTTGTATATGTAGACTTAAATATATATAGTGAGTTATTGTGGGTATTCGATAGTAAAACAGTCTCGATTAAATGGTGGTTTGATTCACATAGCGTGTCCGCATACAAAACAGGTCCTTCTTACAAAATGACTGAATTAGATTTAATCCATTTTATCTAACATCTAAACTCGCGAGAAATTTGCCAAAAATTAACTATTTTTTGATAAAAACTTTCGTAAGTGGTATTCATATTTAGATAGATTATAACCGGTTTAACTTACGTAGATTATTTCCGAGTATACGACCCGAGGTTTCAAGCAATTTAGATGCTCTTAATCATGTATGAGTGTTATTCCCGCTGCGCGACGCGGAGGGCACTGCGTCTCTCAGCTCTTGCGGCCCGGCTGGTTATCGCCGGCGGCGGTGGGAGTTGCGACGCGGATGACTCATCCTCGTCCTCCGAGCTACTTGGATATGTCGATTGAAGAGCGACGCACAATGTCCTGCGTGTACCCATCAACCGACAACGATAATCCGTTATGATATGTCGAAGTAGCTTTTTATTCGCCACATGAAAGAAATCATCACAACCTCGAATCACTTTCAAGGGTTTAATTTGTGCAAACTTTGGTATCACATTATTATCACGACACTTCACAACAAAGTCTAAACCACATTCGAGTTTTTTGCACTTGATTCTAAGCTTCGCGAACACTTTTACTTTTTCGAGCCAAACCGTACCGTATCGGTTAGCAATTTTTTGATAAAAACTTTCGTAAGTGGTATTCATATTTAGATAGATTATAACCGGTTTAACTTACGTAGATTATTTCCGAGTATACGACCCGAGGTTTCAAGCAATTTAGATGCTCTTAATCATGTATGAGTGTTATTCCCGCTGCGCGACGCGGAGGGCACTGCGTCTCTCAGCTCTTGCGGCCCGGCTGGTTATCACCGGCGGCGGTGGGAGTTGCGACGCGGATGACTCATCCTCGTCCTCCGAGCTACTTGGATATGTCGATTGAAGAGCGACGCACAATGTCCTGCGTGTACCCATCAACCGACAACGATAATCCGTTATGATATCGCACCGCTAGATGAAAACTCCATTAACTCAAAAAACCTAATTTTTCAGAAATGGCAAAAATGTGATATAAGCCTAACTAGATAAGATAAAAAAAAAACTTATTATTGTTCCAGAAAGGTAACATTTTTTTAACCTTGTTTAATTAATTCATTTGTATATTGTCTGTAACTAAGCTGTAAAAAACGGTATTTTTTTAGTTAGCCTAGTTTTGTAGGGGGAATAAGCCACTTTTTTGTGCACTATTTTGTTTTACTTTAGTTAACCTGAAAAAAAAAATGAATTACGTTACTTTTCACCTCAAAAAATACATAACTTTTTGACGAGTTCTTAGCATAACTCAAAACCTGGGGAAGGTAGTTCTGAATAAATAAAACAATTATAGTAAGTATATTTAAATACAAAGTCAACATTAATTTAACAAATCCAATGCTGCTGGCAATCTCTTCAAATCTTGAAGTATCCAATGCTGCTGGCTGGTCAGGACTGAAATTAAAATTAATTAATTTAGTTACACTTAGAAACTCAGTTGGACATTAAATTATTTTGATTCTGATCACTTCAATATTTTGACCGCGCTAATGGAAGTGAGAATAAAACAAGATGAGACTAACCTTCCTTCAGGTGGTAAGTCAGGCTTTTCTTTACTTAACATTTCTATAGCAGGCCGGTGAGCGCTTTCTGCTTCGCTTTTCCTTTTTTGTATAATCTCTAACATGAGTTTTCCTCGGCTTTTCATAGTGCTAAAAATAAGTAATGATTCATATTCAATAACAAATCAAGTAAAGTCAACCAACTCAAAAAATACAAAAATACCATCTACTGCTTTTCAAAACTTTAAACCATATAAAAAATCTAATAAAAAATACCTTACACAACCTATTTTTTGTGAGAAAAGTATTTATTTCACGAAACAGACAATAATAAATGAGATTAAATTTTCATCAAACAAAACTACCGTAAATCGAAATACACATTTAAATTCATATAAATCTGAGTAATTCGAAATGACAAAAAAAATATTACGATAGTAATTCATCAAAACGTCCGCAAATCAAAATGAATACCGATTGTTATCAGGGAAAAATCAGTAAAACACAATCAACTCGGAATAAAAAATGCAACTTACCTAAAAAAAACACGTAAACTCCAGCAACTCAAAATCACCCACTTTGCAAACGTCCTGCACCCCAAGACAACTCAAAATGGCGGCTTAGTATTTGCGCTGTCCGAGTCAAGTTCATTCAAGTAAAGGCACGTTTGGCGCCATCTATTGGCAACCGTTCAAGGTATAGTTACGCGAGTTATTTTCCCGTGTAGATATTCAAATCAGGAAAGTGAAAATGCCCCTAAGTCAAAATGCCTACTTTTTGAATTAACGGAGTTTTCATCTAGCGGTGCGATATGTCGAAGTAGCTTTTTATTCGCCACATGAAAGAAATCATCACAACCTCGAATCACTTTCAAGGGTTTAATTTGTGCAAACTTTGGTATCACATTATTATCACGACACTTCACAACAAAGTCTAAACCACATTCGAAATTGCTTGAAACCTCGGGTCGTATACTCGGAAATAATCTTCGTAAGTTAAACCGGTTATAATCTATCTAAAAATTAACTAGTTTGGCGACTCATCACTAATTTGCTAATTATTGCTAAACTACTAAAGCTATCATAAAACTGATACCTGTACAAGAATCCTGATGAATTTGCCCATTGTTTTCTTGTATTCACATGTAGTAATAAACTTAGGTAATAAAAACAAAATACAATTATGTAAATATTTGTTTACGTTATTGTAATTTTTTTGTTTTTACACCAAAAAAAATTCAAAATACTGTTATTTATGCAAACGGCATCACAAATAAATCGGTAGATATGTATTACATACATTTACAAGCACTTTTCGTCGTTTTCATAGCACAAAAACCACAAAATCACAATTTATTTTCAACATTTGATTGAAAAAACGGCCGAGACTAAAAATCTGACACAGAAAAAATATTAATTTCACGTAATTCTGATAAATAGCCGAACCAGTCTATGGTTTATGGTCAAGCCGTGTTCGGCACCGGTCCGCCAGTTCCAAAAGCTTGTGTATCGACCCTATACCATGGAATTGAGGTTTTTTTTTTTTTTCTTTCAAGTGTGGGTAAGAACTGACCCATATGGGCCGTCAACGAGCGGACAGGTACGTCAAATAATAGATCCGTAGAACAATACGCCAAAGAAATTACCTATCAACTTCACTATACCTTACTCTTATAATATCCACACAAAAATCACAATCCACTTTCACATTCCAACTAAATGTAGATTTCTAATTATTGTTAAACAAGTTAAACTTAACTCTAATGTGCTAAAACCCCGCAAACTATATAACCCTATTCATCTTTGCTGCGTTCAATAATCGAAGATCCTACTAGAACATTGATTCACTCGATTAGATTTTTTTATCTTTTCTCCTTGGGTAGAATGACATCGTCTATCCTTTGCCTGTCTTATGGTTTTATAAGCAAAATTCAGTGTGACCAACGCAAGTGAATTATCGCTTATTTAGGCTACCCAGGACGATAATTGGTGACGAAAAAACTGAAAGGCGACTAGTCTCTTATTAATTGAACATAATAATATGCCTAGAATAAAAATCCACTCCCACATATGTTCAGAAACAAAGATGTTACCCTAGTGTTTGTTCTAAAATGAAAAACCGATAGAGTCGTCATTCATTTCTGTGATGCAACCAAGGACACATTATCTATAGTGTTTATGAATTAATTTTGCTGTTACTGGTTACCGCAATTATTCCTATTTATTATGACTATGTAATTCGGGTAAATTACACAACTTGCTGTGCTTATTCAAAGTAATTTCCATTGTTCCTACCTTTTCTGTATTTTGCAAGGAATTAGACTGCGTTATGCTATTTATGCAGTAAAAAAAATAGCGACATCAGGTTTAGCGTGTTGGCAACACTTGAACACTGACAGTTTTTATGACAGGGGAAAAAATATCACTTGTTGTTTGTTTGTGAACTAAACTAAAATGCAAAATGATTTAAAACAACCAAAATTGCCTTTGGTGGAAACCAATGTGCCTTAATGGTAGATTTACGATTATTTTCAAAGTTTGCAAAACTATGATGCTTCGATGTGATTTAGACAGCGTTTTCTTATGAAGATTTGCGTCGCAATACTCGCAATTCACTTCACAAAGTGCATCCTATATTATGAGCATGGTAAGTCACCCTAATTCTTATAATCCTTTGTCGAAAACAGTCTTCAGCTAATTCACAAGAATTTACCATCATTTTGTTGTTTCAGAATTTTCTAAATCGTGACTGCGTCGTGTTTGCTGAAATTTTTGTGGCTATAATTGGACATCACAGAAAGAATTTGGAGAGCCCAGACTGTTGTGATATGAAAGAAACCAATAACGAGGGTTGAAAAGGTATGTTAAAATGATTTGAATACCTATGTACCTAATATGGATGAAAGTAAATTGCATGTGCAAAATAAACAAATGTATTACATACTTATTTTGTCCATAATGGACTCCTTTGGAGAAAGACCAGGTCAAAAATATAAATGAAACTAAGAGGTATATTAGGAACGCAGCAAGTGGACATCAGCAGTCTCTGCCCATCCCTCCGAAAACAAGTGTAATTGTATGTATGTTTGTTGCTGGCACATGGCTGCGTCGATTCAAATTCTTCAGTATACTAACCTAATGGTAATTTCCTGAAGAACAAGTTGCCTACTACCTACACAGGGTCCCTCTACGTACCCTCCTAAGATCCATCTAGATTGACTTCTACTATGAAGTACACACGTCGGCTATTATGGATGTCCGTAAGTACAGACACTTCTACCATGATAATTCGCACTGCTGGTAATATACTTAATTAATTTTACTGTTGCTTGAATGTAATTTCTTTGATCTAGTAAATTAACTTGCTGGAGGCATCCTATATTTCATTCTAACCTTAAATCTCCACTTAACTAACAATTGCAAAACATCTAAGAAGGACATACAACACTCCGACTGAATCTAGTTGGTAAACTATTATTTTTCATATCAAAATAACTATATAGCACTCATCCTACATATCTTATTTTATTTGAGCAATCCTTAGTCCCCTTTAGAAGAAAAGATGCAGCAATCTAACACGTAACTAAATAATATTGACATAGACTTTCAAATCTGAAGTTCGAGATTGGTTAACATGTTTGTTTTTCTAAAATGCCTTAAACCGATGTCATCTGTAGTTTAACCTATATTTCATCATCACCAGACAGTAGACGTCTACTGCTGTATGAAGCCTTCCCCATGAATATTCTCTATTAGTGAAAATATTCCTACTTTTATTTAGAATTTTTGATAACATTACTTCATTATTTTTCAGCCGGGGTCATAAGAATACTAACTCCAGAAGTGACATTAGCAACCGTGTTCTACTGTAAGCCCCACCTAACATCTACTCAAACATAATTATGTCCACCTGTCAGTGCGGTTCATCATCAAAAATATGCAGCAGACTAACTCTTCATGCCACTTCAGGACCTATCCATCGTTCACTGTTCGTCTCATGGAGGTAAGAATATTATAATTTACTAGATTTTAAGTTTCATAAATCCTCTGCAAGTTTTTCTTAGTTAGGTAAAATACTAATTCCAAATTAACAACGTTTATCACTGAATGCTCCTGATTGAATAATCCTGTGATTAAACAAAGTATGATCTAAGAACATCTAACAAAGAAAGTATCGATCCTACTATAGCAAGTTGTCCTTTTAATTGAATGACTAGGTTTGATTAACATTCAATTATTATTATATTTCAAAATAAATTCCTTGCCTTCATCCTCTAAGTTCAAGAAATCATCAATAAGTCCTTCAACATAACAGAAAGAAAAGAGAGAAAACATTTAGTCTAAATCCCTTCTATTCAGCTAGTAACTAACATATTCCTCGGCTAATCCTTAGAAACAAATTTGCATATGTGTAATATAGCTATGTTAAGATTATGTAAATGATGTGCCTATGTATGAACCTAATATATTATAACCGTCACTGGATGTCAGTGGATGGAGGCGGCCTAAAATCGTTCATCATGACATTCCGGGAGGAAAGCCTATGTCCAGCCATGTAGGACTGATTGATGATCATGCTCTATGACCAATTATTAGAATACTAGCAGTTGCTCGTGGCTCCGCCCGCTCACAAATTATAAGCTGTATGTTTTTTCCATTGTAGAGAATGTACTTAAAAATTTCATCATTCATAATATACTGTAAAATTTCATCAAAATCCGTCTGTTTTTCGCTAAGAAATAACAAACATACTCACAACCTTTCGCATTTATAATACTAGTTTGATTCCCTAAATATGTATTTAATTAAGCATTATTCGCATTTATAATACTAGTTTAATTCCCTAAATATGTATTTAATTAAGCATTATTTTCCCTTTCAGCATTTACGTACGTACCTATGCATAATCTGAACACTCATACAAATTACAACCTATGTTCATGCATGCATTACCTATATCATAACTAGGTGGCGCTGCCAAAATTGTACACTTCCTAGAACGCGCTATTGAAGCGTTTTGCATATTTTATGACCTCAGTGCGCTTATATGTAAAGATTTTTTATTTTTACTAAGTTGGTTCGCCCCACTCACAACGAAATGAACCCAATTCCAAATCTGGTTAGGATCTACCTGCTTACTTCAACTGTTAAATAGCAAAACCTTACATTTTAAGTTTATATTGGTTATTTCTTGGTAATGTTAGAACACAACCTTTAAAAGTAATCGGTGATTTAAGAAAATTGCAAATTCTATTTTGAATACTTAGTAAGTACCTTTCGTGTTTAATTTCAGGTTGAATGACTGTTCTACGACTACCAGCGGGGTGGCAGGTCTACGTCTATCAGCGGGGTGGCAGTTCTACGTCTACCTACCTACTTACTAATTAGACATAAGGCTTGTGAACGTTAATTTATTTTTCAAAACTGCTTTTAAGTACTTTCGTAATAAATATCTACGTTTGTGTGGTTTTACTTAGCGAAACAAAATTAACCTCGCCTTAATAGGTAGATAATTTTGATTTCCAACAACAAGACAACTTTGAGTTAGACGGGCTTTGAATTCAAAATATTTAGGGTCTGCATAGGTTTTTGTTAAAGGCCCTTTGCCCCCATTATTCACTAACTCAATTAAGTAAAAAGTTTCTGAGCTGCGATCCCCAATTAAAGCATTCGATCTTACTTAAGAAAATGTAATTTACCAATCTAAAACTCAACCAAAATGTCAAAGACCATTCGGAATTGTTCTTTAATCCGAAAATTAATGCTATAGGTACTAACGCGACCCCCCGTTTGAAATTTCACGACCCCCCGCTGAAAAAACTCTATAATTTTTTTATTTATTTTACAATTTTTAGAATTCAATGCCTGTGTCTATGTTATTTGAATACCTTTTGATCACGAATTTCCTGCATCTAGTTTTTCAGAAGATAGATTTAAGTTAATGTTTAATCCTGCCTAAGTACATGCTATTCTGATTCCTAATTTACACGAGGTAGTACCTACTCTAAGGTAACCCTTTAGCTATTGCAGCCTATTGTGTCCATATACTTAGCTCACAATCAATAATATAACATAGTAGTCACAAACATAGTTCCGATTCCTCACTAGGATTCCCTATGTTGTGCGAGTATCGGGATCATCGAGCTTCATGGTACCACACTATCTAGACTCGAACAAACACTTGCTAACCATACAAGTACTTGTCCCGCAGCAGGAGTCGAACCCGCACCTCTTACATCCCAGCCGGGTACTCTCCGTCATGCTACCAAGGTCGTCAAATAGTTATGCTGCTCATAAATTGCTCCTTTTGTGCCTAGCTCACCTACCTAGTGTTATATTTTATGGTTAAGCAATTATTTAGCTAGGAATTGAATCATTCTATTGTTAGATATACATGTACCTGAACTAACTAGCTAGATAGGTTCCATGTTTTTTTAGAACGACTTACAGTTCCAATCATTATGACTTCTAGCACATACGTGGAGTGGAAACATGTCAAATCAAATCAAAAGCATTCTATTCATTGAAAACACAATGATAATTTTGATCATTGTGTGATTATTGAAAGTAAGTTTTAATCATTTGTTAGCTAGCTAAACTGTCTCTAAATGAAAGTAAAATTCAACTTTAAGATAGGTAGGTATCTATTTGTTTTGTATTTAGAGTCACAGTTAAATAATCGAATCTAGGTAGATGCTTTTATCTAGTAATAACGAACGATCAGTGATAGCTATTCTGAGCAACACCATCAAGCCCACTTTTCATCAAAGCTATCGCGCACCCTTTCTAACTTATTGAAATAAAAGAAACCGTCGTGGTCTCTACTCACTCTAGCTCAGTTCAACCCCAGAGAATGATACTCAGAATCGACCCCCATTTCCCACTGACCAACTGACTCTTGATTTTATTAAGTCCTTATGACAAAAGACTACCTAAGTACTTAATTCTGTTGCATGAATCTACTTGAAAATGGTAATTTATCAGTAACTAAATGTGTCTACCTATAATCTGAATTAAAATAATACCTATTACCTATCAGTACTACACATGACTTAAAACTCTCCTATATTTACGACAACAAATTGTGCGGAAGACCGTGACTTTAAATGAAAAAGATTGAATTTAACTAGGTATGCTAATCAGAAATACCTACTATATTAATTAAGCTTATGAAATATGAACTATTTTAAAATTATTATCGTAGTAACTCAACAAATACATAATTATCCTGGTCACGGCTATCCCATATTGTAACTCCCCCCCCTATACACCCCACTACTTCTCACATCTACTTCTCACGTCTTTTGTTTAATGCTGACTGATTAGGTATATGAACCTATAAACTTTCTATTTAAGTTAACCCTGTTTGATGATACCTACCTACTTAATTAATGTGGCCAAAATGATCGTCTAGTCTAGTGGTAGGAACGTACATTGTGTAGTGTAATAACTCAGATCCTTTAAAGTTTTAAAAAGTCCTGTGCTACCTAATGACATAATTAACTAACCTATTCTTATTTAGATCACTGATATAATTACCTGTTTATCTTATTGAATATTCTTCAAATCTAACAGAAGGTCTAATTATTAAAATATTACAAAGCTTAACTATGAACTGTAAGTACAATTAGGAATGTTAATGTAAACTCAATATCTCAAAATAATCTATAGTTATTTAAACTGACTAATTTCTATAAATTGATCTAGGTAATCTATTGCAAGTTAATAATCCTAACATGAGATAGTGATCTAGGATTTAATGTCTTTCTATCTATATACAAAGGTAATTCACTTGTATATTAGTTCAAGATCGCTTCATCATACCTATCTATGAAAGAGTTAGTAAGTTGAGACTTAATTATGATTATCCTACCTCAAGAATAATGATACTACTCTACCTATCTTTCTTTTGACAATATTGATTTGATTCCACGTTCTAGAATAAGATATATTAACAGAGGTTTTTAACATAACATTATAGTAATCACTTTCTTTACATTCTGAAATTACTCTACTGTATGATTTAATCAAAGCAAGAGACATTTCATTAATGTCTGAATTATTCTCTAATAGTTTAGTCTCTGTATTTCTTAACAAAACAATAGATTTCCTTTAAATGTTGATGTTGATGAGTCATCACTAGGGGGCATCAATTTAGCAGCTTTGATTTAAGGCTCCTCCTTCGCCTTAAATAATAATTTTCTTCCCGTAAAGTCATGGATAAATTCCTTCTGCTTTTATATAGATTTAACTATATATAATGGAGGACAATCAGAATGATATTCTACAAAGCAAACTCTTTCGGTACTTTACTGCAAATGACAAGAGGAATTTTACTTGAGTATGTCGGAAGTAAGTCATTCTGTTTCATTCCAAATAAAGTTACATTTACATCATGAACGCAAAATCAAATATTACCTCCCTAGTTAAAGTGGAACCTAACGGTTCCGTAAGGCAGTCCTGATCACACCGCTGGCCACTGGTCTAAACTATGTGTTCTTATTCTAAATAAACTTAATCAACATAGATTCGAACTATGATTCCGCGTACAATGAATGTATGGTTATGTAGGCAATTATTAAATAGCCCTTTTAGCAATTTTACTTCTGATTCTAATAATATTGAAAAGAAATATAGTACCCATTTTATTCTGAACTAACTAATCTCTGAAACATATACTTATCTAAATCAAAATCTTCTAATTTCTGTTAAAATAATAATCTATAATAACTACTCTTTTTGGTAGATACCTATAAATAAATCTGATAAAGCAAGAGTCCTGCTAGGTACTCAAACTTATCTCTAGATAACATGAAGTATACACAACTTGTGAATTTCTTCATACATTTTCATTATAAGAATTATTCTTCTATTATTTGAAGTTACTATATGTTTATTTGTATAAAATCATCTCTAGAATGCTATTGATTCTATCAGATATTTCGAATAATCTATTAGATATAACCTGGAATCAAGCTGAACTAAAACATGAGGTACCTTTTTTTTTTGGTTCCTGGTTTTAAATATTATAATTATTTTAATCTAAAATCCCTACTTTACAAAGAATAGATTTAATTTGAACTTTTTGAACTTCTAGGCTGAATTTAGACTCCACAATCTCCTTAAAATAATACAAGAGATAAGTAGATATTCACCTTAGATATCTTGGATCATTGACTCAAGTTTAATCCTCTTTTCTAGTCAGATTTAACTTTAGCACTTGCTCTTGCTTGGCTATAGAGTTTGCATCACTGGTATCGAAATTGAACACCTTTATTTGTCAACTTATTCGTATAAAATTAAATAGAAACAATTTCCTTTTGAAATCAGCTCAGAAGTTCATATTACTTAAGTATCTCACGTAATAAGTTGGATTTAAGATTCAATGAACTAAAATTCATAAAAAGTAATGACTAACTTTCGAATTTGTAGTTAATAAAGACGAAGTAGATAAAGGTTACGTAGGTATTTAGATGGTACAAGTATTTTCATTCTTGTAAAGTAAATTTTGTAGAATTAATTGAAATTAATCTCATAATTAAGAAGAGCACAGCTTAAAAATGTTATGCACACAAAATGTAGTAGAACACATGAAAATATCAGTCTAGAGCATATAAAAATTTCAAAGATAAAAGCTGAAAGGAAACGGATTAACTTAAATACAACAATATAACACACATATGGTGTAGTGAAATTAAGTCTCGTAGATAATCTGTAAGAGAGCGGGTTAGATACCTACTTCAATAAATTTAAGGTTCCTAAGTCCATAATGACACACAACAACAAACAGGTAAACGCTTCTTTATCATCATCAGTATCTCGTAGAAGTATTTCAAGTCGTAATGACTTCACAATGACTCTAGCAAGTACAACATCTTCAGCCTGCAGAAGTCCACTGCTGTACGGAGCCTTCACTATTAAAATGCCACAACGAACAGTATTGAGCCGATATAATAAAATAGGTAAGTATCTTCAGATAAGTGAAGTTAAATCTCAAAGACATAAGCTGAAAGAGAACGGGTTAAACTTACAAGTCGCAATGACACATTCATTAATAAAATAGATAGTCAGGTGAAATTCAGTCTCGAAGGCCGCTGAAGAAGTCTATAATCTAGGGAACCTAGAACCTAGAATTTTGAAAGTAAACTCTCATCCTTTCTCAGATAATCACTAGTAAACAGATGTATGTAACCCTTTTGAAATTATCTATTGAAATCTGTAAATAAATCATCATCCATTAATCAGTATTCACTGAATTGAAGTCTTCCCATAGTAGATATAGATGTAGGTATCTACTATTATTTAAGTAGTTCCAACAATAAAATTCTATCTGAGATTTTACTAGATCTTAAAAATTCTGTCAAGTCCTAAACACAAGTTACACTAGATAAATCAAACACACTGATAAAATAAAATACATAAACACTTACCAGTGATGCACCAACTATATCCAAATCACTGAAATCCAAAATTAGGGCACTCACGTCACAGCACTTTTTATCGGAACTAGGGTTCTGTACCCATCCGCGACTCTAGCTTCACTTTGTTGCCCGTAACCGTCCGCGGTTCAATAAAAACTCAGTAGCCCGTAGCCGCCCGCGACTCAGTCATAACTTCGACTTCCGCTCCTGCCCGTGATTCCATAATAACTCAGTAGCCCGTAGCCGCCCGCGATTCAGTCATAACTTCGACTTCCGCTCCTGCCCGCGATTCAATAATAACTAACGCTCCCCCAGAGCCCTGCTTTATTTATATCCATTTCCGAGATGCATTCCCACATCATCTGAACCTCCCCTCCCCCCAACTTTTACAGCAAACCTACATCAATTCGCACGAAATTTCTTCAGTGTAAATTTTTGTCACAGCTTGCCCATCTAACAACACAGCTCGCCACGACGTAAAACACGCAATGGCTTGGGTGTACAAACTCTTGGTACACTCTGTGATATCACAGCCACGCCACACGCATTGGCTTGGCTGTACCGATTCTTGGTACACTCTGTGTATCACACACGTTACCATCACACCCGTGCCACATTACACACAAGCCAAACTCAATTCCATTCACTAGAATACTTTCGGTTTTCAGTTCAAACTGTTTAACTCATTATTTTGAATGATTTTTTCCCCTTTTCTTTTTTTTTAAATAAATTTATATACATATTTTTTTAACATTTTTCTAAATTTTAAATATTATTATTTATTTATTTTTTTAATTATTATATTTTTTTTATGCCACGGAAAAAGTAACTAAAAATCATCCATGAATATTTGTTGAGATTTTGCTGCTTATGCCCAATTATTGTGAAATCTTTATTTTGTGTACTTAATTTTTCTGCCGTAAAAGTTAATAATTGTGCAAAATATACTGCTATCTCAAAGTAATTTTTGTATGTTTACGTCGAAATAATTTATGATTTTTAGTGAAACTAAATTTGAAGTGACGCAACTTGAATGATTATTTTACCTACATTTTTTTATTTTATTATTTGAGAAACTCAAACAATAAAACTGACCGACTGACTGATTGACGGTTTGCGCATCTTGCATCATCAACTTATATTTGATTTTTCTTAACTTTATGAAATAATTTGTAGAAGTACCAGAAACATTTTCTGCAAAACCTTTAATCTTTGTCATGAACGAATATAATTTTCAAGCTTGAATCTGATTGCCAGGTAATTGAATCCCTTTCAGCATTGTGATTCGTTACAAGTTCCATAAGAAATAGACGTAACTAAAACCACCAGACGACACACTGCGGGGATGCGGAGGTCATGTCCCGGCGGGTTCATCATCGACAGTCAGATGGTGGATAGTAATGATCTCCCGCGTGTTTGTGCCGTGCGCGGGCCGTACCCGTACCGGAGGATGAAGGAGTCCTGGTGATTGAGAACGTAGCGAGCCGGTGGTTGTGCCCGCTACCTTCAACACATCTCTTTGGTCTGGATTTCTCTTCACACGGGCGGTCTTGGGTTAGCCACTCCAGATCAATCGGCTGTGTCGCCCCGTCTGAGGGTCGTCGGCTAGGGCCCCTAACTGCAGGAGGGCAGACGGCGAGGCGCGGGACCCGGCGGTGAGCGTGCAGCTTCCTCTTTGTCCGTAGGCAGCTCCGGTATCCTTCGCAGCGTTTAGTCTCGTCCATCTTTCAAGGTGTGGGTCCTAAATCCATGAAGTAACTCTGGCGATCGCGCGCAGAGCGCGTGACGTCTCCGACTGAGGACTCCGTGGCGGGTGGAGAACTTCATGGATGACCTTACTACCTTTTTTCGACATGGATTGCAAAAGAAATAATAGCAAACCTACCGAGGCTGCAAAAGCGGCCAAAACAAGGCATCATGCTGCGTCCCCGGATGCGCAAATGCCTTCAACTTCACGGGCTGCTGCGTCTGTAGATGCGCAAGTTCCCTCTACTTCTCGGGCTGCTGCGTCTTTAGATGCGCAAACACTTTACCCGTTACCACACACCCCATCGACCGTATCGACTGGCGCGCCTCTCGGGGCTTCGTCAAAGGATACCGTCATGGAACTGTCGGCTCTGAAGGATGCCATTTCTGAGCAACCCGTAGAGCCGACTTGGACCTTGGTTTCTCCACGGAGAAAACAAAATAAAAAGGGCAAGAAGCCCCAGCAGGCCA
Source organism: Epirrita christyi (assembly GCA_951392215.1). Lineage (NCBI taxonomy): Eukaryota > Metazoa > Arthropoda > Insecta > Lepidoptera > Geometridae > Epirrita > Epirrita christyi. The sequence continues at coordinate 7,426,932 of OX595863.1, read as the reverse complement.
AAGCGGGCACCCAGGCTCGGGTGCAGGCAAGGCGGACGGTTGCTGACGGGGGACGGCAGCTCCATTCCGGTGCTGCTGGGAACCAGTCAGCGTAAGGGGTCCGCCAGCTACGCAGCGTCGTTTAGGGCAATCGAGCTGTGTGTGGCGGTCATGACCGATCCATACCATGACCTGACGGCGGAACAAGCCACCGGAATCCGCACTACGCTAGAGATGAAGTTCGAGGATGAGCTCCTTGAGCCATCAACTACGACCCAAACAGCGAAGGTGCATTTCCGTGGCAAAGCCCACTTTAGCGAGAGCGTCCTCAAACTGTGGTGCGAGGATGACTATGCGCTGGGTTGGCTCCGCCGTACGGTCAACAACACTGTGTTCCGGAGTCTGACGTTGATAGGATTAAACAGAAAGAGCGACGTCTTTACTGGCTGTTCGGCAACATTTATCTCCGGATCCTGGAGGGGGAATCCGGAAACGCCACGGACAACGCTCCAACCGACCCTGCTTCTCAACCGCCTGAGAAGCCTCAAACTGAACAACCTGAGTGTCAATAACGTCTAGGCACGATGGATGTTGAGGTCGCCCCTCCATCGACCTCAAACCTAAACGAGGAGTACTTTCTGGACGGAGAGGGGAGTGAGGTTAGCGACAGCTGCCTCAACTCCTCTCCGATCAGAAAGTACTAAACCTTTACCTGTTCCCATCCTCCAAACCAACCTCCAGCACAGCCTCATTGCGACGGCTTCCTTGCGCAGAGCGCTGGAGGAAAACACCGAGACCATAGCTCTGATCCAGGAGCCGTGGATCAGAAAGGGCAGGATCTGTGGTCTGAGCAGTCTCGGAGGCAAACTTCTCCTCAACACCACCGTAAGCAACCCTAGAACATGCATTTATACTTCTAGACATTTGCAAACACTATTGATCACCGAATTCTGTTCCAGAGACCTGAAAGCTGTTAGGATCCTCACAGTAACTAACCAACTATCCCGTGACATAGTCCTAGCGTCCGTCTACCTGCCAGGCGACGAGGACATACCTTCGCCGGAGTTGCTGTCACTGGTGGAGTACTGCGAAAGGGAGAAGCTGGAGCTTGTCGTCGGCATGGACTCCAACGCGCACCACACACTGTGGAGCAGCGATAAGTCCAATGCCCGAGGAGAAGAACTGGTAAACTATATCTTTTCCACTAATCTTACTCTCCTTAACAAGGGCTCGGAGCCGACGTTTGTCTGCTCCCGAGCCCAAACTATTATTGATCTTACACTGTCGACAGACGAGGTGTCGCGATCTATCTCTGACTGGCGATGTCCGATACGCTTCAACCTCAGCATGACCCTACCAGTACCGCAACCTAGACGTGTTCCGCGTAAGACAGATAGGTCTAAATTTGTAAAAATAGTCCGTTCAGCTCTTGCAACCGTGACCGCGCCCCCGAACAACGTAGAAGTCGAGGACATCGAAAAATACGTAAATAACCTTACTTGTATTCTGACTAACAGCTATGAACAATCCTGCCCTCTCGTGACGCCCAAAGTTGGGGCTAGACGACACTGGAGCCCTGAACTGCAGAGGCTACGTCGTAGAGCAAGGAAACTGTTCAACCGAGCATTAAACACCCGGCAACTCGTGGATTGGGGAAACTACCAAACTACAAAAGCAACCTACAAGAAGCGCTTGCGTCTCATGAAACTGGAATGTTGGAAACGCTTCTGTACAAACATCGAAAGCACCAGTCAGGCAGCCAGAATAAAAGGCATACTTTCACGCGAACCTGAGCGTACACTAGGATGTCTTAAAAAACCTGACAACACGTATACCAAATCAGATGTTGAAAACAGTGAACTACTGCTTGAGACACACTTCCCTGGATGTCAAATAGCTGACACCCACGACTGGGAAGTGTATGCCGAACGAGCATCCAGTAGTCAAATTTGGACCGTAGCCCAAGACCTAATCAATCGTGACAAGGTGATATGGGCCATAAACAGCTTCCTTCCCTTCAAATCAGCTGGGCTTGACGGGATATTCCCGGGTCTGTTAAGATGGAGCGGCGATCTGCTAGCCGACTATCTTGTTAATATCTTTAGAGCCTGTGTCGCCCATCGCTACGTACCTCGGAAATGGAGGGAAGTGAAGGTAGTATTTATACCAAAACCGGGTAGGAGCGACTACACTTTGGCAAAATCTTTCCGGCCTATAAGTCTTACATCGTTCCTCCTTAAAACTCTTGAAAAATTATGCGACCAGGAAATAAGAGGAAACGCTCTCTTGCATAAGCCCCTACATCCACAACAACACGCCTATAGCAAAGGCAAATCCACAGAATCCGCACTTCACAGCGTAGTATCACGTATTGGAGATGGACTAACCACAAAACAACCACCTTTATAGATATCGAAGGAGCGTTTGACAAAACCTCATTCACTAGCATACACCAAGCATTGGAGGAGTATGGCGTTGCTCCAACGCTAGCAGAGTGGATAGACAATATGCTGAAATACAGAGCTATACAGTTCACAGTCAACACAACCACCAGAGGCATAGTGGCCAGAGGCTGCCCACAGGGTGGTGTTCTCTCGCCACTTTTATGGAATATAGTCGTAGACGAACTCATCCGGAAACTGAATGGCCGCGGGCTATTCACGGTGGGATACGCAGATGACCTTGCTATTCTCGCGACCGGATGCTTCGAGAATATCCTATGCGACCTCATTAGCTCTGCCTTTAGAACAATCGAAACCTGGTGTACAAGCCATGGTTTATCAGTGAACCCTACAAAAACTGAACTCATTATGTTCACACACAAGAGAAACTTAGGGAATTTGAGACTCCCGAAGCTATTCAACACTGAAATAAGATTAACCAACGAAGTCAAGTATCTAGGGGTCATACTGGATAATAAGCTGCTATGGAATAAGCACCTTGACCATAAACTGCAACGAGCATGTGCAACTTTCTTTCAATGTAGCAGGATGCTCGGGAAAACTTGGGGGCTTTCTCCAAAAATAACATTGTGGCTATACACAGCCGTAATCAGGCCGACACTTACATACGGAGCAATTGTATGGTGGACCAGAACTGAACTAAGCACCGTAATTACTAAGCTGCAGCGATTTCAGAGACTCGCATGCTCTGCAATCACGGGCTGCATGAGAACAACACCGACAGCCGCCCTTGAGACAATTCTGGGCCTACCCCCGCTCGACTTCTTTATACAGCAGGAAGCAACCATGGCCGCTATCAGACTCAAACACCTAGGATTGTGGGGAAATACTAGGAGTCTGCACGCATCCATTCTAAACCTAGTGATAACTTACGAACCGCTGCTAGCCGCCCCGTGTGATAAGATCCCTAAACAACACATATTTCAAAAACACTACCACATACAACTATACGAGGACCAAAGAGATCAATCAGGAATCAGCGAGGTCCGTGTCTACACTGATTGCTCAAAAACTATACAGGGAACAGGCGCTGGAATACACTCGCTGGATCTCAAAATTAACATATCATTGACACTAGGCACACACAGTTCCATTTTCCAATGTGAATGTGTGGCCATCACCGAAGCTGCCACCGCAATGAACAGGAGAGATATCACAGACTACAATGTAAGGATCCTCTCCGACAGCTCAGCAACACTCAGAGCTCTGGAGAGCCATAACTGCAACTCCAAGCTCGTTTACGAATGTCACCAGGCCTTGGAGAGAATCGCCATAGGAAACAAGGTGACTCTACAATGGATAAAGGGACATAGCGGATCACTGGGTAATGACGCCGCAGATGAGCTGGCTAGAAGAGGGTCGGGAACAACCACAGAGGGCCCATCTCCATTCCTTCCTCTACCCTTTTCTCAGCTACGCACTTGGATGCGGCTTCGCACCCTAAACCAACACAACGAACGTTGGGCACGGACCACGGACTGCAGACAGTCAAGAGCAGCCCTTCCGGCTGTTTCACCACGACTCACGCGTCGTCTACTCAACCTTTCAAGACCAGACCTTCGTACCATCGTGGGGACACTCACTGGCCACTGTCTCCTGAACAAACACCTCTATAACATCGGAGCCACAGACAGTCCACTCTGCAGGGGGTGTCTGAGCGAAGAAGAATCGGCTGCCCATGTAGTCCTGGAATGCGTGGGAGTAGCAGCTCAACGTGAACAAATCCTCAACAACCCGAGGTCACTCCGCGAAGCCTGCGAAGACCCCAGGAAGCTTCTGTGCTTCTGGACGGAGTTAGGCTGGCTAACTATCTAGCCAGTTAACCCTCACGCATAATGGACCATACATAGAGTTCGAATGCGGAAAAGGGAGTTCTTTAACATTAACATTAACTACCGGCTGATGAAGAAGGGGTAGAATGGTACGGTAAAGTTTGTAGAAGTGGCCGAAACTTACGGCTCTGACTGTTTTGAAATAATTTATGGATTGGCGGTTTTTGCTGTCAAGAAATTATACAAAGTCTACCTTCTCCAAAATTTGTTTTAGCGTTTTTTTTTACATTTATTGACAGGTAACGTCTTTAAACAATCATCATCATCATCGTCATTAGCCTTAGAAATCAACCTTCAGTAACTACCTTTCAGCTGTGGACTGTTTGATTACCTACCTATTCCGAAAGCGGCTACCCAATACGATTGTAGGTACCCTCAGGGCACGAGTTCCGCTCGCGCTTGCCCGTTCTTTTCACTAGTCTGTGGCAGATATTAAATCGTTTCTATGTATTTATTTTCTCTATGGTTTCTAGTTTTTTTGAAGATCGTTTCCTTTTTCTCTATGGTTCATCCACAACTCTCATATTCTGGGCCACAACCTGCTACAACCGTGATCCACAGACAAATATGCCGTGATCATCTGAGGGCAAAATAGAGAAAATCCACAGAAGCCATAAAAAAAAGGACTCAAGCACGCCGCCGTGATCGTTTCTTGTCTTTTTGTATAGTACCGGCATATTATAGTATTGAGAAAAGTTTTGAAAAAAAAGCTCCAAGATGGATAATAACTCCAAATGGTACGTTATAAACCAATCCAAGCAAAAATATAAACAAACGGATGTATACAACATAACTTGGACTATAAATAAATTCAACGAACTATTTGCTACTACTGATACTATTTCTAGAGCGTTCGGTGCCCGTAAGTATACCATGATCGAAGTATTGAACTCTGAATTTCTGCTGAAGATTAACTTTTTGGGACAAGAAAACGGACTCCTGGAAATCTATTACTTATCCCCTACTTCCGTTTTTCTAAAAGAGCAAATAACCGTTTCGGTGTGTGAAAATTCAAAAAACTTTTCAAACGACTACCATTCAGTCCGAGCTCATAAATGGCAGTATTGCGCGCCATTGAATGATCCCATAGATGTGTACACGAAGTTTTTAACCACCAGCAACAGCTACAGCTACAACACCAGGACACCCATGACCGCGAACATTATTCTCACGTTCAAATTTACGGTTACTAAAAACGTAAGCGTGAACTGCATACCAGCAGCGCCATCGCAACTGAGTGGTGACTTCGGGAAACTCCTGACTGACAGTGACAGCCACTCTGATGTCATTATGGAATCTCTTGAAGGCGAAGTGTTCAAAGCTCATAAATGTGTACTTGCTGTTCGTAGTAACGTATTCAAAGCTAATTTCGTCCACAACATGAAGGAAGCTGTAACAAACGTCGTGGAAACGAATTTGGAGACTGAAGTGCTACGAGAGTTACTTACCTTTGTGTATACAGACAAAGCTCCAGAAATAAATGATGCTGGCAAATTACTGGCGGCCGCAGACTACTACCAGTTGGATAATTTAAAAAGAATTTGTGAAAATAAATTATATAAAAATTTGAATGTAGAAAACGCCATTGACACTCTGCAATTAGCTCAATTGTACTCGGCGAATAACCTTAGACAATTAACAATGGAGTTTATAAAAGATGGACGAGCTAAATTGGTCATTAAAACTCAAGGATGGATAAAATTTCAGTCAGTTGAGTTGATGAAAATGATCTATGAATTGGAAGTAGCTGATTAAAGTAGTACCTAGTAGATTGAATTATAGATACCTACTTGTGGGTAAAAGGTAATTTAAGTTCTATTTTCACGAAAAGTTATTCGCCATTTAGTTTGTTAGTTTTTAGGTAACCTAAGCACACATCAAACATACATATAATAAGTACACACTTGGTACCAACGCCATAGATAAGTCTTACCTAAGTTACGTGTCGTATTTCTAGATAGTAATATTTTATGATAGTATCATAAATAAAATGTAAAAAACCACTGACATTGTTTGATCTTCTGCTTTCTGCTTTTTTTATTGATGTCCTCTGGTCTGACTGAGAGTTAAGGAACTTGCCCGTATGTTTTTCTGGACGAAAGTTATTATTCAAGGCGAGGACGGAGCTAAAGTGTATAAATTGTTTTTTTTTTCTGAATGACTTAATGCAGTTGGCCTCAGATGGCCGATGCTGCGTTACCGGACTTTTGGTTTGCGCAAAAGGCGCTCAACCGTTAAAATTAGGTTGGGGCAACTAGCGCAAGGGCACCACTTAGGTACGGACCTCTGCTTGGCCTGTTGCCAGATTGGGAGGAATAGGAGAACGCCCCGGAACATGCTTGTACCGGTTTAGGCGTATAGTACTGAGGGAAGAGTCTTCGACCTCGCCGGCGAGGTCGCTGTATCTGTGTAGTGTTTACTCTGTCGTGATCGGATAACGACGCCCCCGCATTCACGGTGGTGATTTCGTCATCCGGGTCACCAAGAACGTGTCTTGGTCGACGAAGGGTCTGAAGCGCGGGTGGCTCTATGGGGTAGTCAGGGACGGAAGCTATCAGCGGGTTAGGGTGGTCTGCAGCCCTTTCATAATGCCGCTGTGAGGCGTGCTTCATGAAGAGGGCTATGGACTTGAAATCTAAATGGCGGTGGAGATCTGCGTTACGAACAAACCATGGAGACTCCGTGGCCTTACGCAAGAACCGGTTTTGAACGATTTGAAGTTTTTTAACATGATTTAAATGGGCAAACACCATGGAGGCGTATGTCATAATGGGACGTATGCAAGCCTTGTAAAGTGTCACCTTATTTGTAAGGGACATTTTACTTTTCTTGCATATAAGAGGGGTGAGACGACCGAGTATGAATTTAGCGTGATTACTAACTTTTTTAATGTGAGGTAGGAAGGTCAAGCGACTATCAAGGATCACTCCTAAGTAACGGGCTGACTTTACCCATGGGATGGGTTTGCCGAAGAGTGAAACCGCTTTGGGATTGGGTCGACCCCGAGAAAAGTACACTGCTGCACTTTTCGCGGGGTTGACTTCAATGCGCCATTTACGGAACCACTCACCTAACGCGGTAAGAGCTTCTTGCAGCCACACACCCAACTGGAATTCCGGTCCAATGTGTACAAGGCTGTGTTGTCAGCGAATAGGGCGACTTCTACTTGGTGGTGGGCGCGGGGCATATCGCTGGCATACAAAGGGAATAGCAACGGGGCGAGGACGGAGCCCTGAGGGACTCCGGCCCTGATAGGATGGGGGCTAGAGAGCGTACCTTCCACGCGATAGCGAAAGCTACGATGTTGAAGATAGTCTCGTAGAATGAGCACGAGTCTATCTGGCACTCCGAATTTGAACAGCTTACAGTATAAATTGTTCTTTGCTGCAGGCTTTAAATAAGCTCACCCCCCCGACCCCCCTGTTCCCTATCTTGAATGTTTCAAATCATGCTTTCAGCGTTGAAAATAGATGGCGCTGCTCTGTACTTGTCAAGTGTCAAAATAAAGTGATATGTCAACATCAACAACGTAGATATATTTTCGTTTCGTGGTTATTTACTTTTGCCTGCCTGCAGTAACACCACGAAATCACTAGCGCACTCTCAAGAAGCAAACAACAGAATATCATGACTATTATCCACAGACTTAAGATAATAGCTTAGTACGCGTATACCACAGATAATACATTTGACAATCTTGACAGCTAAAGTTGAGTCAGCGCCGTCTATCGAACCAATTTGAACTACTTTTTTAAATCGAACATGAAAAGCCCTCCTTGATGGTCATTTTGCTTATCAAACGATACCTAGTCACCGAGTGACATTCATTCAGTTAGAGAAGAATATGGGGCAGAACAAGTTCTGAGTAAATAATTATGCTAAAGCCAAGTTGTTAGTCTTCTTCTGACGCATAATGACCAACACGCTTTTTGACTTCAGTCAGTCAAGCAAGGGGCGCTGGCGATGGCGGCGGATCATCGCTTTACATAAACCTACTTTGTGGGACTCATGTTGTAGAAAAGCAGTGGCAGTTTTATGTTTCCACCACAAAACACTTGTCTTTTTTTTTATTTTTTTTATATACGTTAGCAAACAAGCATACGGCCCACCTGACGGGAAACGGTTACCGTAGCGTAGCCTATGGACGCCTGCAACACCAGAGGCATCACACGCGCGTTGCCGACTCTTTAAGAACTTCAAAACGCCCTTTTTGATGAACCCCATACTGTAGTCACTAGAGAAAACCTCGGCAGGGAGATAATTCCACAACTTAAGTGATCGCGGGAGGAAAATCCTCTGGAACCTCGCGGTGCGCGACCACATAGCTTCCAAGGTATGAGAATGAGTCCCCCGACGGCGAGCGGTCTTACCAATAAACCGGAAAAGTGTCTAGTGGTCTAACTTCAAATTTGAATTTTATTGCAAATTAAAACGTACTGATTCTTACATTTGTTAGCTTATTTGACCCTATTCCAACGACATAAGGTTTTTAGATAGTTTCCATACAAAATATTAGAGGTATTCTATTTCCCAAGCTCGCGAAATTGACGCAACAGACACGCCAAATCACGCAAAATGGCCGCCAACAGTTGAGAGCTATTGAGAGGATAATATGAGATACTTAAGCTCATGATGAAGAGGCTTTCTGTCTGAAGTAGGTAGGTACTTACCAACCAAGTACCTAATAACTACGCATTCTAGATAGATGTTCGTACGTTAGGTACATAGCTGGGCACCGTTAATCAAATAGTTAACTTCGTTAATCGTTAATCCGCTACAAAAAAAGTTAGCTTTGTTAAACGTTAAAGCGTTAAATTTCGGAATAATTAACGCAAGTTAACGTTAATCGTTAATCCGTTAATATGTGTAAAATTGCATCTTTATATCGTTGCGTTAGTGAACTTATAAAACCTGTTGGTTTAGATTCTGGAAGTTAACAGGATAGAAACAAAACAAAATATTTATATAATTCAAATGTATAATTTAATCGTCGGGCATAAGGTGCATATTCCCCTTCATGAACATTAAGATGTTGAAGTTCTCGTCTGAAAGCGAGGCTCGCTTTGGTGTTAAAATGTCTTTACCCGTGGAAAAAAGACGTTCAACTGCAGCGCTTGAGGGTATAGCACTATTGTATTTAATACATAGATTAATGAATATCTGTTCCCCGAGGAATGCAGCATCAATTATCAACACGCAAATGATCACTAACAGTAATTTATAAAAACAACAAACATAAAACAAACAAACAAAACACTCGTCACTCTAAGCACCGGCGCTAAGTAATGAAATGATCAAACGAAATAAATCTCTTCGCAGTTTTCTTTCTCACTCGCACGCGCCGGCAAAATATATCTGGTTTTGTTTTTGTTTCACTCGCTGCCACGCGCCGCCCGGCACTTGTCGGTGCCGTGCTGTAACTATTAGGCATTGGATTAACGATTAACGGACTTCTGCATATTAACGAAAGTTAACGTGTCCGTTAACATTTTTAAAAGTTAACTTAAAAGTTAATCCGTTAATCAAAATGTTAACTTCGTTAATTAACGATTAACGGATTAACGAGTTAATGCCCAGCTATGGTTAGGTATAGTAGCTGGTAGGTACGTATGTAAGTACTGTACCCACCTAATATCTATCTACTACGCATTCTAGATTATGGTACAAATGTACCATAACACCATACACACCATATTCATCCATTACACCATGAAAAATATAGTATTCTAAGGAAAACAAAGTATCCTTTATGGGTCCCCAACTCACCACCTAGTGTCGAAAATATAGCGTATAAATGCTGGTACAATGCAAATAGTCTTGCAAGGACTTCTAAGCGAGATCTTGCTGATGACTTCCGAAACGAAAGCGACTTGTGCTACCAAAATTGCAGGCAATCAAAACGGACCAGAGAATACTTGCCCAAGAAATCGCAGCAAGTCATTGCTAATCTAAATAATCGCGCAAGAACTTGCAAGGAAGATCTTGCGGGTCACTCGCCAAAGTGATTGTGCTACAAATATTGCACATAATGTAAACAGACCAGCAAGTACTCGCTCTAGAAATTGCAGCAAGAACTTGTAAAATTAAATATAAAAAAATTATAGAACAATTCTAGTCTAAACCTCGCTTAAACTCATCACTTTGGCAGTGGCATATCTTGACATTTCTTTGCTTTCAAAAAATATCTAAGATTAAAAATCTGAATTTAGGTCCATGCCATGAACCTACTCATAGACAAAATACGAAGAAACCTACTACCAAAAAGTACTCTGTGGTCTAATAGTCTGTTATTTATTTAGTATATTCTTTTCCGCGGGAAATTAAAAATCAAGCTGCACTACACAAGTGGGTGGTGCTGCGCTGCTGGCTCTGCGAATTGCAATCGATAAAATCCGACTGTAAGATGGAAAAGAAAGTAGAACAAATAGCAATAGACTTAACCTGCAGAGAATTCCACAATAAACTAATAGATGAAACAGAGTTACACCTAGCTCGAATCAAAAAGAGCGTGGCAATTTTTAGAGAACTCCGGAGTAAGATACCACGAAATACTATATATTATAGAGCATTACCTTACTCCACTGCCTGTGTACCATAGTAAGTAGGTACCTACTTACTCCCTAAATTCCCTTACTAGAGCATTTTCTACATTTTCAGTCTCAGCTGCTGAGTTGGAAGTGGAAACAGCTGCTTTATATCACGCAAAATTGCTGCAAAACATTGAGGAATTGAATGAAGGGAACCAAAAATTCAAAGATGTTTCCAATGTTAATATTGAAATTGAAACGAGCTCACAATCCAACTCTATTCAAGACTAAATTTTTGTTATTACCTTCTACATTAAATTAAATGAGGTTAGTACATTATTTTAAATGTTTGCTTTTGGCGACCTTTTTTCCTCAGTGCCCATACTTAAGTCAAGTAATATGTATGATAATATATATATGTAATGATATGATATAATATGATATGAGAAGATCTCATATAAATTAGACGATAAAAAATTAAATGAGATGAGATGATATGAGTACTATTATTTATTCTGTGATGGAGTGTTGAAACTGTTGGACCATGTGGTATACGATGTATTTACCTATACGATCCGAGTCAGTAACTTCTACTATAATTTGTGGGTGTGTATGTATACTTATAGCCTGTGCTATGACAAATAGATACAACAGTTTACAAGTTATTTATAGAAGATCGTTGGTTATCACAGACTACGTTGTAGAGGATTTACACACCTCTCGTACACACGAGCCTATCTAGTGTAGCAAGACGATTCAAAATGATCCTCGGATTCTTTAGTAGAATCCTGAACATAGCGAGAGATTCAAAGTACGTTGCCCGAGTCAAATATATATTTTGCGCCCGATACACTCTACTTTTCATCACCCACTATGAGAAAATAAAAGGCTCCTCATATTTTATTTCAAAACAAAACCATGAATTTCTAACTATCCGTGAAAATTTATGAAAACGCGGGCTGTAGTTTTAATTTGTTTTTTTTTAATCAGCCGGCGGCAATTCTATAGGCCGTCGTCGTACTAGCCAGTATTTATTCAAACAATATTTGCGTTCGATTTTTTTTTTGCGCCAAAGCGCTGAACTCTAAGATGTTCCAAATTCAAAAAGTGCGGCGCACTTATCAAAAACTCTTTACTGCCCGCTAAAAGTTTCTTATTAGAAGACACCACCTTTGGGTGCACTTAAAGGCGAACCAAGTCGTCCTATTCGAATAGATGAGATGAAAATACTTTTGACTTGACTTTCTGTTTTTACCTTATGAGGTACGTGACCCCAAAAAAAATTACTATAACTGTGCTTTTTAAGGGGTCACTACACTAATAAGGTTGAAAATCTATAATTAAGTTAATTTAGAATTGAATTTATCGTAGCTTGGTATCATTTTAGAAAAATTACGACTATATACACGTACTTACTTTTCTCCTGCTGACGTTTCGTTGACCATTTTGAAGTCCTTCCTCATCTTCTCTTTTGAGGCTCTTCCTGAGCGTGCGGAGCGACGAAGCCGAGCTAGTTCCCGTCTCACGACCTTTGAACGTGGTCGCGGTCGGTGCTCATGAAGGACCTCAAAATGCTCAACGAAACTTCAGCAGGAGAATAGTAAAGTACGTGGTATATAGTCGTAATTTTTCTAAAATTTCAATTTACCTCTACTCAAATTGCAGCGCCCTACAGGTACATGTACTTTCATAGCTACTCCTAGACCTAAGCTATAAATTATGCGTAGGTACATAATTTCTGTTCACAATTAATAATAAATAAATAAATTAAAATGAAATAACAAATTACGACAATCGCCTATAATTCATTAAATAATGTTTAATTAGACATGTTTAAACATGGCCATGCACTGTTCACTTAAAACTAACGTGTTGCTATTTCTTCACTTTTTGGGTGCCACCATATCTTCTAGACTCTTGATTTCGGCTGAAAAAGAATAAAACATATATCATTATTAACTTAGTTATGTCACAGAACCGACAACTGTCAGGAAATTATTTTCAAGTGTTAGACCATGAAATCTCTAGTCAGAGACCCTAGTCTAAATTTTGTGCCACGATGAGGGCTTTTCAACTTTGATTAAAAAAAATAGTAGTTCAAATTGGTTCGATAGATGGCGCTGACTCAACAGTAGCTGACTGTAGCTGACAAGATTGTCAAATGAATTATCTGTTGTGTATGCGTACTAAGCTAATTTGTGGCTATTAGTGATATTCTGTTTGTGTCTGCTTCTTGAGAGTGCGCTAGTGATTTCGTGGTGTTTTTATGACTAAGCAAAAATATATCCACGTTGTAGATGTTGACATTTAACTTTATTTTGACACTTGACAGCTACGTAACAGAGCAGCGCCATCTATTTTCAACGCAACAAGAACCAGTATGAAAGTGTCCACAAGCTACAAGCAGAAGTTGAACGTATTATTCTAAATATCCACCACAACAGGATCAAAAAATCGACAGGGAGCGAAATAATCAAAAGAGTGCGACTTTGTATTCAACAGGAAGGGACTCATTTTGAGCATTTGATAAATTGATTTATTTTGTATTCAAAATGTTAAAATTCTTGGTCTTCCTTTTATTTCTGACATTATGTTATTTAGCAAAAAATAATCCTTATGATGAAACCTTTCAATCGGTATGATAAAGCAACAGGGGTGATTATTTTAATTGTGTAACGGGTTCGATTACCGGTTCAACCATGTAATTATTTAAATATTTATGAATGCAGTTTAAATTGTTTTTTAAATTCAAATAATGTCTTCTTTCAGTAAAATGTTCCATCTACAATATTGAAGGTACTTTCCCTCCATGTGGCATAGCCGTGGGACGCCCTGTATACTCAAAGTCGCGCAGCGGGCTATGGAGACAGCTATGCTAGGAGTTTCACAACGTGATAGAATCCGAATTGAGGAAATCCGTACAAGAACCAAGGTCACCGACATAGCTCTCAGAATTAGCAAGTTGATGTGGCAATGGGCAGGTCATATAGCTCGCATCTCAGCCGGCTGCTCACCCACCGCACCACAGAGGTCAAAGTTCCTGATAACATTTGGATACGCTTACCTGCAGCAGCCCGGGTTTTCTCTTCCTTAAGCTTGGCATCCTTTACTACTCTCTCCTTAGCCTCGATCTCTCGGAACTTGGTCTCCTTCTTCGAGAGCCTATTCTGGTGGAAGGCTCCGTACGCAACTCCTACTGACAGGAGGGACCAACGGCCGAACTGGAAATATTTAAATTAAAGTATTCAGTTATAAAATCAGAAATGAGGAGGGAAGGACTACTAATAAGAGTATTTATAAAAAATAAAATAATATTATTTATATACAGGGTGGGGCAAATTTTTGGCCCCTTAAGGGTAGCTACCTTTTCTTTTGTAGTTAGAAGGTTTTGTTCTTAAAAACCTTCTGTTTTATTTTGAAGAAAAAAATATTGCCATTTTTAGATTTTTGAAAAAAAGTACGGTTCTCTCATAAAATGACATTTGTCAAAAAAAACAAGTTGGTCTTAATCGACTCTATTTCCAACCAGGAACACTTTTCCCAAAGTAACATACCAAATCAAATCGTAAGTTTTTGAAATAATTAAAAAAAACCATTCCCATACATTTTCTATGAAAAAACGAGTAAGTGAAAACAACAATGTCACTCATTCAATGGTTCTTAATTTAAATTCGTATGTAACTTTTTTAAGTTGGTAGGCTAATTCTTCTTTCTTTGACTTTCTTGTCTGGTAGTGGTATTTCTTCATTTTCTATACGAAATGCTTCTAACGCTGGTTGATCACAACAGTTATTTTGAAAATATGCTTTTATTAAGCATAGCCGCTGTTGATTCGTAAGAGACATTTTGGATTTAAAATAAAAAAATAAAAAAAATCCCGCCAATTTTTTATAGCGGTATTGTCATTCAAAGAGGTGGTATATCATTCTACCAGTACGGTTTAATAACAAATATCAATAAATAATTTGAATTTAGAACAAATTGCTTTCCGTGTTCGAATGGTATAATAATTAATAATAATAATTTATTTATTAATCAAAAATTCATTAAATAAAAGGTATACATTACAAAAATAAGTAACCATTGACAATGGCTACGGTAGGTACATACTATATTATAGTTACTGTTACGCACTAGTTACGGTATACATTACTTTGTTGCGTCAAATGGCGCTTCTTAGAAATATGTATGGGAATTGTTTTTTTTTAATTATTGCTAAACGATTTGATTTGGTAAGTTACTTCAGGAAAAAAAGTCCTGGTTGGAAATAGAGTTGATTAAGATAAACTTGTTTTTTTTGACAAATGTCATTTTTTGAGTGAACCGTACTTTTTTTCAAAAATATAAAAATGCCAATATTTTTTTCTTCAAAATAAAACAGAAGTTTCCTAAGAACAAAACTTTCTAACTACAAAAGAAAAGGTAGCTAGCCTTAAGGGGCCAAAAATTTGCCCCACCCTGTATAATTAATATGTATATTTGGGGAGGGGGAGGGGACTTAGAAGCGATAATGGCCCGGGGGGAGGGTTCAAATTTATGTTTGTACATAAATTTGAAAAAATTATACGAAACAAGTGAAAACTAATACTTTATATATTTTTATATAGCTACCTATACAGAATAACTAGAATTTGGAAAATTA
The DNA here is from genome assembly GCA_951392215.1 of Epirrita christyi. Taxonomy (NCBI): domain Eukaryota; kingdom Metazoa; phylum Arthropoda; class Insecta; order Lepidoptera; family Geometridae; genus Epirrita; species Epirrita christyi. The sequence continues at coordinate 7,411,490 of OX595863.1, read as the reverse complement.
ATAATGTGGACATTAATAGACTTGGAAAATTAATCATTCGGAATAACCATATACCAACTGACTATAGTTAGCGAGGTATAATTAGCATGTTGAAGTGGCAATGGGCAGGCCATATAACTCACAATTGGAAAATGCTCGAGAATAATGGTCCTCCAGTGGTGGCCACCAACAGAATGATGTATTGTAGGCCACACGCTTGATGGATCAATCACATTGAAATAGTCATAAGAAGTTGTAGGATGGAAACCGTTCATCATGGCTTTTTATAGCGGAGGTCTAAGTCCGGCAGTGAACGCTGATGATAACTTAGCTTTTTAGAAATCATTTCACCATAGCTGTCAGAAGGCTTAGTTAGTACATCTTTTCACTAGTTCTCCCTTGACCACCCTGTGTTGGGTCACTGGCTAGATTGAGGTATACTAAGTAGCAGTAGAACTTCTTGTTAAAGAGTTTGTCTGGAGAAGTACTACCATTGTACCTATTTCTGCTGCCAAGCAGTAGTGTTTGCATTGCTGTTTTGATTTGAAGGGGTGCTGTTTAAATTACAGGCACATGAGACTTTTCATCTTTATGTCTCAGAGTTGGTAGCGCGCGTGTGATTCCTCTGGTGTTGCAGGCGTCCATAGGCTACGGTAACTGCTTTCCATCAGATGGGCTGTATGCATGTTAGCATGCCAAGTAGTATAACAAAAAAAATACTGGAATGGATTCTAGAGTGCCTTGAAGAATTTATCATATCACATGGCACAATTTTTTTTTCTGGGCTGTACCGTTCCCTCTCAAAGGTTTTATTCAACGTTTGAGAACATTGTATTGGTCTATGGTGAAACTGATTGATGAATGAGATTGGACATAAGTTTATGTACTAATTAACTGTTGGTAAATCTTACATTTGTTGAAAGAACATAGCAAAACTACTAATATAAGTACATGGTAAGTATGCAAGTTCCTGATATACTTTTGACAATTTTTATGTGCATATTTACCTACAATCAGCATTAATTATCGACTTACTTTGGAGGTAAGATCATTTTGAATTCAGAATAAACCAAAGAGAACTATCTACGGCTTCACTAGAGTGAAGAAAGATGAACCTTTCAGAGGTTATAAACCAAAGAGATTTCTACAAATTATCAAAAGAATACTGGCCGGAGCTACTCAAAAAATTCATAGCAAAAGCAACTAAACAAATGACTAAAGAATTTAAGGCGATTTCAAGCTAATAAAAATACGGATCAAAACACTTTACAAAACAGTTACATAATGGGGTAGTTGCAATGTCAATAAATTAATAATTTCTTACCCTAATCAGGGGCGAAACGCGCACTGGAGGGCCGAAAGGAAGATTAGACATTTTGATAAAATCCGAATTGAAAACTATTTATTGTAAAATAGCGAAAAGAATCCAAGAAGATTCTTTTTTCTCGAAAGAGGTTAATTAATTTTAGTGTTGCCAGCGGCCTCTCGTCCAAGTTCCAATCCAAAGTAAGTAACATAACAAACAAGCATCACGAGCCAGATTGCGAAACGTAACATAAAATTACCGAAAAATTTGTAAAATTATAAATACTTACTATTTTATTCAATAAATGTCATCAGATGTAAAATCTTTTGAAGGGGCCCAAATTTTAAAACTGCCACTCTATTCAAGCCATGGCAAGGAGAAGAGGGGTCAAGGCTTCGGCGAGTGGAGTGAGCCGTGAAAGATTTGCAGCTTTTGCGAGAAGCAGCCAATTTTATTTCAGGATTTGCATTCAGAACGCTTTTGGTACTGATTGATTAGTGAGAATAGACTACATGATCATAATATTTGCTATCCACCACTGGATGTGGGACCCACGTGTGGTGTGTGACCTACACGCACGGCTTTGAAGTAGGTACCTAACTGTATTTTCAGAATGTCATTAATTTTAGGTTTTACCAATTGTACAAATTATTTATTCACAAAAACAGAGTAACATCACTGATACATAAAAATCCAATGCGTTACCTCTACTAACTAAGCTATTCTAATACAAAAATATTTGTTTTACACCTTATAAATAAAACCATAAATTAAGTACATGAGCCGTATTTTAATTTTTTGCATCAACGAATTAGTACAGAGACCTATTATGAATCCGTCAACCACGGTACTAGTGAGCTAGGTTTCTCACAATAGCGCATACAATATTTCTCGATTTTTGGCCAACTATCTGCAAATACATCAAAATCTGTATTTGCAGCGACTAGCGCATTTAGGTGACGTTGCGCGCGGCAGACTGGGGATTGCTGACGTGCTACTGTGCGCGCGGACCTCGGAGCAAACAGCGGCACTCGCCCTGGGCGGAATCTGGCGCGCTGCTCCGGCACACATAGCCTACTCACCTCAGCCAAAAGATCAGGGCAGTTGAGAAGCCCCCGTACAGAAAGGCAAAAGTGTATGAGAATGTTTGCAGAAGACTCAGCTTGTAGTTGGTTTGATTATTAGCGATGTCCGGCGGGCTGCACCGGCGAGATGGGGTGGATTTGATTTGTTAACGAAATGCAAACAAAGTAACATTTCCTATAAAAAAATCTCGGCTCGGTAAATTAAGACGATGAACGACTACCTATGAAAAGTAATATTTTGAGTCAGGTAACATGGAATTAGTAACATTCTGGCTAAGCATTCTGGCAACGCTGGTTAAAAAAATGATTTTCATCATACAAATTTCGTTTCTCATTTCATCTAACAAAACTTTCATTACATTGGAAAAATAAAACAGAATTTGGTTTTCTGCGTGAAATGGATATGTTTTATGGATTAAGTTTTTGCCTGTTTTTGCACTGACTAACATTACAGTTTGACATTGACAGCATCATTCCCAAAGGGCGAAAAAAAACTGATTCAAGTCGTAGGATGGTAATGGGGAACGCAAAACAGTGTGTGGTAAATAATTTGTAATTAAATTATATTTATTTGAAAATCTAAGAAGGGTTGGGTAATGGGGTTGTAGCAAGCAATTTAAAAAATCAATCAGTTTTTCACCACGTTTCTCTGCACAGCACAGTCAAAATGATATCCATAAGTTGCGTTCCGTTCCTTATTACCACTGGTCACTGACGTATGACAGTTGCTCGGCTGATTCGCCTGCATGCATGCATCATCAACCATCAACCAAAGCATCAATCAATCAAATCAACTATCAAAATCAATCAAAAATGAATTGAATCAGTCGTCAAAATGGCGTTAGTGATGTCGTTTGTGTCGGTTGCGATATCAATATTGTACACGCCGTTTCTCCTGTTAATTCTGTGCGTCATATTCCTTGCCTCAATCGGCAAATCATTGGGAGTCCGGAAGCTGTATGTCAACATATTACTGAAACTATTCGAGGTAAGTGCAGTATGCCATTTTCGTACGCAAATAAAAACATTTCATGCTAATCCGAGTTTTGTGCAACAAAGCAACAAAAGTTTTTTAATTCGTTACAAAATATCTATTTTGATTACGAAACTTATGAGGTAGGGTTAATAATTTGTATATCAAAACAAAAAAATGCATGAAGGTTATAATTCAGGTATCCACACGCAGGTGAGGTTTTTATCTTCTGCCTTCCTTTTGGCCAACCGTAACTCCAAGCTTTATCAATCGGTAAGCAGATACATAGTTTGTTATACAGTAGATGTATAAAAAAACAAAGGTCTTATTGTTATCCAAAGCCTATGAACAATACCAACACAAATAACACCTGCTGTGCAAACTTTGAATATTGGTTTGTTTGACAGTATGTAATATAATGTATGACTGATAAGGTTGCGTTACGTTTATTAAGAATTAATCCTACATTTATTATGCTATAAAATTCTAATCACGAAGATTAAAAATACTAAAAGAAATAATAGTACCTACCTACATACAAGAAAAAATAAATATTTTTAACAAATTTGACAAAAATTCTCATGAAGTATATGTAAACAAAAAACCGGCCAAGTGCGAGTCGAACTCGCGCACGAAGGGTTCCGTACCATTATCTATAAAAACGGCAAAAAAAAAAAAACGATTGTTGTATGGGAGCCACCTTAAATATTTATTTGATTCTTTCTTTTATTATTTGTTGTTATAGCGGCAACAGAAATACATCGTCTGTGAAAATTTCAACTGTCTAACTATCACGGTTCATGATATACAGCCTGGTGACAGGCGGACGGACGGACGGACGGACGGATAGCAGAGTCTTAGTAATAGGGTCCATTTTACCCTTTGGGTACGGAACCCTAAAAAACAGTATACTAGGGTAGATGAGGTGGGTATTATATTGCCATACAGCATGGCAATGCAGTACAGCCATCTTGGGGGCGCTGCCGTCCGGTAGTGATTTAGATCAGTTGAGCTATCATTAGATTGTTTGCAACAAACTTTAGACATCTCAACTGTTTTATTTAAATTTGTTAATTATGTACATACTTGTGTTAGTTGTATGTATTATTATTTCCTATCTTGTAATAATTCTTCTCAACTTCATTTTGTTAACGGAAATAAAAATGATGTGATTTAATTTGATTTGATTAATGAAGTTGGGAGCTGATCAAACTGAGTACTAGTACTATTCACTACTATTACTACTATTACTATTATTACTACTATTATTACTATTACTACTATTACTATTATTACTACTATTATTATGAATGAATGAATTATTTATTTGCTTAGAATGTAGGTACAGTACAAAACATACATGATAAATATAATTATAGTTTCCAGTACATTCTGCCGTTAAGCGTGCAAAATTTAAGCAGTCCTTACAAGCTAAAAATGGAGGCTAAATATATTACATGCGAGTCAGAAACAAAAATCGTCAAATAATTTTAAATCAACCAAATAGGTGGCACACAAAATAAACACCATGTCAATAAAAACTTACTACATATTACTATTATGACACCGATTTATTTAAAAACTCGTTATAAAATACATTTTTTACTATAAAGGAATACCTACTACTTATTATTATTATTACTATTATTATTATTATTACTATTATTATTATTATTACTGTTATTACTAGTACCTGGGTAACTCTTAAAACGCGTTTTCCCAGAGATTAAACCCAGGTAGATCAATATTTTGCCCCCAAAAATCTCATAATATCAAATTTCATCGAAATCGCTGGAGCGGTCTTCAAGATCTTATTATAGAATATATATTACTTATAGAAACATTGCAGATGATTGAATATTGAATATTTTTATTTATACCAAACATCTGTTACATATTTACTAGGCATAAGGATATACATCTAAAAATGTATATTACATAGTTATTTATACAAAACCATGATTGAGGTTGCATCAAAAAAACAAAATAGGCTAATATACTTTTGTTATGGTTTTTAATACCTCTTTGGTTGTCACTTATTCGTAATGAAAACTTTTGATGACATTATTATTATTTATCACTCTGTTTAGATAAATTTATTTACTTAATTTTTTTTTTTTTTTATTAATAATTAATAATTAGTACTTAGTAAAAAATTTCATCACAAAAGGAAGTAGTTGATGGCCATCAACTACCCCAAGAGGCTAAAAAGACACCACATAATTGAACTAGATTTATAAAAGAAGGAAGAAGAGGTCAATGGACCGCTCATCCTGCAAATCCCAGCGCTTACAACACATCTGCTCATAGTTCGAAGAACTGATCGCAGATTAAAATGGAAAAAAAAACAAAAGGAAGTAGAATTAAAAAAAAATACAGGCAACAATGGCAACAACGTAGTAGGTATAAGATGTTTAATGGTATTATATAACGCCCAACTTTCACATACATAGTCCTAATCCCACACTAGGATTCCCTGGGTTTTAGGAACTACGAGTACCATGGTACCACAACACCTAGACCCGGAACAAATGTTTACAGATCATGCAAACATTTGTCTTGCAACGAAAATCGAACCCGCAACCGCTCCAATCTCAGCCGGCTACTCGTCCGCCGAGCCACAGAGGTCTTCAAAATTAGTATTAGATAGATAGATTAGATATATTATGGACTTTGAAATAACAATAGTGGATTTCGTGGAATAGATAAAAATGCTTAGAGATTCTGCTCACATGTCATACACACCTGTTTTCCATAGGGTTAGGCAGAGATTTTCATAACAGGGCAGGTAAAACGTGAGTTCCGATTACAAGCACGAATCAGTACTACCTATATAATATATATTATTATACATATTATACTTGGCTTGAATAGCACTATTTTTATAATAGCTCTTAAAGCCTTATCCAGGTATATCATGAAGGTTTTCCAAGCACCTTCCTATCCAAGTATTGACTCAATACTTATCTCCGTAGAAAGGCTGAATCATAGAATAGATAAACTCTCTAAAAGTGCCACTTACGTACTTTTATTTGTGTGTGCCACGATGCCGCCGAGATACCCACGCTCCCCGACGACGACGCCCCGCGCTTGCCTGCAGCGATCGACAGGGTTGTCTTCTGTCTTTTTGTCCTACCTACTTTCAATCATTATTAGTATCTAATATAAGAAAGGTTACCGGTTGGGCGCTTACGCCCTCTTGCACGTGAATGAAGTTTAAACTTATTATTGTTTTAAATTAAATTTTCTATTTTTATTTTATAAGAAGCTTATTTTTTTTTTCGAATACAACTCATTATTCAGTTATATTTTGTGTGTTAATAACATAAAAATGTTTTAAATTTCAAAATGACATCGCGACAATGCGGCAAGCAGCGTGCATCTCCGCGCTGCACGCCAGCCCGCACTGACTAGCAGTCTTAGTATGCGCGAGTGAGTAGGTATTTAGCGCGGCTTGGGTGCTTGACTATCGCCGGTGTCAGTTCTATTTCGTTATTAGCTATTCATATGGCAGAACTCTATCGAGTAGGTATTTAGCGCGGCTTTGAGTGCGACCCTAGCGCCAGTGTCAGTTCTATTTCGTTATTAGCTATTCTTAGGGCAGAACTCTATCACCGTTCGTCGTCCCGACCTTCGAACTGCGCCTGCGCGCATTGCGCGTGAGCGCTGCGCGTCTATAACCTTTGCCACGCGCACATGACATGACATTCTTTGTGTGGGTCGATTTTCCAGACTACTTCATTGATGTTTATGTCGCAGTAAGATAGCAATCTTTGGAAGATGGCCATCTGCCTAAAAAATTACACGGCAACGTTGTCTTCTGTAATTGATGTTATATTTACCAAGTCATCATCATCATCAGCCTGTAGAAGCCTGCCCCTTGCCATGCCACGACGAACGGTCTTGAGCCACCTCCATCCACCGATTTCCTACGACCGGTTTCCTGCTAATTTAATCAAATATAGTGCCAACAGTCTCTCAAGTAGAATAGCTGTGACATACGGACAGGAGGAAATTATTATGCTGTTACACTGTTGTACTTTGGATTATGTTTTCGCTTGAAATCGAGTAGTCCGAACTCGTACGATGACGCACGAATCTTCCCGACCTTTGGAATACTAGACGAGCTCGCAGACTGGGTACAAGCCGGTCATGCGTGTACGCACGTAGAGTTGCGTCATCCGACACGGATCCCATTTTGTTGGGGAATAGATGACGTAGCAAGAAAAATGCAGTTTTTTTTTCTCTTAGACATAATAAAGCTATCAATTACGAGGTCTATGTTTTATACATTTTGATAAAGTAAAACTAATGGGAAAAAAATAACACTAGCGAAGTCTTACTATCAGTAAGTCTGTTGGGAGGAAAATTCTCAGTAGTTCAACTGGTAAGGCTACTCGGTAAAACTACTGGGAATAGGCCATTTCTTTGCGTATTCTTTAACATAAGTAGTCATGATCGCACACTAGGATTCCCTGTGTCGTGAGTATCAGGAACGAGTACCATGGTACCATAATACCCAGACCCGGAACAAATATTTGCAGATCATACAAACATAATGTCCCGCGGCGGGAATCAAACCCGCAACCTGTTGCATCTGAGCCGGCTAGTCGCCCGCCGCGCCACAGAGGTCGTCAGCTATGGGGAAGGCATATGTCCAGCAGTGGGCTTCTACAGGCATCAGTCTGAGGCCCAATTCTCTTAAGTTATTTTAAAACTACACTGAAAGTTAACCGAATCGAGACTGAATTGTAAATTGACAGAAAGTTGAATTTCTGGTCCCTCATAAATAACAATTTAGTCTACTTTCAATTCATGGTGACCACCATTAGAGTAGGATAGTTATATATATAATTGGAAAGAGTAAAGAGAGACTCCAACTACTTATGCTAAAATTAACGAAAAAACTTTGAATCGTTCATGTTTCGGTCACATTTCGATATAATCACATTACAGTGTTGTATTTTATGTTTAGAGAATATTTCTGACATTTAAGACATCGACACAAGATCGAAACGTGATCCGAACTGTATTTTAACTATTTTTTAGTTAGTGAATTGGGCCTCTAGTTATGAATAAACGGTGTGTAAAAACTACATAGAGTCTGTTCAGCTAGAGACCCGTCGTGGGATTGGAGGGCGCTTCTGTGCTTTAATTACCTCTTTTGTTTAGTGGGCAATTCAATAGCGCGTCTTTTTCGTTTTAATCCTATGGCGAGTTTTCTGACAGCTGAAAGAAAATAGTTCTAAATCCATTCATAGATGGCGCAGTCCAGATTTGGTTGTCTAAATTTTGTCGGTCAGCCACCAACTGTCAATGTCACTGACTTTGACTTGACTTCACTTCACTCGCTGTTGATGAAGTATCTACCTACGTAAAGTCTTGTTTTGTTTGTTGAAATTCTCTTATATTTTGTTAGTGTTACGTTATTGTTATATTTTTTTGTTGTTATTGTTGAAGCCGAACTAAGATGAGCAGGGATTATGGTTCATGGTCTATATTAGACTCGAAAAATGAAATCACAACGCGAAACTTTGAGGTAAAAAGCAGTGCTAGTTTTTTTTACAAAGAGAATTTGTTCTCTGTGGTGCTTTTGCAAAATCTGCAGAAGGCAACCATGGCGATTCACCGCCATCTACCGGGGTTTTAAGAACTATTTTTTCTTTTTAATTGCCTCCCTGAAAACTTCTCATTTAAAACTGCTACTATTTCTATAAGTTCTTAATTCAAAATGCCGACAGAAAGAAACCAGCTCCTAATTATGGTTGAAATGTGTAGTTCACAATGTTAGTTCACAATTTGATCACGACAGCTGTCTTTCTGAACAGACTACCTACTTGATATAGTAGGTACATAGCTGACGGGTTAATCGATAACCTCCTTCTTTGAACTCGGTCAACATCTACAAATAATCTAGCCAGTGCATCATGATAACAGTACTGCAAGAGAAACATATGCAACATAGTAATATATATATATTTTTTTATGCGACTTGGCAAGCAGACAAGCATACGGCCCACCTGATGGAAAGCAGTTACCGTAGCCTATGGACGCCTACAACACCATCAAAAGCGTATAACAAGCGCGCTGCCGACCCTGAGACATAAAGATGAAAAGTCTCATGTGCCTGTAATTTCACCGGCACCCGTACCCTTCAAACCGAAACACAGCAATGCGAGCACTACTGCTTGGCGGGAGAAATAGGTAAGGTGGTAGTTACTTCCCCGGACGAACTCTTTCACAAGAAGTTCTACTACTAACAACGGTGCAACTGCAACTGTGCAACTGCAACTGTGCAAATGTGCGTGGAAACTTGTAATTGGCTCTCTATATTACATTTACTTGTTTGTTTGTTTACCTAGCTGTTAGTATTCCAAAAATGGATTAAATAAATAAATAAATGCTGGACATTTCACACAACATTATCTAGCCCCAAGCTAAGCAGAGCTTGTGTTATGACAACTAGATAACTGATAGACTTAATACAATACATTACATAGATAGATATTTTTTATTATACATAGAAAAATACCCAGAACACCCTGAACAAATATCTGCAGATCGTACAAATATTTCTCCAGAGGCAGGAATCGAACCCGCAACCTCCTTCGTAGCAGGCGAACCTTCGCCCGCGCCACAGAGGTCGTCCAACCAAAACCCTTTCATATGACACCCCACATGACCCTGATTGTCTCACTTTTATTATTTTACCAAATCAAATCAAAAGAACTTTATTCATTGAAATCACAAGGAACATTTTGAATCGTCTAAACTAAAAACTATACCCCCTTTTGGACCCCTAATATCTTGACGACCCCCTAACCTATGCAGCTCATAACTTTACCTGCAAATTGTACCATCATAATCTACTTACCTAACAAATGGAGATGAAGATCTGAGGGCCTATTACGAGTTTTGCATTGCAACAATCACTTTGCGAGTCGTGAGTATTCAACGTGAGTTAAGTTGTAACTATTTAGGTATCTGTGCTGTTTCTATCAACTGCGTGGCGCAGAATGATGTATAGTTACTATGTAACTTGTAAGTCACGTTGAATACTCACAACTCGCAAAGTGATTGTTGCAATGCATAACTCGTAATAGGCCTTCTGATAAACGGATCGAAAGTTATCCTTGGACTAACATACATAGGTACATAAATAGATACATACATAATTGCTTATTCACCTAAGTTGACTCAGAGAACTCGTTTCGCTCGTTCTATGATAGTTATTCAGGGTAACTAGCCATACGTACGAACAAACAAATAAATTCATATATACATATTTTTATCCTGCAGCCAATATGGCGTCACTTATGGTAGGTAATATTTGCATGTAACGTTACGTATACACATACATACATATACATACATACACATACATATATAATACATACATACACATACATATAAATGTCAATCACTCAAGTTGACTCAGAGAACTCGTTTCGCTCGTTCAATAATATTTATTCGCAGTAACTAGCCAGACTTGCGAACAAACAAAGTTTGTATGCAATGGTACTTCTATTTCAGGCAAATGAGGATATTTGCCTACACGCAGATGTATTTAGACTTGTACTTACCAGTAATACTGACCTTAGTTCAAGGTGGGTTATGTAATAGACGGCCATTATACAACGTGTTTTTTTAAATGGGACAGTATGGGGATATCCGAATCCGTAAGAGATACGGGAAAACTGTTTTAGAGGAACCATTTACTCATTTTGTATGAAAACGATTTTGGCATAGTTATTTTTTTGTTCAAGCGTGAGTTCTCCATAAAAATGAGTTGTTTTGATAAAAAATGAATTTGTGCGTATCGACTCAGTTTCATGTAAGTATTGTTTCATTGTGTCGGAAGAAAGAAATCTGAGCAGTAGGAGTTAGTCAAATTTAATAAAATGTTTTCTCATACAATTTGTACAAAGATGTGTGGTGAATGTTGTTCTACTGCTCTGATGGTCTCGTGAAATGAGAAAAATCAGAGCTGTAGAAGTTAGTCAAAGGATCTTGCCGTTTCAAAAAGGCAGCTCGTACCACACCAAAAATAATTGCGTCAAAACAATACCTCGTGTATTATGAGGATAATAAACCGTTTTTGCTTTACCAACAAGCTTTTTTAAGATTCATGACCGTAATTCATAGTTTTTGGGACATAAAGTTTTGAGGTTAGTTTTAAAATAAATACATTTTTTAGTATCTTTTGGGCCTTGGCATGATAAAAAGAATGTTCTGATAAAAAATAACTCACTTCATAAATAGTCTGCATAATCTTAGCACTTAGGTAGTTACAATATCCAACATTTTGGTAACATGGTAGGTAGGTACCTACTCGTGATACCCATGACACAGGAGATCCTAGTGCGGGATCAGTAACTGTTAAGTACGTTCTAATAACTCGATGAGGTATATACTTAAATATAATTAATAACCAGCTATTAGTGAAGTCAGGAAAGTAGCAAGTATAGGTACAATAAAACATTTCTATTGTACAATAAAACACTAGATAGGTACGTAGCATCATTTTCATTATCATTATAATTTCATCCATTTGACGTCCCCTGCTGGACATAGGCCTTTCCCATAGAATTTCACAATGAACGGGGTTGTGCCGCCCCTATCCACTGACTTCACGCGAACATTAACAGTGTCGTTGATTCGTCGAGTGGGGTATATATAGGAAAAGAAACGATATTATAAAAAAAGGCATGATGTTCAAAAGCCAATAAATAATAATAAAAGAAAAAAAAAGGTGGTTCCAAATATTTATGCATGCAAAACACACACTATGGTGACCAATGCTAGGTTCAGGTACACTTTTAGAATTCAAGGGCGTTGTTTCTTGTATTTAATATGAAACATTCATGGCCTAGTATTTTATCAGGGGTTAACTGTAACAAATTAATGTTTATACAATCAATATCTAACAATAAACTAAAGTCCTTATTTTATTTTAATGCAGATAGTACAAACAATACTTACGGGGGGGTGTGGGCTCAATCTATGATCAGATAATCCACATTGATCACAGCGTATGTCATGCCTCAAGGGCATGACATGTATCCGTAAGTTTCGCAGCACTAATGCCAAGTATGATGACCTGGGTTCATCAAAGCAATCATCCATCGCAAGTTGAGATGCATTATTTCTAGTTTCTAGTTAGTTTGTGTAAATCGAGTATACGTATTTTAAAAAAGCCGCTGTCTTTCACAGAGCTATCCTGTCATGAATGATAATGTCATTTGTGAGTCTTACGTAGTCATTATTCTGAGGTCTTACGTATAGTAATTGCATCCTCTTTGTTTGTGAGCATAGACTATACCTACCTGCAATAATTTCTCTTTGTGAGGTTCATTGCCAAGCAATGGCACCGTCACCGCACGAAAGTAAACAATACAAAATCCTATTTAACTTCATTTCAAGATCACGGGTTCATGTAAATCAATCGAAAATGTTAACGTAATTTAAAAAATATGGGTAATTTTATGAAATACATTTGATTTTGACGCAATTGGTACTAGCTCTCGGCGAGATCCTTTGAATAAAAACATCTTTGTCTGAGGCCACTAGAGGTATTCTGAAACGTGCCCGTACCTGGAAACAGCAAAAGGGAGGCCATTTTGAAAATTTATTGCTATAGTTTTATTAACGTAGGCACTAGATTGCTTACAAATTGTATGAGAAAACATTTTATTCAATTTGGCTAATTTCTACTGTTCAGATTTTTTTCTTCCGATACAATGAAACAATCCTTACATGAAACTGAGTCGAAACGCGTTAAAAAAAAATTTATCAAAACAACTAATTTTTATGGAGAAATCACGCTTGACCAAAAAAATGACTGCCAAAATCGTTTTCATACAAAATGAGTAAATGGTTCTAAAGACAGTTTTCCCGTACCTATTTCTTATGGATTCGGATATCCCCATACTGTCCCATTTCAAAAAAACAGCCTGTATTCTACATAGTTTTACTAATTTGCGTAATTCAGTTGTCGATTCGCTTTCGAGAGTTAAGCAAACAATCCACCTAATCTATCTCCGACGACCTCTGTGGCGCGGTGGGCGAGTCGGTTAAGATGCGAGAGGCTGCGGGTTCGATTGTGCGGGACAAATGTTTGTATGATATGCAAATTTTTTTTTTTGGGGTCTGGGTGTGGCACCATTGTACTCGTAGTTCCTGATACACACGACACGAATCCTATTGTGGTATCATGACTGCGTATGTGACTGTTGTGTGTGTTATGTTATCTTATCTATTTATCTATCTATCTAATACTATTAAACGAGCAATATTTGTATATATATATATATTTCGTTTACTCTCTGTAGATCCAGTGATCAAGATCCAATTGGTTCTATTGAGATCTTTTTTTTTCCAATAAATCTATTTTAAAAAACTACGCCACAAATTGGATCTATTGCATCTACTTAGAAAATGACTAGATCCATATTGGTTCCATTAAGAATCTTTTTTCTCATTAAATCTATTTAAAAAAAATGCGTTACAAATTGGATCTACTGAGAATAAACTACGAAACTGACGTTATAAGGCTTGATTTTTAAATACAACCAACTTTTACAATAACTGTTACCAGTTATTGTTAAAAGTTGTATGAGAAGTCAGAATTTAACAAAAATTTTTACCTCGAAGGTCATATCAAAGAGACTTTATTTATTACTTTGTTGTAAATAGATTGATTACCTATTACCCTATATCAGAAAATATACCTATTTTTTAAAAGGCGATTCATCTAGAATCAGCCCGAAGCAAAGCAAGAACTTTTTAATCAGAGTGAACAAATTATTGTTAGATCAAAATAATTAATTTTGGATCTAAAGGATAAAAAGTATTACAACTGGAACCAAATGGATCTTGATCATTGGGTCTACAGAAAGTAAAAGTTCTTCTTGGAACCAAATCATCAAAATTGGATCTAAAGACAAAAGGTATTCTCACTGGAACAAAGTCAATTTGATCATTGGATCTACAGATGATAAAAGTTCTTATTAGAACCAAATCATCAGAAATGGATCTAAAGAGAAAAAGTTTTCTCAATAGAACCAATTGGATCTTGATCACTGGATCTACAGAGAGTAAACGATATATTTGAGATCTCGAAAACGGATCTGACGATTTCGATGAAATTTGTTTGCTATTTTTATTTTACTACATATGGGAGTTTCTGGGGACCGAAAAATCGTTCTAGCTAGTTTCATCTCTGGGAAAACACGACTTTTCCGAGTTTTCACGCAGATGGAAGAACCGAGCAAAGCTTACCTAGGTACAGACTTAGGGCCTTATTCATAACAATTTTTTAAACCTATTTTTTAGTTAAAACCTTGTTTTGTCTTGTTCTCTCTGATGTAAAATGTCATAAGTCAAAACAAGACAAAACATATGATTACTAAAATATGTTTTAAAAATGATTATGAATAAGGGGGCTATTATATTAGTTTTAATTTACTGTTTGTTTTTTAAATATGTATTAGCTTTTATTAATCGGCCTTGTATGGGCTGTGTGCTAAATAAACAATCTTTTTCTTTCTCTCTTTCTTTAACGAACTTTAGAGATACCACTACCTTATGGCTTATTCCACTTTTCACCCTTGAGAGAATCCCCCTTAGGGGCAAAACTGAACCGTAACTTAAAAAAAAATCTAGAAATCCCCCCTTTTCATTTTAAATATTCCACTTTTTTGATTGATAAGAAATTGTTACACCTTTATTTACGTTATGTACGGTCACGTATCAGTTTTAAATGCGGACGAAGTCGCGGGTTTCTGATAGTTTGAAGAAAAAAACTACTATTGTAGTAAAGGGGGATTTCTGGATATTTTATTTTTCAAATTCCATTTTTTCCCCCTTAAGGGGGAAAAGTAGAATTGACCTACCTTACCAGGGGTTTTGTCTTTGTGGCCCACCAAGTTGAGGCCCAAACTCTTGATACGACACTGTGGCCCACATGTTTAACGTTTTTGTGACATAGTACTGTCCCTTAACAGGTACTTATTTAGCCAGGTACGGAAACCAAGCACTACCTGTCGCATATCAAAAACCCCGGCAAAAAGTGCCCTTCATATGGTATCGTTTTTGAGGTTTTCGACCTCAGTTAATTTTTATTGTTTCATTGGAGGTTATGAGTTTGAAACACAAGACTGGGATCGTTCACCTTTCAAAAGGTCTTGTTAGGGTTCAGTACCTTAACATGAAAAAACGGGACCCTTATAAAAAAAAGTAATGATATAAAAATTAAATATTAGAAGCTTTTTTCGCGGGGAATAGGATTCCTCATGGAATTCATCATCAGAACTGGATTTGATTGAAATGGGACCAATCTTGAAGTCATCATCAACATCATCAGCCTGTAGAAGTTCACCGCTGGACATATGCCAATAAATCAAATAATTTTGAAGTATATTCTATCAAATAAAAAAATATTTTTGCAAATCAGTTTATAAATGAAGAAGTTATGAGGTAATAAACATTTAAAAAAATACAACCGAATTGAGAACTACCTCCTTTTTTTGAAGTCGGTTAAAAATTATCTCCAATCGTCGTTTGAAACAGGTGCCTAATTCATATTTATTTTAATCATAATTATACAGATATTATCATGAAAACATAATCGATAACTTTACATTAAAAAACCGACTTCCGCCATTTGAATTCGATTATCTGCATGTTTTTATTTGCTAAAGGTATACAAAAACAATAACTTGTTGCTGATAATACCAAAATCGCTGTATGTAATGCCTAACATAATAAAATAAAATAAATAAATGCTGGACATTTCACACAACATTATCTAGCCCCAAGCTTAGCAGAGCTTGTGTTATGGGTACTAGATAAATATACTTAATACTAGTAGTTCGCCCCGAACTGAGACCTCGCGATGACACCTTTATCAGCCCGACTAATTTAAGAGGGGAAGAAAGGGTTTTGTATTTAACGGCTATGTAAGTATGTTTGTATGGATGATCCATCAGGAATCTAAAACTATCGAGTCAATTTCTCTAATATGAAAGAGATTTTGTGAAGCAAAAAAAAGTTTTTTTTTAAATTAAGCAGCGGCATCTAGTTGTTGTTTTGCTACCTAATTTTTAAAGATTCAAGTTTTCTACTCTAAAAATAGATATTACAAAGAAAAAATCCTCAATTTTCGACTTCTCCTCGTAGAACAAAATATACTTAAATAATAAATTTCAGCATTACCAGAGAACTTGAAGTATCTTCGAGATATTTTTTTGCATATTTGAACGAGCGAAGCGAGTTCTCCGAGTCAAGTTGGAAGAATCGGCGTTTGTATGTATGTATGTATGTTTGTCCGATGAAAACTTCCAAACCGTTAATCCGATCTTCATGAAATTTGGTATGGGGGTAGATAGTATTGGTACAATTTATAGGTAAGGTTATGAGTTATATCGGTCATGGGGTTGCTGAGATATTGGGGTCTAAGAGGGGGTAAAAAAAAAAGTGAGACTGTTAGATCAAGTGGGGTGTCTCATGAAAGCGCTTTGGTTGGACATTTCAAAACTGGTTTTAATAATTATTTAGCCTTAATAGTTTTCAAGATATTAGGGAAAATAAAAAACGTAAAAACCCAAAATTCTAGGGTACTTCCAGCGATCCCACAATGCTGAAATTTGGTATGCTTATGGCTTTTGTGTCACAACTACAGGAAAAAGTCTGAAATTGAAGAATTTAGAAACTCGTACTCCATAAAACAGAATCCAATGTAACATCCTTTGTTGACCTCCCATTTCTAAGAATTTGCATGACGTTGGAGTTCTATGGTTTTCATCAAAAGGACGTTATCAATTAATTCGTCAGGTACTTGATATAGGTACTAACAGGTATGTAGTATAATTACGCCCCGTTGCTTAATCCTATTCAAAGGTTATTTCGATGATGTGTAGGAAATTAGAGTAGTTACTGATAGATCCTGTTCTGTACTGGTAAATAATAATAGAAAATATGGAAATTACTTAGTTAAGTAGTCGGGCTGATAAAGGTGTAATCGCGAGGTCTCAGTTCGGGGCGAACCACTAGTTTACTTTCTTTACCCTTCTAACCGATTTACCGTTTTTTAATATCGTTTCTTATAACCTCTATAGGTAATTTTTGTACACAATCATCGAAATAGCCTTTGAATAGGACTAAGCAACAGGGCGTAAATAGTACATACCTGTTAGTATTTAAAGTACTTGACGAATTAATTGATAACGTCCTTTTGACGAAAACATAGAACTCCAATGTCATTCAAATTCCTAGGAATGGGGGGTCAACAATGGATGTTGTATTGGTTATTGTTTTTTAAGGTTCAGGTTTCTAATTGAACGAGCGAAGCGAGTTCTCTGAGTCAAGTTGGAAGAATCGGCGTTTGTATGTATGTATGTATGTTTGTCCGATGAAAACTTCCAAACCGTTAATCTGATATTTATGAAATTTGGTATGGGGGTAGATAGTATTGGTACAATTTGTAGGTAAGGTTATGAGCTATATCGGTCCTGGGGTTGCTGAGATATTGGGGTCTAAGAGGGGGTAAAAAAAAAAGTGAGACTGTTAGATCAAGTGGGGTGTCTCATGAAAGCGCTTTGGTTGGACATTTCAAAACTGGTTTTAATAATTATTTAGCCTTAATAGTTTTCAAGATAATAGGGAAAATAAAAAACGTAAAAATCAAAAATTCTAAGGTACTTCCAGCAATCCCACAATGCTGAAATTTGGTATGCTTTTGGCTTTTGTGTCACAACTACAGGGAAAAGTCATATGACTCATATGAATATATGGGATATCATAGTAATCAAAATGATGATTAAACCTAAACTAAGTGTTTTTTTTAATGCATTTGCTGAACACTCGCATTCGCACATTCGCATCCCGAAACACGGAGGGTTCCCAACGAGTAACACCCAAACGAGTAACACTGTTACTCGTTGGGAATTTTTGTCCCAACGAGTAACACCACTCCCAGGGTGTTACTCGTTGGGACAAAAATATTTAAAGCAATCGCATCCACATTCGCGAATGTCAAAAATACGACATTCGTAACACCCCCTGGTTTGAAACAGATGGCAAATACTTATTTTTAACCGACTTCCCAAAAAAGGAGGAGGTTCTCAATTCGGGTGTATTTTTTTTTTTTTTTTTTATGTTTGTTACCGCATATCTCCGGCATTTATGAACCGATTTGGAAAATTCTTTTTTTATTTGAATAGATATACTTCCAGATTGGTCCCATTTTTTTCAGCATCCAGTTCTGATGATGGGATCCATGAGGAATTGAGGGAACTCCTCAAATATTGTAGGCATACATATGGCGATTTTGATATTTTCAGCAACAAAGCAAGCATTTGCATTCAAAAAGTATCATAATCCTTTCACCACATGGTTCTTTTATCATTTTTTTTTCATCCAAATATTTAGTCGAATACAATGGCGGAAGTCGGTTTTTTAAATGAAAAGTTATATTTATAATTATAGACATATCTTATCACGAAAACATGATCGATAACAGATATCCGTGAGCCATTGAAGTTTTGTAATACCTTTTTTTCAACATCATCATTATCATCAGCCTGTAGAAGTCCACTGCTGAACATAGGCCTCCCCCTTAGAATGCCACGACGATCTTGAGCCGCCTCCATCCACCGACTTCCTGCGACGTTTATGTCTTTAGTTCATCTAGTGGAGGGCCTTCCTCTACCGCGTCGTCCAGTTTGTGGTCGCCACTGGAGAACCTTTATTCCTCAACGGTTATCAGTTCTTCGAGCTATATGACCTTTTTTTTTACCATATTATAATTTAGATTAGATTATAATTTATCTGTTGATTTAAAGGATCAAAAGATTATTGTAGAGTTATTGTTCTTTTATAAATGATATATTGTAATGATTATTTTTATTCGATGTGAATAATCTTGACGACTTCTGTAGCGCAGCGGGCGAGTAGCCTGAGATGCGAGAGGTTGCGGGTTCGATTCCCGCTGCGGGACAAAATGTTTGTATGATCTGTAAATATTTGTTCCGGGTCTGGGTGGTATCATGGCACTCGTAGTTCCCGATACCCATGATACGAATCCTAGTGTGGGATCATCAGGTCTAAAAAGGCCACTTTATATGAATCATAATACGATTAATTTATAGGAATTGCTAAGGATCTGCCGAGAATTCGGAAAATGAATTGCTACCAGATGAATTGCTCAATGTGGCAAATTCATCTGGTAGCAATTCATTTTCCGAATTCTCAGCAGAACCCTAGCAATTCCTTTATATGAATCGTCGTATTATGATTCATATAAAGTGGCCTTTTTAGACCTCCATGACTACATATGTGACTGTTGCGTGTATGTTATGTACGTTATGTGTGTATGTAATCATCTTGGCACATACGATACATACACATAGATACTGCTTTTTACCCGAAAGGGTAGGCAGAGCCTCAATGGTCCTCTGCAACGTGACTAGTGGTGAGCTAATCGCTGCAACTTCTTTCCCAAGGGTAGGCAGTGCCTCAACGGGCTTCTTAAACGTAGGTCGCACAATTTTTTTTAATTTTTTTTTTCACCTTACATTCACATACGTTGTCTTGATCCCACACTAGGATTCCCTGTGTTGTGGGTATCAGGAACTACGAGTACCATACCCAGACCCGGAACAAATATTTGCAGATAATACAACTAGTGGTTCGCCCGAACTGAGACCTCGCGATGAAACCTTTATCAGCCCGACTACAGGGGTTTGTATTTAATGGCTATGTAGTATGTTTGTATGGATGATCGACCAGAAATCTAAAACTACTGAGTCAATTTCTCTAACATGAGAGAGATTTTGAAAAGAAAAACAATATTTTTTTATATAAATAGTGTCATCTAGTTGTAGTTTTGCTACCTAATTTTTTAAGATTTACGTTTTCTACGCTAAAAATGGATATTACAAAGAAAAAATCCTCAATGTTCGACATCTCTCTGTAGAACAAAATATATTAAAATACTAAATTTCAGCATTACCAGAGAACTTGAAGTATCTTCGAGATATTTTTTGCATATTTTACTTTCTTTACCCTTCTAACCGATTTCTAAAAACATATACTGAGAAAAAAACTAACCTCGAGGTAATTTCCTACACATCATCGAAATAACCTTTGAATAGGACTAATCAATGGGGCGTAAATACTACATACCTGTTAGTATATAAAGTACTTGACGAATTAATTGATAACGTCTTTTTGACGAAATCATACAACTCCAATGTCATTCAAATTCCTAGGAATGGGGGGTCAACAATTGATGTTATATTGGGTTTGGTTTTTTTATGGTACAAGTTTCTAATTTCTTCAATTTCAGACTTTTCCCTATAGTTGTGACACAAAACCTATAAGCATACCAAATTTCAGCATTGTGGGAATGCTGGAAGTACCCTAGAATTTTTGATTTTTTCGTTTTAGATTTTCCCTAATATCTCAGAAACTACTAAGTCTAAATACTAATTAAGAACAGTTTTGAAATGTCCAGCCAAAGGCCTTCATTAGACACCCCATTTTATCCGACTGTCTCATAAAGATCGGATAAACGATTGGGAAGTTTTCATCGGACAAACATACATACATACAAATGCCGATTCTTCCAAGTTGACTCAGAGAACTCGCTTCGCTCGTTCAAATATTGTCCCGCAGCGGGAATCGAACCCGCAACCTCTTGCATTACAAGCGGCTACACGCCCGCCGCGCCACAAAGGTCGTCAACAATCGTAAGATTATAATTTATATATAATATAATATATTATTATACGGGGTGTAAAAAGACAGCTCCCGAATACTGAAGGTACCGGTAAAGCTACCTATACCATAGCTATATAAAATAGCTTTCGCCTGAGAGGTGATTCATACCGGAGAAAATCTTTTTTTCGTTTTGTATCGTATTTGTCAGCCAGCAATGAACGCATTTATTCCGGCCGCGCGAGTTCAACGCTCCCGGTCAGCTGATTGACCCGTAGGGCCAATATTTTTCATGTGCTTTTCATTGCTTTTTTTGACGTTTTTATTTATTAACGTGTTTTTAATGATGGAAATTAGGTTTTTATGTTCCTTTAACGATATTTTATGGATATTTATAAAGAAAACACGAAAAAAGCGGACCAAAACTGAGCATTTTTTTTTCACGTTTTTTCAGCTTAAATATTTTCAGTATCATGGTCTGAATGCACTGTTTCAGTTTTCGGGAGTAGTCTTTTTACGCCCGGTATATACATATATTATATATAATATAATACTTATTGTCGGAAAAAACGTACAAATTAAAAATCTATTGTTACATTGATAACAAATTTACTGTAAACAATAAAAAATTGGTGCAGCACACATCCTACTAATATTATAAACGCGAAAGTTTGTAAGTATGGATGGATGGATGGATGTTTGTTACTCTTTCACGTAAAAACTACTGAATGGATTTTAATGAAACTTTACAATAATATAGCTTATATATCAGAATAACACATAGGCTACAATTTATAAAGATATTGTGTGAATTGTCCATAATATGACGATCAGTGTCAAGTAATTAGGAAAAAATCTATCATCTGCGAGCTATTCTGGCGTGCGCTGCCAAAACCGCTAAAGTTACACGTATGTAATGTACGATAGAAATGTTTATCTTTAATAGTCCTACAAAAAAGCCCGCCACAGTATATATCTATATCTTATGTGTAAGCCATTACAGCCAAAATGTGTATAATATTATAAACGCGAAAGTTTGTTACCTATTATGTTTGTTACTTCTTCACGCTCAAACAGCTGAACGAATTTGAGCGAAATTTGGAGTGGAGGTACCTTATACCCTGGATTAACACATAGGCTACTTTTCATCATCATCATCATCTATTTTCGCAACTAGTAAAACTATAATAGACATGACTGAAAAGAATGTATTCAAGCCTAGATTTCGTAATGAGACCGTTAGTGAGTACAAAACTCGTAAACGGAAACCGTCATCGAGTTGCGTGTGCGCACGTATTTCGTTTCGTCACCATCATTTTGAGCTAACGATCTAGAGACTAGAGTTGCGTGTGGTGATGTAAAGACTGTCCACACACGTCAGGGACGGAGCCGGGAAATTGCCGTACTGTGAATTTACTTCAGGCGCCATTGGTCCGACGAAAATTTTAGTCGTGAAAAATACAAACAACTGCGTCAGGGCTATTCTAAAACGTCGGAAACGTTTCCGATCGGATTCGTTAGTTTTTTTATTTCGATGTGGTAAGTAACTAAAACAATTTTCTCTAGTAAAACACAGAAATATACAATATTTATTGTTTTTTGTGATTTAGTTACATGTCACATTGAAATGAAAAACTAACGATTCCGATCGAAAACGTTTCCGACGTTTTAGAATAGCCTTGCTGGAGAAGGCGAGTGAACGCTCTGATATCGTATATTGGGTAAAAAAAATGCCATTTCATATTTGTAAAATTTTGTAAATGGTTTCACTAACTCAAACTAAATGATACTAAATGTTTCAAAAATAAAAAAAAACATTTAAGAGAGTCTAAAATTGGATATTTATTTTAAAAACCCAGCCAAGTGCGAGTCGGACTCGCGCACTAAGGGTTCCGTACCATTATCTTTAAAAAGGCAAAAAATTCTTGTTTAATGTACGGGAGCCCCCTTAAATATTTATTTTATTCTGTTTTTTAGTATTTGTTGTTATAGAAGCAACAGATATACATCGTCTGTGAAAATTTCAACTGTCTAACTATCACTGTTCATGAGATACAGCCTGGTGACAGACGGACGGACGGACGGACAGCGGAGCCTTAGTAATAGGGCCTTAGTATCTCGATGAGTTTCAGAAATCGCACCCCTGATGTGTGTGAACAGTCCTTTTATCTGTGGTACTTAGTGTAAGTGACTGTTGGCCAATCTGCAAGCTGTATGTGACGAAACTAACAGTTGAGCAAAAAAATAAACATTCTTTTGTTCAAAGTTATATATTTCAAAACAATATCTTACTATTGTTGTGTTTTTAACCGACTTCACAAAAAGGAGGAGGTTCTCAATTCGGTTGTGTTTTTTTTTTACTTTTTTTTAATATTTGTTACCAATTTTCCAAATCGGTTCATAAACGCCGGAGATATGCGGCGTTTATGAACCGATTTGGAAAATTCTTTTTTTATTTGAATAGATATACTTCCAGATTGGTGCCATTTTTTTCAGAATCCAGTTTTGATGATGGAATTCATGAGAATTGAGGGAACTCCTTTAATATAGTAGGCATACATGTGGCGATTTTGATATTTTCAGCAACAAACCAAGCATTTGCATTCAAAAAGTATAATAATCCTTTCACCATTATGGTTCTTTCGTCATTTATTTTCCATCCAAATATTTTGTCGAATACAATGGCGGAAGTCGGTTTTTTAAATGAAAAGTTATACTACTAATATCCAAATGTATGTTAAAAGACAGGGGTTCCGTTTTTTACTTGTGTTGTTGTGATAAACACAATGGTTATGTATTTGGGTATTTCTACCTGCGTTATTCGGTTTGACATGTTTTAAATCATTACGCACGCACTTGAAGAAGTTGGAACATGTTTTTTTGTTTCAAAATATATTTATCAAAAATAAATTCGTTATTTGGCCAAAATAAACATAACATCCAATAGTCACATTAGTCATGATCCCACACTGGTATTATCTGTGTCGTGGGTATCAGGTACTACGAGTACCATAACACCCAGACCCGGAACAAATATTTGCAGATCATACAAACGTTTCACGCAGCGGGAATCGTACCCGCAACCTCTCGCATCACAGCCGGCTATCTCGCCCGCCGCGACACAGAGGTCGTCACCTTTCCCTCAATCCCTTTATCTCCAATTCCATGGTCATATTTATTTACTATCATTCTTGATCAGCCAGTAGACATCCAATGAGGCCTCCCCCATAGCATGCATAGCATACAATCCATGCAATGGGGGGGATTTGCCATAATCATCACGCTTGGCGGATTGGTGATCGCAGTTTAGTGTTAAGAGGAAGTGCGCGTCCACAGTGAATGCGCGGGGACGGGGGCGTTTGCGGGCGCGACGGCGGAAGCGTGCGGGTGTGGCCACAGTGACGCGCGAGCTATTAGACGCGGATACGACCAAAATGGTTTGATATCCCCGCCACCTGCGCATTGATTGCTTGCCTACTAGGCCCATAGTGTGTCCATAACGCGTGGATAGGAACGTTTGAAAAAAACGCGCGTTACTCGCTCATGACAGTCGCGCTAGGCGCCCGCCTTAGCCACTGCACTATGGACGCAAACGGCGGTTTCATATGTTTGATATTTCGCGCCCGCAGTCGCACCCGCGCTAGGCCCGCACTGCGGCCCTGGCCGAAGTCACCGGCAGCTAGTTATAAGGCGCTTACACCCTTTGTACTATTATCAGTACACTAATATCTAGACCGTGGTGCGTTAGTTTCTTATAAAACTAGTGGTTCGCCCCGAACTGAGACCTCGCGATGACACCTTTGTCATCCCGACTACTCAAGTACTTAAATCATATCCATATTTTTCATTATTATTTTTAAAATTTTTGCCTCGATGTAATATCCTAAACATCATCGAAATAACATTTGAATAGGACTACGCAACGGGGCCTGCATACTAATACCTGTTAGTATATCAAGTACCTGACGAATTAATTGATAACGTCATTTTGACTAAAATCATAGAACTCCAACGTCATTCAAATTCCTAGAAATGGGAGGTCAACAATGGATGTTGTATTGGTTATTGTTTTATAGAGTACACGTATCTAAATTCTTCAATTTCAGACTTTTCCCTGTATTTGTGTCACAAAAGCTACAAGCATACCAAATTTCAGCATTGTGGGATTGCTGGAAGTACCCTAGAATTTTTGATTTTTACGTTTTTTATTTTCCCTTATATCTCAGAAACTACTAAGTCTAAATACTTATTAAAATCAGTTTTGAAATGTCCAACCAAAGAGCTTTAATTAGAAACCCCACTTGATCTGAATGTCTCACTTTTATTTTTTTACCCCCTCTTGGACCCCAATATCTCAACAACCCCCCGACCGATATAGCTCATAACCTTACCTACAAATTGTACCAATACTATCTACCCCCATACTAAATTTAATAAAGATCGGATTAACGGTTGGGAAGTTTTCATCGGACAAACATACATACATACATACTTACATACATACATACAAATGCCGATTCTTCCAAGTGGACTCAGAGAATTCGCTTCGCTCGTTCAATTATATGGTTACCAAATCTTGAAATAAAAAAAAACTACTTAATTAAAAAAAACTGACGCACCACGGGTCTATATATGTATATCAGTGTACTAATCATGTAAAATTTCATGGACTTAGAAGAAGTAATATCCAAAATAGAAGAAAACTTCGATCGCGTAAAAAAGGGCGTGGTGGAATAAATAATTTTCTTTTCTGAGAACATACAACTACACAGGCTAGCAAATCGCCCTTCAAACGCGTGTCCACGATAAACGTGACTACTATATTAATGCATACTTAAACCATAAATAATACTAGATAGCACTAGGTCGTATTAATCTAAGGAAAACACACTTGGAAGTCACACGACTCGCGATTTGATCAACTATCGCAAACGTTGGATTTGCGAAAACATCAGAGATAAAGAATGATGCAATCTATAGGGCGAAGACCTTTGCTTAGGGCCACAAGTGAGTCGAATGGAAAACTACCGTATTATTGATCCGATTCATCATTATCATCATAATATTTTTAGAAAAATTACGACTATACACCACGTACGCGTACTTTAAAGGGCTGAGACCTTAAGGAACCGATTTTTTAACCGACTTCCCAAAAAGGAAGGTTCTCATTTTTATTTTTTTATTTTTGTTGCCGCTTATCTCCGGCATTAATGAACCGATTTGGAAAATTCTTATTTTTATATTTTTATTTAAATAGAGATACTTCCAGATTGGTCCCATTTTTTTCAGAATCCAGTTTTGATGATGGGATCCATGAGGAATTGAGGGAACTCCTCTAATATTGTAGGCATACATATGGCGATTTTTATATTTTCAGCAAGACACCAAGCATTTGCATTCAAAAAGTATCATAATCCTTTCACCACTATGGTTCTTTCATCATTTTTTTTTCATCCAAAATTATTTAGTCGAATACAATGGCGGAAGTCGGTTTTTTAAATGAAAAGTTATTTACTTTTGAATCACGAACCCTTACAAAAACAGTGAAGCGTGTTTCAAAAGAGATAAAAAAAATAGTATCGCCTAATCATGTAATCTTTTTATCATTGTTATTTATTTGTGGGTCATTTTAATCAGTGAATCCAAATACATTGTAAATTAAAAAGTCATTTTAAAACGAAGCTTGCGCAACATACGATAATATATCTTATGGCTACTAGCTAAATAATATAAAATTACCTATCTACCTATAATAATAATAATAATAATAGTCATTTATTTCAGGATTATTATTATTATTATATATTATTATTATATTATTTATTCCTATACCTATCAAGGAATGCGTTATACATATATAGGTACCTTCCGCTACCTTAACTTGAGCAACCTAATTTATTTTTAGGGTTCCGTACCCAAATGTTAAAATGGACACTATTACTAAGGCTAATTTCATTAACCGTGTTAGTAGACAGTTGAAATTTTCACAGATGATTTATTTCTGTTGCCGCTATAACGACAAATAACAAAAAACAGAATAAAATAAATATTTAAGCGGGCTTCCATACAACAAAAGTGATTTTTTTGGCATTTTTATAGATACCACGGAACCCTTCGTGCGCGAGTCCGACTCGCACTTGGTCGGTTTTTTATTACTTTGCATAATTAATTCTCATGTAAGTGATAATTATTATCATTTTGAGAATAAATGATTATTTAATGAGAATAATTTAATTTTGTTACTAACTTAATTTGGACATCGATAAAAATTATTTACGATCGATAATTATTATCTCATATTTATCATTATGATGACAGTTGCTATAGGTACTTAGTGAACTGTCGCTACATTGTAATAAGTACATGAGCACCAAAAAAAAAACAATTATATACATAATTTATACACAACAACAACTAACAACTACTACAACAACACAACAACTATCAACACAACACAACACAAACACAACAACTACACACTAACTACAACAACTACCAACACAGTAGTTGTTAGTAGTAGAACTTCTTGTGAAAGAGTTCGTCCGGGGAAGTACTACCACTGTACCTATTTCTGCCGCCAAGCAGTAGTGTTCGCATTGCTGTGTTTCGGTTTGAAGGGTACGGGTGCCGGTGAAATTACAGGCACATGAGACTTCATCTTTATGTCTCAGGGTCGGTAGCGCGCGTGTGATGCCTCTGGTGTTACAAGCGTTCATAGGCTGCGGCAACTGCTTTCCATCTGGTGGGCCGTAAGCTTGTCTGCTTGCCAAGTAGCATAAAAAAAAAAGAAAAAAAAACACAACACAACAACTATCAACAACAACAACTATTGTGACAAAAACTATCTAAAGCTATACAAAAATACATTGGAAATTAAAAAGTAATTTTGTTAACCTCTTAATTTGGACATCGATAAAAATTATTTACGATCGATAATTATTATCTCATACGATGACAATTGTTATAGGTACTTAGTGAACTGTCGCTACATTGTAACAGGTACATGAGCACCAAAAAAACTATAAACTACACGTACTATATAACTATATAAGCTTTATAACTAAGTTATAAAGCGTGTGTTTTTGTGGATGACTCTTACAAACTGAGGCCCAATTCTCTAAGTTATTTTAAAACTACACTGAAAGTTAACCGAATCGAGACTGAATTGTAAATTGACAGAAAGTTGAATTTCTGGTCCCTCATAAATAACAATTTAGTCTACTTTCAATTCATGGTGACCACCATTAGAGTAGAATAGTTATATATATAATTGGAAAGAGTAAAGAGAGACTCCAACTACTTATGCTAAAATTAACGAAAAAACTTTGAATCGTTCAAGTTTCGGTCACATTTCGATATAATCACATTACAGTGTTGTATTTTATGTTTAGAGAATACCATTTCTGACATTTAAGACGTCGACACAAGATCGAAACATGATCCGAACTGTATCTTAACTATTTTTTAGTTAGTGAATTTTGGTCCTCTGATGCCTGCTTTCAAATTAGCAGCTGGGTTCCGTTCGTTTGAAGTTGCCATGTTTAAGGATGCGTTCACACATTTCTACAAAATTTCAATAGTTTTGAATCATTGTACATACGTTTTATTGAAAGTGGGCTATCTTGCGAACCGGGCCATCTAAGGGCAATGTACCTTATTGATATTTTGTACTGAATAGTTTTTTAACTGAATCGCTATAAGAGCTCACGTTAAGGCCTCAGTACTCAACTCAGTTCTTATCTTTCTTCCAGTATGGCAGACAGCACATCGAAGTCGCGAAGAAGGTGCAGAGGAATGACAGCTCTGATGAGGAAGAGGATCCGCCTATACCTGACGATAAGCCACCCTCAGCCATCATCAAGGAGAACGGAGTTGGAAATGGTAATTAAGATTATTAGGATTCACACTAGGATAGAAAGAAAGAATAGTTATTTGTGTTACAAGGGGACAAAGTAATATTTTGTTCTTCATAGCGAAGCGAAGGATTCTAAAGTAGAATTCTGAGCGTAGCGAGAAATTCAATACATATACGCCGTCCGAGAACAAGATATTTTGTCCCCGAGTGGTACACATTATTTTTCATCACTACCTATGAGAAAAATAAAAAGCTACGAGTACCTACTCGAAACTCGTATATATACCATCACATTAGATTGAAAGTGTAAATAAAATACAAAATGAGTTTATCACCATAGAGAATTTAATGTTAGTGTAATTTAAAAAAAAATTAAACCTTCACTCGGTCTTCTACAACCTAACTATGCAAATCTATCAGAAGCACGTAGCGGACCAATCAGAAGAGAGAAAGCTCAAACTCCTCAAAATTGAATTTGGCTCCCGCTATTCTCTATAGGGAATTGTCGTTTTTCGAATAGGTGTGATGAAAAATACATTTACCCTCTCCGCATGTAGAGAGTGTAGCGCTGATCGCACCCACTCTGATGAAGACCCTATTAGGGTCGAAACCTGTTGGTGCTTCCACCAACATATCGGTACGTGAAAATTTCCCCTTTTACAAAATGAATGATATAAATTAACGAAAGATATTTTGGTAGTCATGACTTACGCCACTGAGACGTGGTCGCTAACTATTTGCCGTATGGACAAGCTCAAATTCGCGCAGGGGGCTATGGAGAGAGCTATTCTAAGAGTTTCACTGCGTAATAGAATCTGAAATGGGGAAATCCGTAGAAGAACCAAGGTCACCGACATAGCTCTCAGAATTAGAAAGTTGAAGTGGCAATGGGCAGGTCATATAGCTCGAAGAACTGATAACCGTTGGGGAATAAAGGTTCTCGAGTGGCGACCACAAACCGGACGACGCGGTAGAGGAAGGCCCTCCACTTGATGGACTAAAAGCATTATAAACGACGCAGGAAGTCGGTGGATGGAGGCGGCTCAAGACCGTTCGTCGTGGCATTCTAAGGGGGAGGCCTATGTCCAGCAGTGGACTTCTAGGCTGAAGATGATGATGATGATGATATTTTAGTAAATTACGACGAACCATCTCAATCGTACTCTTGCATCTCAGCCGGCAACACGTCTTCCGCGCCACGGAGGTAGTCATACATTTTAATTTTCAGGGGTGTCCCTGCGGTACTGCAAAACGTAACGTATTATGTATACCAAGCATTTAGGCTGCGTTGCCACCAAAGATGTGCGAGGTAGATGAGCGGTGCGAGGATGCGTAGCGAGGCTGTGGAACGATTTGAGTGTTTCCACTAGAGATGTGCTAGGCAGCTGAGCGGTGCGAAGATGCGTAGCGACCTAGCGACGCTGTGAAACGGTGTGCAGATGAGCGATGCGAGGATGTGTAGCGGGCTTTTTTCAGATGCGAGCGAGCGGGTGAGGTGCACCGTCCATCCTTTGCACACATCCCTGGCACACATCCCTCGCTTGTTTTGTACGTATAAAAACCTCGCTCTGCTAAGCCGTTTCCGCCAGAGCTGCGCTGAGCGAGGCTAGGTAAATGAAGTGATTCTATTGGTTCTTAACAAACACATATCTCGCTACGCATCCTCGCTTATCTCTGGTAAAAACGCATCTAAGGGCCAATTTACACCCGGGCGGAGAGTAGAGGAGACGAGAGCAAAGCTGGCAGGTTATTGGCAGGCAGGCTTGATAGGTAAAAACTAAATCGGATTGGTTTGTTCAAACACATCTCCTCTCGTCTCCTCCCCTCTCCACCCCGATGGAAACCGGCCCTTAACCAGTTATTTTTATTAAATTGTCTGCTCTCTTCCTCCAGGTACTCTGAACACGGTTATAGAGAGGGCCGAGATCCTGGGTCCATCGCCAGAGTTGAACTACAAACGGAGTTCCAGCCAGGAGCGGGTCAATGGATCAAATGGACATAAACTTGATCAGCCGAAGGGAGAGGTAATAAATTTATTGATTTATTAAGATAAGATAAGATAAAAAAAAAACATAAAATTAATAAACCAAACTTAAAGGAACCAAAATAGAGCATTCATTAATTAACACGGTTTATACACCAATAACATTAATTAAAGACACAGACAACAAAACAATTAAACAATGTCAAAAATGAAATAATAACATTCAAAAAACAAAAGGTCAAAATAATAAGGTCAACAAAAATTTGATTACAATATGGGTCACATACCATCAAATCAAATCAAATTATTTATTTGCTTCAAATAGGGTTACTAGGATGTTAATTAAAAAAAATTACCAACTATTTTTACCATTTAGGCATGCAAAAACTACATAAATTTTAATAAGTAAATACCTAGCATTATTTTACTTCTGAATAACAACATTTTTATGTCCTTACATTTCAAAATACCACGCTAAACAATATGCCAAATAAAAAATAAAAAAATAAAATATCAAATACTATAACTATTACTTTTCATTTAAAAAACCGACTTCCGCCATAGTATTCGACTAAATATTTGGATGAAAAAAAAATGATGAAAGAACCAGAAAGAAAATGATGAAAGGATTGTGATACTTTCTTTCTTTTTAAAAAAAAAACTACAACCGAATTGAGAACCTCCTCTTTTTTTGGGAAGTCGGTTAAAAAAATAATGTCTAAATTAGTTTACCTATCAAATATTAATTTATAGTGTAATATGTATTTTCAGCTAAAAGTTAAACAATTTTCTTTTGAACATAATATGGTAACATTGAATTTCTGCGATATATGCGGGCATTTTATTATACAATCTTGGTGCCATAGCCAAAATCCACCATTATATCTTCAACTTCAAGCATTCTGACAATATATTTGTCCAATGATCTTCTATATACTTTATGGCTCCTCTACACAATCGGCGATGATCGTTGATCGTGTGATCGACGAGTAATCGTGCGTTATCGGCGCGATCATTGTACAAGCATCCACAATATCGTCTGCGGTAGTTGTCGAACGGTAAGCGTACAAGATGGACGTGGAATGTGTTGCTGCTCCAACCATTTATTTAATGGCGTAACCATACTAATATTATTATATTATTAATTAATTGATTTAATCTTGTTCTGACATTATTATTTTTTTATTTTTATAATTTTTGACTCTAACTTTATTAGCATCTAAGTGTATTCAATTAATGTTTTGTCCCTTGACCTAATGATTTTTATGTGACTGGATTATAATTGTCCTAGATTTAATTATTATGTGTTGAAATGTACTAAATTATGACTTGGTGTGTAATTATGTACCTATACCTACCTAATTAGTGTAACTGGCATTTGATGCCGTTCTAATCAGTTAAATAAATAAATAAATTATAAATGCGAAAGTGTGTCTGCCTGTCTGTTACCTCTTCACGCTTAAACCGCTGAACTGATTTAAATAAAGTTTAGGACGTAATGTACCTAGGTTTTTTTTTAATTAAATTTTATTTAGCACGCCAGTATGCAACTCGCCAATGTCCGACGTCGAATGAATGATCGGTGATCGTGTGGGCAGCTCAACACAACGCGTGGCGATTCGCTTTGATGCGTGCCCGAAAAACCGACAAATCCCGGATCGCAGGCGATCATAGACGATAATCGTCGAGTACAGCCGAATATGCCCTATACACGATCGTGCTCGCTCGTAATCGTCTGTAATCGCCGATTGTGTAGAGGAGCCATTAGATACGTTAGTCCGCGCTCAGAATGGTGACAAGAAAGTGAGGTAATTACCGCAAGTTGCAAACAACTCAAAATAAAATAATCAAATCATTATTTGGATACAACTACTTAGAACCTACTCTTAATATTTACAAACAAACTAAACTAATGAACCTTAGTCAAATGTATAAAAACAACACATGCTTACTTATTAGAAAAATACTAACTAAAGATGTACACTCCCAATTGATATTCACAAAGAAAAACAATATTCAGAAACAAATAACAAGGCAAGCCAACAATATTATTCTAAAAGCACCGAGGACAAACTATGGAAAAAAGAGCATATTGTACGAAGGTGCGCAACTATACAATAAACTACCAAAAGACATTAAGGAAGTAAAGTCATTAATAACATTTAAAAGATTGCTTAAAGCTCATATTATAAAGGATTTTTCATTAATATAATCTAATTACCAACTATACTATAAAAATTGTATCAACAAATAATTCAGCTCAATTATAATTTATCATAATTATATCTCTGGCGCAACTTCTCGCTAATATCGCTCGCTGTGTGCACAGGCCTTAGACAACATTATCACGGCACCAGCGCGTGCGCTGCTGTCCGCTAGAATTTAGCCATTTCTACCCACTTGACTCTTTCTTTTCCTTCCTAGCTGGTTTATTATTAGCCTTTAATTTTGTATTTATCTATTTACTAAATACTATTACGCTGCACTCTATGTTATACATTATCTTAAGTTTTCTCTGTAAGTGAATTTTTAATTCTTTTAGAGAAATAAATATCTTTAACCGTAAGTTCGCTTAGTTGCTCCTGCCTGATGGATGCGGCCCGAGACCGTTGTGGCATTCTATCCAGCAGTGGATTTCTATAAACAGATGAAGTAGATTCTCTATGAAGCGCAGCATTATACAGCATGTTGGCACGATCTGCAAATATTCGTTCTGGTTAATTACAGTAGCAACAGGCAATGGGGGGATCATTTTGGTAGCCTTAGCGCTAATTGAGGGGGCTATCTATCTTGGGGGGCTAAACCGATTTCCAAAAGGGAGGAAAGATTTATCATTTTATTATAAAATATTGCAAAATATTATTGAATTTCGTTTATTTAGCATTTTATTGAATTATAACCATTTGCGGCGTTGCCGCTCTGACACCTCGACCCAACTTATCGATTGTACACCATGCTCGACGCAACTTTGAACATATGTTTATCTCTTTCTCACAGCAGGGTTTCCGTATAGCGCTGTGATTTTACCTCTTTCAGTCAATACAAAAACATAAGTATGTAGGTATAGTACATATACGCAATTTTTTTCAGTGGATAGAATGGTTTTTCTCGAGTATCTTTATTCCCTGCATAGATTTAGATAGTAAAGATACGCTTGTCAGACAAAACAATATAGCAATGCCTCCTTAGAGAAAAATCAGCTCCATCTCTCGGATTACATTATAACTACGTTTAAATGAACACAAAAACCCGAACGCCATAACCTTTTTGTTTATTGGGAGTCCGGTTATTTACAACCAAGAAACTCGCACGCTTATCAATTAACATCCTTGCAAAGTTATAGCGTTTTGCTTGTATGGCGTCTCTTTATTGAATTGGAGAGCGATCTACCAAGGAAATAAAATTGTTTTCTATAATTAGGGAAAGTTCAACATACAAAATTTTGCCATACCGATGATAAGAAATTTCATTTTTTTTAAGCTACACTTTGCAAAGTTATTTCTGCAGCCTTTCACCACACAATACGGCATTTTGTGGCCGAAACGATCGCGCGCGGTGTACGTCACCGACTGATTATCGTGGTGTCAGTCAACTGATTTTTGACACCAGTTTATTTGGCGGTTATCTAGCGAGCGTCCGCCGTGTCCTTAGTGTATGTCTACGATTCCCTGTCATTTATTAACCAAATTATTTTAATATAATTTTCAGAAAACCCTTGACTTCCACCTGTCCCACTGCCTGGACCTGGTGAAGGCCGGCATGGAGTCCATCATCGAGGACCAGGTCACGTCCGTCTTCGAGGCTGAGGAGTTAAGGAGCTGGAACCTCCTCACCAGGACTAATATGTACATATTATTTTTACAACCTTTGTTTAGTTTCTTCGGATACTATGCCATGGTTTGATCGGCCTGTGAATAGAACTCTCTATCTCCTCCCATGGATGTCGTAAAAGCCAATGGATTGCACCAGGGGATGGGCAGCAGCATCCACCTGAGTAATCAACACCAATACTGCTATTTCCAATCCGCCTGCCAAGCGTGGTGATTATGGCAAATCTGTCCCATTGCATTGGATTTGGATTGGATTTCTGTTTGGACTTTTATCCTGGATTATTTATTATTTATTACCTATTTTTTGTTCTGGATTTTTATTTGTGAAGGCGCAAAGCTATATAACAATCTACCCTCAGAAATAAAAAATGTAAACTCATTTAACACATTTAAATCCAAACTTGGTCAGCATATAATCCAGGATCATACACTTTTAGAAAAGTAGATGTGTTAGATGGGTACCTAAACTATAACTACCTACTAGAACGACTTCTGTAATTTTTACTTATAATATTGTTCTCATGTCTTGACTTATTGTCTTTTTTGAGAAATAAAATTCTATAAACTTATTTGGGATATTTTTTTGGGAGGCGTTGTCCAGCAGTGGGCATTTATCAGCTAGTGATGGTGATGATAATGATTATAACATCATTTTTAAGTATTTGTTTATTTTATTTTATTGAAGTATAGATTGTACTGTCCCCCAATTACAGTAGCAAATGGCAATGGGGAACGCAACAATGGGGATTATTTTGGCTGCCTTAGCGCTATCTAAATCTTATGAACTGGAATATTAATGATGTAGGTAACAACATAACGTAGGTAGGTAATTCATAACTCTGTTAATTGTTTTTTTTTTGTTTTTTTTTTCGAAACATACTTGATGAAATCAAAGCATGCAGCTTTGTATGTTTAGACGTGGCTGATTGCACTTTTAGTATCTATCCTTAGAGAAATATTTGTGTTCTTGTTTTATGTACTAAAAAAAAATTGGGGAACTACTTTACCTAAATATTCCTCTTTTCAAGTTTCTGGTTTTGTTCAAAATCTGTTTTCGCTATCTATAGAAGTGTTTATGAGCTGTGATTAGCAAAAAACACGATAAAATTTGAATTTCATGCCAGTAACGAAACGATCAACCTTAAAAAGTCCAATACTGGTCCATAGGTATTGCTCATAAACGTACCTATTTCTGCCGGCAAGCAGCAGTACTCGCATTGCTATGTTTCGGATTGAAGGGTACGGATGCCCTGGTGAAATTACAGGTACATGAGACTTTTCATCTTTATGTCTAAGGGTCCGCAGCGCGCGTGTGATGCCTCTGGCGTTGCAGGCGTCCATACTACGGTAACTGCTTTCCATCAGGTGGGCTATATGCTTGTATGCTTGCCAAGAAGTATTTAAAAATAACTGGTTGAGCTGCCTCTATCCACCGACTTCCTACAACAGCTACAATGTCAACGGTCAATACACATTTCATTGTTTCCAATTCCAGGCAATACGAGTTTCTGACATGGCGTCTGACTATCATATGGGCCATGGGATTTATAGTCCGTTATATGGTTCTTTTGCCGCTCAGAATTATGGTATTCTTCATTGGGGTAAGTTTTAATGATAATATTAGGGTATTACGGATAATATTATTGATAACAGTTGCGCGCCACATATAGTCTATTAAATGTTACTTGATTAAAATGACAGCTGACGTTAGTTAACGCCATATCTTTGTAATAACGTCTGGCATATTACATTTTTTTGTAATTAACACCAGGCTGGCGCACTCTGCGCTTTAGGTATGAAGCTACAAGTACCCGGGCCGCCCGGCAAGCCGGGATTATTCAGTCAGGTGTGTCGCGCGCGCACGACCTGACGCGCGCCTTACGCTAACAAAAAAGTAACTCTTATAGGTTTTTAATTTCGTCACTAGTCGTCAACCCTTACGAGCCGCGTCACTCCGCGCTAGACAGCGACAGTTACGCGTTAGAAGAGAGCGGAAATGTTTAGGTGATAATCGCGATAGGCACTAAGCGCTTATGCGAGCTGAATTGCACTTTGTTGCGTCCCAGCAAAAGTCGCTATTTATATTTTGTTCGTGAAGTGAGCCTTCTGTACTATCTTTATTCTGTGGTAACACAAAGATTTTCTGCGTGTAAAACTAAATACTATGAACAACAAGTGCTGTACATATAAATAACCAAAGTATAATAGAACTTTAAAAAAAAGAAACTGCATTTATCGTGGATTATAACAAAAAAATACACATATTTTTCCATTCTGCCTAACAAGGTTACGTCAACTTGCATACCATTTTAGGGATGTGATAAATCGATAAATTTAAATCATCGTTTATTTTGCTTTGTTGAGTTTTTGTTAATTTGTCGTTATTTTTTGTTTTTTATTGTTATTGGATATATCGTTTTGTTGACACAGTGCCAAAAACAACAAAAAATACTGTTTTGAACGTTGAATCTCGTGAATTTGCGGTGTGCTTAGATGGTTTTTATTCTATAAAAACTCGAAAATAATAAAAGGTTGTAGTTACCTACACGATTTTTTAAAATATTATTGGTGCAAAACACTTCCAGTCGATAAATAGGTACACACATAAATAAATGCTGGACATTTCACACAACATTATCTATAGCCCCAAGCTAAGCAGAGCTTGTGTTATGGGTACTAGATAACTGGTATACTTAATACAATACAATACAATACCCAGAACACCCTGGACAAATATCTGCAGATCGTACAAATAATTGTTTCGAGGCGGGAATCGAACCTGCAACATCCTGCGTCGCAGGTGAACCTTCGCCCGTCGTGCCACAGAGGTCGTCAAAATCTCGATTTGGTCCGAATTGTCCCAGCACTATTCTAGGCTTTTGGCATATATCATTCTAATGAAGCTACATTTAATAGTCTATAACCAATTCTTTTTGACAGATGCTTTCATACATTATCTGTCACCAATGGTTACGATAAACGCCCGTTTATTTGTTGGTGAACATGGGCCTGAGTAGTAATTTGATTAATTTAGTCCATTGAACTTTGACTTTATACTACTAATTCGTCTAAAAAGTCCACGTGGCTGAATTCCGCAAATAAAATATAAACGAGTTATAATTTTCTGGTTTTGGAAAGGTTAAGATTAGAATTTTCTCTTCATGTTTTTGTTTTCAAGACTCTTGTATTTATAAATTTTATATTTTTTTGTATTGTCTATAATTATGCGAGAGACCCGTCGTGGGATTGGAGGGCGCTGCTGTGCTTAATAACCTGTTTTGTTTAGCGGGCAATACAATAGCGCATCTGTTCCGTTTTGATCCTATTACAACTGTTAATATTTCTTTAGTTTTTATTTCAAAATGCTGACAGAAAGAAACCAGCTCCTAATTATGGTTTTAATATGTAGTTCACAATTTGGCCACGACGGGTCTCTCGCTGAACTGACTACTAATTTGTATGTTCTCTTATTTCCTCTGCTCTGCTCATAATGGCAACACTATCTGGCTTACAAATATCACTAAACCATTGGTTAATGGCAACACTATAAATTCCAAAACATTGATATTCTTTCTAAATTAATTGAACATTGGAATATCCTACTAATATTATACGTATGTAAAAGTTTGTAAGGATAGATGGATGAATGTTTGTTGTTCTTTCACGCTAAAACTATTACACGGATTTTTATGAAACTGTACAGTATTACAATACTGCCTATATTATTATTAAGCTATATATAACTTCTATATTAGAATAATATAGGCTATAATTTATAAAAGTTTATTGTAGAGGTTCCACGCGCCATTTGATCGCGGCCGTGCGGAACCTCTGTTATAAATTATAGCCTATATGTTATTCATATGTATTAGCTATAATACTGTAAAGTTTCATCAAAATCTGTTGAGTAGTTTTTGAGTGAAAGAGTAACAAACATTCATCCATCCACACAAACTTGTACATTGATAATATTAGTAGGATTGTACATAAAACTATCCGAATTTCTCTCCAATCTGCCAAAATTAGTACTTATAATAGATTTATCTTCAAACTGTTCACTCAAATTTCTATTAAAAGGTACTGACCATGATTGTAACAACATCCCTTGTAAGCCTTTTGCCACCGGGTCGAATCCGGCGCTACTTCGGAGCCCTATCCTACATGATATCCATACGGACAATAATGCGAGGACTGTCTTGCACCATCTACTACCACGATACGAAGTACAAGCCGAAAAACAACGGCTTCTGTGTTGCTAACCACACTAGTCCGATTGACGTCGGCATTGTCAGCGTGAACACGTGCTTCTCTTTGGTAGTATTATTTTTAGCTGGGAAATCTTTTGGGAAAGCATTTTGAGCCTCTTGGGGTTTTTATGTGATTGTCCTTTTATAGTTGGGAATGTGTATATTTAAAAGGACTACCTACGTGATATGTTTGTCCTATTTATGTATATTTATTGATATGAAAAACAACGGTTTCTGTGTTGCTAACCACACTAGTCCGATCGATGACGGTATTGTCAGCGTGAACACGTGCTTCTCCTTGGTAGTATTATTTTTAGCTGGAAAATCTTTTGGGAAATCGTGTTGTCCCTTTTGTATCTTGGGTTTTGTACTATTTTATGTCTTGTTCTGTACCTACATTACTTAGGACATATTTTACTTATTTATTTGATTGAATCTAATGTAAATTATGGTTGCATTGCATGTATGTTATATTATATTTATTCTACTCGAAGTTCTATCTCGAAATGTCACATTCTTTTTGTGGGGGTGCACTGAGAAAGGAATTTCCTAAATTTACCCGCTCAGACGGTAAATAACACAACCTCCAAAAAAATGAATTATACATGTATATAATTAATTATACACTAGTTTGTTATAAATATACATGTTTATTTCCATCATTATATACTTGTTTATCGGGGTATTTATACTCGCTAGTAATACGTGAAAACTGGTATTTTGTAAGACCTGTAACTGTTATGCAAATACTTCGTTAAATACTTTGAAGTATTGAAGAATGAGAGGTATTCTTTTTAATCTGTGGTAGGCCGGTTTAGTTCAAGACGACCAAAGGCACCGTAGTATCATTACATTTTCTGTTATTGGGTAGGAAGATTTAACAGTTAGAGAGAGTCATCTGTTGTCCTAGAATGTTACCATATATTTAATTTGTCACAGACAAAAGAGAATACCTCACATTAATACCTGTTCCCAGTAGCTGTTATTTCCAAAATACCTGTTATATCCTCATGTTGTGTGTGTTCCATTATTGAAATAGCTGGGCTCATTAGGTATGGTGGCTGGTGGTATCGACATGGTGCGTAGGCACGCTTCCGGACGGACCGTGGAAGCAGCGAGTCAACTCGACGGCGGCGCATGCTTGCTTCAATCTCCTATCGAGATGTATCTCGGCACTAGTGACGTACCATGACGAGCATAACAAGCCGGCGAACGGGATATGTGTGGCGAACCACACTAGCCCTATCGATGTCTTGGTGCTTATGTGCGACAACTGCTATTCTCTGGTAACTATTGCAACGACTTCCCAATACAGTAATTAAAAAGCACTTTTTTAAAATTAACATCGTACGGCTTGTTCATTCTCCAATTAAAAGTATTGAATATATGATATAAAAACAAATTAAATAAGATAAAATAAATTTAACATATAAAAAAAAACTATTATTTATTACATGCATTGATAATAGGTACAGATTTTACGGAGGGTCCCAAACTAGGCTAAGCCCTTGGTGATCCTAGATTTCCTAAGTCAGAGTTAATGGTAGCTGATTGGGTTGGCGTTGCTGCTCGTATTCTAATAAATATATGAATCACATTTACGAGAAGAAAGGAGTACTAATAAAAAATATCTTGTTACTGGTAACTGGTATTTGATAACAGGTACAAATAACTGTTCTAATACTAGGTTTTTGATATTTTAAATATCTTTAGCGTTAAAATGACATTATCGTTCGTCTGTCAAGAAAATATACGTAAGTGTTTATGAATACATGGGAATAATTATAAAGATTGTATGTGTATGTTTGTCCGTCCGTTTGTTTGTGTCGGATAGCATGAGGGCTTTGTGGTTTGTATGTAGAAATGCATCAGGCTGTTAGAATATGTGGGTAATTTTAATTTTCATAGCATCTGCCTGCCATAGTCAAAGATAGACAGAATTGGCCTTATCAAAGACATGGTTTAAATCTGAGTTATATCGACCTTTGGTATATACGACTGTAACACAAAAGCAAATGGTATGTTTTCCAAAAGCAAATTTCGAGCTAGATAGTCTGAGCTTAAGCCAAAAATTACATAACCTCGGACTATGTCTGATTTTTCTAAAACCAGGCAGCCCCCTAGTTTAGCAATGGTCTACAAATTGACAGTTGATTGCTTGTTGGAGGTAAGAATTTCAATATCTCAATTGTGATGTGACATTTTCATACAGGATCTATCAGTTTGACAATTGAAATTTGTGTAGTATAGCGCGAGAATTGAAACATATGGTTGAAAACAACCCATCTGCTTTCGTATTAATGTCGTATATACCAAAGTTCGATATTTAAGCCTACACTGATAGGCCTGGTATAAACTTTGATTTAATCCATGTTTTGTAATATGTGTACCTCACTCGACCGCAATACTATTCTCGCGAGGAAATATCATAGAAACTTTTCTTTCACTTCATTCTTAAGATCGTTACCTGTCTACATCCATATGTAACTTTTCTCTATTTTCTCGTCGATAAATTGTTGTTTTGAGTGCCAATGCTGGTCTACGGTTCATAAGTTATCACCCTAATCAAATTTTATCGAAATCTGTTCGATCGTTATAGCTTGATTGATTTACAAACTTCCAAACTAGCATTTCTCCTTGAAACTCAACAACTAAGATAAAACAGGTTATACCTTCTTAAAATGATGTTTGTTTTCACAATTTTCCGAAAGGTAAAGTATCTTTCTAACAAAACAAACAATATTCCAGATTGGACAACGTCATAGTGGGTTTCTAGGGCTGCTGCAACGGGCACTCGCTAGGGCTTCGCCTCACATTTGGTTTGAGAGGTCCGAGGCGAAGGATAGAAATGCTGTTGCTAGAAGGTAATTTCTTCTTCACCTGCTGTCTTCATCTTCATTACTTCATCAGCCGGTAGTCATCCAATGATGGAGGAGGCCTCCCCCATAAATAAAAATAAATAAATAAGTGCTGGACATTTCACACAACATTATCTAGCCCCAAGCTAAGCAGAGCTTGTGTTATTGGTACTAGATAACTGATATACAATACCTTACATAGATAGTTTTTGTTATACATAGAAAATGCCCAGAATACCCTGAACAAATATCTGCATACTGTACAAATATTTGTTCGGAGGCGAGAATCGAACCCGCAATCTCCTGCGTCGCAGGTGAATCTTCGCCCGCCACGCCACAGAGGTCGTCATTTTGGTTTAAAATACACCTTAACTGCTACCTAGTATACTAAATACTAGGTTCTCAGGTTACTAGTTACTACCTAGTATAAAAATTCTTGTGTCGCGCAGTTGTTACTGAAACTTAGTATACAAATACTAGTTTCGTATACCTGTTACTGAAACCTACTGTAGATTAAGGTATAAGTTTATTGTTGAAAAATTTATTTTTCAAAACAAGCTTTTGTTAATTTCGTTTACGTAACCTGATCAAAATGAGCCCAAACACTGCCAGGCACACTTTCCGTCTCCATCATCAGATCAGCTTGCCGTCACCATTGTATTGTCATCTGAACTTCTGAAAATTTCAGCCCAATCGGTTAAAGATAGCTGATTTTAAATTAATTTGCAAGATCCCACCGGACAATCATACATACATTGCAAGTTAAATAAAAACTTGTAAAAAAACACGTTTAATGTATTTGTTCCAGATTAAAAGAACACATCTCAGTGCCGGACAATCCTCCGATCCTGATCTTCCCTGAGGGTACCTGCATCAATAACACATCAGTGATGCAATTCAAGAAGGGCAGCTTTGAAGTGGGCGGCACTATCTACCCGGTTGCTATCAAGTGAGTATACGTTATATTTGGCCTTATCTTAGGCTCACAACCTTGTACATATACCTTAATTTTTGCCGTATCTGAAGCTCTTGTTCTATTAGTCCTTATTTTTTGTTAATCTGGCTTCATGGTCTTCTATGTATACCCTATTTTTGACCACATCTGGGGCTTATGACCTTCTACTGTTCCCTATGTTTTGCCATATATCTTGGGCTCATATTTTTATACATAATATACCCTATTTTGGGCCATATCTTGGAATCATGGCCTTCTACATAATATACCCTATTTTCGCTCATGTATGCTTCATATGGCTTATGGCCTATTCATCATCATCAGTCATCAAACATAACATATAACATAACATCTAACATAACATATAACATAACATATAACATAACATATAACATAACATATAACATAACATATAACATAACATATAACATAACATATAACATAACATATAACATAACATATAACATAACATAACATATAACATAACATATAACATTGTTATGTTATATGTTATATGTTTATAACATAACATTCTACAACGAGCGCGATCATCGCCACACCTCACTATAACCGCAGCTAGGTTGACCTAGAAAAAAACTACAACAAAATCACAATTTTTTTTGCAGTCGGCTATTTTTGTCAAAAATGGCTATGTCTATATATTCCAAAAGTATTTTAATTTTTGTTCTAGGATGTATAGTTTTAAAGATAAAAAAGTTTCAACTACTTTGTGGTTCAGCCCCCCTATTCCGTAACTGAAAGTCACTCGGTGACTAACGTTTGACAAGTAAAAGTACCATCAATTGACAATTCTTAATGATAATTTTGACCAATTGATGGTAATTTTACTTGTCGAACGTTAGTCACCGAGTGACTTTCAGTTAGGGAATAGGGGGGCAGGTAAGATTGGTTAATGCTTGATCACTCTATGGATGCGATTTTCAATGTTTTATCTAATGCATTATTACAAAACGGTAGAACAAAATCATACCT
The DNA here is from genome assembly GCA_951392215.1 of Epirrita christyi. Classification (NCBI taxonomy): domain Eukaryota; kingdom Metazoa; phylum Arthropoda; class Insecta; order Lepidoptera; family Geometridae; genus Epirrita; species Epirrita christyi. Next base: position 7,367,707 of record OX595863.1, on the reverse strand, counting down.
ACGAATAATAAACGACACGTAGAGCTGTAATGTTTTCTAACCTAATCATTGTCGTGTATCTATCTAGATTCTAGATAGAAAATACTTTATTGCACAAGACAATGAGGGGTTTTCACGGCCGTTTCAAATTATGCTTTCAGCGTGGAAAATAGATGGCGCTGCTCTGTTACGTAACTGTCAAGTGTCAAAATAAAGTGAAATGTCAACATCAACAATGTGGATATATTTTCATTTTTTGGTATTTATTTTTGCTCACTTATAAAAACACCACGAAATCACTAGCGCACTCTCAAAAATCAGACACAAACAGAATATCTTGACTAATAGCCACATATTAGTAAGATAATATCTTAGTACACGTACAACACAGATAATACTTTTGACAATCTTGTCAGCTACAGTTGAGTCAGCGCCATCTATCGAACCAATTTGAACTACTTATTTTTTTTAATCGAAGTTGAAAAGCTCTCATTAAAAAAACAAGTACATAGGCATAGCATTGAGTTCTTAATGATAATTGCATTTTCTTTCAGCTAACCTTTGTGTAATGTAGAGTGGGTGCTATAGGGGAGTAATACATAATTACATTAACATAATTAATTACCTACTTGATATAGCTAATATAATAATAAAATACCTAATTTCTTCGTGTTACAATGGCACTACTGCGTTCGCCAAATAACTCCATGGCTCATTTCACTCCATCTCAATTGTGCCTCAATCTCAACGATGAACCTGTTCAAAGTTGTTGCGAAAAAGATTGCGCTCGCGAGGTCTACTGTTCAGAACTGCTAGTTCAAATGTTGTCTCTTCCAGGTACGACGCCCGCTTCGGTGACGCTTTCTGGAACAGCTCGCGTTACGGCATGCTGCACTACCTGCTAAACATGATGAGCTCGTGGGCGATTGTGTGCGACGTGTGGTACCTGCCGGCGATGACGCGCTGCGCCGACGAGTCCGCCGTGGACTTCGCGAACCGCGTCAAGGCGGTCATAGCCAGGCGCGGTGGACTTGTCGACTTGCAATGGTGAGTACATGACGTGTCCTTTGTGGACTTCAAGAACTGCCGCCCGGATTGTCTGTCAAACTGGTACAGGTCGCGCAACGAGTTATGAGCTCTGACCATCAATGCGCAGTAGTAATTTTTTGGGTCTGAAATGAAATTGTTTATTGTCCAAAGTATGGAGCTACACAACATTTTTAGTTTGTTTAAACTAAAAGAGCGCCACAAATACAACGACTCGTCAAACACTCGTTTACATATTAGATTAGGTAGATATACCTAATTTAATATATTTTTTTATATATATATTTTTTTTTTTTTTTTTTTTTTTATCTAATTTTTTTTTATTTTTTTTTATTTTTTATTAATATATTTTATATTAGAATTATTTTAAATGATTAAAATTAATAGTATTTACCAGGTTTATTATATTATTATTAATAATTTTAAAATTATGGGCTGTAAAAGGGCCACGTCATAAAGAATATATATAAAGTCAAGTTAAAACTAACTAAAGATAAATTGACAAAAATAAGTAGGTAAGTACTTACAACTAAAACATAATATTCTGTTTAACGGGGGGAGAGAGGCGCGACGGGAGAAGCGGCCAGCGCCGGCGCGTATTGGTCGCCTTCCGTACCGCGCGCCCCGCACTCGCGTCTCGCGCTCCCTAGATACAGACGCGCGCACATGTACGCATGCGCAATCAACCCCACCACTTTCAAGCCGAGCGCTCATGACTCGTTGCGCGACCTATAATCGCTTTCGAATACTATTTTAAGGTACATTGCGTTTTATGTTTCGAATATTACTGCTCATTGGAAAAGAACACACACGGAGCAATGTACTGGAAAATTGTAATCAAAATCGTTTACCAGTTTGATAGGCAATAACCCCCCCTCCCCCTTCCATGGTGCTAATAATTCTTGTTTGAAATAAAATAAGTAAATATTATGCTTAATTTGACGACCTCTGTGGCGCGGCGGGCGAATAGCCGGCTGAGATGCAAGTGGTTGCGGGTTCGACTCCCGCTGCGGGACAAATGTTTGTAAGATTGCAAATATTTGTTCCGGGTCTGGGTGTTATGGTACCATGGTATTCGTAGTTCCTGATACCCACAACACAGGTGATCCTAGTGCGGGATCAAGATTACGTATGTAAGATGCGAGAAGTGTGAGTTTGATTTCCGCTACTAGGGCAAATAACATACATAGCATAACACCCAACAGTCACATACATAAATAAATAAATAAATAAATGCTGGACATTTCACACAACATTATCTAGCCCCACGCTAAGCAGAGCTTTTGTTATGGGTACTAGATAACTGATATACTTAATACAATACATTACATAGATAGATATTTTTTATTATACATAGAAAAATACCCAGAACACCCTGAACAAATATCTGCAGATCGTACAAATATTTTTTCCAAGGCGGGAATCGAACCCGCAACCTCCTGCGTCGCAGACGAACCTTCGCCCGGCGCGCCACAGAGGTCGTCAAAGTCCTGATCCCACACTAGGATTCCCTGTGACGTGGTCATCAGGGAACAACGTGTACCTTGGTACAACAACACCCAGACCCGGAACAAATATTTGCAAACATTTGTCCCGCAGCGGGAGTCGAACCCACATAGGTCGTCAGAGGTGTTTGCATGATCTGCAAATATTAGTTGCTGGTCTGTGTGTTGTGGTACAATGGTACTAGTAGTTTCTGATACCTGTCACAGCAAATCCTAGTGTGGGATCAGAACCTTAATATAACTATGTGACGTTTGGGTTTTATTATTATAGAAGAACCGTTTTGGGTGCCAATTCTCCGATACCACGTCTCTGTAAGCTGTTAAATTCCCATATCGAACTTGACATTAACTTTGATAGTCTATCACGGGTACGATCTGGCATTTTGGGGTTTGATATGTAATGTGAGTCCTCTTGATTATGCCCACAATTAGTTGTTGTGTTGCACTTTATTCGTTAATTTTAAGTTTCCTAGTTGGCAGGGTTTTCCCTTTTGGTTAGCAGATCTCTACCGTGCTATGTTACCGCACCGTTGTGTTTACCTGTAAGAGGTTGTGCATGTAGCTTAAGGTTTTTAGCATAAGAATGTAACTCATTTCCATGTATCAACTGTTGGTAGACCTAAATAAATAAATAAATAAATAAATTATCACAACGCTTGGCAATGCTGTCCATCCCTGGGTGTAATTCCTTAATTAGATTTAATGACATCCAGGGTAGGATACGGAGGCGTCTATTCTAAGACGAAGCAAAACTATATAACTTTTCATTTAAAAAACCGACTTCTGCCATTGTATACTACTAAATATTTGGATGAAACAAAAATGATGAAAGAACCATAGTGGTGAAAGGATTATGATACTTTTTGAATGCAAATGCTTGGTTTGTTGCTGAAAATATCGAAATCGCCATATGCATGCCTACAATATTTGAGGAGTTCCCTCAATTCCTTATGGATTCCATCATCAGAACTGGATTTTGATAAAAATGGGACCAATCTGGAAGTATATCTATTCAAATAAAAAAAGAATTTTTCAAATCGGTTCATAAACGCCGGAGATATGAGGTAACAAACAAAAAAAAAGAAAAAAAAATACCGAGTTGAGAACCCTGAAGAATCCTTTAAAAAGTATATAAGAGTGTACAAAAATAGGAATTCATAAATATCATATAATTAAGTAAATATTAAAATATTCATTCACTTTATTTCCAGGGACGGTCAGCTGAAGCGAGTGAAGGCAAAGAAGGAATGGCGGGAATTACAACAAGAAGAATTCAGTAAACGGTTAAAAGGCGAATAAAAACCTGTTACCGCTGCCTAGTATACTTAATACTAGGTACAAATACCTAGTACTGAAATATGGTCGCGTAGCCGTTACTGAAACCTAGTATATAAATACTAGCTTCGTATACCTGTTACTAAAGTATGGTAACACTGGTGTCGCGTAGCCGTTACTGAAACCTAGTATACGAAATACTAGTTACAGTGATACTAACTAGTACCAATTATGGAGTATTTGCAGTCACTGAAATACTAGTGGAACTGTTTTGTGATTTGATTCGAGATTTAAAAATGTTTATATATAATTGGGAGTCGATTCGTGCGGAAGTTCTGTCTCTGGTCTGGGCAGTGCCGTAGCTAAGGCCATGAGTGCCCTGGGCAAGATTTAATTTTGCCCAGGGCTGTTATGTCGGGCGCGAAAACCTATTTAGTAGGAAGAGAAACAATAAAATAACTTTAAAAATTAATTTAAGTTATACATTTAAGTATTTTAACAATTAAAGTAGGCAATGTTAACATAAGTGAGCAAAGCGAGCCGCGAAAATTGGTGGCTTTTAGCGAGAGCAGCGAACATTGCAACAGAAGTTACTATAACGCTCCCTTGAGCGCCCTGGTAGCCGCCCCCTAGCTACGACACTGCTTCTAGGTCGCCCTTTGAGTGACCAGGGGTATTGTGGCCTTGAAAGGGGCCTTGCCAGCGATGAAAGGACCAAAATGGTGATAGGATGCAGTGAACCATGAAGGATCCTTTCATGCAAATCGATCATGAGTTAAATTAGAAAAAAAAACTGTGGCTTGAGGTGGATCGTCTCGCTAGTGGCGCGTGATTCAAATTTATTCGTGTTTTTTGCTCATCAACACTTGTTGTGATAGCGAAAACTGATTTTGCGAAAACTAGAGGACCTAATGCACATGTTTTAGTTGATAGTATTTCATAAAGATAAATAGTTTAGCTACGAATATTGTTAATTAATTTTAGTGTTTTTTTGGTTCATGGATACCTATCCGTAGCTTAACTAATGATATTTATGTGATACTATCAATTAAAACATGTGTGTTGGGTCTCCTAGTTTTCGCAAAACCTGTTTTTACTATCTCAAGAAATATTGATGAGCTAAAAACACAATAAAATTTTAATTTCGCGCCACATGCGAGACGAACCACCTTAACTGATTTTGATAATGTTTTTTGAGTATTTAAACATTTTTGAAGCTCAAAGTTAGCTAATAACAGACAAGGAATAGTGGTTATGAGAATGCAATATATTTTTCGATTGCTCAAATGTGATGGAACTTTTACGAATGTGTAGTGCCCGTTGTACGGATATTTATTTGTATGTATATTCTTGTAGTAATTTTAAAATGTTAATAATAATTATTTAAAATGTTACAATAATTATTTAAAATGTTACAATAATTATTTAAAATGTTACAATAATTATTTAAAATGTTACAATAATTATTTGAAATGTTACAATAATTGATGTGTCGCTTCTAATTAGTTTTTCAATTATATTCACGGATCAAGTGATCAACATTTCCATATGTTATGTGCTACTAAGATTATAACATACACACATACATAACATACACCCAACAGTCACATACGTGGTCTTGATCCCACACTAGGATTCACTGTGTCGTGTGGGCATCAGGAACTACGAGTACCATGGTACCACATCAGCCAGACCCGAAACAAATGTTTGCGGATCATGCATGTCCCGCAGCGGGAATCGAACCTGCAACCTCTCGCATCTCAGCCGGCTAGTCGCCCGCCGCGCCACAGAGGTCGTAATTTTTACAAAGTAACTACGTTTGTATCGGTTTTTACCCACTGTCCCCCCCCCAAATTATATTATTATGGAATATTTCCCAAGGATCACCATGGTGAACGAAGGAAAAACGGTTCACCCAGGTGGTCTCAGGGAGGTGGAAGGTGGATAAGAACCGGTTTGTATGGTTCAAGCGCCCTAGCATTTCTAGCCAATGTACTCGACACTGTATTGTAGATACTTTTACCAGAGACAAGTTATTTTTTATTCATTAATATTAAAATAATTAATTGATGCAAGCGTGACTTTGCGGAAATCCATTCTACAATATATAATAGATGAACAAATATATAGTAACAATTCCGCTCATCTCCAACGAAAACTCTGAAAGAATTCGACACGTGTTTCGCCTCTCAACGAAGCATCCTCAGGAAACAGTAGACTCACTGCGTGCTAGAACAACAAAGACACTACTGCAAAAACAGAAAGTGGACTTTCTGTTCGGCGTTCGGCGAGGCAACATGGCTGCGGAGTTTTTGCAGTAGTGTGTCTTTGTTGTTCTAGCACGCAGTGAGCCTACTGTTACCTGAGGATGCTTCGTTGAGAGGCGAAACACGTGTCGAATTCTTTCAGAGTCGTTGGGGAGGAGCGGAATTGTTACTATATATTTGTTCATCTATTTCATATTGTAATATTTACATATTATTGAAATAATTTTACTTGTCTCTGCTTTTACTAACAGCCGCAATAATAAACCTTACTTAACTTAAGCATTATCATCATGGGCCTGTAGACGACAAACGGTCTTGAGCCGCCTCCATCCACCGACTTCCTGTGACGTTTATAATGTCTTTAGTCCGTCGAGTGGAGGGCCTTCCTCTACCGCGTCGTCCGGTTTGTGGTCGCCACTCGAGAACCTTTATTCCCCAACGGTTGTCTGTTCTGCGAGCTATATGGCCTGCGCATTGCCACTTCAACTTGCTAATGCTGAGCTATGTCAGCTATGTATGTGGTTCTTCTACGGATTTCCTCATTTCGGATTCTCACTAGCATAGCTCTTTCCATAGCCCGATGCGCGACTTTGAGCTTGTCTACTTACTTAACTTAAATAATGCTCGTTATATAATTTCGGTTCGCTTCATCAATGGGAGAAATTGCCATATATATCACCAGGCTTGGCAGGCGGATTGGTGATCGCAGTATATGTGTGGAGTACTCAGGTAGATGCGGCCAATTCCCTGGTGTAACCCCTTAGTCGCATCCACATCCACAGAAATTGGAGGAGTCCTATCATAGCTCTCTCCAAAGCCCGCTGTGCTACATTGAGCCTGTCTATTCGGCCTATTTATAGTTAGCGACCACGTCTCAGTGCCCCCCATTGCATTCGATGGGGGAGGCCTATGTCCAACAGTAGACTACTACAGGCTGATGATAATGATAATAATTTATTTATTGAGTCATATACTTAAAAAATCCATTTTTTGTTAGTAGGTACACTTAAATTAATTGTCATAGCCGTCAGACAGTAACTGGGAGTAGGTCATTAAAAACCTTTATCCGAATCCCGACCAAACAGACTCCAGCGAGACGCCTACCTGATCAGGACTCGAACAAAAGCCTTCATTACTGGCAGATCGTAACGATCAGGAATGACCTGCAGGATGCTGTTGGAACTGCTCCGCAGAGCAATGAGGCAGTTTTCTTACGGATGATGGCGTGAAAACCATCAACCCTAAACTCCGCAAACATTGTAGATGCACTGCAGAAGCGAGGCAGTCCCATCAGCATCCTAAAACTGTTATTATACTGGACGCACAGGGCATTAAGCGATCTCTGAGTAAAGCTGAACCACAGACTTCTCGTGTAAAAAGATAAGCAGTAGGCTTTGAAGAGAGTTATTTTCACTTGCCTACTGCAACCTTGCCTAATGATAATGATGATTAGTTAAGTGTCCCTTAAGCTTAAGTAAGGCAGTTTTGTAATAACAAATATAGTCATATTAGGTATATGTACAGGTGAACCATGGGCGTAGCCAGGGGGGAGGTTCTAGGGGTTAAACCCCCCGAATTATTCAAAATGTTACATTATTATCATATTGAAATAAGCTCTAGGATTTTAAATTTTTACATTAATATATGTCGATTTAAGTTATGTTTGAGTCAAAAAATTTGGCTGTTCACACTTCTTAAGGTGGATCGTCTCGCATGTGGCGCAAAATTCAAATTTTATCGTGTTTTTTGGCCGTCACAGCTCATCAACACTTTTTGAAATAGCGAAAACAGGTTTTGCGAAAACTAGAAGACCCAACACACATGTTTTAATTGATAGTATCTCATAAATATCATTAGTTAAGCTACGGATATCCCTAAACAAACAAAAAACACTGTAAAAATCATTGAACAATATTCGTAGCTAAACTAATTATCTTTTAGAGATACTATCAACTAAAACATGTGTGTTAGGTTTCGTAGTTTTCGCAAAATCAGTTTTCGCTATCACAAGATGTGTTGATGAGCAAAATACACAAATAAATTTGAATTTCGCGCCACATGCGAGACGATTCACCTTAAACAGTTTTTTACGGCTCGCTCCGCTCGCTGGTAAAAATATTACGTTGTATTGTTATTCATTTTGTAAAAACGGTAAATTTTTACGTACCGATATGTTGGTGGAAGCACCGACAGGTTTCGACCCTAATCGAGGGTCTTCATCTGGGTGGATATAGGATCCGCGCTACACTACCTCCGCGTCCCTCCTCGCACTCTATTGCTGTCTGATATGTTGGTGCTTACACCAACATATCGGTACGTGAAAATTTCCCGTTTTACAAAACGAATGATATAATTCACGAAAGTTATTTCATTATTATAATTATTGTTAATATTTATTTTTGTTTTTTGTTTAATTTTCTTGAACCTTCAATTATTAAATACATACCTGGCTACGCCCGTGAGATGAACTGTATTATCTAACTTATATTATTGTTTATCTGTGATCTTCGCCGTGTCACTGGTTGCGTCTTGGTCACTCTTAACTGCTGACTGTATTAGGTCAGTGACCTTGTGATCGGTCGCGAAGGAACCAAGTGTGTAAGTACACACTTATGTAGTGCGATTGGGTTTTTCCCCGTGGACCCACTGCAATGACCTACTGGTGGGACCACGGGGATTTTTCTCCCCTTAGTCCCACCGCGCTAGAGATGGAATTAAAAAACAAAACTATTGTAGCGCACTAGCTAAAAAAAAATATGAGAAGGAACTTTTTTTTTTTTAAGATTGCATTAAATTTTTATGTACTTAAATATAAATATAATGTGGATAAATTAATTGCAATCTAAGTGTAAAAGTTTCGTCTCATATTTTAATTTAGCTAGTGCGCTACAATAGTTTTGTTTTTAACCGACTTCCCAAAAAAGGAGGAGGTTCTCAATTCGGTTGTATTTTTTTTTTTTTTTTTTTTTTTTAATGTTTGTTACCGCATATCTCCGGCGTTTACGAACCGATTTGGAAAATTCTTTTTTTATTTGAGTAGATATACTTCCAGATTGGTCCCATTTTTTTCAGAATCCAGTTCTGATGATGGGATCCATGAGGAATTGAGGGAACTCCTCAAATATTGTAGGCATACATATGGCGATTTTGATATTTTCAGCAAGACACCAAGCATTTGCATTCAGAAAGTATCATAATCCTTTCACCACTATGGTTCTTTCATAAAAAAAATTTCATCCAAAATTATTTTGTCGAATACTATGGCGGAAGTCGGTTTTTTAAATGAAAAGTTATTTAATTCCATCTCTAGCGCGGTGGGACGACGGGGAAAAAAAATCCCCGTGGTCCCACCAGTGGGTCATTGCAGTGGGTCCACGGGGAAAAACCCTGCGATTTCTGCTTCTTTTATACACCTATGGTTATAAATAGGTAATAAAAGTAACTCATTTTTTATTTTTACAAGCTTTTATTTAACTTGACCTGTTATCTATTGTTAATTAGGACACGGATTGACACTTGTGCCCTTATGTGGTATACCAAAAAGTCTGACACAAACATACATATATAACATAACACCCAACAGTCACATACGTAGTCATGATCCCACTAGGATTCCCTGTGTCGTTCGTATCAGAAACTACTAGTACAATGGTATCATAACAACCAGACCCGGAACAACTATTTCCAGATTATGCAAACATTTGTCCCGCAGTGGGAATCGAATCCGTAACCTCTCGCATCTCAGCCGGCTGTCTCGCCTGCCGCGCCACAGAGGTCGACCACAAAAAACCTTTTCATCCCATCTATTCGAAAAGGACGACTTGGTTCGCCTTTAAGTGCACCCAAAGGTGGTGTTTTCTGTATGAAGCTTCTATAAGTGAGCCGCAATTATCTTTGCCGCGCACTTTTTAAATTTGGAACATATCGAACTCAAATAAGTGCGCCGCAATTATCTTTTCCGCGCACTTTTTGAATTTGGAACATCTTGAAAAGAATCAAATACAAATAAGTGCGCCGCAATTATCTTTGCCGCGCCCTTTTTAAATTTGGATCATCTTAGTGTTCAGCGCCAAAGAAGGCGTTAATGAAAAGTAATAAACTGGTACGACGGCCCATAGTCGCGCCACCGGCTCAATAAAAAAAAACAAATTAGAAACGCGCGAACTACAGTCCGCGATTTCGTCATTTTTAACCGACTTACAAAAAGGAGGAGGTTCTCAATTCGGTTGTATTTTTTTTTATGGTTATACCTTTATTACCTCATATCTCCGGCGTTTATGAACAGATTTGGAAAATTCTTTTTTTATTTGAATAGATATACTTCCAGATTGGTCCCATTTTTTTCAGAATCCAGTTCTGATGATGGAATCCATGAGGAATTGAGGGAACTCCTCAAATATTGTAGGCATACATATGGCGATTTTGATATTTTCAGCAACAAACCAAGCATTTGCATTCAGAAAGTATCATAATCCTTTCACCACTATGGTTCTTTCATAATTTTTTTTTCATCCAAATATTTAGTCGAATACAATGGCGGAAGTCTGTTTTTAAATGATAAGTTGTTCACGGATTATTAGAAATTCTTGGTTTTGTTTTGAAATAAAATATGAGGTGCCTTTTATTTTCTCATAGTGGGTGATGAAAAGTAGAGTGTAACACACGGGCGCAAAATATATTTTTGGCTCGGGCGACGTACTTTGAATCCCTCGCTACGTTCGGGATTCTACTAAAGAATCCCTCGCTATGCTCGGGATTCTACTCCAGAATCCCTCACTTCGCTCTGGATTCAAAAAAGCGCCCTCGCCGTAAAAATATTATTTTGCTCCCTTATGATACAATCTACTATTGCGAACTCCTGTTTCGAAGAGTCGATAAAGCTCTGGATTGAAACCATGGACTTGAACCATTAACACTTATCAAAGCACTATGTCAACGGCAGTTGTCGTTGACAGCTGCTGCAACAACTGCAAGCGTCGACCTATGTCGACGGATGCAGTTGCCGTTGAGATCATGCCGCTCGTGTATTGCCATGGTGCCGCTCGTGTATATGAAATACAAAACGCCTTAGAGTTAGACAAACGGAACACAACCGAATATTAACGCTGAACAGAAAAGAAACCTTCGCGTTAAAGGTCTCTACCCATTACACCGTATCATACCATGACCGTGCTATGAACGTGTCAGGCAAAAAAGTTGAAAAGTATGGGACTATGCTCACTAGACCGTTCCGTCACCAACCAACAACGTCGCGTGTCATGCACGGAGCGGCAACTATTCTCGATGAGAATATTTTGCCGGTGCTGATACGCTCCGTGCATGACACGAGCCGGTGAGCAAACGGGTTGGTTTTTCGTTCTTTTATAGAATAGTGAATCCAGTAGCGTAGAGTTCTTGTTGTACGTTCTTCATCCAATATTATGGCAATCATTGCCAACTGTCTAGCGGTTCTTCTAATAGCCATACTTATATAGTGACATAAAAGCACATGTCCGCAACAGTCTGATATGCACATAAGAATGACGGATTCCGAATCAACTATGTTACACACGGACATCGTACGGGTTGTATGCGGTCATCATACGCTTTACAAACGGGTACAGAACCCGTCGATACAGTGGGCAAGGTAGACCGTGTCGTATTATTTTCGTGTCTGACACGTTCATAGCACGGTCATGGTATGATACGGTGTAATGGGTAGAGACCTTAAAAAAGAAAGAAAACGTTTGACCTCTGTGGCGCGGCGGCCGAGTATCCAGCTGAGATGCGAGAGGTTGCAGGTTCGATTCCCGCTGCGGGACAAATGTTTGTATAATCTACAAATGTTTCTTCCTGGTCTGGGTGTTATGGTACCATTGTACTCGTAGTTCCAGATACCCACGACACAGGGAATTCTAGTGTGGGATCATGAATACGTATGCGATTGTTGGGTGTTATGTTTATTTGGCACAAAAACAACACAATGCCGATAGTAGACAACAAACGTAAGTTTTATAAAATTAAAACAAACTAAAAACAAAGGGCCTTATTCATAATCATTTTTGAAATCTATTTTAGTTAAAATATCTTTTGTCTTGTTTTGAGATATTATGACATTATTTGGTTGGCTGTTGTTTGTCATTTTTTAGAACGCCTTACATAAAACTTTGATAATAAAATGCAAAACAGATTTTTTCTTAGATTGTACTTTTTTCTATGTCTTTTCCAGCTGTCAAATAAATCTGGCCAATGGGAAAAATAATTCCCGTTGGCCAGACTAGTCTGACCACCAATCTGACCACTGGGAAACACTCTATTATAGGTATTAGTGACTCCCATCGGACACAAGAACAATAAAATGTAGTACAGTGTAGCAAAAAGTATAAAAATTGCAACTACCCACACTCCGCACAGAAAATAAATTGCAACACTAACTTGTTCGACCATACGGAGTATCTACATTCTTGCGGCCACCTCCACAACATTAGTTTATTTTAATACATCAGGGAGAACAGAACAAAAGTTATTTTAACTAAAATAGATTTCATAAATGATTTTAAAACAAGAAGTTTAAATAAATCGTATCAATAAAAGTCAGAAATAAAAATCACATGTCTTTATTTTTTACAAAATCAACAACCTCCTAAAATTACAACACCAAGTAAAACTAGAAATTGGAAAAATATTGCTGATTATTTACAAAACAGTAATTTCAACTACGGTACACCCAACGACCTATTCCTCTAAGTTAACACACTTTTTTCCTAGATTCCGTGTGTGAATACGGTTTTTTGAATTGAATCACAAACGTGTGCACAGTCCAAGGAAAAACTTGCCCAAAAAAATAAAAGAAAAAAGTACAGTAGTTCAACTGGTTTTACTCGGTAAAACTACTGGGAATAGCCCCAAAATAGATGCAAACTTCGTTCGCGTACTAAAGGGATTAAGCGCCATACCTGTAACCCCACAGGAGCTTATTAAGTTTTGAATGGAGTGAAATACAACAAATTATACAAAACCCAACCCAATATAATATATCAATATACTGCGGTATATTCATACACAATCGTTGAGCTCCTTGAAAAAGTGCAACAAAAATGGTGTCATGTTTAAAAAACCTACCATATGAGCAACGCCTTAAAAAACTGGGTCTGACAACGTTAGAACAGCGCAGAAAGCGTGGCGACTTGATAGAAACCTACAAAATACTCTGCAATCATTACAATGTTCCGGGAATATCAAGCATGTACACTATGAACAATACCACAAATCTGAGAGGACACTCACTGAAGCTACAGAGTCGGCCAGGTACTAGCAATCCGAGGAAGCATATTTTGCCCAACCGTGTCGTCAGCGACTGGAACCGGCTTCCAGAGTCAGCGATAAGTGCTCCACCAGTGAACTCTTTTAAAAATAGACTGGATAAACATTTTAAGTGCACTGACAATGAATAAGATATACACGCATCAGCTTTGAGCTGCCTGTGTATTAACTAATAACAATAACAATCGAATCTACTCATATGTAATTTTGTGTTTTTTATCTAAATATTGTCGTATCTTGTTTTGGTAAGAGTAAGTTTAAATTATATTGTTGCATCCATGCATGGAGAGAGCTATGCTAAGAGTGCTACGTGTTAGAATCCATCATCATCATCACCAACCTGTTTACGTCCACTGTTGGACGAGGCCTCCCCCATTGAATACAATGGGGGGATTTGCCATAATCACCACGGTTGGCAGATCATCGAAATAGCTCTCAGAATTAGCAAGTTGAAGTGGCAATGTCATATAGCTCGAAGAACTGATAACCGTTGGGGAATAAAGGTTCTCGAGTGGCGACCACAAACCGAACGACGCGGTAAAGGAAGGCCCTTCACTCGATGGACTGAAGACATTATAAACGTCACAGGAAGTCGGTGGGTGGAGGCGGCTTAAGGTCGTTTGTTGTGGCATTTTAAGGAGGCCTATGTCCAGCAGTGGGCTTCTACAGACTGATGATGATAATGATCTATGCATATTTTTAATATCAATATCATACTTTATTTGATTCGGTTAAAATTGAATCTGCAATTGTAACTTTGTAATTAAATTTTTTCATGTCATTCCTGAAACATTAAAACAAAGAATATTTTAATGAAAACACCATTTTAGAGACGAATTATACAAACTTCGAGCACCACGGAAGGGAGTAGCCATTCGCAGCGTTTCACTCTGTCAAACTACAAGCCAAAGTAGGCATATGCGTTCAATAAAACTAGTTGTTATTCTGTGCAAGGTTTGTTAGTGTGAGTGTCGTCATTACAGTGTTGTATTTGGATGTGTATATGCGGAATTGCGCTTGGGTGCACATTTCCCCCCGCAAAAAGTGACAGAACTATTTGAATGGTAATATATCGCTAAGGCTACTCCCTTCCGGCCCGCGGCAGGATGTCCGTGTTGCTCGAAGTATACGAATATTGACGTTTTCATCATTATTCTTCTATAATATGAAGAGGTAATAATATTTGTATATTTAACAAATATATAACTATAAAACTTTTGTTTTATTTCATTAATTTAAGACTCGTTTGAGTTTATCCTTCACGCCTTCACCAATAGAAAGGTACATGAAAAATTACCGTTTTTACAAAATGTACTGATGTAATGGTACATGAAAAATTACCGTTTTTACAAAATGTACTGATGTAATGGTACATGAAAAATTACCGTTTTTACAAAATGTACTGATGTAATGGTACATGAAAAATTACCGTTTTTACAAAATGTACCGATTGATGTAAGGAAAAATTACCGTTTTTATAAAATGGATTACAAAATTCTCTCATTATTATAATGCTCCCCAATGTTTTAACAAAAACAATAACAAAATGGTGTCGTTAATACTTTGAAAAATAAGTAGCTAATTACATAATTTTGATTAAAAAAAATGTTGTTTTAAGTACAATACCTAAACAAAAAAATAAGGGTTTGTTTTCTTATAATATATATTTCTACAAAATGCCATTTTAATTAATTTTGATACAAATACTTTTAATTAACAACCCTGTGTTGTTTTCAAAATGTCACTTCTAACTCATAACATATCTGTCCCTTAACTACCTTACAAATAAGGAGGTATGAACTCTCACTATTTAAGTAAGTTAAGTTGCTAAGTAACTAAACCATAACATCCTAAGCACAGAAAGTTGTCTAAACTTAAACAAGGTTTACCAATAAAGCTAAATTTACAGGTCTAATCCTCACTTTCACTAACCACTTATAGACCACCTTACGAGATACTAAACTCATGTCAAATTTGACAAACGTTAAGTGCCCAGGAAAATATTGGTTAGTGAAACTGACCATTAGTCATGTTTTATTTTAGACAGCGTAATGTGGGTATTAACTAAAGTATACAATTAATAATTAAACCACGTAATTAAACGAGAAGCGCCCCCTAGGGATGTGTGGCGATATAACTTATCTAAGAACCTTTCTTGAAATCTCTTGAGAGAAAGTAGTGCAAAGTGACTTTGTGTCAGGGGTTAAGGGACCCACGTACACCTCGTCAACCTAATCGACTGAATTACCCATACCTTAATTTACATCATTGTTTAATTTTTTTCAAAACTGTAGAAAGCTGCGAGCCTTGATAAATCTTATATGATTATACTTACAAAATTTGATACAGACCAAAAAATTGAAAAATTTGATTTGAGAATTAAAAGGAAACTATACCCTGATTTTTAATTTCAGACAATTTTTGTAAACAATCAAATGTCAAGATATGCCACTGTGAGTATAATTGTCATGATTGTGTAGCATACGTGTAAATTCACATATGACACACATACATGACACTTATACACACAGTGGCCTATCTTGACATTTGTTTGTTTACAAAAATTGACTGAAATGAAAAACCAGGGTATAGATCCAAATGGAACAAAAAAATGACAAATTTTAATTTATTTATATATTTTAGGAAAACCATCGGCACATTAAAATAAAAGAAAATGGTAACTGAAATAGCAATTTTGAGGCCATTAAAATAAATAAAATTATAAAAAAATTCACAACTAAAAGTCAGGTCTTTATAAAATTTTGTAGATATATTGCCGCGGCGTGTCCTAAGTAAAGACTCCTCCGTCTCCTCTCGCAGATGTCGTAAAAGCCAACCAAGGGATTACACCAGTGGATGGGCAGCAGCAAACATAACAGGTATGCAAATTTTCAACTTAATCGGTTGGGCGGTACTGATTTAAAAATCACTTCTTAGTTTATGGCATCTGTGGCTAAGAGCGGTTTCGCACTACGTCCGATCCGTATCCGTGAAGATTCGGATCTATAGAGAAATCGGATGACGGAAGACGGATCTATACTCTGATTTTTAATCTTAGACATTTTTTGTAAACAAAGAAATGTCAAGATATGCCACTGTGTGTATAAGTATCATGTATGTGTATCATATATGTATATACACATATGATACACATACATGACACTTATACACACAGTGACATTTTTTTGTTTACAAAAATTGACTAAAATTAAAAAAAAAAAAACTAAATTAAAAAATTATAGTGCGTAAACTACCATAGAAATAGTTCTAAGACTACTCCGGACCGTATTTTCACGGGCTCGGATCGGATTCGGATCGGACGTAGTGCGAAACCGCTCTTAATGTCACAATTCTGCCAGTGTCCAAGACACGATAGTTATAGTGTCATAAACCTTATTGGAGATAGTGTCTTCATTAATAATATAACCGGTTTAAATAAATAAGAAAAAAAAACGATTTCTCTAAAAATAAAAGTTGCAAGATTCCACATAGGTAAAGTTGACAAGACAACTTTGGGCTTTAATTTTACTTTACCTGTCAATTTTCGACAGGATTGACAGGTAAAGTTAAATAAATTGTGGTAATAAATAAATAGTTTTGCATAATTAAGTGTGGTTGAATGAACGCAGCTTATTTGTTTAGTTGTCTCTTTTACTCTTATAGCATCTCTCCCTTTCTGTATAACATCGTGTGTCTCGACTCCGAAATCTTTGATTTTTTTTGACAAGCAACTGACACGGACTTATGGTGTTGTGTAACACGGATTTTTATATGGAAAATGAGGTTCACAGAGTGTACGCTAGGGGCGCTCATCGGTGTCCATACAAAATCATTGTTACACAAACCATACGTCCGTATCAATTGTTTGCAAAAAAACTTAGACTCGGCTCTCTGTATAGAATAAACCCAATTTAACCAAATACAATATTTTTATTAAGATACCATAAAAACTATAGGTTCTATCTACATTAAGAGCCACAAACAAACCTCTTACCCAAAAACGCACAAGATTCGAGTTCAAATAGAATTAAATAAACAAATATAGCGACCATACACGCACGATCCATTGTTCTGATTCATGATGGTTCTATTGATAATTATTTTTCTAATTAGAACCAATCAAAGATATTTAAATAGCTGCCTTAGAACCAATCAAAGATATTTTAATAGCTGCCTTAGAAACAATCAAAAATATTAATGGTTGCATTAGAACCAATCAAAGATAATTTAATAGCTGCCTTAGAACCGATCAACTATATTTTAATACCTACCTTAGAAATAATTTAAGATATTTAAATAGCTACTATAGAACCAATCAAAGATATTTGAATAGCTGCCTTAGAACCAATCAAAGATATTATAATACTTGCCTTAGAAGTCTTAGAACCAATCAAAGGTATTTTGTTAGCTTAGAACCAATAAAAAAAACAGCTAATGAAAAAAAATCCATGGAACGTCTCTCTTTAATAAACCTAACACTAATTTTACTGTCGGTTAACAGCGGGTCAGAATAGATCAAGAAAAGCCATATTTCAAAAAATGCTCCCTCATGGTCATTATCACTTCGTTCATGCTATATAGATCAAGAAATTAAAAATAGATCATGTTTAGAAAAACAATTCTCAACAGTACCACCATCCGGACAATGGATCAAACGGAAATAATAGACAAGACCGTAACCAAATACAAAAATTACATACTATTATCAGTAAGCTGCCCTAAAGGGACCCCTAACCCTACGGGAACACCTATCCCATAATCCCTAAAGTTATAATCCTGAGTTCCATGTATGGTCCGAACATGGATCCTCATATAACTCGGTCGAGTAAAGAATTTACAGCAGATATGACATTGAAACTTCTTAAGTCCCTGGTGTGTCTCTAAGTGCCTCTTAAGTTTACCCTTAGTGATAAAGCCCTTGCCACACTGCTGGCAGATAAATGGCTTCTCCTTTGTGTGAGTGAAGCTGTGTAGCTTTAAGTAGTAGTGTAGTTTGAAGGATTTTGAGCAAACCTGGAAAAAAATTGGGAGGAATTAATATTTTACTAATGCTACAAGGGTCTCATACGAGGGGGTATCCATGTCTCAAGACAGGTCATTATCTATCTGTGTGTCTAGTAATTTTTGGCATTGTAGGGGCGTATGAGACCGCCCCGTGGCATTCTAGGGAGGCCCATATGAACTTTCATCGTCACATTCTAGGGTGGCCTATGAGACCGTTTGTAGTGGTATTCTACAGAGGCCTATGTGACCGGTCGTCGTCACCTTCTAGGGAGGCCTATGAGACCGTTCGTCTTCACCTTCTAAGGAGGCCTATGAGACCGTTCGTAGTGGCGTTCTACGACAGCCTACAAGATCGTTCGTAATGGCATTTTACAGAGGCCTATTAGACCGTCCGTCTTCACCTTCTAGGGTGGCCTATGAGACCGTTCGTAGTGGCATTCTTCAGAGGCCTATGTGACCGTTCGTCATCACCTTCTATGGAGGCCAATGAGACCGTTCGTAGTGGCATTCTAAGGAGGCCTAGAAGACCATTCGTTGTTACTTTCTAGAGTCCTATGAGACCGTTCGTAGTGGCATTCTAAGGAGGCAGAGAAGACCATTTGTTGTCACTTTCTACGGAGTCCTATGAGACCGTTCGTCGAGGGATTCTACGGAGTCCTATGTGACCGTTCGTCGTCACCGTCGTGGCATTCTAGTGAGGCACATAAGACCATCCGTCGTCACATGACAGGGAGGCCAATGAGACCGGTCGTCATGGCATGCTACGGAGGTCTATGAGACCATTCGTTGTCACTTTCTAGGGAGGTCTATGAGACTGTTCGTAGAGGCATTCTACGGAGGCCTATGAGACCGTCGTCGTGGCCTTCTAGGGAATGGATGTCCAGCAGTGTACCAGCATTATGACATACCTGGCATGTATATTTCTTCTCCTCTTCCTTATCCAGGTCTTCGACTGCTATCCTGGAGCCGTGAGTCTTCAGATGCTCCTCCAGATAGTAGAAGTGCTGGAAAACCTCCCCGCATATATTGCAGATGCGGGACCTCTCGTCGCCGGGCGGTAATAGCGGCAGCGAGGGGGGACTCAGACTCATGCTCTGGCTCAGGTTCTGAGTGGACTGCGAGTCGGTTTTGGGGATTTTTCTTGCGTTCTGAAGAACCATGGCGAGGACTGCGTTTCTGTTCTCTTCTAGTATTCTGTAGAAAAATATTTTATTTTATTTTTATTGTTTTTTTTTATGTTTTTGTTTTTGGTGATTTGCGGCCTTTTCGATGATATTTAGTCACTCACATTGATATTAAAATTGTCATCGACCAAAAATCCATCGTAAAAAAATTGCGATTAAAATTAATAATTAAAAATATTACAATTTTAATTCAAATCAATTAAAATTGTGATGTGACTTGCAATTTTTTTAATATAAATTAAAATTGCAAATTTTTTATTAGTATTTATAATTGCAATTTTCTTAACCGGGGCTTTCTATGGTGCCGTGCCCAGCAGTGGAATTCTACAGGCTGATGATGAGTACTTACAATCCTTCCTTCTGATGCGACTTCAAATGCATTTGAACATGCCAACGAGTGTGGAACATGTTTGCACAAACTGGACACTCGTAACGAAGCACGAATCTGTAACATTGTTATATGAAGTAAATATACAGAATTAAATGAAGTAATATGCAGTATTATATGTAGTAAATATATACAGAACTATATATATATATAAATTATGCTACTTGGCAAGCAGACAAGCTTACGGCCCACCAGATGGAAAGCAGTTACCGTAGCCTATGAACGCCTGCAACACCAGAGGCATTACACGCGCGCTGCCGACCCTGAGACATAAAGATGAAAAGTCTCTTGTGCCTGTAATTTCACCGGCACCCGTACCCTTCAAACCGAAACACAGCAATGCGAACACTACTGCTTGGCGGCAGAAATAGGTACGGTGGTAGTACTCCCCCGGACGAACTCTTTCACAAGAAGTTCTACTACTAACAAAATAATATACAGAATTATTTATGTAGTAATATACAGTATTATATTTATATAACATAACACCCAAAAGTTACATACAGTCCTTGATCCCACACTAGAATTCCGTGTCATGGGTATCAGGAACTACGAGTACCATGGTACCATACCACCTGCTAGATCCGGAACAAATATTTGTCCCGCAGCGAGAATCAAACCCGCAACCTCTCGCATCTCAGCCGGCTACTCATCTGCCGCGCCACAGAGGTTGTCTAAAAACTAACGAGACTACAATGATTAGACCTCTGACACGGGGCGGGCGAAGGTTCGCCTGCGACGCAGGAGGTTGCAGGTTCGATTACCGCCTCAGAACAAATATTTGTACAATCTGCAGATAATTGTTCCGTGTGTTCTGTGTATTTTCTATGTATAATAATAAATACCAATTATTACTAGAAACGGGATATTTACCATGATTTTTGAGCATTATTGATTCCCGATATTTCGGCACAGTTTCATGCGCCATGATCACCAAATATCTATCTATGTAATGTATTGTATATCAGTTATCTAGTACCCATAACACAAGCTCTGCTTAGCTTGGGGCTAGATAATGTTGTGTGGAATGTCCAACATTTATTTATTTTAATAGGAACTTACTTTTCGCTGGAGTGTGTCAGTATGTGCCTAGCTAGTTTGGTCTGAGAATTGAACCGCTTCGAACACATGTCGCATATGAAGAGTTTCTCGTCGCTCGGTTTGTGATTTTTTCTGTGGTATACCTGAAAATAAAGAGAATTTTCGATTAAAGTTTCTACTATGGTACACTTACAGTTACATTGGGTTAAAATACCCTATAATAAGTAATTCATATTGTAAGCAGCGTATAATTTGTTAGTAGTAGAACTTCTTCTGAAAGAGTTCGTCAGGGAAGTCCTACCACCATAACTATTTCTGCCGTCAAGCGGTAGTGTTCGCATTGCTGTGTTTCGGTATGAAGGGTACGGGTGCCGGTGAAATTACAGGCGCATGAGACTTTTCATCTTTATGTCTCAGGGTCGGCAGCGCGCGTGTGATGCCTCTGGTGTTGCAGGCGTTTATAGGCTACGGTAACTACTTTCCATCAGATGGGCCGTATGCTTGTTTACTTGCCAAGTAGTATAAAAAAAATGATATCTCGCTAAGTATAGGACGGATTTTTTTTTAGAATAACCCTGTTTCATTTATCAAGACCTTTTGAACGATATATCACTCAATGGTGTGATTAAGTAGTAATGTTACCATGGCGCCTCTGTCCTTGTAGTGTCGTCCGCACAGCGTGCAGAGATAGGGCTTCGGTCCCGCGTGCGTTGCTTCGTGCTCGACCTTCGCCTGCTGTGAGGATGAACAACATTTATTATTAAAAATTATCTGTCAAATTGACAGGGACAAAAACACATACTAATATACAGAATGAAGATCTTTACTCATGCCATAAATAGGGAGAAAAAAAAACTTGCGTCATTGTGTTCAGCATTAAAGAAAGTTATATTCATATTCATTCATATTCATTTATATTAAAATTCATTCATATACACAAACCCCCTTATTCATAATCATTTTTAACCGACTTCAATAAAAGTAGGTTCTCAATTCGGTTGTATTTTTTTTATGTTTGTTACCTCATAACTTCGTCATTTATAAACCGATTTGGAAAATTCTTTTTTTATTCGATAGGATATACTTCTAGATTGGTCTAATTTAAAAAAAACCCAGTTCTGATGATGGAATCTATGGGGAATTGAAGGAACTCCTCAAATATTATACAGCGATTTTGGTATTTTCAGCAACAAATTATTGTTTTGTATACGTTTAGCAAATAAAAACATGCAAATATCCGTATTCAATGGCGGAAGTCGGTTTTTTAATGAAAAGTTATAAAAACCTATCTTAGCTATTATTATAGCTTTTGTTTTGTTCTCTCTGATGTAAAATTACATACGTCAAAATAAGACAAAAACTATTTTAGCTATCAAAGGTTTAATAACTTTTCATTTAAAAAACCGACTTCCGCCATTGTAATCGACTAAATATTTGGATGAAAAAAAATGATGAAAGAACCATAGTGGTGAAAATATTATGATACTTTTTGAATGCAAATGCTTGGTTTGTTGCTGAAAATATCAAAATCGCCATATGTATGCCTACAATATTTGAGGAGTTCCCTCAATTCCTCATGGATTCCATCATCAGAACTGGATTCTGAAAAAAATGGGACCAATCTGGAAGTATATCTATTCAAATAAAAAAAGAATTTTCCAAATCGGTTCATAAACGCCGGAGATATGCGGTAACAAACATACAAAAAATAAGTAAATAATAATACAACCGAGTTGAGAACCTCCTCCTTTTTTGGGAAGTCGGTTTAAAATTGATTATAAATAGGGAAAGTGTTCTATATATTTTTGACGATCTCTGTGGCGCGGCGGGCTGAGATGCAAGAGGTTGCGGGTTCGATTCCCGCTGCGTGACAAACGTTTCTAAGATCTGCAAATATTTGTTCCGGATCTGGGTGTTATGGTACCATGGTACTCGTAGTTCCTGATAACCACGACACAGGTAATCCTAGTGTGGGATCAGGACTACGTATGTGACTGTTGGGTGTTATGTTATATATGTACCTGGTCAAGTTGTGGTTCCAAGCAGAAGGTGCATTTGAGGATTAGTTCCTCTCCCTCATGAGATCTTTTGTGCACTTGAAGTGTTTCCACATGCAGGAACCTGGAATCATTCATATATCTTCGTATCATCGTTTCTTTCATGGTTCGATACATCAGACCTGAGGCCTTACCATGAGCTGTTGTAGCGATTCAGTTCAAAAACTATTCAGTACAAAATATCGGTACCGTTTTTTTTTTTTTTTCCTGAAGGACAAAATGCAGTTGGCCTCAGATGGCCGATGCTGCGTTACCGGACTTTTGGTGAGAGCGGAAGGCGCTCAACCGTTAAAATTAGGTTTGGGCATCTAGCGCAAGGGGGCACCACTTAGGTACGGACCTCGGCTTGGGCCGTTGCCAGATTGGGAGGAATAGGAAAACGCCCCAGAACATGCTTGTAACGGTTTCGGCGTGTGGTACAGAAGGTACTGAAAAGACTGGAGGATAGGAGCAAACGCCCCGGAACATGCTTGTACCGGTTTGGGCGTGTGGTACTGAAGGTACTTAAAGTCTTCGACCCCGCCGGCGGGGTCGCTGTATCTGTGTAGTGTTTACTCTGTCGTGATTGGATGACGACGCCCCCGCATTCGCGGCGGTGATTTCGTCCGGGTCACGAAGAACGCGTCTTGGTCGACGAAGGGATTAATCGGTACCGTGATGTCCGCAGCTATATTTAAAGGCACAGTAGCAGAAGGTCTATAGACTTCTGCGATTAAAGTTATTCAACGATGACGGATGTCAACAACGAACAGATATTTTGTACTGAATCGCTATAAGAGCTCATGGTAAGGCCTCAGATTGAAGTATGGTGGCAGAGATAGTACTAGTGTGGTGAATCAAAATCAAATCAAAAGAATTGTATTCATTGAAATCACAAGGATCATTTTGAATCGTCTTATAAACTAAAATTACTCCTGTTCCAACGCGACCAAGCCTAGAAATATCAGGCAACAAACACGGCTTGGCTTACATAAATGGTCCGTCTTACCACTAGGTGAGAAGCGCCTGTGTGGTGCCTCGGAGCAAGCAGTTGCTGATACATAGTAAATGAGAACTTAAAAACCTTAGGAAGATAGTCAAAAGCAAATAAACATCAGCAAAAGTATGTAAGACAGCACACGCTACGCTTGTTATAATTATAAATAACAATCTAATAGAAACATGTAAATAGGTAAGTACAGACATTGCAAATTTCCATTTTAGCAGTCGAGGGGAAGAGCGACATCAGGCCACGCGGCTTTATCATTAGTATAGTTATCAAGAGTGTAATACACTTTCTTAATTAGATTATTCTTTTTGTAGATTTAAATTTTCGAGTAGGAAGTTTAGATACACCTACTAGAAGTTTATTATAGAACCGTCTTATAGGACTTCGAAACGTTCTCGAGTGGCGACCACGAACCTGACGACGCGGTAGAGGAAGACTCGATGGGCCGACAACATTAAAAGGTCGCGTGGATTGAGGCGGCTCAAGACCTTTCGTCATGGTATACTAAGGGGGAGGACTATGTCCAGCAGTGGACATCTACAGACTGATAATGATATTACTGTCATGGTTATAACTAGTTTTTGCCCACGGCTGTCCGCGAGCTATGTGGCATGCCCATTGCCACATAAACTTGCAAATTACTTACTTTTTATCACAATACTCGCAGCAATGTGGCCGCACTCTGCCTTTCTTCAATTTAGGATCCATTTTCTTATTTGGTTTCTTCAAAAGCTTCACTTTTGCCTTTTCAATTTTCAATTTTGATCTGTGAATGTAATTTGTATGTAAGAGAACCGGTGTGGTGATAGTTTTCAGTGCTCCGCAGACTAATTTTATTAGCAGCAGAACTTCTTGTGAAAGAGTTCGTCCGGGGAAATACTACCACCGTAGCTATTTCTGCCGCCAAGCAGTAGTGCTCGCATTGCTGTGTTTCGGTTTGAAGGGTACGGGTGCCGGTGAAATTACAGGCACATAACACTTTTCATCTTTATGTCTCAGGGTCGGCAGCGCGCGTGTGATGCCTCTGGTGTTGCAGGCGTCCATAGGCTACGGTAACTGCTTTCCATCAGGTGGGCCGTATGCTTGTTTGCTTGCCAAGTAGTACAATAAAAAAAAGGGTGAATCGGGCGTACATACCTTTTTAGTTTTTTTTCTCCATCACTGTCATCATCTTCCACTTCTGATTTGATATCAGAGCCTTCCGGTTTAATTTTATTTTCACCTGTTGATAAAAATAACAGCATTAATAACATAACATAACACTCAACAGTCACTACATGAAATGAAAATGAAAATGTTTTTTATTTCTGTAGCCAAAAATTAAAATATTACAACAAGGTTAAGGCACCTCTTATACGTAATAAAAATACTTGAGTTAGAGGACCTCGCTCTTTCATAGCCATATATTATGGTTGCTAAAAATAGGCACAATAACTTTTCATTTAAAAAACCGACTTCCGCCATTGCATTCGACTAAATATTTGGATGAAAAGAAAATGATGAAAGAACCATAGTGGTGAAAGGATTATTATACTTTTTGAATGCAAATGCTTGGTTTGTTGCTGAAAATATCAAAATCGCCATATGTATGCCTACAATATTTGAGGAGTTCCCTCAATTCCTCATGGATTCCATCATCAGAACTGGATTCTGAAAAAATGGGACCAATCTGGAAGTATATCTATACAAATAAAAAAATAATTTTCCAAATCGGTTCATAAACGCCGGAGATATGCGGTAACAAACATACAAAAAAAAAAAAAAAAATACAACCGAATTGAGAACCTCCTTTTTTTGGGAAGTCGGTTAAAAATTTTAAATTTAACAAAACAAAAAATACAATTATCAATTAAACTAATCACTGTCAACAATTGTAAGCAAACATAATCCTACAGGATACATAATCCGGATCCCGCACTAGGTTAGTCTGTTGTAGTTATCAGGAACTACGAGTACCACGGTACTACAACACACAGACACGGAACTAATTGCAGATCATGCAAACATTTGTCCCGCAGCGGTAATCGAACCCGCACCTCTCGCATCTCAGCCGGCTTCTTACCCCAACAGAGGTCATAATATAATTATCACTAGAAACGTTCATGCGCCATGATCACGGGTAAAAGGGTTTACCCGTGATCATGGCGCATGAAACTGTGCCGAAATATCGGGAATCAATAATGCTCAAAAATCATGGTAAATATCCCGTTTCTAGTGATAATTATGTTAATAACCATGATAGTTTCAAAAGTTATAGAGGTCATAATATTTTTTATTGAACGAGCGAAGCGAGTTCTCTGAGTCAAGTTGGAAGAATCGGCGTTTGTATGTATGTATGTATGTTTGTCCGATGAAAACTTCCAAACCGTTAATCCGATCTTCATGAAATTTAGTATGGGAGTAGATAGTATTGGTACAATTTGTAGGTAAGGTTATGAGCTATATCGGTCAGGGGGTTGCTGAGATATTGATGTCCAAGAGGGGGTAAAAAAAATAAAAGTGAGACAGTCAGATCAAATGGGGTGTCTAATGAAAGCACTTTGGTTGGACATTTCAAAACTGTTTTTAATAATTATTTAGCCTTAGTAGTTTTTGAGATATTAGGGAAAATAAAAAACGTAAAAATCAAAAATTCTAGGGTACTTCCAGCAATCCCACAATGCTGAAATTTGGTATGCTTGTGGCGTTTGTGTCACAACTACAGGGAAAAGTCTGAAACTGAAGAATTTAGAAACTTGTACTCCATAAAACAGAAACCAATATAACATCCATTGTTGACCTCCCATTTCTAGGAATTTGAATGACGCTGAAATTCTATGGTTTTCGTCAAAGGGACGTTTTCAATTAATTCGTCAGGTACTTGATATAGGTACTAACAGTATGTAGTATTACGCCCCGTTGCTTAGCCTTATTCAAAGGTTATTTCAATTATGTGTAGGAAATTAGAGTTGTTACTGATAGATCCTGTACTGTACTGGTCGAGGTGAAAATTTTCAAAAATAATAATAGAAAAATGGAAATTACTTGGTTAAGTAGTCGGGCTGATAAAGGTGTTATCGCGAGGTCTCAGTTCGGGGCGAACCACCAGTTTATTATAAAAAATTATCTAACAAATAGAATGTTAGGTAATATTTGGGATACGAGAACTATTTATTTATATCCATAGAGACAGGGATATCGCTCGGACTATACGAAGGCAGGTGGAGCAGTTGGTCAAAATCTAAATAAATAAATAAATGCTGGACATTTCACACAACATTATCTAGCCCCAAGCTAAGCAGAGCTTGTGTTACGAGTACTCTAGTACTCGTAACACTGATATACTTAATACAATACATTACATAGATAGATAATTTTTATTATACATATAGAAAAATACCCAGAACACCCTGAACAAATATCTGCAGATTGTACAAATATTTGTTCCGAGGCGGGAATCGAACCCGCAACCTCCTGCGTCGCAGGTGAACCTTCGCCCGCCGCGTCACAGAGGTCGTCAAAAAGGAACCTAAATTGTTGAAATGGCAATGGGCAGGCCGCAGAACTGACAACCGTTGGAGGATAAAGGTTCTCGAGTGGCGATCACAAACCGGACCACGCAGTAGAGGATGGCCCACCTCTCAATGGACTAAAGAGTAAAGACATTTCAAAGATCACAGGAAATAGGTGGATGGAGGCGGTTCAATGCCGTATGTCGTGACATTCTGTCGGAGAGACCCATATCCAGCAGTGGACTTCCACTGCTGGAACAACGTACAAGCTAAGTCACAGGTTCCGTACTAGAACGCGCTTCCTATTCAAAGATTTAAATCCTACATAAAGATGAATCTAATTAAGAAAGCGTATTACACTCTTGATGACTATATGAATGATAATGCCGCGTGGCCTGATGTCGCTCTGCCCCTCGACTGCTAAAATGGAAATTTGCAATATCTGTACTTACCTATTTACATGTTTCTAATAGATTATTATTTATAAGTATAACAAGCGTAGCGTGTGCTGTCTTGCATATTTTTGCTGATGTTTATTTACTTTTGACTAGCTTCCTAAGGTTTTTAAGTTCTCATTTACTATGTATCAGCAACTCCTTGCTCCGAGGCACCACACAGGCGCTTCTCACCTAGTGGTAAGACGGACCATTTATGTAAGCCAAGCCGTGTTTGTTGCCTGATTCTTCTAGGCTTGGTCGCGTTGGAACAGGAGTAATTTAATTTTATATAAGACGATTCAAAATGATCCTTGTGATTTCAATGAATAAAATTCTTTTTGACTTTGACTTTGACTTCGAGGGCGTCGCCCCAGGGCGAGTAGCTTAGCAAATTTAGTCGCGTCATCTAGTTTTGAACTCGGAACTACATTTGAAAATTCCCATTAGTTTCCTAAGGGCCTTATTCATAATCATTTTTAAAACATTTTTTTTTATTCTTAAATTTTATAAGGACTTTGAGTCGCTTTGCGACTATGTCAGCCCTGTTACGTCTTGCAATAAAAACTTAACTACTGATAATTATTATACACTATACTAATAACTTTTCATTTAAAAAACCGACTTCCGCCATTGTATTCGTCTAAATATTTGGATGAAAGAACCATAGTGGTGAAAGGATTATGATACTTTTTGAATACAAATGCTTGGTTTGTTACTGAAAATATCAAAATCGCCATATGTATGCCTACAATGTTTGAGGAGTTCCCTCAATTCCTCATGGATCCCATCATCAGAACTGGATTTTGAAAAAAATGGGACCAATCTGGAAGTATATCTATTCAAATAAAAAAAGAATTTTCCAAATCGGTTCATAAACGCCGGAGATATGCGGTAACAAACATAAAAAAAAAACAACCGAATTGAGAACCTCCTCCTTTTTTGGGAAGTCGAAGTGCCTTAGCCGCCTCACATAAAGGCGCGGATAAGATACATTGAAACGCGCCAACATACAATAAGTTAAGACCATATTGGCTACACATGTGTGTTCTCAAAAACTGGCTTCGTACACATTCCACCATAAGATGATGAACGTCTTCTGTAACACCGCTGCGATTTTAGTTAAAATAGCTTTTGTCTTCTTCTCTCTGATGTAAAATGTCATACGTCAAAACAAAACAAAAGCTATTTTAACTAAAATAGGTTTAAAAATGATTATGAATAAGGGGGTAAGTATACAGCGTGTAAAAACGGCTCCCGAATACTGAAGGTACCGGTAAAGCTACCTATATCATAGCTATATAAAATAGCTTTCGCCTGAGAGGTGATTCATACCGGAGAAAACCTTTTTTTTCGTTTCGTATCGTATTTGTCAGCCAGCAATGTACGCATTTATTTAGGCCGCGCGAGTTCAACGCTCCCGGTCAGCTGATCGACTCGTAGCGCCAGTATTTCTTATGTGGTTTTCATTGCTTTCTTTGACGTTTTTATTTATTAACGTGTTCTTAATAAGGAAATTAGGTTTTTGTGTTCCTTTAACGATATTTTATAAAGAAAAAACGAAAAAAGCGGCCAAAAGAGAGTATTTTTTTCCCGTGTTTTTTCAACTTAAATATTTTCAGTGAATCTGAATGCACTGTTTCAGTTTTCGGGAGTAGTCTTTTTACTTCCTGTATATTATGGCGTGCTATGTAAGAGTACGTACCGACCCATGTCTCATCGTGTGTTAACACGTGTCGGTGCATCTTACTCGCAGTTATGAACCCGCGACCACACACGTAACACGAGAACGGCTTTTCACCTAAAACATAAAAAATAAATTAAAAAAATGGCTGAAAAATATGATGATAATATTGATGATGATGATGATGATGATAATATTGAAGATGATGATAATGCTGATGATGATGACGATAATGCTGATGGTGATGATAATGCTGATGATGATGTGATATAATATAGATGATGATGATGATAATATTGATGATGATGATGACGATAATGCTGATGATGATAATTTTGATGATGATGATGACGATAATGCTGATGATTATAATATTGATGATGATGATGATGATGATGATAATATTGATCATGATGATGATGATGATAATGCTGATGATGTTGACGATATTGCTGATGATGATGACGATAATGCTGATGATGATAATGATGATAATGCTGATGATAATATTGATGATGATAAGGTCGATGATGATAAGGTCTTGCGAGATATTAAACAAACAAACAAACAAACACACTTAAATAATACCAGTCTTTGCCCTTGGCTCTGCCCGGGAAGTACTCACACGGATTTTCAAGACACTAAGGCCCGTAACATAGGCCGGCGACGTGGTGTATCCAGCCAAATATACCCCTCCGTGGATGTAGCAAAAGCTGACTAAGAGATTACACCAGGGGATAACCAGCAGCATCCATCTGAGTACTCAACACCAATGCAATCACCAATCCGCCTGCTAATCGTGAACGACCTCTGTGGCGCAGCGGGCGAGCAACCGGCTGAGATGCAAGAGGTTG
Source organism: Epirrita christyi (assembly GCA_951392215.1). NCBI lineage: Eukaryota > Metazoa > Arthropoda > Insecta > Lepidoptera > Geometridae > Epirrita > Epirrita christyi. The sequence continues at coordinate 7,337,207 of OX595863.1, read as the reverse complement.
CGGGTTCGATTCCCGCTGCGGGACAAATGTTTGTATGATCTGCAAACATTTGTTCCTGGTCTGGGTGTTTTGGTACCATGGTACTCGTAGTTCCTGATACCCACGACACAGGGAATCCTAGTGTGGGATCATGACTATGAAGGAAATACCTGTATGTGTTCTCATATGCACTTTCAGATATGATCTACTGCTAAAGCTCCTATGACACAGCTCGCAAGCGCCCACCCCCCTTTTACGACGGGCTGGGGGGGACGAGGGGGCGGGGGGCGAATCCGGAGGGGGTGAACGCGCCCACCCTTCCGGGGGAAAGTATTCATCTTCATCATCCGTAGGGGGGTGCCTGGAATTAAAGTATTGAACAATTAATTGACCAGTCAATAATATTTTACTCCTTTATAAGGAGGGTTCCCAACGAGTAACACCCAAACGAGTAACACTGTTACTCGTTGGGAATTTTTGTCCCAACGAGTAACACCACTCCCATGGTGTTACTCGTATAACACCATAGATAAATCGCTATCAGCGTCATAAAATCGAAACGGCATATTAGCATTCCTATTAGTAACATGGGACTAATATCAAAATGACACCTAAATGATAGTTAGCATAACGGCCTAGTACAACAGTATAAAATAGACGAACAAATATATAGTAACAATTCCGCTCCTCTCCAACGAAAACTCTGAAAGAATTCGACACGTGTTTCGCGTTTTCGTGTTTGTCTTTCTGTTCGGCAGTAGGCGAGGCAAAATGTCTGCGGAGTTTTTGCAGTAGTGTGTCTTTGTTTGCACGCAGCGAGCCTACTGTTTCCTGAGGATGCTTCGTTGAGAGGCGAAACACGTGTCGAATTCTTTCAGAGTTTTCGTTGGGAGAGGAGCGGAATTGTTACTATATATTTGTTCGTCTATTTTACACTCTTCTATGGATTTCAGCAAAGTCACGCTTGAATCAATTTTTTGGCCCAGTACAAATCAATACAAATTAAATTTAAAAAATTACATTAAGGTACAGCTCTTCTATGGACAACTGTATCATAATATAACTTTTTTCCATTACGATACAACTTCACTTGGACCAAGGAGGTTGCAATGCAGTTTTTCTATACATAATCTGTGGACGCGGCGCAACACGCTCGCGCGTATGGATTTTGACGCTAAACAACAAAATAAATGCAAATCTAGGCTGTAATTTTACGCAAATTTCATTGTCAAATTAGTTTTTAATTAAAAAATGTCTGAAAACGACAGTAGCGATACTGAAGAAAATTTTACACCACCGGACATTCTCGAAGCTGCAATGAACAAATGAACCTCTTACCGGCGAAATCTAGAGGGTATTACAATAAATGTTACCAAGACTTTAAAATATAATATTACCTATTTCATGAGATTAGATAAAGTAGTGTATGAAACTGCACATAATTTGATCTTAAAACACTCGTGTGATGCTATAAAAAACATCGTCATCTGATGGATTCATTATCATCAGACGACGATGACAATTTGCTCTTCTTGACCTCGACTTCTGATCCTTAGGTAAAAAAGGTTCTAATCCCTGTCAGTTTACAATTCGAAGACGTTTGCCATGTGCATGAAAGGAGCCTCTGTGAGTCACACTAAATCCTATCACCACACTGGTTCTCAGTCTCTTTTCATAACTGACTTAAAGCAGGCAGACCCTAATAGAACCGTAACACGAATTATGGAGGATTATCAAACTTTTTTTGTTTATACAACTTTGTAAACAAACAACAAGCATACGCATACGGCCCACCTGATGGAAAGCAGTTACCGTAGCCTATGGACGCCTGCAACACCAAAGGCATCATACGCGCGCTGCCGACCCTGAGACATAAAGATGAAAAGTCTCACGTGCCTGTAATTACACCGGCACCCGTACCCTTCGAACCGAAACACAGCAATGCGAGCACTACTGCTTGGCGGCAGAAATAGGTACGGCGGTAGTTACTTCCCCGGACGAACTCTTTCACAAGAAGTTCTACCACTAACAACTCCTTACCTTTCTTCTTTAACGCTATCATCGTCCGAGGAGCAGGGATCCGGCTCGAAGACGTCGTCGAAGACCTCGGGCTCCGGTTGCGGCTCCGGCTCCAGGGGTACTTCCGGGTCCTCTAGCTCACACTTTATCTCCACTTGCTCCATCTTCTGCTCCGAGGTGGTGTTCGCAGCAAATTCGAATTTTGTTGGAATACTTTCCTGGAAATGTATTTTTGTTATGACATCATCAACATTATCATCAGCCTATAGAAGCCCACTGCTGGACATTTTTAACCTCAACCTTTGGCTGGGCCATCAGCCTCTAGAGGGGTCAGGGGTCTCAAGAGGTCTCGAGGGTCGAGTGGGTCTTTTGAGAGGTCAAAAGGTCCACTGGTATTGGTGAAACTTGCCCACTTCCTTCTCAACTTAAGTATCCTCAAACTTGGCTGGGCCAGCGGCTTCTATAGGGGTCAAGGGTACCGAGAGACCCCTCTCAGGGGTAGTCTGTTTTAGGTTATGCTTACCTTTTCTTCCTTCTCAACTTTAGTAGCCTCAACCTTGGTCAGGCTAGCGGCGTAATTCAGAGAGGGGTCAGGGATCTCAAGAGATCCCTCTAAGGGGTCCTCTGTTTTTGATTAATCTTACCTTTTCTTCCTTCTCAACTTTAGTAGCCTCAACCTTGGTCAGGCTAGCGGCGTCTAGAGGGGTCAAGGGTACCGAGAGACCCCTCTCAGGGGTAGTCTGTTTTAGGTTATGCTTACCTTTTCTGCCTCAACCTTGGTCAGGCTAGCGGCGTAATTCAGAGAGGGGTCAGGGATCTCAAGAGACCCCTCTAAGGGGTCCTCTGTTTTTGATTAATCTTACCTTTTCTTCCTTCTCAACTTTAGTAGCCTCAACCTTGGTCAGGCTAGCGGCGTCTAGAGGGGTCAGGGATCTCAAGAGACCCCTCGAAGGGGTCCTCTGTTTTTGGTTAATTTTACCTTTTCTTCCTTCTCAACTTTAGTACCCTCAACCTTGGTCAGGCTAGCGGCGTCTAGAGGAGTCAGAGATCTCAAGAGACCCCTCGTAAGGGGTCCTCTATTTTTAGTTAATCTTACCTTTTCTTCCTTCTCAACTTTAGTATCCTCAACCTTGGGTAGGCCAGTGGCCACTGGAGGGGCACTATTAGGCCATTCACCCCACGGGTCCTCTGTTTTCGGCTTCTTGGTTTCTGTCTGCATTTTGAATTGTTCCTCTAACTCATTAAGATATGGTAGGATTGCGTTGTAATCTGTAATTAAGATTATTTAATTGAGTGCTACAATTAACTCACCTCACCTCGCCTCTCACCTCTGTGGCGCAGCGGGCGAGCGGCTAAGATGCGAGAGGTTGCGGGTTCGATTACCGCTGCGGGACAAACGTTTGCACGATCTGCAAATATTTGTTCCGGTCTGGGTATTATGGTACCATGGTACTCGTAGTTCCTGATACTCACGACACAGGGAATCCTAGTGTGGGATCAGGACTACGTGTATGTGCCCCCCAAACACCCAATGTTTGGCGGGGCGGTGGGGGGTGTCACGAGGTCCTTTTCTGGGCATCCATACCTCACCCTTTGCCTATAGATAGACAATTGTCCAGCGTGAGGCGCTAACTTAGCGATAAAAAGAGACGGCATTACTAGGAACAATTGGATGACACCTGGAAATTTTGAAGGTCACAGGCGGTCGGTGGTCGGTGGATTGAAAACGTTCGCTGTGTCATTCTATTGAGGAGGCCTATCTATGTATGTGTGTGTGAGGTGTATGTGTATGTGAGGTGTATATGTGTGTGTGAGGTGTATGTGTATGTGTGCGTGTGTGGGTGTATGTGCATATTAGTGTATGTGTGGTGTATGGGTGTATGTGTGTGTGTGTGTATATATCTATGTCATGTTATGTTTTGTTTATATTATTATTATCTTAAGGTGTACCAATATTTTCTATTCTATTCTTTGTCCAGCATTGGGCTTCTACAGAGCGATGATGAAAACTTACCGTATGGTTCCCCATCTAACTTCTGATCAGCGTGTTTCTTGTCGAAGTGTTTCGTTAAAACTTCAAATCTAAAACAACACACATACATATTTAAATCAATTGTTAAATTATATTCGAAAAAGCCTATGCAACATATTGGCATGTTTTTTTTCTTTCGCCAGAAGTGAAACCTAGGTCATATGTTAGAGGACTATATGAGACATAAATAGCCAAAAAAACCAAGTGTATCAACCGTAACTGAACTAGGATAAAGAGAAGAGTCGTTTGTTCACCGTGGTACGATTAGGTAGTACCACAGAATAAATATTAGTACAAGTATTAGTAGTGTCTTTTGACTACTGCATCCATTTACAGCACAAAATGCACGCGAAGTCATATTTGCGCGGGAAACTTATTGTGCAAGCGCTGAGGCGTGCGCCCGACAACCGACTGTCACTTGTTGCCTTTGGGAAACGGCTTGGATGTAGGTAAATAACGCGCGACCTTGAGCGAGTGGTGGTGGTAGTACCATCAATGGTGCCAACTATTGTTTGCCGTCGTTCCATTACATCGATGGTACCATTCCAAATAACTCTTTATCGCCTGCAACGCAGGAGGTTGCGGGTTCGATTCCCGCCTCGGAACGAATATTTGTACGATCTGCAGATAATTGTTCAGGATGTTCTGGGTATTTGCTATGCATAATAAAAAATATCTATCTATGTAATGTATCGTATTAAGTATATCAGTTATCTAGTACCTTAACGTGAAATTGGAATGGAGATACCTTATACCCTGGATCAGCACATAGACCACTTTTCATCATCATCATCAATTTTCATCATTGTTCACGCGAAACTTTGCCAATTTGCCATAATCACCACACTTGGCAGGCGGATTGGTGTTGTGTTTTTTTTTTTTTTTTTTATGTGATGGCTCGACAAACTGGCATACGGCCCACCTGATGGTAAGCGGTTACCGTCGCCTATTGACATCTGCAACACCCGAGGCATTGCCAATGCGTTGCCTGCCTTGGAGGACCCTTTTCACATTTTTTTTGAAGCTGTGCATATTGTAGTTAAGCGGAAAAACCTCAGAAGGGAGCTCATTCCACAATTTGCACGTATGTGGGAGAAAAGATCTCGTAAAGCGAGCTGTACGAGATACCCACACATCGATGATGTGTGGATGAGCTCCCAATCGATGTCGAGAGGTGCGATGATAAAACCTGGAAGCGGGTATAAGCTCAAATAGTTCCTCAGAGCACTCCCCATTATAGAGTCGATAAAAAACACAGAGCGAGCCGATATCTCGGCGCAGGCTCAGCGGCTCTAGTGTACTAGTGAGCTTGGGATCGTTGACGATTCTAACGGCTCTTCTCTGTAGGTTCTATGTAGGTGGATGCTGCTGCCCATCTCCTTAGGACATCCACGGGAGGAAACGGAGGGGTCTATCCTTAGGCCGGACACACAAGGGCATTATCTGACCTCATCATCACCTGTAGAAATCCACTGCTGGACATACGCCCTAGAATGGTCTTGAGCCGTCTCCATCCACTGACTTCCTGCGACGTTTATAATGTCTTTAGCCCATCGAGTGGAGGTCCTTCCTCTACCGCATCGTCCGGTTTGTGGTCGCCACTCGAGAACCTTTATTCCACATCAGTTGTCAGTTCTGCGAGCTATTACCTGACTTACCGAAAAAAGTACTTGAAGCATATGCGACACTGGTGACGGATGGCAAGATGAATTCTCTTGTTGTGCCTCCCGAGTTTACTCGCAGTTATAAACGTGTGACCGCAGTAATTACAAACATATGGCTTTTCATCTGAATTAAAAAAAAAGCAGTATTTTTAAAAACAAGCTTTTGAAGTAATCCTCCGGCTTTAGGCCTTTAGCTTAAGTAGTTATTACCTTGGGTTTTTTTTTATTGTATGTTTGTCAGTAAAAAAGGTTTTATTTAACTTGTTCTGAATATTGTGTTTGTAACAAGCTTTTGTGTAACATTATTTGTATATTTGGGTGTTTGTAACAAGATTTTATTCAATATGGTTTGTATGTTTGGGTGTTTATAACAAGTTTTTAGTTAACATACCTTGTATGTATGTAACACGCTTTTATTTAACATAATTTTGTATGTTTGTGTGTTTGTAACAAGCTTTTATTTTACATTTGGGTGTTTATAACAAGTAATATGTTTGTGTGTTGTTGCAAGCTTTTATTTAATCGGCATCATCATCCCATGGAGACGGAAAGTAGACAACGGAACTCCTCGACGGATAATAGCAGGCTGGCCATATTTTGGGCTCATTTGCTCACTAATAGCATAAAGCCAAAATTTTAAATTTTATGAAATAAAAAGTATTCCTATTTTATTAATTTAAATGAAAAGCCATATGTGTAACTAGGGCAGAAGTTTATAACGGCGAGAACCCCGGGAGACACAGAGAATACCTTGCAATCCGGTTTATTTTATCGATGAGTCAGTACACCTTATTACATGAGACCTTACCATGAGCTCTTAAAGCGATTCAGTTCAAAAACTATTCAGTACAAAATATGGGTTCCGTGATGTCCGCAGCTATATTTAAAGACACAGTAGCAGAAGGTCAATAGACTACTGCGATTAAAGTTCAATAATGACGGTTATCAACTACGAACCGATATTTTGTACTTAATAGTTTGAACTGAATCGCTATAAGAGCTCATGGTAAAGCCTCTGTGGTCCTACAAGAAAAAACCAGGGATACGACCAACGAATCATTTGACTCACCGATTAAAGAATTTATAGCAAATCCGACACTGGTACCGGATAGCTAAGTGTATTCTTTTCTTATGCCTCCCAAGCATACTCGCTGTTATAAACTTCTGGCCGCAGTCCTTACATACATACGGCTTTTCATCTGAATTAATAAAATATCAACAAGGTTTAGTTTAAAAACATAATTAACTATTTCAAAACAAATTTATTGTTAACTTAACACACTTACACTTTACAGGTTAGTGCTACAGTTTAAGTAAAACCATAATAAACGTTAACGCATGCAATTCTAAGTTTCTTAAAAGTATCGAGAGTTACATTTTACAAATTATTGAATGTAATATATCATTATTATTCAAGCTCTTATTACTTTAGTCTTCTACCGAATGATTATTAAAATTAGTGAGCTGATCAAAATGAGGCCACATACGGTCATTCTACTACTTTCCATAGAGGAAATTCTTTATCTACCTTCCTTCTCCATGGGGTGATAATGAACATAAAATAAATGCTTGTAACAAACACATAGGTACATAAAAAGTAAATAAAAGCTTGTTACAAACACAACATATCAGGCCAGTCCAATAAAATGTTAACAAACACAAACGTACACGCAAAGTTAAATAAAATACATCATCATCATCATCATCAGCCATTAGACATCCACTGCTGAAAGAGTCCTCCCCAATAGAACACAATGGTGGTATTTGCCATATTCACTACTCTTGGCAGATGGATTGGTGATTGCAGTACTGGTGTTGAGTACTCAGGTGGATGCTGCTGCCCATCAACTGGTGTAATCCGTTAATTGGATTTTGCGACATCCACGGGAGTAGACGGGAGAGGTTTATACTTAGGACGGACACACCACGGCCTAAAAAAATTACAAGTCACATGGTGTACCGGGACATGCATGATCTGCAAATATCTGAGATTTGGAGTTAGTCCGGGGAAGTACTACCACCGTACCTATTTCTGCCGCCAAGCAGTAGTGTTCGCATTGCTGTGTTTCGGTTTGAAGGGTACGGGTGCCGGTGATATTACAGGCACATGAGACTTTTCATCTTTATGTCTCAGGGTCGGCAACGCGCGTGTGATGCCTCTGGTTTTACAGGCGTTCATAGGCTACGGTAACTGCTTTCCACCAAGGAGCATAAAAAAAAAAATTGTTCCTGGTCTGGGTGTTGTAGTACCATGATGAATCCTAGTGTGGAATGGCCCTGCTGCTATATAAAACGTTCGGAAGGGTTTCCGATCAGATTCGTTAGTTTTTCACTTCGATGTGGTAAGTAACTAAAACAATTACCTATGAATGTAAGAATTTTTTAGAATATATAGAAATTTGGAAATTGGGGATTAACAACAATTTTACTAATGTTTAGTCACTCAAAAACAGCACCCCAGCTAGTGTCAAATAAAATCATGTAAAAATAACAAATTGTTCTTACCTGTATGAGATCGTACATGTATCTTCAAATAATAACTCAGAGCAAATTTCTTGTTGCAAGCAAAACATTTGTACACTTCATCTTTTTTATTCCCTATCTCCTTATCCATTTTCTCATCACCATTACCACTTTTAACATCATTTTTTACATCAACCAATTCTCCTTTCGTAACATCTTCATTTTTCACATCAGTTTGACCATTGAAATCGGCAGCTTTCTCTGTTCCCACATAACCATCTTCTGGTTTGATCTCTAATTCAAATTCGCTCTTAACTTTGGAGTCCTTTTTTTTCTTTTTTTTATCCTTTTTAATTTGTTTACGCTTCTTTAGATTTTGGATCCGTATATCGTAACTGGTTACACGGTTGCTATGCACTGTTACATGCGCATCAAGCTCTTTTAAGTCTTGAAACGATATATTGCAGACGGAACATCCGTAGAATTTAAAATCCTTATCAGTTACCTTCTTATTCCAGTAGTTACTCGTTCTCCCTTTCAACTTTTTCACTCTTTTAATCTTTATTTTTGATATATCCGGTTTAATATCTTGTTCTTCTTCTACGTTCGTGTTTGTCTGTTCTGTGGTTGCGTTCTGATCATTATTGGTAACATTTTGAGTGTCTGTCGTGGTATTTTGGCTTTTACTAAGGCCTTCTGTATCGTTATCGTCTTGTTCAGCATTACATGATACGTTCTGATTGTATGGTAAGTTAGGTGGGTAGTAATCTTTGTTCGGGAATGGGTAAGGGTTGTTAGGTTGTGCAGGTGAGATGTTAGGTTGGGGATGAAAGGGTGGTTGGTATGGTGCATTGTAATTTTCGTACGAACTGAGCGGGTCAGAATCCATGGTGTTGGTCTCCATCGTGGTGAGCTGGAAAAATTGTAATGAGTTTTTAAGGTATCATACGTCAACAAGAAACAACGAGACTTTTATCAATTCGTTTGTTTTATTAGGTTGTTATTTTGACGACCTCTGTGGCGCGGCGAGCGAGAAGTCAGCTGAGATGCAAGAGGTTGTGGGTTCGATTCCCGCTGCGGGACAAATGTCTGTATGATCTGCAAATATTTGTTCCGGGTCTGGGTATTATGGTACCATGGTACTCGTAGTGTTTGATACCCACGACACGTAAGATTACGTATGTGACTGTTGGGTGTTATGTTATTTACTATTACTATTATTTATTTATAGAAGAGCAGCTTTCGCTGATGTGTCTACGTCACACAGTGTTCAAATTTAGTTTTGAAATATTGTCTCTTAGTTTTGGTAAATTTTTTTGAGCACTGATTTATTTGTTCGAAGCCAGATGTCGAGTTTGTTTTTGAATGCATTGACGCCGTTACTGCTACGCGTCTACTGATAGCGCATTCCAATTGTAAACCACTCTACTGCTGAAGAAGTGATGAGCAGCAAGTGAGATGGCAGTGCCACGGTTTAACTAACTAGTACATCATTGGTTTATTTATAAGTATATCAAGCGTAGCGTGTGCTGTCTTATAAAACCTTGCTTTTGTACTGAATTGCTATATGAGCTCATGGTAACCCCCCAGTACAGACTTTTTCCCCGAAGAGGTAGGCAGGGCAACAAAGGGCCTCTTCACCATGGGTTGGACAATCGCAAGAATAAAGACGTGGTGAGTCCACAACCAACTCGGCTAAAGCTTTCTTCCATTAATAGCACACTCCTAAATAAGCCAGCAGAAAGTCTACAGTAAGTGCATGTTGTCAGTGATGACTTACGGCACTGAGACATAGTCGCTGACTATTAGCCTAATATACAAGCACAAAGTGATGCAGCGGGCTATGGAAAGAGTTATGCTCGGAGTTTCACTACAAGATAGAATCCGAAATGAGGAGTTCCATATAAGAACCAAGATCACATAGCCCTCAGTATCAGCAAGCTGAAGTGGCAATGGGGAGCCCAAAAAAAAAGGGCAGGGAAAAGCAAAAAATGGGGAAGGGGGTTCCCGAGTAGTGACCACAAACCGGATGATGGAGGGTAGGTAGGCTAGACCAACCAAAGACATTATAAAAGTGGCAGGAAGTCGGTGATGAAGGTTGGGAAACTGTTGGTCATGGCATTCTATGGGGGAGGCCTGTGTCCAGCAGGGAACTTCTATAGGCTGATGATGATGAAGACATTGCTTTGAATAAGGGCAGATACCTTGCGGAGGTAGACAATCCTCTTATACTTTAACATTCATTATACAAAGCAATTAAAATTTATGTTCAATTCAAGGTTGTTGGTGTAAAAGTCATAAAAAAAATATTTTAAATGTGCGATTATTAGTTGTGTAGTACATACTTACTTCTATGAAGAACAACAGGGTTTTAGAACAAGAAACTAAGGTCTACAAATAAAGAAAATACCACAGCTATTATAGGGATAATCTTTGTAAACTTTTTACTTGTATCAGTCTATAAGACTAGTTTTAGAGCAAACCTCGATCATCCAATATTAAAAATTAACTATGTTAGTTAGTTTAACTTGCAGAATATATAAACAAACAAAAATTGAATGGTTTACAGCAAAATTACTTAAAAAACCAGAGATTTACACTAAATTGCGACTGTGAAGCCAGATAATCAATACCGTGAGGGCAAAAAAACGTACCTGCGACGAGTTGTCTCAACAAAAAATACACTTTTTAGGTTTCAACGACTTGATACACTAATGTATATTATAGTTCCCTCCATCATAATATCATCTAAACACCACATTGTTCACTTTAATACGTTGCCAATGAAATTCGCAACATTCAAGCTAAGTTCTAACTGCAATTAAGCAGTCTTTAACAAAGATTAATTAAAAATAATTCCAATATTTTTCATCTGGCTGACTGAAACTTTGTCAATGGCAGGGAGTGAGTGGCAGATTACGGCAGTGTTGCCTTTAATTAAAAAAAATATGTGTTTACCCCATTTTTATTGATTTTCAGGGTTCCTTGAGTGCGCATGAAACCCCTCGAAAGATAGCTCGTAGTGCTGGAGGAGCTAATCTAATATATTATCTTTTTTTTAATTTTAAACTACCTCTTCACATCCCAATGCCATTATGCATCCCTCAATACTGCTGGTCGTTTTATAAACTGTAACTTGTTTTTGCTCATATAGATTTTTGATTATTTTGATCGAAGGCAAGCTCATTGTGTTTTAGTTATTCATCATCATCACTAGTCTATATACGTTCACTGCTTGTCAAATTATGGATTTGTCATAATCACCACATTTGGCAGGTGGATTGGTGATCGCAGAAATAAATATTGTGCATGACCACTTTTACATAGGTACATAGCTAAGATATGTTACTTGACAGGTTGCATAAGCCCATTGCCACATATAGGAGTAAAACCCAACAGCACATGCCTTCAAGTTTTTAGTTCTTCAAGTTTTCAGTTTCATTACGATGCGATGTTGTCCTTCACTGCTTTGTGCACGTATTTCACCGTCCATTTTTAGTTAGGTAATTTTACCAGCATAGCATGCATATAAACAATCATCCATCATCGACAAGACTACGAAGAAACTCATTTAAAATATTTAAGTCATTGTGCAGAACTCGGTGGTAAATTATTTAGATGCTGGCAGCAGTACTTTACACTGTCAAAATATCTATAGATGCAATATATGGCAATGAATGAGAACGTTTCGTTTCACCGAGATTTATAAAGGAAACTCAAAATAAATTAGAATGGAACGCTATGTAAATATGTAGAGCGCGTTTTTTGGAAATATTTCTTGATACTTCATCTAGCGCGCGACAACGCGACGCGACGCGACCGACGCGCGACGTCGCGGACAGAGCCCCTCTACTGCTCCTTCCATGAGGTATTATTTAGGCTTCTTCCAATTATAAACAGAAATCAGAACGTGGCGTGGAGAACATGTGGAGTTATGATGAAGACAAAATACCTAATTTAATTTATGCATTACATAGTTCAATCCATTTTGGACTCCTTTGGATGAGAAGTTAAGAGGATATTATCCACCAGATATTAAAGTGAGCGTCGTCAATCCTTTTCGAATAGATAAATACCATGTACAGCTATATGTAGTCCTAGTTTTCTACCTAGCTCTCTTTATTGAGGTCTATGGCAACAGTAATTGCAAAACATGTCTTGTATAATTTTATGCTGTCGGTCAATCGCCATCGCATACATGCATCATACATGCATAGAGGTAACATACTGACGAATGGAAAACCGGTTCAGTGCAGAAATACCACAGCGTAGGGTACCTATTCTCTGTTCTATAAGAGATACTAACCTACGCACAGTTCCATTCCGGACGATACCTAATCGTAATCTCCTGGATGGAATGTATATTGTTTGCGTGGTTGCTAAGAATTTTAACATGTCTAGAGCTACACACGCCTCAGTAATATAGTTTATTCTTACAAATGTATCTACCTAAACCTAATCAGTTAAAATATATAATTATGTATTCACCTACATAAGGTTATGCAAACATACATTTGCAGTTGTAAAACTGATAACTTAAATGTTTACATAGAAAATATTTTTTTACAACTGCAATTCAAAGTTTGTAGCGACAAGATAACAATGCAAAGTTAAGTCTGCTTCGAAAGTTTGGTATTTTAGTCGTTATACCTAGGAGATAAAATTAATTTTTACTAGTTTTGTATCAAAACGTTATCTTGGAGCTCTATTACAAAATATTATAGTGATGTGTGACGAATAATTTTAGAAGTTATTAAATAATCGAATCATTCAATTAAATGTATGAGTACTAATATATTATATTAGTACTCATACATTATCATGGTAGGTATGAGTTTTTAATTTTTGGAGCACTGATCTCCAAAAATTAAAAACTAAAAATTATGACGCGTCATAATTTTTAGTTTTTATGGCATGATATGAAATTATGACGCGTACGTAGGTAGCTGTAGACCTACAGCTACCTACCTACGAGTCATAATTTCATAGCATGGCAGTCGGGCTCAAGCCAATACCTCTATATATTTTATCTGTAGCATATTAGTACATTATAAATGATAAATAGGTAACTTACTTAGGTAGTAGGTACATAAACTAGTACGATATTTATCTACCTTTGTCATTGACGTTATTTACCAATATATCTAAAGCGATAGGTACCTCATCAAAATTAAAACCCCAACAGAAATAGCTATTTGTTTTGAACAAAGTTTATTCAGCTTTCGTTCGATATAAATGAATAAATAAAAGAATAAATTAACTCAACACAACACAAACATCACTATAATGTATCAAATTATCAATCACTATTCTCAAACAATCAGTCTCGCGGGAAACTCGACCGCGGGAGGTCGCGTTCGCTGATGCAATAAAAAAAACGTTATTTACATTTGAACTTTTCGGTGCACGCAATTCGTATTGTATTCTAATTATTTTGAATCAGTCTTCTGTGTTGTGATTGGTTAGTTTTGATTGTGTTGTCAATGTGCTGTTTTATAAGGCTTTACCATAGAAGCGGTTTTATTAGTGGATGAATGGTTTCTTTGTCAAGGTAAGTTTGCTAGGCAATTTTAAACTACTAAATGATAGGTTAGCGAAATTATAAGATACGAACACGATCCATAGCTCCGTTGTCAAGACTGGTTCACTCTTGTTATTGAAATGTTCTTTTGTCGCTATCTATTACATGCTAGATATATCATGATTTTCAATGATCAAGATTGTTTTTCCTTTCGGGTAAGGTCATGAAAGAAGAAATCTTCCATGGGTTAGGTCTTGACCATAACTTGAAATAAGTAAAAAAAATAAAAAATAACCAACTTAATAAAAATAACATAACATAAAACACCCAACAGTCCCTACGTAGTCACCACATTTAGGATTCACGTGTCGTGGTTATCAGGAACTACGAGTACCATGATACCATAACACCCAGATTCGGAACAAGTACCTACTTGCAGATCATACAAAACATTTGTTCTGCAGCGGGAATCGAACCCGCAACCTCTCGCATATCAGCCGTCTACTCGTCCGCCCCGGGGCGGGCGGGGCTGCGCGGGCGCGGCCCTCCGCGCCATACACAGGTCATTAAATATGAATGTGTTATAATATATCTAACGAATTAACGGTTATTAATTCTTTAAATAATATAATATATTCAAGTTATTTTTTATAATACTTGGTAAGCAAACAAGCATACGGTCCACCTGACGGAAAGTAGTTACCGTAGGCTATGGACGCCTGCAACACCAGAGGCATCACACAACGCGCTGCCGACCGATGAAAAGTCTCATGTGCCTGTAATTTCACCGGTACCAGTACCCTTCAAACAGCAATGCGAGCACTACTGTATGGCGGCAGAAATAGGTACGGTGGTAGTACTTCCCTGGACGAACTCTTTCACAAGAAGTTCTACTACTAACAAAAAATATAAATATCATTTTGAAGAAATACCACAACGGTGGTAACGTAAGGATAAAAATGTGAGATTTTTAAAATGCGCCCTAAGCGTAGCCACGGGGAGGTTAGGGGGTTTAAATCCGCTCTCCCCCCACCCCCCATATTCAAAATGTTACATTATTATCATATTGAAATGAGGGTATTGTCTTAGTGACCCAAGGTAAGGGATGGCAGTAATATATTGTAAGAGAGAGACTGCCTCTAGCGTACTCTTTGTAAACATCAATTTCCATACAAAAATCCGTGTTACACAACACCAACGTCCGTGTCATCTAAGGTTCTAACAAACAATTGCCTCTTGCAGAGATTAAGGTGGGGGTCGCTAACTATACTTTTAGTTAGCGACACCGCATTATTTCGCTTATAACTTCTAAAGTATTGAGGCACTAATTATCTAACTATGGTCACTATTTGACACAATTTAGGCACTATTTATTGCATGTAAAAAAAAAACAAATTCGATCTGGGGGTCGCTAACTATACAGACACTTGTTTATGTATCCCTACATAATGACGCTACGTGCCGTAACTTGTATGGCATACGTGTATTATCAATTATATACTGCAATTCTTTTGTTTTTGCATGACGTTAGGGGAATAAGAGTTTGTCATACAAAAATACGTCACAGTTACCGACCACAAAATGATTTATAGCACGTTGTGTTAATGTATCTAAACCTATACAATTATGTACCAACCTAATAAATACTAGTGGTTCGCCCCGAACTGAGACCTCGCGATAACACCTTTATAAGCCCGACTACTTAACTAAGTAATTTCCATAGTATGTATTATTATTTTTGAAAATTTTCACCTCGAGGTCTACCAGAACAGTACAGGATCTATCAGTAAATACTCTAATTTCCTACACATCATCGAAATAACCTTTGAATAGGGCTAAGCAACGGGCGTAATACTACATACCTGTTAGTACCTATATCAAGTACCTGACGAATTAATTGATAACGTCCTTTTTATGAAAACCATAGAACTCCAACCTCATTCAAATTCCTAGAAATGGGAGGTCAACAATGGATGTTATATTGGTTTCGGTTTTATGGAGTACAAGTTTCTAAATTCTTCAATTTCAGACTTTTCCCTGTAGTTGTGACACAAAAGCCACAAGCATACCAAATTTCAGCATTGTGGGATTGCTGGAAGCACCCTAGAATTTTTGATTTTTACGTTTTTTATTTTTCCTAATATCTCGAAAACTACTAAGGCTAAATACTTACAAAAACAGTTTTGAAATGTCCAACCAAAGCGCTTTTATTAGACACCCCACTTGATCTGACTTTCTCACTTTTTTTTTTTTACCCCCTCTTGAACCCCAATATCTCAGCAACCCCCTGACCGATATAGCTCATAACCTTACCTACAAATTGTACCAATACTATCTACCCCCATACCAAATTTCATGAAGATCGGATTAACGGTTTGGAAGTTTTCATCGGACAAACATACATACATACATACATACATACAACGCCGATTCTTCCAACTTGACTCAGAGAACTCGCTTCGCTCGTTCAATAAATGCTGGACATTTCACACAACTTTATCGAGCCCCAAGCTAAGCAGAGCTTGTGTTATGGGTACTAGATAACTGATATACTTAATACAATACATTACATAGATAGATATTTTTTATTATACATAGAAAAATACCCAGAACACCCTGAACAAATATCTGCAGATCGTACAAATATTTGTTCCGAGTCGGGAATCGAACCCGCAATCTCCTGCGTCGCAGGCGAACCTTCGCCCACCACACCGCCACAGAGGTCGTCAACCAGAAGAACCAAGGTCACGAACATAGCTCTTAGAATTAGCAAGTTTTATTTTATTTATTTATTTATAAAAATTATTAAAAATGTATTGATGAAAAAAGTTTATTATAGCCTTGACGAGTTTTTTAATGACAAGACATTTGTTTAATTTTTCATTTTAATTTCAATTGTGTTTTTTTTTTACTGTACTTGTTTGACATTTTTTATTTTTATTTACGTACCTACTATTTTTAAGTTTAAATTGCGACACCCATACTGGGTACATAATTATGACACCTACCACCTAAGTAGAATAAGTATATTACTCATGACATTACTCTTATCTACATAATTATGATGCAATAAAGAATTGAATTTGAATTTGAAGTTGAAGTGGCAATGGGCAGGTCATATAGCTCGCAGAACTGACAACTGTTGGGGAATAAAGGTTCTCGAGTTTCGACCACAAAGCGGACGAACGAAGGCCCTCCATTCGATGGACTAAAGACAGACCTCGCAGGAAGTCGGTGGATGGAGGCGGCTCAAGACCGTTCGTCGTGGCATTCTAAGGGGGAGGCCTATGTCCAGCAGTGGACTTCTAGGCTGAAGATGATGATAGTAACAATTGAATACGTAATATACCAACTGGAATGTAAGTATGAAACAGAAACCTTGGAACTCTTCAAGGTTCTACAAAGTTCTGTGCCATTAAACCTGCTGGTAGGTACTTGAGGTGGCTGAATACGAAATCATTGTTGACTTATTTATTTATAACCTTGAATAAATATTTTTTATAAAAGGTTATAAAATGGTTTCGGAACGAAGTTTCTTAGCGTACTTGGCGAATGAGAGCTAAGTAAGGCCCATTGACTTATTGGGTCATTCCTTGTTACGGTACGCCGAAATAAATTTTATGTTGAAAAATGTATCAGATAATTGTTCTGGGTATTTTTCTATGTATAACAAAAAATATCTATCTATGCAATGTATTGTATTAAGTATATCAGTTATCTAGTACCCATAAACACAAGCTCTGCTTAGCTTGGGGCTGGATAATGTTGTGTGAAATGTCCAGCGTTTATTTATTTATTCTACGCATTTCTTTATTTCGGATTCTATCACGTAGTCAAACTAGCATAGCTCTCTCCATAGCCCGCTGCGTGACATTGAGCTACTCAATTAATATTGAGCAATTTAAATGCAATATAAGTTTGTATAGATGGAAACCAGGCTTGATTAACCTTGAAATAATAATTCAAAACCATATTAGAGCTAGAGCTACCAAACGTGTCTCATTAATATGCCACGCTGTGCTCTGAGGCGCTGGTACATTTAAGAGGAGGTTACTACACGTACGCGAACGATGTTTACTTCTATCAGAGACTACTGCTTCTATTTAAACTTAAATATACCAAAATTTCGATTAAAGAAAGTAAGTGGGTCTTTTATGGGGAATTCTGTACGGTTCTATAATAAACTTCCAGAAGGTGCATCTAAACTTCCTATTCGAAGATTTAAATCCTTCATAAAGAACCATCTAAGTAATTAATAACTTTTCATTTAAAAAACCGACTTCCGCCATTGTATTCGACTAAATAATTTTGGATGAAAAAAAAATTATGAAAGAACCATAGTGGTGAAAGTATTATGATACTTTCTGAATGCAAATGCTTGGTGTCTTGCTGAAAATATCAAAATCGCCATATGTATGCCTACAATATTTGAGGAGTTCCCTCAATTCCTCATGGATCCCATCATCAGAACTGGATTCTGAAAAAAATGGGACCAATCTGGAAGTATATCTATTCAAATAAACAAGCATATATCTGCTTAAAAGGAGATTCCAAAACCTGTATGTAAATTTTATTATAAGTTAAAGAAATAAACATTTTTAATTTTTTTTTTTTTTTTTTTTAAATAAAAAAAGAATTTTCCAAATCGGTTCATAAATGCCGGAGATATGCGGTAACAAACATTAAAAAAAAAAAAAAAATACAACCGAATTGAGAACCTCCTCCTTTTTGGGAAGTCGGTTAAAAAAGCGTACACACGTAGTAGCAGACGTGGTAAGATATCTGTATCTGAGCGCGTATCTGTTCATATCGCTCTCTATACTAAACCCAAGGAGCAGCACACACGTAGCAGATCACTTATATTTTACCGTCAAGCATCTGTAGGCACCGACATACTATATCAAAAGATGGACAGATGATATCTGTGTATACAAATTGAAATACAATACAGTTTAAAGGTTTCCGCGTGAATGTATCATTTTCGTATATTATAGTATCTGCTACGTGTGTGATACCTTCAGATGCGATAAGTTTTTATACGCATATAAATGTTACCGCATCTGCTACGTGTGTGATGCACTTAACACTCTTGATATGCTCTTGATGTAGAACACGAACCCCGGCTATTTTTTTTTATTTTTTTATGCTACTTGGCAAGCAAACAAGCTAACGGCCCACCTTATGGAAAGCAGTTACCGTAGCCTATGAACGCCTGCAACACCAGAGGCATCACACGCGCGCTGCCGACCCTGAGACACAAAGATGTAAAGTCTCATGTGCCTGTAATTTCACCGGCACCCGTACCCTTCAAACAGAAACACAGCAATGCGAGCACTACTGCTTGGCGGCAGAAATAGGTACGGCGGTAGTACTTCCCCGGACGAACTCTTTTACAAGAAGTTCTACTACTAACAAAATGCCATGCACGAGTCTCACTCGCAATTGCTCGTTTAATGTATTTGGGCTTTGGCTTTTAGCATTTTTAGTATCTCTACTTGAATGATTAAAATATAATTAACCTGATTTCATACTAAACTGTTTTACAAAGTAATTTTCCGTTTAAACTTTTTCTTAACAATACAATTTTGAATAGTTTTTTTTTATACTAACTTGACAAGCAAACAAGCATACGGCCCACCATGGGCCCACCTGAGAGCTGATTCTATGTTTTGACAAGCAATTGACACGGACGTCTCGTGTAGTGTAGTGTGAATTTTTGTATGGAGACACTGATGAGCGCCCCTAGCGTACACTCTGTGAACTTCATTTTCCATATAAAAATCCGTGTTACACTACACCTGACGCCCGTGCCAATTGCTTGTCAAAACGTAGAATCAGCTCTCTGATGGAAAGTTGTTACCGTAGCCTATGGACGCCTGCAACACCATAGGCATAACGCGCGCGCTGCAGACCCTGAGACATAAAGATGAAAAGTCTCACGTGTACTAGTAAAAATGAAATGTAACAGTAAATAGTAATATATCGTTTTCTGTATTCCAGATTTAGGTAATCTTCACAGAAGAAACAAAATGGCGGTTTCCGGTGAAATCACTGTCGCTCAAGACGGGAATGTCAAACTCCATCCTTACTTAGTTACTTTAGTGTGAGTATTAAAAATATTCAACTAGTAAGTATAGAATAGAATATTCACTATTGCACAAAAACAAATAATGTACCGACCTACATAGGATTCTCTACCAGCTAACCTTTGAGTAGTGTGGATTAATTTATGTAGGCGTAGCGGAGGCACCTACGTGTAACAATATATTAAAAAAAAAAAACATTGTCACAGTTTTTTTTTATTATTGGCATCTGTGGATGTACTCAGTTTTGCCAATGTCAAGTAACAGATTTATCAAATATTGTCAAGTGGTAAGTCCTCTGTCAAGTCATGTTCTAGTAACTCGATGGCAGTTTACTAGAATGTCCTGGACAATTTCCACCCCATCGAAAAGACACGCAATACACAAATTTTATTTAAATTCACTACCATGTGCTTTTTATACGCTACACCGGTTAAAATGCCACCAAAATTACACGATGTAAGATCGTTTGTTCTTATAAGAAACTACTCATTTTATCGAGACACGTCGATAGGGCAACCAGGTACTATTCTCTTACATTACTGATACGAGTACCTGGTTCCATTTGCGATGTACTGAACCTTCGGTGGGAGGAAGTAATTAATAAAGTCCGTTCACTTATAAACGTATATTTTATAGAGTAGTACAATTCTTGAAGGCGGACGGTTAGAGACTGGCCTGCCGGCCGAGCCACAGATTAGTATGTAGTGGGCCAATTTGCTAGATCAGCATTGGTGCCCCTACAGTCATCCCCTTCTTAAAAAATATTTTTGTTATTTAAATCAAAAATATTCTAAATATCTAAATTCTAAACTTGTTATAAATTGTACAAAAGCTTCACCAATGTAGATTACTTCATAGTCTTTATGTATGCTAAGCAAAATCGAACGAGTTCTCTATTACAAGGTATCGGTTACGAGTTACTACCTACCGTTTACAATAACAAAGTCGAGCAAAATTTCTAAGAACTCTTCGTACCATTATCAAGTTACACATTCCTTTAACACATATAACAACTGCTGTCTACTAAAGCACATTAACAAAAAATTTCATGACTATATAACATAACTACACTGTGTAAAATTATCCGCACAAAAAAATATAAATAAAAATTGACCAAAAAAACAAGTATAAAAAACGATTTGTAGAGAAAAAAATTGTAAAAACAGTAAAATCGCTTCAAAAATTTTTTTTGTAAATATACCACTTTTAAATCACTTTTATACCACTGACTGCCCACCTATGCCGATGTTATGCAGCCTTGTTCATTCCAGCACCTTCCCCTCGTTACCGGTCTACATAGCGCGAGTATCATGCCAGTCACTCGCAGCAGTGCGACTGAGTATCCTCCAAGTCCGCAACAGATCCTCCGGGGAGCTTCCGGGCAACTATTTTCCGAGTGATCGCTGGCATATACTGTTCCCGTGCTGCCTATGTAGACCGTAGCGTGACGTCTTTGGGGGACCGCGGGTGGAATCACTTCCCCGGCCACACGCACCAATCTCGTCGACGCTTCCTTTTCAAACGGCAATGATGGTGGCTGGAAAACAAGCTTCGGATGTCCGCATTTCATCCGCATCCGGCTTTTCGTGGCGTCTGGTTGTGGGTGTGCAATTTCTTCTATGGTTTTTAACCTCCTGAGGGGTGGATCTTCTCAGGAGGGAGTCTCTCGCCGTCGCACAAGTTTCTTATATTCTTCCAATTTTTTTTTCTTACCACATCGAAGGTCGTCGTGGGTCCCATATTGTACAGGGAGATCTGTCGACGTATGTACTTGAAGGTTAAACCACGACGCATAACTTCGATGGTGGAATTCATGTCACAATTTACCTCTCCTCACTGAAGGCCGTCGCGGGTCACCACTTGTAGGACTTCACAAGGGACACACACGGACTGCACAGCATTGCGCTTCGATGAGAGGAATTAATTATTATGGACGTTCACTTATAAACGTATATTTTATAGAGTAGTACAATTCTTGAAGGCGGACGGTTAGAGACTGGCCTGCCGGCCGAGCCACAGATTAGTATGTAGTGGGCCAATTTGCTAGATCAGCATTGGTGCCCCTACACACGATATAACTCAAAAAAAGACTAGAAATTGAAATAAAATAAAAACGGGCGACGTCTCCTTTCGAAAGAGAGAAAAAGTCCCATTGTCACAGTTGCTCAGAACAAACTACTCAAATTAACCAACTCGGGTTTTTTTAGGAATTTTCTCAATTTGGCCAGTGTCAAGTAGGAATATATACTAAAATTAGGTCAAGTCTTTAAAGTCTCAGTCAAGTCATGTATTACTAGTAAACCGGTGGCAGTTTTAAAGAGGAAAGAAAAATAACAAAACAAAATGATTTCTCTAAAAATAAAATAAAAATGGAAGATATTTAAGTCTGAGATAATAAAACAAAGTAAATTATACCTACTTATTTACAATTTAATTTTGTAGGGCTTAGATTATTCAACTGTCAAATGTCGCAAATTGGCGCCAAAAATTCCACCTAAATCTGAAAGACTCGTGTGGCGACAGAATTATTTCTTCTAATTTTTGGCAAGGATGCCAACTTTTATTCTTCCACGTGCTATGCATGTCAAATGTCTATTTTTGAGCGCGAAAATTTCGTTCATCACCTTGTTGAAGTTCACATGAAGTTCACCGTGGGTGGTGTCAATGCTAAACACCCACGGTGAACTTTTATGCTCAGAATAATAAGTATGTATTCCTAAACTATTACAAAGTAGGACTTTTTTCGAGACGTCAACCATTTTTATTTTATTTCAAGTGGTTTTTTTTGTAATGAGGGCTTTTCGATTTCGATTTAAAAACAAAAAAGTAGTTTCAACTGGCTCGATAGATGACTCTGACTTAATTTCAACTGTCAAATTTTGTTCAGGTTATTTTTGTTGTTTGTCAAAGTCACATTGCCACTAAGTCAAACTTTCTTTCTGACAGTTTATCCACAGTGCAGCGCCATCTATTTTCAACGCTGAAAGCATGATTCGAGTCGGCCGTGAAAACCCCTCATTTTGGTGCCAGTTAGCTTATAATAAGCTAACCGGTTAAAATGCAATAAGAGCAAAAAAAAGGAAAAAAAAAAAAAAGGAATGGTAGTGAATTTAAATATACATATCCCCATAATCATAATCATTTTTTAAACCTACTTTAGTTAAAATAGCTTTTGTCTTGTTTTGACGTACATGCCATTTTACATCAGAGAGAACAATTATGAATAAGACCCTAGGGCAGGGGTTCCCAAACTTATTTTGTCTACTGCCCACTTTGAGAATAAATTATTATTTAGCGCCCCCATTTTTTCACCTACTTAAAAACCACTATAACTTCAAATTAAATTAATTATTGTGAGCTATATTAGCGGAGAGTTAAATATTAATTTAAACCAGACTTTTACTATAACCCGCAAAAGTTAACTTGAGACCTGAGCGCAGTAGGTAGTACTCGACGGCACTCAGAGGCCCCATTCTCTAAATTATTTTAAAACTACACTGAAAGTTAACCGAATCGAGACTGAATTATGAATTGACAGAAAGTTGGTATTCTGCTCCCTCATAAATAGCAATTTAGTCTACTTTCAATTCTCGGTGACTACCATTAGAGTAGGATAGATATATATAAATAATTGCAGAGAGTAAAGAGAGACTCCGTCTACAATGCTAAAATTATGGAAAAAACTTTGAATCGTTCATGTTTCGGTCACATTTCGATATAATCACATTACAGTGTTGTATTTTATGTTTAGAGAATACCATTTCTGACATTTAAGACATCGACTCAAGATCGGAACATGATCCGAACTGTATCTTAACTATTTTTAAGTTAGAGAATTGGGCCTCTGGTCTCAAGTTATTACGGGCGACACAAATTACTTTTATTCAAAATAAAATGCCCCCATTTTTTTTCTGGGTCTCTCACTGCCCCCTTTAGGCCTGCAGCGCCCACAAGGGGGCGTTATCGCCCACTTTGGGAAAGACTGCCCTAGTGTCTTATTCATAATCATTTTTGAAACCTATTTTAGTTAAAATAGCTTAGTTATAGTTTTGTTCTCTCTGATGTAAAATGTCATACGTCAAAACAAGAAATTTTTTGATTTTATAAAATTTCAATTAGTGTAAGTAAATAAAAATTAAATTAAATTGTTGGATTAAGGAACCTTAAAAATAACACCTTGAAAAGTACATGTAGTTCAGTAATATCATTGTATTTATTTACACGCACAAAACACATTACAAACAAAAAAACCACAAATAAAAAAAAATACCAAAATTATTGTTTTGAACTAGGAAGCAACCTAAACATATGTGCGCACATCTACATGCATACATACATAAACTCACACATTTTGTCCCGAAGGGATAGGCATAGCCTCAAAGGGCCCCTTTTCACCGTGGGTTACACAATCGCTGGAATGTAGACGTGACAAGTGGTGAGCTCATCGCCGCCATTGCTTTCCACGAAACACTCGGCTAACACTTTCTTCCAGTAATAACACACTCCTAAATAAACCAGCAGCCAGGAAAAATCTTATACTAACGAAAACTTACAAACAAGTTCGGGTAATCATATTTGACAACCTCTGTGGCGCGGCGGGCGAAGGTTTTCCTGCGACGCAGGAGGTTGCGGGTTCGATTCCTGCCTCGGAACAAATATTTGTACGATCTGCAGATATTTGTTCAGGGTGTTCTGGGTATTTTTCTATGTATAATAAAAAATATCTATCTATATGTAATGTATTGCATTAAGTATATCAGTTATCTAGTACCCATAACACAAGCTCCAAAAAAAATGAAATTTTTTGCATTTATTTATTTATTTATTTAATACGCCTCTATTGTATAAATATTACTAATATTAAATACATACAAGTTTACAAGAGTACTATTTTAAAACAAAATTAAATGACTAAGTAGAAACGTTGCTTTACGCTTTGGCCTATTGCCAAAATGAAGCCACTAGGTCGTTGAACCTGCACATGTGTTGTATGTGTGTAGAGTTAGACGCGCGGTAGTGTGTGAGCCAAGTTCCAGCTTAGGTCCTCCCGCTTCGAAGAACACATGCCCGCGGTACACCGATCTAATAAGGCTTATATTAAAAAAAACCGGTCTAGTGCAAGTCGGACTTGTATGTGGAGGGTTTCGTACTTGTAGGCTACCATAATAAACACCAGACCAATTTTGAGGGGTTTTCACGGCCGTTTCATATCATGCTTTCAGCGTTGAAAATAGATGGCGCTGCTCTGTTACGTAACTGTCAAGTGTCAAAATAAAGTTAAATGTCAACATCAAATCAAATCAAACGTAGATATACTTTCGCTTCGTGGTATTTATTTTTGCTTACTTCTAAAAACATCACGAAATCACTAGCGCACACTCAAGAAGCAGACACAAACAGAATATCATGACTAATAGCCACAGACTAGTTACATAATAGCTTAGTACGCGTATACCATAGATAATACATTTGGCAATCTTGGCATTTACAGTTGAGTCAGCGCCATCTATCGAACCAATTGGAACTACTTTTTTTTTTAATCGTAGTAGAAATGCTCGTCAATTTTATACTTACGCATTTTATCATTACGAGTATTTTCCGTTTCCCGTGGGAATTTAGAGTCATAGTAATTTCATTTAGGTTTTCCTGTAAACTATAAGTGAGGACCAATGTTCCCTATTTTTTTTTGTCTTAGTAGGTTCGCCGATAAGGTGGTGTAAATTTTAGTTTTTTTTTTTAATATAATTGTTATTCATTTGATATGTCACGCGTGGTGATTGAAACAAGTCTTTTATTTTTTCCAGTTTGCCCCCCAGAATTAACCCCCAAAATCAGAATTCGTTTATTTACGCTATTCGTCGCCCGTGATTGGAATGGAAAAAGTTGAGATACATAATATAGATTGAGGTAAAATCTATATTATGTACAAAATTTCAACATTTTTCGTACCCCAAAAAGTATTGAAATGAAAATGAAATTAGTTTATTTACTAAAACATGGTAGTATACATTGAAGGCCTTATCATAAATCAAATATTATATTTATTGAATTATTAGAATTGTCATGATTGGTGAACTTGGCACTTTTTTCACTTAGCTTTAATTTTGGAGGTCTAGTCATATCTTATCTATGACGTGTACATACGTAGATAGTATTTATATAACAGCGTTAGATAATATTATTAGAAATTCCGCCTTATTTCCATGCGCGTTTTGAAATCATTCAAGGTTAAGTGTCGTCAATTTGACATTATAATATGTATAATAATTATTCCTTATTTGCATAAATGTGGTACGTACAAGGTTCTTATGTTTAGTTTATACTAGGCTCACATTTCCCATGTCTGGGATAGGTACAAATATTAACAAAACAGGCAGGTTATCAGAGGCCCAATTCTCTACGTTATTTTAAAACTACACTGAAAGTTAAATCGAGACTGAATTGTAAATTGACAGAAAGTTGAATTTCTGGTCCCTCATAAATGACAATTTAGTCTACTTTCAATTCATGGTGACCACCATTAGAGTAGGATAGTTATGTATATAATTGCAAAGAGTAAAGAGAGACTCCATCTACTTATTATTTATTTATTTATTATATTATTTATGCTAAAAATAACGAAAAAACTTTAAATCGTTCAAGTTTCGGTCACATTTCGATATAATCACATAACAGTGTTGTATTTTATGTCAGGAGAATACCATTACTGACATTTAAGACATCGACACAACATCAAAACATGATCCGAACTCTATTTTAACTATTTTTAACCGACTTCCCAAAAAAGGAGGAGGTTCTCAATTCGGTTGTATTTTTTTTACCGCATATCTCCGGCGTTTATGAACCGATTTGGAAAATTCTTTTTTTATTTGTATAGATATACTTCCAGATTGGTCCCATTTTTTTCAAAATCCAGTTCTGATGATGGGATCCATGAGGAATTGAGGGAACTCCTCAAATATTGTAGGCATACATATGGCAATTTTGATATTTTCAGCAACAAACCAAGCATTTGCATTCAAAAAGTATAATAATCCTTTCACCACTATGGTTCTTTCATCATTTTTTTTTCATTCAAATATTTTGTCAAATACTATGGTGGAAGTCGGTTTTTTAAATGAAAAGTTATTTAGTTAGTGAATTGGGCCTCAGGTCAAAACTACCATTAAATTACAACAAGTTTAAAATACCAAAATAAATTACAAATGTCAACAATAAAAATAATAATAAAATAATACCACAGGGCACGCTTGTGGCGAGCGTTCGGTGAGTGGCGACACGCGGAGCCCCATTACTCCCCGGGGTCAACAGAGACCCCTGACCCTCGGCTTGCCTTAGCCGGCTGGCCGAGGGTGGAGGCGCAAGAGCGAAACCTATGCTCCAAGGGTGGCAGTGTTATAGGCATAAAGCCGGGAGTAGCGCTTAGTGAAACTGCAGCACACCTCTCAACCCTTTAGCCGTCCACGCCAACGTTGCCCCTTACGCTGCCTTCATTGGCGACACATCCCGTTTAGTGAACGGCAAGTCACCACCTGCCTAAATCGTTTTCAATCATTTAGAATTAGCAGGTGCCGTTTTTCATATTATAATAGCCCAATAAACATTCAATTAGCATGTTCTCCTTACAATAGAACCAACTTTCATCCATTTCCACAATAGTTTAATCATCTGTCTTCCATCCACCATAACAATAATGTTTTTTACATTCTTAATTGTAAAAAGGCCTCTTACTGTTGGCTAATGTACGGCCCCAGTAATGCCTCATAAAGGTCCAGGTTAAGCCTGTGTTTGAAAATAAATGATTAAAACAATAAAAAAAACCTTAAATTCACAATGTAAAAAAAAATAAAGTAGATCCTCTAACCTAGGAAGACCTTCTTAAGGTAAAACCATTTCAAATAGCCTATTTACGTCTACTGCTGGACTAGGCCTCCCTCATTGAATACAATGGGGAGATTTGCTATAACCACCACGCTTGGCAGGTGGATTGGTGATTTAGTAGGTGCTAAGTGCACAGGGGGATGCTGCTGCCCATCTAGTGGTTTAATCCTTTAGACGGCTTTTATGGCATCTACTGGAGGAGATGGAGGGGCCAATAGACCCATCTAGAATTAATATAAAAAAAATTGAGGCTGGTTTTTTTTATAAAAAGATAACATCTCAGAGGTTATCACCTCTGTGACAGATGTTATCTTTTTTTTTATATAGAGCATCCCAAGACTATGCGACATGAAGGGACCTTAAATATTGTAGATAGGATATTTTGCTGAAAGAAGAATTTATTTTATTTTTAAAGCTTAGTAATAGTTCATTCATAGTAGTTTATGAAACTGTTGCATAATAAGGGTTCTTAAAAAACGAGTGTCAGTTTTTTTATAGCATCACACGAGTATATTAAGAGCAAATTATGTGCAGTTTCATACACTACTTTATCTAATCCATGAAATGGATAAAATTTGCGTAAAATTACAGCTTATGTTTGCATCTTTGATAAAGGTTTGCATTTATTTATAAACGTTTAGCGCCAAAATCCATTTGCTCATGCGTGTTGCGCCGCGTCCACAGATTATGAAGAAAAACTGCATTGCAACCTTGGTCCAACTGAAGTTGTAACGTAATGGAAAAAAGTTATATTATATGATACAGTTGTCCATAGAAGAGCTGTATCGTAATGTAATTTTTTAAATTTTTTTTTTTTTTTTAATTAAAGTTTTGTTTTGAATTTTTTAACCGTTATATTTCAGTATGAGAGTAGATACAATATTTTCTAGAGATTACTTGCTTCGTCTGGGACTTAAATGTGAAAAAAGCACCCTGTATTTTTATGACGCCAATCGAGAGAATAGATTAAAAAAAAACCCCGTAGGTAACATATTATCTTATAACAAAAGAATAACGTAAAATGTTTGATTAAATGTTTAAAAATAAAATGAAGTCTTCTTTCCGCAAAATATCGTATCTACAATATTTAAGGTACTTTCCCTCCGTGTTTCATAGTCTTGGGAATCCTTGTATACTGTTTGTATTTGCTTTGTATGTATATTTTGTATATTCTTTCTGTAAATATTTTTTTTGTTAATTGATTCATTACATGTATCAGCTGGGCTGATCTTGACGCTCTACTCGATCCTAATTCAGGATTTAGTGTCATTTGTCGTCAGAGAGTACTAGATTCCTTGGTCATTTGGTACTCTTGAATTCAATACTAGCGCACAATTTGGAATGGAATTTTATGGAATTAGGTGAAATCGACTTTCTGTCTCTGTTGTTCTTCACTCAAAGTCAATCGTGTGCTCTATCTCGATTTAGTTCAAGATTGCCAATCAAGCGTTGAAACTGGATTGAGATTGGAACTGGATTGCGATTGGAACTGTTTTCAAGTGTAGCCCGACAGGAACCGCACTAAGGTAAGTAGTTACCTATTCAATTTAGCGACATGGCAAGAGTAATCCTCACGGCACTGTCAAGGGTATCATGAAACCTTAGAGGACCGTTTACGTCAGTCGTGTCGACGTAACCACCAGGCAACACGTAAAGTATAATAATATGATCATAGGTACCTACTTGGGAAGTAGGTTCATAAAGGGACTTTTCACACCACCTGCTCGACAATGTCCAATTACAAATCATGCAACCTCAACGTAAAGTAAAGCATTGTCTCTCTAGGGATATAAAGTTGTATGAAACTCCCTAGGGATTAAAGTGATTTGAATTTGGAACGTCAAATTCGTATGGAGACTCGTGGAAAACTCTAAGTAAAAAAAATGGCCATATGGCTTTGTAAAGAGGTTTGTTGGAAATTCGAAATGGCCACCATAAGCAGAACTCAAAAAAAAAAGAAAAAGGTGCGTTTACAAAGAATGTGAACAGCGTGTTTGGTGCTGTGATTTTCAGTAAATTTTATTGCAATATTCATGTTGATAAAAAATTACAAACGATAGTAATTCTACTCCAAAGTTTATCGAAACAGACGCTTTAGAGATTATTGATAATCTGCTACCGCAAAAATCAAAACAAGCCCTGGCTTTTTATCGTCTCGCAGAAAGTGTGAAAAGTAGAGTATGCTCCTCTGGAATAAAGCCTGTCTTCGTCTTGGGCAGCTTGAACCCCTCGCTTCAATCAGGACTCTATATAACTCCCTCGCTACACTCGGGAGTTAACTTTAGAGTCCCTCGTTACGCTCAGGGTTCAATATGCCGCCCGCGACATAAGACACTGCTTTATTCCCTTAGTGCATAATCTACTATTTTCTGCTCTTTCGAAGGGAGACGTCGTCCTTTTTTATTTTATTTCAATTTCTAGTGTTTTTTTTTTATATCGTGTAATTTTGGTGGCATTTTAACCGGCGTAGCTTATAAAGAGCACAAGGTAGTGAATTTAAATAAAATAAGTGTATTGCGTGTCTTTTCGAAGGGGTGGAATTTGTCCAGGAATATTCTAGTAAACTGCCATCGATTTACTAGAACACTTTAGTACTATACTTATAAATCTGTGCTAGAACATGACTTGACAGAGTACTTGACGACTGGACATTGGTTGACATTGGCAAAATTGAGTACGTCCCTCAGGACGCAAAAAAAAAGAAAGTTCATATGGTGTTCATACCTTAGAATAATGACTAGAGCATGTTCATTCTTAAACTCTGATTTTTAATCGTAAACATTTTTTGCAAACAAAGTTGATACCTGGGGGCTTAGTACGGGCTTTGATAGTTTCCAAACTATATAAAGTTTCGTTTCCATCCAATACATTTACTGACAGCGTCCTTAGTTTTCTTCTTGTTTTCGCAAGGGGCGCTACAAGTAAATGTATGGAAGGAAACGAAACTTCATATAGTTTCGTAAACTATCAAAACCTGTACCTACTACCATAAGCTCCCAGAGCAAAAAATATACGTTCTTGGAGGTTCATACTCAAACTCTGATTTTTAATATTTTTTAAACAAAGATGATACCAGAGCAAAAAATATATGTTATGGTAGTAGGTTAGTAAATTTGACCAAAAAAATAGGTAGGATTTTTTACTAGCCAAAACCCAATAGAATATAAAATAAGAATAATTTTAACGTAAATATTCTCGCGTAAATTGAGTTTTTTGACAAAGTTATATGAAAAATAAATATTTTTCAGTAGTAAATACACTCGAGAGCAATGAATCCGGGTCACTTAAAGAATCCTAAAAATCTCGGAAACTAAAAATGCTAGGTTAATGCAATAAATTGTATTTAATAGACAATGTAATACTCCTTAAATGAAGGTATTAAAACTTCTTAGTTATTGTAAAGTTATATCATAAAAAAATCAAATTTGAAAAAGGGCCACTTTCGAAGATGGAACTACGAAATTACAGCATTTGGTTTTGCTTTTGTTTGTAATCTGTCATTTATCATTGTTTGATTTCTGTTTTTTTGTTGTTTTTTTTTCTGCGTAAACGCAGTAATGGAAGCACGAGGAGGCAATACGAAGTATTAAAATTCAAGAAAATCGTAATAAAGTTCAAAAATTTCATGTTTCCTATTTTTGTTTTAAGGAGAGATCAGCAGTTTTTTTCTTTATGTAATTTTGTGTTAATAAAATGTATGGTGACTCATATTTTTTTTACCTTCATTTAAGGAGTATTACATTGTCTATTAAATACAATTTATTGCATTAATCTATCATTTTTAGTTTCCGAGATTTTTAACATTCTTTAGTGACCCGGATTCATTGC
Source organism: Epirrita christyi (assembly GCA_951392215.1). Classification (NCBI taxonomy): domain Eukaryota; kingdom Metazoa; phylum Arthropoda; class Insecta; order Lepidoptera; family Geometridae; genus Epirrita; species Epirrita christyi. Next base: position 7,305,734 of record OX595863.1, on the reverse strand, counting down.
TCTCGAGTGTATTTTAAGATACTGATGACGTTCATATCTCGTATGACGCCCATACAAAATAATAATAATAATAATAATATATTTATTTATTCGAACAACTAAGATTCTTAAACGTCAAAATAAAATAAAATTAAATGTCAAAAATAACAATACTTAAAATTACATTTCTTAAAATTATGTACCTACTGAAAGCAGATACACTACACTAGTCAGTTATAACTAATGAATGCAGTATATCCGCTTAGAGTTGGGGTTGATAAGGGCCGAAACCCAGTGTCTTGCAGACGACTGTCGTACCTGCCAGCCAGCGCCCCAAGTACACTATTGGAACTGCCCAGCATTCTGCATTTAACTGATGCTATTTTCTTGCGCATCATGGCGTAAAAGTCATTGACATGCGCATCAGCAAACATGCCTGACGCACTGCAGAATCTGGGCAGTGCCAACAACACTCTAAACATATCATTGTAGAGGACTCGTAGGGCGCTGTAGGCCGCTTTGGTATAGCTAACACACAGACCGCTAGTGTAAAAAGATTGACAGAATGATTTAAACAAGGTAACTATAACTTCACCTGTGCAATGCGCAAATCTGCGAGCCAGCATATTCCCACGGACCGCCAGCGCCCTACGTTCCCTCTCAATATCGTCATTATCATTTAGACCAGCAGTGACCACATGACCCAAGTATTTAAATTTCGATACTATAGCCAGCACATTATTATTCAGATACACGGGGGGTAAGTAACTGAGGGAGCTGCCGCGAGCTGTAAAAACCATCATTTCGCTCTTCTTGCTGTTGTATTTGAGCCCATGAGCTGTGGCGTAATTTTCACATACAAGCAGCAACTTCTTCAACGCGCAGACTGACGGGCTCAGCAGCACCATGTCATCCGCGTAACTGATATTATTAATCCTTTGTCCATCAACGGAACACCCTGCATAATGGTTATCATTCGAAATTTGACGTCATCACGTAATTTTTCCAAGAATCACCTCCCATCTGTTGAAGATACTTTGGCAAGATTTCGGTATCCGCCACCTAGTGTTGTCTCGATGTGGTCTCAACTCTCAATTCAATAGTGTTGCTAGGTCACAAGTTCAGATGACATCCTTGCTCAATTGATGAAGCTAATTCTTCCAATTGCGATGCTATTTTCAGCGTCAGACATTTCTTATTACATATGTTTTAGGACTTGCATTCCCAGGTAGCTTAAATGTTAGTTAGAAAATTCGAAAGCATTTTTATCGATGGTGGGATTCTCGAAAAAAATACAATCTACAAAGTTTGAATACAAAGTACATTATACATCCTAAATGGAACACACCCTCCTTTCAAGTCTCGAGGTCCAGCGGTATGGAGTTATAGAATAGAATAGAATAGAATATTCTTTATTGCACAAAAAACAAATCATGTACATAGGCGAACTTAATGCTAGGAAGCATTCTCTACCAGCTAACCTTTGTATAATGCGGATAAATTTATGTAGGTGGTGCATAATACGTTGAAAAGAATTAGATAGTACTTCAAGTACTTAGGTATAGTTTCACAATAATAAATTTTATAAATTAAGTAAACATACATGAACAACATTATACCAGGTACACACTAACAATAAATAAATACATACATTAGGTAGTTATTCAGGCAGAACTTTGATTCTCATATAATTAAAGATATGTATGTATATATTTGAGTTTATATATTTGTTCCATGGTAGTCACGGCATGAGAATAGGACCTCTCCGACTCCTGTAGATGTTGTAAAGGGTGATTTTGTCAGAGGATGGGCAGCAGCATCCACCTGAGTACTTGACACAAATCTGCGATCACCAATCCGCCTGCCAAGACGTGGTGATTATGGCAAATCCCCCCCCCCCCCCCACCCCTTGCACGGTATGGGTTGATGCATACTATGGAGGAGGTTTCACCTAGCAGTGGTCGTCTACTGGCTAATGATGAGGATATTTGATAATGGTAGAGACTCTGTGCGTCATTCTCTTAATTTAAAAATTGCCCTAAACATATCGCGGTCCCTTTTATTTCAGTCTATTAGAAAGAGCGCGCGATAATCACTTTAAAAGGTAATACTGCATAGAACCAACCAATATGATATTATATGGTGTTATAACTTTTGAAACTATCATGGTTATTAACATAATTATCACTAGAAACGGGATATTTACCATGATTTTTGAGTTTTGTTGATTCCCGATATTTCGGCACAATTTCATGCGCCATGATCACGAGTAAACTGAAGTCTTTGCGAGTAGATTTTTATTGTTATAGGTAGCCGTAACGATCTACCCTCTTTCTCACTCTTTTATTACGAACACCCCTACCATCAGTTTCATTGTCACACTTAACTCCATCTCGACACACCACACTAACGGTATCCAGACGAGCAACTGGTACCACACAACTTTTCCGATTGCTACACATTCTCACCCCAGGATTCCAGACTCCAGACAATTGAAAACCATCTTCTCTATTGAAATTCCTGTGTTTAGTAATCTCAATTGCCTCTTGTACCAGTCTTGGTATGTAATGCCGCTCTGTTGAGATTACCTGTGGATTGTGTAGCTCAATCCAATGGTTTGAGCCAGATTCTATGAGGTGTTCCGCTATAGCTGACTTCTGTGTGTTTTTGACCGCTCGGATGTGCTCCTTGACCCGACAAGCTATCGTACGTTTAGTTTGACCAATGTAAGAACTCCCACAGCTACAATCAATCTTATACACCCCTGGTTTTTCAAGTGGAAAACTGTCTTTAGGTGAGCGCAGGTAGTGTGAGATTTTCTTTAAGGGAGTAAAAATGGTCTTAACGGAGAACTTTTGCAGGATTTTCGCAATTTTGTCCGTCACTCCCTTAACGTAAGGCAGAAATGCTGGTTTTCGATCCACCATGCATTTGCGGGGTCTAGGCCTAGGACGGGATGGCAAAGTCTGACACTTATACCCATTCTTACACTGGATATGAGCTAGCTCACTTTCAATATGATCCTCATCACACAAGTCAAAAGCACGGTTGGTGAGAGACGTTACCACCGAAAAGAGCTGCCGAGAGTGGTGGTGTGAATTAGCATGGAGATATCGGTCCGTATGCGTTGGCTTTCTATAAACAGAGTGGCCCAATCCACCATCTTCTCGGACCTGTACCAATACGTCTAAGAAAGCCAAACGTCGATCACATTCCATTTCATACGTGAACCTCATCTTGGGATGTAATCCATTCACGCGAAGTTAGCTTCAATTAGAAGCTAATATTTCTTGAAACTCCATGAAACTTTGTGCACATGATCTACACTAATATCAAGACCCGTGGTGCGTTAGTTTCTTATAAAATTATATAAGGTTACCAAATCCATTCCGGACCCATGACACCCCTGAAAGATACCCCTGGGGGTGCCACGGGAACTAAGATTTAGACCCGTGGCACCCCCAATCCTCAAATCCATACAACGATACCCCTGGGGGTGCCACGGGGATTTGAATTCGGACCCGTGGCACTCCCAGGGCAATTAGTGCAGTGCTTTTGATTTTTTTATCGTTTGTATCGATCAACCTATAGTCAGATCGCCTTGTTGATAATAAAATTCAAAATTTTCTAAAGTGACAGTCGACGTAGAAATACCTAGTCTAATCTATAAACTAATTTTTAAATAACTTTTCATTAAATAACCGACTTCCGCATTGAATTCGGCTATATGCATATTTTTATTTGCTAAAGGCATACAAAACAATAACTTGTTGCTGAAAATACCATAGTTGCTATAGGTAGGCATACCTATAACATTTGAGGAGTTCCCTCAATCCCTCATGGATTCCATCATCAGAACTGGGTTTTAAAAAAATGGGACCAATCTGGAAGTATATCTATTAAAATAATAAAGAATTTTCCAAAACGGTTTATAAACGACGGACATATGAGGTAACAAACATTAAAAAAAAAAATACAACCGGATTGAGATCCTTCTTTTTGTGAAGTCGGTTAAAAAGTGATGCACCACGTGTTAGATATTAGTGATTTATGTGTACAAAATTTCATGGAGTTAGATGAAGTAATAATCAAAATAGAAGCAAACATTGTTCGCGTACAATAGGATATAATATACTAGCTGGTGCGACTTCGTCTGCGCAAGATTAGTATTTCGAGTAGCTTATATTAGCGTGACGTAGAAAATAATATAACCTATATATATATATACTGTGGCGGGACATTTCCATCATACATTACATATGTGTAAATCTAGCAGTTTTGGCAGCGCACGCCAGAATAGCTCGCAGATGGTAGATTTTTTCCTACTTACATGATCTTATCGCCATATTATAGACAATTCACACAATATCTTTATAAATTGTAATGTGTTATTCTGATGTATAAGCTATATTACTGTAATGTTTCTTTAAAATCCATTCAGTAGTTTTTACGTGAAAGAGTAACAAACATCCATCCATCCATCCTTACTAACTTTCGCGTTTATAATATTAGTAGGAAGGGTTATTCACATCAATATTATTAAAAATGCCTAGAAACAGTCTTTGCCCGTGGTCCAAGCGGTGACAAAGGAAGACTCAGTGAGACGAAGCAAGTACTTAAGATACTACCTATTGAAGCATTACATCATCAGCGTTTATTATCATCATTGAACTCATTACTTGTTATCTGTACAATGAGATGATTGAAGGAAATCATTCTGTTACGATCTAGACCAGTGCTATTTTTGAATGTCACCGAGAGTGACTTAATTTCATTAATAACTTTTCATTTAAATAACCGACCTCCATCATTGTACTCGACTAAATATTTGGATGAAAAAAAATGATGAAAGAACCATAGTGGTGAAAGGATTATGATACTTTCTGAATACAAATGCTTGGTTTGTTGCTGAAAATATCAAAATCGCTATATGTATGCCTACAATATTTGAGGAGTTCCCTCAATTCCTCATGGATTCCATCATCAGAACTGGATTCTGAAAAAAATGGGACCAATCTGGAAGTATATCTATTCCAATAAAAGAAGAATTTTCCAAATAGGTTCATAAACGCCGGAGATATAACAAACATTAAAAAAAAATACAACCGAATTGAGAACCTCCTCCTTTTTGTGAAGTCGGTTAAAAATACCGCAAATCATCGTTTTTCAGAAAATGTACTGGAGGAAGGCACTTTTATTGATATCATAGGTATAAGAATTATAGTCATCAATGAGTTTCAATAGATAGAAATTTGGTGATACGGCAATTTTACGGACTCGATGATAATACAAAATCGCACCCCAGTAGTTCTCAAAGTTTTTGGCGACGGAACCCATTTGGAAAACTAAATATTTGACTGAGCCCTGAAATAATGAATTTATGTGTATTCTTTATTGATAATCATATTCATTGTTATTTAATTTTGTATCTAATAATTTAGAAACTAAGTACCTACCTACTTACTCTCATCTTTTTAACCGACTTCCCAAAAAAGGAGGAGGTTGTCAATTCGGTTGTATTTTTTTTTTTTTTTTTTATGTTTGTTACCGCATATCTCCGGCGTTTATGAAGCGATTTGGAAAATTCTTTGAATAGATATACTTCCAGATTGGTCCTATTTTTTTCAGAATCCAGTTCTGATGATGGTATCCATGAGGAATCGAGGGAACTCCTCAAATATTGTAGGCATACATATGGCGATTTTGATATTTTCAGCAACAAACCAAGCATTTGCATTTAAAAAGTATCATAATCCTTTCACCACTATGGTTCTTTCATCATTTTTTTTTAATCCAAATATTTTGTCAAATACAATGGCGGAAGTCGGTTTTTTAAATGAAAAGTTATTAACGGTGTCTTCACTATCTCCTCCTACTCCTAGCAACTTAATTAATAAACTAATAATTAACCTTAATCCATTTATTTCTTAATATTTATCTTCTTTTATTTATTAACCATTTATTTCTTAATATTTATATTCTTTCTTTTTTGTTTGTACTTTTATTGTGTTCTCTGTGTTTGTTTATCGTGACAGTTTAAATATTAGCGCTTCTTCATTTAAGGTGGATCGTCTCGCATGTGGCGCGAAATTAATTTTTTATTTTGTTTTTTGCTTGTCACAGCAAAGCAACACTTCTTGATATAGCGAAAATAGGTTTTGCGAAAACTAAGAGACCCAACACACATGTTTTAATTGATAGTATCTCATAAAATATCCTTAGTTAAGCTATGGGGTGCGATTTTTGAGAGTCATCGTGAGACTAAACGTCAGTAACATTGCCGTTTATTCCACGATTTCCAAATTTCTATACATCTGAAACTCATTGATGACTTAAATTCTTATACCTATGATATTAATAAGTGCCTCCTCCAGTACATCTTCTGGAAAACGGTGATTTGCGGCCTTTTTGATGATATTTAGTCACTCAGTGATATTCGAAAATCGCACCCATCTAACCTAACCCTTAGAATAATAACTTTAAACCTATATGCTACTGTAATTTCTAATATATTTTTACCAATCATACCTGCAGGGCGATTCGAAAACGTCGGAAACGTTTCCGATCGGATTCGTTAGTTTTTCATTTTTAGTAAGTAACTAAAACAATTTTATAACAATTTTTTCTAGCAAAGTCAGTAATATACAATATTTATTGTTTTTTACTGTTTTTTACTAGAGAAAATTGTTTTAGTTACTTACCACATCGAAATGAAAAACTAACGAATCCGATCGGAAACGTTTCCGACGTTTTAGAATCGCCCTGCAGATGTACCTAACTTTAAAAATGTGTACAAAATGAATTAACGATTATTATTATTATTAACTGAAAACTTATGAAAATATTTTAATTTCAGGCGATGGTGCGTGTCCTGCCTCTGGAGTACAGCCACAATCCTCCTACACAGACTGACGACAGCACCCTTGCAGCCAATCTCAGGTATCATCATCATCACCCCCCCCCCCTCCCCCCCTCCCCCCCCTCCTAGACTATCACGAACGGTCTTGATCCGCCTTAAGACACCGATGTCCTGCGAAGCGAACTTTATCCTATTAATATTATAAACGCGAAAGTTTGTGAGTATGGATGTTTGTTACTCTTTCACGTAAAAACTACTGAATGGATTTGAGTGAAATTTGGAATGGAGATACTTTACGCCCTGGATTAACACATAGGCTACTTTTCATCATCATCATCATCATCAATTTTCATCATTATTCACGCGGGTGAAACCGCGGGGCGCAACTAGTAATGAATATGTGTACAAAGTTTCATGGAGTTTGAAGAAAATGTTATTATTATTGGGTATTCTCTATGTATACTAAAAAAAAAATATCTATGTGATATTGTGTTAAGTATATCAGTTATCTAGTACCCATAACACAAGCTCTGCTTAGCTTGGGGCTAGATAATGTTGTGTGAAAATGTCAAGCATTTATTTATTACTAGCTGCGTACCGCGGTTTCACCCGCGTGAACAATGATAAAAATTAATGATAATGATTCTGAAAAGTAGTTTATGTGTTGATTCAGTGTATAAGGTATCTTCATTCCAAATTTCACTCAAATCCGTTCATAGGTTTGAGCGTGAAGAAGTAAAAATACATACTCACAAACTTTCGCATTTATAAATACCTGACCCGGCAAACTCTAGGCAATAAATAGATTACTACTAGCAATAGCAGATTTTTTATTTTATTAAATTCAATTTTTTATTAGGAAATACAAACACTTAATTGATAGATACACGTAATAGATAAGTATGAATTTCTAATCCAGGTTTTTTTTTGCACAAAAAAAAAGTATGTCCGTTTGCTGGTTCTAAGCTACCTCCCGACCAATTTTCAGCCAAATCGGTTCAGCCGTTCTTGAGTTATAGATAGTGTAACTAACACGACTTTCTTTTATATATATATATATTGTATATATAATATATATATAGATTTATTTAATATAGCCAAATTAGAAGTAAAAATAAATATTTAGTATAAAACATTTTCCTTAAATATTTAGTATTCCCTTAAAAAAAAAAGTTTGATCAATGATAGTTATATACCTACTAAGTACATAATACTTAAGTAAGTAGCACTCCACTATTGTTTGCGTGATAGTAGCACTCTACTTTTGTTTTGTATATAGCACTGCGTAGGTACGAAGATACTTAACGTAATCTATGACAGTGAATCAAATAAACCAAACCTATTGTTTAAAGTTCAATAATCTTCACGCGACGAGTTGCTACGCACACTGATAGTACCCAGAGGTCGTACCATGAGCTCTTATGCGATTCAGTTCAACTATTCAGTACAAAATATCAGTTCCGTGATGTTCGCAGCTATATTTAAAGGCACAGTAGCAGAAGGTCTATAGACTTCTGCGATTAAAGTTATTCAATGATGACGGATGTCAACGACGAACCGATATTTTGTACTGAATAGTTTTTGAACTGATTCGCATAAGAGCTCATGGTCAGGGCCTCTGTTCAGAGTAGTAAAAATTTAGCTAGCTACCCGGTCAACTTACTAGGTCACTTTCGGTTAGCGAATAGGTGGCTGGACTTAGTTTTACCGGGCGTGTTATCGGGTGTTTTTATGCACGCCTTATTTTTATACCACTTGGTAAGCAAACAAGCACCCGGTCCAACTGATGGAAAGCAGTTACTGTAGCTTATGGACGCCTGCAACACCAGAGGTATCAAACGCGCGCTGCCGACCCAGAGACAAAGATGAAAAGTCTCATATGCCTGTAATTTCACCGGCACCTTCAAACCGAAACACAGCAATGTGAACACTACTGCTTGGCGGCAGAAATAGGTACGGTGGCAGTACTTCCCCGGACGAACTCTTTCACAATAAGTTCTACTACTAACTTACAACGTCTCCATAGAAACTAGTAATTCAGAAAACTTGTTCTGCAGATATGTTCTCTGATATCCCTAGCAGACTAGTCATCTAATGGTAGACGTTTGATTTGATCCCTTCCAGGTCCAAGACCCCCTCCAGTCAAGTCCAGGGTCTACAAGCGCGCCGCTGGTACGGAGCACTTGCATCCGGAACCAAAAGTGGAGTGCCAATTGCTGCATCAGCCAACACATCATACCCTGGATGTCATATTTGTTCATGGACTATACGGTAAGAAAAAACAACACTTTTTAATTTATTTTTGTGAGTACTTGACGCTCATAGTCGCGCACTGGGCTATGGAAAGAGCTATGCTAGGAGTTTCACTACGTTATAGAATCCGAAATGAGGAAATCCATAGAAGAACCAAGGTAACCGACAGAATTAGCAAGTTGAAGTGGCAAAGCTCGAAGAACTGATAACCGTTGGGGAATAAAGGCTCTCGAGTGGCGACCACAAACCGGACTACGCGGTAGAGGTAGGCCCTCCACTCGATGGACTAAAGACATTATAAACGTCGCGGGGAATCGATGGATGGAGGCGACTCAAGACCGTTCATCTTGGCATTCTAAGGGGGATGCCTATGTCCAGCAGTGGACTTCCACAGGCTGATGACGATGATGATGATGTACTTGACTTTTAGGCAAGCAAACAAACAAACAAGCATAAAGCTCGCCAGCAAGCGAATGGCAATAATTTTGGCAGCGCTTAGCTGTCCAAATCCCATTCGCTGCCCATCCCCTGGTGTAATCCCTTAGTCAGCTTTACGCCATCCACGGGAGGAGACGGAGGGGTGTTTCCACCCCCGGGGGGGGGGGGTTGAAGCCCCCCAGAAGTGCTATTGTACTGTAAAAGGTAATTAAGCAAAGCAGCGCCGTCCAATTCCACGGCACAGGTCTCTCGCTGAATCGTTTTGTATGTAGGTATAAGCACGTACGCATGCGTCCATAAATTTCACACACACGCTTATCTATCTCGTTCCGAAGGTCATATCCTGTGGATTCTATCGAGATTCGTCATTTTACACTGTTCTTTGTCTATAAAGCTGAGTGCACACTAAATAACCCCAGTTAAGAAATGGCAAATGGCTAACTGGGATCATTTTGGCATCCTTAGCGCTGTCCAAATCTTTTGAAATTAGAAATGAGGAATATTAAACTTACCTACGTCAAGAATTTTCCCCTATTCGAAATTTCCCCTATTGTAATTGGCTCTCTGTTACTCATTTACTTGTTATTTGTTTACGTAGCTGTAAGTTTTACAAAAACTCACAGCTACGTCTTGTTACTGTAATTTGGGGGCTGTACACAAACATTCGCGCAGCTACATTTTTTTCTATTTTTTTGAGGTTATTTCTCTTTATATTTCCGCCATAATAAACTCATATGCCACGTGGAACATCAAGACGCTTCATACGATACCTCATTTGTCAAAATACGTCAAGCAGTTTTGGAGCTACGAGGGAACTGAAAAAAAACAGTTATTTATTTAAAAAAAAGCTAAAAATAAATAAACTAAAACTAAACACTGACATCTATTATTTGTATAATAGAGGTTAGTGAAAACTAAGGGCCTTATTCATAATCATTTTATAAACCTACTAGTTGCGCCCCGCGGTTTCACCCGCGTGAATAATGATGAAAATTGATGATGATGATGAAAAGTAGTCTATGTGTTAATCCTGGGCGTAAAGTATCTCCATTCCAAATTTCACTCAAATCCATTCAGTAGTTTTTACGTGAAAGAGTAACAAACATCCATACTCACAAACTTTCGCGTTTATAATATTAGTAAGATTTTAGTTAAAATAGCTTTTGTCTTCTTCTCTCTAAAGTAAAATGTCATATATGTCAAAACAAGACAAAACAAGACAAAACAAGACAAAACATTTTTTAACTAAAATAGGTTTAAAAAATGATTATGAATAAGGGGGTAGGTAAATCTAAAACTCTCCCTAGATTTTGTTTCTGGCGACAATTAACCAAATAAGAGAATTAATATTGAGAAAAGCCATCATTATATTTGCTGGCAATTCGTAACCTTGTACTACCTACTATTAACTTAATTTATTTTCGATGAGAAGTATATTTATTTATACCGCCTTTTGTTTCTCTGTAGTCGGTATAAAATACAAGAATATGAATACAAAATAAATGAATTAAATTTTAAACGATCGATAATTTAAAAGAAATTTAAACGAGGTCGCTAAAGGAAAATAAAATAAGGAAATCGGTAATTAAAACAATTCATTTAAAATGAAAATCAATGAATAAGTAAACTCATACTTATGACCTAAAAACGGAAAGCGTGTAAACACACAATCCGCTGGTGACGTGATTTGACCTATGTGACTCGGCGGGCGAGTAGCCGGCTGAGATGCGAGGTTGCGGGTTCGATTCCCGATGCGGGACAAATGTTTGTATGATCTGCAAATATTTGTTCCGGGTCTGGGTGTTATGGTACCATGGTACTTGTAGTTCCTGATACGCACGACACAGGGAATCCTAGTATGGGATCATGACTACGTGTGTGACTGTTGGGTGTTGTTAGGTCATGGAATACTATCCGTTCACACTCGCTATCCGAGAGTAGGTTTGAGTTCTAGAAGTGGGTACATTATAGGCTCAAGACAAGCTTCGTGGCTCTGTGGGTGATAGACCGGCAGAGACGCGAGAGTTGCGGGTTCGATTCCAGCTACAGGGCCGTTGCAAGACTGGTCTACTGGTCTAAGGTACTTGAATCAAATCAAAATTGTTGGTGAAAATTCAGATGCAAGTTTTTTTATCACATAATTAATCGAGATTTTACAGTGGGTAAGTACTATACGTACGTATAGGTACGGTGGTAGTATTTCCTCGGACGAACTTTTTCACTAGAAGTTATACTAATAACAAATTTTCATAAATTTACTTATGTGGAAATCTTATGATGTTTATGCCATATATAGATAGATAGATAGATAGAAAATACTTTATTGCACAAGACAAAAAAAAAAACAAGTACATAGGCGAACTTAATGCTAATTAGCATTTTCTTCCAGCTAACCTTTGTGTAATATAGAGTGGGTGGTAGTGCTATAGGGAAATAATACAGAACGAGATTATAAAGATAACATAATTAATTACTTACCTACTTAAAATAACTAGATACATATTAAAAAAAATATATATATAAATATATATAATTATTATAACCTACCATAAACATACTTATAAAGAAAACAAATAAGAAAATAACATAAGCGCTCAATTTTGTTCAACATTTTGCAAGGAGAAAAAGTAGTGGTACAGTTTGGACTTGAAAATTCCTATGGACGCAGCCTTCCGAATTTCAACTGGAAGAGAGTTCCATAAGCGGATCGCAGTGACCGTAAAAGAGTCCGTGAAAAACGAGGTCTTATGGACAGGGATCATTAGTTGAAGATGTTGCGAGGAACGAGAGAGATGGTCAGGAGGAAAACGGGGAAAGAAACGTTCTTTTAAGTAGTTGGGAGAAAGCGGACTATGTAGAATGTTATAAAGAAGACAGAGAACGTGAGTATCCCGACGGTAGCGAATTTTGAGCCACTTTAACTGTGACCGGTAAAGAGAGATGTGGTCGTACTTACGTAGACCGTAAATATATCTAATGCACAGATTCAACAACCGCTCAAGTTTGTTAAGCTGTTCCTCAGTAGCACCCGGATAACACACATCAGCGTAGTCTAGGATAGGAAGTAGTATAGAGTTAACAAGAGTGATTTTAGCTGAGAAAGGTAGAAAATTTTGCATACGTTTCAGAGCATGCATTGAACCATACATTCTCCTGCTGACATCGGTTATATGCTGCTCCCAGGACAGGGTTTCAGAGATGATGAGGCCAAGATTTTTTACCTCAGAGCAATAAACCAAAGGAACATCATTATATTTGACAGAAGGGAGAAGGTTTTGGTCAAGTCTGGAAATAAAAGCCCTACTACCGGTGATCATCACTTGTGTCTTACTGGTATTAATTTGAAGACCAAATTTCTGTGACCATAAAGAGACAGCACGTAAATCCTCAGTCAGCAGGCTTACCGCATTTTGGATTTCATCAGGTTGGAAGGAAAGGTATAGTTGCACATCATCAGCATATAAGTGAAAAGAAGCAGAACGTAGACCAGAGACCAGAGTATTAATGAAAATAGAGAAGAGAAGAGGAGAGAGGACACCACCCTGCGGGACGCCAGCAACTACGTCACACCAGTCCGAATGAGCATCATCGACCTGGACCCGCTGTTGGCGTCCACAGAGGTAAGATCGAAACCACTCACAGGCAGATAAGGAAATGTTCAAAGAGCGCATTATGGCTAAGAGTATGGAGTGATCAACACAGTTGAAGGCATTACTAAAGTCGAGAAGGGTAAGAAGGGTGAGCTGTCTGCTATCCATAGCAACTCTGATGTCATCAGTGATTTTGATGAGAGCTGTGCTAGTACTATGGGCGGCGCGAAAACCCGACTGGAAAGGGTTCAAGAGAGAATGAGATTGAAGGAAGTCAGAAAGTTGACGATACACAACACGTTCCAGAACCTTAGATAGAAAGGGAAGAATAGAAATAGGGCGAAAGTCTTTAAGTTCAGAGGTAGCAGTTTTTTTTGGGATAGGAATAATATGGGCCTTCTTCCAGATGGAAGGAAAGCAACCAGTGGAAAGAGAGAAATTTATGATGTGAGAAATGCAAGGAAGGAGTTGATCGAGGATAGGGACTATGAGGTCTCGGCCGAGGCCATCCTGTCCCACTGCTTTGCTGGTGATACAAGAAATAATTTTCTGTATTACATCTTCCCCCACAGAACAGAAAGAAAAAGGAGTGAAACTATGTTGTGTTAAGTTACCCAATTCGGCTATGGTACCTTCCCTCGCGACATCATTAACACGATGGGTGACTGTGGAAAAGTGTTTGTTCAACGCATTCACATTCACAGAGGAAGCAGCAGAATTTTTGCATCTACCAAAACCTAGGCTATGGAGGAGCTTCCACATATTGTTTGGAGTACCAGTGCTGATTTTACCAAATATAAAGCGTCGCTTGGCATTTCGAATCATTTGGTTACATCTATTACGGGCTTTTTTATATTGAGAAAGATGCTCATCAGTTGGGTCTTTCCTATTTCTACGATAGAAGTAGTCACGCCTAGCCATACATTTTCGTATATCTTCCGTAAGCCAAGGTGCTGGCAGCCGCTTCATACGGACCGGGTGTAGAGGTGCATGTATATCATAGACACTAGTAATTGAGGCATTCAGAAAATCTACTTTATCATCAATGTTAGGGAGGCTGTATAATAGAGACCAGTCAATGTTGGCAACATCAGCACATAAGCTTTCCCTGCACAAACCAGCCAAATTACGCTGAATTATAACCTTGGGCTTGGATTTGGGTACTCTTACTTTGTAAGAAGCATAGAGGAGGTCATGGTGGGAGAAACCCGGGGCAGGATATTGCCCATGACAAGTTATACGGTCCGCATCTCCTGTTAATATATGATCAAGCCAGGTATGTGAATTGTTGACATGATAGGTAGGGTCTAGATCTAGAAGCGAAATGTTAAGGGAAGAAGTGAGATTTGACAATTTCTTTGCTCTAGAATCTCGCCTCAGCAGACATGTATTGATATCTCCAATGATCAGAGAATGATCGTACTGAGGCAAGTAAGTTTCAAGAATTTGCTCTAGGGTGCTGAAATAATATAATATAATATATAGAGATTCGTCTCCTTGCAAACGCTACATGTAGACTGGTGTATTTCAACTATTTTCACAGCATTATGTCGTACGGCATATTGTTGTGGGGGAGTGCTGCAGATGTTAACACCATATTTGTGTTGCAGAAGAGGGTCGTACGTGCAATTTATAATGTGGGATACATATGGGGCCCATATTATAAATTGCACGTACAATAACGTATAATAATATGGTGTTAACATCTGCAGCACTCCCCCACAACAATATGCCGTACGACATAATGCTGTGAAAATAGTTGAAGTACACCAGTCTACATGTAGCGTTTGTAAGGAGACGAATCTCTTCGACAATTTATCTATGTGACCGATTGAAGCTTATTATCTAAGGTTATACCTAAAAAATACAGTGGTATCCACTAGATCTACATCTTCGTCATTGATTTTAATATTCGTTTTTACTTGTGTAACATCAGGTAGTACAAATCTTATGCATTTAGTTTTCTGTACGTTTAGCAATAAGTTATTTACAATGTATTTATACGGCATATCTACTGTTGGATGTTATTTATTAACATTTAAGAGGAGGTCCCCGGTAGGTAGAATTTTGTACGCGAACAAAGTTTGTTTCTAATTTGGCTATTATTTCTACAAACTCCATGAAATTTTGTACACATAATCAGTGCACTAATATCTTCTCCCGTGGACCACGGATCTAGATATTAGTGTGTTGTTTAGCCAAAATAGAATCAAACTTTGTTCGCGTACAAATGAGCGTAAGCGCCGCGGTAACCACCTCTTAAGATCACCATCATCATCATCAGCGGCCCCTAAATAGGGTGCCTATTTAAGATCTGCTAACTCTTTTTGGTTTGTTTCAGGGTCTTTAGGCAACACATGGCGTCAAGGTGATTGGCGGCCGAAATACCATTCTGAACCAAAAAATGTGACTTTAAGAAACCATTCTGAAAAAACATGCCACTGTCATAAAAACAACTCATACAAATCACACATACAAACAAACAGTCATATATATAACGTAAATAAATGTGATTCAAACGAAGATATATATAATATAACCGATTTAAATGATTCCGAAATGACTTTTAACAAAATAAATGAAAAGTTATTTAAGAAAATTATACCGAAAGAAAATGATTTGATAACTGAACAGTTTTATAATAATACACTGTTAGATCAAGTCGAAATAGTTGATAACTATGATACACAAGCTATGTTCGTTCGTGATCTGTTTAAAAGAGAAAATAACTGTGATAATGACTGTGATGCGAATGATAATGAAAGTAAATGTAAATATAATGAAAGTAAATGTGAATATAATGAAAGTAAATGTAAATATAATGAAGTTAACGAGTGTAAATGTAGTGAAAAGAAGTGTGAAGTTGGCTGTGGATGTATATGCGATGACTGTTATTCATCCTGTTGGCCCAAAGATTGGATTAAAATGGATTTCCCAGGAGCCAGAGTGATTTCTATAAATTATACAAGTGATCCTTATTTGTGGAGGCCTCTGTGGATCAAGGAGAATAAAAGGTAAGTTGTCTACGAAATTTAAATAAAACGGACAACTGTGAGCGGGACTCGCTCGCAGAGGGTTCCGCCCCCCAAATAGACTTCGTCTCCACCAAATATGTGCGAGGTAGATGAGCGGTGCGAGGATGCGTAGCGAGGCTTTGGAACGGTGCGAGGATGTGTAGCGGGCTCAAAATATTTTGTCTCTGTCAAACTCTGTCTAGTGACTGCTAGTTGTTTCTCGCTCGCGTCCATCCTTTGTACTGTACACATCCCTCGCGCATATCTCTTGCACAAATCCCTCGCACACATTCCTCGCAACACATCCCTCGCTTGTTTTGTACGTATAAAAACCTCGCTCCGCTAAGCCGTTTCCACGAGAGCTGCGCTGAGCGAGGCTAGGTAAATGAAGTGATTCTATTGGTTCACATCCAACAAACAGATCAGCGTTGTGTTGCCACAACACAACAAACGCTGAGCTGGACGCCAATGTAAAAAAAAAATGCAAATGGAGTGTGTGTGTCTTTTGTATTTTCCCGTGTCTTTTTTATGATGCATCAGTGACACAAATAAATGCTTTTTAACCGACTTCCCAAAAAGGAGGAGGTTCTCAATTCGGTTTTTTTTTTTTTTTTTTTTATGTTTGTTACCGCATATCTCCGGCGTTTATGGACCGATTTGGAAAATTCTTTTTTTATTTGAATAGATATCCATATTGGTCCCATTTTTTTCAAAATCGAGTTCAAACGATGGGATCCATGAGGAATTGAGGGAACTCCTCAAATATTGTAGGCATACATATGGCGATTTTGATATTTTCAGCAACAAACCAAGCATTTGCATTCAGAAAGTATCATAATCCTTTCACCACTATGGTTCTTTCAACATTTTTTTTTCATCCAAAATTATTTAGTCGAATACAATGGCGGAAGTCGGTTTTTTAAATGAAAAGTTATTCTTTCTTTCTTTCTTTACATCCCTCGCTACGCAACCTCGCTCATCTCTGGTGAAAAAGCAGCCTTACAGTAGCAAATGGTAATGGGGAACGCAACAATGGGAGATCATTCTGGCAGCCAAAGCGCTATCTAAACCTATGAAACTTGAATAGGGGACGCTTCTTGGCCTAAGAGCGAGTACACATTAGGCGTTTTGAAGCGCGCGCTTTGGTAACGCGCGTTTTGAGAACCAGTAGTTCTTATCTAGGTGTACACACGCAAGCGCGCGTCGAACGCGCGCTTTGAGATTTTCGTTCAAAGGCGCGTTGGGAGGGCGTCAGCCGCGCGCTTCGAGATACATCTGATTTTAGCATAAGAATAAATAGTTATTACCTACTTGTTGTAGTAAAATTTATCTTAAAACACCGTAGGGTTCCTGAGATTTCTGAACCTGTGTGTGGGAAACAAGGGTTTTTTCATTAAATAAAACTATCGAGGTTTTTTTAGATATCGTGTTTTCAACTTTACACAATAAATGCAAAAATATAAAATTTTCATATTCCAAAATATTTAACTCGTAGAACCCGTATATACTGAGTTCTAGATCAATTTTGTTGGGCAAAATCACATACATCGTACGCCCTCTTATCTCGCATGTGGCGCGAAATTTAAATTTTATTGTGTTTTTTTGCTTGTCACAGCGCATGAACACTTATTGAGATAGCAACAGGACGAGGAGACCCAGCAAACATGTTGTAATTGATAGTATCTTATAAATATCATTAGTTAAGCTACGGATATCTTTGAACCAAAAAAAGGCGAAGGTTCCCCTGCGATGCAGGAGGATGCGGGTTTTATTCCCGCCTCGGAACAAATATTTGTACAATCTGCAATTCAGGGTGTTCTGGGTATTTTTCTATGCATAATAAAAAAAAACTATCTATGTAATGTATTGTATGAAGTATATCAGTTATCTAGTCCATAACACAAGCTCTGCTTAGCTTTGGGCTAGATAATGTTGTGTGAAATGTCCAGCATTTATTTATTTAAAAAAAAAAATATTACCGATTTTTTTTTGAAAAAGCAATTTACCGTGGCGCCTTTGAGTAAATTAATAAAGTTCTTGGTAATTTTACTTTGAATGTGCTGAATGAAGATTGTTTGAGCAAGTAGGTTTGATTGAAACTGATGACATAGATAAATCAATAGCTGTTTTATGAACAAACATGCGAAAAGTGACTAAATGTCAGCAAAATTGCCCTAAATCCCCAATTTCCAAAATCTATACTCAAATATACTCTATATATTTGATGACTGTACCATGGTACTACAACCAACACCCAGACCCGGAACAAATATTTGCAGATCATAGAAACATTTCTCCCGCAACTCAAAACTCGCACCTCCTGCGTCTCAGCAGGCTACTCGCCCACTGCGCCACGGAGGTCGTCAAATATAATATTTTTCACTCTTCTTTTTGATCTAGTGAGCGAAAAAAAAATTGCATTTCTTCCACAAGGGGAAAAAGTTTTTTTTTATTTTTGTCTCTCATATGACAATGAGCCTACATAAACGAAAAAGTCTTTAGTCATAAGTAGAATAATCATGAATAAAGACTCGACCTATTACTGTTTCATACAAAAAACTAGAATCTGCGATCTCTTTGGTAGAATGCATGCAATGCGTTTCGGCTACAGAAGAAATAAAATAACTTTTCATTTAAAAAACCGACTTCCGCCATTGTATTCGACTAAATAATTTAGGATGAAAAATTTTTATGAAAGAACCATAGTGGTGAAAGGATTATGATACTTTCTGAATGCAAATGCTTGGTGTCTTGCTGAAAATATCAAAATCGCCATATGTATGCCTACAATATTTGAGGAGTTCCCTCAATTCCTCATGGATCCTATCATCAGAACTGGATTCTGAAAAAAATGGGACCAATCTGGAAGTATATCTATTCAAATAAAAAAAGAATTTTCCAAATCGGTTCATAAATGCAAAAAAAAAAAAAAAAAAACCGGTTTGAGAACCTCCTCCTTTTTGGGAAGTCGGTTAAAAAAAGACATTGGCGCGAAATCTTTAAATTGAATTGGTACCTAGTGTTTCATATTGTATTGGATTATTTTATTTTCTCGAATTAAAACTCGTTTTCTATTTACTCCCTCGCTAAAAAACGGGAGTAAAACTACCTCGTATATAATGGGTCATTTTAACCCCTTGTATAACAATCTACTATTGATTTCAGATTAAGTCTACATGTCCGAGCAGAGCAAATGATGCAGCAGCTCTTGGAGATGGGAGTTGGGGGCAAACCTATCATCTGGGTCGGACATTCTAAGGGCGGGCTGTTTATAAAGGAGATTTATTGTAAAGGTGTGTTTATCATAATCAAATATTTTTTTTTAACATAACATAACACCCAACAGTCACATACATAGTCGCATACATATTCCTGAACCCACAATATGATTCCCTGTGTCGTGGGTATCAAGGAACTACGAGTACTACCATAACACCCAGACCCGGAACAATAGTAGATTATGCACTTAGGGAATAAAGCAGTGTCTTATGTTGCGGGCAGCGTAGTGAAACCCTGAGTGTAACGAGAGACTCTAAAGTTAAATAGAGTCCTGAGTGAAGCGATGGGTTTAAGCTGCCCAAGACGAAGACAGGCTTTATTTCAGAGGAGCATACTCTACTTTTCACACTTTCTGCGAGACAATAAAAAGCCAGGGCTTGTTTTGATTTTTGCGGTAGTAGATTATCAATAATCTCTAAAGCGTCTGTTTTGATAAACTTTGGAGTAGAATAACTAGATATCGTTGGTATTTTTTTATCAACATGAATATTGCAATAAAATTTACTGAAAATCACAGCACCAAACACGCGCACAGCGTGTATAGCATTCTTTGTAAACGAACCTTTTTCTTTTTTTTGAGTTCTGCTTATGGTGGCCAGTTCGATTTTCGAACAAACCTCTTTACAATGCCTTGGGCATTTTTTTACTCAGAGTTTTCCACGAGTCTCCACACGAATTTGACATTCCAAATTCAAATCACTTTAATCCCTAGGGAGTTTCATACAACTTTATATCCCTAGAGAGACAATGCCTTACTTTACGTTGAGGTTGCATGATTTGTAATTGGACATTGTCGAGCAGGTGGTGTGAAAATATATTTTGCAGGTCATACAAACATTTGTCCCGCAGCGGGAATCGAACCCGCAACCTCTTGCATCTCAGCCTGCCGCGTCACATTGGTTGTCCGTTGTTGTCCGGTCTAGAATAGACCCCTCCCTCTCCTCCCGTGGATGCCGTAAAAGCTGACTAAGGGATTACGCCAGGGGATGGCCAGCTGCATCCACCTGATATTGCAATCACCAATCTGCCTGCCAAGTGTGGTGAATCAGCCTGAAGTAGATTGCAAGTTAATTTTTGGTCCTTTGAGCCGGATTGCAAGTACACTTATGTATTTGGTCCTTCAAGCCGGTCAGCCTGAAGTAGATTGCAAGTTAATTTTTGGTCCTTTGAGCCGGATTGCAAGCACACGTATGTATTTGGTCCTTCAAGCCAGTCAGCCTGAAGTAGACTGCAAGTTAATTTTTGGTTACTGGTGATTATGGAAATTCCCCCCATTGTAGGTACCTATATAATGGGGGGAGGCTTCGTCCAGCAGTGGTCGTCTAAAGACGGCTGATGATGATGGCGTAATATAGCAGTTTTATGTTAGTTTAATATAATATATTGAACAAGTGACATTTTTATTTTCCAGCATACGAAGCATATAAAAAACTGAACAAAAATGAAGAAACTGTGGATCCAGAACCAAAGAATGGCATTGATATAATCAAAAGATCAAACTCGACCAATAATGATGCGGTTATTGCCGAAACAATAGATAATATCGTCGGAAATATGTTCGATAATAAAGATATGTATAATGAAAATGATCATATGACTTATAATGATTATATAGAAGAAAATAACGCACGTGTTTTAAATGAAACAAAGTCATTTAAAAATATAACCAAAAATAATGCAATTGCGAGAACATATAACAATAAAAGTGCCAATGAATATAGCAATAATGTAGAAATAAATCTAAATGTAAATATGGAAGAGTTAACGAACATAAATGTGATTTTAAATGATAATGAAAATAAATGTAATATAACGGATGCAAATGGAAATGAAAACAAACTAAGCAGAAACGGTTGTGAAGCTATATCTTCAACTATTGAAGGTAAGTTACTCTTAGAAAATAAATTGAGGTAGGATCGTTTCGCAAGTGGCGTAAAATTCAAATTGTATTGTGTTCTTTGCAAAGGAGATGTTTCATCCTGGGCCTGCTCTAAGTACACTACACAGAAAGATATAAAAAAACAGGGGATTTTCATAAATATACAATTATATTAATTTGAAGCATAATACATCGGTACAAAAATGTTTATTTTTGAGTTTTTTAATATGGTCACCCGATTTTTAGAGCAGCCATGACAGTCGAGTGACTTTGACAACTGACAGTTTTGTTGAGTGTCATTGACGCTCAACAAAACTGGTTCCTTGTGTGATTTCCTTGTGTGTGATTGCTCTCTTTGGCGAAGATAATCTTGACTGTACACTAACACGAAGCAATATTATGGAAAATAAACAATAACAAATGGTTTATATATTGCTTAGCTATATTTATATATACTGTACATAGTGCAGGCCCAAGCTCCATACATTCATGAAACATCTCCTTTATTTTTGTTACTTCATAATTTTACGTGTTCGTTTCAGAAAAAAGTTTGAATCTACGTGCGTCCCTCTATAACCAAAGTCAGGGCTTCATGTTCTACTCAGTGCCACACCGAGGGTCGCCGCTCGCTGCCATCAAGACCCCGGTCACGGCGAGAAGTTTGGAGCTACTGGAGATCAGCAAAGGTTAGTACCATGGTACAACACCCAGACCGAACAAATATTTGCAGACCATTCAAACATTTGTCCCGTTATACCACAGATGTGTTATGATTGTAAAATTTCCAGATTGTCCACTAGTGCTGGACTTGCAGGCACGCTGGCACGCCGCCAGTAGCGTGCGGCGGCCCGCCGTGCGTGGCGTCGTGGAGACATGCAGGACTCTGATGTCTGTGCTGTGGCTGAGGATAGTCAGCGTAGACTCTGCTGGTAAGGATCTAGTTCTATAAGGCTGTGTTTCCACCAAATATGTGCGAGGTATAAGAGCTCGCTCGCGTCCATCCTTTGCACACATCCCTCGCAACACATTCCTCGCAACACATCCCTCGCACACAACCCTCGCTTGTTTTGTACGTATAAAAACCTCGCTCGCTAAGCCGTATCCACCAGAGCTGCGCTGAGCGAGGCTAATGAAGTAATTCTATTGGTTGTTAACAAACACATCCCTCGCTACGCACCTCGCTCATCTCTGGTGGAAACGCGGGCTAAAACTTTGATTCTTGGAACTTCTTGACGACACCAAGACAGCTACAACTTGTCCCAGAACAACCATTGGGGAATAATGGTTCTATGGATGGACCAAAGACATTATAAACGTCGCAGGAAGTCAGTGGATGGAAGGGGCTCAAGACTGTTGATCGTGGTGTTCTATGGGGAGGCCTATGTCCAGCAGTGGACTTCTGCAGGCTGATGATGTTTTTTTTATACTAATTGGCAAGCAAACAATCGTACGGCCCACCTCATGGAAAGCAGTTACCGTAGCCTATGGACGCCTGCAACACCAGAGGCATCACACGCGCGCTGCCGACCCTTAGACATAAAGATGAAAAGCCTCATGTGCCTGTAATTTCACCGGCAGCCGTACCCTTCAAACCGAAACACAGCAATGACAGCACTACTGCTTGGCGGCAGAAATAGGTACAGTGGTAGTACTTCCCTGGACGAACTCTTTCACAAGAAGTTCTACTACCAAAATGATGATGAACTATATAAATTCACTCTTCATTTTTCAACAGACGCGGGCATTGGCATGTTGCGAGGAATCTCAGTTGATCACAGAGAGATCTGCAAGCCATCCAGCCGCAATTGCATGCTCTATACTGAACTGACAGACCTTATTCACGAAGCCCTGAATAAGTGCAGATGTTAGGTTCTTACGGATTTATTACAGAACTTGGACTAAGTCTGAATTTAGTCCAGGCGTACTAATCTAGGCTTAAATATCGATCTTTGGTATATACGACTGTAATACAAAAGCAGATGGTTTGTTTTCCAGAAGCAACTTTCGAGCTAGATAGTCCAAGCTTATGCCAAAAATGACATAAGCTTGGACTATCTCTGGTTTATCTAAAACCAAGCAGCCCCCTAGTTTAGCAATGGTCTACAAATTGCCAGTTGATTGCTTGCTGGAGGTAAGAATTTCGACATCTCAATTGTGATGTGACACAATCCGTCAGTTTGATACTTTGGAAATTTGTGTAGGCGCGAGAATTGATTTCGGAAAACAAACCATCTGCTTTCGTATTAAAGTCGTACATGCCTAATGTCGATATTTAAGCCTAGACTAGTACGCCTGGGCTAAATTCGGATTTAGACCATGTTCTGTAATAAAGCCATTAGAGTTCTTCGCAGCAGCATATGAACGGTCTGCAGATCCCCTGATAGCTTCTATCTTCGACTACCCTTATCGCCTCTGCCCCCTTTTTCACTAACTGAAAGTCACTCGGTGACTAACTTTTGACAAGTAAAATGATACACACACATAAACACAAGCCTTTTTACCCGAAGGGGTAGGCAGAGCCTCAAAGGGCCTCTTTTCACCGTGGGTTACACAATCGCTGGAATATAGACGTGACAAGTGGTGAGCTCATCACCGCCATTGCTTTCCACGACAGACTTCGCTAACGCTTTTCTTCCAGTGATAACACACTCCTAAATAAGCCAGCAGCCAGCACAAATGTTATTCCAACAAAAATTGCCCAACAAGTTTGAACAATTGATGGTCATTTTACTTGGCAAACGTCACCGAGTGACTTTCAGTTAGGGAATAGGGGGGAAGATCCCCTTCGTATACAAAGACATGTTTTTGGTAACCGTGATGACGTAATCACTGCTGCTAATGCGGTGGTGACGTCATCCAATCACGACAGAGGAAACACCAGTGGCGGTTCGAGGGCCCCCCCCTTGAACCCGGAATTACAACTACCACGTATCTACTTCAAAGTACGTGGTGTATAGTCGTAATTTTTCAAAAATAACAATTTAAATTCTATGTCGTTATGTATGTTCGATTCAATTGAATAGTTTCATTATTAAACTACGCTTTCTGTAATGTTCAATTATTATTATATATTTTGATATAACATATAAAAAATATTAGCAAAATCATGTGATTTAAGTATGTGATTGTTAGATCTTATGTTATGTTATGGAATCAAATTGTTACCTATGTTTCTGATATTTTTATAAAATCGCCATTATAAGTCTAAGCTAGTTATAGTTATTATAAGAGTGATAAAAAATGTCTGAGGAAAGTATTTTTAAAATGCATTTCTATGTAAAATTATTTGTATATAAGAGCTTTACAAACCAAAAAAGAAAAAAAAAATCGGCCAAGCGTCTCCGTTTGAACCACTAAGGTTGTAGGGTTCCGAAGTCAAACCACAAACCCTCCAACTCCAAAAACATTTATCACAGAGACCTTACCATGAGCTCTTATAGCAATTCAGTTCAAAAACTATTCAGTACAAAATATCGGTTCGTCGTTGACATCCGTCATCGTTGAACAACTTCAATCGCAGAAGTCTATAGATCTTCTGCTACTGTGCCTTTAAATATAGCTGCGGACATCACGTAATCGATATTTTGTACTGAATAGTTTTTGAACTGAATCGCTATAAGGGCTCATGGTAAGGCCTCAGAGGCCTTACCATGAGCCCTTATAGCGATTATATATATCTGGATATCCAAAATCATTTAGATAAAAACCACATAATTCACACAAACGTTAGTTCATGATACCGTGGCGTGTCCGGTTTAAAAATAGATTCCTCCGTGGATTTCGTAAGCCGAGGAAAGGAATTAAAAAAAACCAGTTGCCATCGAATTAAATTAAACTAATAATAACAATCGTAATTGTACGATTTCAATAGTAGGTAACAGTTACTGTATGTACTGTATTGAAACACGTATCTGTAAAAAATCAACTGGGTATCTTTTACAGCTGTCAAGATATATATCCCTATGACAGAATACAGACGGACGGGCGGCGTAGGCTTATTAATAGGGTCTCGTTTGGCACCCTTTGCGCACGAAACCCTAAAAACCTACTATAGTAGACTTCCTATTTCAACGTCCATTACTATAATACATTTTAAATAAATATAAGTAAAAAGTTGCCACCAGATGAATAGATATATAAATAGATTAAGTATGGGACTTGTAACAGTAGGACCTTATTCATAATTATTCTTACCTAGTTTAGTTAAAATAGCTTTTGTTTTGTTCTCACTGATGTAAAATGTCATACGTCCAAACAAGACAAAAGCTATTTTAACTAAAATAGTTTTAACAAATAATGATGAATAAGGAGGTTAGAATGTTATTGGATTTATTGTATCAATAAATATTTACTTTACACTGTACCTAGCTGTTTTATTTGACTCTGTCCCTTTTCCTTTCTAGTCGCATTGTCTATGATTATGACTTGGTAGGAAGGTGCTCTAGTAATTTTTCTAAGGTAGGAAGAATGGAATTGACATCAGATTGTTGGGATCCACTTTGTTCCCTGCTCCAAGGGATCCACGAGCTAGGAACCTAGCTACCATGCTACCTTTTTTACTGATTTTGTAGGTTAAGGTGCAAAGTTTCGCAAGTGGCGCGAAATTCAAATTTTATTGTGTATTTTGCTGATTACTGCTCATCAACACTTCTTGAGATAGCTAACACTGATTTTGCGGGAATCAGTAGACCTAACACACATGTTTTAATTGATAGTATCTCATAAATATCATTAGTTTAGCTACGAATATCAATGAATGATTTGTATAGTGTTATTTTGGTCCATTGACATTCGTAGCTAAACTAATGATATTTATGAGATACAAAATTTGAATTTCGCGCCGCTTGCGAAACGTTCCACCTTTAAGTTCTCATTTACTGTGTCAGCAACTCCTTGCTCCGAGGCACCACACAGGCGCTTCTCACCGTAAGACGGGACCATTTATGTAAGCCAAGCCGTGTTTGTTGCCTCATGATTCTTCTAGGCTTGGTCGCGTTGGAAAAGGAGTAATTTTAGTTTATAAGATCAAAGATTTCAATCGATGTGCACGAGTCCAAATGAGCGAACTATCTTATTTCACGAGGAAACAATACGGCTCGGCCACTCAACGGTAAGGGGGCGTACCTATCTAACGATTAAAATATTTGTATAAGTCGATTCAAAATTCTTTTGATTTGATTTGGTCCTAAAAACACTATTTCCTGAATGTATAGGTCCATAGTTCGAAAGGTAATATGCATTTATCTTGGTCCTAACCTTAGAATAAGTGCTTCAGTCCTTATTCTAAGGTCACAATCAGTAGGGCTATTCTTGACGCTCTACTCGATCATAATTCAGGATTTAGCTTAGAATAAGGACTGAAGCACTCCTTATTCTAAGGGATTTAGTGTAATTTGTCGTGGTAAAGTCCGGTAACGCAGCATCGGCCAACTGCATTTTGTCCTTCAGAAAAAAAAGTCATTTGTCGTCAGAGAGTAATAGATTCCTTGGTCAATTTTGGTACCTTAGAATAAGGACTGAAGCACGTCCTTATTCTAAGTTTGGTACTCTTGAGTTCAATACTAGCGCACAATTTGGAGTGGAATTTTATGGAACTAAGTGAAATTGACTTTCTGTCTCTGTTGTTCTTCACGCAGTCAATCGCGTGCTCTATTTCGATTTCAAACTCGATTTGGTTCTAGAGTGCCAAGCGAGCGTTGAAACTGGATTGAGATTGGAACTGTTTTTTCAAGAGTAGTCCCAAAGGTTAGGGAGGGGTTGTTTAATTTAACTTTTCTATAATGAGGGCTTTTCAAATCCGATTAAAAAAAAAAGTAGTTCGACCTGGTTCGATAGATGGCGCTGACTCAACTGTAAATGCCAAGATAGTCAAATGTATTATCTGTGGTATACGCGTACTAAGTTATTATCTTACTAGTCTGTGGCTATTAGTCATGATATTCTGTTTGTGTCTGCTTCTTGTGTGCGCTAGTGATTTCGTGATGTTTTTAGAAGCAAAAATAAATACCACGAAACGAAAATATATCTACGTTGTTGATGTTGACATTTAACTTTATTTTGACACTTGACAGTTACGTAACAGAGCAGCGCCATCTATTTTCAACGCTGAAAGCATGATATGAAACGGCCGTGAAAACCCCTCATTGTGTCTTATTGAATTGAAGTTGTAACACAAACAAACAAACACAACCTTTAACCCTAAATACAATTCTTTTGCTTTGGGTAAAAACAGAAGACATTATTTTGATAAAAACATAACCGGGGAAAGAGGCTTCAACCAATAAAATAACAAACTTAAAATCAATTTTTATTAATTCAAATTCTAATAATAATTCACAAATTATTTTAACTTATTCCATTCCCACAGCATGCATACTCTCGATTAACGAGAGTAGAAACCATCATCGCACATACCTTAGAATTTCAGTTATAGGGCTTAGTTTCTTTAAAGTTTTTCATCACCATTTCGGCTTATGATTGAAAACTAATCTGTGGCAGACATCGATTCAAGGACAGATATTTATTAAATTTTTAAAAAATTATACAAATTTTCAATTAAATGTAAACAAAACAAATTATAATTTTATATAAAAACAAGGTTTGAAATACAATTAAACATATTTTACTGTCAAAAGCACTGCTGTGTCTATCTTAAGAATAGATAACTCACTCTCCCGTGGATGTCATAACAGCCGACTAAAAGATTAACATCAGGGGGATTGGCTGCAACATTGCCCGAGATCCAACGACCAATCCAATCGTGCTGGGGCAAATCCCCCCTTTACATCCTACGGAGGCCTCGTTTGGACGATGATTCAACTAATTTCTAATGATAAAATTCACACTTGTTATTATATAAGTAGATTCACCTTAATATTTGGTTTAAAAGTACAATTAAGCTTATAAATAATGTAAATAGATTAGTTTCAATTAACTACATTCTGTCGCCAAGAATGATAACGTTCTAACAGCGTATAAGACAATGCAGTTTTATCAAAATTGGTCTATGATTTTCTTAGACGGACGATCAATGACCAATTATGTTTCATATATCATTTTAATGGTCAAAGAACTAAAGAGTAAACTGTTAAGAATTTTGGAGAAGTGGAGAAAAATTCAAGTGTGTCACACACGTAGCAGATGCGGTAAGATATCTGTATCTGTCCATATCGCTCTCTATACTAAACTCAAGGAGCGACACACACGTAGCAGATGCGGTAAGATATCTGTATCGGAGCGCGCATCTGTCCATATCGCCCTCTATACTGAACTCAAGGAGCAACACACACGTAGCAGATCACTTATATTATACCGTCAAGCATCTGTAGGTACCGACATATATCAAAAGATGGACGGATTATATGTGTGTACAAATTGAAATACAATACAGTTTGAAGGTTTCCGCGTGAATGTATCATTTTCGTATAGCTACGTAGTGTGTGATACCTTCAGATGCGATAAGTTTTTATACGCATATAAAATATTACCGCATCTGGTACGTGTGTGCACTTTATACTATAATAGATTGATAGTTTGTGAGTATGTAGGGGGGTAATCTCTGAAACGGCTAATCCTATTCTGATAAATCTTTCACTAATAGGAAGCTGCAGTATCTTGCTATAGGCTATTTCACGCGGACGTAATCGAGAGGTTAAGGCGAGGACTGAGGCCTTACCGTGAGCTCTTATAGCGATTCAGTTCAAAAACTAGTCAGTGCAAAATATCGGTTCGTCGTTGACATCCGTCATCTTTGAATAACTTTAATCGCAGAAGTCTATAGACCTTCTGCTACTGTGCATTTAAGTATAGCTGCGGACATCACGGAACCAATATTTTGTACTGAATATTTTAACTGAATCGCTATAAGAGCTCATGGTAAGGTCTCTGATCTCAAAAGTAGTTTTTTTAACGTCCAGTGCGACGTGTCGAGATTAAAATAATGAAAGGCAAAAAATTGTGTAGGTAGAACAATATACTAATAATAGTTCTGACCGAACAGAATTTTGAAAAAATTCGGGATTTGCACCCTAAAAAAGCTTTGGCATTCAAATGCTCTAACTTTGTACGGCAACAACACAATTTTTTTACGAATTAAATAGCTAGACTTGTATTTTAAAGTTCTAACTGCATATTTATGAATCTATGATTTGTATATTTCGATTAATTCAAAAAAATTAATACAGTCTGAAGTGCAAACCAGTTTCATCGTCAAATATGATATGCAATTTTCAACTTTAGCCGTTTGGACAAATTTTTGGATTTTTGTATGTTTGGATTTAGGATCATACCGCGCCTTAAGATAGTATTTTATAAGGTAGTACTCGTGGCTTCGTTCGCGAGGTCCTGGATTTTTTTTTCAGAAACAATTCCCGGCTTGCTTACTATCACTCACCAAATTTCGGTATAGTTTTAGGAATGCATGCGGAACAAAACAGAGAAACATTTGTTTTTATGTATGTATATATAAAAATGAACATTTAAATTCTGCAAAGTGCGCTTGTATTGTATTTTAAGTGCTAAACTTTTCAATAACTTATAGTGCTAAATGAACTATTCAAGAAATAAGTGCTAATTATACACTTTTCAAAGAGCGTTAAATGTAGTTTTACTATTATTATTTAGTAGTGTCTAAGTGATAAATACACTTTTATTAGAATTAACTAAGAATTTGAAGTGCTTAATCACTTTTAACCGAGTTCAAAAAAAGGAGGAGGTTTTCAATTCAGTTGTATTTTTTTTGTTACCTCCTATTTCTTTCGTTTATGAACTATTTAATTAATTTAATTTGCTTCAAAGAACTATGTGCTAAATGCATTTCAAGTACTAAGCGATACTGTTTTCTTAGAATTTGAAGTGCTAAATCACTTTTCAGCAATTTAAATGTGCTATAATATGCACTTTTTAAAGAACTAAGTGATAAATGCACTTTTCAAGAACTGAGTGATATATGCACTTTTCAAGAACTGAGTGATAAATGCACTTTTCAAGAACTGAGTGATATATGCACTTTTCAAGAACTAAGTTATAAATACACTTTTCTTAGAATTTGAAGTGCTAAATCACTTTTCAACAATTTTAATGTATAATATGCACTTTTCAAGAACTGAGTGATAAATGCACTTTTCAAGAACTGAGTGATATATGCACTTTTCAAGAACTGATTGATATATGCATTTTTCAAGAACTGAGTGATATATGCATTTTTCAAGAACTGAGTGATAAATGCATTTTTCAAGAACTGAGTGATATATGCATTTTTCAAGAACTAAGTTATAAATACACTTTTCTTAGAATTTGAAGTGCTAAGTCACTGTTCAACAATTTGACGAGCTTGGTGCACTTTCTAAGAACTATGTGCTGAATGCACTTTTCACTTTCATCATCACTTTCACTATTCGCACTTTTCAAAGAAATTGCTAAATACACTTTTCAAGAACTGAATCACTACTTCAAGTCAAATGTAGTTACGTTTCAAGTATTTCTATATAGTTCTAGTTTCCTTAATAATACAGCACTTCGTATACAATTTCCGTCGTCTATTTTAACGACATTGACAGTTTGCCTTGTATCTGATTTATTTATTACGTTCGTAGTGACATTTTCTTTATTTACATCAATGTTTATTCTTAATTTTTCATTATTTGTATCAGTAATACTGGGTGGTCTATTCGACACAACTTCTTGTGTCTCAAATCTATTATTTTTGAAATGTGGTTGTAGGTTCTTATCTAACTGTGGTTTATTCGGCTCGATATAGTTAACTTCTTTTGAATGATATGTATCAGAATTCTTATTAAACCTACCGTCTTCATAATTCCTCGAGCTATATGGTCGATTTATATCAATATCTTTAAAATTGACTGTTTCATGTGCATCGAAATTGCTAGGATTACTATCATATTCATCATTATAGCTTTTTGAACTATGAGGCCTATTCAAATCAAAGCGTTTTTGTTCTTGCGTTTCGAAAATTTTGCTTTGATTTGATTGATAATCATTCCTTGGTCTTCTATGATATACATTAGAATTATCATCTCTAATACTTGAAGCTGTATTTTCTTCTGTCATTAATTTATTAGACATAATCAGTTTTAGTTTGTTAAGTAAAGCACTATTAGATTTGTGTGCATTGTTTTCTTTGAAATTGGTGGTGGGACTTTTGGTAGTATCAGTTCGATTAGAATCAACTTCGGGTTTCAAATCAACGTTTGAGTTCTGATGTGTGTAATACATTGTTTCATTAATTTTCCTCTCATTTTCTACATTTAAATCATTGAGACTTTTTACTAAATCGTTGATTGTTGATTGACTATCAATCTGTTCTGAACCAGTTTTGTTATTACTTTTGATGTTTTTTATATCTGTCTCATCAACTGTACTATCATTAGACGCATTGCTGTTTCTTTCAACATCATTTAGGTTCTTTGAATTATTTGTATTCCAAAATTTTTGAGCTTCTTGATAATAACTGTATTGTAAATTCTCCATATTTTTGTCTAATCTACGATGAATGTTCTTATTCACTTTGTTTCCTGACAAACTTTCTTTCCATTTATCGTTATTAGTTGCATTTTTGGAGTCAGCTTTATTTTGATCAACGTTAGAAAGTATAGCATTATTTGAGTCACTTTTTACATTTATATGATCAAAGTCTACTGGGCCTTTAACATCATGATCATTATTGTCAGTACTTTTCTGATCAATAACCCCGGTATTGCCTTGACTATCAACGCATTTCACTCTTCTACGTATAAGCATATCCAAGTTGCTCTTACTCTCTATTTTAACGTCAGTTTTATCTAAATTGACTTTCCTACTATCTATTAAGTCTACTTTCCCATCATCACTTCTTCCCACTGATATATCATATTCTCCACTATTCCTACTACTGTTATTAATTCTACCTATTACACTATGATAATTACGATGATTTTGCCTTTCTAATTCAATACCTTGAAAATCATCTTTCATTTTACTATTTTCTACAAATTTTTGATTAACTTTTTCATTATTATCTAATCTATTTACTACTGTTACATAATGATATTCATTTTCTTTAGTTTTTTCTCTAATTCCTACTTCAACATCATCATTAATTTCTCCTATGATATTTTGACTTACCCCTTCATTTTCATCCCCATTTTCAATTCCTACTTCACCAGTTCCCGTTTGACTATTTCCCCCCGCATTTTGACTGAATTCCCCGTCATATTCATCATCTTCTTCCCTGACCACTTTTGTATATGCATTTCCTTCATTTTCATCACTATTTCGACCCCCTTTTTGATCCCCTAGTCCTCTGACCATGCGATCTATAACCTGCATAGAATTATACTCGCGTAGACCGTCACCCGCCTAAGCGAACAGGAACCGAGGGTCAGGATCTACCAGCTCGCAAGTGAAGAGGTCCTGTTCCATCGGCTTCTTAATCCATTTACCGAGTTTGGCGCGCTCGAAGGCATCGAATAGACGGGTTTTGGACTCCTGCGAAAGATTGAACAATAGTTGAATAATCACCGACATAGATCTCAGAATTAGCTAGTTCAAGTGGCAATGGGTAGGCCATATAGCTCGCAGAACCGATAACCGCTGGGGAATAAATAAAGGTTCTCGAGCGGCAACCACGAACCGGACGACGCAGTGTAGGAACACCCCCCAATTATTATCATCATCACCAGCATACGTCCACTGGACAAGGCCTCTACGTTTAATACAAAGGTGGGATTTGCCATGATAACCACGCTTGGCAGGCGTATTGGTGATCACAGTTTGGTGTTTAGTACTCAGGCGGATGCTACTGCCCCTGGTGAATCCCTTAGGCTACGTCCGCATAGGCAGGTGGCTTGCTTAGCGCCTAGAGCCTAGTGGCTTGCAGTTCGGCTACCTGCTAGGATTCACGGTGGCCGCACCGAAGGTGGTTTGCGTGGTGGGTCGCCAGGTACCTCAGTCAATTTGCTCGGTACGTTTACGAGATACTGCTACCTCTTTCCACAGTTTTTTCAAAACAACTGCATTTTTATGGAGTTCGTTTGCAGAATTCCACAGAGGTTCTCTTTTGAAAACCGATGCAATTAATATTTCATCCATTTTTCACTCTAAAATGCCTCGCGCCTAGATACAAAAAACCAACACGTTTGTTTACTTCGATACTCGCTTAGCGACTAGCTAGGCGCCAAGCACGCAGTGCGGCTGGTCGCAACTATTCTAGAATGTTTGTTTTGCTTAGCTACTCGCTAGGTGGCACGCTAGGCTCTAGGCGCTAAGCAAGCCACCTGCCTATGCGGACGTAGCCTAAGCGCTGTCAGAATCTTTTGAAACTTGAAAGGAGGAATATTTAGGTCAAGTTTCCTCTATACAAGTTTCATAAGACTTAGATAGCGCTAAGGTTGCGTTCCCTATTGCCATTTGCTACTGTTATTAGAGGACAGATCCCCCACAGGATACAAGGATCCCTGTGTCGTGGGTATCAGGAACTACGAGTACCATGGTACCACAACACCCAAACCAGGAACAAATATTTGCAGATCATGCATACATTTGTCCCGCAGCGGGAATCGAACCCGCAACCTCTTGCATCACAGTCGGCTACTCGCCCTCTGCGCCACGGAGGTCGTCGGACCGGAGGTATAAGATTAACCTGGCTGCTGGCTTATTTAGGTGTGTAAGGGAAGAAAACCGTTAGCCAAGTTGGTCGTGGAAAACAATGGCGGCGATGAGCTCGCCACTTGAAATTGGAGGGCAGGACTGTGTACCTATGCGACTCTTGGGTGTTATGTTATACCATTGAAAATTGCCCAACCCGTCTGGGATAAATAAATAAATAAATGCTGGACATTTCACACAACATTATCTAGCCCAAAGCTAAGCAGAGCTTGAGTTATGGGTACTAGATAACTGATATACTTAATATAATACATTACAATAGATAGATATTTTTTATTATACATAGAAAAAATATCCAGAACACCCTGAACAATTATTTGCAGATCGTACAAATATTTGTTCAGAGGCGGGAATACAAACACACACACACACCACATACCTCGAGACACCAACCCACAGAGGTCGTCAAATGTATTATTTATCATTATTTAATAAATAATAAGGTAACACGCGATAATTTTGACGACCTCTGTGGCGCGGCGGGCGAAGGATCGCCTGCGACGCAGGAGGTTGCGGGTTCGATTCCCGCCTCGGAACAAATATTTGTATGATCTGCAGATATTTGTTCAGGGTGTTCTGGGTATTTTTCTATGTATAATAAAACATATCTATCTATGTAATGTATTTGTATTAAGTATATCAGTTATCTAGTACCCATATCACAAGCTCTGCTTAGCTTGGGGTTAGATAATGTTGTGTGAAATATCCAGCATATTTTTTTTTTACTTTCAGGATAGGGAATATGGTGGCTGATCGCGAAAGTTTAAAAAATACTAAGTTAAATAAAAGCATTTAAGAACACCTGATAAGCGGGACAGAGCAGTTTCGCTTCGTTGTAAAGCAGATTCTCATCTATCCTCGCTTGCCTCTGCTGTAATGTCAGATCATCCTGCAACAATCGGAAATGTACTTTAAGGCTATGATACTAAAATAAAAAATAAAAAAACTAAACGGCTTTGCTTAAAGTTGAAAATCGCGTGTCATATTTGACGTCACTTTCTACTAAGTATGCTACCCTATCATTTACATCCCTCTGCTCAGTATGGTACTGTAT
Organism: Epirrita christyi; assembly: GCA_951392215.1. NCBI lineage: Eukaryota > Metazoa > Arthropoda > Insecta > Lepidoptera > Geometridae > Epirrita > Epirrita christyi. The sequence goes on along the minus strand of OX595863.1, from coordinate 7,270,726 downwards.
TACTCATTTAGTTTACATCCCCTCTGCTCAGTATGGTACTCTATTACTCATTTAGTTTACATCCCCTCTGCTCAGTATGGTACTCTATTACTCATTTAGTTTACATCCCCTCTGCTCAGTATGGTACTCTATTACTCATTTAGTTTACATCCCCTCTGCTCAGTATGGTACTCTATTACTCATTTAGTTTACATCCCCTCTGCTCAGTATGGTACTCTATTACTCATTTAGTATGACGTCCCTTCTACACACAGTATGTAACCCAATCATTTAGTTTACATCCCCTCTGCTCAGTATGGTACTCTATTACTCATTTAGTTTACATCCCCTCTGCTCAGTATGGTACTCTATTACTCATTTAGTTTACATCCCCTCTGCTCAGTATGGTACTCTATTACTCATTTAGTATGACGTCCCTTCTACACACAGTATGTAACCCAATCATTTAGTTTACATCCCCTCTGCTCAGTATGGTACTCTATTACTCATTTAGTTTACATCCCCTCTGCTTAGTATGGTACTCTATTACTCATTTAGTATGACGTCCCCTCAGTATACTACTGTATTGCTACCGACACACCTTGACCGGGTTGAGCCGTTTCATCAGGTACTGCCAGCGAGCGAACATGCTCTGTTTGCAAAGAAGCGAGGGCTGTCCGCTCTCAAGTTTTCCCGTCATCGCATTCAGCACTTCTGGTAACTGAAACAGTTCAAATTACAAATTAATTACTCATAGGGTCAGTTATGATAAATAACACAAGTCAGGTACTCACGGGGTCAGTTATGATTCGTAACAAGCAAGGGTCAGGTACTCACAGGGTCAGTTATAATTAATAATACGGGTCAGGTCCTCACAGCGTCAATTATGATTAATAACACGAGTCAGTTACTCACAGGGTCATTTATGATTCATAACAAGGGTCAGGTACTCACAGGGTAAGTTATGATTCATAACAGGGGTCAAGTACTCACAGCGTCAGTTATGATTGATAACACGGGTCAGGTACTCACAAGGATGATTCATAACACGACTTATGTACTCAAAGCGTCAATTATGATTAATAACACGAGTCAGGTAGTCACAGTGTCAGTTATGATTAATAATAAGGGCCAAGTACTCACAGGGTCAGTTATGATTCATAACAAAGGTCAGGTACTCACAAGGTTCATAACAAGGGTTAGGTACTCACAGGGTCAGTTATGATTCATAACAGGGGTCAAATACTCACAGAGTTAGTTATGATTGATAACACGGGTCAGATATTCACAGGGATGATTCATAACACGGCTAATGTACTCAAAGCGTCAATTATGATTAATAATACGAGTCAGGTACTCACAGGGTCAGTTATGATTAGTAATAAGGGTCAAGTACTCACAGGGTCAGTTATGTTCCTAACAGAGGTCAGGTACTCATAGGGTTCGTAACTAGGGTCAGGTACTCACAGGGTCAGTTATAATTCATAACAGGGGTCAAGTACTCACAGAGTCAGTTATGAATGATAACACGGGTCAGGTACTCACAAGGATGATTCATAACACGAAAGCGTCAATTATGATTAATAACACGAGTCAGGTACTCACAGGGTCAGTTATAATTAATAATAAGGGTCAAGTACTCACAGGGTCAGTTATAATTAATAATAAGGGTCAAGTACTCACAGGGTCAGTTATGATTCATATCAGGGGTCAGGTCTCACAGGGTCAGTTAATTCATAACACGTGAGCAGGCAATTACAGGGGCAGACACTTACCGGCGTAGATACATACAGGGGTACATAATTTCAAGGTCAGATATAGGTCGCGCAACGAGTTATGAGCGCTCGGCGAAAGTGGTGGGGTTGATTGCGCATGTGTACATGTGGGCGCGTCTGTATCTAGGGAGCGCGAGACGCGAGTGCGGGGCGCGCGGTACGGGAAGGCGACTGACCTACCAATACGCGCCGGCGCTTGGCCGCCTCTCTCCCCCCGCTAAACAGACCCAAAAAATTACTTCTGCGCATTGAAGGACAGCGCTCAAAACTCGTTGCGCGACCTGTACTTTCAGGGTCAGATACTTACAGGGGCGGTTATACTCCAGCAGACACTGAAGGACGGCGCTCTAGCCGGGGTCCTCGCCTCTGTGCTGGCAGCGCGCGCCAGTATCGGCTTATGGAGTCGGAAGGGCGGTGGCAGCGAGGATATGAACCCTTCAATGCGGCCACAAAGTGCTCTGAAGCAAGATTATACAGAATTGTGATCATATTTGACGATCTATGTGGCGCGGCGGGCGTGTAGCCGACTGATATGCAAGAGGTCGCGGGTTCGATTCGCGCTGCAGGACAAATTTTTGTATGATCTGCAAATATTTTAAATAAATAAATGCTGGACATTTCACACAACATTATCTAGCCCCAAGCTAAGCAGAGCTTGTGTTATGGGTACTAGATAACTAATATACTTAATACAATACATTACTAAGATAGATATTTTTTATTATACATAGAAAAATACCCAGAACACCCTGAACAAATATCTGCAGAACGTACAAATATTTGTTCCGAGGCGGGAATCGAACCCGCAACCTCCTGCGTCGCAGGCGAATCTTCACCCGCCGCGCTACAGAGGTCGTCAAACACACACACACAGAGGTACAGAGGTGGTTTTATTTGTTCCGGGTATGGGTGCTACGGTACCATGGTACTCGTAGTTCCTGATACGACACAGGGAATCCTAGTGTGGGATGGGAACTATGTATGTGTCTGTTGGGATGTTATGTGTGTGTTATTATTCCAATAGCTTCATTACCCAGACTCACACTCGTTGGACGAGTATTGTGAAACCTTTCTTTGCAACTGGTTATAGTAATTACTGGCACAAATCGTAACAGCACTTACTACATTGAAGACCTCTGTGGCGCGGCGAGCGAAGGTTCGTCTGCGACGCAGGAGGTTGCGGGTTTGGTTCCCAAACTAACATTTTTAAAAAGAAAAAATTTGTATTTTTGTTTGTAATGAATAAATTCAAAAAAAACTGGACCGTTTTTGAAAATTATTTTACCAATAGATTGCTATATTTTCACGGAGTAACAATAGATTGTATCACAAGGGAGCAAAATAATATTTTTACGGCGAGGGCGCTTTTTTGAATCCAGAGCATAGTGAGGGATTCTAGAGTAGAGTATTCTTTAGTAGAATCCTGAACGTAGCGAGGGATTCAAAGTACGTCGCCCGAGCCAAAAATATATTTTGCGCCCGAGTGATACACTCTACTTTTCATCACCCACTATGAGAAAATAAAAGGCGCGTCATATTACATTTCAAAACAAAACCATGAATTTCTAACAATCCGTGAAAATTGACGAAAACGCGGACTGTAGTTCGCGCGTTTTTAATTTGTTTTTTTTTTATTCATCCTGTGGCGCGACTATCATATGGGCTGTCGTACCAGCCAGTATTTATTCAAACAATATTTTTATTCGATTTCTTTGGCGCTGAACACCAAGATGTTCCAAATTCAAAAAGTGTGCGGCAAAGATAATTGCGGCGCACTTATAGAAGTTTCTTATAGAAAACACCACCTTTAGGGTGCACTTAAAGGCGAACCAAGTCGTCCTTTTCGAATAGATGGGATGAAAAGGCTATATTTTATTCCCTTTCTATACGTATTATATTACAACAGAGAACCAATATTGTTTTTGACAGTTGAAACTTGCCGCGCCATTTCACGCTAAGCACTGGAAAAGTTATATGCCCCTCTAAACATGACCAGACACCGGTTGGAAACCCACCCTTTTTACGTTACCGATCAATGCGATTGGAATCGTCGCACGCGCATGTTCAAATGCATATACATCCTTTCTTTTAGCAGTCATATTTTTATAAGTTGTTATGGAAATTGTTTTTTCGTTACTTTATTTTCATACAAGATAATATCAGTGTTTTTTTTGCTTAATTTCTTTTGGGGACTTATATGTTTTAAGATGCAGACAGCAATACCTCTGGCTTGTTTCTTATCAGTTATACGTAAGTACCTATTATTATTTTTTAAAACATAATTGTTTGAAAGCTGCCTAACTAGATCTTAGAGCATTTGTATCAAGAGTAACATATAATATTCAATTATTTCTGCCACTTTTTGAGGGAGGCGAGGTTCAACACGTACAGTACACGTTTACATACTCACGCACACTCATGCAAAAAGTTGGCGTCTCTATAACACACACGCAAATAAAAGCTGTCACACAAACAAGCTTTATGCAACGCGTATGGCCAAAATGGCCATACCACTTTGGCATCTGGTAAATGCTCTAAGAACTAGATTAAGGTGCAACGTTTCGCAAGTGGCGCGAAATTCAAATTTTATTGTGTTTTTTGACAGGTGATATAGATATATCACCAAACTGCGATCACCAATTCGCCTGCCAAGCGTGGTGATTATGGCAAATCCTCCCCATTTTATTCAATGGGAGAGACCTCGTCCAGAAGTGGGCGTAAACGGTCTCCCCCAGGGTTCCCTACACGATAACCACGCTCCATGCACGCCCGGCTAACCAGTTACTAATCTTACCAGTCAGAGGACGACCTCTGTGGCGCGGCGGGCGAAGTTTCGCCTGCGACGCAGAAGGTTGCGGGTTCGATTCCCGCCTCTGAACAAATAATTGTACGATCTGCATATGATTCTGGTGGTGTTCTGGGTATGTTTCTATGTATAATAAAAAATATCTATCTATGTAATGCATTGTATTAAGTATATCAGTTATCTAGTACCCATAACACAAGCTCTGCTTAGCTTGGGGCTAGATAATGTTGTGTGAAATGTCCAGCATTATTAGTTATTTTATTTATTTATTTATTCTAAAATTAGATTTACATTTTAAAAAGGTTAAAAAGGAGGTATCTTTGTTTATTTTTGTTTATAGAGTGGAGTAATTCAAATTGTGTACAGAGTTTATGATTTCACTTTTATCTAGTGAAATCATAAACTCTGTACACAATTTAAGCTTAAAAATATGATATATTTTTATTCTTTTTGTAAACTACAAGAACTCATATCGAAAACTTAAATTTTCTAGAGCTCATTAAAGGCATTTTGTGAACCTATAGCGTCTTAAGGTGGATCGTCTCGCATGTGGCGCGAAATTCAAATTTTATTGTGTTTTTTGCTCATCACAGCTCATCAACACTTCTTGTGATAGCGTAAACTAATTTTACGAAAACAAGGGAACCTAACACACATGTTCTAGTTGATAGTATCTCTTAAAGATAATTACTTCAGCTACGAATACTGTTCAATGATTTTTACAGTGTTTTTTGGTTTAGGGATATCCGTAGCTTAACTAATGATATTTATGAGATACTATCAATTAAAACATGTGTCCTCCTATTATCCTCTCTCCTATTTTTCGCAAAACTTGTTTTCGTTATCTCAAAAAGTGTTGATGAGCTGTGACGAGCAAAAAACACAATAAAATTTGAATTTCGCGCCACATGCGAGACGATCCACCTTAACAAGCCCTACTTAGTTTAGCAAGCTGTGATATCACGGTTCAGTACCCAGGTATTTGGTACATTTCATAAGTAATTGCTTGAGTTTTATGTAATAAAATCGAACATAATGTGGTACACTGTAATTTATTATTCTAAGCAACTGTGGTCCAGTGACTATGACGATATTATTAGCTTACTAGGCTATATAAGATTGCAAAATTAAAACACGCGAAGTTTTTGCCGTGCGATTTTGTTAAGGTGCCGGTGACGGCCGCACGCTAAATCAACTCGGATAGCGCAAAAGTCGGCCTGAATATTGCTGTCCCTGTTTGGCTAACGCAGGCGCGCGCGGGGCGAAGCCGAACACTTATTTCTATTCTGTGGCCGTATACCATTCATAATTCGAAGGTGGTATTTATTTTTTATGCAAACTAGTATTTGACAAAAACTAATTAGTGGCATATTTGGTATTTGTTACAAACTTTTTTTTTTTTTGGTACCGTACCCAAAGGGTAATAACTGAACCTTATTACTATCCTAATGAAAGAACCAAGGTCACCGACACAGCTTTCAGAATTAACAAGTTGATGTGGCAATGGGCAGGTCATATAGCTCGAAGAAATGATAACCGTTGGGGAATAAAGGTTGTCGAGTGGCGCCCACAAACAGGACAACGCGGTAAAGGAAGGCCCTCCACTCGATGGACTAACGACATTATAAAAATTGCAGGAAGTCGGTGGATGGAGGCGGCTCAAGACCGTTTGTCATGGCATTCGAAGGTTCAACAGTGGACGTCTTACAGTTGATGATGATGATCATACTTTATTAAGTATGCTTATTCAATCTAAATACAGGCATACTTAAACAGCTTACTAAGCACTTAAAGAATTACTTAACTAAACAATTAATACAATCATACAACATACATACATACATAACACCCAACAGTCAAATACATAGTCCTGAAACCAAACCATGAGCTCTTATAGCGATTCAGTTCAAAAACTATTCAGTACAAAATATCGGTTCGTCGTTGACATCCGTCATCCTTGAATAACTTTAATCGCAGAAGTCTATAGACCTTCTGCTACTGTGCCTTTAAATATAGCTGCGGACATCACGGAAGCGATATTTTGTACTGAATAGTTGAACTGAATCGCTAAAAGAGCTCATGGTAAGGCCTCTGATACCACACTAGGATTCCCTGCGTCGTGGATCAGAGCAATGCTTACATTTTCCTTACACACCATCAGCAACCTTTAGACGTCCCTGCTGGATAAGGCCTTCCCCATAAAATGCAATGGGGACATTGCCATAATCACCACGCTTAGCAGGCGGATTGGTGATCGCAGTATTGCTGTTGAGTACTCAGAGAACTGATTCTAAGTATTTTGCGTCTGGTGTAGTGTAGTGTAGGTTTTTGTATGGAGACACTGTTGAGCGCCCCTAGCGTACACTCTGTGAACCTCATTTTCCATACAAAAATCCGTGTTACACTACACTAAACGTCCGTGTCAAATGCATGTCAAAACATAGAATCAGAGGCCCAATTCTCTAAATTATTATAAAACTACACTGAAAGTTAACCGAATCGAGACTGAATTATGAATTGACAGAAAGTTGGTATTCTGATCCCTTATAAATAACAATTTAGTCTACTTTCAATTCACGGTGACTACCATTAGAGTAGGATAGTTATATAAATAATCGCAAAGAGTAACGAGAGACTCCCTCCCTTTGGGATCCCGCCATCTACACGTTAAGCTAAAATTATCGAAGTTTCAGTCACATTTTGATATAATCACATTACAGTGTTGTATTTTAATGTTAGAGAATACCATTTCTGGCATTTAAAACATCGACACAAGATCGAAACATGATCCGAACTCTATTTTAACCATTTTTTAGTTAGAGAATTGTGCCTCAGCTCTCTGGTCGATGCGGGCTGCCTAGCCTATCCCCTGGTGTAATCCCTTAGTCAGTTTTTACGACATCCGCGGGAGGAGATATCTGTCTATTCTTGAGCCGGACACATGATGGCCATGAGTTTATAGTCGATGTATTTTGTTTGCTCTAAGTCAAGCAAGTCAAACATGCGGCCGCATGCGGCCCTTTACAGCTTTGACTGCGGCCCGATTCAATTTTAAGAACAAAGTATATTTTTTTGACATTTACTATTAAGTTATGATTAAATAAACGATTAGCGTCCTGCCCCCCTATTCCCTAACTGAAATTCACTCGGAGACTCACGTTTGACAAGTTAGTCACCGAGTGACTTTCAGATAGGGAATAGGGGGGAAGTTACTACTAGATATATCTGGTTTGTTTTCTTTGTGGTTGGGTTTTGCGGCCCCTTGATTTTACGGTCCATATGGCATTTGGCCCAACAATGACCTTGAATTTGACATGCTCTAAGTCATCTTATAAACGGTACATGTGGTATTTTTAGGATGAGTTAAGTGTCTTTTGTATTTTTTCGACAACGAACTTTCAGTTCAAGATCTAAAGAAATAACTTTTCATTTAAAAAACCGACTTCCGCCATTGTATTCGACTAAATATTTGGATGAAAAAAAATGATGAAGGAACCATAGTGGTGAAAAGATTATGATACTTTCTGAATGCAATAATGCTTGGTTTGTTGCTGAAAATATCAAAATATGCCTACAATATTTGAGGAGTTCCCTCAATTCCTCATGGATTCCATCATCAGAACTAGATTCTGAAAAAATGGGACCAATCTGGAATTATATCTATTCAAATAAAAAAAAAATCCAAATCGGTTCATAAACGTCGGCGATATGAAGTAACAAAAAAAAATACAACCGAATTGAGAACCTCCTTTTTGTAAAATCGGTTAAAAATGGAAGATACACTAAAAATCAAAGGCCCAAGAAGGAAGAAGGAAGATTGTCCAGAAACAAAAAAAAAACATTGATGTCAAACAAACCCAAGAAAAGAAATTGAATTTGAATTTTGAATTGAAGACTTCGTGTCTAGCAACTTCTTACGATTCTTCCCGATCCTAGGTCAAACATCAAAGTTTTAGAATGAAGACGTGGGAACTTGGATCTCGCTGATGTTATGAAACAATACAGATCAGTGTAGTGTTGCGCTTATGTAGGAATATAATAAATTGATTACAACAAAGAGCAAATGCAATGTTTACTTTTATTGGGTGAAAGAGTGAAAGATAACTTTTCATTTAAAAAACCGACTTCCGCCATTGTATACGGCTAGAAAAATTTGGATGAAAAAAAATATGAAAGAACCATTTTGGTGAAAGGATTATGATACTTTCTGAATGCAAATGCCTGTTGTCTTGCTGAAAATATCAAAATCGCCATATGTATGCCTACAATATTTGAGGAGTTCCCTCAATTCCTCATGGATCCCATCATCAGAACTGGATTCTGAAAAAAATGGGACCAATCTGGAAGTATATCTATTCAAATAAAAAAAGAATTTTCCAAATCGGTTCATAAACGCCGTAGATATGAGGTAACAAACATACAAAAAAAAAAAAAAACAACCGAATTGAGAACCTCCTCCTTTTTTGGGAAGTCGGTTAAAAAGTACCCTAATACTTACAAACCATCCTTGTATCTTAATAATAAATGATTTTAATATTTAAATAATATATCTTTATGTAATATTAACAATAATATTAAATCATGGTAAATATCCCGTTTCTAGTGATAATTATTATAATTTTACATTTTTAATGTCCTGTATTATGAATAAAAAAATCCAATAAATGTAGTAATATTGAGTTTTTATTTAAAGTTCAAACCTTGGTAGCAACCCTTAAACATAACTAGATTTTTTCAAAAAAATACTGATTTCGTTTTTTGGGGTATATAATCGAATAATGTGGTGCCCCGTGAAAAACAAGTTTTTTTATTATTCTTAGGAATAGGGACCATCCTAGTACATAGTCAATGGTAGTGATTATCACTATCAATGCTGTGCATCATTCTCTAAACTGAGCTAAAATTATCGCAGTCCCTTTTATTTCAGGCTATTAGAAAGGGCGCTCGACAATTTTAGCGCACATTAAATTTAGATACTACTCCGCTCGCTAACCATTACCTTACGTAATAAGAAACGTAGTTTAAAACTGGTTGGTTTTCTCAGAACTGGAAAAACCAGGAAAACGGTTCTTAACTAACATGGAAAGTCTGGGTATCATGATCTTAAGCAAGACTTTACATCGGAGACCCAATTCTCATAATGATTTTAACATCGAAAGTTAACCGAATCGAAACTGAATTGTGAATTGACAGAAAGTTGGTATTCAGAGGCCCAATTCACTAACTTAAAAATAGTTAAAATAGAGTTCGGATCATGTTTCGATCTTGTGTCGATGTCTTAAATGTCAGAAATGTTATTCTCTCAATATAAAATACAACACTGTAATGTGATTATATCAAAATGTGACCGAAACTTGAATGATTCAAAGTTTTTTCGATAATTTTAGCATTGTAGATGGAGTCTCTCTTTACTCTTTGCGATTATATATATATAACTATCCTAGTCTAAAGGTAGTCACCGTGAATTGAAATTAGACTAAATTGTTATTTATAAGGGAGCAGAATACCAACTTTCTGTCAATTCATAATTCAGTCTCGATTCGGTTAACTTTCAGTGTAGTTTTAAAATAATTTAGAGAATTGGGCCTCTGCTCGCTCATAATAACAATTTAGTCTACTTTCGATTCACAATGACTGCAATTAGAGTAGGATGGTTGTCTATAACATTGGAAAGATTAAAGAGAGACTCCCATCTATTAAGGCTAACATTATAGAAAAAACTTTGAATCGTTCAAGTTTCGGTCACATTTCGATATAATCACATTACAGTGTTGTATTTTAAGTTAGGACAATACCATTTCTGACATTTAAGACATCGACACAAGATCGTAACATGATCCAAACTTTATTTTAACTATTTTTTAGTTAGAGAATTGGGCCTCTGATTACTGTGTCGCACAAGGATTCCCTGTGTCGTGTATATCAGGAACTACGAGTACTATGGTACCACAACATCCAGACCCAGAACTAATATTTAAAGATCTTGCAATAATTTCTTCCGCAACATGAATCGAATCCGCACCTCTTGCGCCTCAGGTACTCGCGCCAGAGAGGTCGACATCATTGTCCACAATGTGCCATTACAACAGTCGGGAACTGTACTCATGCAGATTTCAGCCCACGACATTTCTCACGCGTTCTTACGCAAGTGAGATGTTTCGCAATGAAGTGGTTGGCTTTTATGTACCTGCGACCACAGATAACTTTGGGGTTAGTCTTGTAATATGTCGGTTAATTAAGACCTATGATTGAGGCTAGAGACGATTTGCAGATCATTATGTAAAAAAAACTTTTGACATTTAAATTTTGTTTCTAATTCGTAGGACCTCCAGGAGTCCAGTATGAGAACTCTTTACTCCAAATAGCACCAGTGGACAAGTCCAAATGTCCTTACGTCAAAGACGGCAATGATGTCGCTTTTCAACTATTCACCAGGTAATGCCCAACTTCTTTTATTTTTTTTTATCCTACTTAGCAAGCTAACAAGTATACGGCCCACCTAATGGAAAGCAGTTACCGTAGCCTATGGAAGCATGCAACACCGAAGGCATCACACGCGCGCTGCCGACCCTGAGCCATAAAGATGATAAGTCTCATGCGCCTGTAATTTCACCGGCACCCGTACCCTTCATACCGAAACACAGCAATGCGAGCACTACTGCTTGGCGGCAGAAATAGGTACGGGGCGGTAGTACTTCCCCGGATGAACTCTTTCACAAGAAGTTCTACTACAAACAAATCTCATTAGAAAAAATCTCATGACATTTCATGTCAATCATCTAACTAAACTGTCGTTGCCATAAGCGCCCAAACACTTATTTCGTATAGGAATAGAAACAATACAATAACTTTACAGTGTATGGCGCGGTGGGCAAGTAGCCGGCTTAGATGAAAGAGGGTGCGGTTCGATTACCGCTGCGGGACAAATGTTTGTATGATCTGTATGACTACTCTTAACGCTCTACTCCAATCCTAATTCAGGATTTAGTGTCAGTTGTCGTCAGAGAGTACTAGATTCCTTGGTCATTTGGTACTCTTGAATTCAATATTAGCGCACAATTTGGAATGGATATTGGTGGAATTTTATGTAACTAAGGGAAATCGACTTTCTGTCTTTGCTGTTCTTCACGAGTCAACACGCGTGCTCTATCTCAATTTAATTTATTTGGTTCAAGAGTGCTAAACAAGCGTTATTAGGATTGAAACTGGATTGCGATTGGAACTGTTTTCAACAGTAGCCCTGCTGCATATATATTTGTTTCTAGTTTGGGTGTTATGGTACCATGGTACTCGTAGATCCCGATACCAACGACAGAGAATCCTGGTGTGGGATTATGATTAAGTATGTGACAGTTGGGTGTGTTATGTTATTTGTAATTTTCCAGGCACAACCCAACGGTGTTCCAAGATCTGAAAATCGGTGATGATGAGAAACTGTTCGCGTCCAACCTGGACTTCCACGATAAGACGATGCTATACTTCCATGCTTGGATGGAGACACCGGAAGACGGTAGCGCGGTCATGGTCAGAGAAGGTAAGACTTACAATCTTGGAGGAAGAGGATAAGTTCATTTTCCAGCAGGCTAAACAACGGTTTCCAAATTCATTTTGTAAAACAAGAAAAGAAGTTAATCCAGAATGGCCTGTCTATGTACATGTACCAGACAGAGAATGGCGAAAAAATCAGTGATTTTCGAAAAAATACTCTTACTCTAAATTAAACCTTAAATATCTGCATAAAATGTTTGAAATTCGAAGGTATTTATTCAATGGTAACATATTTTCCTGGGCAGCAGTCTTCAGCAGTTATTACTTTGTAGTCAGTAGTTTTTTGTTTTCCAAATTTTCAAGTGAAGAGAAGACTTGGAAACCGATATGATGGCAGCACTTCACTTGGCGTATTTGCGTAAATGTTTGCATTATTTTGCCAAGGCAAACAACATTGTGTACAGATGGAGTCATGGTTGATTTGCCTTGGATAAATAACGCAAACATTTGCCAATATACACCAAGTGAAATAGCACCATGACAAGCCTGTAACTGTTTGGGTAATATCGTAAAAAATTAACGTGAGAATTTAATTGACCTACTTTCTTCCTTTTAATTAGACTTTGCCACTCATACTCATTTTGAACTCCGTTATTAATCCCTATGACGCACCCTAAGACCTGCACTGACGCACAGAATAACTAGTGGTTCGCCCGAACTGAGACCTCGCGATGGCACCTTTATCAGCCCGACTACTTAAGTAAGACATTTCCATAATTTCCATTAAGTATTTTTTTTTAATTTTCACCTCGAGGTAATTTACTACACATCATCAAAATAACTTTTGAATAGCACAAAACAACGGGGCGTTCATACCACCAGAGACAAGTAACTTCTCTCATACTACATAAGTACCTGTTACGAATTAATTGGTAACGTCCTTTTGACGAAATCATAGAACTCCCAACGTCATTCAAATTCCTAGAAATGGGAGGTCAACAACGGATATTACATTGGTTTTTTGTTTTATAGGGTACATGTCTCGAAATTCTTCAATTTCAGACTTTTCCCTGTAGTTGTGACACAAAAGCCACAAGCATACCAAATTTCAGCGTTGTGGGATTGCTGGAAGTACTCTAGAATTTTTGATTTTTACGTTTTTTATTTTCCCTAATATCTCGGAAACTACTAAGTTTAAATACTTATTAAAAACAGTTTTGAAATGTGGAACCAAAGCGCTTTCATTAGACACCCCATTTGATCTGACTGTCTCACTTTTTTTTTTACCCCCTCTTGGACCCCAATATCTCAGCAACCCCCTGACCGATATAGCTCATAACCTTACCTACAAATTGTACCAATACTATCTACCCCCATACCAAATTTCATGAAGATAGGATCAACGGTTTGGAAGTTTTCATCGGACAAACATACATACATACATACAAACGCCGATTCTTCCAACTTGACTCAGAGAACTCGCTTCGCTCGTTCAAATACTTTTATCATCAAAATCCTTTACAATGCTTTGGTTCGGAGCCATCTAGAAACGAACGCCTTAATATGGAATCCCCATGAAGCCAAGTACAGACTAATGATTGAAAAAATTCAAAATAAATTCACACGTTTTTTATACTTGAAGGAGTACGGAGTATACCCCTACTACCCGCTTATGTACCCGAGTTTATTTGTTATGGGTATGGTCGGGTACTGTAGACTGTCGGTTAGAAGGGATATGGCGCTGGTCAAGTACATCGTGCGAGTATTGAGTGGGCTCGTGCACCATGAGGAAGTGCTGGCGGCGTTGCGGCTGCGCGCGCCTGATGGCTGCGCGAGCGCGCGCCGCCGCCCCGCCTTGCTCTGCCAGCCAATATTTAGAACAAACTTACTCAAATTTGCCCCAATGTCACACGCCATCCGTTTAGTTAATGTTCTTTCGGAGAACAATGTTGACATTTTTCATCACAGCCTGCCGAAACTCATGGAGATAGCGCAGCTTGTTTTGGAGAAAGTTGAATAGTTGTGGTGCCTATTAGTAATATTAGAGGTATTCCCCAGTAGGTACCTACTTATTTTTAAGCTTGGTTCTTTGTTTTTATTTTATATAATCATGTGCATATAACATCGCTTTAGGTCCTACTCTGTTAAGGTGTTATAATAGTTTTTTTAAATAAATAAATAAATAAATATTAGTACAAGTAACTGACGTCCATCTGTGGGGTGTATTGTGCATTATACACTTGTGCTAGCCATACCTAAGCAAGCCCAACTCCTTGAAGTAACGAAGCAGGACTTTGGGTATTGACCATAACATGATGACGCCCTGTGTACCTGATACTGTGTTGGGTGTTATGTTATGTTATTACAGTCGTCTTATACAAACTGAAAACATGAAAAACAAAAAAAACATTGAAAAAAACTTACACTAAAAAAAAGAACTAACTCTAATGTATAGTATTGTGTGAGTGTGTGAGAGGGTGGGTGAGCGCGGAAGTGTGAGAGGTTGTGTGAGGGTGTGAAAGAGTGTGGGTGTGTAACTAAATTATATCCTACTAATATTATAAACGCGAAAGTTTGTGAGAATGGATGGATGTTTGTTACTCTTTCACGTAAAAACTACTGAATGGATTTGAGTGAAATTTGGAATAGAGATACTTTACGCCCTGGATTAACACATAGGCTACTTTTCATCATCATCACCAATTTTCATTATTTTTCACGCGGGTGAAACCGCGGGGCGCAACTAGTATTAATTAATTGTGTTGTGGCTGGGTGCGTATGAGACGGTTACCATTAAATAGATCAAATGACAACACTGTTGAAGTGTATCCGAAAACGTCAAACACTAACTAGTGGTTCGCCCCGAACTGAGACCTCGCGATAACACCTTTATCAGCCCGACTACTTAATTAAGTAATTTCCATATTTTCTATTATTATTTTTGAAATTTTCCTCTCGAGGTCTACCAGTACAGTACAGGATCTACCAGTAACTTCTCTAATTTCCTACACATCATCGAAATAACCTTTGAATAGGGCTAAGCAACGGGGCGTAGTTATACTACATACCTGTTAGTACCTATATCAAGTACCTGACGAATTAATTGATAACGTCCTTTTGATGAAAACCATAGAACTCCAACGTCATTCAAATTCTTAGAAATGGGAGGTCAACAATGGATGTTATATTGGTTTTTGTTTTATGGAGTACATGTTTCTAAATTCTTCAATTTCAGACTTTTCCCTGTAGTTGTGACACAAAAGCCACAAGCATACCAAATTTCAGCATTGTGGGATTGCTGGAAGTACCCTAGAATTTTGGGTTTTTACGATTTTTATTTTCCCTAATATCTCGAAAACTACTAAGGCTAAATAATGATTAAAAACAGTTTTGAAATGTCCAACTAAAGCGCTTTCATTAGACACCCCACTTGATCTGACTGTCTCGCTTTTATTTTTTTTACCCCCTCTTGGACCCCAATATCTCAGCAACCCCCTGATCGATATAGCTCATAACCTTACCTACAAATTGTCCAATACTATCTACCCCCATACCAAATTTCATGAAGATCGGATTAACGGTTTGGAAGTTTTCATCGGACAAACATACATACATACATACATACATACATACAAATGCCGATTCTTCCAACTTGACTCAGAGAACTCGCTTCGCTCGTTCAAAAATCTGGTGTTTTCAGCGTACATGCAGAGAGGAGACACCAATGTAATCATGGTAGACGCCCGCAGCCTACAAGCCGGTCCGTGGTACTTCACAGCCGCTCAGAACACCTGGTACATCGGAAGATACGTTGGCCAGTTTATAGACTATCTGGTCACCAGGTTTGTTTATCATTAGTGTTAAAACATGTTCATTAAAAAACCGGTCAAGTGCTGTTTTGTTAGTAGTAGAACTTCTTGTGAAAGAGTTCGGCCGGGGAAGTACTACCACCGTACCTATTTCTGCCGCCAAGCAGTAGTGCTCGCATTGCTGTGTTTCGGTTTGAAGGGTACGGCTGCCGGTGAAATTACAGGCACATGAGACTTTTCATCTTTATGTCTCAGGGTCGGCTGCGCGCGTGTGATGCCTCTGGCGTTGCAGGCGTCCATAGGCTACGGTAACTGCTTTCCATCAGGTGGGCCGTATGATAGTTTGTATGCCAAGTAGTATAAAAAAAAGTACAAGTAGACAAACATAGTAACCATTAGAGTTAGACCAATCAATGAACACAATTTATACACATTTTCTCATTACGAGGATTATCCGTTTACCGTGGGAATTTGAAGATTTAGGATTTTCATTAAGATTTTCCTGAAAAGTATGAGTAAGGCCCAATATTTCATATTTTTTGCAACATTTTTGGCTCAGTACTATCGCAAATAGAGTGGGGGAATTGTAAATTTTCGCATATTTACTTTAATATCTTTTTTTCTATTTTTAACTACCTACCTGCAATTAGAAATTATAAAAAATATGTTCGTATTTCTCATAACGAGGTCTTTCATTTGATATGATGCATTTGACACAAGCTTTTGAAAATATTTTTCTGGGTGTTGTGTTACCATGATGATACTCATTGTTTCTGATACACATGACACATGTCATTTTAGTGTAAAGTGTAAGGGTCAGGACTATTATGTGACTGTTGGATGTTTTATTATGTAAACGGTAAGAAAATTATGATACTCAACGGATTTTCAATCAAACTTTTAAACTATCTTTTGTACGTTTCAGGGGTCTAAATCTCAATACCACACATTTGGTGGGACACAGTCTTGGAGCACATGTAGCCGGTGTTGCAGGAAGTTCCTTAAAATCAGGTAATTTTAGGTATTATTCAACGTAATGCTTCTACAGTAGAACCTTCGAAGCTTCATCTAGCGCACTTATACAGTAGAATCTTCGAAGGGTTGTTCTGATGTTTATTTAATTTTGACTTCCATACTAAGGTTTTTAAGTTCTCATTTACTATGTATCAGCAACTCCTTGCTCCCAGGCACCACACAGGCGCTTCTCACCTAGTAGTAAGACGGACCATTTTTGTAAGCCAAGCCGTGTTTGTTGCCTGATTCTTCTAGGCTTGGTCGAGTTGGAACAGGAGTAATTTTAGTTTATAAGACGATTCAAAATGATCCTTGTGATTTCAATGAATAAAATTATTTTTGACTTTGACTTTGACTTTTGACTTTGTTGATCTCTATATGTATAGTGTTGTTTTTGTTCATTGACATCCGTAGCTAAACTAATGATATTTATGAGATACTATCAATTAAAACATGTGTTTTAGGTCTCCTGATTCCCGCAAAATCAGTGTTCACTGTCACTAGAAGTGTTAATTACAAAAAACACAATAAAATTTGAACTTCGCGCATAAATAAATAATCATTATGGTTTTATCACATTAAAGGTAAGGTAGCGAGAATCACCGGTCTGGACGCAGCGCTACCATTGTTTGACAATCTACCGTTACAGCAGAGATTAGACCCAACAGATGCAACGTTTGTGGACACCATACACACGGACTCTGGGATTTTCGGTATGCATCTTTAGGGTTAGAATTAAAATTGTTTATTTCAGACAGTAAGCTAACAGTACACACCGAAATGCTAACCATCTTAATTATAAATAAATAAATATATGCTGGACATTTCACACAACATTAACTAGCCCCAAGCTAAGCAGAGCTTGTGTTATGGATACTAGATAACTGATATACTTAATACAATAACATTTGGTGTGTACGTAGGTAGGTAGGCTAGCGAAAGAAACGACCCTTCTAGTGCAAGCGTGTTTTATTACTGACGGGCAGGACTCGACCATACAGAGGTGGGTAGGTAGGTACATACTTAGATCTAATATACATACAGTTAGGATGCACAGGTAAGCTATCGCTATGTTCATACACAACACTCCTCCCTCATTAATTTGAGAACCTGACAACAATACAGAAGCATGTAAGTACATAAAATTACAGTTAACAGTATTATAACTATTTATACTTTATAATTAATGACTTTAGTTTTCTTTCTTAATTTGATGGGGTCACGAGCCGCGCCTACTTCGTTGTTACTCTGCAACGCGCTCAGCTGAGCCGGCGGCGACGGAACTAGGCATCTATCTTGCGAGCTGTGCGGCGTGCCCGTGCTCGCTATCGCTTGTCTCGCATGAGGCGGCGACGCTAAGTCGACAACGTCGTCAATCAGCGCCGGCGCGACACTACTCGAGTCGAAAGTCGTCTCGCCAATTGACACATTTTGCGTTTGCTCTGTGGAATCTCCTTCCGACCGATTAAAAGACATACGAGCGTTAGACGGGGTTTGAAACGATGCATAGGCCCGTTCACCGTTTACAATTATCGAAGATCTATCACTGGAAACTCTCAACAACTGATCGATATGCCTTTGACGTATGCCGACAAGACCGTCGACCGAAACATTATACATTCTGTTACCTAAACTGCAGATTATTCTACCTATTTTCCAGAAACGTTTCCTGCCTTGATAACATCGCACCCACACTTTCTGACCTTCACAAAATATTCTAGTACTGTTCAGCTCCACCGCGGGACTGGTGGCAGACGGATCCGGCTCCGGCGACGCCGGAGGCAGCACTAGATCTAAACGGCAGCGTAGTTCTCGATTGAACATGAGCTTGGCCGGAGTCTCACCAGTGCTGCAGTGGGCCGTGGTGCGATATTCAAATAAAAATGTTAACAATTTTTCCGTAATCTGAGAACACGTAGAATTACTATCAACATCTTGCAATATACATTTAATCATTTTCTTACAGGTTTTAACTGAATTTTCAGCTTGACCGTTACTGCATGGATGAAATATTGGAGATGTCATAGGTTTTACGCCTGCATGCTTACAAAAATCTCTAAATTCCTCATTACTTATTTTAGGATCATTATCGGATACGATGACTTTGGGTAGGCCGAATGTAGAAAACAACATTTTTAATTTTTGAATGAGGCATTTGCAAGTTAAACCTTTATCCATGGGTAAACACTCCACCCATTTACTATAAGCATCGACCACGACCAGGAACATCATCTGACCTACCTGCATGTAGTCTATATGAATGCGCTCCCAGCTAGCCAGCGGGCGCGGCCAGGGCAGCGGCGGCGCTCGTGGCGGAGCCGCGCGCAACGCGCTGCAGGTAGCGCACGCGCGCACCATGTCTTCTATATCGCTATCTATGCCGGGCCACCACATCCTACCACGAGCCAAACATTTGGTTTTTACCATACCGAAATGGCCTCTATGCAGTTCGCTAAGCATAATTTCACGAAGCGCAGATGGAATAATTATTCTATGGCCTCTCAATATGCATCCATCATCTACTTCTAAGTCAGCTTTACAACAAAAATAGGGTTTCACATTCCTACAGGTAATTTTACGTGGCCAACCATTACGTACATACTTCATTACGGTCTGCAGCGTCCGATCCGCTGTGACCGCCGCTTTTACACTCTCAAAAGAAACGGGTAAAGAAACATCGTTTAGAAAATTTAAGTAGGTGGCACTTTCGTCGATGTCTGGGTCTATCTGACTGTCACAAATCGGGGCCCGCGAGAAATAGTCCGCTATTACATTATTCTCGCTCGTAATATACTTTATATCGTAGTTATATGCCGACAAATAAATAGCATAACGCTGTAGTCGCGAGGCTGCCATGACCGATACGCCATTCTTTTTACCGAAAATAGCTAGAAGAGGTCTGTGGTCCGTTTTAAGTATAAACGGATTTTCTCTGCCATATAAGTATTGATGAAAATGCTTAACACCAAACACAATAGCAGCGGCTTCCTTATGGATTTGGCTATAATTTCGTTCGGCTGCAGTGAGTGACCTAGAAGCGAAAGCTAGCGGTCGCTCAGCGCCTTCCTCGCCCTGATGTAGCACGGCGCCGAGGCCGGCCGGGCTCGCATCTACGCACAGCACGAGTCTCGCAGCTGAGTCAAAATGAGCCAGCACGCGCATAGACGATAACTCGTCTTTTACTGCATCAAATGCAGCTTGTTGACGCTTACCCCAAGACCAAGTTGCGTCTTTGCGAAGCAACTCATTTAACGGGGCTAATACCGTAGACGCCTGAGGAATAAAATTCCTATAGTAATTAATTACGCCTAAGAATCTCTTCACTTCTAATACATTACTCGGACGGGGTGCCTCTTTGATGGCTCGCACCTTCTTAGGGCACGACCTAAGACCGCTTTTATCAATAACACAACCGAGGTAAGTCACACTTTCTTTGAAATATTCGCATTTTTCACGTTGTAATTTTAGACCAGCATCTCTCAACCTATCCAATACCTCGCGAAGTCTAGCCATGTGTAACTCTTTCGTGGGGGCCGTAATACATACATCATCGAGCCAGCAACTTACTCCTTCTATGCCTAATAACAACGTTTCCATCGTTCTTTGGAAAATAGCGGGCGCATTGGCCAATCCATAGACTAAACGGGAATATTTCAGGAGCCCACGATGTGTAGATATCGTAGTAAGCAGCTGTGACTCATTGTCAAGCTCGAACTGGTTGTAGGCATTACTGAGATCGATTTTTGTAAATTGCTTCCCTCCCCCCAGCTTAGCAAATACCTCCTCAATTCGAGGCATGGGATATTTTTCGATACATAAGTCTTTGTTAAGCGTTATTGAGTAATCGCCTGCAATCTTAACCTTACCGTTATCTTTTAATACAGGTACAATAGGAGTTGCGTAGTCAGAGTACTTTACCGGCACTAAAATACCTAAACCCGTTAAACGGTCTATTTCCGCATCAATCTTGCTTTTCAATGCAAACGGCACTGGTCGAGGCTTAAAGAACTTAGGCTTTGCTCCTTCTTTTAATGATAGCTTTATTTTAAACTTATTGAACCTCCCTAAGTCATCAGTCCATAGATCAGCATAAGTTTTTACAATCATATCTACTTCACTGTTGCAAGCTTTCTCAGACTCATCCAAACGTATGTTTTTAATATCGGTGGAAGTTATACTTAATTTAAATTTGTACATAAAATCACGGCCCAGGAGAGGAACACCGCCATTTTTAATTACAAAAATTTTTATTTGTTCTGTTACATTGTTGTACACAACGTCTGCCATAAAATAACCGACAGGCATGATTCTGTGTCCGTCATAGAAACACATTCTTTGATTACAGCAAGACAAACGAGTTTTTGGAAAATTTTGTTTATAAAAGCATTCCGAGATAACAGACACTCCTGCCCCTGAATCTAATTCCATTGGAATAATCTTCTTATCAATAGCTACTTTAACAATAATAGGTTTATAACTATCGTACCTTATATTATACAGGCTACACTCCTGGCAGTCTTCACAATTCTCGACACTGGAACCCTCGTCAATGTTCATATTATTCACTCGCGCCTTACAAACCTTTTTTAAATGGCCCTTCACTCCACAAATTTGGCACTTGTAATTTTTATAACGACAATTTTCCGCACTATGATTTTTAAAACCACACAATGGACACCTCAGGACTGCCGACGCGGTCTCATCACGGCCGGCGCTGGAGGAGGCGGCTGCCTGGCGCCATGCGGCGGCGCCCACGCTTCGCCCAGTGTTGGCCGCGCCCGCACCGGCACCTCCTCGCTCTCTCCCGCTTCCGGTCCACATACGAAAAATTGGCTCTTCCTTCACGCTGGCATTCACTGCAGGCACCGACTCCTTTCCCTGACGGGCGCTCGCCGCTTGCTCAGCGACCTCTAACGCCCGCGCAAAGGTCAAACTCGCCGCATCTTCTGAAAACAACTTATCTCTCTCCGGCCCAGACGCCAGCCCGAGGACGAAACGGTCTCGAAGAACAGTCTCCAGAGCAGTACCGAAGTCACAGGGAATGGCTAGACCTCTTAGTCGTGCCGCCCAGTCTCCCAAAGTTTCGTCTGGCGTCTTCGTGGCGCTATAAAATTTTGCTCGATCGGCAAAAGTACAGCGCTTCGGCGTAAAATGGACATTCAGACTTTTGACCAAGTCATTGTATGATAAAATTTCCAAATCTCTGGGGAACACAAGATTCCGTAAAAGGCGGTAGGATTCGTCGGTTAAATGAGTAATCAAAATTGCACTTTTGTTCGCTTCTTCCACTGCGTTAACTTTAAAAAACTGGTTAAGTCGGCCTAAATATATTGGCCATTCTCCCGTCTTATGATCAAAGTTCGAAATACTTCCTAAATACGACTTCGACATGGCAAAAACTTCACACGCGGTAAACCACCTCGTCGTCAAATGGTGTGTACGTAGGTAGGTAGGCTAGCGAAAGAAACGACCCTTCTAGTGCAAGCGTGTTTTATTACTGACGGGCAGGACTCGACCATACAGAGGTGGGTAGGTAGGTACATACTTAGATCTAATATACATACAGTTAGGATGCACAGGTAAGCTATCGCTATGTTCATACACAACACATTACATAGATAGATATTTTTTTATTATACATAGAAAAACACCCAGAACACTTATAACTTAAATATACCCTTAATGAATTAAAAATACAGCGCAGGCTATCATGGGCGTAGCCAGGGGGGGTTGGGGGTTCAACCCCCCCTTGAAATATTCAAAATGTCACATTTTTATCATATTGAAATAAGGAGAGCCGAGGTGTTGAAATTATTTAAATAAAACTTATGTTTGAGTCAAAAAATTTAGCTGTTCACACTTCTTTAATACAATATATTCACGGCTCGCTCCGCTCGCCGGTAAAACTATTGCCTTCCCTCGCCTCGGCAGTTTATTTACATGAATATTAATGTAATTTCGTGTAGGTACATTTTGTTGTCTTATTTTCTTGAACTAAATCCCCCCAATTTTTTTGAAGCCTTATTTTAAGGGGCTAAAAAATGCCGTTTCGTCATTGAGATATACCCCGCCAAAGTGGTTAAAATGTGTTCACAATTCCTAAACTATTTTACCTAAAAACTTGTAATTACGTCGTCAACTTGCTCACGAAGATCTCATATTTTTTCAGGCTATAAGGTGCCAATAGGTCACGTGGATATCTACCCCAACGCAGGCATCAGCCCGCAGCCAGGTTGCGAACTGGAGGTGGTCATACCCAAGCAGATGCTGCTCAATAAATGTACGTATTAACAGTTCTTACATATTTATGCTAGCCTAGTACTTCCATGACCGATGTCACCAAGATATTACTAGCAGTTGCTGCTTAATAGCTTCCTGCAAAGTTATGCGAGCCTGGTAGTTTTAGTCTAGATATTAGCAATTAATTCTACCCAAGTTGAGACTCTTGGAATATACGTTGTCCAACTTGAGACTCTTGGTGATATAAAGAATACACTTTGTCAAAGTTGAGACTCTTATTGATACAAATAATGCACTCTGACCAAGTTGAGACTTTTGCCCACTTAAATAATGCACTTTGCCCAAGTTGACACTCTTGATAATGAATGCACTTTGCTCAAGTTAAGACTGTTAGTGACATAAATAATGCACTTTGCCCAAATTGAGACTCTTGGTTACATAGAATGCACTTTGCCGACTATTAGTGGCATAAGGAATGCACTTCGCCCAAGTTAAGACTATTAGGAATAGTCATAGACAATTAGGAACGATCTTCCCCCCTACTAACCCCCACCTCTGTCTTAAAAACCTTTATTCCCCTCTAGTCTTCTGCAGCCACTGGCGATCCTACCAGTATTACACAGAGTCAGTGATCCGACCCATAGGATTCAAAGCGACGGAGTGTCCTTCATGGACGGATTATAAGAGCGGGGCGTGTGCGTTTGGACGCACCATACATATGGGATACGGCGCTGATACCAAGTGAGACCTTATTTGAAGGGAGTAGGGCTGATTTTTGCACGCACCGCTCACAATTTTGTGTACATCAGTGAGACCTTGGTGGTTATTCGCTATGACCTGAGAGATTCCTTGTCAATAACGTGTGACGTCACCCATATGATTCAGCGATGATTCCACGCAGATATCGTAACGAGCCCGCGTTATGTTACGTTTGGTCATAGCGAATAAGGGCCCTCGTTTGAAGGGAGTAGGGCTGAGTTTTGCACGCACCGCTCACAATTTTGTGTACACCAGTGAGACCTTGTTTGAAGGGAGTAGGGCTGAGTTTTGCACGCACCGCTCACAATTTTGTGTACATTAATGAGACCTTGTTTGAAGGGAGTAGGGCTGAGTTTTGCACGCACCGCTCAAAATTTTATGTACATCAGTGACACCTTGTTTGAAGGGAGTAGGGCTGAGTTTTGCACGCACCGCTCAAAATTTTGTGTACATCAGTGAGACCTTGTTTGAAGGGAGTAGGGGTGAGTTTTGCACGCACCGCTCACAATTTTGTGTACATCAATGAGACCGTATTTGAAGGAAGTAGGGCTGAGTTTTGCACGCACCGCTCAAAATTTTGTGTACATCAGTGACACCTTGTTTGAAGGGAGTAGGGCTGAGTTTTGAACGCACCGCTCACAATTTTGTGTACATCAGTGAGACCTTGTTTGAAGGGAGTAGGGCTGAGTTTTGCACGCACTGCTCAAAATTTTGTGTACATTACAAAAGCAATATAGCAGCAAGCTTTACTAGCATGTGACCTATAGTATACAATGCAATGGATTTACTATACTCATCACGCTTGGCGGACGGATTGGTGTTCGCAGTATTAGTGTTGAGTACTCCCCATAGGACGCTACTGCCCATTCCCTGGTATAATCCCTTAGCATTTACGACATCCATGGGAGGAGACAAGACATAATCTTAAGCCGGACATACCATGTCAATTCAAAAATTCAGATAATTCTCATGTCTAGGGCCTATAAATCACAATCACCAAAGCACTGTATTTTACACTGCACTTTCCACTTTCAGGTGACGCACGCACACAAACAAACGGCTTCTACACGTATTACTTAAAGGGTAAACGAGAATCGACCTTCAAGCCTAACAGCCTTGAGTACAAACTCGAAAAGCTGTTCAATTTCATTCAAGCAGTGCGAGCTAAAAATAACAAAAGAGATAATACAGTTACTTTAGACAGAGTTAAGGCGCATATAGACAGTCTATACGACTTTAAGGACAGTATAGTTGACTATTTAAATGATTATGGTGATGATATACACACGGAAAGTAGTAAGATTGATGATAATCGGACTAAGGAGGTTACAGACGATGATTATGATGAAATCATAACGAAGACTATTAAGAATGATGATGGAAGACTTAAGGAAGCTATTCTGAATAATATTGAACAAATAAATAAAACTACAGGTGATAACAATAATAAAGCAGTTATAGAAGATCAAATAGCTGAAGAAACAGACTTCTATACTAAAGCAATAATAGATGAAGGCAATATTCATAACATTGATGAGATCCTAATGATGAATGACGATACATTTGATGTCAAAAGACGAAGAAAACGTGATACTGATCTGTCAAATCATAAAAGCAACGGTTTAGAACTGACAGTTGTTAGTGGGAATCTTACGCTGAACAAAGATGACAGAAAAAATAAGACAGGCCAAGATTTTAATATCTCCAAAGATACATCTGAAGAAACTGCAGTGAAAATAAATATTCAAAATAAATGTACTACACAAAATGATACAGGTACATTAAATTTGGATGCTAAGCCAACAGTAAGTCACTCGAAAGAAGGTTTTGGATTAAGTTTAGACGACAGAGATGTAGAAATTCAAAACTCAACTCAAGATATGAACAAGATAGACTCAAAACCAATTAAATTCAATCTGTTAAGAAGAATACCTATCCTGCGACTACTAATCAGAAACATACCCAGAATGAATAAGAAAGATACACATAAAGCAAAAAAATCTAAGTTTTCTTTAGTAAGGAACAAAAATTCGGACCAAATCAACTATAACTCAGCCAAACCTTGGTCATTTCAACCAGTTAAGCCAAATATAAAGAAAAACATTCTAAAGAGACAGAAAAGATTCCTACCATTCTTTCAAAGAGCAGAAGACAGTAACAATATATTGTTTAGAATGCTAGATTTCCTGATTAAAAATCGCAAAAATGTGTTGCCAGTTTTCACAGTGATGAGGGAGATAAATACCCTAGTTAAGAGTGGGAACGGGGAGTTAAACCATTTTAGCAGGGAGAGCAATAACTATATAGGGGCAACACCGCCAGCTTTTACACCTATCTCTTATAATTTGGAGTTGGGTAATGAAAATAGGCTAGCAGCGTTTGTTAAGAAGCTTTTTGGGATGTCGCCTAAGGGTGATAGGTTGATTATTAATGGGAAATAGGTTTAATATAGTTTTCATCACCGTCATCTGGAAGAAGTTCATAGTTAACTCAAATAATGCCCTGTAAATGCATATGCTACGGTGAATAGCAATCTCAATAAAAAGGCTTATTTATACTTAGAAAAATATACAAAAACCCACTTCTTTCAAATAGCGCTGAATCAATTTCGATAAAATTTATATGGGACCACCTCTGAAGTATGACCTACCAAACAAAAAAAGATCATCAAAATCAACGCATAATTGGCAGAGTCGCGTTACAAACATACAAAAAAAAACATACAGTCAAATTGAGAACCTCCTCCTTTTGTGAAGTCGGTTAAACAATTTTTGTATAAAAAATTGAACTGGCGGGTGTTAGTATGATTTGTAAATACACAAACATAATAGTGATTTTGTGTAAGTTAAACAACTAACACAATAAAACTATTTGTAAACTGCAGTGCACTATGCCTTTAAGCATTTTTGTGTATTTTTTTAGATTTTGTGTCACAGTGAACTGCACCTTGTATATATATTTAAAGCATTTTGTGTATTGTGTGAAAATTTGTTGCATTTTATGTGTATTTTTGTATCACAGTGCACTAAGTCTTGTAGATATTTTGTTTATTTTGTAGATATTTGTTGCATTTGATGTGTATTTTTTGTAGATTTTGTATCACAGTGCACTAAGACTTGTAGACATTTTTACCATTTTGTTTATTTTGTGGATATTTGTTGCATTTTATGTATTTTTTTGTATAATTTTATTTATAGGGCCAGAGGCGTGTACTATTTGATGACCAGAAGAAACTCCCCTTACTCTTTAGAATAATTGAATAATTTTAGGACTAATGTTACCAGTGAAATAAATATAAGATGATAATAAACGTGTTTCCTTGGAGGGGGAGTGGTGGAGGGGGGTGTGCGCTGAATTTAAAATTCAGCTAAATCACAAAAACTATTAGCCACTTTATAAAACTAAGTGTTTAATATTATTCCTATGATTTTAATAAAACAACCATGAGCCTTCTTTCGTACCACGCATAGTGTAGGCCCTACACTATGCGAATACGAATGCGAACCTTAGTAACATCCCAGAGGAAGTCACAATATTGTATCAGTCACACGAGATTATAGTGAGACTGGAATGTTTTTAAATTAGAGAATTGGTCCTCTGGTCAGGGTTCCAAAGTTTACTTAACTCAAGACTAGATGTCGCCACTAGTAGATTAGAACGCGGTTTTATTTCTTGGTTGCAAAACTAAGATTTTTTTTTTCTTATTTCTCATTTGGTGTGTCTGGGCTCAGCATAGACATCTCCCTATACACATGTGGATGTCTTAAAAGCCGACTAAGGTATTAAACCAGGGCATGGGCAGCAGCATCTGAGTAATACGTATACTGCGATCACCAATCCGCCTGCCAAGCGTGGTGATTATGGCAATACCCCCCTTACTAATGGGGGAGGCTTCATCCATGACGACCTATGTGCCGCGATGAGCGAGTGGCCGGCTGAGATGCGGGTTCGATTCCCGCTGCGGGATAAATATTTACATGATCTGCAGATATTTGTTCCGGGTCTGGGCGTTATGGTTTATTTTTTATACTACTTGGCAAGCAAGCAAGCTTACGGCCCACCGGATGGAAAGCAATTACCGTAGCCTATGGACGCCTGCAACGCCAGAGGCATCACACGCGCGCTGCCGACCCTGAGACATAAAGATGAAAAGTCTCATGTGCCCGTAGTTTCATCGGCAGCCGTACCCTTCAAACCGAAACACAGCAATGCGAGCACTACTGCTTGGCGGCATAAATAGGTACGGTGGTAGTACTTCCCCGGACGAACTCTTTCACAAGAAGTTCTACTACTAACAAAAGTTCTATGGTACCATGGTACTCGTAATTCCTGATGCCCACTTTTTAAGTGATTTTACCAGTTCCTTAGGCTATAAGGGCACTGGTCAGTGACTACGCACAAGAGTCACTGACCAGGGACATAGAGTTACCTGTACATATGATGCGGATGCAGCAGCGAGCCGAGCACCAGCGAGTGCAGGTAGACAGGTCGTATGAGCCGCGAGAGCAGCGCTCCCTGAAGCCCTACCACGCACCAGCGCGCCACCTTGTCGGAGCAGGACATCGTGAGCAGGCGCTCGCCCTGGGGAATTACATGTATTTATACTGTGCTGCTGTGGTGTGCCCGGCCTGAGAATATACCACTCCATCACCTCACGTGGATTACAACAGGTGATGGTCAGCATCAACCTGAGTACTGAACACCAATACGCCTGCCAAGCCATATTTTTCATTTTTAATTTATATGAGTAATTAACTGGACAACGTCACCGACATAGCTCTCAGAATTAGCAAGTTGAAGTGGTAATGAGCAGGTCATGTAGCTCGAAGAATTGTTAACCGTTGGGAAATAAAGGTTCTCGAGTGGCGACCACAAACCGGACGACGCGGCAGAGGAAGGCTTTCCACTCGATGGACTAAAGACATTATAAACGTCGCAGGAAATCGGTGGATGGAGGCGGCACAAGACCGTTCGTCGTGGCAATCTCTGGGGGAAGCCTATGTCCAGTCGTGGACTTCTACAGGCTGATAATGATGATGATGATGAAATGACTGAACTGGCATGTGGCCCCAGGTTAACCTCAGTTCTTTCAAATGCAATAACCCTTAGGTCACGTCCAAATAGGACTTTGTGATGTGATACCACCAGAGGTGTGACTTGGTACGCGTACAAGAGCGATGAAAGTGTCGGTAGATGGCACAGCAAAAATAACCGGGGGGGGCTTTGGGTGGGTGTTAGCAACGTGAATAAGTCAATAGCGATATAAATTAATATTAAGTTTAAGGAAATAAAGGTGACTGATTTTTAGTATAGGGCCTAGCATATAAGAATGTATATAGCTTAGGGTGTAACTCATTTACCTTTAAAATACGATAGGTAGGTAAACAATAGGAAATTGTAGGGAAAACAGTGCTAAAATGCATAGAAAAGATTTAGGCTCTCTGAACGGTAACGCTCCGTAGTAGGTAAGGTACATGCTCTCCCAACGGTCACGCTCCGTAGTAGGTAGGGTCGCACGCTCTCTCAACAGTAACGCTCCGAGGTAGCTAAGCAAAAGTATAGGAAAATTTAGAGCGCTGTGATTGGCTAATAAAAAGCCTTTTCTATTGGTCAGCCAATGGCATGTAAGGAATTATTTTAGGGAAATTAGTATAAATATAGTGCCGGTGTCTGTGCCGGCATTCAGTTGGAATCAAGCAATTCAGCAAGAATCAGTTCGGAAGAATAAAGAACAGTCGAGCAGTTTTGGGAGTTTAATTGGAAGCCTTTCATTCGGATCCACCAGCGTAGAGGTCTACCTAGTACCTAGGTCTACAGCACCGAGCACCGAGTACCTGGGTCTACACGACGTGACCTACAGTCCCCCACAGTAGGTAAAGTTTACCCAAAAACTATTCAATAACGACGCGACGACATTTTAAAGGTCAATGATAGTCAGTGGATGGAGGCAGCAATCTATGTGGGAAGCCTATGTCCAGTCGTGGACTTCTACAGTCCGATGGAGTTGATGAAAACACCGAGCATAGCTCTCTCCATCGTAAAATATATTTTGAATCATTAAACTTGTGATGTTACATACCTGTATAACGCCATCCCAGCTCAGAAGCACGTTGGTACAGTTCTTAACCGGTTCTTTTCCTTTGGTAATCTCTGGAGGAAGCCTATGTCCAGTCGTGGACTTTTACAGTCTGATGGTGATGATGAAAACACCGAGCATAGCTCTCTCCACCGTAAAATATATCATTAAACTTGTGATGTTACCTGCATAACCCCATCCCAAGTCTGCAGCACGTTGGTACAGTTCTTCACCGGAATGGTTCCTTCTCCAGATTCTATCTTGGTGCGAAGCTGGCCCCTCGCTTGTCTGTTACAACGGATCACCATAAAGATAAAGATAATTTTATTTGTTTTGAATATGGTAATTTTACATTGGTGGTCATCATTCACACGTCCAACATACTCAGTCATACATTATGACAATGTATACCTTTTTATTTAATAACTTTTCATTTAAAAAACCGACTTCCGCCATTGTATTCGACTAAACATTTGGATAAAAAAAAAATTATGAAAGAACCATAGTGGTGAAAGGATTATGATACTTTTTGAATGCAAATGCTTGGTTTGTTGCTGAAAATGTCAAAATCGCCATATGTATGCCTACAATATTTGATTAGTTCCCTCAATTCCTCATGGATCCCATCATCAGAACTGGATTCTGAAAAAAATGGGACCAATCTGGAAGTATATCTAATCAAATAAAAAAAATATTTTCCAATACGCTTCATAAACGCCGGAGACATGAGGTAACAAAAATTAAAAAAAAAAAAAAAAAAAAACAACCAAATTGAGAACCTCCTTTTTTGGGAAGTCGGTTAAAAATTACCATATTCAAAACAAATAAAATTATCTTTATCATTAAGCTGTTAGTAGTAGAACTTGTGAAAGAGTTCATCCGTGGAAGCACTACCACCGTACCTATTTCTGCCGCCAAGCAGTATTGCTCGCATTGCTGTGTTTCGGTTCGAAGGGTACGGGTGCCGGTGAAATTGCAGGCGCATGAGACTTATCATCTTTATGTCTCAGGGTCGGCAGCGTGTGATATCTCTGTGGCGCGACGGGCGAAGGTTCGCCTGCGACGCAGGAGGTTGCGGCTGCGATTCCCGCCTCTCAACAAATATTTGTACGATCTGCAGATATTTGTTCAGGGTGTTCTGGGTATTTTTCTATGTATAATAAAAAATATCTATCTATGTAATGTATTGTATTAAGTATATCAGTTATCTAGTACCCGTAACATAAGCTCTGCTTAGCTTGGGGCTAGATATCAGCCGATGGCTCGCTTGCCAAGTAGTATAAAAAAAACAAAGTCTGTCACATCCACACATATACACTAAGGGTCACTTAAGAGAATGGTATACCATGATCAGATCAGATGTGTATCAGGAACTCCGAGTACCATTCTAACACAACACAGACCCCGAACTAATATTTGGCAGATCATACAACCATTTATCCCGCAACGGGAATCGAACCCGCACCACTCGCGTCTCAACCGCCTACTAACCCGCTATGTAACGGAGGTCGTCATAGTGAATGTGTTAGGTAACATACCGGTTCGGGTGTCTATCGGGAGCCGGTTCGTTCGGTTCGTGCGGTGAGAAGATTCGTCCGTCGCCGCAAGGGGCCGTGCTGACGTACAAGTGCAGATGCCGGTTCGCCTTCAACTGGTAGCCCCCTCCTACAACCGGTTCTAGGTCTGACTCGGGTATCATCGCGTTGGGATCTACAACATACAAAATCATTTCTTATAAAACCTGATTATTAAGATGAGGTTTCTCTTTCAAAACTTTATAATTGAGATGAGGTTTCTCTCTCAAAACTTTATAATTGAGATGAGGTTTCTCTCTCAAAACTTTATAATTGAGATGAGGTTTCTCTCTCCTAACTTTATAATTGAGATGAGTTTTCTCTCTCAAAACTTTATAATTGGGATGAGTTTTCTCTCTCAAAACTTTGTAATTGAGATGAGGTTTCTCTCTCGAAACTTTATAATTGAGATGAGTTTTCTCTCCCAAAACTTTATAATTGAGATGAGGTTTCTCTCTCATAACTTTATAATTGGGACGAGGTTTCTCTTTCAAATCCTAAAAATTGAGATAAGAATAAGTAATAATAATCTATTATCACCAGAAACAGGATATTTACCATGATTTTTGAGCTTAATAAATTCCCGATATTTCGGCACAGCAACATATCCCGTTTCTATTATGTTCATAACCATGATAGGTTCAAAAGTTAATAATAATCTGTTGAACAATTATAATCTTTAGATGGTTTGCAACGGTCTTTAGATACTTCAAAAGTTTCATTTGTATTTTGTTTTAATTTGGTATATATTTGTGATACAAGTTATTGTTTTAGTATATTTTAAGTTAAGAAGTATAGTTTCTCTTTCAGAAACTTATAATTGGAATGAAGTTTCTCTTACAGAACCTAATAATTAAACAGAAGTTTCTCTTTTAAACCCTAATAATTTATACTAAGTTTCTCTTTGAAAACATATTGAGACGAAGTTTCTCTTTCAAACCCGTATTATATAAATTAAGTTTCTCTTTAAAAAAACCTTACAATTGAGATGAAGTTCTGACAGTTTTAACATTCAGGTTATAAGTCCTGTAGAAGTCCTGAGTCCACTGTTTTTAATCACCAAAATATATTGATAGATCAAATTTAAACTCGAATCTTGAACCAGCCATTGAGTTGAATTTTGGCAATATAATTACCCTCTCATTCATAATAAATTTTTAAACCTTTCGATAGCTGGAATAACTTTAGACTTGTTTTGGCTTATGTTATTTTACATCAGAGAGATCAAAATATAAGCTATTTCACCTATAATAGGTTTGAAAAATGATTATGCATAAGGGGGTTGGTAAATAAACTGTTTTTTTTTTAAATACTATTTTGCAAATAAATATTTTGAAATACATACTGGACTGCGTTGCGTATTTCAACAGTTGAGCGTAGAGGTATCGTTGTAAGCATCTTCTGGCAGCCACCTTCAAACAAAATGAGTCTTTATTTGATTAGTATAACATAACACCCAACAGATACATATGTATTTATTCTGTAAGGAATAACAAGGAAACACTGCAAATCACTTGTACTTTTTTAATGGCTCGCAACCTTCGAACAACACGGAAGGGAGTAGCCATTCGCCTGACGACCTCAGTGGCGCGGCGGGCAAAGGTTCGCCTGCGGCGCAGGAGGTTGCTGGTTCGATTCTCGCCTCGGAACAAATATTTGTACAATCTACAGATATTTGTTCAGGGTGTTTTGGGTATTTTCTATGTGTAATAAACAATATCTATCTATCTAATGTAATGTATTAAGTATATCAGTTATCTATTTGCCATAACACAAGCTCTGCTTAGCTTGGGGCTAGATAATGTTGTGTGAAATGTCCAGCATCTATTTATTTTTTATTTATTTATTCGCAGCGGTCCCCTCTGTCAAACTACAAGCCAAAGTAGGCATAAAACTATTTGAGGTTTGTTCATATTCTGAGGAGGTGTGCAAGGTTTGTTAGTGTGATTGTCGTCATTACAGTGTTGTATATGGATGTGTATATGCAGAATTGCGCTTGTGTGTACATTTCCCCCCGCAAAAAAAGACAGAACTATTTGAATGGTAATATATCGCTAAGGCTACTCCCTTCCGGCCCGCGGCAGGAAGTCCGTGTTGCTCGAAGCTCGCAACCAACAGACGTTACATAAAACTACCCACATACATATAATGCACAGATATACCACAGTATTATAGTCATGATTCCACACCAGGATTCCCTGTGTCGTGGATATCAGTAACTACTAACACCATGGTACCACAACAAGCAGGCACAAGTATTTGCAGAACTTGCAAACATTTGTCCGGCTGCAAGAATCGAACCCGCACCATAAAAAGCATCAAACGCGCGCTTCCGACCCTAAGACATAAAGATGATAACTTTTCATTTAAAAAACCTACTTCCGCCATTGTATTCGACTAAATATCTGGATGAAAAAAAATATATGAAAAAACCATAGTGGTGAAAGAATTATGATACTTTCTGAATGCAAATGCTTGATTTGTTGCTGAAAATATCAAAACCGCTAATAATCCAATAATCCAATCCAATAATCCAATTTATTCATAAAGCCAATTTACATGTCAATAAATTTAAAAAATACAATACTTAATATGTATACCTACAATATTTGAGGAGTTCCCTCAATTCCTCATGGATTCCATTATCAGAACTGGATTCTGAACGGACCAATCTGGAAGAATACCTATTCAAATAAAAAAAGAATTTTCCAAATCGGTTTATAAACGACCGAGATATGAGGTAACAAACATAAAAAAAAAACCATCGAATTGAGAACCTCTTCTTTTTTTGTGAAGTCGGTTAAAAAGTCTCATGTGCCTGTAATTTCACCGGCACCCGTACCCTTCCAACCGTAACACAGCAATGCGAGCACTACTGCTAGGCGGCAGAAATAGGTACGGTGGCAGTACTTCCTCGGACGAACTCTTTCACAAGAAGTTCTACTACTAACAATAACACCTTCTTGCGTCTCAGCCAGCCACTCGCCTACCACGGAGTTCAAAGTACCTCGCAAGCGAAGCCGCTGGCATATAACATAACATAACACATAACAATCACATACGTAGTCCTAATCCCACGCCAGGATCCCCTGTGTCGTCGTTATCATGAACTACAGGTACAATGGTACCACAACACCCAGACCCGGAACCAATTTGCAGCACACAAACATTTGTCCCGCAGCGGCAATCGAACCCGCAACCTCTTTCATCTCAGCCGGCTAATCGCCCGCTACGCCACAGCGGTCGAGGAGATGTTAGCAGAATGTTATAGTTACCTCAGCATGGCAATCGTTGACCGCACGCCCCCCGACTGACATATGTTCACCTGACACACATTTTGTGCCCGTTGTCACAGCAATTACCTGTCAATTAAAAATACTTTTGTATACCACCAAATTGCCGTACCTTAGGGACCTTCGGGGTGGGGGGGATATATTTTGACCTTCTAATAACGAATATCATAACGAAAATTGGCGCAAACGCCATTTTGAAAAAGAATAACTTTTCAAAAAACTTTTTAAAACCGACTTCCGCCATTGTATTCGACTAAAATATTTGGATGAAAAAAAATGATGAAAGAACCATAGTGGTGAAAGGATAATGATACTTTTTGAATGCAAATGCTTGGTTTGTTGCTGAAAATGACAAAATCGCCATATGTATGCCTACAATATTTGAGGAGTTCCCTCAATTCCTCATGGATTCCATCATCAGAACTGGATTCTGAAAAAAATGGGACTAATCTGGAAGTATATCTATTCAAATAATAAAAGAATTTTTCAAATCGGTTCATAAAAGCCGGAGAAAAAAAAATAAAAAAAAATACAACCGAATTGAGAACCTCCTCCTTTTTTGGGAAGTCGGTTAACAACGGAGGAGAACCTCTTTTCGTTCGGTGTGCATAATCGCGCATTCTTACCGAATTTATACTATTATAGCTTTCCCCAGAAAGGGTATGTGTGCGTGTATGCGAATCAGAAAATTTCCACGAAATTAAATTACTACAGCGGAACAATTCACGCAGTTAATGTATTACAGCGGAAAATAGACACTAAATGCAACTACTACAGCGGAGAATATTCACGCAGTTCGACTGAAATAACGAATAGCATTCACAGAGTTCATGTACTACAGCGGAATATCATCAAAGAGTTCAAATGCGCAAAGATAATTCATAATACTTATATAAATATATAGTTTACATAAATTAATATTAATTGTTTATTCATGACTTTGTATTTAAACTTAATATTATAAAGAGAAAATAAGAAAATTTTAAAAAATTTAATATTTTATATTTTAGGTTAAAGAATTTTATTACTCATAAAGAACAGGGTTCACTTATAATGAGTTTAAGAACTAAGATTATAACTAACTATAAGTTACTTAAGTACTAATAATTTTCCAGAGATCTGGTGGTTACTTAAAAAATCTTATCGTATACATGTTTTTTTAGCTTTTTTTTAAATAAAAATAGAGATTCACAAACTTTTATGTCATTCGGTAAGTTGTTAAATAATTGTGCACCCTCGTACATAATGCTCCTTTTTCCATAATTGGTTCTGTGTTTTCTTAGTTTAAGTTTATTTGTGATTATATATTAATTTTAAAATTAAGTTAATATATTTATAAAAAAGAATTAATCAATTTTAAAATATTATATTAAATATTTAATTTATATATATATGTTCAAATGTGAAGAGTTATAGCGGAGACTATTCAGAGTTAGCGTTATTGGAAAAGAGGTTATTCAAAATGGCGTTTGCGCCAATTTTCGTTATGATATTCGTGATTAGAAGATCAAAATACGTTAGTATACCAAATTTCAGATCGATCGGCGGTGTGCGCTTTTCAAAAGTACACCCGTTTTTTTATACTACTTGGCAAGCATACGGCCCACCTGATGGAAAGTAGTTACCGTAGCCTATGGACGCCTGCAACACCAAGAGGTATCACACGCTGCCGACCCTGAGACATGAAGACGAAAAGTCTCATGTGCCTGTAATTACACCGGCACCCGTACCCTTCGAACCGAAACACAGCAATGCGAGCACCACTGCTTGGCGGCAGAAATAGGTACGGTGGTAGTACTTCCTCGGACGAACTCTTTCACAAGAAGTTCTACTACTAACAAGAATACCTTGGCGCCTTCCGTCTTGTTGTCAATCGTGAGGACGATACCAGCTAAGACCTTCCGCTTGGAATGAGTGAGGTCATCTTTCATCAGCTCATTAAACTTCTCATTTACCAATCTGTAAAATATAAACAATAGTCTGTTCAGAAAGAGAGCAGTCGTGGCCAAAAAGTGAACTAACGTTGCGACTTTACATGACGACCCATGCAAGCCATCCGCCTTAGCTACCAGCTAAATTTTGTGTATGGGGAAATTAATATACATAACATAATATAACATCCAACACGCAGTGTGTCTTGTGTATCAGGAACTACAAGTACCATGGTACCATAAGGTTGCGTTTCCACCAAAGATGAGCGGCGCGAGGATGTGTAGCTAGGCTGTGGAACGGTTTGAGTGTTTCCACCAGAGATGTGTGTGGTAGATGAGCGGTGCGAGGATGTGTGTCTCTTTTCAGACTGACTGCTAGTAGTTTCTCGCTCAAAACACATTCCTCGCACGCTCCTCACTTGTTTTGTACGTATAAAAACCTCGCTCGCTAAGCCGTTTCCACCAGAGCTGCGCTGAGCGAGGCTAGGTAAATTATCTTACTATTGGTTCTTAAAAAACACATCTCTCGCTACGCATCCTCGCTCATCTCTGATGGAAACGCAGCCTTAAAGTCAAAGTCAAAAAGAACTTTATTCGTTGAAATCACAAGGATCATTTTGAATCGTCTTATATAAAATTAAATTACTCCTGTTCCAACGCGACCAAGGCTAGAAGAATCAGGCTACAAACTCGGCTTGGCTTACATAAATGGTCCGTCTTACCACTAGGTGAGAAGCGCCTGTGTGGTGCCTCGGAGCAAGCAGTTGCTGATACATAGTAAATGAGAACTTAAAAACCTTAGGAAGGTAGTCAAAAGTAAATAAACATCAGCAAAAATATGCAAGACAGCACACGCTACGCTTGTTATAATTATAATAATAATCTAATACAAACATGTAAATAGGTAAGTACAGATATTGCAGTATGGGGTGGTGCCCAAAAAACGCATCTTATTAGAATAGAAAGGGCTCAAAGGGGCTTACTGAAGGTTATGCTGTTCAAGCAATATAGGTATTGCACTAAGCAGCTGTATCACGAAAGCAGTTTATTGACCGTGAGACAGCTATATATAGTAAATGTGCTTTTATACCAGCATAGTAAGTTGGATTATATCGCAATACATGAAGAAATGATCCACAAAAGTCGTCGACATAATGTCAGTCAAATCGCAGCAAATAAGACCAAATTTACTCATAATCATATCCATTTCTTATCAGCATACCTGTACAATAAAATTAATAAAAATCTTAATATCTTTGAAATGACAAAGAATAAATTAAAATTCGAAGTCCAATCGTGGCTCCGTACAAAAGACTACAATGAAACTGAAAACCTACTAAAAGTTCAAAGGTGATGTTCCAAGATGTATGGAGCCTAGCCCTCGTCGATGAACACTTGTGTAAACGTGGCTAAATATATATAAACCTTTTCTTATTATCCTTTTTTGATTATTTCGCTTCATTTAATGCAGGTTCCTAAAATATCTTTCTCACGGAGAGCAACACAAGACAAAACAATATGGCGGGGTGGATATAATTTAATCTGTGGTAAAATGTTTCGACAGCTGTTGACAACTTTCACCAAAACTGCATTTTGTTCACATCTTGGCAAGGTCTTGGAGAAAGGGAAATAAATATTTACGATTTAACTCTGGGACTTCTGTCCCTGCTTAAAGTTGTCCCTCTCACTACTCCCAACGAACGAATAAAGCAAGCAACCACAGAGCAATAAACGTGGCATTCCCTGCCTGTAATGGCTGCTCAGGAAAATATGTTACCATTGTAAAAAAAACGAATTTTAAACATTTCTGTGCAGTAAATTATACTTCAAATTAGAGTAAGAGTATTTTTACGATAATCACTGATTTTTTCGCCATTCACTGTCTGGTGTTCATCGATATAGGCTGGTTTGGAACATGTCCTTTGATTCTAACTTTGAAATTAGTTATATACCTACTACAAATAATAATTGTCCTAATTGGGTTGGTACCTAAGGCCGCTGGCTGATTTGCCTCTAATGGGGCCTATGAACAAAACAATTTTATTTCTAACTTTTCTAAGCCACTTCTTGTCACCGTTTGATCTGTGTATGATGGTCAACCTTTTTTTTTTTTTTTTGTGAGGGTGTTTTGTAAAAATGTTGCTCGTTTGTTTTACTCTGCATTAATATATATTGCAATGTGAATTGGTTATATTATATGTGTTTACTTGTATCTGTTCATAATTAACTATGTATTTTCAATATTGTATGCTCCCAACAAGTGCTACTGCGTGTGAATATGGACTATGAAAGTGCGGGTATCTTTGTGCTGTTTGTCAAGTGATCCAATGAAAATTTTGTGTCTTCGAAGTTGATTATTTACCGTAATAATTTAATTTTGGAGCTATCCTACACTTGTCTTTTGCCTGTCTTTACATACGTAAGTAATCATACCGTAGACGTGGTACTTACCTATAAGCTTGAATAGCTTGCGCAGCGGGTCTACCTAAAGGATTACCTGGGTATCTATTTATGTCTAATACTTAAGCTGGAACCGCTCATAAAGTAAACACTTTTAGAACAAAAATTAATTACATTATGTTACAGACAAACTTTTATAAGTATTGCTCCTTACATATTCTGGATGCTGG
Source organism: Epirrita christyi (assembly GCA_951392215.1). Lineage (NCBI taxonomy): Eukaryota > Metazoa > Arthropoda > Insecta > Lepidoptera > Geometridae > Epirrita > Epirrita christyi. Next base: position 7,231,352 of record OX595863.1, on the reverse strand, counting down.
ATTCGTTGTGGGTTGACACTTTTACAAATTTAAACATACCTACCTCATCAGTCATCTTTATATTTATTATCTTTTAGTTGACCCATACATACCTAAGTATTTTTGAATTTATTTATGCTACTGTGTTGGTACGTGGGTACCTGATGTGCATAAGCCAACATTGTTATTTTTTATATTTTTAAACTTTTTTTTTTACTTCTGTTTATTTTATTATTATTTTTTTGTTTTTAGACGGCCGAATCGGCTACTTCATGCATGCATATTCCTTTTTATTTTTGCAACTATTACCTATTCGCTTTAACAGTAACATCGATCGGTGCAGCATTGACTCACTTACTGTTAAATACTGTAATCGGAGTTGTGCCTTAGCTGATCGAAATCAGGGAGGAGAACTGATATCCTAAACACAGGGAAACTTAGTTAGGAGTTAGAGCTCAGCCATGTATCCGTTTGTTAATGCCACAATTAGACAGATAAACTACAACATGTACCTATACCTACCTAGCCACTGGACTCACAGCTACCTACAATTTAACTATCTACTATCATCTAGTAGTCAGTATCTATTGCAGTACCTATTGCTGTCTGTATGAGTCTAAACAACATATTTATAAGATGAGAAACTACGATTCTTGAATAAATTAGGTTGGTACATAATTGTATTGTTAAATAATTAGTCAAGCTAATCTGTAATTTTGTTAACCGTTTGGTGTGTCAGTGTTTTGGTTCGAAATAAATATTATTATTATTATTATTATTGCAAATTTCCATTTTAGCAGTCGAGGGGCAGAGCGACATCAGGCCACGCGGCTTTATCATTAATATAGTCATCAAGAGTGTAATACGCTTTCTTAAATAGATTCATCTTACACTCAGACCCTAGGTATTCTGAGGTTGTGCACAAAAAAATAAAGAATTATAGTATGGGTTAAGCGCTATGTATGCTAATGGGGAAGGCCCACCCAGCAGCTAATGAAAAATTAAAATGTCTTACTTGGATACGTGATCAGCTAGGGTCTGCGGTAGGGCCACCTCGCCGTTGCTAACCGCCGAAGAAGACTCCACAATACCATCTGACAGCACTGCCAGCGCCGCCCTCGCGGCTGCCAGTTTGGCAAGCTTCTTGCTTGAACCTGAAGGTTACATTACAACAACAGCCAGTCAGTATACACAGTCATGTCCCTACTATTCCCTAGCTGAATGTGACTCGGTGACTAACATTTGAAAAATAAAATAACTTTTCATTTAAAAAACCGACTTCCGCCATTGTATTCGACTATATATTTGGATGAAAAAAAAATTATGAAAGAACCATAGTGGTGAAAGGATTATGATACTTTTGAATGCAAATGCTTGGTTTGTTGCTGAAAATGTCAAAATCGCCATATGTATATGCCTACAATATTTGACGAGTTCCCTCAATTCCTCATGGATTCCATCATCAGAACTGGATTCTGAAAAAAATGGGACCAATCTGGAAGTATATCTATTCAAATAAAAAAAGAATTTTCCAAATCGGTCCATAAACGCCGGAGATATGCGGTAACAAACATAAAAAAAAAAAAAAAACAACCGAATTGAGAACCTCCTCCTTTTTTGGGAAGTCGGTTAACAAAATTATCAGAAAGAATTGTCAAATTGATGGTAATTTTACTTGTCAAACATTAGTCACCGAGTGACTTTCAGTTCAGGGGGCTAATGTTAATGTTGAAGAACTCCCTTTTCCACAGTTAAGGGGGCTAATCCCACACTAGGATTCCCTGTGTATCAGGAATTACGACTTCCAAGTTACCACAACACCCAAACCCAGAACGTATATTTATAGACCAAGCAAACATTGTCATTTAACATTGCATTTTCAGAGCGAAATGCCAATCTTTTTCATCCCATCTATTCGAAAAGGACGACTTGGTTCGCCTTTAAGTGCACCCAAAGGTGGTGTTTTCTGTATGAAGCTTTTATAAGTGCGCCGCAATTATCTTTGCCGCGCACTTTTTGAATTTGGAACATCTTGAAAAGAATCAAACACAAATAAGTGCGCCGCAATTATCTTTGCCGCGCCCTTTTTAAATTTGGAAATATTGCAAATATTGTTTAAATAAATACTGGCTGGTACGATGGCCCATAGTCGCGCCACCGGCTGAATAAAAAAACACAAATTAGAAACGCGCGAACTACAGCCCGCGATATCGTCTTTTTTAACCGACTTTACACAAAGGAGGAGGTTCTCAATTCGGTTGTATTTTTTTTTAATGTTTGTTACCGCATATCTCCGGCGTTTATGAACCAATTTGCAAAATTCTTTTTTTATTTGAATAGATTTTTTTCCAGATTGGTTCCATTTTTTTCAGAATCCAGTTCTGATGATGGAATCCATGAGGAATTGAGGGAACTCCTCAAATATTGCAGGCATACATATGGCGATTTTGATATTTTCAGCAACAAACCAAGCATTTGCATTCAGAAAGTATCATAATCCTTTCATCACTATGGTTCTTTCATAATTTTTTTTCATCCAAATATTTAGTCGAATACAATGGCGGAAGTCTGTTTTTTAAATGAAAAGTTATTCACGGTTTCATGGTTTTGTTTTGAAATAAAACATGAGGCGCCTTTTATTTTCTCATAGTGGGTGATGAAAAGTAGAGTGTAACACTCGGGCGCAAAATATATTTTTGGCTCGGGCGGCGTACTTTGAATCCCTCGCTAAAAAAGCGCCCTCGCCGTAAAAATATTATTTTGCTCCCTTATGATACAATCTACTATTTAATGCATTTAGTTAGAAGCTTGATTTACGGCACTATAAACTCGCAGACCTTTATGTATAAAGGTGTTGTTCCCAGATGTATGGAGCCTTGCCCTTGTCGGTGTACACATGTGTAAACGTGGCTAAATATATGTAAAACCTTTTCCCATTGTAATTTTTTGATTATTTCGCTTTATTTAATGCAGGTTCCTAAAATATCTTTTTTTTTTTTTTTTTTTTTTTTTTTTTTATATTGGTTGTGAGCAACACAAGACAAAACAATATGGCGGGGCGGATACAATTTACTCTGTGGTAAAATGTTTCGACAGCTGTTGACAACTTTGACCTGAACTGCATTTCGTTCGCGTCTTGGCTCCAAGGTCTTGGAGCAAGGAAAATATTTTCGCGTAGAATCGAAATGTTGAATTGAAGAACTTGTACTGATGTGATGATCGTAATAAAGCTAGCGTAGGCAACGCATTCTATGTAGACACACTACTCCCAACGAACGAATAAAGCAAGCAACCACAGAGCAATAAACGTGACATTCCCTGTCATGGCTGATCAGGAAAATATGTTACCATTGTAAAAAAAAACGAATTTTAAAAATTTCTGTGCAGTAAGTTATACTTCAAATTAGAGTAAGAGTATTTTTACGATAATCACTGATTTTTTCGCCATTCTCTGTGTGGTGTACATCGATATAGGCCATTTTGGAACATGTCCTTTCAAAGTTAATACCTTTAGCCGTTACTAAGAACAAGGGTCAGACGGACGGACAACAAAGTGATCCTATAAGGGTCCCGTTCCCGGGTTTCCCTGGTACGGAGTTTGCTTTGCTGTTTAAAACGATCAGGGATGGGGGCCTTATCGCTGAAAGCGTATACCTTTGTCAGGGTACGGATAAAATGTTGAAAAATTACTTACCATATCCTTCGTAGATTTGCTCTTTGATCTGACAGACGACTTTGAATCTCATACTGTGGCTAAGTTGAAGTGGAGCTAAAAAACAAAAAAAAAACGAAGCGTTACAAGTGAAAAAAAAACTGCCGGCCTCGGTAAGTAAATGGAATATTTTTACAGGCGAGCAAAGCGAGCCGTGACTGTTTTGTATTTAAGAAGTGTGAACAGTCAATGTTTTTGCAAGAGCAGCAGAAAATGTATGGTAGTTAAGGCAGGCGAAAATTTCATATGTAATGTTATAAATTCAACTCTACTTGTTTCAATATAATAATAATGTAACATTTTGAATATTTCGGGAGAGGTTTGAACCGCCAAACTAAACCCCCCCCCCCCACCCCTCCTGACTACGCCCATGTATGTTAGTCTATAAGATACATATTTTTCTATGGGCTTATTGTACAAGTGTTATTTTATTGTGCATGTTTCATGTAGCCTGAAATAAAGATATTATTATTATTTCAGTCATTTATTTTCAAACACAGGCTTAACCTGGACCTTTATGAGGCATTACTGAGGCCGTATTAGCCAACAGTAAGAGGCTCTTTTACAGTTACGATATAAAAAACAGTATTATTATGGTGGATGGAAGACAGATGATTAAACTATTGTGGAAATGGATGAAAGTTGGTGCTATTTTAAGAACATGCTAATTAAATGTTTATTGGGGTATTATAATGAGAAACGGCACCTGCCAATTCTAAATTATTGAAAACGTTTTAGGCAGGTGGTGACTTGCCGTTCACTAAACGGGCCCCTTAAATGTGCCGCCAATGAAGGCAACGTTGGCGTGGACGGCTAAAGGTTGTTGAGAGGTGTGCTGCAGTTTCACTAAGCACTACTCCCGGCTTTATGCCTTTAACACTTCCACCCTTGGAGCATAGGTTTCGCTCTTGCGAGGAGGCCACCTTAATTATTATTATTATTATGAGGGGCTCATAACCCTACAAACAGAACCCTAAACTTACCCTGAGGTCCATTCAACGGCGATCCGTCTCCATAGGTGCACAGGAAGGTGAGTCCAGGATAATTCTCGTACAGCAAATTTATGGGGCTCTTCGAAAATGAGGGAGCCGCGGCCAAACCCCCAAACAGAGCCGTGGATGGAGACACGCTTGTAGGCGGATCCGTCAAACAAAGCTTATCTGTTGAAAAATATAGATGAAATAACATATATAACACCCAACAGTCGCATACATAGTCATGATCCTACACTAGGATTCCCTGTGTCGTGGGTATTAGTAACTACGAGTAGCATGGTACCATAACACCCAGACCCGGAGCAAATATTAGCAATTTTTTTTTAAATTATGGGACTATACTTATGTTACTTATCAAAATACAAGTCAAAGCGATTTAAAACAATTTCATAATCACATAAGAGTAGAAATAGGTAGGTAAGTCAAATTTAATTTCACTCATCCAATTTCTAAGCATACACTACAATAATATGACGACCTCTGTGGCGCGGCGGGCGAAGGTTCGCCTGCGACGCAGGTGGTTGCGGGTTCAATTCCCGCCTCTGAACATATATTTGTACGATATGCAGATAATTGTTCAGGTTGTTCTGGGTATTTTTCTATGTATAATTAAAAATTTCTATGTATATAATGTATTGTATAGCATATCAGTTATCTAGTACCCATAACACAAGCTCTGCTTAGCTTGGGGCTAGATAAGCATTTATTTATTTATTTATTTTTATTTAATTATCTATCTATGTCAATTAGTAGTTTGGGAATTTGTATTATATTCTTACCTGGAACTGAAATGACTTCATTAGCCGTTGCGCTCGGTGTGGTGTTGAGAGTCACTTCAAGGCATTGAAAGTCTGAAACTATAGAAATAATTGTTTTTTTTATCATCAATCATCATCATGTAATTTTAATTAGATCAACAGATTGAAACATCATCACAATGTTTATAACATCATCAACCTAAGATGTCTACAACTGGACAAGGTCTCTCTTACACATGTAAATTTTTAGAGGATTAGCTATAATCATTTCGGATCCTATCACGCAGTGAAACTACTAGCATAGCTCTCTCCATAGCCCGCTGCGCGACTTTGAGCTTGTCTATACGGCCAATAGTTAGCGACCACGTCTCAGTGCCGCAAGTCATCACTCACACGCACTGATTATCAGAGATGTAACTTATCTAAGATACAAGTATCTGAAATACAGATACAAGATACAAAATACGTATTTTCATCTTGTATCTTGTATTTAGATACCTTTTATTTGGTATCTCAGTATTTTGTAGATAATATGTTTGCTAAAACACTTTTTTTAATAGACAAGACAACTGATTCTATTGTGACTTCGTCTGAGTATTGTGACATTAACTTTAAATGTCAATGTTGTCGTAGAAAAAACTGAACGCTTCATTGAATCTTTAGTCTGGGGCCAAATTGATAGATGGCGTGACAATTCTTTCTTTTTACAAAATTTCATCGGTTGTGCCCCTTGACTCGTGTCATTTTTAATTATTCCGCAAAATAGTATGTGTTTGAGGGAAACACGAACATCGAAGCCATAATAAAACCTGTTTGCCAAGTTCTGCCCCTGTGGAGCGACTCTTCTCATTTGGGGGCATGATCTTGAGGCCTCATCAAAGAAAAATGAGTGATAAACAGTTTGAAGAACTGGTTTTACTTAAGTCTCAATAAAAAGCTTGAAAATATAATAATATTATGTTGTCACGTTTGCCCGAACAACGCGATTTACATGTAAAAAAATAAACTTTTATTAAAAAAATATGTTTTTTACAAAAGTATCTTATCTATAAAAAGTATTTGAAAGATACGTATTTTGTATATAGTATTTAAGATACTTTTCCAAAAAGGTATTTGCATCTGGTATCTGAAATACTTAATTGAGAAGTATTTTGCATTTTGTATTTCAGATACTTTATTTAAGGTATCTTGTACATCACTGCTGATTATAGACTTTCGTCTTGAGGCTCTGCGGTATCTGTGACGAGAAGATATGGCGTAGTTTCCCGAACGCTGTCCATCCGCGGTAGACTAGGCCCGCCTATCGACGGACTAAAGACATTATAAACATTGCAGGAAGTCGGTGGATGGAGGTGGCTCAAGACCGTGGCATTCTTAGGGGAAGGCCTATGTCCAGCAGTGGACTTCTACAGGCTGATGATGATGATGATGAGCTATAACGTACACTCAAAAAGCCCTCAACACCCTTCGCGTCCAAGACAACAATGCATTCAGGATGCTGTTGGGGCTCCCGCGGTTTTGCAGCGCCTCGGATTTGCGGAGGCACGTGCCGACGGATTCGCCGCCTGCATGCGCAAGAAAGTCGCCTCGATGTTGAGCAGATTACACGGGACCAGCAACACCATCCTGAATACTGTGGCTGATAAATGGGATAGTCCCTTCTTTAAGCACTGTGTTCGAGTGATGACGAAATAAGTAGGTAAATATTGTTTCATCATCACCCGAATACTAGCTTTTTCTTTAAATTATTACATGAATTGTTATTAGTATTAATATCTATTATTTTGGTGCCTAACATAGCTCTAAGTCATACTAACATAATATGGATCTTGTTATCTGAAATAAAATTATTATTATTATTATAATCAGCACGCTAGGCTTGATCGAAGACAGTGTTGAGTACTCATGTAGATGTTGCCCATCCTCAAAGGCCCAATTCTCTAAATTATTTTACAATTACACTGAAAGTTAACCGAATCGAGTCGTGAATTGTCAGAAAGTTGGTATTCTGCTCCCTCATAGAGACTACTTTCAATTCACGATGACTACCATTAGAGTAGGATGGTTATATATATAACTGGAAAGAGTAAAGAGAGACCCCATCTACTTAAGCTAAAATTATCGAAAATGTTCAAATAGTTTAACGTGTGCAATTTGAACTAACCGAGTTTTCAATTATAATTGCGTACAAACATAATAACGGCACATAGTCTAAAATAAAATGCAGGTCAGAAATTATTAAAAAGCATCGAAATTGTTAATAGTCTCAAATGCGTTACCGTTTGCAGACACCGATGTACTACACTCGAGAGCAATGAATCCGGGTCACTTAAAGAATCCTAAAAATCTCGGAAACTAAAAATGCTAGGTTAATGCAATAAATTGTATTTAATAGACAATGTAATACTCCTTAAATGAAGGTATTAAAACTTCTTAGTTATTGTTAAGTTATATCATAAAAAAATCAAATTTGAAAAAGGGCCACTTTCGAAGATGGAACTACGAAATTACAGCATTTGGTTTTGCTTTTGTTTGTAATCTGTCATTTATCATTGTTTGATTTCTGTTTTTTTGTTGTTTTTTTTCTGCGTAAACGCAGTAATGGAAGCACGAGGAGGCAATACGAAGTATTAAAATTCAAGAAAATCGTAATAAAGTTCAAAAATTTCATGTTTCCTATTTTTGTTTTAAGGAGAGATCAGCAGTTTTTTCTTTATGTAATTTTGTGTTAATAAAATGTATGGTGACTCATATTTTTTTTACCTTCATTTAAGGAGTATTACATTGTCTATTAAATACAATTTATTGCATTAATCTATCATTTTTAGTTTCCGAGATTTTTAACATTCTTTAGTGACCCGGATTCATTGCTCTCGAGTGTAGTTCCAAACAAATGAAGGCTTTTCACGGCCGTTTCAAATCATACTATTAGCGTTGTAAATAGATGGCGCTGCTCTGTACCTAGCTGTCAAGTGTCAACATCAACAACGTAGATATATTTTCATTACGTGATATTTATTTTTACCTACTTCCAAAAACACCACAAAATCACTAGCGCACACTCAAGATGCAGACACAAACAGAATATCATGACTAATAAGCCACAGACTAGTTAGCTTATCTTGTACGCGTACACCACAGATAATACATTTGACAATCTAGACAGCTAGAGTTAAGTCAGCGCCATCTATCGAACCAATTTGAACTACTTTTTTTTTTTTATCGAAGATTAAAAGCCCTCATGGACTTTTTCGGCTCTTTCGAAGGGAGACGTCGGCCTTTTTTATTTTATTTCCATTTCTAGTGTTTTTTTGAGTCATATCCTGTAATTTTGCTGGCATTTTAACAGGTGTAGCTTATAAAGAACACATGGTAGTGAATTTAAATAAATTAAGTGTATTGCGTGTCTTTGCTCTTTTTCTCTCTTTTTTTTTCGCCGTGTGGCAACCCCAGCTGACGCACGTCAAAAACAGCTGCTCTTATTTATTTTAGTTTTTATTGTAGTTTTTACTGTTAATTACCATAAAACTTACGCTATGTTGTTAAAAATAGTATATTTCACACGTGTGAGTGTTTGTGTTCTATAAAAATTGATAAAAACATATGAAAAAACTTTGACAAATTTCGGACTTGGACACAACGGTTGACGTGTTTGAAAATCCACAAGAGGAAAGCAGTTTGTTTCCAGAGGATGCTGTGAAGTGAATTACACACCAAACTGTTAGCTGGATTACATCGATAAACCTGGGGAGTATTTTTTGTTCTAATAACATAACATTTTTCTCACCTCACACACGTTACCACACATTGACTCGGCTCCTTGTGAGTCACTTACACTACACAATACGAATAGGCAAAGTTTTGCACTCTTTCGCCTTGACAAAGTTTGGAAGATGATTGTAGTCTAAACACTGCCTCACACATACATAACTACAGAGACACTTAGAAAATTACAAAAATATTATCATTCTTGTTCACTAACTGGCCCCAAAATACCTACTAACTGTAATCTGTAGGTTGTACTTTCCACAATAAAACTAATTAATTGTACCGGAGTAGTATTTAGTTAAATGCATGAATTTATTGTTCTTTTTTTTTTTTTACTAATTTGTAGTAACCAGAGTAGTCTTACTTTGTAATCTTTCTTTTACTTGTGTGTCAAGTAATTAGTAGTGAGAAATTCCAAGTAATTTTTAAATTGAGCTGGTAATAATTGGTTAGCTAAGCAAGTGTTATTTTTCTTGTTACTTTTAATTCTATTACTAGATTCTTGTTACTTTCTACCACCCCCATCTATACTGATTGTTTTTTTTTTATATTTCCACCTATTCTATACCTGTCACTATCCATTTCTAGATACCCACTTGCCTACTGCTGTGTTTCAGAATACCATCCACCATGATGACTCGGAGGGCATGCGACTTGGAAGCCAAGTACAAGGGGGCTGTGGCAGAGCTCAAAGAATCCAATGAGATTCGCAGCCAGCTACTACAAGAACGTGACGAGAGTGAGGCTGAAATGTTGGTGATTCTTGGCAAGAATACATGCCTCAAGAAAGAACTTTCTGAGCTTCACTCTCAATATGAAGCCGTACTCGAGCAGATGGACCGTCTGCAGTCCATGTTACATTCCGTGGACAGCTGCCATGAAACCTACGAGGTGTTGCTTCAGGAAAATAAAGACTTACAGCATGAGCTTGCGGAGTGCAGATGTAAACTAGAACATTTAGAGTCGAAGCATGTGCCCTCAAATAATAATTATAGGAGTCTGGATTTACAGACCGAACTCATGGCCAGTTGTTCTAACATCTCAATGATAGATCTCACTACGCCAAATTGTAAAAGTAAATTTCTACAATTGAAAGGGAGTAAAAGAATAAAAAAATATGTAAGGCTAAGTAATTTTATAAAAAAAAACTGAGAAAAAGCTTAAAAAGCATAAAAATGTCCTGAGTTATGCAAAGCATATAAAGCAAAACTGTAATATGAATGAGGAACTTAATTCCTGCTATAATTTGATTGGACGTAATTCAAAAGAGTTACTTGATATGTCAGAGGTAATCAAAAGTTTAGAAACATCACTTCATGATGTAACGTGTAAATATAAAAAAGCTGAACAAGAAGCATCTGACAATATTCAGAAAATGAATAATATCGTAGAGATACTGAGTGATGATAGCACATATGTACAAGTATGTAATAGTAGCTCACAGACGGACCTTCCTGTATCAGAGCCTTCTGGATCAGCTTTAGGTGCTTTAATACACATGGCACCATGTGCATCGCAGAGACAAGCTAAACCTACTGTTCAGGTTGAAGTAGTTTCCACACCTGGTACGCAGTCTCCGGTTAGACAGGTAAAATCCTGTCGGCAGACCCGGAAGACTGTGGTGTTTTCAGATAAGATAGGTGTTGGGATGGGTTTGCTTCTTAGTGATCTGTTAGGGCAAGTTGTGACAAATAATTGCTTTCCAAATGCCCCTAATGTTAATGTTAATGTTAAAGAACTCCCTTTTCCGCATTCGAACTCTATGGATGGTCCATTATGCGTGAGAGTAAACTAGCTAGATAGTTAGCCAGCCTAACTCCGTCCAGAAGCACAGAAGTTTCCTGGGGTCTTCGCAGGCTTCGCGGAGTGACCTCGGGTTGTTGAGGATTTGTTCACGTTGAGCTGCTACTCCCACGCATTCCAGGACTACGTGGGCAGCCGATTCTTCTTCGGTCAGACACCCCCTGCAGAGTGGGCTGTCTGTGGCTCCGATGTTGTAGAGGTGTTTGTTCAGGAGACAGTGGCCTGTGAGTGTCCCCACGATGGTACGAAGGTCCGGTCTTGAAAGGTTGAGCAGACGACGCGTGAGCCGTGGTGAGACAGCCGGAACGGCTGCTCTTGACTGTCTGCAATCCGTGGTCCGTGCCCAACGCTCGTTGTGTTGATTGAGGGTGCGAAGCCGCATCCAAGTGCGTAGCTGAGAAAAGGGTAGAGGTAGGAATGGAGATGGTCCCTCTGTGGTTGTTCCCGACCCTCTTCTAGCCAACTCATCTGCGGTGTCATTACCCAGCGATCCACTATGTCCCTTTATCCATTGTAGAGTCACCTTGTTTCCTATGGCGATTCTCTCCAGGGCCAGGTGACATTCGTAAACGAGCTTGGAGTTGCAGCTATGGCTCTCCAGAGCTCTGAGTGTTGCTGAGCTGTCGGAGAGGATCCTTACATTGTAGTCTGTGATCCCTCTCCTGCTCATTGCGGTGGCGGCTTCGGTGATGGCCACGCATTCACATTGGAAAATAGAACTGTGTGCCCCTAGCGTTAATGATATATTAATGTTGAGATCAAGCGAGTGTATTCCAGCGCCAGTTCCCTGTATGGTTTTTGAGCCATCAGTGTAGACACGGACCTCGCTGATTCCTGATTGATCTCTTAGGTCTTCGTAGAGTTGTATGTGGTAGTGTTTCCGAAATATGTGTTGTTTAGGGATCTTATCACACGGGGCGGCTAACAGCGGTTCGTAAGTTATCGCTCTGTCTAGGATGGATGCGTGCAAACTCCTAGTATTTCCCCACAATCCTAGGTGCTTGAGTCTGATAGCGGCCATGGTTGCTTCCTGCTGTATGAAGAAGTCGAGCGGCGGTAGGCCCAGAATGGTCTCAAGGGCGGCTGTCGGTGTTGTTCTCATGCAGCCCGTGATTGCAGAGCATGCAAGTCTCTGAAATCGCTGCAGCTTAGTAATCACGGTGCTTAGTTCAGTTCTGGTCCACCATACGATTGCTCCGTATGTAAGTGTCGGTCTGATTACGGCTGTGTAAAGCCACAATGTTATTTTTGGAGAAAGCCCCCAAGTTTTCCCGAGCATTCTGCTACATTGAAAGAAAGCTGCACATGCTCGTTGTAGTTTATGGTCAAGGTGCTTATTCCATAGCAGTTTGTTATCCAGTATGACCCCTAGATACTTGACTTCGTTGGTTAATCTTATTTCAGTGTTGAATAGCTTCGGGAGTCTAAGATTCCCTAAGTTTCTTTTGTGTGTGAACATAATGAGTTCAGTTTTTGTAGGGTTAACTGATAAACCATGGCTTGTACACCAGGTTTCCAAATGCCCCTATTCACATACTTATAGATTCTATAAAGAGGGAGGATTGCTTTGACAACGACACCACTTTGTTAGTACAATTAGGTGAGAGTAGTGGTGTCATGCGATTAGATATTATTAAGCTGGTTGAGACTTTGCTACACAAGTTAGATTCAGGATTGGGAAAATTAATTTTATGTGCTTTCCCTTACTCAAAATCTTTGAGTGCCAAAGACAATCAAAAAATATGGAATCTTAATTTAATGCTATATAATTTGACATGTCGTCATAGAGACGTTTTGTATTTTGATACTAATAATTTTATTAGTAATTTTGTTTTGACAAGAGATACTGTGTACCTGAGTAGACATAGTAAATTAATAATTGCTAAATTGTTAGCATTTAATATTTTTGATCCCGTTATAAGTACTATAACGCAGTTCACCGACAAGCCCGTAGTTAGTAGTACTACTAATGAGGGCAAACAAGTAGGAGTAGCTGACAGTCATTTAAACTGACGAGTTCGACAATGAGACAGCCGGGCACGTTAAATGTAGTACATCAAAACGTGCAAGGCCTTCCCAGCAAAATCTTAGAATTAGAATTATTTTTAATCCGTTTTAATGTTGATATTATGTGTGTAACTGAACACTGGATGTTACAATTTGAGTTACTCCCTTATTATGAGAATTATAATATTGTAAGTTCATACAAACGCAAGAACGCCATACGTGGGGGTTCTCTAATTGTTGTTCGAAATACTTTAGAATGCAAGGAACGTAAAGATGTTGCAAATCTCACTATTGAGAGGACTATTGAGCTATCTTGTGTTGAGCTAGAGCGGCATATCATTGTAAGCGTTTACCGTCCCCCTGACGCAGACTTCGCATTATTTGAATCCACTATGGAAGAAGCATTGCTTAAAACTTTTGTTCGTAATAAAATGCTAATAGTCTGCGGAGATTTCAATATAGATATTCCGGTTAATCCTCTATCTGAGAGGCTGCTTAATTTATTTAAATGCTTTAATTTATATCACCTCTTCGAAGAACCTACAAGGGTGACACTAACAACATCCACCTGTTTAGATAATATTTATTGCAGTAGTGTTCCAATTAATAAATCAGTAATTAAACATTTCACCTCAGATCACTATGGTCACAGTGCTATATTTACTTGTAATTTTGTAGATGAACCTAAGGAATTCACTTATCGGCCTATCACAGAAAGTCGCATTAAGAAGTTCCAGGGCAGTATTGAACTCAAAATGCCCCTTGTACCGTGCGTAGATGATCCGAATGACCTTTTTACTAGTTTGTTTAAGTTGATATGTGAGGAACATAGTGAGATATTTAAGTTAAAAAAATGTAAAGCTAGAGCTAATGTCGGGTTAGCTGATTGGGCTACAACCGGTATTTATAGAAGTAGGAATAAATTATATGAACTCTATGCGGCTAGAGAATCAATGTTGCACGATCCAACGTTTATCTTGTACATAAAGAACTATTCCAAGACCTTCAAAAAAGTTTGTCATGCAGCAAAATCATTGCATTTGAGAAATAAAATAGAAAAATCAGCAAATAAAATTAAGACAACTTGGAAATTAATAAATAATGAAACAGGTAAAGCTAAACCTCGTAGTAAACAAATTAATTTAAACGTAAACAATACAACATTATCAAATAATACTGAGGTCGCAAATGCCTTTGATAGTTTTTTCTCTAGTATACCTAATTTTGTGACTCAATCTTTAAAATCAACTGCCTCTGGAGCATCTACTTTATTGGAATTAAGTGTTGATAAGTGTGAGGTCGCGTTTAGTTTCAGATACGTTAATGCCAATGATATTGTTAAGACATTTAAGTCACTTAATATTAAAAATACTGAAGACCTTTGGGGAATATCTACAAAGGTGTTAGGTGTTATAATTATTGATATTGCGCCGTGTATGGCCTACATTTTCAATGGATGTGTTGACGAGGGAGTCTTTCCTGATCTTATGAAACATAGTAAATTAATTCCTTTGTTCAAGTCTGGTAACGAAAAAGATCCAGGTAATTATAGGCCAATTTCTATATTGCCTGCGTTAAGTAAAATCTTCGAGAAACTTATTCTTACTCAGTTATTGTCACACTTTAACCTCCACGGACTTCTTCATAGTCATCAATTTGGATTTACTAAGGGTCGTTCGACAGCCGATGCTGGTACCATGCTCTTAGAACACATATTTGAAGCATGGGAGAACTCGCAGGACGCGATCGGAGTTTTCTGCGACCTGTCCAAAGCTTTTGACTGCGTGAGGCATGATACTTTAATTTCCAAGTTAAAACATTATGGCATACAAAATCAGGCAATTAATCTTGTAAATTCTTACTTATCCAATAGGGTCCAAAAAGTTGATGTTGGTGGTGAAAGGTCTTCAGGATCGACTATTGTCATGGGGGTGCCACAGGGTTCAATACTAGGCCCTTTTTTATTCCTAGTTTACATTAACGATCTCCCTTTTTTTGTGAAAGACATATGTGACATAGTTCTATTTGCTGACGATACTTCTTTGATTTTCAAAGTTGATAGATCTAAATCTAATTACGATGATGTAAATGATTCACTATCGCGTGTTCTTGAGTGGTTCACAGTTAATAATCTTTTGCTTAATGCTAAAAAAACGAAATGCATCAAATTCACATTGCCTAATGTAAAACATTATCCAACTAATATTAAAATAAATGGGGAGACACTTGATCTTGTCAAGTCTACCATTTTCTTAGGGCTTAATATTGATGCAGGGTTGCAGTGGGCACCACAAATTGTGGCTCTTGCTGGTAGACTTAGTTCCGCTGCATATGCAGTTCGTATAATAAGGCAGCTTACTGATGAAGCTACAGCTAGGCTTGTTTATTTTAGCTACTTCCATAGTGTTATGTCATATGGTATCATACTGTGGGGTAAAGCAGCAGATATCCAAGCTATTTTTGTCTTACAAAAACGGGCAATACGTGCCATTTATAAAATGAAGTCGCGTGACTCCTTGAGGGAGCGTTTCAAAGAAATCAATATTCTTACAGTAATATCGCAATATATCTATGAAATATTATTACATACACATAAACACTTGGATAGTTTTATGATAAAAAGTGACGTGCATGGTATTAACACGAGAAATAAACACAAACTAAATATACCAAAATTTCGATTAAAGAAAGTAAGTGGGTCTTTTATGGGGAATTCTGTACGGTTCTATAATAAACTTCCAGAAGGTGCATTTAAACTTCCTATTCGAAGATTTAAATCCTACATAAAGATGAATCTAATTAAGAAAGCGTATTACACTTTTGATGACTATATTAATGATAAAGCCGCGTGGCCTGATGTCGCTCTGCCCCTCGACTGCTAAAATGGAAATTTGCAATATCTGTACTTACCTATTTACATGTTTGTATTAGATTATTATTTATAAGTATAACAAGCGTAGCGTGTGCTGTCTTGCATATTTTTGCTGATGTTTATTTACTTTTGACTACCTTCCTAAGGTTATTAAGTTCTCATTTACTATGTATCAGCAACTCCTTGCTCCGAGGCACCACACAGGCGCTTCTCACCTAGTGGTAAGACGGACCATTTATGTAAGCCAAGCCGAGTTTGTTGCCTGATTCTTCTAGGCTTGGTCGCGTTGGAACAGGAGTAATTTAATTTTATATAAGACGATTCAAAATGATCCTTGTGATTTCAATGAATAAAGTTCTTTTTGACTTTGACTTTGACTTTGACTTTGCGAAGGGGTGGAAATTGTACAGGAACATTCTAGTAAGCTGCCATCGATTTACTAGAACATGACTTGACAGAGGACTTGACAACTGGACATTGTTTGTTTATCTATGCTACTTGACATTGGCAAAATTGAGAATACCCTCAGATGCCATTAAAAATTAAAAAAAGCCCTCATTTCCTGCAAATATATTTGGAGCGTATGGAATCTGTTATGTAAAGTGGGTCCAGCAATACTCTCATTCATCAACCTAGCTTCCAGATGATGATGATGATGATAATCATAAGAATTGGCATGCTGAAGTGGCAATAGGCAGTCTATTAGCTCGCAGAACCAACCGCTAGGGAATAATGGACGAGTGGCAACCACGAACTAGAAGAAGCATTGTGTTCTACAATGCTCCCCATGGACGGATGACATTGCAACGGTCCGGACGCGATCAAAGGCCGTTCATCGTGGCATTCTATGCCATGGTCGGGAGGAGGCTTATGCCGTACATGGTGGCATTCGGAGGCGGCCTGTGCCGTTAATCGTTCACTCTCTGTAGATCCAGTGATCAAGATCCAATTGTAGAATTGAAACTTTCGTGGTTGGGAATCATTTTAAATTGAAAAAACGGCTAATTACCACTGTTTTCCGTCACTTTTGCTGCTTTTACCGCGTTCGCCGGTCTACCGTCGAACGCGGTCGCGGGCGGTGCTCATGATGAAGAGGCTTCTGAACTCAGTCTCGAAACGTCAGCAAAAGTGACGGAAAACAGTGGTAATTAGCCGTTTTTTCAATTTAAAGATCCAATTGGTTCTATTGAGATCTTTTTTTCCCAATAAATCTATTTTCAAAAACTACGCCACAAATTGGAGCTATTGCATCTACTTAGAAAATGACTAGATCCATATTGGTTCCATTAAGAATCATATTTCTCATTAAATCTATTTCAAAAAATTGCGTCACAAATTGGATCTACTGAGAATAAACTACGAAACTGACGTTATAAGGCCTGGTTTTTAAATACAAACATTTGTAATTAAAAATAATTAATTTTGGATCTAAAGGATAAAAAGTATTACCACTGGAACCAAATGGATCTTGATCATTGGGTCTACAGAAAGTAAAAGTTCTTCTTAGAACCAAATCATCAAAATTGGATCTAAAGACAAAAGGTATTCTCACTGGAACAAAATCAATTTGATCATTGGATCTACAGATGATAAAAGTTCTTATTAGAACCAAATCATCAGAAATGGATCTAAAGAGAAAAAGTTTTCTCAATAGAACCAATTGGATCTTGATCACTGGATCTACAGAGAGTAAACGCCGTTAATGGTGGCATTCTTTGCAACGGTCCGGACACGATCAAAGACCGTTCGTCGTGGTATTCCATACAACGGTCGGGAGGCGGCCTACTACCGTTCATCCTGGCATTCTAAGTGGCATATGTCCAGCAGTGGAAGTTTAGCTGAAACAAATCAATCTGCATTTACAAGAATTAATAGGGATGAGGCTTACCTTTAAATTTATCACCCAGGTCGCTAGTAAAGTCCACGACTTGCGACTGTGCGTGAGCGGGCAGAACTCGCCCGGCGCGCGCTACCAGAGCGGACAAACAGGAGCGGGCAGCGGCGGCTCGCGCGTCTCGTTTACTGTGGCCCCACCCTTCAAAAGTCATGTCTGCTACCTAGAAGAGTTTGTTCATTGATTTATTCATCTAAGATTCTTTGTTTCTTTTATAATGAGGGGTTTTCACGGCCGTTTCATATCATGCTTTCAGCGTTGAAAATAGATGGCGCTGCTCTGTTACGTAACTGTCAAGTGTCAAAATAAAGGTAAATGTCAACATCAACCATGTAGATATATTTTCGTTTCGTGGTATTAGCTTATTCTAGGCTAGCTTATTCTTTGGTGTTATTTTAGCTTACTTCTAAAAACATCACGAAATCACTAGCGCACACTCAAGAAGCAGACACAAACAGAATATTATGACTATAGCCACAGACTAGTTAGATAATAGCTTAGTACGCGTACACCACAGATAGTACATTTGACAATCTTGGCATTTACAGTTGAGTCAGCGCCATCTATCGAACCAATTTGAACTACTTTTTTTTTAATCGAAGTTAAAAAGCCCTAAGTTTTTTTTTCAGCAAAAAATAGTTTTAGGGCCACGCACCAACCTGCTTGTTTGTTGCAAACATTTGAGTTGAGTTTTAATACGAAAAATTGTTTTCGTAATAAATTGAAGTTGTTTTATTTCTAAAATAAATAGTTAAATTTGTCATAAAGAAAACATTGTTGATAACTATTATTTATTTATTTATTATTTTAGATATGTCAGAACTGCCCAAATTTGGACACATGTATAAATGGTCCACCCCAAAAATTAAAAAAACAAACTAAAATCAACTACGTTATACATAGAGTTGCCAGACGTCCGGTCAGTACGGTTTTTTATACGGCTGTCCAGTCTAGTAACTTTGGAAAACCGGACAATAAAATATCCGGTTTCTTTTTTAATATGCAATCTTTATACTTCACGCACAAGAGAATTAGAAACGCTAAAGGGTTTATAATTAAATAATTTTAAATAAACGTTTATTAAAAGCAGCAGTACTTGTCTTATGCCAAATAAGTTAAAATGTTTATTCAGACTCATCTGGCAACTCCAGTAATACATTGGGCAGTCTTGTCGCTTTATAATTTAATATTAACAAGACATTAACAAACCTGAACTTCAACACCAAGTATCGGCTTATGGATCTCGCCCACCTTGAAGGTATCTTTGAATGTATAGTGCAAACCGAGCTCATTAAGTATCATGATAGGATGCTTCGTTTTCAAATGATGTTCTATTTTAGATTTTATATCGACCATGTTATTAGCAAAAAATGCCATTTTGCATTAACAAAACATGAACAAAACTGAAGCTGTATCAAAAAATTTGCAATAAGTACATTGATGCTGTATATACCTTTTTTTTTTACATAGTACTGCCTAAAATAAGTGTTGGAAGTGGCAATGCAATACAATTACACTATAGGTGAGCAGGAAGTAGGTTCTGCCACTTAAGATAATAATGCTTCAGCCAAAATAACAGTACTGAGGCCTTATAGCGATTCAGTTCAAAAACTATTCAGTGCAAAATATTGGTCCGTCGTTGACATCCGTCATCATTGAATAACTTTAATCGCAGAAGTCTAAAGATCTTCTGCTACTGTGCCTTTAAATATAGCTGTGGACATCACGGAACAATTAGTACAGAATAGTTTTTGAACTGAATCGCTATAAGAGCTCATGGAAAGGCCTCTGCTGTCTGGTACTGAAGATATTTATGAAATCTTTTTAAATGGTAGAGCATCGGAAGATACGATTGTATCCTTCAAAATGTAAAAAAAAAAATAGTTTTTATTGACAAATAGCGTAAGGATACGATTGTATCAGTAAAAAAAAACAAAATTATTCTTTATTGAAACTAGTGCAATGTATAGGGAATTCTATGTTCTATTTTCTCGCGACTTTACCGGTTGTTTTAAAAACAAAGCTGCTTGTAATGGCGTTGTAATATCAGAGTCAAGAACACTGAACACTGGAGTATTGTGCGTGTCTAAAAGGCAGGATCTCTTGTGCAGATGTTACGCAATTAATCACTAATGAATGAAACGTAATTTGTGCAATGACAAGCAAAGGCAACAAATGGAAACAGTAAGTAGTAAGCACACAGCTTCGGCGCACCGCCTTTAAGTACTTTGTGTCTTTGACATCAAGCAAGATTTAGAAATGGAATAAAATAGCCAAACACCTGTGCAAAGTTTTTGAAAGGCAGACTTTTAGAAGTTCGCGTTCACAGAATATATATCACCGATTTTAACTTTTAGCACTTACGTAGCACGTACACCGTTTAGAAAAAACTTAGCTTGACTTAACTTTTTGAAATATTTAGTTACTGTTACGTTACGAGTTTGAGTTCGATTCACTTTTTGTATTTACAAGAAGCTTTTCCTTGAACAAACAAAATGAATAAGTTTACACAAAATTTCGCTTGCCGCCAAGTCGCTCATATGACATTGACATTTGACATGACATCAACATTCAACAAGACACTAACATAGACAAATATTTTTGTTTTCTTGAAAGCAAACTAATAAACAGAGTCCAGAGTTATTATCCCCTACTATTGAAGTCACGTACAAAATACTTACGCGCATTTATATCGGTAAATGCTCTAAGACAAAATATAATCAAAGACCCTGAATAAATAATAAAACGGATCAGCGCGACTCGCGCCCTGAGGGTTTCCAAACCGTAAATTATTTCGAAAAGTAGCTGAAACCAGCCATTCTAGTTTCAGCCGCGTTTTCCTGCAAACATCGCAATCCCACTTAAACACCAATTATATTAATTGAGTACATAGACTAGGAACTCACTGAGAGTCACTGAGTAGATGTAAAATGTACTCAATGAGAGCCACTCAACAGATGAGGTACTCACTCTGACAGCCACTGAGTAGATAGATGAGTGACTCACTCTGGGAGCCACTGAGTACATAGATGAGGCACTCACTCTGATAACCACTAAGTAGATATAAGAGGTACTCACTGAAAGCCACTCAGCACATAATGAGGTACTCACTCTGAGAGCCACTGTGAAGATCGGGCAGTGGGCGGGCCCACCCTGCTGCAGCAAGGCATAGCTGACGCGGACACCGAGCTCGTTCAGGGCGGATACAGGCGACTTGCCGCCTGATTCCACGGCGTCTGCCGCGGTTGTGAGAGCCTGTAAAATATAAACTGACAGGTTAATATAATAAATATACAAAACGATAGTTACTACTTATTTCGCTTATCCCTTCCGTAAGTCTACTGTCGCAGAATAGAATAGAAATAAAAATAAAAACCAGCCAAGTGCGAGTCGGTTCCGTACCGTTATCTATAAAAACGGCAAAAAAACACGTTTGTTATATGGGAGCCCTTTTAAATATTTATTTTATTCTTTTTTTTATTATTTGTTGTTATAGTGGCAACAGAAATACATCATCTGTGAAAATTTCAACTGTCTAACTATGACGGATCATGAGATACAGCCTGGTGACAGACGAACGAACGGACGGACAGCGGAGCCTTAGTAATAGGGTCCGTTTTACCCTTTGGGTACGGAACCCTAAAATAAGTGTTAGGTCTCCTGATTCCCGCAATAAAGTTTTGCTATCAGAAAGCCAAACCAACAAAATAAAATTTGAATTTCGCGCCACTTTGCTAACGTTCAACCTTTATTATAACTTTTGTATCTGCGTAATAAAAACCTCTTTGAAGATATATTTATTATATTAGAGCTTTTTGGTGCTTTGAAGAAGTTCACTCACCCTCAACATCTACCACAATGCAGATCGCGGTCGGTAGGTACTACAACTAAAATCTATTGTCTATGGAATATCTTGGATTGGAATTCTGCAGTCCTACAGGATGTTTAGATTCACTGAATTATGCGTCAGCGTTAAGACTTATCACAAATGTGGTATTTTGAAAGCCCAGTGCGACGTGACGAGATTAAATAATGAGATGCAAAAAATAGTGCAGGTGGAACAATATACTAAGTAATAATAGTTGTAACCGAACAGAATTTTGAAATAAAAGTCAGGTTTCGCAAATAGATATCGCACAAATGACCACCCTAAAAAAGCTTTTTTTTAATTTTGTACAATTTTTTTTACGAATTATATAGCTAGACTTGTATTTTAAAGTTCTAACCGCATATTATTTTCATCTATGATTTGTATATTTCGATTAATTAAAAAACCCTGAAAATGAATACAGTTTGAAGTGCAAACCAGTTTCATCGTCAAAAAACTGGATTCCGCATAATATTATCATCATACGCATATTCTTTCTCTACTCTGTTATATTATGTTATGTGTGTTGACGACCTCTGTAGCGCGACGGGCGAAGGTTCGCCTGCGACGCAGGAGGTTGCGGGTTCGATCCCCGCCTCGGAACAAATATTTGTGCGATCTGCAGATAATTGTTCCGGATTTTCTGGGTATTTTCTATGTATAATAAAAATATCTATCTATGTAATGTATTATATTAAGTAGGTATATCAGTTAACTAGTTGCCATAACACAAGCTCTGCTTAGCTTGGGGTTAGATAATGTTGTGTGAAATGTCCAGCATTATTATTTGATTAAATCCTTTCTCGTGCTATCTTAGAGAAAGGTTGAAATATTTTATTACTCCAATTCTTAATCTCTTAGGCAGTGACGGATTTCCACATTTGACGCTAGTAGGCTATTTAAAAGCCCATGCCTAAAATTGGCGTCTTTTTTTACCGCCCCGGCCATCCGTAAAACATTGAACTATCAATTTTTGACTATGTTATAAACAATATTTGTTTATACCTTTAAACTCAGTCCAAACAGAGTTAAAGAGGTGATAAGTTTTCGCCGATATCATTATAAAAATATACATAAATACGCTGACTGTGCCCTTGACGTGTAGACTATTCGCAGTACGTCTTGATTGGTATGTAAGACGTATATTGATAAATTCATAATACTTCATATGAAAAATGTATGGAATTTCCTTAAGACGAGCCACCTTGACTTTGGAGTCACTTCGTTACATACTCACTCAGTAAAGGTAAAAGTTACAAACTTGATGTATATACAGTGATTACTTGAGGATGTAATCTAACGAAATCATAGATCAGAAACACGGTTGGGTTAAACTTTTCTAGGGCCCTAAACTACTAACAGGCCCTCCTAAAACTTTTTTTACGTCCATACTTCGAATTTAGTAGATATTGATGGTAATTTTTTATACAATTCGGTAGAAAATCACAGGACGTAGCAAAATAGAAGATGATTTATTTTTATATTTGCTACTTTTTAAGCAAAACGAAGTTTTATCACATGTCGCTCACGTCACTTACTTCTGAGTGGGACTGAATCTATATCGCATCCCTTCTCGGGCTCAAGTGAGTAATAGCGCTATCACTTTCTAATCGGGGCTCATGGGCGGAGTAAGCGTGGAAAAAATTTTCGTATCGTCTTAACCTTCTAACCTATTTTACTCTGTTCGGACTGAGTATAGAGGTATACTGTCTTAACAAAATATTGTTTGGTACACTGTCCACACTTTATATATCCATGTAAGGCCGCCAAAAAAAAAACAGAAAAAAAGACGCCAGCTCTCATACAAAAATGGGCATTGTCCTTTTGCCAACACTACCGACCTCTACAATTCGATATGCCAGTTCACAATCATAATCACTACAAGTGATACTAAGTTACTATAAATACATCAAGTGCTTATTGTAAAAGCGTTTTTGTTATAGAGCGCACCCTGTATTGTTTGGACAGATTAATATAATGTATTTATTGATGAGACAAACATTAAATGCAATATTCATAGCCATAGATAACAATCTACAGATAACTACAGTAAAACATGAAAGTAACGATTTTATGTCAGTCACTTCCTATTTTATTGATTACTAGCATTTGCTTGCGGCTTCGCTCGCGTTGAACCCTATTAAATATTACTATTATTTATTATTATTAAAAATATGTTATATTTGATGTAGGTACCTATCTTATACTCTATACTATTAAACGAGCAATATTTGTATAATATAATGTTTTAAGATCTCGAAGAAGTCGATAAAATTTGCTATATCGGGGGTTTTTGGAGGTTTAATAATCGATCTAGCTAGGTTTCATCACTAGGAAAACGCGTTATACGTTTCGAGATCACGAAAACGGTTTTAACGATTTCGATACAATTTGCTATATGGGGGCAAAAAATCGATCTAGCTAGGTTTAATCTCTAGGAAAACGCGTTATATGTTTTGAGATCTCGAAAATGTTTTAACGATTTCGATACAATTTGCTATATGGGGTCAAAAAATCGATCTAGCTAGGTTTCATCTGTGGGGAAACGCGTTATATGGTTTGAGATCTCGAAACGGTTTTTAAGATTTCGATAAAATTTGCTATATGGGGGCAAAAATCGATCTAGCTAGGTTTCATCTGTGGGGAAACGCGTTATATGGTTTGAGATCTCGAAACGGTTTTTAAGATTTCGATAAAATTTGCTATATGGGGGCAAAAATCGATCTAGCTAGGTTTAATCGCTAGGGAAACGCGTTATATGTTTTGAGATCTCGAAAACGGTTTTTGCCCTAAAATGCCATGACGAATGGTCATTTTGAATTTCATCATCATCAGCAGCTAGAACTCCAATGCTGGACGAAGCCTCCCCCGAAAACACAATAGGGGGAACTGCCACAATCACCACACTTGGCAGGAGGACTGATGATCGCAGTATTGGTGTTGAGTACTCAGGTGGATGCTGCTGCCCATCCCCTGGTGTAATCCCTTAGTCGGGTTTTACGACATCCAAGGAAAACGGAGGAGCAGTTACCTTAGCCTATGGACCTATGCCTGCAACACCAGAGGCATCACACGCGCGCTGCCGACCCTGAGACATAAAGATGAAAAGCCTCATGTGCCTGTAATTTCACCGGCACCCGTACTTTTCAAACCGAAACACAGCAATGCGAGCACTACTGCTTGGCGGCAGAAATACTTCCCCGGACGAACTCTTTCGCAAGAAGTTTTACTACTAACAAAATCTATCTTAGGCCGGACACACAACAACAAAGATTATTAGTAATAAGCCTTATTTCTACTGTTAGGTAGTTGGGTAAGGCTGCGTTTCCACTAAAGATGTGCGAGGATGCGTAGCGGGCTCTTTTCAGACTGACAGCTAGTAGTTAATCTCTTTCTCTCGCGTCCATCCCTCGCGCACATCTCGCAACACATTCCTCGCACGCACCTCGCTTGTTTTGTACGTATAAAAACCTCGCTCGCTAAGCCGTTTCCACCAGAGCTGCGCTGAGTAAGGCTATGTAAATGAAGTGATTCTATTGGTTCTTAAAAAACACGTCCCTCGCTACGCATCTTCGCTCATCTCTGTGTGAAACGCAGCCTAAAGAGCCTTCCGGATAATAATGGTGAGTGGTTTTACAGGGCTTGTTTTGAATTATGTCAAAAGTGTGGAGGTCATCATGTTATCTATTTTATCATAAGCATAACTTTCTTCTTTTATTATTAGTTTTATGAATAGTTTTCTTTGTTAGTTTGTTTTTTGTGTGTTTACTTATCGTGTGGGTTTGTTGGTCCGTAGCGCCAACAAGTGGCTCTGACGGAAGACCAGCGTTGGTTGCTAGCTCGCTAGTCAACCAACTCATGCTGAGGCAGAGCCATTTTGTTACTGGAGTTACGCTTTGTACCTTCGGGTCTGTTTCCTCTTAGTCTAAGTTTTTTATGTGTCTCTGTGTAACGCCTGTATGCAAATAAATTTATATTCTATTCTATTCCTTCACTAACCTGCAAATTCCATTTGAAGGAACCCCCGACCCGTATACTGGCTGGCATGGAGGCTGTTGTTCTCTTAGCTGGCGGTTCCCCATCTTGAAAGAGAAGTTGATTTAATTAAGAGGACAACACCGGTAGCTAGCAAAATTTTGCACGCGAACGATGTCTGCTTCTAATTTGGCTATAATTTCTTCAAACTCCATAAAACTTTGTACACATGATCAGTGCCCTAACATCTAGACCCGTGTTGCGTTAGTTTCTTATAAAACTAATGCACCACTGATCTAGATATTAGTATACTGATCATATATACAAAATGTCAAGAGTTTGATGAAATTATAGCCAATATAGAAGAAAACTTCGTTCGCGTCATAAAGGTACAAACGGTAAGAAAGGTGTTCAAAAAGGTAGTTTTTTTTATATGAATATTAATGTAATTTCGTGTATATTTTTGTTGTTTCATTTTAAATACCATACCTGGCTACGCCCGTGCGGCCAGACCATATCTAAGGTTCGAGTTTTAAAAGAAAGAATAGATACCTTTAACGACGTAAACGGTGTTTTCTATCTCGCACATATCACTCAATTCAGTAAAGAAACTAAATATTAACAACAAAAATAACTTAAAAAGAACTTTCAGAAACGAATATTTAACATTCCTTTTGCAAATCAACGAAATATGCAAGAAAAAACACGAGTTCTTTACGCTATAATCTTGGAACTACGAACGCGGTACAAACACAGAACATAGAAAGCCTACCCTCATTTTTAATCATTTTTATTAGCTTGGTAATCGAAGTAAAAATGACAATTGCACCTACATTTATTAGATATCGGAAAAAATAGGGATCCCTCTATTAGATATGAAAACGGTGCTCATATACGTCACGCGACGAGTCAACCGTCACGCGATATTGAGGTTTAGAGGGCGTATTTGACTTACATAGTAACTATTCATCATTCTGTGCCGCGCAGTCGATAGAAACAGTGTGAAAACGTGTGTGTTGCTCCTTGAGTATAGAGAGCGAAATGGACAGATACGC
Source organism: Epirrita christyi (assembly GCA_951392215.1). Classification (NCBI taxonomy): domain Eukaryota; kingdom Metazoa; phylum Arthropoda; class Insecta; order Lepidoptera; family Geometridae; genus Epirrita; species Epirrita christyi. Next base: position 7,204,666 of record OX595863.1, on the reverse strand, counting down.
GCTCAGATACAGATATCTTACCGCATCTGCTACAGATATCTTACCGCATCTGCTACGTGTGTGACACACTATATCGTTCAGGCAAGGAATGCCCAATTCGTAATAGGTCCATCGTGCGAAAAATTACTAATTCTTGGAATGTCCAATTCGTATAATGTCCAAGAGCCCAAACACATCTGACAAAATTGATGGCGCCATCTTCCGTCGCATATTTTTTCGTTATGCAACTTCGGTCAAGAACTTTTCGAAAAGAGACGTCGTTCATTTTTATTTTATTTCAATTTCTACTGTTTTTTTTATTAATATCGTGGAATTTTTATGGCATTTTAACCGGTGTAGCTTATTTAAAGAGCACATGGTAGTGAATTTAAATATCAAGGGCCTTATTCATAATCATTTTTTAAACCTATTTCAGTTAAAATAGCTTTTGTCTTGTTCTCTCTTATGTAAAATGTCATACGTCAAAACAAAACAAAAGCTATTAAAAGTAAGGGGGTAAGTGTATTGAGTGTCTTTTCAAACGGATGGAAATTGTCCACGAACATTCTAGTGGAACTGCCATCGCTTTACTAGGACAGACTTGACTGAGACTTTAATGACCTAATTTTATCACAACATTCCTCACAGCCCATAAAAAAAAACAAAAAAAACTTCGGTCAAATGTGTCGCGGTAAATTAATTTAGTGTGCAATAGTATATCTATCTAATATGTCTATGGGTACTTTTACATAAGAGTGAGTGTTGCGTAAAACAAATAAATAAACGTACGGGCCACTGAAATTGCGACGGCAGACTCGCTCTTGGCCAATGTTTTAGCAGCAACTGTTACATTCATTCTACCAGTACAAATAAAATTTAATTTTAACAAGTTCTAGTCTTGTTGTAGAAAGAGTATGTTTTATTTAAACAAAAACGGCCTTGCAGTATCATGCATATAATTTCATTTATATTATACTAATTCACGGCTGCAAGAAACTGTTTGCGTGTTTGTTTGTATTTATTTCTCATCATCATTATCAGCCTGTAGAACTACTGCTGGACATAGGCCTCCCCCTTAGAATGCCACTACGAACGGTCTTGTGCCGCCTCCATCCACCGACTTTCTACAACCTTTATAATGTGACCTATAATTTATTTCTCATACCCAAGAAAAACAATATTTTATTAATGTTTTCATTGGGTATGAGAATGCATGGGTCTCGAAATTGCATCCCTCGAATCTCCTAAGTTATCATTGAAAAGAGGACACATTACCTTTACGGGGGATAACATGAAAAAAATGGTTTTAATAAACCTTAACCAGTTTTTAGAGACCTGTTAAATGATACCCTAAAAATGGCGGTACGCCGTATAAAAAAGTTCATCCCAACATCTAACATAGCATGTACAGGGGCCTTACCATGAGCTCTTAAAGCGATTCAGTTCAAAACTATTCAGTACAAAATATCGGCTCGTCGTTGACATTCGTCATCATTGAATAACTTTAATCGCAGAAGTCTACAGACCTTCTGCTTCTGTGCCTTTAGATATAGTCGCGGACATCACCTACGCAATCATGCGCCTACGCAACGGGCGCTCGCACTTTTAAATGGTTTTATACTAGAGTTCCAGCATGTTGACATATTAAACGATTGTTTAAATTCTATTTATGTGTCCCTTAGAGTGTATTTAAGTTTTATATAATAAGTCTTGTTTTTTTTTTGTAATATGTGTTAGTTAAGGCATTTTGCGCTTTGGTCAAAACTGTAAGAAAACTGTTTAATTTCATTTAATAAATAAATCACGGAACCGATATTTTGTACTGAATAGTTTTTGAACTGAATCGCTATAAGAGCACATGGAAAGCGCGAAAAAAAAAACATATTTGAAATTCATTGAACACGCAGACGGTTACGGACGGACGAAATGAGGAAACTTGTACAAAAGATCCGTTTTCGCCATTTAACGTTGAACCCCTAAAAAGTACCATAATGACCTACTTTTTAAAAGGCATGAAACAATACATTTAACTGTTGCATTGAGTCGAGCTCCATAAAACAGCTAAAATTATTGTTTGGGCAGGAAATAACAGTTATATAATGATAAGGATTGTAATAAATATGTGTTTTGAAGAGGCTTAACTGTTCTGGCTTCCATTTCCTAGAATTATTTTGTTCTAATGACCTTAAATACTATAATAGAGTGAAGGGCCTTCCTGTACCGCGTCGTCAGGTTTGTGATCGCCACACGAGAACCTTTATTCCCCAACGGTTAACAGTTCTTCGAGCTATATGACCTGCCCATTGCTACATCAACTTGCTAATTCTAAGAGCTATGTCGGTGACCTTGGTTCTGCTTAGATTTCATTCGTTTCGGATTCTATCACGTAGTGAAACTCCTAGCATAGCTCTCTCTATAGCCCCCTGCAATATTGAGCTTGTCTATACGGCCAATAGTTTAGCGACCACGTTTTAGTGCCGTATGTCATCGCTGGCTTTGCGGTATCTATGACGAGAAGACTCGATGGACTAAAGATATTATAAACGTCGCAGGAAGTCAGTGGATGGAGTCGGCTCAAGGCCGTTCGTCGTGGCATTCTAAGGGGGAGGCTAACGTCCAGCGGTGGACTTCTACAGCCTGTTTACGTCCGCTCCTGGACGAGGCCTCCCTCATTGAATACAATGGGGGGATTTGCCATCTTCGAGCACCACGGAAGGGAGTAGCCATTCGCAGCGTTCCCCTCTGTCAAACTACAAGCGAAAGTAGGCATATGCGTTCAATAAAACTAGTTGTTATTCTGTGCAAGGTTTGTTAGTGTGAGTGTCGTCATTACAGTGTTGTATTTGGATGTGTATATGCGGAATTGCGCTTGTGTGCACATTTCTCCCCGCAAAAATGACAGAACTATTTGAATGGTAATATATCGCTAAGGCTACTCCCTTCCGGCCCGCGCGGAAGTCCGTGTTGCTCGAAGTTTGCCATAATCATCACCCTTGGCAGGCGGATTGGTGATAGCAGTTTGGTGTTCAACTCAGGCGGATGCTGATGGCCATCCCCTGGTATATTCCCTCAGGGTGTTACCACACCAATCGATCGATCGTCGATCGACGGCATCGATCGATGGTAGTCGACGTCGATCGATGATGGAAGTTTTCTGACAGCTGAAAGAAAATAGTTCTAAATCCATGTATAGATGGCGCAGTCCAGATATGGTTGTCTGAATTTTGTCGGTCAGCCACCAACTGTCAGTGTCACTGACTTCACTCGCTCATACTGTTCGCTGGTGATGGTAAGTATCTACGTAAAGTTTTTGTTGAAATTCTGATATATTTGTTAGTGTTATTGTTATAATTTTTTGTTGTTATTGTTGAAGCCGGACCAAGTAGACCGGTCTATAGAAGACATGAAAAACGAGCTTGGAAATAGCAACGCGAAACTTTGAGGACTAAAAGAAAAAACAATGAGAATTTGTTATCTGTGGTGCTTTTGCAAAATCTTCAGAAGACAAGACCATGTCGAGTCACCGCCATCTACCGGAATTTTTTAGAAATATTTTTTTTTTTATTGCGTCTTTGGTGCGGCGGGTGCGGGCGAGCGCCAACACCCTCCTCAGCGTAATTGCAGACCGCTTCGATGGTCCTTATATGAATAACTGTTGTGGGTACCATGTGCCGCCGAAGCCGTTTAAAAGAGCGTGGTGATAGTTTGCGTGCTTGCATGCCCTCCCATTGAACAAGGGTAACATGTAGGTACTCCTATCTATATGTTACCTTTGTTTAATATTCTGTTATGGTTGTTGTAGCTGTAGTTTATTGTATTGATGTGTTTATTGTGTGTTATGCTTATGAGCCTTGTAGTTGCTTGACTTAAATAAATAAATTGCCTCTCTGAAAACTTCCCATTTCTACATCAATGGGGAGTTTTCCGACAGCTGAAAGAAAATAGTTCTAAATCCATATGAATGCACTACGCCATCTATGAAGATGGCGTAGTGCACATAAAGTTGTCTAAAATTTGTCGCCACCAACTGTCAGTGTCACTGACTTCACTCGCTCATGCTGTTCGTTGAAATATCTCTAATAAAGTTTTGTATTGTTTGTAGAACAAAAGCGTAAGAAGATGGACTTTGCTAACAAATAAATTTCCACAAACACGATATTTTTTACAAAGAGAATTTGTTCTCGGTGGTGCTTTGGCTAAATCATCAGAAGACAACCATGGCGAGTCACCGCCATCTATCGGAATTTTAAGAACTATTTATTCTTTTTAATTGCCTCCCTGAAAACTTACCATTAAAGCTACCAAACCAATCGATCGACGTCGATAGATTCCGTCGATCGATTGGTGCTTCACACCCTTAGCTTTTACTACATCCACGGGAGGAGAAGGAAGGGTCTATTCCTAGTCTAGTAGACACACTACAAAACCATATGACTATAAGTTGGCTATATGGTTAATTAGGTAAGTACTTACAATTTCTACCGTTGTAAGGTCTTTTCTGCCCAAACGGCTCGTCTGGCATGATGAAGTCTGACGTTGAACTGATGACTCGGCTTGATGTCTGTAAAACAGTTGAAACTGCTTGATACGAAACAAAACAGGCCAGCCCCTTTTTAATTCGCATTGGATTCCGATTTTACAGTACATTGCGCTTCATGTTATGAATATTTCTGCTAATGACAATAAGCAGAAGCATGCGACGCAATGTATTGCGAAATCGTAATTGAAAGCGATTACCAGTTGGTTACACAATACTGGGGCTAGTTAAGGGCCGGCTGGGCTAATGAGGGGTTTTCACGGGCGTTTCAAATAATGCTTTCAGCGTTGAAAATAGATGGCGCTGCTCTGTTACGTAGCTGTCAAGTGTCAAAATAAAGTTAAATGTCAACATCAACAACGTGGATATATTTTCGTTTCGTGGTATTTCTTTTTGATTACTTATAAAAACACTAAAAACACCAAGAAATCACTAGCGCACTGTCAAGAAGCAGACACAATAGCCACAGATAAGTTAGATAATAGCTTATTACGCGTACACCACAGATATTACACAAGAGGCAATCTTGTCAACTACAGTTGAGTCAGCGCCATCTATTGAACTAATTTGAACTCCTTTTTTTTAATAGAAGTTGAAAAGCCCTCATTAAGATGATTCCTCTCGCATGTGGCGCGAAATTCAATTTTTATTGCGTTTTTGCTCATTACAGCTCATCAACACTTCTTGAGATAGTAAAAACTGATTTTGCGAAAACTAGGAGACCTAACACACATGTTTTAGTTTATAGTTTCACACATAGATCATTACTTCAGCTACGAATACTCTTCAATGATTTTTACAGTGTTTTTTTGGTTTAAAGATATGCGTAGCTTAACTAATGACATTTATGAGATACTATCAATTAAAACATGTGTGCTAGGTCTCCCAGTTTTCGCAAAATCTGTTTTCTCTATCTCAAGAAGTGTTGATTAGCTGTGATTTACAAAAAACACAATAAAATTTGAATTTCGCGCCACATGCGAGAGGAATCACCTTAAGAGTCTAATTATTTTGTGTTACTGAATCACACAAATGGCATAAAAAAATACATTTATGGTGCACTTAACATAACTCCTTGATTGAGTTTGATTTAACAAGGTCCTTAGAGCAGTCATCATCATCATCATCATCATCATCATCATCATCATCATCATCATCAGCCAGTAGAATTCCACTGCTGGACATCGGCCTCCCAAGTAGAATGCCACGATGTCTTGAGACGCCTCTATTTACCGATATCCTGCGACCATTATAATATCCATGGCACATCGAGAGGGATTTTTTATTTATTCAAACTCTTTTAGGGCAAAGCTTGCGATTGTATAGGTCGCGCAACGAGTTATGAGCGCTCAGCGAAAGCGGAAAAAAGACTGAAAATTTCTAAGAGGAAAACACTTTCTCGCTTAAAATGGGGCCCCTTATGTACCCCCCCCCCCCCGCCCCTCCCTTATCTTGGCTAAGACAAAACAATACACAATAGGCAAAAATATTTAAAAAAAACTACATGAGTTTTTTTTCCTTTATCAACACTGAGAGCTGATTCTAAGTTTTGACAAGCAATTGACACGGACGTATGGTGTAGTGTAACACTGATTTTGTATGGAAAATGAGGTTCACAGAGTGTACGCTAGGGTCGCCATACAAAATCCTTGTTACACTACACCAAGCATTTCAAACATGCGGCCGCATGCTGGCCTTTACAACTTTGACTGTGGCCTGATTCAATTTTAAGAACACATAGTATATTTTTCTTTCATTTTACTATTAAGTACTTAATGATTAAATAAACGATTAGCGTCCCGCCCCCCTATTCCCTAACTGAAAGTCACTCGGTGACTAACAAAAATAAAAAAAATTGACAAGCAAAAATATGACCATCAATTGGTCAAAATTATCATAAAGAAGGTACATTACTGACACTAGGTACATCTATGAATGAGTTTGTTTTCTTTATGGTTGGGTTTTGCGGCACAAACAGCTACGGCCTTTAAGCATATGGCCCACCAATGACTGAGTTTGACATGCATGCACTACACCATACGTCCGAGTCAATTGTGTGCTAAAAACTTAGAATCAGCTCTCTGAACGAAGGGGGCAATACACTCCACTTCAAATTAGAACAAAAGTGTGTTTACTTACCAAAGAATCGTTGGCTGAGGCACACATAAACAGATAAAACAAATTAGGTTTTCATTATATATAAGAGCTATACACGCACACGCATACACACGCCTATTACCCCGAAGGGCTAGGCCTCAAAGGGCCTCATTACACCATGGGTTGCACAGTCGCAGGAATATAGAGGTGACAAGTGGTGAGCTTATCGCCACCATTGCTTTCCACAACCAACTCGGCTAACACTTCCTTCCAGTAATAACACAATCGTAAATAAGCCAGCAGCCAGAACCAAGTAGATAAGTACGTCAAAACATGAAACAATTAATAAAATCTAATATTACAAAAGTAATTCATAACAATAATAACAAAATTAAATATAATAATTTACATTGTAATTCCAACATAATTCTAAAAGATTTTTTCTCAAGTTTTTTTTTTTTCAGTTCTTTTCTTTTCAATATGACAAAATATGGATTTATCAGCCAAAGCTTTGTCAATACACGTTTGTATACTACACTATATTACTACACTTACTAGTGTGTTTAGGTTCGTTAGATATTTTTTGCAGGGTTATATTTAAGATAATCTTTAACAATTCAATAAAAAAAAAAAAAAAATAATAACAAAAAATTTGTTCTCTAAACATCCATTTTCCAGTTCAAAGTGGTTCTATAAAAGTAAAATTATTCCTATATTTACAATAATTCAGAATAAAACTTACCATTTAGAGCGAATTTTGAATTGTTTGCCTCAAAATCCTGGTAAAATTGCGCGTGTAAAAATAAACACGGAATATGTTAATTGGTGTTTGTATCGATTTCCCAGTTCCATACTTTTTCCGATAACAGAAAGCTTAGATTAAAAGCAATTATATTAATATTTATTCAAGATAAATAGGAGATTCTTACCATTTAGTTATTTCTTAAATCAAAATATCACAAACTACAGGACAAACGAACGATTACTACCTATTTATCAATCAATGAACAATCAGTGTAGCCAACTCAGTTTTTAAAAAGAAGCCAGTTGTCATCCAAAATAGAGTCATCAAGCTGCCGGCTTATTTAGGACAGTGTTAAACTGGAAAAGCGTTAGCCGAGTTGGTCATGGAAAGCAATGGTGGCAATGAGCTCACCACTTTTCACGTCTATGTGATCTATCTTGATCGATTGTCCAACCCACGGTGAAATGAAGCCTTTTGAGGCTCTGCCTACCCCTTCGTGGAAAGGTGTTTATGTAGTATATATGTGAATATTTCTCAAAATCACAAACGAGACAAAAGAATGATTTTCTATTAGCAATAATAAGTAATAATAATAAAAATACGGTCAGTCAACGCGGGAATTCCCCAAACACATTACGAATGCATTCAAATTTTAAAGACCGCTTATTGCACCCAACGAACATTTACACTGCATATTACTACTACTTACTTACTTTTACTTAAGTACTTTTATATTATATTTTGTGGATAACTGTGTAGTATAACTATTTCTTTATATTTCAGTATGCTGATGAATTAATTATTGACGTGTTAACGTCTTATAAATCGATGGAGCCGGCTGCACGCTCGAAAAAACATGACTAATGCGTCGTTACCTCGTCATACGTTGTTACCTCGTCATGCGTCACCTCGCAAAACGCATGCGGTGACGCTGCATGCGCGTAGCGCATGCGCTATATATATATACATGCGCATGCGCTACCGCCGCATGCGCACGAGCGCGGAACGAGCGACAAAGAAGCACAATAACGACGTTGACACGTTGAACTATCGTCAGTAAACCGACTTTACAGACAACCGTTTTTTATTTACATACCTAATATATTTAGTATATTCGTCTTCAACGTTCGTGATGTCACTCGGGCAGACCCTGTCTGAAAATGAGCGCCGCGCCGCCGCGCCGTATCTACTTGCATGTCCGGTGTAGCTGTATGCTGAGACAGGGACCTATTTGACCCCCACACAACATGCATTACGCCATTTGGTGTTTTTTTTTAGTTTTTGTAAAGTAACCTACTACTTAGGTAGGTAGGTACCTACTGTTGTTTTTATTTTGTTTCTTTTAAGTGGGGACAAATAAACGTGTTTTCTTTTTCTTTCTTTTCTTATATTATTATTTACTATCCTGCCCCACAGTAGGATTCCCTGTGTCGTGGGGTAGTTAGGAAAGACCCTAACTAAGTACCTACCATGGTTACCACCAACACAACACCTAAACCCAGCACAAATATTTGAAGATCATACAAACACTTATACTGCAGCGGAAATTGAATCCGCGTTTCGCATCTCAGCCGGCTTTTCGCCCACCACGCCACGGAATTTGTCATGGCACTACAAATACGGGAAATAAACAATATAGCTACTCTACACTGTCTCAAAAGTATTCAAAATTGGTTGCCATTTTGGTCTTTTAACTTTTAGGCAAAATAAACCTAAAACCGGTAGCTAAGGAGCTACAATATTGATAGCCAACAAGGTTGATTAAGAGCTAAAGAGCTGATTTGGCAACACTGAGAACAATCTATCCAGAATAAAGTTAGGTAAGTATTCTAACAATCTTTCTTGGAGGATTTTAACATTTTGTTTTAGTTGGTTTTTATTCCATTGTGTCACTGTCAATTGTCAAATAATAATTGTTTTTTTGTCTTTTCGCCCTTTCGGGCGCATAGTGCGGGTATATTATATCCATAATGCGGGGTAGGCCTTGGCTACGTTCAGAGGGTACACTCCAAGGGTGTAGTTGTTTTTTAATCAAGCTCAGAGGCTCTGAACGACTTGGAGCGTTGGTGCACGAAATGTCAATGTCATTGACAATGTTGATGTAAGCAAAATTACCCAATATTCGGGGAATTAAAGGTGACGGGGAGAGCATGGTTTGTATCAAATCGGAGGATTTCTGGGAATGGTCAATTTATTCAGATTCGTAGGAATATTTTCTGTGCCCATTAATTTTGCATATCAAATAAGAAGCAATTCCACGATTATCATGAGGTTACCATTAATGTGCCCATTCATTTTGCATATCATATAAGCAGCAATTCCACGATTATCACGAGGTTCGTTTGTGAAAATATCTATGCTTAGTTTCTCCATTTTGACTGCGGACCGTTTTCCGTGATTTGCGTGTAAATACGGTTATTCAAATCAAAACACAGACGTGCGTGTGAGCCACACTGCAGTACCGTCGGCGTCGCATCAAACACAGAAGTCTGTGTTTTCATCATGGATGGAAATTCAATGATACTCTTTAGTTTCGTGGCTCGCTTCACTCGCTTTTATTTCTTGACTACCTCTTGGACCCTCTCACTGATATATCTTATAATGTACCTTCTAATACAATAATAATAATAATAATAAGCATTTATTCATTAAACCAATGTACATTTCAAAATGAAGCTCTGACTCCTAAACTAGGGCTACCTGTATGTCAGGAGGACTAGTATAACTATATAATTTTGTTTTTTTTTATTTAATCTTAAACCTACCAAATTTTTAAAGGTCAGCCCCTTATTCGCTATCTTGAAAGTCACTCAGGGATTAACGTTTGACCAGTAAAACCATCAATTGTCAATTCTTAGTGATAATTTTAAGCAATTGATGGTAATTTTACTTGTCAAACGTGGTGGCTTACAATATAAGGAATAAGAGGGCAGATAAATGATTCGAAAGTTCCTCTTCAGCCTCAGCTAACACATAGGTACAAATGCCAATTCACACAGTCAAAAAACTTGATTCGCTCGTTCAACAATAATTATCAAGGACCGCAGACAATATCGAAACAAAAAAAATTAAGAGTAATTCAGCCGAAATGCTTGACGAGGTAGGTGTTAAAATACAATTTTTGTTATAAGAAAAGCTTTTTTGGGGTTTCAAAAATTTAATGAAGTCTTAGAGAATTACTATAAATTCTCTAAGAATGAAGTAGTAGTTTTTGCCCTCTAGTCTAGTGAAAATTTTTTTAGGAGTTGGCAGCCCTGGCTGCTTTCCTTGTTTGTAGGTATGTAGTACTCTCCTTAGTCTGTGGGTATGTTACCACATATGTTACTGTCAGTCAACTTATAACATTTTTTTCGGTCGGTGTTCCGTTCGTTTTGTTTTGAATTGGTATCTTACTTTACTTAGCACTCTTTTCTTTGTAAACTAACAAACACGAAGGAAGGAAACTTGGGAAAATACGTTTCCAAATTATACTTTTACTGTTTCATTTACTAAAATCACAGGCACATAACCAATGAACAAGATGACGACGTACATCAATCAAATCACAACCCGATTCTATGCCACCTCACAGCCGCACGCGCACACACAGTTATGAAGAGATCAATAACAGACGCGCTATTGTATTGCCTTGTTAACAAAAAAGGTAATTAAGCACAGCAGCGCCCTCCAATCCCATGACGGGTCTCTCGCTGAACAGACTCTACCTATTTGGGTAACTGTGGTGTTTCCGGAGTCCGGCCTAAGAATAAGACAACTCGGTCTCCTCCAGTGGACATCGTAAAAGCCGTCTAAAAGATTATACCAGGGGATGGGCAGCAGGCCCTCACGAGTATAATACCAATCTGCCTACCAAGCGTGGTAATTATGGTAATTCCCCTCCATTACATTACCTATATGGGAGAAGCCTAGTCCAGTAGTAAAAATTTACCTGCTGATGATGAGATAGCAGCAAAGTTATAACCGCCACTAGCGTAACTTAAAATTCTCAAACATGCCAGCGGCCGAGCCAGAGTTAAGTAAATACTAAACTATTGTTTTTTTATATCCGAGTAACTAACAAATACTAATTCGGGCAAGCCAGTCAAACTCAAACCTGAGACCTACAAGCCTTAACATCTTGACACTAGGCCTATACTGGTTTTTCTAGAAACTAATGCTTATCTGCTAATCTCTTTCAGGTCTGTTAGTGAGCGGTTCAACATGAGTAAAAGTTCCTTACACAGTGTAATAACCATAATAATAATTATATAAAGCTTAAGCAAAAGTGTTATAACTTGGCCGACTCAAGAAAGATGCTTAATAAACAGTGACAAATTCAATAGATGAGCCAATCTATGTGGCATAATTGTTGCTATTGAAGGTACTTATATATATACCAATTAACGCCCCAAAAGATTTTCCAGAGCGATATATCAACCGTAATACTGCAAGGCTTGTGTGTTACAGATTTATTGTTTAAGATATATTTGTTAGTCAACCTAGTTCAATCAATGATAGAAGAATTTTAATTAACAGTGGCATTAATAAAAATATGACTCGAGGAAATATTGTGATACCTGATGATCACTATATTATTGGTGATAAAGTTTACCCAAATTTGAGTTGATGCATAGTGCCATTTATAGATTGAAGCAGATTGACTTCACAGCAAAGAGATTTGGACACTAGATTAGCCCAAATGACTTCACAGCAAAGAGATTTGAACACTAGATTAGCCCAAAGTCCGTAATGCATAAAGAGAGCCTTTGCTCTTTTAAAAGGAAGATTTTGCTGATTCAAATATTTGGATATGTCCAGGGCCGACTTAATATCTTGAAGTCCTAGGGATTTTTTTGAAATGTAATGTGTGTTTTGTGTGTAATGTGTTCTTAATTAATTTGTCATTTTTATATTTGTATACCTACATGCAGGCTGAATGCATCGACTAACATAAATTTAAGACCTAAACGTGTAAAACTATGTGTATTCTTACAAATAAACGATTGAATCTTGAATCCTTTTTTTGTATAGTGCTGTTGTACATTACACAATGTATGCATATTAAATAACCGGCCAAGTGCGAGTCGGACTCGCGCACAAAGGGTTCCGTACCATTATCTATAAAAAGGCAAAAAAATCACGTTCGTTGTAAGGGAGCCTCCTTAAATAATGATTTTATGCTTTTTTTTATTATTTGTTTGGCCATCAATAGTTCTAAAATCAGTAGATACTATGTACCGTTCTAGCTATTCTATTATATATTGCATTAATTTATGATCACTGGTGATGATTAGGTATGGATAAAAATGAATGTTTCTTTGTCCAGTGCGAGTGTGAGTTCTGTGAATTGAAGAAGGAAAGTGTGGCGAGTGTAGCAAAGCTACCCCTTTAGTGCACACCTGGGAAGGTTTCTGATTACGCACAGTTGGGTTACTAATAAATACTATTTTGATTAGTTCAATTATTATTTTATTTATTCTGTAGGTATTACAATTTAGAACAAACCATAAATCTGACAATAACTTAACAAGTAGGTACCCATTTTGAAGTAACTAATAATTAGAGGTAGTGGGATTCTGAGAAGTCTCTAAACGTGCATCTTCTATAACATACAGTTATTGTGATTCCTTTCTAATCGCTTATTCGGAAGAGGTAAATCTTGACAGTCAGCTCAACTGCATGTTGTGTTGTCGACTCTGTCGGTATTTTGCTGGTGCCACGTTGATATTGGCTGACGTCTTTTCTCCACAAGGGTGTGACGAGGGTGAAGTTGTCCGCGTTGACACTTTGCTTTCTTAGAATGAGTTTAGTTGCCACGTTCCCCTGAAGGGCCTCAACGCAAGGCACCGAGTGAGGCAGCTGAAGCTGGCAGGACACTTCCGCGTAACTCTTCTGCTGGCGATAATGTGGAGCAGGAGAAGTCACAGGCTGTGGTGTTGATATCCTGGGAGCCGAGGTCATCGTGGCTGGGCAGTAATTTACCTGCGAATCGGTGTCATGAGTCGCTACCGTATCAATGCTGACTGGTGAGGTATGGCATCGGGTGGCGCCGCGCATTTACATTTTGCGCTGACTGTAGTGATATCGTTGGTACTCTGGTTTTGGTATTGCTCAATTCTTGGACTTCATTTTTCAACTCGGCGACAATTTGCTCCGAATATTTCCAAGGAAACCGGTCCATAACGTCTAGTTTCTGGAACTAAGGCCAGGAATTCCTGCACTACGATGGTGTCAGAGCGCGTGGGTTGTAATAAATTAAAAATACAAATGAGTTTATTACAAAAATTGTACTAAGAATCGATTACTAAAATGCCGGCATGCCTTAGTTAGAGTGTTTACAATTTTAGTGATAGATATTAGTTATGTTATTATCACTGACCGACCGAGATTAAAACTAACTATACGTTCCAAACATAGTTATGGTTCCAAATAACACGATTTGATTCTCATTTAGTTCTCAATACATAAACATTATGAATGAAAATGATTCGATTTTGATTGATAGACGTCATACCTAGATTTGATTATGATAGACGTTAGTCAGACAAGCGTCAGACTCGTAGTGTTTTACAACCATCGTTTTTGGTGGTTGTTCGGTTAGGGTCACGTGGTGCTAACCGAACGCCCTAACTGAGCCTCTAAACGGAACAACCATACACTCCGGCGACAAAATCATGATTTGACTTTGACAGACGTCAGAATTCATCGAGTTGGGTGTTCGGTTAAAGTCACGTGACGCTAATCGAGTGTTTTAACTTGCTCCAAGGTTTTAACCGAGCCTCTGAACGGAACAACCATACACTCAGGCGACAACTAACACCCAGAGTGTACCCTCTGAACGCACCCCTTGACTTGAAACCTTACCGGACTTTTTCTGCTTTTTCGAAACGAGACGTCGTCCATTGTTTTTAAATTTAAATATATTCTTATAAATTTAAGCCAAGTATATGAGGATGCTAGTGATGATGATGACTCGAAAAACACTGGATCATGGATTTAGTACCAAATAAATCCATGCACTGGCTAAATAAATAATAAATAAATGTCGAATAAAAATAAAATAAAAGGCGAATTATGTAGGTACTATGAACCTCATCTTCCTGTGGGTATGAACCTTGTATAAATTCTTTGGTTTCAACGAAACTTTCACGCAATTTTGCGATGGACTAGGTAAAGACATTAAAAAGGTCGATGGAGGCGGACCGAGACCGTACACCGTGACATTCTATGTGGTAGGCCCTTAGAGAATTTATGTATTTATTTCCAGAGACCTGCAAGATCGTTGTTTATTTCTGTGTAGGTAGGTACTTAGTTATGGGTTATTCCTGAAATCTCCTTCAAAGGGGATTTCGGGAATATCACACACACAGGGTTCAATATTAGGCCCCTTTTTGTTTTTAGTTTACATTAACGATCTCCTTTCTTTTGTAAAATAAATGTGACATATTATTATTTGCTGACGATACTTCTTTATTTTCCTAAGATGACAGATCATAAAAAAACAGAAACTTATAAATTACAACGTTGACCTATCACGTGTTCTTGATTGGTTCACAATTAATAATATTTTACTAAAAAAATAAATGAATCAAATTCACTTTTCCAAAAGCAAAACACTACCTACCCAACTAATATTAAAATAAATGGGAGACACTAAATCTTGTAAATTCTGCTATGTTGATGCCGGTTTGCAGTTGAGACCACAAATTGAGACACTTGCTGTTAGACTTAGTTCCACTGCATATGCAGTTCGTATAAGGCAGCTTACTGATGAAGCTACAGCTAGGCTTGTTTATTTAAGCTGCTTCCATGGTGTCATGTCATATGGTAACATACTGTGGGGAAAGCAACATATATCCAACCTAAACCTATGTCTTAGAACCTACTTCAAAAACTAGGATAATTCTAAGAAAAAATTGATTTACATGGTATTTAACGAGAAATAAAACTCAATTGAATATTCCTAAATTTTGGTCAGGTCTTTCTGGTTTTAAAGGTTAATCTTTGGTAAAGTTATTATGGCACACATAGTACATGTATTAACAAGTGGTTACAATTTATTATAGAGTTGATGTCAGGGGTCTTTCGTCACAAAATTTTTTTGGTGCTACTTTAAAGTTAATCTATTAGGCATTGCCATATAGGTACCTAATATATTACTAGCTTACTTTTAGGGTAATTTCGTCATCTCCAATTTAAATATTATATTTTTAGGGTAAATGCGTCATGAGCAAACTTTTATTAGGTTTTGTACATTCAGCGTGAGGTTGTTGTTAAATAAAAAGTACTGTTTTGAGATATTTGATGTCTGCGTGGTTTATATACAGACAATAAACTCCCAGAGCGGACTGTAAGAAAGAAATCGAAAACGAGTTTACCCTATATTTTTTCGATGACGAAATTACCCTATGACGAAATACCCCTAACCAATTTCAAGGTATTGCTTTAGTTTGATGGTGATTAAGTATATACAGCAATCTAAACCATTATGTCATAAAATAACTTAACACCCGACACTCTCATACATAGGTCCATCCCTTCCTCCCATGCAACATTAGACGGGAGAGGCCTTGTCCAGCAGTGGACGTCAAGGGGCTGGTGATGATGACAATGATGAGCTATCTCAGCTATTTAATTAATAACATCATTAATTTACTACAGTCCACTTTGATGGATTCACACAGTTTCCTTTATCTGGGCACAACCGGTTAAAAGTTGTGCTACTATCGAACCCCAATATTTCTCGTTCCTCCTGAATCCTGAACGAAAAAGTACTTTCATGGGTACCCTTAAAATATGCACTGCGCGAACAAATTATTTGTTCTATTATAGCTATTTCACCATCATTGTACACATCTACATCTCCTTCGTTTTGAACATAGAAATAAGCTGTTAGTCCTAATTTTTTAAGTTCAATTTCTAATTCATTTAGTTCAGAATTTTGCGCATCAGATGCTATGAAAACCTTTTTGGTGGTTAATAGGACTTTTCTAATAGATTTTTCTATTTGCCTAGCTGTTCCAATAATCGATGGGACATCTTTGCTTCGATAGCGAGCAAAGTCCTGTCTCCTCCAATGGATAGATACATAATTTGGACATTTCCTTGTGTCACATTTTAAGTGACTGGATATGTAATTTTCTGCTGCTTTTATGAGTTTACTGTTAAATTTCATACTCTTACGACAGTCCCAGAAAGACTTAGAACCGTATGTATCATGCAATGGTATCTCTCCATGGGCAATCATTACTTTTTTATCCGATGAATGAGTTGCAAGCAACTCCCATAGTTTAGATATCTTTCCTTGAAACCTTACACAGATCACTTCCTTAGCTGTGACATTTTTGTATCCCCAGAAGTACCCATCGTATTCACATGGCCCAACTAATTCCCATTTCTCTTCAAAGATACCATCTTCAAATGCATTTTCGTAGTTTTGTAGTATATACAAGGTATCAATTTCAAGTACATCTGTAGATTTTTTGCCAAATACTTCGTACATTTCAAGTACAGGAGCGTATGATTTGAGGGAGTTCAAATCGAAGAACATGTTCCAATGACAAGGTTTGTTTTCATAAGACACGTATTTCCAGTGGTAGATGTTATACCATGGAGGCAAAACCAGATGCCAGTTTAACTTAGCTCCGCGTTCTCTAGCCTCAGCAAGCATGATTGCAAACCTCATGTACACGTCGCGTCTTAAATTGAAGCCCTCTGGAGGATTTACGTCATAGAATAAGAGTTTTTTCTGGTATGTTTCTCTGCCTTCAGAGCATGTGTGGTCTTCTTTATCACAAAAACCGTCGAGGGAAGCTACTTCAGCTGATACCAAAAGTAAATTAGTGAAAAGTAGGCTTACAAGTATCATTTTTAGAGTTAGACTTTGCTTTGAGGTATATTTCTAGATGAGTAAAACTTAGAATAAAATAAATAAACACACACTTGTAAATTGTAAACAAACAAAACCCAGACCGAGGGAAAGAGAGAGAGAGACACAGAGACGAGTTGCACAGAGAATTTATTCTTTCATGCACAGATAGAACAGAGTTCAAATGAGATACTCTGGTTATTATATCGTCTTTGCATGTTCTGTCTATGAGGAGTATGAGGGGAGGAGGAAGTATGGATTGATTGATGTCGGTCGGTTTTTTGTTTTTTTTACACAGTGATTCGCTGATGATGTCATTATTTTGTTCCAATATGCCAGTTTAGCATTAAATGAGACGGCGAATACAATATCTACTACTAGATAGAAAGAGAAAACGGATTTTTGACATCGATCAGCAGCTTATCTTGTCACCAAAAGTCCTGGAACAAATTCTCGAAAAAGTAAAAAACTTACCTTCTGCACTGCTAGTAGTTTTTTCAGAAATTTAAGAATTATACCGAAAATATCGATTATTTTATATCAAATAGTGCACTATGGAGTTAAACGACGTGATAGTCAACCAGCCCGTCGTTATTGACAATGTAATTACTTAATAAATTGATGTTTTCTGAAACCTTACTGGCGCACCTAATATTTACTAAAAAGCTATTGATATTTGCCACAAAGCCAAAAAGAATCAGGACAATGTCTTTGTAATACTTTCCCACGTGTGTTGAGCCATTCTTGTATTTATTTACATGTTATTTATGCATGTGACTCACAAATGACGTCGACATGCCCATAAGTGTTTTTTTTGCTTGAAATTATGCCGGTTGTTTTTAGGGCTCCGGAGTTATCAAAGCTGGCTTCGCTGGGGATCAAATACCGAAATGCAGGTTCCCAAATTAGTGAGTATTGTCTGGTAATATTATCTCACAATTGTTGTACTATGAACTTGTAGGTACACCAACTTTTTATTTGATGTGGTATCTACATATAAATTAATTCAAAAAGGAACTCACATTAAGATCGCACTGTTATCAATCAAATTCTATGTTAAAAGGCACTGGGCTATTTGGAGTAAACTTTGGCAGGGTCACCAAATGAGGGGGCCATAGGCAGTTCCATAATTGTTGACAGCCATTTGAACTTTATTACTTGTCACGGCGAATGGTCTTGAGCCGCCTCCATCCATCGACTTCCTGCGACCCCCCCCCACTCGTCTTCGAGTGTGGTTGGCTCATAAGGGCCTCTAAATGGTCAATGAAATGGTAGCAGGAGAATAATAAAATATGTGGTGTATATTCGTAATATTTCTTACAAGACTACTCACTGGTACAATCTTCTCATGGGCCTGAGGCTATCCTCTATACCAGCCTTTCCCAAAGTGGGCTTGTGGCTCTTGTGGGCGCTGAGGCCTAAAGGGGGGCAGTATGAGACACAGAAAAAAAATGGTCAGGTCTCTAGTTAACTCTTGCGGGTTATAGTAAAGTCTCGTTTAGAATGAATGTTTAACTCTCCGCTAATATAGCTCACAATAATTAATTTAATTTGAAGTTATAGTGGTTTTTAAGTAGTAAAAGAGTAGTACTTCGTAATGCGGACAATATTCACATCTCAAAGGTCCGTACGAATTATGGTAAGAAAACCATATGCTTCGAAGGTGCCAAATTGTTTAATGCTCTCCCAAAAGAAATTAAAACCAACAAAAGTTTTAATATATTTAAGACTAAACTAAAAAATCACATAATAACAAAATTCTAAATCCGAACCTGTCTTGTGGCAGCATTCTCGCTGGCTCGACCGGTATGGCCCCGTCCGACACTGTTCGCCAAACGCGCGATCTTTTCTACTTGTACCCACACTTGATAAAAATTAGCTATAATTAAAACAAAAACAAGCGCAAAGCTCCTTTTACATGTTTACTTGCTATAACTTTACGTACTCGTAGGTACTGCAAATGTTACCTACTTATCTTATATAATTACTTACTAAATAATTTTACCTACAACGTTCTGCATGCTCACTGTTTATTTTAGAACTTAAGTTTAAATTAGTAATTTCTCACCAAGTGAAATGTAATTTCTTTTGAGAATAAATATCTTTAACCTGAAGTAGGTGAAATTAGGGGGGGCGCTAAAAAAAATTTTATTCTCAAAGTGGGCAGTAGACAAAATAAGTTCGGGAACCCTTGCTCTATACTATAGAGCACTATCATCATCAGCATGTAGAACAATGATGTACTGCTGGACATAGGCCTCCCCCTTAGAATGCCACGATGAATGATCTGAAGCTTATCATATACCTATGGAGTCTATATGTATTATAATCATGATAAAATATGTATGTTTGCTGTTAGTACAACTGACAGTTGAAAAACATGTCTTAATTGCACATCACAGCTCATCAACACTTTATGATATGGCAAAAACTAATTTTTCAAAAACTAGGAACATTGCTAGTATCTCATAAATAACATAACATAATTAGTGGCTTGTCTTGGCCATGTTTGACGACCTCTGTCGCGGCGGGCGAAGATTCCCGCCTCGGAACAAATATTTGCACGATTTGCAGATATTTGTTCAAGGTTTTCTATGTAAAATAAAAAATATCTATCTATGTAATGTATTGTATTAAGTATATCAGTTATGTAGTACCCAAAACACAAGCTCTGCTTAGCTTGGGGCTAGATGATTGTGTGTGGAATGTCCAGCACTTATTTATTTATTTATGTTTTTTTTTATTTATTATATAATCAATGTATAACGTATAGTGTAAAAAAAATTATACATTTCAGCATCGGCCGTCCAAAACACATCCGTGTTATGGCAGGGGCTCTGGAGGGCGAGCTATTTGTAGGCCCCCGAGCCGAAGAGCATCGTGGCCTTCTATCTATAAAGTACCCCATGGAACACGGCATTGTTACAGATTGGAATGATATGGAGAGAGTGTGGAATTATATTTATAGTAAGGTAAGTGACCATTATAGGAGTTTTTTTTTTTGTTAGGGTTTGGTCCCTAAAGTGTAAAACGGACCCTATTACTAAGGCTCCGCTGTTCATCCGTCCGTCTGCCACCAGGCTGTATCTCCTAAACCGTGATAGTTAGACAGTTGGTATTTTCACAGATAATGTATTTCTGTTGCCGCTATAACAACAAATAATCAAAAAAGAATAAAATAAATATTTAAGGGGGCTCCCATAAAACAAACGTGTTTATTTTGCTGTTTTAATAGATAATGTTGTTAATGGAATCCTTTGTGCGCGTGTCTGACTCGCACTTAGCTGGTTATTCTTAAATCTGCAAATGGCAATTTTGCTATAATCAGAGGCCCAATTCTCTAAGTTATTTTAAAACTACACTGAAAGTTAACCGAATTGAGACTGAATTATGAATTGACAGAAAGTTGGTATTCTGGTCCCTCATAAATAACAATTTAGTCTACTTTCAATTCTTGGTGACCACCATTAGAGTAGGATAGTTATACATACAAATGGAAAGAGTAAAGAGAGACTCCATCTACTTATGCTAAAATTAACGAAAAAACTTTGAATCGTTCAAGTTTCGGTCACATTTCGATATAATCACATTACAGTGTTGTATTTTATGTCAGGAGAATACCATTTCTGACATTTAAGACATCGACACGAGATCGAAACATGATCCGAACTCTATTTTAACTATTTTTTAGTTAGTGAATTGGGCCTCAGATGTTTTCTGGGTTGATGGTTTAGGTGTAATACCAATGAATGACAGCATTTAATTTGAAGAGCTGATTAGGTTCTGTGGTCTACATCCAATATTTGCTCTCTTTAGGCTTTTTTTTTAATTAGAATTAGAATTCGAAATGAGGAAATCCGTAGAAGAACCATGGTCACCGACAGCTCTCAGAATTAGCAAATTGAAGTGGCAATGTGCAGATAGATACATAGATAGCAAATTCTTTATTGCACATAAAAAAAGAAGTACAAAGGCGAACTTAATGCTAAGAAGCATTCTCTTCCAGATAACCTTGGTGTATTGTGGACAAAAATATGCGTCGGTAGTGCACAGAAAGAGAATAGTGATAGTTATACAGAAAATAATAGCAAAAATAAAAAAATAAAAGTTCAATAACTAATATTAACTAATGTACCTACTAATAGCAGGTCATATACACTCGAGAGCAATTAATCCGGGTCACTTAAAGAATCCTAAAAATCTCGGAAACTAAAAATGCTAGGTTAATGCAATAAATTGTATTTAATAGACAATGTAATACTCCTTAAATGAAGGTATTAAAACTTCTTAGTTATTGTAAAGTTATATCATAAAAAAATCAAATTTGAAAAAGGGCCACTTTCGAAGATGGAACTACGAAATTACAGCATTTGGTTTTGCTTTTGTTTGTAATCTGTCATTTATGTGGGTACATAAACCATGTTGATAGTGCTCTATATTCATTATATGGAAGCACGAGGAGGCAATACGAAGTATTAAAATTCAAGAAAATCGTAATAAAGTTCAAAAATTTCATGTTTCCTATTTTTGTTTTAAGGAGAGATCAGCAGTTTTTTTCTTTATGTAATTTTGTGTTAATAAAATGTATGGTGACTCATATTTTTTTTACCTTCATTTAAGGAGTATTACATTGTCTATTAAATACAATTTATTGCATTAATCTATCATTTTTAGTTTCCGAGATTTTTAACATTCTTTAAGTGACCCGGATTCATTGCTCTCGAGTGTAGTTTGAAGAAAGGAGTTCTGTTTGACTTCTTCCATTTCTCACTCGGGGACACTGGAACAGTGCTGCCATCAACCCAGAGTCCTTCTCCGTTATTTTAAGGAGTCGGGTAGGCTGGGCTAGGTTTAGCAGGGGGACAATGCACAATACACCCCAATGCGGGAAGTCAGTGCAGATATTCTTATCTCCCCCATTTTGAATTAGAGTTAGTTCCAAGAACAGCAGGTCTAAAAAAGCCTCTTTATATGAATCATAATACGACGATTCATAAAAAGGAATTGCTCAGGATCTGCCGAGAATACGGAAAATGAATTGCTACCAGATGAATTTGCCACATTGAGCAATTCATCTGGTAGCAATTCATTTTCCGAATTCTCAGCAGATCCTTAGCAATTCCTTTATATGAATCGTCGTATTATGATTCATATAAAGAGGCTTTTTTAGACCTCCTGATAACTGTTGGGGAATAAAGGTTCTCGTGTGGCAACCACAAACCGGACGATGCGGTAGAGGAAGGCCCTCCACTCGATGGACTAAAGACATTATAATCGTTGCAGGAAGTCGGTGGATGGAGGCGCCTCAAGACTGTTCGTCGTGGCATTCTAATGGGGAAGCCTATGTCCCAGCAGAGATGGTGATGATGATGGTGATGAAATGATAACCCAAAAACTACACTCGAGAGCAATGAATCCGGGTCACTTAAAGAATGTTAAAAATCTCGGAAACTAAAAATGATAGATTAATGCAATAAATTGTATTTAATAGACAATGTAATACTCCTTAAATGAAGGTAAAAAAAATATGAGTCACCATACATTTTATTAACACAAAATTACATAAAGAAAAAACTGCTGATCTCTCCTTAAAACAAAAATAGGAAACATGAAATTTTTGAACTTTATTACGATTTTCTTGAATTTTAATACTTCGTATTGCCTCCTCGTGCTTCCATTACTGCGTTTACGCAGAAAAAAAACAACAAAAAAACAGAAATCAAACAATGATAAATGACAGATTACAAACAAAAGCAAAACCAAATGCTGTAATTTCGTAGTTCCATCTTCGAAAGTGGCCCTTTTTCAAATTTGTTTTTTTTATGATATAACTTTACAATAACTAAGAAGTTTTAATACTTTCATTTAAGGAGTATTACATTGTCTATTAAATACAATTTATTGCATTAACCTAGCATTTTTAGTTTCCGAGATTTTTAGGATTCTTTAAGTGACCCGGATTCATTGCTCTCGAGTGTATTATAAAAAGTTATGCATTTGTGATAAACAGTTTATAACTCCTTCAGGACCAACTGTCAACATTCTCGGAGGAACATCCGGTGCTGCTAACGGAGGCCCCTCTGAACCCTCGCAGGAACAGAGAGAAGGCAGCCGAGGTCTTCTTCGAAACATTCAATGTACCAGCTCTCTTCTTGTCCATGCAGGCAGTTTTAAGTTTGTAAGTTGTACACACATCTAGTGCAGTGTTGTGTTGCCTGAGAATAGACATCTCTGTCTCCTCATGTAGATATAGTAAAAGCCTTAAGGTGGATCGTCTCGCATGTGACACGAATTTCAAATGTATTCGTATTTTTTGCTCATAACAGCTCATTAACACTTCTTGTGAAAACGAAAACCGATTTTGCGAAAACTAAGAGACCATAGACACATCTTTTAGTAGTTAGTATCTCATAAAGATAATTAGTTTAGCTACGAATATTGTTCAATGATTTTTACAGTGTTTTTTTGGTTTTGGTATATCCGTAGCTTAACTAATGATATTAACGAGATACTATCAATTAAAACATGTTTGCTGCGTCTCCTAGTTTTCGCAAAACCTATTTTTGCTATCTCAAGAAGTGTTGATGAGCTATGACGAGCAAAAAACACAATAAAATTTAAATTTTGCGCCACTTGCGAGACGATCCACCTTAAGAGATTACTCCACGGATGGTGGACACCAAACTGCTATCACTAATCAACCTAATCCTATTAATCCAAGTGGCACAAGGCGGTTGAAGAGAACCCATGTCTTGGATAACCTTCGGGAAGATTATCCAAGACATTCGGGAAGAAGGACTGATGAGTCTGCATCCAAATGTCAGGAACCTATCCACCCATCCACCTATAGCCCACCATCAGCTAACGCGATTGTACGTCCCCAACAACTACAGTAGAGGCAGGAGTCACAAATTGTTCTCTGAGCCGTTTTGCCGTACAGTAGCACGTGCCCAGTCGCCCATCCCGCGTACCCTCTCTGTGCTCAATGCTCTCCTGGATGCGAGCTCTGAATTTGATGTGTTTGTGGATGGATGGAAGATGATTCTGTCGGAGTGCCTGGGGTTCTGTGAGATGAATGTGTGAAAGTTGCTGTTTGACATTGTTTTTATATTTTTTATTTTTATTATTCTGTTTTTTTCTGTTGTTTTGACTAATGTTATTTTTATTGTATTTCTATTGTATTATTTGATTGTGTTTAATAAGTGTAATTGGTTACCTTGCCGTTCTAGTAAAAGTAAATAAATAAATAAATCAGATTGCGGATATTAAAAAAAAAAAAAAAAAAAAAAACTAATCGACCTGCCAATTGTGGTGATTATGGCAAACCCTCGTTGCATTCAATGGCCTTGTCCAACAGTGGACGTTTAATGGCTGATGATGATGATGATATTGTATTGTATTGGGATAAATTTTGCGTGATCTGCAAATATTTGTTCCGGGTCTGGGTGGTGTGGTACCATGTTACTCGTAGTTCCTGATGCCCACAACACAGGTAATCCTAGTGTGGGATCAGATGCCTTGCATTGAGCTCTTATAGCGATTCAGTTCAAAAACTATTCAGTACAAAATATTGGTTCCGTGATGTCCGCAGCTATATTTAAAGGCACAGTAGCAGAAGGTCTATAGTCTTCTGCGATTGAAGTTGTTCAATGATGACGGATGTCAACGACGATCCGATATTTTGTACTCGTTGAGCAACACGGACTTCCTGCCGCGGCCCGGAAGGGAGTAGCCTTAGCGATTTATTACTATTCAAATAGTTCTGTCATTTTTTGCGGGGGGAAATGTGCACACAAGCTCAATTCCGCATATACACATCCAAATACAACACTGTAATGACGACACTCACACTAACAAACCTTGCACAGAATAACAACTAGTTTTATTAAACGCATATGCCTACTTTGGCTTGTAGTTTGACAGAGGGGAACGCTGCGAATGGCTACTCCCTTCCGTGTTGCTCGAAGTTTGTACTGAATCGTTTTTGAACAGAATCGCTATAAGAGCTCATGGTATGGCCTCTGGACTATGTATGTGGTTGGTGTGGTACCTTGGTACTTGTAGTTCCTGTATTGGGGCGGACTGTAGGTCACGTAGATCCAGGTACTCGATGGTCGGTGCTACGGTGCTGTAGCCCTGGGTACTAGGTAGACCTCAACGCTGGTGGATCCGAATGAAAGGCTCCCAATGAAACTTCCAAGACTGCTTGATTGTTCTTTATTCTTCCAACTGGTTCCTTGAACAACTGATTCAACACTGAATGCCGGTACAGACACCGGCTCTATATTTATACAAATTTCCCTAAAATAATTCCTTACATGCTATTGGCTGACCAATAGAAAAGGCTTTTTATTAGCCAATCACAGCGCTCTAAATTTTCCTATACTTTTGCTTAGCTACCTCGGAGCGTTACCGTTGAGAGAGCGTGTACCTTACCTACTACGGAGCGTTACCGTTCAGAGAGCCTAAATCTTTTTCTATGTATTTTAGCCCTTTTTTCCCTACAATTTCCTATTGTTTACCTACCTATATATTTTTGAAGGTAAATGAGTTACACCCTAAGCTATATACATTCTTATATGCTAGGCCCTATACTAAAATCAGTTTCCTTTATTTCCTGAACTTAATATTAATTTATATCGCTATAACTTATTCACGTTGCTAACAATTTCCCCGCCAGTGCGCGATGATTCGGGCACTCCCTCCGTCGGTTGCAACGTCTTCTGTGGTGCCACGAGGATAAGTCGCGATGTCGGTCGCCTCATCACTCCTCCTTTGGTCAGCACGTCCACGATCCGCGTTCGCCCGTCAGGTCCTTGGAAGGTTTCTTGTATCACTCCACGTGGCCATGTGTTGCGTGGGAGCGAGGCATCTGCTATTATCACCACGTCACCTGGGCGAAACTCCGTGGTTTTTCTTCCGTTCAGTTGCCGTGGCATGAGAGTTGGAAGGTACTCTTTCAGCCATCTGCTCCAAAAGTGGTCCGCCATCCTCTGCGCTGTCTTCCAGTTGGGTTTTCCGATGAGGTCCGTGTCGTCAAATTCCCCTAAGACGGCCGCTCCGCAGGATCTCCCGATCAGGAAATGATTGGGAGTCAGGCTTTCTTCATCTTCTGGGTCGGCACTCAGATGCGTCAGTGGGCGGGAGTTCACGGTATGTTCCACTTCTGTTAAGAGCGTGTAGAGCACTTCTTCTGGCGGGCTTCTTTCTCCGATGACGGCGGCGAGTGCGGTCTTTACTGATCGCACCATTCTTTCCCAGGCTCCTCCCATTTGGGGAGCTCCAGGTGCGATATACTTCCAGATGAAGCCTTCTTTTTCAGCTTCCTCGATGAGTTCTTCGCATTTTATCTTTTTTGCTTCTTCTTTCAACTCGTTGTCTGCACCGACGAAGTTTGTTCCGTTGTCGCTGAATATTATTCTAGGACTTCCTCGACGGGCGGCCATTCTTCTCAGCGCCATAATCATCGAGTTGGTGCTTAGCGACGCAGCCAACTCTATGTGGATCGCCCTCGTAGTTAAACAGGTGAAAAGGGCACCCCAGCGCTTTTCTCTTCTGCGGCCGATGGTCACGTGCATCGGGCCAAAGTAGTCGACTCCGGTGCACGTAAATGGATGTTGATTGTGTGCCAAACGTTCTTGTGGCAGGTCTCCAAGTGGTGGCATTTCAGGCTTCAGTCTTCTTGTTCTGCACCACTGGCACTGATGTGTTACTCGTCGGACGGCGTCGCGTAGCGATAGTATCCAGAACTTCTGTCGCAGCTCGTTGATTACCGTCGCGTGATTGCCGTGGTGAAAACGACGATGGCAATGTTCAATCAATAGCTGTGGCACGCGGCTTCTTCCATCCAGGATTGGCAGCTTCTGATTCTTCCGGCTATGGTCGCGAATCTTCGTCGTCCGGCTGTTGAGGCACAATATACCCTTTGCATCCAAGATTATATCTATTTTCTTCAGTCGGCTTGAATTTTCGATCGATTTTTCTTTCTTCAAATTTTCTATTTCTTTCGAGAATGTTTCTTCTTGACTTTGCCGTATGAGAGCTTCTTCGGCTTTCTTCAAATTTTCGGGTTCAATAGGCAGCAACGTTCTTAGCTCTTCTTTCTTCGATCTTCTTTCTGTAACGCTGGTTGCACCTTTCCTTCGACGACACATGTCTATGAACATGTACATTCTCGCTGTGGTTCGTAGCAGGCGAATCCAACTGCTGAATCGATTCGGATCAGGTAAGTACGGCTCTCGGCTGATTCTGGCTGCAGCGCAAGTTGCTTTCTTCTTCTCTTCTGTACTCGATTCTTTCTTTTCGATCTTCTTTGACGGCCATTCAGATTCCGGCCAACTAGTCCAGTCAGTGAGGGGGTTTGACCCTGACAATAATTCCTCTGTCGCTGAAACTTTGCAGTGTGATAAAGTAAAGTTCATAAATTACGGTTGACAAGTTATCCATGATTTTTTTTATTTTTAAATGTTGTATTTCTACCTAAACATGAAAATCACTAATAACTTTTGGTGGAAAATTGCTCTGTCCAAAATTCCTTCGGTATATGTTAGTATACATTAATAAGTATACATATGTAACGGTATCCAGGAATATTTCGATTTCAGTGAGACAGAAATTTAAGAATATCTGTATTTTTATCACAACTTTTTCAGGAAAATTGCTCCGTCAGTTTTAATTTTTTTGTACTTGTAAGGTTGTTTAAACTAATCGCCTTGCAGAGTTATCCAAAAGATTTGCCTTTTTGTTCATAGTTTTATGGATTTTTGGAAATAACTTACGGCGGAAAATTGCTCCGTCCATTTTTATTCATTTGTTAGTTACAGTATACTTTATTATAATAGAATTTTAAGTTATCCAATAAAATTTCGCCAAAACACATAAACACATAAACTTTTAAATATCAACATTTCATACTTAGTCAATTTTCGTACCGCGCGGGGTTCTCTGGGCTCAGTACGAACAATTAATGTTACCGAGACGCAATCGAGACGATCTCAAACGTCAAATATTGGCCAGTGACACAGGAGTGACTTGAAATTTTCAATATTTGTGAGTAGATATTTGAAGTTTACTATCGTGTCTTCGTAACTTTAGATGTTCGTGTTTGGGCCTCTGATAATACAGCGGGGCACCGCACCACGCATGCGCTCCGCGCAAGGGCTGCCAGATATACCGCTTTTCCTTTTTTGACACAGCTTTTTTGCTTAGGGATCCGCATTCCGTTTTTGGTTATCGAGGTTCTGTTTTTTTTGGATGATACTATGAGCAACTTTTTTTATTACTTTTACACCGAAAAAAAACGCCTAAAAGTAGCTGTCCTTAAACTTATCTCCAAAATAACGTAAAAAAGATGTGGAAAAAATAAGAATATTGAGAACACGATGAAGAATTAAACGAAAGTTATTGCGAGTGACTGTTAAAACAATCAAAACTATTACGCTATTGAAAATTCTCCCAGGGACACTCAACTCGTTTTTGAATAAAAAATTAAAATAAATTACTTACTGAAAATATATCAAAATCATGGAAAACTACCACATTCAAAACCGTCAGTCAGCACACCTACTCGAGTACTTACGACTCGCACTTGGCAAGCTTATTTTGTATGTAAAGTCGTACTTTTTTTAAATCTCGTTAGAAATCAATTGAAACTTACTGGCCACCTAGAAGTCGTCATAAAAACAGCCAACGCATCGAAGAAGAAATGATCCACGTTACAAAATTTGACAGTTTAGGTAAGACCACAAAATATAGAAATAGACAGAAGGTCCGCTCCCACCGTCCTTGAAAATAATTACCTAAACTTGCCTGACTCACTAAGGTTGCTACTGTATTCATTCAGAATTTTGAAAAGGAGTAGATTATTAGGAGTTGGAACAAGTTACAAACAATCTCGTTTGGAAAGGTGAAGAACGTTTGCATTTGGTTGTATTTAAACAACCAAATACACTGCAAGCGTAATAATACCGCTACTCATTTTGTTAACAAGTGACAAATGCCTGCACTCGCTATTATAGTCGCGACTGAGCTCTGCTCGAGATTGCGTGAGAATACATGTAAACGTAAAGTCAATGTGTGCTTACCAGAAATGGCGCTATGTTCTGAGTGGACCCTCTGTAGCTGTTTGTTCACGACGACTCTGTCTCTCATTTTTTTTCGCCTGAGAAACTTTACGATTTTGCTTCGGCTTTCAACTTCTATGTGATGTCATATGCTGTAACGCGTAGGCGTTAGGTTCAATTTGGCTCTAACTTTTTTCATACAAATATTAAACTTACAAGCACTTAGAAGCCGAAAGAAACATTATTTATTATTATTTCGTTCTTGAGATATCGTGATGAGTCAGCAAGTAGGCGAGTGATATTTGCCTTATATATATATTGATTCTCATTGATCAAAACTATTGTCTCAAGATGTAGTAAAAGTAGCTCCCGGCGGCTGTGCGCGTAATGTTGATAGTCTAAAATGCGTATGCTACGCCGAAATTTTATTGGATACTTTAAAATGCTGTTGTATTTAAGTGTACTTTAACTAATAAATGAATAAAAAAGGACGGAGCAATTTTCCGCCGAAAGTTATTTCCAAAAAACCATAAAGCTATGAACGAAACGGCAAATCTTTTAGATAACTCTGCAAGGCGATTCGTTTAAACAACCTTACGCGTACAAAAAAATAAAAACTGACTGAGCAATTTTCCTGAAAAAGTTGTGATAAAAAAACAGATATTCTTTAATTTCTGCCTCACCGAAATCGAAATATTCCTGGATACCATTACATATCTATACTTATTAATGTATACTAACATACACCGAAGAAATTTCAGACTGAGCAATTTTCCACCGAATGTTATAAGTGATTTCCATGTTAAGGTAGGAATACCTAATTTAAAAATTAAAAAAATCCTAGATAACCTGTCAACCGTAATCTATAAACCTTACTTTATCACACAGCAAAGTTTCAGCGACAGAGGAATTATTGTTAGGGTGTGCATACAAAGAATTGCCTCGTTCATCGGACTAAACGTAGAAACGTAGGTCCGGTGAACCATCTTGCTTTGTCGTTGAAGTCTCCTGGTACGTCTCTTGTTGCGTCGTCGGCTGGATTTTCTTTCGACGGAACCCATCTCCATTCGTGTGGCTTGGTAGTTTCTTCTATCTCTGCCAATCGATGAGCGACGAACGTCTTGAAGCGTCGTGGGTCGGCCTTCAGCCATTGCAACACGGTGGTGGAATCAGACCAGAAGACCCGAGATGTGATCTCCAGGTCTGACTCTTCGGAGATGGTAGCGGCCAGTCTTGCTCCCAGCAGCGCTGCTTGCAGCTCCAAGCGAGGTATGGAGGTGATCTTCACTGGTGTTACTCTGGCTTTCCCCGCCATCAGCGCGGTGTGGACCTCGCCGTCAGCCGTTGTTGTCCTCCAGTAGACTGCTGCAGCGTAAGTTGTTTCGCTCGCGTCGACGAAAGTGTGCATTTCTCCTGTTCTCGTTGCTGGCGCCAGACATCTAGGGATCTTCAGGTTTCGAAGTGTCTTGACGTCTTCTATGTATCGCTTCCAGGCTTCTTGTTGGTCTTCGCTGACTGCTTCGTCCCATTTGACCCCGGTTCTCCATAAGTCTTGTATAAGCTTCTTTCCTTGAATTAAAACAGGGGCGACAAGTCCCATGGGGTCAAATGTTGACATCACTGCGCTCGTTACTTCCCTTTTCGTCGGGGCTCGGCTTCCATCGGCGACTTCTTGCGGTGTATTCCTTAATCCAATGTTGAAGGCTAACGCGTCTTCGTTGGCCAGCCATCGCATTCCTAAAGTCTTTTCTTCATCGCCGATCCTTTTCTCTTTTGGGGTTTCTTCGGTTTTTATTCTGGCCAACACTTTTTCTTCATTGCTTGCCCATTGACGGAGTTCGAAACCAGCTGCCCGATGCACTTTGTTTACTTCATCTGCCACTTTCGCTGCTTCTTCTGCGGTCGTAAAGCTCTGGAGATAGTCATCCATATAGTGATTGCGAACGATCGCTCTTGCTGCTTCTGGATGTTCCTTTTCTTGATTTTTTGCGTTCATATTCTTCACGAAGATCGCCGTTGCTGGTGAGGATGCTGCGCCGAATATAACCGACTTCATCCGGTATTCTTTAGGCTTCGTTCTTCTATCTTCTCCTCGCCAAAGGAATCTCAAGCTGTCGCGGTCTTCTTCTCTGATGCGAATTCGAAGAAACATTTCTTTGATGTCATTTCTTTGAAGTCGGCGACGACTGCCACAGGACCTTCTCGGAATCTCAGAAGTACTCCAAATAGGGATTGAAGTAGGTCGGGTCCTGAGAGTAGCGCGTCGTTGAGGCTCTTTCCTTCATATCTGGCAGCGGCGTCGAATACAATGCGTATCTTTTTCTTTGTCGGGTGGACCACGGCGAAGTGAGGCAGGTAGAACGTTCGATCCGGAGTGGAGTTTGTCGGGGCTTCCTCGGCGTATCCGCTCTCTATCAGATTTCTCAGTTGGTTGTTGTATTCTTCTTTGAGAGTTGCGTTCTTGTCTAGTTTCTTCTCAATGCCGAGTAGCCTGTTGTGAGCTTGAGAGTAGTTGTTCGGTAGCTTCTCATCGTCCTTCTTCCACAGTAATCCGGATTCGTATCTTCCATCTGGCAGTTGTTTCGTAGTCTTCTCCAATATTTCTAGGGCTCTTCCATCGGCGTCGTTGCTGGGGCGTCGCTGCTGTATACCGATTGCATCCAGTTCAAAATGGTGTTTGATGATCTTCTCGATATTTTCTTCTTCGTTGTTCGTAGCGCGGCAGTGGTTGACGTAGTTCACTGGCGCAGCAGCTCCGGAGTGGCATCCGTGAAGCACCCATCCCAGGCTGGTGAGTGATGCGACAGGCTCGTTCCGTTTCCCCTTCAGGATCTTCCGGGAGATGATGAGATCCCAATTGTCTT
The DNA here is from genome assembly GCA_951392215.1 of Epirrita christyi. Taxonomy (NCBI): domain Eukaryota; kingdom Metazoa; phylum Arthropoda; class Insecta; order Lepidoptera; family Geometridae; genus Epirrita; species Epirrita christyi. The sequence goes on along the minus strand of OX595863.1, from coordinate 7,172,535 downwards.
GGCCGATGAGTAGTGATGGACTTTCTCTTTCATATAGCAGCTCGTTCATCATATTCTTCAAGTGGCTGCATTCTTCTATTGTCTTCTTGTCGACATACTGTGGTGATAGCTTCAAATTTTCAACTGTACGAACGCCTTTGAGAGTTTTCTTGTCTCTTCTCTGTGCGCCTTTGATCTTCAAATCCATTCTTCGTGAATTTTTCTTCTCTATGATTTTTCCACCAACTGTTTCCAGGATCAGTGACTCTTCTTTGCCATTTGCTCCAATGCTAGCTGCAATGTTGGCGTCTATCAATGACACTGTTGACCCCTCGTCGAGCAGTGCCAGTATTCGGGTGGTCCCGTTCGGGCCGTAGACGTCAACTGGAATCATCTTCAGGTAGACTTTGGTTCCATCTGCTGCTGTGTATACGGACTTCACTTGGCTTGATGTGTCTTCACTTTCAGTAGTTCGGTGATGCGACAATGGCGGCTTCTCTCGCTGCGTAGACGTCGCTGTTGCTTGCTGGATCGGTTCTGAATGGAGCATGGTGTGATGTGGCCTCTTGCATTTCTTGCATGGATATCCTTTGCAGTTCGTTCTCATGTGACGTCGGCGTAAGCATCTGAAGCAAAGTCGTTTCTGCTTGGCAATTTCCCATCTCTCGTTGGTGGTTGCTTCTCTAAATTTCTTGCATTCGGTGAGCCAGTGTTCTCCTTCGCAGTGAGCGCAGCATTTCTTGAATACTTCTGTGGATGTGGCGACAGTATCTGTTTCATTCTTCTCTTCTTCTTCTTGCGTCGCGTGCACGGGATATCTTGGGTTTCCAAATCTTCTTTTCGTTATTTCCGGCGGCGCAAGTGATCCACATAAGTCCGCTTCTGCTTCGAGGAATTTCTTCATCTTCACCAGGTCTGGTTCTTCCTCACCGATGTGTGCACTGAAGTCGAGCCAACGGTACCGAAGTATGGGTGACAATTTTTCAACGATGATCTTGCATATCTCCGGCGAGTAGAGGTAGTGCGGTTTCTTCAGGGCGCTGATCGTAGTGACGGCGTTGCTGACACGGCTGGCGAAGATGCAGATGTCCCTTGGGGTGTCTCCAACTCGTGGTAGCTCCTTGACTTTCTGTAGTTCTGCAAGTACCAACTGCTCCGGTCTTCCAAATCTTCGCTCCAATGCAGCAATGATGTCTTCAGGGTTCGAGGCTACGAACAGCAGGCTTCTGATTGCTTCTTTCGCTGTGCCCTTGATCGCTTGTCTGATGCGGGCCATGTTATGCACTGGTGTGCATAGTGACGCGCTGTCTGCAAATGCCCTCTTGAAAGGCAGCCATTCTTCATGTGCTCCGTTGAATTCAGGTAGATCCCATATCTTCGGTGGTACGGTTGCGGCGGGCTTCACTGTCCTGGTAGCGGTGATGATGGCGTCGGCGAGCTCTTGTATTTCAGACTTCTGCCTTGGTCGTTCTTCTGGCTGCTCACCTTCTTCTAGATGCGTAGTGGTATGCTGCACCCATCGTTCAATGTGCGTCGACTTATCCACTTCATAATTTTCTTCGAAGTCTTCTTCTTCCGATGGACACTGGGCGATTTCTAGCTCCGTCTGAGCTAGGGCGGCGGCGGTCTGGGCGACTTCCAGTTGTTTCCTTTGCAGCTCTCGACGTGCTTCTAGCTCCGTTCTTCTGCTGGATTTCGTAGATCTTGCCGTCGCTGGAATCAGTGTCTCCGAAGATGCAAACGGTGGGACGGTAGGTCTTCCTCCAATGTTCTTCGGGTTCCTGTTCGGTGTTCCTTGCTTCAATGACGCCGGCGGTGCGGGGGGGGGTGCCATCCGTGACGTCCCGGACGGATCATCCATCTCTGGCGCAGCTGTAGTCCCGGGGCGCGGGGGGGGTGCGGTCGCGGCGGCGGCGGCGGCGGCCGCCGCGGCGCGCGTCGTTCTTCCGGTCGTCGGGCCAGCCGGCCCTCGGGCGACGCTGGCCGTGGTCGTGTTGCGGCGAGCGATGGACGTCCCAGAGGACGTCGCGGTGGCTTCGGTCTCTGTCGTGACCGGCGTGTTCAAGGACCAGTCGGTAGTGGTCGTTTCTGTAGAATCTTCTCTCTTCCCAGTCTTGGAGTTTGCTGGCGATCTTGATCGCACGGTAGTCATCTTCGGATCCTGATGTCTTGACTTCCAATCCGGCTCGAAGGACCAAAAATTATTGGGGCGGACTGTAGGTCACGTAGATCCAGGTACTCGATGGTCGGTGCTACGGTGCTGTAGCCCTGGGTACTAGGTAGACCTCAACGCTGGTGGATCCGAATGAAAGGCTCCCAATGAAACTTCCAAGACTGCTTGATTGTTCTTTATTCTTCCAACTGGTTCCTTGAACAACTGATTCAACACTGAATGCCGGTACAGACACCGGCTCTATATTTATACAAATTTCCCTAAAATAATTCCTTACATGCTATTGGCTGACCAATAGAAAAGGCTTTTTATTAGCCAATCACAGCGCTCTAAATTTTCCTATACTTTTGCTTAGCTACCTCGGAGCGTTACCGTTGAGAGAGCGTGTACCTTACCTACTACGGAGCGTTACCGTTCAGAGAGCCTAAATCTTTTTCTATGTATTTTAGCCCTTTTTTCCCTACAATTTCCTATTGTTTACCTACCTATATATTTTTGAAGGTAAATGAGTAACACCCTAAGCTATATACATTCTTATATGCTAGGCCCTATACTAAAATCAGTTTCCTTTATTTCCTGAACTTAATATTAATTTATATCGCTATAACTTATTCACGTTGCTAACATCCTGATACCCATGACACAGGGAATCGTAGTGTGGGATCAAGATTATGTATGTGACTATTGGGGTGTTATGTATGTTATGTATGTATGTTCTGCTAAACACACAACTTGTGATAAAAGTATGGAATTATACCTATCTTTTTCTTCCTTGTAACCAGTTGTTCAAGAACTAGTGTGGTGAAAGGGTTCACTATGTCTTACATGCTCTGGATACACATGTCACATATCTGCAAACTTTTAATTGGAGAAGCTTGATAAATGGTGTATAATTTAATATTTTTTGCCTAGATATGCAACGGGTCGGACTACAGGTGTAGTCCTGGACTCAGGAGATGGGGTGACACACGCTGTACCTATCTATGAGGGGTTCGCCATGCCGCACAGTATCATGCGAGTCGATGTGGCCGGCAGGGATGTTACCAGATACCTCAGGTATGTTACCAGATACCTCAGGTATGTTAACAGATACCTCAGGTATGTTACCAGATACCTCAGGTATGTTAGCAGATACCTCAGGTATGTTATCAGATACCTCAGGTATGTTAACAGATACCTCAGGTATGTTATCAGATACCTCAGGTATGTTACCTGATACCTCAGGTATGTTACAAGATACCTCAGGTATGTTAACAGATACCTCAGGTATGTTATCAGATACCTCAGGTATGTTACCAGATACCTCAGGTATGTTACCAGATACCTCAGGTATGTTAACAGATACCTCAGGTATGTTACCAGTTACATTATGTATGCCTAACGAACTGATAATCGCCTTCGATTATTTTACAGTTCATTCCGCTGTATGTTTCGAATATTTCTGTTCCTGAAAAGAAGCTCAGAACACGCGGCGCAATGTACTGCAAAATTGTAATAAAAAGTGATTACCAATTTGATAGGTAATTAGTAGTATCTGGTTACATATGATACCTCAGGTATGTTACCAGATACTTTAGGTATGTTACCATCAGTGGGGTAAGCACGAATATTTGACGTTATTGAGTCGCTACCGAGATGATCGCAAATGTCAAATGTTGGCTGGCCTATGATATCCGGGTGGCTTAAAATCTTTATAATTTGATCTTTCTTAATTCGTCATCATAATTTGACAAATATTCGGTTTGAGGCCTCCAGTAACTAGTATCTCTAAGTATCTACCTCAGGTATGTTACTGGATACCTTAGGTATTATTTTACTAGGTATCTTAAGTATGTTAACAGATACCTTATGTATTATTTTACTAGGTATCTTTGGTATGTTAACAGATACCTTAGGTATGTTACCAGATACCTCAGGTATGTTACTGGATACCTTAGGTATTATTTTACTAGGTATCTTAAGTATGTTAACAGATACCTTAGGTATTATTTTACTAGGTATCTTTGGTATGTTAACAGATACCTTAGGTATGTTACTATATACCTCAGGTATGTTACTGGATACCTTAGGTATGTTACCAGATACCTCAGGTATGTTTCTGGATACCTTAGGTATTATTTTACTAGGTATCTTAGGTATGTTAACAGATACCTTAGGTATTATTTTACTATGTATCTCAGGTATGTTAACAGATATCTCAGGTATGTTACCAGATACCTCAGTTATGTTTTTATGATACAATGAGGTTGTACAAGGTGATACATAATGTCCCTATAAGGCCGGGGGGAGGGAAGAGGCCGGAAGATGCAGAAAGCAGAAAATCGGTGCATGGAGGCGGCTTGATACCGTTACTCGTGGCTAGGGGAAGCCTATCCAGTAGAAGTCATGATGATGTGATGATTCAAGAATTTTATTTTGACACTTTTCAGACTACTTCTCCGCAAAGAAGGCGTAAACCTCCGAACCTCAGCTGAATTAGAAATAGTTAAGTCTATCAAGGAACGAGCCTGTTACCTCTCTCCGAACCCATTGAAGGAGGAAACCCTCGACACGGAGAGGACTCAGTATCAGCTGCCTGATGGAACTCAGTTAGAGGTATGTAAACAATAAATCAGATGCCGATTTAAAATTTCAAGGCGTGAGGAGTAATGAGGGCTTTTCATCTTCGATTAAAAAAACATAAGTAGTTCAAATTGGTTCGATAGATGGCGCTGACTCAACTCTAGCTGCCAAGATTGTCAAATGTATTATCTGTGGTGTATGCGTACTGAACTGTTATCTAACTAGTCATGATATTCTGTTTGTGTTTGCTTCTAGAGTGTGCGCTAGTGATTTCGTGGTGTTTTAAGAAGTAGGCAAAACTAAATACCACGGAATGAAAATATATCTACGTTGCTGATATATTTTCGACATTGACACTTGACAGCTAGGTTAGGTACAGAGCAGCGCCATCTATTTTCAACGCTGAAAGCATGATTTGAAACGGCCGTGAAAACCCCTCATTGTTAAGGCGTTAGAAGACATTTTTAGGCTTTAGAAATCATTGTTAAGGTGAGTGGAGTTTCGTTGAGGCGTAGTCTTTATCAAGGCGTGAGGGGGACTTTGTCATAGTGTTAGGTGTAATTGTTAAGGCGTAAAGTATCTCACTGTGGCGTGAGTTGAAGAGTCAGTGTCAAAGCGTGAAAAGTCATTGTTGAGGTATGAGGAGAATATGTTAGAGCGTGAAGAGACTCGTTAATACATGACGAGTGAGTCAAGGTGTGAGGAGTTTAATGTCAAAGTGTGAGGAAGCAGTGTCAAGGTGTGAGGAGTTTAGTGTCAAAGTGTGAGGAGTCAGTCGAGGTTAGATGAATCAGTGAAGTTACGAGGAGTCAGTGTGAAGTTGTGATGAGTCAGTGAAGGTGTGAGGAGTCAGTGTCTAGCTGTGAGGAGTCAGTGTCACGGTGTGAGGAGTCATAATTCAGTCTTAATCTGATTTCAGATCGGCCAGGCGAGATTCCGTGCACCAGAAGTACTATTCAGACCAGATCTCATCGGGGAAGAGTGTGAAGGTATGTGCAGTTCATTCTGTTATTAGTACACTAATTTTAAGTAGTAGAGCTTCTTGTGAACGAGTTCGGCCGGGAAAGTACTGCCACCGAACCTATTTCTGCCGCCAAGCAGTAGGGCTCGCATTGCTTTGTCTAGTTTGAAGGGTACTGGTGCCGGTGAAATTACAGGCACATGATACTTTCAACTTTATGTCTCAGGGTGTCGGACACAGTGTGTCAGAATTACACGTAGGTCGCGACCTAGGTAGACGTGACCTACGATGTATCGCAGTTGTAATCATCGTAATCAACCTGTCGAAGACTTCTACCGTATTTCCCTAGTGGTTGTCAGTTCTGCGAGCTATATGGCCCGCCCATTGCCACTTCAACTTGCGAATTCTAAATAAAAAAATGCTGAACATTTCACACAACATTATCTAGCCCCAAGCTAAGCAGAGCTTGTGTTATGGGTACTAGATAACTGATATACGTAATACAATACGTTACATAGATAGATATTTTTTATTATACATAGAAAAATATCCAGAACACCCTGAATCTGCAGATCTTACAAATATTTGTTCCGAGGCCGGAATCGAACCTTCGCCCGCTGCGCCGCAGAGGTTGTCATTGATGGTAATTTTACTTGTCAAACGCTAGTCACCGAGTTACTTTCAGTTAGCTAGGGGCAGGACTACGTATGTAACGGTTGGGTGTTATGTTATTCAATTAAAAAAACGTTCCAGGTCTTCATGAGGTTCTCATGTTCGCGATCCAGAAGTCAGACATGGATCTACGGAAGGTGCTATACCAGAACATCGTGCTGAGCGGCGGCTCCACGCTGTTCCGTGGCTTCGGAGACAGATTGCTAGCTGAGATTAGGCGACTGGCGCCCAAGGACATGAAGATCAGGGTAAGTGTAAATCGTCATCGTCAGCATCAGCAGCATCATCATTTATTATCATCATAATCATCATCATCAACATGATCATCATCATCAGTATTATCATCATCATCATCATCAACAGTATCATCATCAGCAACAGCATCATCATCATCATCATTATCATCATCATCACCCTCATCATCAGCCGTTGGACGAGACCTCCATAGAATTCAGTGTAGGAATTTGTTATAATCACCATGCTTGTTGTTGAGTACTCATGTGAATGCTATACCATATAACGGGTGTAATAAGACTACTCCCGAATAATGAAATAGTGCACTCAGGCCATGATTCTGAAAATAATTAAGCTGAAAAAAAGCAAAAAAAAAATGCTCACTTTTGGGCCGCTTTTCCGTATTTTCTTTAAATATCAACAAAACATCATTAAAGGAACGCAAAAACCTAATTTCCATCAGAAAAAACACGTTTATAAATAAAAATGCCAAAAAAAGCAATGAAAACCACTTAAGAAACATTGGCGCAGCGCGTCGTTCAGCTGACCGGGAGCGTTGAACTCGCGCAGCCGGTGCGAACTCGCGCTATTTTACATAGCTATGGTATAGGTAGCTTTACCGGTACCTTCAGTATTCGGGAGCTGTCCTTATACATCCTGTATAACATACATATATATTATGGCGGTTGTACACACTCATCGAGATACCCCGAGACAGGCCGAGCGCGCGTGTGTACAGGGCGCTCTCGTCTCGTCTCGCTCTCTCGTTCTCGTCTCGGTCGCTCTCGGTGGCTTGTCGGTTTTTTGCGCCCGAGTCAAAGGGTCTCGTTTGCTCTCGCGAGGTAAACGAGACCGAGCAATGTACACACTCGTTCATTTAGCTGCCTGCTGACGGTATTTATGAACGCACGTGTTCCACTATGTGGTCTAATGAACGAGAATTACAGTTTTTGGAGTGCCATCAAACAGAACCTGTTTTATGCACAGGGCGGTTGTTCTGATAAATAAGGCGTGCTCGGTTTTTGGGTCGAACTGGGTCAGCTATTTGCCCGACCGATCCCTAGCTGTAAACAATCTTGTGAGCAATCAATGAATTACTATGAAATAATGATATTTTACACAACAATGGCACTAATGTCCCTATGTTTACTCTAAAGCTCACTAACGAAACATAAATTTAGAACAAAATAATGAAGCAAAACTACAATTTCAATGTAAACTGTTGAAGCACTTGTGTAAAGTCAGTCCAGGCCGATGCTGGCTTTGCCTCGTACCACAATGCACAATATTACACTCAGGCATTGTGAAATGCAACTTGTGTAGTAAACAATATAGATATTTATAGGCCTATAAAATAATGAAACTTTACGAAAACACAAAAAGTTAATAAAACTTTGAATGAAGTGGAATGAAGGCAATCAAAGGTCACAGAGTATTGAATGAATGTTGAATGGCACGCTAATGTGGGCAATTTTCATACAAAATAAATGTTACTGCCGCTCCATTTTGTTCCTTGCTCTAAGGTTTTATGGAACTCGAAGGATGTGAAACGCAAGGATAAACAATGTATCCATGACGCTTGGGTGCGATTACTTATCATTGCTCGCTTGATTGATTGCTTACTTATCATTGGAGACAGTTTTTGCAATAAATATTCAAAGTCTGATAGAGACATTCTTGTGAAGTTTTTGTTAGTAGTAGAATTTCTTGTGAAAGAGTTCGTCCGGGGAAGTACTACCACCGTACCTATTTCTGCCGCCAAGCAGTAGTTTTCGCATTGCTGTGTTTCGGTTTGAAGGGTACGGGTGCCGGTGAAATTACAGGCACATGAGACTTTTCATCTTTATGTCTCAGGGTCGGCAGCGCGCGTGTGATGCCTCTGGTGTTACAGGCGTTCATAGGCTACGGTAACTGCTTTCCATCTGGTGGGCCGTAAGCTTGTCTGCTTGACAAGTAGCATAAAAAAAAAGAAAGTCCATCGAGTGGAAGGCCTTCCTCTACCGCGGTTTGTGGTCGCCACTCGAGAACCTTTATTCCCCAACGGTTAACAGTTAACATGTCGGATTCTATTAGTGAATAGTTTAATATAATTATCGATTTTAGTTTCAAATGTTAAATTAGTTCAATATATCTTTTTGTTTTAGATATCTGCGCCTCAAGAGCGGCTGTACTCAACGTGGATCGGGGGTTCGATTCTCGCGTCTCTGGACACATTCCGCAAGATGTGGGTCTCGAAACGTGAATACGACGAAGAGGGGCATCGAGCCGTGCACAGGAAGACCTTCTAAACGACACCATGCTGTTAATAATGACACTTTTGCATAGACAAAAGGCACTGAACACTCGATTTACCTATACACCATGAGCAAAAATCACTGAACAATTTTATTTTATTGTTTTATTTAGCTAAAAGATATGTTTACATATAAGTCTATATATATATTTAGTTTTGTTACTTTTTATAACACCCAACAACTTACGTAGTCCTGATCCAATACTAGGAAACCCTGTGTCGTGGGTATCAGGAACTACAAGTACCATGGTACCACAACACCATAGACCCGCAAAAAATATTTGCAGATCATACAAACATTTGCCCCGCAGCGGGAATCGAACCCGCAAACTCTCGCATCTCAGCCAGCTACCGCGCCGCGCCACAGAGGTAATCAAGGTGTAATCCGTTGTACTGCTTGTTATGGTGTATAGGTTTATTGGAAAGGGTACGTTCAGCTACTTTTGTCGCTGTCTAGAATATGGGCTGTATTTAGAGTTTAGTGAGCTCCTATTCTAGAACTTTCTACCTGTTATACTAATCCATTATTAACCTGCCAGCCTGTGTACGTCCACTGGACGAGGCCTCCCCCCATTGAATATAATGGGGGGATTTGCCATAATCACTCTTGGGTGGCGGATTGGTGATCGTTCATTAATCACGTGAGGCTGAAAGGGGGGGGGGGTTAGAAAAATCACGAAATATCACAGGGGATGGGGGGGGGATGTTGTAAGATATCATGTGTATTTATTTTTTCGTCAAACACGCGGTTTTTAAACTGAAAAGCCGTAATTTCGGAATAAAGTTAGATTATACTTTATATCTGTATTTAAAGATAATATTAAAAAAAATAAGATTCTTACACTAATTAATAATTATCAAAATACACGTGTTTTTTTTGTAGTCTTAAACCTCACCACGTATCACGGGGGGGGGGGGGGTGTCAAAAAATGCTTCAAAAACATTACGTGATTAATGGACGGCCCCTAGATGCCGCTGCCCATCCCCTGTACGCCTAACATGCGCAGCGCGAGAAAATTTTCTCACAGCATTATCTCGTGCTGAGACGTGAATTGACGTGATACGTCTCGTTATGTCTTCATATCGACCGGTTCGTTTTTCCTAACATGGCCGCCAACTCGAGTGCACTCGAGACAACTCGAGACTATTTCGTTTTCTCGCGGTAAGAAACCGATAACCATAGACTATTAGCAACACTGTTCATTGTTCTCATAAAATTTTTGTGAAACGGGCCGAAACGGGAATGAAAATAGATAACATACCTACACGTGACTTTCATAATACCCACCTACCCCCGCCCATCCACGGGAGGATACCCATCCATGGGAGGTGACACATCCATGGGAGGTGACCCATCCATGGGAGGTGACCTATCCATGGGGGTGGACCCATCCATGGGAGGAAACCCATCCACGGGAGGAGACTTATCCATGGAAGAAGACCCATCCATGAGAGGAAACCCATCCATTAGAGGAAACCCATCCATGGGAGGAGACCCATCCATGGGAGGAGACTCATCCATGGCGGTAGACCCATCCATTGGAGGATACCAATCCATGGGAGGATACCCATCCACGGGAGGAGACCCATAATGGAAGGAGGCACATCCATGAGAGGAGACCCATCCAATTTTCAACGCAAACGGTGGATTTTATTTATCTCATATCTAGTCTTCGATGAAAATGATCGACGAGATAGAGGCCGTGAGACATGACAAAATGCTATACAATTATTGCACCATGTTAGGGTTTAAAGACAAAACACCACAGAATACTACGAAGTAGTCGTAGCATTTAGGTTTAAGCCAATCATACGAGTAAGCATTTCGTTTTGTCGTGGGCGCGTGATAAACGAATCGAAATCGAAAACGTTTTCTCTCTCTCGCGTGACATATGTCTTTGTCTGCCATCTTAGCCCTGCTGGTGTATCCCTTAGTAAGGCTTTCACTACATCTACGGGAGGAGACTGAGGTTACGACGATCAAGGCTTAGATAAGTTTGTGGCACTCCAACGGTTATTTTGATGTCGGTTTAGCTTCGTTCTACTTTCGGTCACATTTCGATTTAGCTTCGGTCGTATTTCGATTTAGTTTCGATCAAGTTTCGGTCACATTTCGATTTAGCTTCGGTCATATTTCGATTTAGCTTCGATCCAGTTTCGGTCACATTTCGATTTAGCTTCAGTCGTATATCTATTTAGCTTCGTTCAAGTTTTGGTCAGATTTCAATCTAGCTTCGTTCAAGTTTCGGTCACATTTCGATTTAGCTTTGTTCAAGTTTCGGTCATATTTCGATTTAGCTTCGTTGGAAGGTGGACAGAGGATCTCCTCGATGATTAATAATAGACAGCGTTTGGGTTCGTTTTTTTTCACTAATTAAAGCTTGTTTTGGAAAAGATATTTTTCCACAAAAATATTTATTTTATTATACCTTCAGTGGCAGCTAGAACTATTTATTCTCTACATGACGGAATTGGGTTGCCACTCAGAATAATACTCTAGTTATTATTCTGAGGGTTGCCACCTCCAAACTGCCGCACTTCCCCGCAGTTAGGATTGATTTCCCTAGATGCTGGGAAGTTCGGCAACTACAATGTGTTACAAAATACCCCTATAAGCCCGTGGGGAGGGTATTCCACACGTTATGGCAAACAACTTTTGTTCTACGTCTTTATAAATTTCGATTTTTTTTATTCATGAAATGCCTCTTTAAAATTTCCTCCAGAAATGTACATAACACAACATGGGGCTGCCCTATTACAGCATTCAGAGTTCACGCATAGAGATCAAATGAACAGCTGTAGTAGGGTAGCTCCATGTAGTGCTATGTAAATTTCTGGAGGAAAGTTTACGAGGTATTTCATGAATGAAAAACTTCGAAATTTATAAAGTCGTAGAACTAAAGTTGTTCGCCATGATGTGTGTATTACCCTCCCTTCAGGCTTATAGGGGTATTTTGTTACACATTGTATACAGGGTGTAAAAGGGCAGCTCCCGAATACTGAAGGTACCGGTAAAGCTACCTATATCATAGCTATATAAAATAGCTCCCGGCCAGCTGATCGACGTGCTGCGCTAATATTTCTTAGGTGGTTTTCATTGGTTTTTTTGACGTTTTTATTTATAAACGTGTTTTTACTGATGGAAATTAGGTTTT